>JAJQWJ010000021.1:9238890-10570525 GCA_023637945.1 Phaethornis superciliosus | reverse complement strand
AGGAGGTTTTGTGCTGGACTGAATGGGCTTTGGATCCTTGGAGTCTTTTAGCTCTTGGAGCAAGAACAAGCTTGCAGACTGCTCTAGCCCTGCAGGCTCTACATTGGTACAAGCTTTTCCTTATTTTTGGGGAAGCTTTATGTCCCAGGTGCAGTTTAACTTCTGCATTCAAGGAGGGGAAAAAAAAAAAAAAGTAAGCAGGCCTGCAATTTTCAGAAACTTAAGCTGCTGGGGTTTTATGTTCCTCTTTTAGTTGCAAAACATAACAGTGCAAGTGGTTTTGAGAATAGAAAATTTCCATTAGGCTTCATTGTTTTTTCCTCACTCTGGGGAAATGGTAGTAAGGTTCTACAAAACATTAATTCTTTTATTATCTCTTGCTTTTTTGTTGCCTGGTTTTTGGTTTTTTTTTTCTTTCTTGCTTAAGTGAACTCAGTATTTTCACAAGATACCTCAAGCCTTCCAAAAAATCAGCTTTTCCCCAGCCCTGGGTACTGCTTGGCTGTGCCCTGGGAACACAGTGGGTATTTTCAAAGTCTAAAGGGTACCAAGTGGAATATTTCAGACTTCATCACAGTTGAATCATTGACCCTTCCTTCATATTTTCATGTTTTAAAATGGCTAAAGCTGTGAAAACATGAAAAAAACCAAAAAATCTCAAAGCCCAGGAGTGCCTTGCTCTGCAGTTGTCTTTGGTAGGGGGGAGGTGGCTGCAGAACCTCTGAGCTTGCAGGGGCTCTGCCTGGTGAGGAATTGCTGTTAGGAGATGTGAGTGAGGATTTCCTGGGGCTGTGAGAGGCTGGAGCAGAAGGGACTGTGCTGTCCCACCAGGCTGCTGGGATCCTTGGAGGGAGAAGATTCCTCTTAGAGGTGTAGGAAGGGAGATGGAGGAAACTCATCCAGGGGGGTCTATCCCTCATCTGCTCTCTTGGGAGAAAAAAAATTCTTATTCTGCTCTTTCTCCCAGTCAGCAGCATGTTGGGGTGGCTTTGTCCTTCCAATCCCTTGGTTTCCCATCCCTTGCAAGCTGTTAGTAAGGAGTGGGGAAGCTGTTAGTAAGGAGTGGGGAAGCTGTTAGTAAGGAGTGGGGAAGCAGGGCAGCATCTGGATGGGGCTGGGGCTCTCCTCCCCTCATCCTCTCTCCTCTCCAGCTCTCTGCCAGCATCAATGCTGAATCCAAAGAGGATCCTGGTGGGAGCTGCTGGCTGGGTAGAGTAAGGCTCAGGTAGCCAGGTGAGGGGAGTTCAGGGGGATTGAGTCTGAATTGCAGTGAAAAGTCTGTGTCTGGAGAGGGTTGTATGGGTGGGATAATCACTAAGATTCCGTGACTACAAATGAAAGAGACCCCAGCTTTGTCTTTCCTACTCCTGGGTAGGCAGGGGATGGGATCCATGTTTCTCTGCCTCCCTTGGAGCAGTTGGGATCAAGCTGAGGAGTTTTTTTGCTCCCCTGGGGACAGGTGAAGCCCCCCTGGTGCTGGGGAGGGACCTGGGGGGGCTGTGTCCTCCCTCCTGGGGGGGTTTTGGGCTGCCCTGGTCCCTCCATCCCCCTGCTATCTCAGGGCTGGGGCAGCTCAGCCTGGCTGGCTCTGGAGATGGGAAAACCAAGGAGGGGGAATAATTTGGGTAGGATCAGGGCAGAATATGGGGCTGGAAGGGGAAGGGGGGGGGGAGTTGAGGGCTGAAATTGTAGCTACATGTTCGTGTTCTGGGGTTGTTCTGGGAAAGGATTTATGTACAGCATCACATCTTGAAACCTGAGCTGTGACTCATGCTCCTCCAAACTGTATATTGAACAGCCAGGCAGGGCCCTTCCTCCTCCTGCCCCTCTGCTGTAGGATTCTCATCACTCCTGAGCAGCTTCACCCAGCTGGAGGGCAGAATATTCCCCAGCATATCCTCTGCCCCCCCTCTGCCATCCTCCCTGACCCCATTGCAGGTGGGGGATGCTGTGTCCAAGGGGATGCAGGTGGGGGATGCTGTATCCAAGGAGAAGCTTCCTGGGTGCTCTGGGGCAGAGAAATTCCCAGCAATGGGGCTGGAAAAGGCTCAGGGTAAAATCCCAAACCTTTAGTGCTCAGCTGGGAGCATCCTCACCCAGCCCTGGGGAGTTAGGAGCAGTATTCTCCCAGCTGGCTGCTGACCCAAGCCACAAATCAATCTCTGCTGAAGCTCTCTGCTCCCCCACTGCCCATCCCAGAGTTGGGGGAGGGCTGTGCCAAGGGGCTGGGATGTGCTGCTGGCATCACTGATACTGTTCAGGGGGATTCAGGGCTTGGTTTAATGACTTGGTTGACTTTTGGTGGGGTGTGACTTAGGAACTGGTGCTGTGACATTCCTGCAGTGCTGCTCAGTAAGAAGATCCAGATTGGGCTCAGTAATTGGAAAAAGATAGTGGTGTCTGGAGCAGTGTACTTAAGAGATGAAATTTCATTAAACTTGTTACTCAAATGAATCATGGGATTTAGAGGCATACTAGAGAAACCTCACTATGTGGAATTTGAAAAAAAAAAAAAAATTCTTGAAATTTGAGCTGCTGCATCAAAGCAGCTGCAGAGGCTCAGGGGGTGATGAGGGCAGAGAAGCCCAGGACAGGGCAGGGGTTGGGCTGGAGGCACCACCAGGACCAGACCTGGGGTGGGTCCATCCTTCTGTGTCTCTCAAAGACCCCCTGGGCCTATTTCAGCAGCAGCACCCAGCTGCTTCTCTGATTTTCTGCCTCCTGACCTGGCAAAGGGCAGGAAAACCTCCCCTGAGGAACATCTCCACCCAAGCCCTGGCTGCCCAGTGCTTGTCCTGCAGCTCAGGAGCTGGGGGCTGGCTGGAAATCCTTTTCTCAGCCTGCTGCCACACGAGTGAAATTTGGGAGAAACCCCCCCTGTGCAGCTCAGGAACACCTCTCAGCTCAAGGTTTATTTCACTGAACCCACAGCCAGGATCCTTGCCTCAGGACTGGCTCTTGGTTTGGCTCCATTCAATAAGCACAGTAATTCTTTTTTTTTGGTTGGGCATTTTTATTTTATTTTATTTTCTAGGCACGGTTTATCAGTTGAACGGAGAAGGGAATAATTTTTAGGCATCTTAAGGGTGCTTTGGAGGAGGAAAATGGGAATGGGGCACTGTGCATCCCTGCTGGGGCAGGAAGCAGGAGGGCTGGGAAGGGCAGCAGGAATGCTGGGGAGGGAAGGGAATACACTGCAGGTTAAAATAACAACTGGGGCAGCAATTCCAAACTGGAGTTAGGGAAGGGTGCTGAGGTGGTCCCCAGCCCCAGCACATCCATGCAGAGCAGTTTGACCACAATATGGAGACAGAGATATAGATATTTGTCTGTGTACCTATTTCTGAATATATATATCCATATATATATATTTCTTTGCTATGTGGTTCTGATCATGCTTTTGGGGTTTTGCTCTTGCAGACCAGTTTGGCCCCAGTTTATCTCCCAGCTGAGCAGTCAGGGAAGCTGCTGGGGGCAGAGCTCATCCTCCTTGGGAACTTTTTTTCCCTTCTGAAGGCAGTGGGTTCCTTTTCCTTGTCCACTGCTTCTGATGTGATTTCTGCTTCTGATTTCTTTCCCATTTCAATTTCATCCTGTTTCCATTCCAGACCACTGTGTTCTGAGACAGGTCTTCATGTCCAGGTATCTCTTTTTTTTCCCCCCCGTGGTATATGACAGGATGATAGAAAATGCCTTTTCACTAAAAATCAATGTTTTATTTTCTCCCCTCCCCCACCAGGAAACTTTCCTAGATGCAAGCACTGACTGTACAGATAAAAGCCACCTTTAAACTCTGGGAATCCCAGACACATGGGGAGGGGGATTTGGGGCCAGGTGGGAGCCCCCTGCCCAAGCTGGGGCAGCTCCAGGTACCAGGAATCTCCTGGTCCATGTGGCTGCTGGATGGATAACCCCAGGCAGAGGGTTCTGTCTGCTTCCCACAGACACCACAGGACTGCAATGACTTTTTGGTTTCAAGCTGAGGCCGTGCCATGGTTTAAGTGCTGAAGCATCCTGGCCAGCACCTGACATCCCTTTGGAGGGATTTTATTTCATCCTGATCCAGGGGGCAGACAGCATCCAGCCTGCCTGGGTGGGTTATTGCCAGGTTAATGGTTGGTTGGGTTTTTTTTCTCCACTTGGCACAGGAATAGGTTGTTCCTGGCTGGAGCAGGAGTGAGGCTGCACAAGGAGTTCCTTCCTCCAGGCTTGGATGCTGAATAGCTGCAGCATGTCAGCTCAAATTGGGCTTTTTCTATTTTTTTTTTTTCTTTCTTTCTTTTTTTTTTTTTTTTTCCTTCACTAGGCTGGGGAAGCCAGTGAGTTGGTGGGGCTGGAACAGCCCCAGCACCCAGAGCAGGAGCCAAGCCTGGCAGGTGCCTGCAAGGGAGGTGTGACAAGAACATGCTGCCCACAGTGTCCCCATCACCTGGGCTGGGGTGTTGGGGACAGGTGACAGCAGGGCAGGACCCACTGCTGGCTTTGGAGCATCTCAGCCACTTCAGGAATGGAGAGGTTTGGCCATCAGCTTGGGAGCTCAGCAGAAAAAATAGTATTTAATTTCTTTTTTTTCTTTTTCCTTGGTACTTCCTCATCTGTACTTCTTGTCAGCTTCAACCAAGCCTCTATTTCTTTTTTTTTTGAGCCGTGCCATCTGCAAGTCCTAAAGCTCAAGCATATTCATGGCCACGTCTCCATGTAGTGGCCATGCACTTGCCCTGGGCCCCCATTTTCCCTTGCTGGGGGGGAAGCCAAGCAGGTGATGCCCCCCCCAGCATGTGCTGCTCAGTGCTAACTCAGTCTCGGGGGGCTGGGGGGGAAGCCAAGCTGAGACTGCTTCTCTTCAAAGCCCTGAGCTGTGTCTGTGGCAGCAGATGGTGTGAGCTGCCTTCAAGTCAGCACTGAATAGCACTGAATCCACAATTACCCATCATTAAAGTGCTGCTTATTTATTTATTTTACAGCCCATGGGCAGCTTTACTCTTTGTACATGGGACTCCAGCTGTGAGAGTTTATGGCATCCACAAGATTTAAAAATAATCAGTAAAATACTTGTTAGGCTCTCTCCACCCAGGAATCCCTCTCCAGGGTGCAGGTAGGGGCTGGGATCCCATCCCAGGAAGATGTAATTTGTAGAGTAAGATTTTAAAAATCTTTTTGTAGTTGCACGTCCTTTTCCAGGTGGACCCTGGCAGCTTTCCCAGAGTGTGTTGAGGTGGCTGACACACTTGCCTCTTAATATTCCATTATTCATGAATATTTGATATTCAGAGGAGCCCTCAGAGTCGCAGCCGTGCCGGGCTCCAGGGGTATTGGCTCTGCCTGGGAAGGTTCATTGCTGCCAGGTGTGAGAGCACTGCTAAACAGCCAGAATCTTCTGCACCAGGTCAGGTTTTTTCCTGCTTTGCTTCTGGACTTGGTCTTTGGGAAGACCAGGACTGGTCCCAGCATCACCTCTGCATGTGGCAGCCTTCGGGCTCCTGCTGTGCTGGGGTCAGGAATCCCTTCAGCTGGGATCAGGAGCTGCTTGGGAGGCTCAGTGCTGAGTGCTTTGCCACGAAAAGGCAGAAAAAGGCTGTTTAAAATCATCCCTTATTGAAATGCTAGAGGCAAATGGAAGGAATGGATTTTATTTCTTTTCTCCCTGTACGTGTGTGTGGTTCCCAGCTGCGTTCCCTCGGTGCTGCTGCCTGAGTCATCCCCAGCTTCCCACCCCGGGCAGGGAGAGATCGATTGGCTTTGGATTCCAAAGAGGAGGAAAAAAATAAAAAAAAAAGAGCCCAGCTCCCTCCCATCATAAACACCAGTGGTGCTTCAGATCCCTTTTTCTTTTAGAAATTGATTTTTGAGAGGCACTTGCTGCCCTCCTGCAGCTCCGGGTCTCTGTGTGAGGGGAGATGTGGTCCTGTGGATCTTAAAAATGTTGAGGGCCCAGAGACCTGCTGGAGCATCTGAGCTCAGTCCTGGCTGCTGGTGAGGAGGAGGAGGAGGATGGGCACAGCTCTGTGCTCTGCAGATGTGGTCAGGAGCAGGCACAGCCTTGCTGCAGGGTGAGGGGTGAGCATGGGGTATCCCGGGCTGGGTTGGGATGTCCTGAGCCATCCTGGAGCTGGAGGCTGGAGCCAGGCACCCTGTTTCTACTTCAGCTCTTTGCTCAAGACAGTTTTCATTTCTGAGGCGTTCATCCCAGATCCATAAATCAGAATTTACTGAAGGAAAGGAGGTCAGGCCCTCAGTGCAGTGTCTCAGCATGCGACTGTTGCTGACTCCTTCATTTCGTGGCAATGCTGCAGGCTGAGCCCTGGGTTTGCTTTTCTGGTTTTACCCTGAGGAGTACCTGAAATAGGAAAATTAAAAATTTAGTAGTAGGCTGGGCAGTGCTGTCACACAGGAGGAGAAGCCTGGGATCCTTCAGTAACGTGGGAAGGTGGCTCTGGTCTGGGTTTGCCAGGAGGGCAGGAATCCAATCCCTGTGTTCCTTCAGGAGGAGCCGGGATTGATTTTGTGAGTTCAAGGGCTGAGGTGCTGAGCACAAAGGAGCATTTGGTTTATTTTCCCTGATTATTTCTTCATTTTGGTTTTCAGACCAGGAGCCAGAGCCCCTTTTCCCAAGGATGTGCTGGGTCTGCCCGGCTGCTCCAGTGACAGCTCCCAAGGGATTGGTGCCTGGCCCTCCCTCTGGGATGAGGTTGGGAACCCAGATGTGTCCCCTCCAGATGTGGTCTGAGCCCAGAGCATGTGTGAAGAGGCTGAAGAGCCCAATGTGCAGTGCAGAGCAGATGAGGGGAGAGGTGAAGGTCCCCCCTCAGACCAGGTCAGAGGCTGCAGCTGACCTCTGCACCCCCGGATTTAACAAATTCTTGCTTTATAATTTCTCTTAAGTATCCCCTGTCCCTCATCTGCTAACAAAAGGTGATATTTTGGGAAAGTTGCTGCTTGGGGAAGAGTTGGGTTTGGAGCAGGGCAGTCCCTGCCCCTGTAGCCTTTGGGGGCATTGCTCCCTTGTGCTGCTTCCATCTCCAGTTGAACCTCTGGGCCCCCGTGCATTTTATTCATTGGTTTATTTATTTGTTTTTCCCCAAACAAATTTAATTATTTTGCAAAGAGAATTTTTCTAGCCGAGCCACCGTGTCCTTTCAGAGCACAAGGGGAGCAGGTGGCTTTGGATCAGGGGTGTGCTGGAGTGGCAGAATAAGAGAGATGATGGAGAGCAGGAACCCAGCAGCTCGGTTTGCTCCTCTCTGCTTTGGTGTCTTGCAGAGCAGGTGGCAACAGCCACCCAGCTGTTCTGCTCCCTGGGATGCAAACAGCCAGGTTTGGTTTCTGCTCTGGGGATTTCCATAATTTCCTTCAGCTCTACTTACACAAAATTTAAAAAAAAATAAAAATATATATATATAGGAGAGAAGTATGGGGAGAGGATGAGCTGGGGCATCGTGGCTATGAGTGGCTGGAAATGTGGGTGCATGCAGAGGGCAGATGATGCCAGGTGATTCCTTTGCAGATGTGACCCTGGGGTGACAGCAGGAGATGGCTCTGATGAGCCCATGGGTGCCACCACCCAGGGCTGCCTTGGGGCTGCTCGGGGCAGGAGCTGCATCCCCCCGCCTGCCCCCATTGCTGCAAAATCATCCTCTGAGCCCTGTGCCTGCTCCCTTAATAGCTCCTGATAAAAATTCCTGTTTTCTTTTTAAGCAGCTAATGAGGTTACTTATTTATTTATTTCAAGTTCCTTCAGAGATTCACTGCATCTGATCTTGCTTAGATCAGAAGCTGCTCCCTGCCAGGGATCAGAGATCCGAGCAGAGCTCAGCCCTCTGAAATGAAGTGATGAAATTAACTCCAGTGTGTAACGTTGCAGCATCAGATGGTTCAGCAGGTCACTTTATCTTCTGGGAACTCTTTAAAGAGCTCTTGGAAGTTAGCATGAATTACTTTGCTTAAAAGGACCTGGTGCATGTAATTGCATTTAACATCGTGCTGCTGCTCTCGCCCAAGAAATTAATCTTTAAATGCTGCAGAGTTGGGGCAGGAAAGGGTTTTGGCATTCCTGCTGCCTTCTGTCACCCCAGGGCTGAGCAGCACCCTGGCTGTGGCATTGCTGGTGCCACCTCACCTCTGTCACTCGGGGTTTTGGTCCTTCGCTGGGAAGCAGCCTTGGTGGCAGTTGTTCCCCAGGAGGTCCTGTGCTTTTCCAGGGAGATTTCCTGACCGTTTTTGGGGGCAGGAGGATGTGGTGATGGGGTTCAGCTCACTCCTGAGCACTGGCAGATACAGTGAGAGCCTGCTCCACAGCCTGAGCTGTGGTCCTTCCCTTCTGCATCCTCCTGGCAGAAGCTGCCTTGGCATCAGGGAACGGGGGGTTTGGTGTCTGTGAGAGTCAATCCCTGGAGGAAAAAAGCTCTGGTGTAATGCACCCAGCTGAGATTTCCAGAGGGTTGGTTTGCCCAGGCCAACCTGTGCCGTTCCTTCCCCTTACTGCTCTTCTTTCCCTCTGAAAAGCTGCATTGTGGGGTTAATTTTCCCGTGCAGAAATCCCACCCAAATACCTGCTGGCAGCAATCTGGGCTGCCAAGAGCATTCCCGGTGCAGGAATTACATGGCAGCTTAAAGGCTGCCCAGCAGCAGGAGCTGGAGTGGGGCAGGGGGAAGATTGATGTGCTGGGCACCTGCCCAGATGTCCTTTCTCAGGATAAATGCGGATCCATGTCAGCATCCAGAAAGCTGGGGCAGGATTTCCGTGTCAGACTCAATGATGGATCATTGGAGCAGCAGGGGGGGGGGGGGGGGGTAAGTTTGTGCATTAGGATCAGGGTTTGGGGGACAGAGAGGTGACCCTTGCATAGAGGCTGGGAAGGGAGATGCTGCAGAGCCAGTGGGGGGGGGGGGGAGTGCTGCAAGGAGGAGGTGCCCTGGGGATGGGATGGGATAGGGAGGAGATGCTGGGGCTCTTTTCTGGGTTGTTTTTGGGGTGATGTATGAGCTGGGGTGATGTTTGAGCTGGGGTGATGATGTTTGAGCTGGGGCTTGGGGTGCAGTCTCCTCTTTCCTTGGCTGCTCTTTGGAAACAGGGTGAAGGAGGGACCTGGGTGGGCTGGTGCCAGTGCTGGGCAGGCTGCAGGCTCCAGAGTCCTCCTGACTCCAAATTTCAGATGGATCTCAGCAATAATCATGTGTCTGAGAGCAAGTGGTAGTCAGTCATGCTGAATTAAAGACCCTTTTATGAAAGCCTCCTGTGCACGCTTGGATAAAGGAAGGCGCCTAATAGACAGTGAGTCATGACACTCTATTTATCTCCCTTGCTGAAAGCCTGAGCAGATGCAGGGACCTCTTTTATCTGCCAGAAACGTTGGAAAATGAATTTGTTACGTATGGGGGGGCTGGAGGGGTGAGCTCATGCCAGCAGGCTGGGGCTGCAGTCACCGCAGTGTGCGAAGGGGTGGCACAGGTGTCCTGCTCCTGTCCCTGTCCCAGTGCCTGGAGGGGTTGGTGGCACTGAGCTCTCCTGGGGCAGCCCACGCTCTCTGCTGGAGCACACTCAGCTTTTGCTGGTGGTATGGAAATGTGGGGTTTAAAAACCCATCCTTCCTTTGACCGTAGTTGGAGCTCCTTTTTTCAGCAGGTTTGTTCTCTCTGTGCCAGCTTTCCAGAGGTCGGGTTTTCCTTGGTTTTGGGGACTCATTCCTTAAAGGGAGACCTTTTTCCTTGGCAGATTCATTTCCAGCTCCTCTGTGGTCAGGGCTGTCAGACCAGATCAAAGCAGATCTGTGCTACCCGGGATTCCTGCCCGCTCCCCTCTGCCTGTCTGGGTGCCTGTGGCTCTCCCTGTACCTGTCTGTGAAGGGGTAGCAGTTAATCCCCTAAGAGGTGCTGTGCTTAATTACTCACAGCAATTAAAACCTCTTCTGGAGGTGTCAGATAAGAGCAATGTGCCTGTGGGGTGGCGGGGAACAGATGCTCTGTACCATCCATCTGCTCTTTAGCATCCAGGCCCTTCTGTGCTCCCTGAAATTCCTGCTGCAGCAGGAAAAGGAGGACAGGGAAAAGGAGATGTGGAGAATTCGAGGAAGAGGAGGAGCCCCCATCAAGGGGATGGTGCCCGGAGGGGTGTGCAGGGGTGCTGGGGGCACACCAGGTGAGCAGTGGGGCCTTTGTGGTGCTGCCAGAGGAGGAATCCAGGAGGGGTTTGCAGCATGGAAGCACCGATGGGATCCGTGTGCCAGAGGGATGAATGAAGCCCCAGTGCCACTGAACATTTATTCCATCTGCTTGAAGTTAATGAAGCATCAGAGGTTTGTGGAGACGAGCGGAGCCAGGCAGGGGCTTGGGTTTGCAGAGTGAGTTGGTAGCATCACGTTTGTGGTGTTTCTGTCAAGGGCTTGGATTGACAAGCAGGCCTTTGGGAATCTTAGAGGTTTTCCAACTAATTTGGATTTTTCTCAGCCATTAGGGGAGGGAATTTAACAAGCAATTATTTCCCGCGCCTCGGGAAGGGATCCCAACGACTCGTGTTAGCGTTTTCTTCTGCAAATGGTTCCCTCTTCCCTACCCCACCCCCAGATGAGGGGTCAGACTGAGCTTGTTCAGCTCTCCTGGATTTAATGGAGCAGCTGTGATGCCTGACACAGCTTTCCAGCTTTCCAGCTGCAAACAGGCAGGTGCTGGCAGGAGCAAGGTGCTGACGTGGGGCTCGGAGGAGCCTGGAGGAATTTGGCAGCGGGTTTGCTGGTCCCTGCTCTTAGGGATGTAATGGAAATCACAGAATATCACAGAAACAAATGAGAGATGTGGAAATAAGAGTATTTGATGGTTTTTTTTTTTTTCCTTCTCCATGTTCCCACGCACATCAAAACCAAACAATTTTTACAGATAGCCAGCGAGCAGCGGTTAATCATGGATTTTAATAAGTCTGTTGTGCAGCCAGGCTTGGAGCTGTCTCTCCCTCCCTTCATCCCACACTTTAGGGATGGAAGCTGACATGTTTACAAATGAATTTTTATAAATTCATCCCTTGCAAGTTATCTGGGAGGAAGAAACCCCAGGCAGGACTGGTGTTACTACTGTGAGAGCCTGGAGATCCCTCCCGCAGCCGCTGCTGGGTCCGGATCCCTTCTTGGTGAAGCAAGGTCTTGTTGCAACAGTTTGATGGGAAAATCTATTTGGGGACAAGATGGAGGATTTTGGAGCCATAAATGATTTTCCTTCCAGCATCTTTAGCCAAGGGAGGCTCCAGGGTCCTGTGAACGTGGAGAAAGAAGGAGACTCTTCAGTTTGCAGCTGAATCGAGACTAAAATGGGTCTGGGTTGCACAGGTTCCTCTTTGCCAATGGGGGAACTCAATAGCCCCATCCCCAGAGTATGTGAAAGCTGGAAAGCTCCACAGACTTCAATTTGAATTCAGGAGCTCAGGCAGTGCAGTAAAGAGGGCTTTTTTTGAGCACAGAGTAAATAGTGTGTTCGTCTCTATGCACACTGCTTGAGAGTGCAATAAAGCTGAGCTCAGGGCTAATGCAAACAGTTTTCATTAAGAAATAATCAAAAATAAAAAGCCATTTCACATGCTGATAAGAAGCCGGTTGTTTTTTATGTTTCACCAGCAGTTTAAGCCATACTCAAAGCCATTTATCTTTTTTCCAGACCTGACTGCAGAGAATACGAAAAATGCAGCAGGCTGCACATATGTAATTAAACTTCTGGCAGAATCTTTGCCCCACAGCTTTACTGAGAAATTCAATAATGGAAAATGGAGTAGTATGTATAGAGGAGTTTTTTGTGAACAAGATTTAATATAATGTATGTGGCACAGATAATTATTTGCCACATAATTGTCTTGGCAACGCTCTTGTGAGTACTCTTGTCTGACTGTGTCAGCTATTCTTTAAAAACCACCCCTTCTTCTGTTCTTATCTCTATTCCAATTTGCTATTGAGGCTTTCCTGACTTCCATCCAAGTCTGTGTTTAGCCATAATTATTGTTTTGTTCCTTTTTGCCTGCAGTGTTTCAAGCTGGGAGCACTTTGGGTCCTGCATTTTGTATGACAGCCGCACGAGTCCCCTCCCGAGCTGTGTCCAACACACTGAGCTGGTATCATCACTTCACTCTAATTGTCTTGTCTTTTTTTATTCCTTCCACACAGCACTTGGAAGGATAACACAGCACTTGACCCCCGTGCCATTTGCAGGCTCACTGCTGGCTGTGATGCTGGGGTTGTCTCCCTGCTTTTTGTGTTGCTTTCTCTGCTAATGCACCCATAATTGGTATCAGAGGCAATTTTGTGTTCAGATTCTCAATCCAAACCACCCTCAGTGCCTCTCCTGTAGAAGCTGCATCTCTTCTGCTTAATTCCTGCTGATTTCTTCCAATTTCTTTCTGGTGGGAGCAGAGCTCCTTGTCCCCATGGGCCCTGTGGCATCCCCCCGTCCTTTGTCATCCCTGGCCTCAGGGGTGCTTCAAATATGCTTGTGAAAACTCTGGGTTTTGTATCTTTTTTCTTTTCCAATAGCAGCAAGCAGGCTACTTGTAAGGAAGATGGAGAAGCCAAACAGGACTCGGGGGGGGTTGTTGGTGTCGGATGCTCTCACACATTTGGTTTCCACAGCTGTGTGTAATGTTGATTGTCCCTGAAACAGCAAATCCCTGGATTTACTCATTTGGTTAGTTTATCCCAGGAAAATGAGGGTGGTGTGGTCAAGGGCTTGGCTGGAGCAGCCTTTTAGGTTGGTGGATGGCTCCTTGGTGTGTTGTTATGTGGTGTGGCTGGATAAACCTGGAGGAGGAGGAGGAAGGCTCCATCCTGAGCCTGGAGCTGGGACAGGTGAGCAAGAGGAAAGGAAGGAGCTGTGATCAGAGGGAGATGTGTTGGACACAGGCTGGGACTTCCTTGGGCAGGACATGCTTCTCTTGAGCAGCTGGGTTTGTTGTTAAGCACAGTCTTAAAAGTCAGAAACGTGAAGGATGGACGAGGACAAGTCACATTGTGGGGGTGAAAAAAAAGGAAAACTAAATGATAAGGAGACTGGCAGGGCTGGAGTAGCCTGCCCAGTGCCAGGAACTGCTGGGAGAGCTGGGAGCCCAGAGCTGGGAGCTGCCCTGCCTGCAGACAGCTTCTTGGGTCTGATTTAAGACCAAACAAGTCACCCACCTCACATTCTGCATTCTCCAGCAGACACCTGCAGTCTGGAGGAAGCAAACCTGCCCCAGCAACATGGAAACCTCTGCTCTCAGCATTCAGACCCATCCTCGGCAGCCCCTGGTGCCCTGGCTGTCACCTGTGCTTTTATTTAACCCTTGTTGCTCTCTGTAAAGGGAGAGGGGCTGATGTTTTATCACTAGAATGTAAGTTCTCTTCCCCAGCTGTCAGAGGAACCTTTGTCCCTCCTCCCTGCACCACCAGGATGCTGGGCTGGGGCTGTCCCTGGCTCGGTGGTCAGCTGAGGATAACTCCCTTTGTGCCAAGCAATTAAAGTAATCCAGAGGCCTGGCAGAAGAAGGGAATTTCATCCCTAAGTGGCTTCAGCCTGGGCTGCCCAGTGCCAGGGGTTTGCTGTGCCAGCGTTCCTGTGGTGAACTGGATCTGCTTGTCCTTGCTATTGCTTCAAAACACAACAACAAAAAAAAGCTATTTATCTCTGTCCCTAAAGGCTGGAACAAAGCTCTGCCATCAAAGGTTACTCAGCATTATTGACTGAGCTGGGATCTGGGGACAGAAAGCTGTGGCTAAGGCCAGTGAGAGTCTTAACCCCTGCAGCATCTTGTGGTGTTTGTGGCATGGTGGTGGCTTTTTGGGGGGAAAGCACCAGAGTTGGGGACACTGCAGTTTGTAGCCCTGGGGACACCAGCCAGGGATGCTCCTGCAGCAGAGGAGATGGCAGGAGGGAATCTGTGAGAGAGGTGTCTGGAGGAGCTGCAGGCAAGTGGAGTTTTAGTCTTCACCCTGTGTTTTATGGTACTAAAGTATATTAAATTCTTCAGGTTTTTTTTTTTTGTTTTTTTTGGTTTTTTTTTTGTGTTGCAGATGGTGAGGTGCAGGGGGTGGCTGACACCCCTGCTTTGCCAAGGTGACCCCGGGTGTCAGTTTGCACCCGTGCCCTTATGCCCAGGTCCTCAGATGGTGCTGGAGGTGCAGCCTGGGTGACATGCAGAGGGGTGGCAGGGTGTCACCTGCCCTCCACGTGGCAGGGGAGGCAGCTGGCATCCTGTCAAAACACTTTCAGAACAGCTCCTTAACGCTGTGTCTGCAAAAACATCTCCGAGTGAGCGGGTCAAGGGATGGGAGAGAGATTTATACAAATCCAGGGGGAGAGAATTATCTTGTTCAAATGTCAGAGCTCCAGTATGAAGCTGTAGCTGCATGAGGTTGAGGGCTGCTGCTTTCTTGATTTCTCCTTTTCCTGCTGAAGGTGACCAGGGAAGGCCTTGGGGTGTGTAGGTTTTATTGCAGGGCTGCCTGGTGCTCATTCCACCCTCCATCAGCCCTAACTGAGTGGGGTTTAATGGAGGCTTTTTTAAATAACTGGTTGAAATAGAGCTGATAGTGGGGCTCCTGCTGGGAGCAGAGGTCTGGGAGAGCCTGGGGTTATCTGGGGATGTCTCAGCAAATGGCAAATCTTTGGGTGGTGGAACAAATAATCACTAAATGTGGCTCAGTGCACCTGAGGGGAGCAGGGCCTGGCAGGAGGAGGAGGAGGAGGAGGCAGGGAATGAACTCTGCTTTGCCCCAGGGTCTGCAGTTTGCCTGGGTGTCCAACACACACTCCTCCATCCCTGCTTTTGGTCACTGGTTTTCCTTCTCTCCGTGTTTTCCTTCTGGGATGGGATGGCAGGAGATGCCCAGCTGACTCCCTCTTGGCTGACCCCTGCTCTTTTCTTACCCCCAGACAAAAGTGAGAACGGGGAGCCCTACCAGAGGAGGAGGGGTGCAGGGGCCAGCCTGCCTGACAGCCCCCCAGCGTTCCCCCCCAGCAGGGATGGTGTCCCCACAGCTGGCAGCAGCAGCTGGAGACGGATTCTGCTGATGATCCTGGCTATAACCATCCACAACATCCCAGGTGAGTCCTGTCTGTCCATCCATCCATCCATCCATCCATCCACCCATCCATCCCAGAGCTCCCAGAGCCCTTCCTCAGGGTTGGGGCCATCCTGGGGGGATGCCATGGGGCTGCTGCTTTCTCTCCCATCTGTTTCTTGCTGCTCACATATGGCTCTTGCCAAGTGGGTGCCTTTTGACAAGGTCTGGTGTGTCAAATCTTTCTGTCTTTGGTGGGTCTTGGCAGCAAACCCCCTGCTGAGGAGGGGGCTGGGGGGCAGGTTGGGGGCTCAGGATTGCTGCTGCAGCCCCACTCCCTCTCACCAGCCTGGGGTGGGTGGGTGAGAATTGTAAATCCCAGAGGCTGCTGAGGAAGCTGGCACAGTAAAGGCAACAGATTCTGGTCTCTTTGCAGTTCTTTTCTGGTCTGGGTGGCAGCATGTTAAAGCTCTGCCTCTCTGGGGGGAGCACATGCCATTGGGGTTTTCTTAGTCAAGGCCAGGAGGGCAGTGGCGGGGACACTGCAGAGCTGTGGGCAGGCTGGGCTGGGAGACTACAGAGAAAGATGCTGTAAAAAAAAAAAAAAAACACCAACAAAAAAACCCAAACAAAAAACAAGATGAGAAATTTGGAGCAGTTGAGGACTGTTGGCTGATTTGTAATTCTTTGTGGTGTTGAACATGACATGAGGGAACCTTTTCAAGCACTTGTTTTCCTGGGTCCCTCTCCCCTCCGTCCTTCTTCCTCTCCTCTCCTTTGCTTCCTCTCTTCCCAGCTCTGTCTCTGCCTCAGGTGATGGCTTTGTTCCAGCTGGTCATTGGTTCCCAGCACCCTTGGGTGCTCCTGCACCCGTGGGTTTTCCTCTTGTCATCCCTTTTTACTGATTTATTTTTTAAATAATAGGTGTGTGACTTAGGTGCCTGAGTTCAGCTGGTGCCTGGCAGCCAGGGTGAGCAGGGAGCTTTAAATTACCCACGTGCTCACCAAAAAAAAAGAGGAAATTTTTGCCCCAAGCAAACCATAATTGCTTTGCATCCTTCAAACAAAGTGTCAGGAGCCTGAGGTGAAGAGCTGGGTGATGTGTGTGTCTGGCTGTGTCGGCTGAGGATTCCTGTCACTGGCAAAAAAAAAAAGGAAAGTTTTGTAATGGAGTGAACAAAGTGTCACCCTCAGCAGTAGGTTAATGGTGACATGGCCCTGGCTGCTGCACAGCCACCAGTCTGTCCTTTCATTGCTTCTGCAAGAGCACAAAGCCACCCTTAGAGGCTTGCAGAGGCTCAGAAATTCTCTTTTGCTTCGTAAAGGTCACAATTTAAAAGCTTCCTACCCAGAGAGGTGTGGGAGAGCAGTGGCTCTGCTGCTTGGCCCCTACCCAGAGCCTTGGTCAGGCTCCAAGGGTCATGGCAGGGGTGTCTGTCCCTGTCAAGCCCTCTCCCCAAAGTCCCCAGCTGGAGTGGCCCTTGCCAGGAGCCTTGGGGGGGGGGGGGTGACAGTGGCTGTTTGTGCTCACAGCCCTGTCCCTGTGTCCCCTTTTCCGTAGGGATTGGCCCGAATTCATCCAGAGGTTTCAGGTCACAGGGGTTGGACTCGAGCCCGTGCCTGCTGCAGGTCACAGGATGCCAGCCCTGATTTTTGCCTCGATAAATAATTCAGATTGTGATTGAAAGAGGAGCTGGTGGCTGAGGGAGGGACCTTTCACTCCCACCAGACCAGGTTGTCAGAGCCTCATCCAACCTGACTTTGGGCTCCTCTGATGGGCTGGCAGTGGTCTTGCTCCATCTGATGGTTCAGCCCCTCCCAAGGACCAGCTCCATCCTTGTTCTCCTCCAGGCTTCCTCTTTCCTTGCCAGCCCAGAGCAGTTTCTGTACTGGGAGGGCTGAGCATGTGTTGGTCTTGGCAGTGGATGTGTCTCTGGTTTCAGGGAGATGTGCTGGAAGCTGGTTAGTGTGCAGGTGAGAGAACTGGATGGCCAGACCAGCCTCTCCCTGTCAGTTTGTTCTTAGGGAGTTCTACCAGCCAGCTACAGGTTTGTTCATTTGGCAACGTGAGGAATAAACTGATAAGACAGAAGATGCCAAACTGGAGACTGTGCCTGCTGATTAATATTCATATATGCCGGGTTTAGTGGAACATTAATTATGCATTTAATCAAGCCCTGTTTATTCTGGTTTATCTTTGTACCTTGGGTGGCTGTTATGCTGAAGACTTCAGATTAATTAAAACGTTAGCAAACAGCAATTAGTGAGGTGTGAGCGGAACCGCCCGCCCCTGCCTGCTCACTGAGGAGGGAGGAGGAGGAGGAGAACCCAGAGGGATGGAGCTCCCAGGGCCCTGGCTCCAGGAAACCCACGAGGTGATGCTTCCAGCCACCCTAGTGTTGCCAAGGAAACCTGAATTTCCCTTTTTCTTTGCTGTTCTGGGTCCGGAGGGGTGGGCAGAGCAGAGCAGCCCCGTCCCTGGAGCTGGAGTCATCTCCAGCCTTGCATTCCTGCTAGGAAGTGTCTTGCTTTTCCACCTTCAGTGCCAACACTCTGTGGCTGCTCCCTGGTGTGAATTCTGTGGTGTTTCTGCCTGAGTGTCAGCGTGGAGCAGAGATGTCTGGGATGGAGCAAATGGGACCTGGGGTGGGAGGTGGCACTGATGTCCCCTGCTCAGCTCCCAAATCTCACGTGGCTCCAGCTGAGCCTCTCTCTCCAGTTCCCCCTGCCAGAAACCCATTAGCAACCTGGAATTTATTTTTTTTTTTATGAGGAGGAGCAGGGCAGAGCGCCTGAGTTAAATTCCCCCTTGGCTGGTGAGGTGTCAGCATGGGCAGCAGGAAAAAGATTTTAAACGAGGAAACTTTTATGGGGAAGGTGAATGAGTCTTCTGGGAAGCTGTGTGGGGTCCTGGGGAAGGTCCCTGCACTCCCAGGGGACAGCATCCAGGTTCATCTCCCTTGGGAGGACTGTGCATGGAGATGGCAGCAAGGGGCAGCTGGCTGCGCCACGGCCTGGCACTGACACCAGGGATTTTGGGGACTCTCCTTCTCTGTTTGCCCAGGAGGGAGAGATTTAGCCCCCAAAATCATAACTCGGGTCTGGTCATTGCTGGGGGTGGCACAAGATGATACCCAGGGGAAGGTGTGGGCATGCACCTTCTGCCTGTCCCCGTGCAGCTCTGTGTCCCCTCTGCCTGTCCCCTCCGTGTCCCCTCCCCAGGTGCAGGGGGGTGGCACTGGGTGCTGCTGTCACTTTGGCTTATCCCCAGGAAGCGTGGGTAGAAGGGAAGCCTGCCCCAAAGGCTGGGGAATGTCAGATTGATTTGAAGCAACCTTGTTTGCAGCTGGGCCTGGGAAGGAGGATGATTCAGCTGAGCAGCCTGGGGCCAGGTTGTGTGAGCCCTGCCTGGTGCCCTCTGCTCGGTGGCATTTGGTTGGGGACAGCCCCAGGGGTGGGCACTGTCCCCTTAGGTACAGCAGCTGCCTGGACACTCGCTTTTCTTCATGGCTTCTGACAGCTCTGACCACTTTTAATGTCCTTTTACGTGTCTCCTGCTTTATGACTCTCTGGAGGAGAGGAGCAGACAGTGGGGTTTGCCTCTGCTTTTGGCTGTGCTCCTGTCACCCTGCCCCACCAGCAGGGATCTGCAGGAAGTTTCTGGGGCCCCTGGTGCTCAGCCCCTTGGCCCAGTCTCCTGCTGTGGCCATCTCCAGGGGTGGGCTGAGCCCCCTGCCCCTTGGCTGAGCTCTCTGCACATCTGCCCAGGGCATCTCCTGGCATGGAGGGCTGGAGGTGTGCAGGGGGCTTCTTCACTGTCACCTGGTGGAGATGTGTCCAAAACAAAGGATATCTCCCTGCTGAGGAGGAGGCAGCTTCTTGGTGAGGTTTGTACCTAAACCATGGGGCTGAACACCACCCTGCTGTGGTGGGGGCTCAGTGCCATGCAGCAGTGGTTCAGCCCCGAGCTGAGCTGGGATGCTGGAGGCTGCAGCTGGGTACTGTGCTGGCAGATTGGTGTTCCTGGGAGGGGGCAGGATTTCCAGGCTGGTTACTTTGTCATTAGCAAAAATTGATTGAATTTGGGCCCGTGGGACAGGGGCTCCCAAGCACTCAGCCCCCCCCTGAGAAGGCTGAGGCAGCCAGCGTGAGATTGAGTTGCAAATAGAAATAAAAGTGATTGTTTTGTGAGTGTTCTCTGAGAGCCATTAAATGCTGGTAACATTCATTTTGAATAATGTTTTTTTTGGGTTTTTTTTTGTTTGCATTTTTTTTTTTGTTGTTGATGATGATCTGTTGAAATGGAGACTATTTTACAAGTGTTGACTTTAATATGCATTTGGTACCCACTGGGGTTTGGCAGAGCGTGAGAACGGGAGCTGCTCAGCTGTGCCCATTTATCTGTGTCTGGTCTGGAAGCTGCCTCTGTCTGACATCCCTGTGCCCATTTATCTGTGTCTGGTCTGGAAGCTGTCTCTGTCTGACATCCCTGCAGAGCTCCTTCCACTGCCCCCCGTGCTCTGAATGGCAGCTCTGGGGGCACTCTTGCAGCACCTGTGGTTTCTACTGAAAGGTATTTATTTTTAGGAAGCAAAAGGAGGGAAAGATTGCTCTCGTGTGTCAGACAAGGAGGTGAAAAGGAAGGGGCAGGGAAGGGAAGGTGGCTGGCTGGGGGTGAGCACCTTGTGCTGCAGGATTGAATTCCATGAGTTGAATTCACTTAAATTTGTTGGAGTTCAGGTGCTGCAGAAGGTCAAGGGGAGCAGAGGGGAGTGCTGGCTCTGGGACTGGCTCAGCCTGCACTCACTGCTCCAAAGGGTGGGAATATCCTAGAAATGTGGAATGCTTGAGTGGGAAGGGACCTTAGAGCTCCCCTAGTGCCACCCCTGCCATGGCCAGGGACACCTCCCACAGCCCAGGCTGCTCCAAGCCCCATCCATCCCGGAGCAACCCTGCCAGGGATGGGGCAGCCACAGCTTCTCTGGGAAACCTGGGCCAGGGACTTGGCACCCTCATAACAAAGAATTTCTTCCCCAGAAGAAATTTAAAGAAGTTTAAAGCCATCCCTCCAGGCTCTTGTCCCAAGTCCCTCCCCAGTTTTCCTGCAGCCCCTTCAGGCACTGGAAGATGCTCTGAGGTCTCCCTGGATCCTTCTCTTCTCCAGGCTGAACACCCCCAACTCTCTCATCCATCACTCCAGATGCCTGTTTGAACAGCTGTGAATTTTTCACAGCACTTTCAGCTCCAGGGATAAAACCCAGCCTGGGATGTGGCTTTCTGAGGCTTCTGCCCATCTCAGTGATGTGGTTTCCAGAGGGACCCTTGGGGCACGGGTGCATCCAGGATGGAGCAGCTGCTGTTTGCAGTGATGCTGCCATGGGATGGCTCTGCAAGGAGCAAGGTCAGGTTGGAGGCAGCCCATGAAGGCAGGGCTGGATTTTGGATGCCAAGCCCAGCATTTCACCACGGCAGCCACTTGTGTGGGCTGAGGAGCAGCACGGCAGGCACGCTCTGGGGAAGGTTGCTTTAACCTTTCATTAAACCTCCCATTAATTGTCACCTCGTCAGCACATATTTTGACGTTTTCATCTAGCAAGCACCACGCTGGATTGAAAGGACTTGCTCAAAGTCCTCAGGCTTCTGTGGGAGGGGGTGGAAAATGTGGGGAGGTGGCTGGGAGAGGGATGTGGGTGGCAGCCCCAGCTCTGGGGGATGCTCTCAGCATCTGCCCTGCTCAAGGTGAGATGCCACCAGCAAAGTCCTGGCCCTGTAAAGGTGTCAGTCTTCCCATGGGAACAGCAGGGCTCTCCTGGGTGCTTGTACATCCCTGTTTGCCACTCCCCTGCCTGCACCCATGGGGATGGGAAGGGGGCTTGGGGGGGCTGCTTTTGGCTCCATGGCCACCAGCTTGGTTCCCTTGGGACCTCCCCTTGCTCCTCCTGAGCAGACAGAGCGTGGGGCTGGGGGTGCCTTGGGAAATGGCAGTGTGAATAACAGCCAGAAATGTAACTTCATGTATTATGTGGGCACGGTTGGGAACAGCCTGGGGGGTGCCACAGCCCCACACGCTGGGGGGGGGAAGAGTCACGGGGTCCCTAATGCCTTGCTGACAGCAGCTCATATTTCAAAAACCCATTTGTAGGCAGATTTCTGGAAAGCTGCTGGTGAACTGATAATGTACTTTTATCTCTGCAGCATCGTTTTTAGCAGGCGATCAGTGTTTTGTAAGCAGTAACAGCCACAAAGGTGACAAAAGCCAATTAAATACAGGATTTTCACCAGCTGGAATGAAAGTCTGCTGAAATATGCATGTGGAAGCTTTTTTTCTTTCTTATCCCCATCAGATCTTGCAGGTCTGCTGCATTAAACATCAGTGAGCAGTGGCCTGAGAAATCATTTGTGTGCTGGCAATGGAACATAGAATACCCGAGATGGATTCAGGTTGTGTGGGGTCAGGTCTGACCCTGCTTTTAGGACTGTTTGGGAGTTTTCTTCTTGGGAAAGAGTGTTTCCACGATGAAGGAGCTTTGGGTTGCTGGGCTGTTAGTTTATTAAAAACCAGGTGTCTGAGGTGCAAGCAGTGGCCGTATGCTGCCTCAGCAGCTCCTGGTCAGTGACTGCAGCTGGATGGATGGGGAAATTTGTGAAATATGTGGTTGTGGAGGGAAATTTGTGAAATATGTGGTTGTGGAGGGAAATTTGCTCCATGAGGTTGTGGAGGGAAAATGGATCAGGATGGGATGGATGTAGGTGGCTGCTGGGGGGTAAATCAGGAAGTGGCAGAGGGGCATTGCCTTGTGCTACCCAAATTCTGCCTTGTTCAATGGACACAAACCCTTGAGCTTCTCTTGGGCTGTTTTTCCCTGTGTCTGTTGCCATGAGCTGCTCACAGCTGCATCCTACCAGGTTTGCTCTGAGCAGTTTGGGCTCGTTGGTCCCCTTGTTTCAAACCAAGCCCCTTCAGCTGGGCTGGGTGCTGAGCTTTATTCTGGAGAGTTTTTTTCAAGCTCCTGTGAAATTGCCAGGACCCCCCCTACTCCAGCCCCTGGAGAGCTGGGAGGCAATGCTGCTGCCTCCTGTGTTTTCTTATCTTTCCCAACCAAAGCAGCCTGGGCACATCAGAAGCATCTGAGATGTTTCACCTTTTTCCAGCTTGGTGCCTGCACATCAGGGGTCTCAGCTGCTGCCCAGTTGGTGCTGCAGGGCTGGGTGAACTCCTGATTTATTTAGAGAGGGGGAGAGGAGCTGAGCTAACGTGATGCTGAAGCAGCAGGTCTCTGCTGACTTGCCTGTAATTCCCCACCCAGAGAGGCAATTTCTCTCCATTTTCTCCATCCTGCCTGCCTCTGCACTGCTGCCCTCCCCACAAAACTTTGACTGAGTTTTGCCCCCACAGAAAAAAACCCTTTTCCTCCCCCTGTGAGCATGGGATGGAGCTGCTGGTCCATCCTGCTCCTGCTGGAGCTGGCAGCTGTGCCCAGGTCCCCAGCCACACTCACACTTTTAGCTGTTTGCTCCCTCCAGGGTGTTGATGGTGTAAAATAACACCAAAACGGCTTTATTCCTCTTCTTGCTTTTTTCACAGCCAGCACTTTGGGGAGGCAGCATCCACGGGGCTTCTCAGCTCTGCCTGTGCTTGCAGATAGTGGGGAGAATAAAGATTGCCCGGGATTGCTTTGTCTGAGCAGATTAATCCAGCTGGAGCCTGGGGTTTTGTTTTCCCTGGCTGTGAACCCGGCGGGAAGGGGGGGACCCGGCCATGGCCCCAACCCCACCATGGGTTCCTCAAACAAAAGCTCTTGTTTGTCAGGAGCCCAGGGGAGGAGAAGGGGCTGAGTGAGTAGTTCACACTGCAAACAGCAATGCGTGACCCCTAGGAACTGCAAATTAATAATTTCAATTTTGCCTCTGTGTTTTGCTGGGAGGGTTTTCGGTGAGGGTAACAATTAGGGTCTGGTTCTGCCTGCAGAGAAGGTGATGAAATCCTGGCTGGCCAGTGTGGCTTTGTCACAGCTCCTGATGGCATTGGGATCCCCGTGGACAGCTTGTGACCATCAGGTAACACACACTGTCACCACTCAATAATAATTCATGACAAGGTGATGCTCCAGGGACTCCTCTGTCTTTGTTCCATCCATGCCACAATCTGCTGCTGCTCCCTAGGTCCTCTCCTCCTGCACCTTTAGAGGACAAGGACCTTTCCAGAGCTGTGTCCTGCCATGGCAGCCCTGCCTGAGCCCAGGGAGCTGCATCCCACCTGGGTGAGGTGAGTCAAAGCCAAACTCTGAGGAGCAGCAATAGTTCAGGATAAAGTGTGGCTGGTGCTGTGGTCATTGAGGAGCAGAGCAGCTGGGATGGGGCCATCAGAGTTGGCTCAGATGTGGATGCTGGCTGAGCAAAGCCTCCTCAGGAGCAGCAGTGGAATTTGTGTTTCTCATGCAAAGTGAGAGTCACCATTTTCTGGCTTGGTTCAGTTAAAGAAGGGGAAAAAAAAAAAAAAAAAAAGGTCTTTGGAAAATGACTTTAATCTCCTCCTTGTTTGAATTATAGTGGTGGAACACAGGAATCACTGAAGTCTGGTAGTCTCTGCACTTTCTTGTGCAGTAATGGCAAAATTATGTTACCTAGAGGGAAATGGGTGGAAAAAAAAAACCTTAAAGTTTGAATAGTGATGACAGGGACAGGTGCTTAAACTCTCATAGAAATACAAACCTCATTAGAGCAAGATGAATTTCCCACTAGGAACTTAGCCATTCTTCAACGAGCAGGATGAATAATTGATGCCATGTTGGCATCTCTAATACCTTCCTGAAGGCAGCAGGTTCCTGTGCTGACCCGGGACAATCAGCTTTGTAAATCCTGCCAGGGGGGACAGTGTCCCCAGTTCTTGTGGTGCTTTGGGTCTGTGTTAACTTCTGCAAAGGGTTTACTCCTCAGCACTGCAGACTTTGCTCACAGGAGCACTTACTGCTGTAAAGCATTTACTACAGGCAGGGCTGCTATAGTTCTGTTGTAGGCAGAAGTTATTTACAAACCCTTTTTCTCTGCGTTTTACCCTCCCTCCAAGCCCAGGATTTTGCCTTTGCTCAACCTGGGAGTTGCTTCTTGTTTTATCATCATAGAATCATAGAAACCATCCCCTTGGCTCCTCCTTCCCTGCCTGCCTGTGGGGGCTGTGCTGCACCCCCAGGGGAATGTTCCTACAAGGATATTTCAGGTAAAGCCCCCCGTGGGTGGGTGATGGATGGGAGGTGCTGCTGGCACCCTGCTCATCCTCTCAGAGATGGGATAAAGGATGGGACAAGGAGCAGGACCCCTCCATCCCAACCTGCTGATCCAGCAGGA
Organism: Phaethornis superciliosus; assembly: GCA_023637945.1. Taxonomy (NCBI): domain Eukaryota; kingdom Metazoa; phylum Chordata; class Aves; order Apodiformes; family Trochilidae; genus Phaethornis; species Phaethornis superciliosus. The sequence goes on along the minus strand of JAJQWJ010000021.1, from coordinate 10,546,175 downwards.
GAAAGGGGAGGGGGCAATAAGCCCCTGAACCCCTCGCTGCCCCCTCACTTCATTCCTGCAGGATGAGAGAAAAGTGAATTTTGTTTGGGAGTCGGAGTTTTCTTTTCACCCCCCTGGAGGATGTTGTTCCCCACCCGCAGCCCGTGCTGGTGCCCACGAGTAACACCACAACTGGAGTTCATTTCCTTGCTGCTGGCATTTATCAGGGCCCCAGGAACGTGCTGGTTGGTGCCTCCTGGATCTCTAGGGAATCTGAAGGGCTTTTTATTTTCGGTTGTTTCTGTGAACAACCCTCCTCCTGAGGGCTACGAGTGGCTTCCCGGGGTGGCTGTGGAGCTCATTTCATGCTTGAAAATGGAGCTGGTGAGGGCAGGAGCTCAACAGAAGCAGATTTCAGACCAGGGAAAGTGAAGCAGCTTCCCACGTGAGCTCAGTGGCTCTTGGGTTCCCAAACTCTGTGTATTTGGGGGGGTTTCTCCCCTTTGTTTGAACATGTCTGTGTGTGCCTGAGCAGTGAGTCTGGGCTGGCCAGAGCCATCTCTGTTAACCCCTGAGCCTTCTGCTTCCAAAGCAGCAGCATCTCTCCAGTAAAGCTCTGCTTCTGGATTTATTTGTGTCTTTTGTACATTATCCGTGCCCAGGTCTTTGGCACGTGGGCAGCTCGGGAACTGGCAGCACAGAGCTGTGTCCAGTGTCCTAGGACTGTCCCAAAGCCAGCACCTCGCTCCAAGGAGAAAAGTTCCTTGGAAAAAGCATCTCTGGGTACATCTTTTTGGGCTGGTCCAAAGGCAAGACACCCTCCTGCAGCCCAGAGCACCACGGTGATGGGCCATCTCAGGAGCCAATGCCATCTTCTTGGGGCTGGAGAGCTTTGGCCTCCCCAGGAACATCTCAGCACGGGGTTGGAAGTGTGCAGAGCTTTCCACACCAAGGGAGAGGAGATGGATCAGTGCTGGGCCTCATCCCAAAGCCCACCCCAGCCAATTCCTGTGCTCCTGTGGGTAAGAGCAGACGGGAACATAGTCACTGTCCTCCTGGCTCAGTGCAATGGAACATCTTGTGCTGTTTCTCAGCTCTGCTGCTGGGGCACTGAAGTGAAATTAAAGTAAAAATAAACCCAGAGCTGTAGCAGCCTGCCACACACATCTGAGTCCTCTCTGCTCCCTGAATGCCAATGGATGAGCCTGGGGAGCTGGGGACCTCAGGCCAAGCGTGAAGGTGTTGGGGATGCTCAGGGAGCAGCCTGGTCCTCACTTTGCTCCTCACTTGACAGCTTTTCATCCCCTGTGTGAAACTCTGCTCAGCCCCATGGCCACCGTGTTGCCCTGTACCCTTGTCCCCTGGATGTGACTTTTAGCTGCCTGGTGTTCACAGGAGTGTCTGTGGTGTGTGTCCCCCCAGCACGGCTGCCACTTTTCAGTTTGAGGTTTTGAAGCTTTTTAAAAAATCTTTTCTCAGAAAACATCCCTCTGACAGGAGTGCTGCTGGCTGAGGGGTTTGTGGTGATGCTGGGGTTAGTGCAGGATTAGGCTGAGCCTTATCGGGGTAAAGCATCTTGAATTGTAAAGCTGAGGAAGCCCAAGAGAAGCAAAATCCTTTTGTTTAGAACAGAAGCATTGTCTGGCTGAGAATGGTCAGATTTTTCTTTCTTTGTTCTGCCAGTTATCACCTTCACCACACCAGCTCTCCAGCTAGCAGGAGAGCTAGCTAGCTCTTTAGAGCTCTTTTAGCTCTTCCAGCTCCATCACCAGTTGCAGGAGGGGCTGCCAAGTGCTTCAGGCACAGAAATCCATGGGGAAAAACCCCTCTCTGAGATGGAAAGGTTTCCTGTTCCATGCACACCTGCCTTCCACCCCCTTTCACATCCTAAGCTGTGGGGCTCTTGCTTTGTGGCCCACTGTGAATGCTGCAGTCCTTCAGGGGTGCCCAGGACTGAGCCTCTCTTTGCCTCCACTCATGATGGTGCCAAGCAGCAGAAATCACACAGGGATGTTTATTTTTGCAAGCTGGTGCCTGCAGTGGGTCAGGAGCTGCGTCCTCCCCATCCTCAGTGACCTAATGTCCTGCTCACCCGTTTGCAGAGCCTTCAGTGCAGCATTTCTCTGCGTGGTGGACATAAAAACATTGACCTTTCTCTTTTTGTGTCTTTTCCCAACCTAAAGAAGCTGCTTGGTCTGTTTATTATTTGAGTATGTGCAGAATGAACTCCAGAGGGGGGCTGGAGGGCTGAGCTGTCCCTGGCCTGCAGGCAAACTGCCAGGAGGGCTCTTCCTTTGCCATGGAAATCTTGGTGTAGCTGCTTGCTTACCTGCAAAAAACCAGAGTCCTTTGGATGTCTGACATCTTAGAAGATGAACCTGTCTTACTGAGGTGGGAAAGTTACTGTGTGGATTTGGCAGGCTTTTTAAGATGAAATGTTTGAACATAAAGCTCAGTGATGGGCTGAGGGTGTCACACAGCACCTGTAGCTGTAATCAAAGGTTTCCTGAGCTTCAGCAGAAGCTGCTGTGTCCCCTTCCCCTCTCCACCCTGCTGAGCATCTCCATCGTGCTGCAGCTTCCCTCCTTTTTTCCCTCTCCAAAAAAGCAGTTCACTGGGCACCATCTGTTGATTTTAATCTCCTGTAATTTGTTTCCACATCTGTGTAATTTGTGCTTCCATTAGTTGCGCTGCTGAGTTTCCTGCTCCCTGAGACTTGCTTTGCAGCAGGGAAGTTGCTGTGGTTTTCCCTCTCTGTCCAAGCTCTCCTGGTTACTCCCTGCTTCTCTCCTTGGGTTTTTTCTCTCTGGGCAAGTCTCACTTAAAGAGAAATCTTTTGTTCCATTCCCTAGCATCACAGACTGCATGGGGCTGGAGGGACCTTAAAGATCACCTCCTTCTGTGTGGAGGATTCCTAGCTGGAGTTGTCACCAGTTATCAGCCAGTCCTGGGATTCGAGGGACAATTTGGAGTCTCCTTACCCCATAACCCTGGGCACAGGGCTGGTGGCTGCTCTCCTGTTCCCCTTCCCATCCTGATCCTTGGCACAAGTGGAATCGTGGCTGGGAATTGTCACCAAGTGTTTCAGTTCTCCCTGCTCAGCCTGGGCTGGAGAATGCAAATGCTGTGATTACCCGAGTTAGTGCTGCTTTTTTATGGTGTGTTTCCAAGGCAACTGGAAATTCAGGAGGCCACAAACACACACACACACACACACACACACACACACACACACACACACGCCTCTTCTTTGGATCCTCCAGCACACAGGTAAAAACTCCCAGTGACATTTCCAACCTGTTTGAATGCTCCTCTGGAGAGTCCCCACTGGCTCAAGTGGGTAATCACCTCCTTTGAAGGCTGTAAAACCAACCCAGGCAGCTACACAAAAGAAAAAAAACAAAACAAAACAACAAACAGGTTGGCTTTTGTTCTTTGAATGTTTTTTCCCCACCCTGCATTGCTTGGGAGGAGAGTTCTATCAGAGAGGCTGCAAAAACCAAACCAAACAAAGGGAGTTAGAACAGAGGAGAAAAACCAAAGTAGCAATGTCTGGATGCTTGCTGAAAATCAGATCTTTATTTTTCTGGGAGAGAGGGAGCTGTGCCAGCAGCAGGAGGGGAAGAAAAGTTTGAGGAAGGGCAGGAGGGAAGTGGGAAGGGTGGAGCAGTTATCCCCCAGAAGCTGCAGGGAGGAGGCAGTGATGGATCACAGGTCTCCTGCCCCCCCTCCTCCTTAGTGGTTTTCTTTGGGGTTTGTGGAGTTAATCGTCATCTGAAATTCTGGGGTTAGGTGTAATCTAAAATAATCTGCAAGGTGGGGATTTTCTCACGGAGTTTGGGCTCCCTTCTGCTTTGCAGACTGAGTGTAAAGATGTCCTGCTGGTATTTGGCTGCAGAGAGACCTGAAACTGGGGAGGTGACATTGCTGGGGGCCTGGAGGGTTTATGGGAGGAATGGGTGTTTGCTGCTTCTGCCATCCCCCTGGCACTGGTTCCCCTGCACCTCCCAGAGGGGTTTGCCAAGCCAGAATCCCTATGGAAACAGCATTTCAGCTCGGGGAGGGGGAATGTCACCTGCTCCCCTCCCAAGCACTCTTGTGACCTCAGAAATGTCTCTGTTGGCTTCCCAAGGAGCTGCTGGTTGGGAAAGTGCCCAGGGCAGTGTGGCGAGGTGGTTGCACTGAGCTTAGGTTAAATGTGTTTAGATTAAAATGAGAAAGGTAAGGACCTGGGCTCCAGACTCTGAAAGGTCTTTTCCAACCAGCATGAGGCTGTAACCTCAGGGCTGGGGTAGGGTTTGACCTTACTGGTGGGTTTTTTTTTTTTCCTGTTTCAGAGGGGCTGGCAGTGGGAGTTGGATTCGGGGCTATTGGAAAATCAGCATCTGCAACCTTCCAAAGTGCCAGGTAAGCCATGACCTGGGGTTGGGGTGTGCCTTTGCCTCTTGGAGCTTGTCTGTCTGTCTGACTGTCTGTCTGACTGTCTGTCTGACTGTCTGTCTGACTGTCTGTCTGACCATCTGTCCCATATTGCTCCCGAGATGCATTGGCTGAAACTTGCCTGGGAGCACCAGTGAGGGCAAGAGGAGTGGAAGGAGTCCCTTGTGCTGCTGCATTTTTCCTCGTGGCTGCGCTTGTCTGATGTGACAGAAAAATGCTGAGGTTTTTTTCCACAAAAGCAGCATCCCAAATGGGCAGGAGCAGCTGCCGGGGCTGTTGGAAAGCCTGGAAAGCTGTTGGAAAGTGGCTTTTGTTTCCCATCCCTGCTGAGCAGGACCACCGGGCTCCGGGACCCTCAGTCCTCCCAGCAGCCGCTGTCGCCCAGTTTGGGTTTTGGCAGCACCAGTGTTGCCCTCGTGCTCCCATGTTAAAGCTTTTTTGGGGTGTGTGAACATATGGGGGTTAATTCAGCTCCTCCAGAGTCCCTGGGGAAGGGGGTGGGGGGGATAATTTGGGGTTTCAGGTGCATTTTCAGGTCAAGCGGTTGGGAAAGCCGGGGGTGCAGGGTGAGCTCTGCTGCTTCCCCAGGCCCAGCTGCTCCTGGCAGGGCTGGAACTGGGCAAACTGGGGGCATTGCTAGAGAAAGGCACAAGTCTGGTGGGAAGTGGGAAGCTTGGAGGAGCTGCTGAGGCTTTGGAAGAGCTGCTGGCACCTCTTGGCGGCTGGCTGGCAAATAGCAGCCTCCTGCCCAGCCTCCTCCAGGGGCTCTCAACAAATGAATTTTTTTTTAATTTTTTTTTTCTCTTGGCTTTTTTTACCCCAAGCCTCACAGCACACCGCATTTGCCAGACCCATGCTGTCGTTCCCCTGGTTTGGGGACACGTCGGGTGTTTGGGCTATGGAAAACCTGCCCAGTCCTTGTGACTGACTGTGTCTTTGGGTCTCAGCATCCTTGCTCCTGCCAGATGAACCAGTCACCAGGGCTGGTCTGGGAGCTGTTCAGGTTGTCCACCTCCCCTCTGTAACCTTTTGAAAGAAAAGGGTCCTCGTGAAGAGTCTGCAGAGGCTCTAGGGATGCTTGAACAAAAGGACTTTTTTCTTTTTTCCCCATCAGCTGCTCAGTAGAAGCTAAGAAGCCAGAAGCAGCTGGTTCTTTCTCTCTATTTACAACAGCATTAATCATGTTAGATGAAAGGTGGAGTCTGCACCATGAAAATACCAACCCTGATTCAGTCAGCTGCAAAAGGAGACAAAATAACTTCATTGCCATCAATCTGTCACTGTCACCTGCAGGCAGCCCCAGAAATCTCTGGGTGTAGCCAGGAAGCCACTTGGAAATACCCCAGGGTGGGATGTAGGTGGCTGATTTGTGTTACGGGGGCTTGAGAAATAGGAGTGGGATTGGATGGGAGCTAATGGGAGAAACGGAGGTAAATATTTTGACACATCCAAAGGGGAAATTGCTCCTTGGCCAGCCTCAGCTCTTCAGGGATCCTCTTCCTGCCCATTAGCTTGCAAGAGTGTTTTGATACAACTGCTGTGTGACTCAGTTTACCTCTTCCATTTTATTCCTGCTTCCCCCTGGGTGTGCCTAACCATGTTAGCCCCGAGCTGAGCTGGAGCTGGGGTCAGCTGCCTCTCCAGGAGGTTTATTCCTTCCAACCTGGAATCATGCAAGAGTATTTATGAATGCTCTGATGCTCTTGGAGCTCCAGCTAAAGATGCAGGTGCCCCTGGGAGGCTTCCAGGTTTGGCTGTCACTTGCCCAAGCTAACCTGAGGACTTTCCTTGCTGCCTTGTGCTGGATGAATACATGCTGCCTGGCTTGGGGATGCACTGCCTGATGGCATTGCTGCCAGAGGGCTGAGGGCAGGAGCTGGAATTCATTCCCTCTTGCTCCAGGGTCCTGGAGGTGAGATCTGGCTGTTCTGTATCCTGCAGGGCTGTTTTCCCACAGGGCTTTTGCAGATGAGCAGAGGGTTTGCTTGTTTGTGAGAAAGGGGAGAGCACCATCCACTCCCCAGACTGCAGTGCTGATCTTGGAGCTTTGCAGGGGCTGTTCTGGGCTGGTTTGCTCAAGCACAAGCTTGAGGGGAACAAGTCCCCAGCAGCTCAGGGTGGGTGCTGCAGGAGGGTCCCTGCCTGCCCTGGCCACCTCCCAAGAGCCTTGGCCTTTTTGGGCAGCACCATGGTGCTCCCCAGCTGTGTCTGGAAGAGGGTGAACACAACTTTGTGTGAACACAACACATCCTGTGAGGCTTGCCCCTTCTGGAAGGGCTTTGGGGCTGTGGGGATCCAGCCCTGGCACTGCCCTTGGGGCTGCTCAAGTGCAGAGCTCAGCCCTGGCTGAGTGTGGCCGGGGACATTTTTGGGTTTTAAAGCACAGTGGGGCTGGGTGTGCTGCAGAGATGGGGCTGGCTGGGACCCCTAGGGACCAGTAAACACCAGTATGGGTGGCGTATGCCCAGCAGCACAGGTGTGGATGATGGTCTGAGCCAGGGGGATGCTTCGGGGTTTGGTAAAAAGCCAAAAGAAGGGTGATGGGGCAGCAGGGTGGGAAGCCACCCTTGAAAACACCCAATGCTTTGCATCATCTCTGCCTTGCCCCTTACCTCTCTCCGTGCAGGATGGGGCTCTGGGGGCTCCTCCATCCATCCCCAGCCCCCCGGAGCATCTCGGTGCTGCCTGCCAGGCTCCTGCCCGAGTTCCTCCGCGTTTTTCTCCGCGTTTCTTTGCTGCCCCCGGGTGTGCGGGCTCCGTTCCTGCGCTCCGCCTGCTCCCCGGCTCCTCTGTCCGGACCGGGCAGGGATCCCCCCCTTCCCCTGTCCCTTAAGGTGCTTTCCTTAATGGGTTGGGGTGTAGAAGGAGGGGAACCCCCTTGATTTGGCCGGAGGAAACGCAGCCCAGGCCCCCGGGGAGATGGGGTGGGGGTCTCAGCGTGGGGGGGTTGGATCTTTGCTGTCACCTCCAGGTGAGTACTGGGGCTCCTTCAGCTGGGCAGCACACTCAAACCTCCTCTGGATAGGTGATGGAGGGTTTAGGGTGGTTAAATGGGGCTTTGGATGACTTAAGGTCTGCTTTTTGGGGTGTTTCCCCTTGGGGGGTGGCTGAGCTGCTGCTTGTCCTTTGGCAGGAGCATCCCTCCCTCCCTCCCTCCTGCATCATCCTGCTGTGGTTCCTCACAGGCAGAGGAACAGGGGGGAGTCCCATAGGCTGGAAAAAAGCATCCCAGGACAAAGGTGCTGTGGTGACAGGAGAGGAGGAAGAGTCAGAGCACGTGTGTGCAGAGCAGTGCCCAGCGTGGGGCATGCAGGGACCCTGGGAGGGAAAGGTCCCCTCCAGCTGTGAGCAGGGAGGCCTGAGCTGCTCCTGGCTGTCTTCCAGGCAGGAAGGTAAAGAGAAGGGCAGCCATGTCTTAAAAAAAGCTGTTTTACCTCCCCCTCTTTGCACGCTATAGCGTGGGAGGGGGGGGAGGAAGCCCTCTCCACCTTGTGTGGTTGATTTAACAGGAACCAGATGGGGCTGGAGCTGCTGAGATCAAACTGGAAGAGCTGTGTTTGCACTTCCTCAGGCTGCTCTGGGGATGCAGTGCAGGCAGGGCTCTCCCATGCCGGTGGCTTTGTCTGTGGTTTCCATGGGGCTGGGACAGGTCCCTGCTGTGGTCTCCACCTCTCCATCCACACCAGGGCTGTGGTGCAGTGGAAGGTCCCATGTCAGGGTGCTGTCCCTCTCTCCCCGTCTCTGCTGTGTCTTTTAGAGGAAGAAAGCAGCCAGCAGTGAACCCTGGGGTGAGCTTGTGTGGTTCTGTGTGACCTTGAGCCCCTCATCCCATGGGGGTTATACCTGTCAGGGAGGAGCTCCCATTTGCCCATCCCTTTTAGACCATATCCCTTCATGATAAAAGGTTATTATTATTAATTTAGGCTGGAAAATCAAGCCCATAGTTACTGCGAGATGCTGGAAAACAGGATTGCCAAAATCTGACTCTGGTGGCAAGAGGCATGACCGTGACATCCCCATCCCTGGGTGCTGCTCCTCTCCTGCCTGACACTAGGTGGTAACATCCATGTTCCTATCAGCCTGTTCCTATCAGGTAATCCATGTTCCTATCAGCCTGTTCCCCACAGATTTGGGGATGTTGGGCCAGCCCAGGAGTCAGTGTGACTCCCAAATGTGGCTCTGGGGCTGGCAAAGGGCAGAGCAGGGGCTGCTTGCTCTCTCCCTCTCATCTTCAAATCCTTGAGACTGATATCGAGTTCAGTGCAGCCAATTACTTGGAGCAGATGAGATGTATATGAAGGACTAAAAGTTTGAAAAATAAAGTGAAATGTTTTGTTAAGCCCTGGGTGGTCTGGGCACCGTGTCCTTGTAGGATCCCACGAATGCAAAGAATTTAGAGAGGTTAAAAATGGTGCAGGGAAATTTCTTGGCAAACCTGTGCCTTCAGGATGAAGCTGAGAACATTTTAGGGGTTGGGGGGCTGCCTCTGGTTTAAAGCAGAGGGAGCTGGGGGGGCAGTGGCAGGGGAACCCCTGGGTGCTCAGGTGGGGGTGGAGGTGTCCCCATTGTGGGTGCCCCCCTCAGCACCCTTGTTCCCTGAGGCTGAGGTGGACCTGCACCCCATGAACTTTTCTCACCTAAACCCCAAGTTTCCAGGGCAGGGTTTCTTCTCCCCTTCAGCAGCACCCAAATCCCACCCAGGAATTTGCTGCATCCTCTTCTGCAGGTAATGTGTTCCCCTGGGGCTGAGCCCTGGTGCCAGGCGGGGGGCAAAGTGCACAGGTTTTTTTGGGGGGTGATGTTTAAGTGGGGCTCCACTCACAAAGTGTTTCCAGTGGAGCTCTCACCCCCATCCCACCTGCCCCCTTATCTCCTGAATAAAAGCTCCTTATTTCGGGCAGCTGGAGAGCAGGGGTGAGTGTAGGAGGGATGTAAACAGATATATTCCCCCTCCTCCTCGATGATGATGATGATGGTGATGTTTCCTCCACTGCAGCACAATGGTTCCTATTCATCAGCCCTTTTTGCTGGGAATGCTGGCCTTGTTTTCATCTGTTGTGCCCACAGATTGTTTCCTGTCCAGCTTTGGTAAAACAGACAGAAAAGAGGCTTCGAGTTGACAGGCAGACTCTGACTATGGCTCGGAAAATATTATTTCATGGGACAGGCTGTGCCTCCCACGCTGTGTCTCTCAGGCTGGGGGGGAAAAGAAAAAAATAGGCTTGATTAATGTACGGAGATTGAAACCAGGCAAAAAATTTATACTGTGTTTTCTTTGAATGAATGGAAATCATTGTGGTCTGAGAGACAGCAGAAGACACACTGGGTTTTTCTTGCCTTACACACACACACACACATGCAATCTCTGCCTCCTGGTTATGAATAGATCCACAGTGGAGCTAAGGAGGAGGTTGCTGGGGTAAGATCAAGGTGTGGGGTTAAATCCCAACCCCTGTATCAGATCAAGGCTGTGGACAGGAACACTTCATGGAAAAAAAAAAACAAAAACCAAAAAACCCCTGTGGATTGCAGGTGGGGTGGGGCTGGATGGGGATTTCCAGGTGTCCCCCAGAGCCCAGGGAAATGCTGCTCCTGCCTGCAGCACAGCACCCAGCCTGAAGATGCTGATTAAGCAGCTTTTAATTAGCCTTGATTATTGAGTGTGAGTTAATGATCTGGGTAGGTTTCCCAAGGGCTTTTCTTGATGAATGGTGGAGATGGTACCAAGGTGTGTTTTCACCAAGGAGAAGAAATTGTCCTGGGAGGGTTTGGGCTGTCCAGAGGTTTCCTTTGAGGGGCTGTGCAGGGGTAGGGGGTGGCAGAGGTTGGTCCTGGCTGGTGATGGTGCTGAAGAGCATTCTGAGCAGGGAATGGTGGAGAGGAGCTCTGCACCAGCTGCTGGCACCGAGAGAGGTGAAGCAGATGGGGAGCATCTTCCAAAAGCAGCCAAGCTTGCAGGAGGGGGAAGGAAAGGAGGTGTTTTGTGCCTCCCTGAAATTCAGAAACCAGAATTCAAGGTGCACTAAGTTAGGGGAAAGCTGCCCAAAGCGGAGCCAGGCTGAGCAGAATCTCTCAGGTTCTGTGGTTTGTGTCTTTGCCACAATGGTGCTGGCAGGTTTGGTGACAGCAGCCCTTCTTTTTCCCTTGCCTGTCCCTTAAAGCAGGTTGCCTGAAAGCCCATGGCAGCCCAGGCTCTGCTGGGTGGGTGCTGCAGCTTTATTTATTGCCCCAGGTGGGGGAAGATCTCTCCCAAGGCATCAGGGAGGTCTTCAAATCCTGGCTGGGAGCCAGGCTGCTGGCTGTGAATCCCTCACTGCCTGTTGGCATTTACATCACCGTTTGGATAAATAACCTCCCCTCCTCTTCTCTCTCTCACTTCTTCCTTCTCCTTTACTCAAGTGTCTAGACCGAGGAGGGTTTTTGGTTGATTTGTAATACTTCTGAGAGACTCCTGGCCTCCCAAAGAACATCTGGCTCCTTGGAAAGTCTGTGTAACTGGTGCTTGCTTCTCTTCCCTGGGGGACACAGCTCACCCCGTGGTGGAGGTGAGGCACCGATGGCTCCAGGGTTGGTGTCTGCAACATCTTCTGGCCCAGCTCTTCCTCTGGGAGAATGATGTTGGGGTCCAGGCTGTGTGTGATGCTCTGGATGGGTAGCAGGAGTTGCAGAGGATGGGATAGCTGGGATTGGGGTGGGAATAGCCTGGGGGACAAAGCATTGGGTGCTGCTCCCTCCCCAGCCCCAAAAGCCCAAAGCTGGCAATTGTGTGACCCAGCTTTGATCTGTGAAGTTCCCCCGTTCAGTTCCTGATCACCTTAAAATAAAAGAAAGAGGGCAAAACTAGAAAACTAAAAAACCCTAAAAAAAAAAAAACCTAAAAAAATTATATATATATATATATATATCGAAAAAGCCATAATCTGTGGTTTTTTTATCAGGAACACTGGGTTGGGTCTTTGCAGCCCCCATGGCCCGTTCCACTCTTTAGCAGCCTGGTTTAAAAATAAACCCTCCGAGGAGGGGAAGCAATTTGAAGGCAGACATTGTTACTCTACACGGTGCCATAATGGGGCCTTTTATAGCTACAGCTGTTAGTAAATTGTTTAGTTCCAGGTTTTCAGGCTGCTAAAGGAGCCGCTCTGGTGCTTTCACACTCCCTCCCTACCCCCCCGGGCTGCAGGAGAGGGAAGAGGAGAAGGCATTTCCAGTGCTTTTCATTTTGCTCTTTGCTAATGATCCCCCTCGGGATGCAAAAGGGGCTGCCCGGGGGGGGGGGTGGGCAGACCCTGTCCCTGTGTGAGTGGTGGGGTGGGTGGGATGGGATGGATGGGATGGATGGGATGGGGTGAGATGGATGGGATGGAATGGATGGAATAGGTGGGATGGGATGGGATGGATGGGATGCTGAGCTCCAGCACTACCTCCCTGCAGGCACCCAAGGGAGGGTGAGTGAAATATCTGTTTATTTACACATGTAGTTGGGCTGTGAGTCCCTTCAGGTGCTTTTTGCCCACCAGCAAGGAAGAAGAACAGTGCCTTTATTAACTGTGCTCATCCTTCTTCCCATGCCTCCTTGAGGCTTTTGTTTTCTGTAAGCACTGGGGGTGCTGCTGGCTGCCTGGCTCTGGAGGAACAAACCAAACCCAAACCCTGATAAATAACCCCCTAAAACTATTCCCCCAGTATGTTATCTGCAGTCAGATTTCCATGGCATGTAGAATAATTTTCTGTGTGACCTGTGCTAACACTTTGAAGATTGGTACAAAAAGGAGGGGGTTGGTGTTGCTATGTGAAGCTGTAGCCATTCACTGGCAGGTAGGATTGGAAATTTTTATAGATGGGCCATAATCCCAGCCCTGCTTTCAGACCACCCAGCTTCTCGGTAAGTTTTATGTTTAACAAATTCATTTTAAGACCCTTTCTAAGGTTCTGGATCTCCCTCCAGCCCTACCCGAGATCAATGCAGCCACATCATTAAATCCCGTTTCCCTTACAGGCGTGCCTGTATGGATATGTAAAAAATTAAATTATCTGCAGCCTGATGTTGTTCAGAATAGAGTGGAGGAGAAGGTTTTGAGTGAATGTCTCCTTAAGGCAATTGAATTTCTGACTTGTAGGGTCTTAAGTGGAATCTCCTGGTGATGGGTGGAGTGGTTGGTGCTGCCGGCGGCTGCCAGGGAAAGATGTTCTTGGTTTCTTTTCAGAAATGGAGATATTTTGATCCAAGCCATCAGCTCCAGGAGCTGGTTCTGGCAGGGTGTGAGCTCTCGCTGTCCCCACAGACCCAGTAAATCCAATTGGGAAGCGATGCTGGGAAGGGAAAATGATGCTGGGAAGGGGAAGCAATGCCTTCATCCATTTCAGAGTCTGCTTTTAGCTAGTGAGACCATAACTGTGCAAACAGCAATTTGTCTGTCTGATGGATCCTGCTTTTCATGACATGTCACGAGAGCAAGTGGCAGGACAGGGCTGTTTCCTCCTGGTTTACACCTCCTGCAGGGGGGGTTCTGCAGGGGGTGACTCTGGGCTTTGCGAACACCAGCCCTGGAGAGCTGGAGCTGGATGGCTCTTGGCCACCAGAGGATCCTTGTCTGGCACTGGCTGGCTCCTGTGCTGGCAGGTTGTGTTCCTGTTGTGTGCCTTCTGGCAGGTTGTGTTCACACTCTTCACCTGGCAGCAGGAGAAAGCTGCCCCAACCCTTCCTGCAGCGCAGCCGAGGTCAAAGCGTGGCAGAGGAGAGGGATGCGCGGGGCCGGTGAAACATGGCTTTGTGCTTCCCAGCACGGGGGAGAGGTGAACTTTTACCCTTTCTGCGTGAGGCTGACTCATAAATCAAACAGTTGTATAAATAACCGGGCAGAGAAGAATAAAGATTTGACAGCCCCAGGGGAATAAATAGCCCCGAGACAGCAGGACCCCTCTGGGCGAGCCGGCAGAAGATGCGCGCCCGCATCCTCTTCCTATCGCTTGTCCCCCTCCACGGGGACATCCAGAGCTCTGGTGTCCGGAGCTTCATTTGTCTCCTGGCAGCTGCTCCTGCTGTGGCACAGCTGGAGGAGGCTGTCTGGACTCTTGTCCTTTCAGCTGAGCCCCTCTGGTTTTGCTGGGATGGGGAGGAGGTGCCCCAGCCTGGGCTCTGGCGCCTGGCACCCGGGGCCATGGTCCTTCCTTGCACTGTGGATCTCCTGAGATCTTCTTGCACCCTTGGCCAGCAGGCTCCAAGGGCTCATCCACCTTAGTGTCCCAGTTTCCTCAGCCAAGTGATGAGTTGGTGGCTCCCACAGGAAGGGTCTGGAGGGCCAATCCCCCCGGGAGTGGAGGAGGAGGATGCGGTGATGCAGGCGCAGGGGATGGAGCTGAGCTTTGTGTTTGCTGTTGGGTGGTTTGAGGTGTGGGGTGGGAGGTAGGAAAAAGCCTGAGTGCTCATGGGAGTCCAGGAAGGAGACGTGCAGGGCCACGGGAGTGGGGATTTGTGTGGGGAAAGCTGGAGGATGGCTTGCTTTTCAGGTGAAGTTCATGGCCTGGCCACCGCCGTCAGAGGGAGGGCAGGTTTTATGGATCTGAACTTAGCTTAGGAGCCTTCGGGATAAATTAAAGGTAAAATTTCCTAAAAACTGTAAAGGTTTAGTGCGTGCGGCCCCAGAGGGGGGGTGTTTAGGGCTGGCAGAGGGCCAGGCAGGCAGATGTGACACAGAACAGGCAATTCCTGCCTAAGAACCGAGAGGCTGAGCGGGCAGAGGGAGGGAGGAGGAAGAGGGATGGAAGTGGCTTCCAGGGAGCAGAGCCAAAGGGACAAGCACTGGAGGAGCCAGCACTGGGATGCTCCTACCACACATGGCTCTAGCAGAGACCCAGCTTGAGCTTCTCCCAAACAGGTAACAGGAGGACTAGCAGACACAGCCTGAAGTTGCCCCAGGGGAGGTTTAGACTCCTTATTAGGAAGAATTTATTTACTGAGAGAGTGGTCAGGCACTGGAACAGGCTGCCCAGGGCAGTGGTGGAGTCACCATCCCTAGAGATCTTCAAAAACCATTCAGCTGTGGAAGTGGAGGACATGCTCTGGTGGGCATGAGGGGTTCTCTGGATTGATGGTCAGACTCAGTGATATTCAAGGTCTTGGTGATGGTTCTGGAATTCTGTGATTCCCTGTTCCCAGGAGCAGGCTTGGTGGAGTGGTTTGTGTGCAGGCTCAGGACCCTTTCCCCTCTGTGCTTCTCCTTGCTGCTGGGTGTCCATGAGACCACCCAGCCCCTTCCTGCCCCCTCATCCCTGCAGCCCTTCCTCTGGTTTGTGCTCTCAAAACTCTTCCTTGCTGCCTCTCCCCTCCCCTGTGCTCCTGCTCAGATGTCTGGGCTCTCTGTGGTGCTCTTTGGAAAGCCCCTTGCTCATGCCATGGTTTGGGTGGAGGCTCTGCTGGCAACTTCCAAATGGAAACAAGGTGCCTGCTTCTTTTTGGCTTACATTCAGACAGAATTCCCAGTCAGTCTGTGTGTCTGCATGACTTGAAAATTGTGCTGTGGCCACCAGAAAGTTGTTTTGCAGTTGATGGGGAGGAGAGGGAAGGGCTCGGGGGCTCAAGGCATGGTGTGATGGGCAGCAGATGTGTTGCTCCATCAGCTGCTGCATCCCGGTGGGTGATGGGGCTCTCACGGGGAGGAGGTGTGGGAGCTTTGCGTCCACCTTCTTTCTGTTCTTTAATGGTTTTGAGTGTCTGAAAGGAAAGGTTCTGCACCATCAAAGAGCAACTCCAGAGCTCTGCTCTCCTCCCACCCTGCAGATTCTCCCTTCCCAAGGTGATGGCTCCAGCAGGAGCCCTGTGCCCAGTTCCCTGGGGTGCAGAACGTGGTGGGGACACCTCTGCCACCCCTCTCCTTAGCCCTGTGGCAGCTCCCTGGGAGCTGTGCTGAACAGGTAGGGCAGGAATGGGGAAAGGCTGAGGGCCCTGAGCTCCTTCCCACCTGCCAGCCCTGATCAAACACCTCGACCCGGGTGGGAGCCATGATGTAATCTGGGGAACCCAAAACAATCGGCCCTTTCATGGCAGGATGATAACAATCAAAACAGTATGTAAGAGCCTGCCATGCAAGAATACACATGCACATTATACACTGGAGGGAACTGAAAGCCGGAGTGAAAAGGGGCTTGTTAAGAATATGTAGCCTGCTTTCATAATCAGTTTGTAAAAGAATAGGCCCTTGAAAACAAGGGTTTAGGCTTATAGAAGGCTTTCTGTGCCTTGACCTTGCAAATATGCAGAGATGCCAACTTTTTTTTGAAAGTGAACTTGGAGTCTCCCAGCGTGGTGCCATAGCAGTTGGCAGGCGAGCTGGGGGTAGGAGGTCCAGCCCCAGAACATTCCCGGGGGATGCGGAGCCCTTCCCTCTCACCACGAGGAGCTGGGCCTTGGTGGAGCTCTGCCAGGGTGCCTGAGTTTCCCAGTTTTACCTTTTCTTCCTTAACACTCCTGCAGGAGAGGATCAGCCAAGGGCAGCATCGCTGGTTCTCTCCAGAGCTGGCATGGGTCTGTCCCTAGGTGTGGGTTTGGAGTTATGGAGGTTGTGGAGGACATCACTGCCATCTCCCCCCCCTTCCAGCTGAGGAAGCTGAGGCAGAGAGCTGGGACAGGTAACATGCCCAGTGCATGTTGGCTCCGTGATGCTCCCAGTGACACCTGAGTCCCTTGTGCCCAAAGACAGACACCCAGGTGACATTCCGGCGTTGGTCAGGGTGCTGCTGGCATCCCCAGGCAGACCCTGGTGCAGTTTCCCCAGAGCTGCTCTTTCTTTCCATCAGGTCCCATTTGCAGGTTGAGGAGGAGCTAAGGTTTCTCCTCCTTGCCTCCAAGGTGCTTTCCAGCTGGTAACAAGATGGGCTCAGCTTCTAACACCTCTCCCTTGGTCACTCCCCACTTTCCTCACTGCAGAGACCCCAGTGTCTCTCCACTTTTCATTCTGATGAATTTCCCTTTGGCTACATTGGCTCCTGTCCCCGTTGTCACCTCCTCTGTGTCCCAGAGCCCACCCCAGGCACCCAGAGGTGCAGCTCCCCTGGGCCAGGCTGCTCCAGTCTCTCTGTGCATCTGTTTTACAATGTGTTTCTTTGCAGCTGGGGGAAGCCTTCCAAGAATCCCCACCTATTTCTGTAATAAGGAGGCCTTTGTGTTCCTGGGACACAATGCAGCTTTGATTCACTCCCTTTCTCACCAACCCAGCTCAGCAGAGGAGCTGTGGAGAAGGTGTGAGGTGTTCACAGCTCAGTGGCCAAGGCTGGGGAGAGGAATGTCCCCCAGGATGGTTTCATTCACAGTTGGGGCATCAGAGGTAAATCTGCTTTTCCTGAGCCCCTGGACATCTCCCCAGAGGTTGGGCTGGGCAGAGGTGGCCCCTGAGCAGCAGTGGAGGCACCAACCCTGGGAGCAGGGACCCGAGGGCAAAGCAAAGAGGCTTGGGTGTCCCGTGGTGTCCCCGAGTTGTCCTCATCCTGCTGAGAGCAGTGGCCACGGGAAAGACTCAAAAAGCCCCCAGGTCCCAAAAGTGTTGAGGTAGGGCTGCAGTGAGAGGCAGGGTTGAAGGAATGAGGGGGACATGGAGGGGCTGGGGGTCAGGAGGTGACATAGGGACCTTCTCAGCCTGATGCTGAGCCCAGAAGGTCCTTTTCTTTCTCTTGCCCTGCTGGGTGTTAGTAGCCATGGGCTGGCTGTTGCTGGCCACAATGAGCAGCACCTTGCTCACACACCTTCCTCTCTCCTCCTGGGCAGCCCAACCCAGGCCAGACCCTCTGGGCATCCCGTGCTGCCACAGAGATGTCCCAGGCCATAGGGTTGGGGCCAGTTCTTGCTTTTGGGGAGCCCTGAGGGGCTCTGCTGAAGGTGTGCATGGAAGGGGGGCCAGCAGGACCTTTCCCTGGGTGACATTCCCTTTCCTCCTGCCCTTTGGGGCTGCCGCAGGGCCAGGGGTCAGCACGGGGTTCCCTGCTCCCAGGAAGGAACACAGACCCCTCCATTCACACCTCCCTCTCCCACCCCATTAATTTGTTGTGGTTGGGGCCAGCAATAGCTGCTTTGTGCAAAGGCGAGGGAAGGAGGAAAAAAAAACCCAGGGCACAGACAGCAGCTCCAGTGTTTTCTAAAAGGGATGTTTTTTCCCCCCTCCGTTCTCTCTCTCTCTCTCTCTCTCCCTTTCCCTTGAATAATGTTTTTGATTGTAATAGCCTGTCCTGGTTAGGGAAACCCACAGCCTCTCCCCCTTCCCCTCCCCTCTTCTGTAAACCCTGGTAGAAGTTTAAACAACTCGGAGAGATTTTTTCTCACCAGTCTTATTTTACTAATAGGAAACAAGTGTTTGAAGCAGCACAGGGAGCTCTCAGCTGCTGGCAAAGGAATCACTGACCTTGCAGGGAGGCACCAGGGTCCTTCTGTGGGGCAGGTTGGAGCCTGGCACCTTGCTGCTGGGGCTTGGACCCCCCAAGGTGGTCATGTCCCCCCAGGAGTGGGCACTGCCACCTTCACCAACACAGGAAAACCGTGGTGGGAGAAGAGCTCCAGCTGTGGAACAAGTTGTTGTTCACTCTCGTGGAGCCCACGCCATAAAAAAAATGGTTTGGTGTTTGCAGTGGGTCTGTTCTTGAGTGAAGGAGAGAAAAAAAAGCCAGCATATCCCAGCTTCCTGGTTTCCACCAAAATTTCCCAAACTCTCACTGAGCTGGAAGGGAGGGAAAGGCTGGGAGCAAGCCCTGGCTCTGGGTGGGGGGTGCTGGGAGCAGCCTCTGCTCCAGGAGATGCTGGCGCTGCCTCCTGCACAGGAGATCCAACACTGTAAATCCAACTTTCCTGACCCCCAGCTGTTCCCTGGGCTGCTCCCATTTTGGATAAACCCCTGGTAATGTGGGGGTCCCACCATGGGGTGATCACTGCATGGGAGGGCCTTGGGGAGCTTGGGGTGCAGAGGAGGTGGGGGCTGGGATGGGTGTCTGGAATTCCAAGTGCGTTTCCATAGGATGCAAGAGGGGAGGAAAAAGAGTGAAGGAGCAAAATCCTGTAGCTAAAATCCACTTCTGATGAGCCCCAGGGCTGTAAGGTTGGTGCAGAGGTGGTTATGGTTACGGGTGGGATGCTGCAGGGCCCAAGGATGCTGCAGCCCCTGGGATGGGAACACCTCGTGGGGCCTCCCTGGACAGGGTTCTTCTCCTCTGCCTGGTCTCTGTCACTCCCAGGGCTGGTGCTGAAGCTGATTAAATGCTGAGGGCTCTTTGAGGATGGAGCTTGCTGTGTTCATGACAAACATTAACGTGGTTAGCCTCAGGGCTAGCTGCACTTCCATGCAAAAGGCAGAGCTGGGATAATGTTTCTTTTTCTAGCTCCCAGCAGCCTACCCCAGACTGTGCTTTGCACCTAATATATATATATGTATTTATATATTTGTTCTCTTTTCTTTTTTTTTTTTTTTTTGGGGGGGGGGGTAGGAACTTAGCAATCGGGATTGGGATTCAGAATTTCCCCGAGGGCCTGGCTGTCAGTCTGCCTTTGCGTGGTGCTGGATTTTCCACCTGGAAAGCATTCTGGTAAGCTGAGCCCCTCTGTGCTGGTGGCAATGGGGACCTTCTGCCTGCCCAGCAGGGTCCTTAGGTTTCCTCCCCACATCCATTTGTGCTGCTCCAGCATTGAGGGATGTGCTTGCTCCAGACCTGCCAGGTCCCCTCTGGGCATCACTGGGAGCTGATGCTGGTGCCCAGCATGGAGGGAGGGTGGTGAGTGCTGCTCTGCTCCCTCCACAGCACCCAAGCTCAGCTCCCAGTCCCCCAGGGGTGCCTCAATCATCCTGGTGGATCACCCCATCCTGGTGGATCACCCCATCCTGGTGGATCACCCCATCCCACTTCAACCGAGCCTGTGCTCAGCTCCCGCATCCTGCACTGAGCAGTTTGGTTGTGGGGCTTTTTTTGTTTCACTTTTTTCTCTCACTTCACTCTGGGCTGGATTTCAAGCCCACTTTTAAAAAATTTGTGTTTCTTTCCCCCCCCCTCCAGTGAGGTGAAGAAGCCAAGGGCATGAACTCTCCACAGACGTTCCTGCCCGTGCACGTGTGTGCAGCTGGGGGATGGATGGGGAGGGCTTGGAAACAGCTCCCACCAAACCTTTGTTTTCTTTTCCTCCCACCCACCTCCAGTTCAGTAAGTGCAGCCAGTGCTGGGACTTGCACTGGGTTTGCTGCTGCTGGGAAGGGAGTTCCTGAGGTCCTAGAGGGGAAAGAAAATGAGGGGGAAGAGGAGAGGTTTGTCCTGGTTGAGGCTGTGGCCAGATGTTCTCTCTGGGTCTGAGCTGTGCTGCTTAGAAATGTTTCCACTCGAGAGCTGGATCCTCAAATCCCACAGAGCTTTGGGGCAAAGGAATCAGGTGGTACCTTAATTCCCCTCCTGGAAAAGTCAAGCAGGAGAGGTCACATCCCCTTCCCTGCCCACAGGAATCCACCCAAGTGGCTTGGCACGGCGTGGCTGGGTGGCCAACCCCCTGGGACACAGTGGCATGAGGGAGAGGGTGGGATTTGGGATCTGCAGAGCCCACGGGTGGGCTGTGCCACCCCTCGTGTTGTGTCCCCAGGGGCTTTCAGTCTCTGTCTTTTGCAGGTATGGGCAGCTGAGTGGCATGGTGGAGCCCTTGGCTGGTGTCCTGGGTGCCTTCGCAGTGGTGGTGGCTGAGCCTCTCCTCCCCTATGCCTTGGGCTTTGCTGCTGGAGCCATGGTCTATGTGGTGATGGATGATATCATCCCCGAGGCACAGACCAGGTGAGACCCCTTGGTGACACAGGGGGAAGAGCAGAGGGCTCCAAAAGATCCCTTCCTTTCCGAGATGAGGTAGGAAGCAGGTCCAGGAGCTGATGTCCTCTCCTTTTCTCCCTGCAGTGGCAATGGGAAGTTGGCTTCCTGGACCTCCATCCTGGGATTTGTGGTGATGATGTCCCTGGATGTTGGGCTCGGGTAGGGCAGCAGACCCCTCCTCAGGAGAAGACTTCAAAGCCATTTCTGGGCAGCGTTTGGAACTGGACACACGTTATCCTCGAGATCCTTTTTTTGTACATTTTTTTTTTTTTAATCTGGTTCGGTGTTGATTTCCTATAATTTTATATCTTTTCCTCCCCTCCAACATCATGCCAATGGTTTTCAAAGCACAAAGATGGGTGGTTCCTCGTGGGTCCCAGTTTCCTTTTGCCACCAGATTTTCCTTTCCCCTTGGGAGGTTGTTGGACAACGTGTTGGCCAGGCTGCAGGTCACCACGTCCCTCCCCTTCCATGCTGGGCTCGTTTCTCTGGGTCAGGTTGCTCTGGGATTTGATCAGTTTTGTTCTCTAGAAGATTAGAAATTGGATGTTGCACGTTTAAGCTGCTCTGGGGTTACGTACCCAGGTGTTTGAACAGAGTAAACTCCTAAAGGAGTCTTGATTTGGAAGCTTCTTTCAAAAGGCAGGGGGAAGGTGTTGGGGCTGAGGTGCAATGCTCTGCAGGACCACAGATCTCCAGGATCCTGCTGGTCCTTGGGAATGTTTTAGGGACTTTGTTTTGATGGATGCAAATAGTCCAGGCTAATTTTCTGTAAGAGGGAAAGGTAATTTTTCCCTGATTTTCTCACCTAACTGGGGCATTGATCCGATTCATTGTGTCCAGTACCTTGAGGTTTCCTCTGGAAAAAGAAACAGGGCAGAAAAGTTTTTGTGTTTTTTAGCATCTACTCTCTGCAGAGCCAAGGGGTGGCCACCCACCCCCCCGGGGAGGTGCTGGGGTACAGCAGGATCTGTTTCCATGGGGGTCCATGTCTGGCCTTACCAAGCAATTGCTATTTCTGATCTTTTGTAACTCCCCGAGGAGCCCAGGGAGGTTTTTCCTGGCAGGTTTTTCTTTCCTGCTGGTGGCCCTGGTGGCACCTCACCCTGCAGGAGAGCTTGGAGCTGAGCATGGCAGGAGCTCCAGCAAGAGGAAATAATTCATCTGGATGAACGAATTGTTCCTACCTGAAGAGCCAGAAATGTGCAGCCTGCATGTCTGCCTCTTCGCCCTCTGCTTTTTGAGCATCTCCCGCTGATCCTGAGCAGGCAGGATGAGTCCCTGCCAGGCAGAGGAGTGGGTCTGTCCCTCCCTGCACCTGGGACAGGCTCGAGCAAGGAGCACAACTCTGGAGCTGGAAGGATGCTGGGAGCATCAGCTCCCTTTTCCCTAGGGATGCTTCTACTTTCAGGAAGAAGGGATTCCTGAGTCCCTTCTGCAGGAATACCAGGATCTCCTGGCTGCTCCCTGTGTCCTGGGCCCTCCCCACCCTGAGGGTTGGGGGCAGGGGTGTCATGGGCCACCCTTGGGTCTTGCAGGAGAAGCTGCAGGAAGGGCAGCTCAAGGGAAGGGGGTTGAATAAACTCAGCTGGAGCCAGGCAGGCTGCTATGGGTCAGGTTGATTTTGAGATTTGTTTTGGTTTTTGGTTTTTTGTGTTTTGTTTTTTTTTTTTTTTCTTTTTGTTTTTTTTTTTTTTTTTTTTTTGGGCTGGATTTCATTTGTACTTCATTGGTGTGTCACTCTGGGTGGTGATGATACGAAGCTACTGTCTGCTGAGGGATTTGACCTTTTAACTGTGATTGGTTTCAATAAATGGGAAGTTCAGAGTTTGCACTGGTATGTTTGAATGCCGTGAACTGGACCTTTGCTTCTCCTCCCTCCCTTCTACATTTCTTCTCTCTGCCCTCTCAGGTTCCTGCCCCTCCACCAGCTGCCATCCCCAGTTTGGGGTGACCCACAGGGGGGATGGGGATGGGGACCCGACCTTCCCTGGGATCCCTGGGGGTGTGGATGAGCTAGAGCTCAGAGGAAATTTGGGGTTTAGCCCTTAGGTGGCCAAGTGAGGGGTGTCAGGAGCCTCTTTTTAAAGCCAGGTGAGAGCTGTCCCTGGGGCAGGAAGAGGCAGGGAGTGGGGAGGGACTGTGGCCACCATCTCCTTCCCTGGGCCACCAGTGGCAAGGCTGGGTGAGCTCCCACCACTCTTTTCTAGACACACTCAGAAAGTCTGTAAAGCTTTTAGCCCTCTTGTTTTCAGGCCCAAACCTTCATGTGAAAGTTAAAAACCTCGGGGGGTGTCCAAGGGGTTTCTCACGGGCTGCTGGTGATCATTTCTTGTTTGATTTCTGGCCTGTGGTGTAAGTTGGTACCAAAAAACACATTAGACATTTAAAGGCAGCCTTTTAATCAGATTGCTGGGAGATAATATCACCTAAAGCATTTAATCCTGCTTAGATGTAGCCAGGAGAGGTAATTATGTACATTGGCCCTGCAGGGAGGAGGTGGGTGGGGGCTGCAGAAAGCACCTCGGAAAATCCTTCTTTTCTGTTTGCACCCTGGGGGGGAATGAAATTATAGATGTGTTCCTTGGGAGGACTGAGAAGCTGGAGGGAGGCCAGACCCTGAGGTTAGCAACCACTGTCAATGGAAAGGTGGAGCTGAGGAGCAAAGGCAATAGAAACCCTCGGCCAAGCCCTGCAAAAGGGAGACAGGATCTCCTATTGCTCAATAAAATTCACTGGGTTTTGTCTTAAAATGGTAACAGCTTTTTTGCATTGGCTGGAGGAGAGCTCAAACTGGGACTCCCTTCCACCCAGGAGCCTCAAAGCCCAACAAGTCATGAGAAAGATTTTTTTTATTTTATTTGCTGAAGCACTGCATGTACATTGCGATGGGATTTCAAAATAACCCAAATTAAATTTGTGGCCTGCTCACTGATGCTTTTCTGCAGCTTTTGGAAGGTTTTGCAAGCCCTGCTAGTGAAGGGGCATGACCCGAGAGTTTAGTTGAGAATGGGGAAATCCCCCCAATTCCTGGCAGCCCCTCCTTTTGGCAGTGGGTGAAGCTCAGGGGTGGTTGGGTGGCTATAGATATTCATATATATATATTCATTTTGTGCTTATGACTAAGTGGTGGCTGGAGAGGCTGCTGATAGCTGTGCTGCACAGCACCCTACCTGTGTTTGCCGGGGGATTAGGGCTTTGGAGAGGGGATTATCCAGGGCTGGGAGTGTGTGATGCCAAGTGTTGGGCTTCACCCTTCAGGGATGCAGCTGATCCATCCCGCTGTGCTGCAAGGAGAAAGCACAACCCCCTTTGCTCCAGGTGAATCCCAGCACATTCCCTGCCTCCGGGCAGCTCCTGGTGGGACACAGGGTGGCACAGGGTGGGCACAGGGTGGCACAGGGATCGTCCCCACAGCACGATGCCTGCCCAGCTCCTGCTTTTCCCACCCTGGCAGTTCCTCCCTGCCTACCTCAGCTCGTTCCCAGCTGGGAGAGCAGGACAAAGGGACAAGGATATGGTTTTGCAACCAGAGCAAGGAAATCCCCCCCTTTCCCCACGCCGGCGTGACCCAGGGGACATCGCCCCACGTGAGTCAGGGAGCAGGAATTGTTGGGGTGGGTCCTCGGTGGGTGTCGGGGGAGGCAAAGGCAGCTGCGGTTTTGCAGGGCTGGGCGGGGCCAGAAAATAAAAAAAACTCCAAACAAGGGCTTTGCACGCAACCAAACAATAATCCCATTCTTAGGGCCCACATCACCGAACCCAAGGCGGCACCGAGCATCAGCCGGGCTGGCGAGATGGATGCGCGCCCAGGGGAGGTGGGAGAGCACCTGAGTCATTGCTTGTAAAGGGATGGATTTCACCTCCTTCCCCTCCCCTTAGGAAAGAAACAATTCAAACCCTACAGACAGAATGACTTCTATTCTTTTCACGAGGACTTTGTTGTACTTGGCGAGGAGGCTGCAATTAAAACCCAGGCGTGCTCGTGCGCACACCCCAGAGCAAGCCCTTGGCTCCTCTTCCTCCTGGCACCATGGTCAGGAGCCCCGAGCCCACCCCCTTAGCCCTGCCTGGGTCACCTTGCCTTGCTCCATCCCAGTGGGGAGCCCCCCCAAGCCTTGGGGACAAGCCTGGTTCTGGGGGACTGGAGGGGTGAAGAGAAATGATGGCTCAGGGTACCCTAGGGGAGGTTTTATGAGGTGGTTGAGTTTCTAGGGAAGATTCAGTGCTTGTATTTCTTTTTTTAGGTAAATTTTGGCACCCTCTCAGTATGTGTATACAATCTTGCATGGCTGGGCAGCCCTTAGAAAGCTACAGGCTCATGTCCCTGCTGGGTTGCTGGGTCTGTGGCTGCTGGGTGATCCCCTGGTTGCAATTCTCCTGGGTTTTTTAGTTGAAAAACTTCCTTCCAGCTGAGTGATGGATGGGTGGTGACTGGGGAAAGGTTCCTCCCTGCCATCATAAAAGGGCGTTCTGCCCAGGGTTTCTTTTGTGTTGTGTGAGGTGAGAATAGTCTGCAGGAGGGTGAAATGCCATCCATCCGGGAAAGGCTAAATTGCAAATTCTTCAGTGTGGAGAGTTGTTCCTAATGGGAAGAGAAGGAAAATTACATGTGGTGGGATCTGCATATTGCACAGCCCTGATCTGAATACTTACTTTCTTGTTTTAAGGCTTTTACAGTGTGGAGGGAAGTAATTTGTGGAAGAATATAGAGAAAATATCTTTAGTATCTCCTTGGTTGAGATTTCTGGGCTATGGTTCTGTGCCTTATAAGCCTACAAGGGAGTTCTTGAGAGCAGGGAACTGAGCCTGAAGGTTTATTTTAATATAAGCTTACAAAACACCGATGATAACTAAAAAGCTTTTGTGTCCAGGGCTGGTGTGCACTGGGGAATTGTTTAAACCTCTCTCTTGCAGATGCCTTCTCGTGTTCTTACAGGAATAATGGAAGCATTACAGACCCAACACGGGCTCCCTCCCCATCTCACCTGGTACAATCCTTCAGCTGTGCCTGGAGCAGAAAACAAAACCACTGCTCCCAAAACCCCATGTGAAAACAGGAGGGAAGAGAACGGCCTGGATCTGCTTTCCTTTTACTGCAAAATAATTTCCCCTGCCATAAAATTACCAGCAAGAGCCAAGGGAAGATTAGGTCATAGGGAAAAAAGCTGGTTGGGAAACAATGGAGGGAGGTGCTGGTACTGGATGGGGTGCAGGGCTCCCCGCTGCCCCCAGGGACCCCCACTTCTGCCAGGATCCCCCCATTCTGCTGAGACCCCCACCTCTGCCAGCCCCAAGCTCCCTGCAGGACAGGCAGAAGGCTTCAGCATCCCAAACCCCTTTTATTTCCCATCCTTTCTCCAGGTTAAAATGCCAGCGAGGGCTGGAGCATCCCTGTTCCTCCTGACCTGGTGTTTCAGGCTGGGCTGCAAGAGGGGCAGGTGAGAGCTTGGATTTCCAAGTATGAAGGGTTTTGTTTCCCCCCCTCCCTTTTCCTTCCCAGGCCAGAATTTGTCCTGGATTTACTCTGCTTCCACCCTCTCCGAGCAGCTCGGTTCTGCTGGTGGTTTTGGAAGGTTTAGGTGGTTCTCTGGAAGGTTTTGGGGGTCCTTTCCCCGGGTAGAGGTGTTAAACCTTGTGTTGGGGCGGGTTGTCCTCCCGTCCCTTCGGGTCCCGGGGTGGCTGCCTGCACCCAGGGGAAAAAAATCTCCCGGAGACCAAGGAAACAAATCCAGACAACAAGGGGGCCCCGGGGGCCTCCGAAGTCATTAAACAAATTAAGTTGTTTCGAAGAAGGAGGCCCAGGTGAGTGGGTGTGAAAGCCCCCGAGGCTTCGGTAATTGCTGTGGAAAGGCAGCGCTGAGGGGGGGGGAGGGAGAGGAAAAGATTTGGGGGGATTTTTCCTCCTGCCCTGTTCCCCCGGAGCAGCAGCTCCAGCACGGGGGGGGGGGAACCGGGAGCCCCTGGGGTGCTCCATGGGTGCTGCGGTCCGGCCGGGGCTGGGCTGGCTTTGGGGAGGGGGCAGAGACCCCCCCAAAGTGTTCTTCATCCCTTTAAACGCACCTTGGCTCTAAACCCTCCCGAGATTTCTTCCCTTGCTCTTCCTGCTTCCTCAGGTTCGGAAGACGCCGGTGAGCAAAAGAAATTTATTTTTTCTTATGCAAACGATTTTTTTCTTTTTATTTTCTTTTTTCTTTTTTCTTTTTTTTTTTTTTTCCGCTCTTCCTCCCCCCCCCCCCCTTTTTTTTTTTTTTTTTTCTTTTTAACTTTGCTTTTTATTCTTCTTTTTCCCTTCTGTTTTGTGCAAAGGTGATCAGAGAGCCCCCCCCTCCAAGCCAAAATACCAGCGGGGCTTAACCAAACCTCTCATCCCTCCGGGAAGAGCCAGAGGAGGAGGTGCCTTATCTTCCCTTTCCTCCCACCCCAAGAAAGATGCAAAATTCCCAAACTCTGCGCTCAGCCGAGGTGATAAGCTGAGAAGATGGAGCTCCCTTGGGGAGGGGGATGCTGCAGCTTGGGAACTGGAGCCAAACGCTATTTAATCACAATTATTTAATCACAATTATTTAATACAGCCGGGGCTGGGGCTGAGGGACCCTGTTTGCAGAGGTTTAAGATGCAGAGAAGGGTCTGGGGCTGCTGTTAGTGCCACAAGCCACCCCAGCCAGGGTGGGAAATGATGTTGGGACCTGAGGAGAAGCTGAGGCTCCTGCTCCTGTGGGAGTGGATTCTCTCTCCTCCTCCCTCCCCCCCCTTTTCCTTAAAGCTCTCCGAAACAAGTGCTGTTTTATTGCAGATAATTCACCAGCTGCACAAAGGCTGCCTTGTACCGCTCAGCTCCAGATGTTTAACATTTCACGCACACACACACAAAAAACCCCAACTCTAATCACAAGGTACCTGTTTCACTGGAGCCCCAGCTGCCCTGGATGGGATGGGAGCTGCCTTTTCCTTCCCTTGCCCCAGCAGCTCCCAGCTGGTCTGAGATGGACAGAGCAGGATGTCTGGATGAGGATGGAGGGAGGGGTGGAGGGATGGATAGATGGAGGGATGGAGGGAGGAATGGATGGAGGGATGGATGGATGGAGGGATGGATGGAGGGAGGGATGAATGGATGGATGGATGGATGGATGGAGGGATGGAGGAAGGAATGGATGGATGGATGGAGGGATGGGGGGATGGATGGATGGGGGGATGGATGGAGGGATGGATGGGGGGATGGAGGGATGGATAGGGGGATAGATAGAGGAAGCATCTCAGCTTTCAGACCCAGCACAAGACCCAGGGATCCCTCTGCCTGGTGGGGGAGAGTCGCCATCAGTCTCACTTGCCAGGAGGGACAGGGAGAGGGGTTCTCCTGGCAGCTGAGAGGCTTTGGGAGTGGACTGACCCCCTGGGAAGTGCTCCCCAGCCAAAGGAGCCCCTCATTGGCATGCGAAACGTGCGAGGGGGGGGGAAATGAATCCCTCCATTGGGGAGCAGAGCCGGGCAGCTTGGGGCTGTGAAGTAATCCTCCCCCAGCACCCTGAGCATATAAAGCATCGGGGAGCACAAGTGCCTCTCTGTCCCTTCTCTTTCTTCTCTTTCCCTTTAATAATCTTACTCTTTTGTCCCCATATGTTTACTCTCCATGTCATTGTCCCCTCCTGCTCCGGAGCCCATCGTGGTCGGACCCTCTGCCACAGAGCTGCTCACTGGGACACCTGTTTTTTCCACTTTATTTTCCAGGACACCTGATATATTTCTTTACTTTTTTTTTTTTTTTTTCCCCCTCTGGTTTAGGGTCTATTAAGTTTACTCCTTCTTCCCCTGCCCTGGGAGCCCCGGTTAATGAGTAACCATAGCGTGCTTGGAGGCAGCTGTCTCAGACAAACTGACGGAGACTTTTTTGGAGCTGCATAAGGGAACGTTTGTTCTGCAGCTTCTCAATAGATCCTTGTGCAGGAGGCAAGAAGTGTGGGGAGAGAAAGAAAGGGACACTAAATCACTGGACTCCTTGAAAATCTCGCTGCGTGTGTGTGTGTTTTTATTCCTTTTTTTTTTTTTTTTTATAATCGATGTTAGTTGAGTCACCTTTTCAACTTTAAATAAGGAATTTATCTTCACAAGGGAGCACACAATGTACTTTTTAGCAGCGTTCCAGCTCTAAAGTTCTTTTTAAGTAACTTAAGTATAAACCCCACAGCCTGGGTATGCGCTGGCCTGGGGCTGGCTTCACGGGAGTGGGGATTCTCTTTGTCCCAGTCCCAACATACAGCAGATTTTTTCTAATCCAGTTCTTAATTTTACCTGTTCTTTTACTTCTGTTATACAGCAAGCTTTTGGGGGAGGGTTGGTGGGGTCTCTGCTGTCTGGGTAAAGGCTGTTTTGTCTTCCAGGATGGGCCAGGTAGGAGGTGGTGCCCCAGATCTCCTGCTTGACCTTGGTGATACCATTTAAACCTCTCTTCCCTGCATTGCTCTTGTCACTCTGGAACAGGGGCAGGATGTGCTTTTTCCTTCCCAGTGTGCTGAGAAGACTGCAGAGCTTGGATGGGACTTTGGGAGCAGGCAGAAAGCTGCAGGAGCAAGGTAACAAATTGCTCCGGTTGCCTTGCAATGCCTCTGCCTCTCTCTGTGGCTCCATCATTCTCTGGTTCGTGTCACCCTTCACGTTTCTGGTGGCCAGCTGGGCTTGCTGTGGGCTGGGGGAGATCCCCAAGGAGCAATCAGTCCTTCCCAGGGACCTGCTGGCAGGAGATAGTGGTCCAGGCTGTGATCCAGCACTGGGGAGAAAACTGCAAACACATAACCACACTTTTCCTCCTCTTTTACAAAACCTTGGAAGGTTGTTGCTTTTTTTTCTTTTCTTTTTTTCTTTTTTTTTTTTTTTTTTTTTTTTTCCTAACTATTTGGATTGTTCAAGCTTTGGGTAAAGATTCAAGATGTTTGTTTCTACCTGAAACACAGCTCCCTGTTCCCTGGAGCAGCAGGGCTTTATTGGCTCTCCCAGACACTCGGCGCGCTCAGTGCACGAAATAGAAAGCTTTCTGTTTCCATATTTCAATGTATTTATATATATTTAACTGGTTTGGAGAAGGTATTTGAAGGTCAGAGGACTTTCAGAGGTCACAGTGCTGGCCAGGCCCTGGGAACAGTCATCCTGTGGGAACTCCTTCCCAGCACACCCTTCCCAAAGCTCTTTCTCTTTTCTTTTGCCAGTGCTGGTGCCCACCATAAATCAACAGCAGGATCCATGCTGAACCTCACAGATGTGTGATTCACCATCTAGCATGGTTAAAGTATCACAACCTGGGGCTGTGAACACAACTGTGCTACCGAGGTGTTTGTGTTAACAGAACTTTTACAAGAATAAGCAGTTTTGGGGGCTCCACCCTCCTGGGAAAGGCTCCTGCAGCTGCCAGGTTCAGGCAGAAGGGCTCCAGCCCGTGGTGCTCCATGGTCCTTTCCTTGTTTCTCTGGAGGAGTCAGCAACCTGGTTCTTTCTCCCTGACCATCAGTATCCTGAGGATATTTTCAGCTGGAGAAGAATTGGTGCCTGCCCATCCTCCTGGTGGTCTCTCAGCCCCACTCAGCTGTAGACACAGAGACCCCAATCCCAAATCCAGCCCTGGAGCAAGGTGCAGCACTTGCCTCTCCAGCAAACCCCTCTTCCCTTTTCATTTGAGGATTTCCTCTGCTTAAAAGCTTTCACAAAGCAACTGGGAGCCAGCAGAGCCAGCAGCCCCAGGTAGTTCTGCCCTGTGTTGGGCAGCCCCTGGCCCACACCACCCCATGCTCCCCCCGGGATAAAGGATGCTGTCAGCAGCTCTGAGTGGATCCGTTGGGAAACCACTGATTTTCTGTGACTTGGAAACATCTGGCTGACATTCTTATGTCCACAGGCTCTTGTGTAATTATCCTTATTACCTGAGCCCCATGCACTTTATCTTGTTTTATGGGCAATTCTCCTCTCCCTCCCTGCCCTCACCACCCACCACCATCACAGGAGCTCACGGGCCACTTTCCTAATTAAAACTTTGTGCTTTCTTCCTCTGGCTCGGGTCTCCCCTCCCCAGCTCAGCAGTGGCTGAGGAATGTGAGACAGGAATGCTGTCTTCTCCCAAGGAGCCAGGGAAGGGGGGGCTGTGGGGAGGGGGCTGGCTATCACTTAAAAACAAAGTCTTTGTGTTTCCAGGCTCTGCAGTCATGGAAAGCCCTGCACACCCGTCCCACACCCCCTCACCTCCTGCCTCACCTGGCACCCACATGGCCCAGTTCAGCATCTTCCAAAACCTTTTACCATCACGTCATATTCTTGCAAAACCAGGGCTGGGAAGCATCCCATAAATCAACGTTGAGATCCTCTGTGAGTAAGGAGCTCACCTTTCCCTTCCAGTTCCTTCCTCAGAGGCTGGCTGGGGGTCTGGCTGGGGGGCAGAGCTGCCTCACCAGCTCCTGGTTGCTTTGCACTGCTCAGATGTTGGCAAAAGCTGGGGGAGCTGTGGCAGAGTCTTACAGAGCCATGAGTGGCTTCAGGTGATGGTGGCTGATGGGACTCTTGGCTCCAAAGGAAATGCCACTGGAAAAGGGAGCAAAGCTTCTTAATTAAGTTATAAAAAAGGCAATTTGCCTTCCGAAATGCCAGGTTATTCAGAGATCAGTGCTTCCAGGACCTCCAGCTGATGAGAAACTGTTGGAGACCCAGTTCACGTCTTGCTGGATCAAACAGGAACCTTTCCATTGACTCCAGTGAGCTCTGGGTCCCATTCTGCCCAGGGCCCCCGCAAAGCCAAGGCACCCCAATGGGTTTTTGCTGCTGGGCCAGCTCAGCATTTCCATGTCCACCTGCAACCTGGGTTTATGGCCTGAGATGCTTTTGGGGGCAGTTCCTGGCTGAGGTAGGTGAGGGACAGCAAGCCTGGACCTCAACACATCCAACACCTCCCTCCCCACTAAACACCAAACTACCTCTGCCACTTTGGGTGCATTTTCCACACCTGAGATTTCTCACCTGGTGCTGCCTGTGTTCTGCATCTGCTGGTTCAAACCCTGCTACATTTGGGAAGGTGTCACCACTTATGGGTGAAGAATTCCTAAATGCTGGAGGCAAGCAGGGGAGAAGAGCAGGCAGTGCTTCTCAGAGCCAGCCAGAGGGAAAAGCTCCAGCATTTGACTGACCTGCAAGAAAAGTGAGAAAACAAGAAGCAGTCAGATATCTGTGTTTGAATAAAATCAGCCAAACTCTCAGAGGTTGGAATCAGGGTTCTCCTGCTGCTTCCCACCAGGGAAGGATCCTCAGGCAGACAGAGCTGCACCTCTCAGGCTCTGAAGCTGCAGAGACTTGCAGAGGAGCAGCTCTGGGATGGCCCAGGCAGCTCCCATGGGCCAGCAAATCCCCTGGGAGCAGCACCCAGAGCCCTGCTGCTCCACACAGGGATTGTCCCACCAGCTGAGGGATAGGGAGAGAAGGGGATGGCTCAGGGGGGACAGGACAAGGCTGTGGCAGAGCCCCCCATCAGAGCATTTTCCTAGGTCCAGCTCTTCGCTGTGAGTCGCATTCTGGTGCTTGCCAAACAGGTTTTAATTTCCAGAACGTGGGTATGAAAAAAGCAACACAACCCCCTCCTCCACAGCCCTAAAATATGATATTTTTTCTTTTTCTTTTTTTTTTTTTTTCTCTTTTAATATACCATAAACGATGACCTTTTACCTCCTTAAGCAGGCAGCCAACACAAGCACAACAATGTGATTTGTGCAGCATTTCAGCTGCGGTTTCTTCAAGAAATTCATCTGGTCTCGAAGCAATTAAGGGAAGGGAAGCATTTCCACTCCAGCTTTGGGCCCTGAAAACCTGCCAGGAGGCTTTTTTTCCCCTTTCCTTTCACTCTCCTTCTTTCTCCCCCAGCTCCCCTTGCTCACTTGTCCTAAAAAACTTCTGGGGTTTCACTTCTGCAGCTCGGGGAATGTGTAAGGAGAAATCCTGAGCCGGTGCAGGTGGGAAAATGCCAGCTCTGGGTCCCCTCCCCTGCACAGCTGGCGGGGTGGGACATTGGCTACTCAGAGCCCAGCCTGGTGGCCAGCCAGCCCAGGGGGGTGCAGGATCATCACCCTGACCAGCACCTTCTGCACCCTTCACCCTCTCCCCTGCCCCAAATTCCCTGGTGGTTGGAGAGGGCACAGCCCTGGGGGGTGACTCCTGGATGGAGCCAAGAGCACCTGGGATTCATGGAGCTGGAGGGAAAGGTGTGGGACAAGACCCCGAGGACATGTGGGTGACTTCGCCTGGCTGGGACATGCTGGCAAGAACGGGCCTTAAATTAGCCCCTAAGTCAACAGCACAGTTAATTGCTCATTCATTCCCCCGATGGGTTAATAATTAAGTTAAATTATTAATTGGGACAATAATTAAACTCAAGAATAACCAATACACGGGACAATTCAAGTCATCGCTCTTCGTGCTGAGTATTTGGTGAGGTTACTCATTTACCCAGCAGTTTATGGGATGGATTCTGCACTTGGCCGCTTTGCCGTCGGGGGGGGGGGGGGATGAGATTCCGGGAATCCCGTGATCTCCTCGGCTTTCCCAGGAAAACCCATCCCGTTTTCCCGTTCTTCGGGAGCCGCGGAGAGAAGAGAGGAGCGAACCCCCCCTCCTTGACTCTGCCACCAGCCCGCTGCCTCCCCCCAAGGCTGCGCAGCCCCCTCCCCACACCCCCTCCCCACACCCCCTCCTCACAGCCCCCTCCTCACAGCCCCCTCCCCACACCCCCTCCTCACACCCCCTCCTCACAGCCCCCTCCTCGCAGCCCCCTCCTCGCAGCCCCCTCCCCACACCCCCTCCTCACAGCCCCCTCCTCGCAGCCCCCTCCTCGCAGCCCCCTCCCCACACCCCCTCCTCACACCCCCTCCTCACAGCCCCCTCCTCGCAGCCCCCTCCTCGCAGCCCCCTCCCCACACCCCCTCCTCACAGCCCCCTCCTCGCAGCCCCCTCCTCGCAGCCCCCTCCCCACACCCCCTCCCCACACCCCCTCCTCACAGCCCCCTCCTCGCAGCCCCCTCCTCACAGCCCCCTCCTCGCAGCCCCCTCCCCACACCCCCTCCCCGCAGCCCCCTCCCCGCAGCCCCCTCCCCGCAGCGGGCCGGGCCGGGCCGGGCAGACGGAGGGAGGGAGGGACCGAAGGAGGGACCGAGGGAGGGAGAGAGGCGGCTCCCGGTTCTGGGGGGAGGAACTACAAGTCCCGTGAAGCCGTGGCTCCCGCCCGCCGCCCGGGGGCTATATAAGGGGCGAATGGCCCGGGAGCCGCAGTCGGAGCATCTCTGGGCACGGCGGTGCTGGTGCCGGTTCTGGTCCCGCACACCTGCGAGCCTCGGGACGGTTCCTGCACCGGGGGGAGGGGGGAGTGGGGTGGTGCCGGCTCCCCGAAGGGCCCTTTGGATCTGCAGGAGGCTGGTGATGCCGCTCCTGGAACCGGGGAGCCCCGGGAATGTTTCGGTGCTGGCGGGAAGATGCGGGGGGAAGCGGCTCGGAGGTGGCAGCGCTGCGGCCCGACGGAGGTAGGAGCCCTGCTCGGCCCGGGACGGGGTATGGGGGATAAAGAGGGTCTGGGGGAGGTCGAGCCCCCCCGCCCAGCCGGGACACCCAGCCCGGTCCCGTTACTCGGTGCGGGTGCGGCCCGGGGGTCCCGGCCCGGGGGGTACCGGGAGGGCTGCGGGACCCCCCCAGTGCGGGATCTCCATCCTCAGTGCCGGCCACCCCGTACCGGCTCCTTCCCGGTCCCGTTCGCCTTTGTGTCTCCCCGGGGCCGGGTTTCCCCCCCGGGGATGCTCCTGGTCCGGGGGCGGTGGGGAGGGGGAGCGGGGGGTCCCGGGGAGCGCAGAGAGGGCAGGAACCCACCCACTTCTCTCTCGGGAAAACAGC
This sequence comes from Phaethornis superciliosus, assembly GCA_023637945.1. Lineage (NCBI taxonomy): Eukaryota > Metazoa > Chordata > Aves > Apodiformes > Trochilidae > Phaethornis > Phaethornis superciliosus. The sequence continues at coordinate 10,512,044 of JAJQWJ010000021.1, read as the reverse complement.
GTGCGTGGTATTTATTTATTTATTTTTTTTTCCTCCTTTTTTTTTCCGGGAGGGGAACGACCACACGTTTTTCTCCTGCTTCTTCCCCGGGCAAACCTCATTAGAAAGGCGAGGCCCGGCTCCGCGCTCCCGGGACAGGTGCCCAGCCCCGGTGAGGGGCGAGGACTGGTCCTGGGCAGCCCCACAGCCCCCCCTCTGCCCCTTCCCCTCCTCTGCGGGTGGCCGAGGGGTCCCCCCCCCCCATCCTTCGGTGCCTCCGGGCAGTGGGAACACTTGCTCGGGGCTGGCCCTGCACGGTATCTGGGATGCACAAGAGCACTTTTGTGTGAATTCCGGAAAAAATATCAATGACTCCCTCCTTTTGCTCGTTATAACAAAAAGCCCACCCCAGTCTAGACCTGCAACCCATAACACCCAGGGAAATCAGTGCTGTCTGCTCCCGGGGACCCAGCCCCTTGGGGACACCAGAGCCCTTCCCAGTGTCTGAGCCCACACTGGGATGGAGGGCAAGGGATGCTTGTTTGGGGAAAGGATGTTTGAGGGTTCTTTGATATAAACAAGAGAAGCTTTTATTGCCCAGACATTGTTAGTGTTGCTCTCGGCCGGCTTGGAATGTGTTTCCTCTGAAGGGGGGATTTGAGAGGAGAGGGATTGCTGGGCTCTCCTGCTAATTGAGACATCTTTTTATAATAGGGGCACAGCTGGTGGGGTGGAGGTGGAGAGGTGGAGAGGGCTGGGGTGTGGAGATTCGGGGCCTGGGAGGAAGCTGCATCCCAGTTTGCCTGGCACTGGGAAGGGGAGATTGCAGCTTGGAGACGGGAGCAGTGTGCACAAGGATGCTTTTCATCTCTGCTGTCAGGCAGGTGATGTTTTCAGGACATCAGCTGTCTCATTTCCCTGGGAAAATAGGTGGCCGGGTGAAGAAGTCGTCCCAGGTTTCCCCAATTAATCTCAATCCTTCCCATTGGTGTGGAACCACATGTGTGGTGATTTTGAGCCTTCTGACAGGGAGGTATCACAGAGTGGAAAGGTGCTGCAGTAGTGCTGTGCTCTCCTTTCTCCAAGGCTTTGCTGCAAAAAGAGCCAGAACTGCCTGGACTTGCTCTTTTCCCCAAGCTGCTCATTTACCAATTACCTCCCATGGGCAGGTGTCTCAAACCAAAGCTGATCTGAGGTGTAGCATCCCTCAGTCCTGATTTGGAGCCTCGGTGATACATTTTTTAGGGGTGCTGCTGCAAGGCAGTGGGGGGGCTCCCTGCAGCCTCTCTGACAGTGGGGCTGTCAAGGTTTCTGATGGGAAGAGGGTCCCTAACTGAAGTGTGAAGGTGTTTTGCAGGCACACTGTAGGTGAAGAGCAATACAATCCATTTCTTGCCCTGACTGGAGGAAGTAAAATTGCTCTTATGGCCAGGAGTGTTCCCTTGGTAGTTGCTGTGCTGCTGGAGCTGGATCTCCATTTGCATGGCAGAAACCCAGTGTGGGGAAGGCTGAAACTGGTGAGATACTGGCTGTGGTGGGCAGCAGCCACTGGTTGGTTTCTCTGCTGGGTCTGGGTGCTGGTGGATTTGATCCCAGTGCCTGGATTTTCTGATGCTGCTGCCCAAGGGGCTGGGAGCAGGAGTGTGTATCCCTGTCCAATGAGCCAGAAAATCATCACCAGAGGAGTCCAGAACTGATCCTCCTGTCCTCCTGCCTGCACTGACAGGGCTGTAAGGGTCATGGGGGAAATAACTGGAATGGTTGGAACCCCCCAGCTCTTGGGCTTTGTCTGGACTGTGACCTGGAGTAGGGGGGATTCACACCTCCTGGGCTGGAAGAGGAGGGATGCCCTAAAACTAACTACAAAAATTGGTGGCCACATCATGGATTGTTTCGGGACCAGCTAGAAATTAAACTACAAATTACAGAGGGTTTCAGTAATTTCTGAGTCAGTCTCAGGTGCCATCTCATCTGCCCTTGTCTGACCTGGGGCTCGGTGTGCAGAGCAGGGAGGATTTGGGGGATGCTGGGACCTGACTCTCTTCTAACCAAATGTGAAATCTGGAAGCCCTGGGCTCCCCCCGGCTCTTCCAAGGGCTGGCTTTTGGTCTGCATTCTTCTTGGGCTTGGTTTTAAATCTTTTTGCTATAGTGGCATCACTTCTCCTCGGAGCTGGGTGGTTTTTAGTAGCAGCTGGCTCAGATCTAGACTGTTTTGGACTCAAACTCTTCTACCTGGGGGTTCTTCTGTATAAGAAATTATCTGAGTGCCTTCAATTTTAGGAGATTGAATGTCTTGGGCCACACCCTCTGCCTCTGGGAGCCCCGGACAATGGGGAGATAATGCCTGGAGCACAATGCAGCTTGCTGGCTTGTGGGGTTTTTTTTGTTTTTGTTTGTTTTGTATGTTTGAACTTTGAACAGAAAAGTAAAGCAACAAAAGAGAGGGCCAGAAAAGCACAGGGCTTTGCCAGCTACCGAGGCTGAAAGTTATAACTGCCTGACAAAGGCTGGCCTTGTGCAGAATGGCTTAGTTCATCACAAAGATGTATTTAAAACAAAACCAGAGGGGCAAGTGCAAGCGTCAGGTCCCCCACGTTAGTATAAACACGGCATGAAAACGCTTTTATTGCCTCCTATAACTCCCTAATAAATACTGCTCCTTTTTGATGAAAGCTCTTAACACAGGATTAGGCTTTCCAGTGCGTTGCCTTATGAGTCCCTGGAGACTGAGCCTGTGCTGAGTGTGGCTTCGTGTCCTGCTCTGGTTTCAGAGCTTCAAGGCTTCCTTTTTTTTTTTTTTTTCTTTTTTCCTCCCCCCCCGTGGCAGCATCTGAATTGCAGGCAGAGCTTTCCTGGACCAGCACCCAAGAGGGAAACTGGAATGAGTGTGGTTAGGGAGGTGGCTCTCAGTGCTGCTTCATCTGGGTGTCTTCTCCCAAATGGAGCTGATGAGGTGTGAAGAAGCCCCAGGGTTGTGCTGCACCCATGCCCTAAGAAGGTAACATTTTTCTTTCAGTTGGCTGTTTGTTTCTGCCAAGCCACAGATGTTTTTTTGAGGGCTAAAAGCTAAGCCTTTAAATAAATGTGTCTGATCCCTGGGTGGCTGTGCAGCTTTCCTGAAAAAAATAACAAGCTCAGCGTGGGCTTCTTATCAGGAGCCAATGTTATCTTGTCATGCTCTTCTTAAAGCTGCTTTGCCTGGGGTTTTATTCTTGCCTTTTCTCCCTGGGAGTGGATCAGAGCTGGATCAGGCTGCAGCAAAACCTTCCCTGGTCTCCTGAAGGAGAGGAAGAGCAGTGACTGTAAGTCAAGTAGGACTTGAGACAGCCCTGAGCCTCTCAAATGACATGATGTGGCCCCAAGAGGCTTCTACATGGCTTTGGAGTGCTGGGATGTGTCCTCAGCTGGAGGCAAGGGTGGCTGGGGACCTCAGTGTCACATCTTCTCCCCTCTGGGCTGGAGGAGAGCTTCAGGGCTGCCATTCCCTTCAGCTCCTGCTGGTGGCCCTTCAGACTGGACTTTTGGGTCAGTGGGTCCCAGGAGTGGTGTCTGAATTTTGGTAGATTTTTTTGTTTGGTTGGTTGTTTTTTTTGTTGTTGTTTTTTTGTTTTGTTTTTTTTTTTTTTTCCCTAAGTTGCCATGAGGAAACATCTGTGGTGGGGCTGACGCTGGCAGCCAGGGCTCCCTTTAGGATCTGCAGGTGGAGTGACTCTGGTGTTTCTCTGGGGGTTTTCTTTGCTCCCTGCAGATAAGCTCAGCACCAGGGCTGGGGGGTGTGTGTACCTCTGGTGGAAGGACAGGGCCAGGGACCTGCTGGTGGCACATGGGATGCCAGTGACACCAAGAGGCAGTCAGCCCCACTCTGTGGTTGGATGGCCAGCTGCCTGTCTCTGTTGCAATCAATTTGGAGGTAAAGCAGAGGAATTAAAGCTGACAGGAACTTCTCTACACTCCCAAGATTATAGAGAAGAGGTCCTCTGGTCTGCTGGGCTGGGGCTGTGCATCACCTCTGGCACTTTGCTGCGTGGCCACCAAGAGCTCTGCTATGGACTTGGCTTTGCACATGGGGTTCTACATCTCCTCAGCAAGCTGGAGGGAGCCTGCTGGGCTGAGATCCCTGAGATTCCTGCACCCCCTTGGGTGAAAAGGTGATGAGCAGGGCTCAGTGTAGGGGTGGGAAGCTGTCACATCTGGGCTGTGGTTGCTGCAGTGTGAGAAGAGCTCAAGTCAGTGGTTGGGATTTGTTGGTGCAAACCTGGAGCTGAGGCTCAGCAGGTAAAGCACCGTGGCTCTGGGCTGGGTAAAGCTGTGCTTGCAGTCTCCATCACAGCTATGGAGGAGGAGCTGCTCCCCTGGAGCTGGCTGGCAGGTCTGTGTGAGTGCTGGATGGGCAGCTAGCCAGGGAAGTGCCACCTTCCCTGCATGGATGTGGGGCAGGCTTCCATCTCGAGGGGCTTGGGGGGTACACGGCCACTGGCAGGATGAATCCATCCCACCTGGTCCATCAGTGGACATTTGAGTCAAATGTTGTTCCTGGGAGATTTCCTTCTCTGGAGCTTGTTGTTTCTGAGGCAGGAGGACCTGGAGGCAGCTGGTCCCAGGGAGGAGAAGGTGGCTCATGGAGGTGGCACCTGTCTGGGAGGGAGGAGGTCCCAGGGCTTGGGCAGCTGGAGGGTGACCACTGTCCCACCTCTTACGTTTGTCCCGGTGTCAAATCTTCCCAGCTGAGGCCTGGGGAGGAGGAGGAGGAGGAGGAGGAGGAGGAGGATGGGGCTTCCCAGCCCAGCAGCCTGGATGGAAAATAATGATCCCCTTTTTATAGCTTCTTCAATTGTTCCTAAAAATCCTTTTCAGAAGGAGGAAAGTTCCTTCCTTCCTTTCAGCTCCCGGTATCTTTAAGAATTCACCCTATTGTGTGCCCAGGACAGAGACCCCTCTATGAGGCTGCACAGCCACTCTTCAGAGGCCCCCTCCTCGTGCCCCCTCCCACCCCAGCCCAACAAACCCCCATTCTCCTCTGAAGAGGGTCCCTCTGTCTAACGCCAAGTAACTCTTAAGGGTAGCATTTATCCTCGGGCACTCGGCTCACAAAGAGTGCTGGAGTGTCAAATAAACTCACTCCAGCCTGCAAAGAGAAGAGGAAGAAAACACAAAACCCCCTTTATTTCCACCCCTGCAGGGAAACAAATACGGACTTTGTGCCCGAGAGCAGCAGCGCCCTAACGAAGCCGGGGAGCGCGCCTGCTAATGGACCTCTCAGAAAGTTGTGTGTGGCTGCACACGTGGGGGGTGCGGGGGGGTCTGGGGGCCAGCGGGAGAGCAAAACCCCTCCGGAGAAACCTCGGGCATCCTGCAGCCCCGTGGCTCTCCAGGGCAGAGCTGGCTCTGCCAGCGGGGCAGTGGTTTGGCTGCTGCAGAGGGAGGGAGATGCTGGTTCTGTGCCAGGCCCTCTGAGGAGGTTGTCACCAAAGGTAAGGGACAGTCTGGAGAGGGTCTGTGCTGGGTGACATCTCCAGCAGAGCCTCTGAGCAGCCCTGCTGCAGGTGTTGGTTTTATGGGGAAACTCTCACAGGAGGGGAATTTGGGTCCCTGCCATGGGAGGACTTTGCCACGGGAGATGCTGGTGCTTGGACAGCTGGGGCATGGCCAGCAGTGTCACTTGTCACCTCTTTGTGTGCCCTGTGACTGCATTTGCTGTGCTGTCCTCTAATGCTCTGCAGAGATGTGCAAAGAAAGGGTTGTGTCTTTTTTTTCTGGGGATGGGTTTAAACTGCAGTCCTACATGTCAGAAACCAGTGTGACCAGTACTGACCAAACAGCTGGGACAGGGACAGGGACATCTAAGCAAGGAACTGGCTGGTGTCCTGGGGATGTCTCCCTGGGGATGTCTTCACCAGCATGGTCAGTACCTCTGCCCAGCAGCAGGAGGAAAACTCCTACTTTGTGATGCTCCATCTCAGTCCTGGCTCCTTAGTGCTGAATTTGGGAATCTCCAGCAGTTGTGTTGACTCTCCATGGGATGTGCTCAGATGCCTTCACCTGCCTGCAGCTGACAGCAGACCTGGAGAAGAAGGTGTGACTCCAGCTGTGCTGCTCTTCCCTTGTCCTCACACTTGTTTTCCTACAGGTTTTGGTAGCTTGGCATTGCTGAGAGGGGAAGATGCCATCAGGCACAGCAGCTGTTGGACTGTCCTGGTACCTCGGAATCAGAAGAGTCTGACCATGTGCAGGTCTGGGACTTCTCCCCTTCCACCAAGCAAATAGTCCTGAGCCAAGAGGATTTGTCTCTGGATGTTTTTTTCTCTCCTGGGATCTCTGGAATCATAAGCCTTGGAGGACTGCTGTGGGTTTTGGATGCTCCCTTCCGTTTGTAGCTGGGAATGTCCCAGCCAGGAGGCTGCAGGCACCTGCTTCTCTCACAACCTGGTGGATTACTGCTTCTGGCATTATTGTGCCAGTGCTGTGGTTTTTACTAAGCTGTTGGAACTGACTTCAGCACAAACAACCTCCCAGCTGACAGATGTGGAAAAGCAGCGCTTACAAAAAAAAAAACAAAACAACCAAACCCAAAATGCTCCTTCTTTTTCTGGGCTAGCATCGTGGCTCTGGAGGAGGAAGGAGTTCACCTGCACATGTAGGACAAATCCTGATGGTCTTAGGTGAGTCAAGAATATGTACTTTTCTTCTCTTTTTTAAATCCCCCGGTAGTATTGGCATCTTTGAAAATTGTCACTTGTAGGAAAAAAAAAAAACTAGTGATCTCCTTTTCTAGGAGGAACAGGAGAGTAGATGGGCTTATTTCTGCCAGCTGAAGTGGTTTTTCCCTCCTGTTTTAATCAAAGCACTAACTTTTTGGTACCATTTGAGCCTGAAAACCTTCATAAAAGTTTTCTTCCTGGAGTTATATTGCTGAGTAATGGACAAAGGAGTTAAAGCCAGGCAGCCCCCAAGCAGGATTTTCATCCTTGCCCTGGCAAGGGGCAGCCCTGCTGGCTTTCTGCACTTCAGAGCATGTGGAAGCAGGCAGTGGGGGCTGCAGGGGGGAGCCTGCTGCTTGTTAGGCTTACTGGGAACACTGGGGAGCTGGTCTGGAGGGTATGGGGCTCCCAGTGCCTGTGTGGATGCAGGGGATGAGCTGAGAGCCCCCAGGGTCCCTTTGGAGGGGAATACAGTGAAGGCTTCCTTGAAACAGAAGAGCCACTTTGCTGGGAATGGCTGGGAAAGGATGCCAAGGCTTTGGATGTTGAGAGGCTTTTGTGTCCCTGTTGATGTTTCAGGCTGGAGATGCCCCCAGGGGCTTTGCAGAAGCAGCTGTGGCACTGCCAGGGTGGGTGGCTGGGGAGGAGGAGGATTAAATGTGGGGATTTCTGCTTGGGTGGAGATGGAGCTGGTGAGTCTTGTGCTGGGCAAGGTGGGATTTGCTCTCCCTGGCCCTTTGGGAGGTCTCTTCTCCAGAGGAGGATACTTGGCTTCCCTTTGGACACCTGGCTTTGGTCCCCAAGTGTTTTAGAGAGGACATTCCCCTTCTGCCCCTGTTGCCTTGCAGGCTTTTCCTTGGGGTCCAGCTTGGTTCTGGGGCCATGGTTCCCCCTGGCCAGGCTGCTGCTTTGTGTGTGTGGTTTTTCTGGTGAACTTTGTTCTCTGGGACAGCAAGGCTGAGAATTGTGATGAGCAAAGGGAAAACTGCTGCTGGGAAAGACTTGGGTGCTTTTTTTAAAAAATTACATTTCTATTTTGAGCTCATCTGTTCTGGTTTGCTGGTGACCAGGCAGTCCAAGAAGTCTGAGGCAGGCTGGCAGGAATGTGACCTCTATGCTCCAATCTTTTTGGGTCCATGGCTGGGGACACGTGCTGCAGCAGCTGAGATGTGGGCTCTGCCAGGATGGTTGCAGGGAAACTGAGAAGAGCTGAGCAGCTGCTGTTCATCCCTCCCATGGGCTGAGGTCTGTGCCCTCCCCAGAGGGACAGCTCTGCCAGCTGGGTGCTCTTCAGGATGGGCAGAGGTGGCAAATGGGAACCTGAAGAGCCAAGAGGCTGAAACTCCACTTGATTTCTGTTCTGCACTGCAAACTTGTGGCTCTCTGCATGGAGCTGGGATGTTTTGATTTCCCTCCCTTGTCAGTGTCTGATGGATGCTGTTACAGCTCAGTCCCTTCCCAGACTTTGGGTATTGTGCTTTTCCACTGAGCATCTGAGTACACTGAGTACTCCATCCCTTTGCAGTGTGGCTCTCAGTGTCCTGTCCTTGGAAAGGGAGGGAATTTCATGCACATCCTCTTGCTGGTAGTACAGCAGATGGGCAGGGGCTTTCCACCCCAAAGCAGCATAACTTTCATCCTGGAGCTGTGACAAGGGGCCAGGCTGGCACTTGGGGTTTGGTTTTATTGTTTTGCATCTTCAGCTGCTTCTGTGAGGTGCCCTGTGGATGGATGATTCCTTTGCTGTCTGCTTGGCTGCTCTCTGCCTGGCTAACAGGTGATGCTCTGGGGACTTTGCTGGGTCCCTGGTGCAGGTGGCATCCCTCGTGGGGGCAGGGGAGGCTTGTGTGGCTGGGACACTCCTGTTCTGCTCCTGTGCTGCTTGGTCTTGATCTTAAAGGTCTTTAACATTCAGAATTATTCTATTATTCTTCCTGGATCCTGCGGGAAGGACAAGGTGCAGCCTAGCTGCAGGGATCCTTGCCTTGCCTCTAGTTGCAGGCAGTGAAAACTTTTTAAAATTTTTTTTTTTTTTTAAATTTTTTTTAATTTTTATTTTTTTAAATTTTTTAATTTTTAATTTTTTTTATTATTATTTTTTTAATTTTTTTTAAATTTAAATATATATTTTATTTTTTTTTAAAAAAACCATGATCTTAAGTAGCAAACCCATGTCCGTGTGCTGTGGTCTGTGTGTCTGAGCATCCCCACCCCCCCCGCCAGTGGGGTGACCCCCTCCTCCCCAGGGCAGGGGGATGCTGGAGCTGGGAAGGAGCCTCGGGATCTCTCGTGGGTGCGCGCTGACACCTGCTGGCAACAGCGGGCAGGGACAGGGAGGGGACAGGGAGGGGACAGGGCAGGGGGCGGGCAGGGACAGGGAAGGGGCGGGCAGGGAAGGCAGCGCTGCCTTGGGCTGCTCCTGGGCCGGGAACCGCGGGGCCGAGCGCTCGGGAGAGCATCTCTGCTCCAGGGATGGGCAGATGCTGATTCTGCTCCTCCAGGGATGGGCAGATGCTGATTCTGCCCCCTCCTCGCCGGGGAAAAGAGCCCAAATTCGCTGTCGTCGTTCTTCCCCCTCCTCCCCCCCGGCAGTCCTGGCTCCAGGGTGGGAGCTGCGGGGGGGAAATGTCCCCGGTTGCTGTGGGGTGGCCCTTGGGAGGGGCTGGGGGAGAATGGAGCTGGGGGGTGCTGATGGGGGATATTTATTCGAGGGCTTCTGAGTTGGTTTAGGCTGAAAGTCCCTTTTAGGCACTTGAGGAGAGAGGAGAGAAGGTGGAGGGAGTGATGTGCTTGCAAACTGCAAAGGTGGCCAGCATGAGAGAGTGGCAGAACAGATGTACTTTTTTGTTTGTTTCTGAGGTGAATCTCTGCTCAAAAGAAGAAAAAGATGGTTGAAAGGAAGTTATGAACATCATGCTCTTGTTTCTGAGGCTTGTTAGTGCTTTGACAGGTGGCATCAATTCTCCCTGTGTTCCTTTCCTCTCCAAATCTCCTCACAGCTTTGAGCACTGTCTGGAGGCATCACTGTTACTGAATCACTGCTCCCTTTCCTAAAAGTCAGCAAGCAAAGAGCTGTTCCTGCCACTGCCAGCTTTAGGTGGCAGATGGCACCAATTTATGGGCTGTGACCCCAGGCTGGACGGTCCCTGTGCTGCCCCTGAGTGCCTGGGGAACATCTGGGGAACATCTGGGGAACATCCTTCCTCAGCTCCTCCTGTATGTACCCACAGGAACTCGTGGGTGCCCTTGTTCTGGGTGTCCAAGAGGAGCCCCTGGCCAGAGAAGTTAATCCCCCCTGCAGGTATATGCTGAGGGCCTGAAGCTTCAGAAAGAGCCTGAAATCTCCTTTAGATTGGTCTCAGTGGCAAGTAGGAGGTGAATTGGGAGATGGGGAATTAGTACGAGAAGAAAAGAATCCCAGAATGGTTTGGGTTGGAAGGGACAGTAAAGAACATCTCATTCCAACCCCCTGCCATGGACAGGGACACCTCCCAATAGACCAAAGCCCCATCCAACTTGGCCTTAAACACTTCCAGGGAGGGAAATCAAAACAGCCCTCCTGCTGCTGCCGTGGCTATGCTCATCCCCACTGCAAGTGCCACATGCTGTCCTTGTTCCCTTCTGTCCCTCCCTGAGCTGAAAAACACGGGGACAAAAAAAAAAAAAGGTGTGGGGAGCAGGAGTTAAGCAGCCAGTTCAGTGAGAGATGGGGGTTTGGGAGGGGGGGGAAGGAATGGAATTGGTGTTTGCAATGGGAAAAGTCAGGGGGGGAAGGAATGGAATTGGTGTTTGCAATGGGAAAAGCCGGGGGGGAAGGCCAGGCTCTCCCCGGGGTAGCAGGATCCAGCTCGGGCTGCCCGGAGCCCCTGCCCGTGGCCGCTGGATGGCAGCGCAGCTCCGCAGCTCCCTCCTTCCCCCCTTCCCTCCCTCCCACTCTGTTTCCCTGCCGCCTTCTCCCCCCTCTCCCTTCCCTCCCGCCCGCCCCAAATAGCTGGGATGCAGGGGCAGGGGTCCCATCTCCTCCTGGGGGGAGCTGGATGGGTGGGAGTGGGTGCTGCAGGGGTTGAGAGGAGGCTGGGGCAGTGTGAACCCAGGGCTGGAGGGGTTCTCTGTGCCTCTTGCTCCCCAAAATGCTGCCCCGACCGAGTGCAGGCTGTGCACTCCTGGTGGCAGGGGTGTAGCTGGCCCAGCCGTGCTGTGGGTGGGGGCTCCCTTTGGATGTAGCTGCAAGGAGATGGAGAATATTTTGGGGGTTTATTTGGGTTTTGTTTTTGTGTTTTTGTTTTTGGTTTTGTTTTTTTTTAGGGCAAGGGAAACTGATTGTAGATTAGGAACATGCCTGTGCTGGCTGGAGTGGAGGACAGAACATGGTAGCTCCCAGGGTGGGCTTGGTAGGTGGGTGACCCAGTGCTGGGGGCATCCTCTGTGGTGGTGGGTGCCCAAATGGGCCGCTCCAAAGCTGTGCCTCTGTTCTCCATTTCTTCAAGCTTTTGGAGCCAGTTCCTGACCTCCAGGGATCCTGCTGGAGGTACAGACCCAAAAGCAGTTTTGAGACCAGCGTGTCAAGGCAGTGAGGGATGAGGCTGGGGAGGGAGCAGACCTGGGGCTCTAAACATGGTATCTGTGGATCTGGTTTTAGCCCAGAGCATTTGACAATTACGAAAACTCTTAAGCTGCATGGAAAAAGCTGCAGATCCATGAGCATGACCTGGAAATGTGGGTGCTGAGGGACACCTCGGGTGGTAACCCCAGGCTGTGCATGGGGCATCACCTGGGAAACTGGGGCTGGAGGACGCTGGGAGAAGGAGAGGCTGGTGTCTGGGTGCTGATGGCCCCAGGGCTGGGATGCAGAGCCATCTGCTGTCCCCACTCCTCCAGCATGCTCCTAGCAATCCACCTACACGTTTCCTGGAGCTCTGTGATGGTTCAGCGTTGCTGCCTTCCCCCAAAGAAAAGGTACTGGGGACCTCCAGCTCTGCCTCTCCTTTTCTCATCAGCCTTTCCCTCCCTTCTCCCACTTCCCGGGGGTTGGGAGCTCTGTCTGGCTCTGCTACCCCCTCACAGTCTGAAAGTGGGTGAATTATTGCTGGATAACCCAGCGTGTTTGGCTGCCTTCACAAGCACCTCCAGAGCTCTTACAGACTATTTGGTCGCCACTATTCAGGTTGAAAAGTTTCACTGTCCGGGCTGTCTCCTCCGGAGCTGAAGCCAAGTGCAAATTCCACCAGCGCTACCAGCTCCGGGGCCGGGTTTCCGTGGTGAATGCATTTTGGTTCGGCACCGAAAAACTCGGAGCTTTGGGGAAGTTTTTTTGGCCAGGAGTGTGACAGTTTGCCTGTGGCTCCCAGGGGAGGAGGTCCCGTGGCTTTCCCTGGGGAGCTGCCTGCCCAGCAGAGATGCTTTAAAGGCCTCTGACAGCCCATGCCTTGGGGACAGGCTCAGGAACCTTGTTCTCACGCTGCTGTGGACCCCAACACATCCCCTTGCCCCTGGGGAGCTGAGCTGGGGGTCCCTCCTGGGATCTCTTTGTTCTCAGCCCGGTGCCTGTCCCTGGAAATGCATCTGCCCCCTGCAACCTGCACCCTGTGCCTTCCACTGGCTGCTGCCAGCCCCAACCAACCTGGTTCAGTTTGCCAAGGGCTGGTGAGTTCAAGCCCTCCTGCCACAGCTTGCATGGAGACTTTTAACCCAAGTGTTTAGGTGAAGGAGCTGTAAGGTTGCACCTTCAAGAAAAACTGGGTGTGGGTGGTGGTGCCCACCCTCCTGCTGCTCCTCTCTCCCTCCCAGCCTCCTGTGCATCAGCAACGAGGCAAAAAACCCCCAAAAAACCAACCAACCAAACAAAAAAACAATCCCAAATCTTAAAAATCTTTATCTAGGCTTCCCATGCGTTGCCTCGCTTGCAAAGGAGGGTTGGAGTTGATAGATTTGCTCTTCCTCAGGGGTGCATCTGCCCAACTGCCCTGCAAGGACATCTCCTGTGCCCTGGGAGCTGTGCTGTGCCTTGGCCTCTGGAATGCTCTTTTCATTGATGTTTTCTGAGAACAAAAAATGCCTGCTTTGTGTCCACTGCCCCTTTCTTTCCCCACGCAGAAGGGGAGGGAGAAAATGACTAAAATATTTTCTTGCAACAAAAGGCTGAGGGTGAATCTAGATCAGCCATTCTGATCCATTTAAGGCAAAATCTCCAGGGTTTTCAGCAGAGAAATTAAAACACTGGAGCTTTCTCTTTTCTTCAGAAGAACAAACAGGAGCGGTTACCACTTCCTCTAGCTCATAAACAAAACCAGCCCGATGTCTCCAAGAGAAACCCTGCCAAGAGACTTTCCTTCCTAATTGTTTGATTTTTTTTTTTTTTTTTTTTTCAGTTCTGATTAGTATTCGGGAGTGCCTGGCACACAAATGGGAAGCTTCAGGAACAGACTGTAGATCTTGCTTCAAGCAGATCCTAGTCTTTTTTTTTTTTTTTTTTTTTTTTCTCCTCCATCCTTTGCCCTCCTCCTCTGCCCCACTCACCCTCTCCCTCCCTCCTTGTCCTTCCTGCTTTGTTTTCCTTCATCTGCTGGACTTGGCTTCTTCCTGGCCTTGCGGTGATGTCTTTTGGCCACCAAACTCCAGCACTTGCTCTTCCTTTGGGAGCTTCTCTGCATGAAATGCATCAAGGCTCTGAAGGCTTTTGTTGACCTGCGGTTCCTTTGCTTGGCTTCCAAGCTTTTTCTCTGCTCTTTGGAAGCAGCTTTGGCCGGACCAGCTGCAGGGGATTCACCTTTCCCTAGAGGAAAGAGCAGGTTGGCTTTGGACTTAGTAAATGCTATGAAATAAGAGGGTGCAGGTGCCTCTGTGTCCTGCAGCAGGGGGATGGTGGCTGGGGTGGGGTTTGCTGCTCCCTCCATGGCCAGGTGTCCTCTGCCTGCCCCAGCAGCCCCTTAACTTTGTCACCAGTGAAAATCCTTTCTGTGAAAGGACACAAAGCTCCAGCCAACCTTGGAGGTCCCGGGCGGGGAGTCCTGCATGGCTGCTTGCTCTGTCATGGGACAGTGACTCACTGAGATGGTCCCCAGGGCAGCCGGGAAAAGCAACTTGGGGTTGGTTTTTTGGTTTTTTTTTTTTTGGTGCTTTGCTTTTTTTTTTTTTTATTATTTATTTTTTATTTTTTTTTTATTTTTTTTTTAACCTCTGCCATCCCTGGGCAGGCAGCCTAGGGCTGTTCCTGCTGCCAGAGCTCCTGCCCATGGAGAGAGGGGCTGCTTGCTGCCCTCCTCCTGCTGGGTTCTGCAGCTTTCCATGTGGAACGTTGTTCTGAGCTCGGTTCTTGCATCATGTGCTGGAGATTAGGAAATCGGCAGCGATAATAAATATCGCTGAATGAGGGGGTGTGGGCCCGAGGGAGAGGAGTGATTTGAAGGGCAAGGAAAAGTGCTCCCCGTGGGCAATGCTGGGTGTGCAGGGAGCTTTTCCATCTTCTTTTTGCAGGAGGTGCCGGTGGTAAGAGCTCAGTTTGTGTCTGTGCTTGCAAACGCTCATCTGTGAGCCTGATGGGGGTGGCTGTGGGGTCCCCCCTGCATCCCCCCTGCATCCCCCCTGCCCAGACATCTCCCTCCAGCCCTGCTGGGGACACGAGGTCCCCGTTAGCTCTGACCTCTCCTTGAGAGGCCCCTTCTGAGCCCAGGACCCAAATCCCTTCTCTGGAAACCAGTTTGTTGAGTGTCTGGTGCCCCTGGGAACACACAGCTCCGACTCCGTGACTCAGCCTCAGTTTCTTCATCCTAAAACCAAGCATCAGGTCTGGGGCTTTTCTCACGCTTCCCCTGCCATCCTTTCCAAGCCCTTTGGAACCCACAGACAGACTGGGGCTGGTAACCCCTCTGGGCAGGCAGGTGAAGAGCCTTTTGCTTCCGTTTGGTGCCGTGTTTTGTTCAAGAGGGGAAAATGAGGCTCTGAAAAGTTTAAAAAAAAAAAAAATCATCCCAAGTCACGTAGGGAAAGAGCTGTGCTGGGGGAGCAGTTCCTCCCCAGGCTCAGCTTGTTCTAAGGCTCTTAGCTGGGTGTCTGAGCAGGGGGTGAGGGATATTCCTCGGGGGCAGGAAGATATTATCCCCTTTTAGAGAGGGGAAAGGCGGCTAATGCAGCGCAGAAGGATTAGGGCTGGGATTTTCTAAAGCCTCCTGGTTAAGAAGGCTGGGACTTGCAAGTCACTTAAGTTCCTCAAGAGCCCACGTGGAACATTTCTGGATGGAGCAGAAGCTTCAGCTCAGGTCTGGGGGGTGCAATGGGGCACCACGAGCACTGAATCCATCTGACAGTTTCAGAACACGACTTTTTCCTCCTTGACTTTCACCTGTCGAGGTTTCAATTTTATTTATTTTTTTTTTCTTTTCTTTTTTTTCCTTTCCTGATGTTTACACTGTGGCACAGGGGGTGATAAGCAAATCTTTAAAACCAAAGTTCAGGCAAATATCTGGGTCCCTGTGGAGGGCTGGAGCAGCAGCCTGTGGAGGCAAAGGGAGCAGCTCTGATGCTTTTTCTGCCTGGGGGGATTTGTGGCATCTCCCCTCACCCCTGGCTGTGTTGTGGCCATTGCACTCTTGCTCATTTCTCCTCACAGAAGGCCTGCTGCTTATAGGGGCTTTTTTTTTAACTCCGGACTTTTTTCAAATGAAAAACCCCACCTTTTATTACTTGCAGGACTGTTGTGTGCTTTGTTTTTTTTTGTTTGTTTGTTTTCCCCAGTTTGTTTGTGCTCCAGCTGAGTTGAGGCCTCAGAGCTGTGTGTGCAGCTCTCTCAGGGAGCAAAGCTGAAAGCAGTTTTTAGCAGGAGTGGGGTTGTTTGTGGTTTTGTTTTTTTTTTTTGCAGCTGGGTGATGGGAAGTGCTGCCAGGGAGCACCCTCAGCACAGGCAGCTCCCCTTGGGCCTGGGAAGTGCTTTGCCTTGGGGGTATTGAGGATGGGAATGGTCCAAACAGTCATTTCCAGGGTTGGGAGGGATTGGATGGTTTGGGGTTTTTTTTTCCTTCTTTCTTTCTTTTTTTTTCATTTCTTTTTCTTTCTTTCCTTCTTTTTTTTCTTCTTTTTCTTATTTTTCTTCTTTTTTTTTCTTTTTTTTTTTTCTTCTTTTTCTTCTTTTTTTTCTTTTTTTCTTCTTTTTTTTCTTCTTTTTTTTCTTCTTTTTTTTCTTCTTTTTTTCTTCTTTTTTTTCCTTTTTTTTTTCTTCTTTTTTTCCTTTTTTTTTCTTCTTTTTTTCTTCTTTTTTTCTTCTTTTTTTTCTTCTTTTTTTTCTTCTTTTTTTTCTTCTTTTTTTTCTTCTTTTTTTTCTTCTTTTTCTTCTTTTTCTTCTTTTTTTTTCTTCTTTTTTTTCTTCTTTTTCTTCTCTTTTTTCTTCTCTTTTTTCTTCTCTTTTTTCTTCTCTTTTTTCTTCTCTTTTTTCTTCTCTTTTTTCTTCTCTTTTTTCTTCTCTTTTTTCTTCTTTTTTCTTCTCTTTTTTCTTCTCTTTTTTCTTCTCTTTTTTTTCTTCTTTTTTTTCTTCTTTTTTTTCTTCTCTTTTTTTCTTCTCTTTTTTTTCTTCTCTTTTTTTTCTTCTCTTTTTTTTCTTCTCTCTTTTTCTTCTCTCTTTTTTCTTCTCTTTTTTTTCTTCTCTTTTTTTTCTTCTTTTTTTTCTTCTCTTTTTTTCTTCTCTTTTTTTTCTTCTCTTTTTTTTCTTCTCTTTTTTTTCTTCTCTTTTTTTTCTTCTTTCCTGCTTTTTTTCTTTCCTTCTTTGTTTTTTTTTCCTTTTTTTTCTTCTTTTTTTTCTTTCCTTCTTTGTTTTTTTCTTTCTTTTTTTTCCTTTTTTCTTTTTCTTTTTTTTTTTCCCCAGCCTTTTGCTGGGGTGGGTGAGAGGAACCAGCTGCTGCTGGCAGCCCTGCAGCTGGATGCCTGGCAAATAATTTCAGTTTGCCCAGGGAAACACCCAGAGGGGCAGAGCACCCTGCAGCCAGGACAGGGGGAAGAGGTCTGGGGTCGAGCTGCCTGTGTCAGAGCTGTGTTTTTTGGATGTTTTTGGCACCCCTTGGAAGGGGGCTGCTGTGATGTCAGTACAGGTAGAGTGTGAGCTCTGTGCTGACCTCCCCTTCTTGGCCAGGACTTATCCCCACGCTTATAAAACCTGCTTGCTCCAACTCCTGAAGCTTGTTCCAAGAGGTTTTGGCTGGTTTGGGGAGATGTGAGTGTTGCAAGACAACAGGGAGCAGTGCCTGGCGGCTGGGAGCTGGAGGGTGGCTTCCTACCCTCCGTGGAAGCCCTTCCCCAGCTCAACCCTGTTCCTCTTTGGAGAAGGGAACTCAGCTCCATACTGCTTCCCTGGAGCCCTGGGTGAGGGCAGAGGGACCTGTGTTGGTGACACATCTACCAAGTGTCCCCTTAGTCTTCTTGCAATGTGTTCAAGGCAGTGGGGAGCATCCATTCCCTGGTGGGAAGAGGCTGTGTATCTTTCCACACCATCCCAAGGCCAGGACTTGCTGTTGGGAGAGCCCTGAGTGGCCTCAGATGTTCTGTTTGTGAGTGGTGATGGCAAAAAACTCAAGGTCGGGACCATCACAAAAGTGATTTCAGCAGGGAACCCCCTTAGAGCTGGACCCTGCCCTTGGTTCCTCCCTTGGACACGGTTCCTCTCCAACCCCTCCTGGGAGTTATGTGACAAACATCTGACCACTGGGTTTGGCTGGTTTATTTTACCTCCTCCTTATCACCTGCCCTCAGAACAGCACCTGCTGGGGGGTGGATGGGTTTCTCTGTGCTCCAGGGGTTGCTGCCCAAGTTTCTCTGCTCCTCTGCAGAGCTCCTGGGCTGCCCTGCTGCAGGGAGCCCTTGCTCATACAGAGCAGCTCCAGCAGAGGATTACTGGTTAATCAGTTGTTCATGGAGGGTTATAAACAACCTGTCGGGCTCTTTAACACCTTCTGCTGATGTGCTCCTTGCCCTTCCTAACACATTCCTGTCTGTCTGCTGCAGCCTCCTTGCCCCCAGGAACCACTTCTCAGCTCCTGCTGCTGGATGTGGCTCGGATGGTGCTCAGCAGCCTGGGGACCTCACCTGCTGTGCCAGGATTTCCCAAGTCCTGGAGAGACCCAGCAAGAGCTTGTGGAGGGCCTGAGAGGGCACACGAAGGAGGCTGAGGCTCTGATGCTCATGTGCTGTGCCCCCCCTCCACCCCCCCATGCTCTGCTCATCCCCAGAAGCTGGGGCTGGAGTTGCTGGGGGAGGTTTTAGGGTGTCAACAACCACCTCAAAGGGCAGCTCCAAGAAAGGTTTTTTGGGTTGGCCCCACTGGGATGGGGATCTAGCACTGAAGGCTTCCTAGTGCCCCAGGTGGATGTAGGAACAGACCCAGCTCCCACCTCCCAGGAGCTGAGTCCTGGCCCCATGGTTTAGTCCTTGAGTGTGGGGTTGGTCAAAGGTTGGACTGGATGATCTTGGAGGTCTTTTCCAACCTAAAACATTCTGTGATTCTGTTCCCTGCCTGGTGGAGGGGAAGGCTCCATCTCTGCTGGGCTGGTTCTGGTGTCTTCTCCGTCTGGTGGTTGGGATGTGCTGTACACCTTTCCTCCTCCTCTGGGGAGCTCTCCTGGCTGAGCAGACACTGCAGGGATATAACCTCTCTTTCCCCCTCTCAGCACTGCTCTGCAGCTCCCTTTAGTCTCCAGTCCTGGAATTTCCCCACCAATTTCTGCCTCTCCCTGCCTGCCTCCTTCCCACCATCAGGGTAATTAAATATTGCCCTGGTGTTTGCTGAGGGGAGATAACTCAGTGTTTGCTCTCTGCAGACCAAGGACGTGGGCAGCCCATGGCCAGACAGGGCACGGGGTGACGTGTGACATCAGGTGGGGTGGCAGAGCTCTTCCCATGGGACACACCTGCTCCTGGTGTCTGGAGCAACCTCTGCCCTTTGGATGTGCTCCTACCATGGTCTGAGCAGTTAAATACCTGTGTTTCAGCAACCTGGCTCCTAGGAAAGGTCTGGCTGTGAGAGGAGGATCATTTTTCCACTTTTATGTAGGTTTTCTCCTTTTCTTGTTCTAAGCTGCTCTTTTAAATATTTTTTTTCCCCTGTAGCTTGAGGCTGTTCCTAGATGCTCACCCAAGTTCAGGACCAAGTGCTGGTGTCCCCACTGTCCCACAGCAGTTGGCTCTGGGTGGAGGAAGCAGAACCCAAATGTTTTCCATGGGCAAAGCTGGGAGGGTGCTGGGCTTGGGGCAGATGAGCTTGGAAGCTGCCAGGTGCTCCCTGCTGGATCCTGGCCTCTCCCAGCCCTCTCTCTGCTGTGTGCTGGAGGTTGGTGGTTTCTCTGCCATTCCATGTGGAATGGTCCCATGGGCTGAGCAGTCCCCCAGAGCTGGAGACATGGGCCAGCTCCTTCCTCTGAGAAGTGGTGACAAGGCACTGGCAGCCAAATTTACTATGCCCAGAGCCACCCTTAATCCCTGGGGATGGGGCAGGGGAGATGCTCCTTGTGCCAGAGGAGCCCAGCTTCCCTTCCCCTGCTCTACAGATGGATGCTGAGGAGGAAAAAAAAGGAAAAAAAAAAAGAAATCCCAAAGACCCTGAAATCCTGTCCTGCTTTTTCCTGCTGTGCTCAGATCAGGGTTCAAGCTCCTGGGAATGACAGTGAAGCTGCTCCATCTGGAGCTCTGCTGGGCTGGGCTGGCATCTCCAGATGTGCCATCACACACCTCTTGGGTTCTTGCTTGTTTGCTGTGCCATGGGCTGCTCCAACCCTCCCTGGGGCAAGGCTGGTGGCCCAGGGACTGGTGCTGGTGGCCCTGGCTCTGGTGCTTTGAACACCCTGGGGCTGGA
Organism: Phaethornis superciliosus; assembly: GCA_023637945.1. NCBI lineage: Eukaryota > Metazoa > Chordata > Aves > Apodiformes > Trochilidae > Phaethornis > Phaethornis superciliosus. The sequence continues at coordinate 10,492,539 of JAJQWJ010000021.1, read as the reverse complement.
GAGCTTCGTGTCTGGACAGCACCAAGGGGGTTGGAAACCTGGGGCTGCTCCTAAGCAGAGAGGCAAGTCAGGTCTCAGATCCCAGGAGCTCTGAACTCAGGTCCAGGAGGTGGAGTTTGCCTTGCAGAGGGCTTTGGGATCCTCTGGGGTGATGAGCCATGTGTCAGGGTTGGATTTAATACTTCAGGCTGGCTGTGAAAGCCAACTTTCTGAAGCCAGAAACAAAGTCCTGTAGTAGAAAGCTCAGAAGAAAGAAAACTCCCAAATTATGATTTCTGGATCCTCTTTACTATTAGGGATTAGGAGTCCAATTTCTGCAGCTCTCCAAGGCTGCCATGAGCTCAGCTATAAATTAAAATTGCTGCAGAACTCAAGGCTGCTGCCAGAGCTCTCTGAGCCTGGATGCTGCTGGGCTGCAGATGTCCTTGCTTCACCTTTACACGGTCGAGGGGGGAAAAAAACCTTTTATACTTGGCTAGAGAAGAGAGTCTAAACAATAAAATACTGAGCTGGTGCCCTGTGAAACCCATCATGGAGCCGGGGGGCCCCAGCCTGGCCCCCTCCCCTGGATGGGCTCTGTGCCATCCTATCTCCCCAGCTCTTCATTTTATTTTTTTTTTCCAGTTAAAGCCCATTTCTCTGCCATGGGACCACCACATTACCTCTGATGCCAGGGCTGTGGGGCTTTCCTTCCCACCTCTGTCCACAGCTTTCCTCTCTGGTGTGGAAAGGAGCAGGGGTACAGATGGAAGCATGGAGCCTGAGCTCCCTCAGCCCTTCTGCAGCTCCCAGGAGCTCAGAGCTTAACCAGGGCAAGCCCATATCATTCCCTGTGTTGTGTTTGGGGTCCTGGGTGGATGAATGCCCTGAGTGAGCAGGAGCCACAGCACTGTGGGTGCTGGGGGACAACATCCCAGCTGAGTGCAGCCACTTGGGAGGGTGCCAGAGGCTCTCCCAGCATCCCAGCACTTTGGGATGAGGGCAGAAGCCCCACCAAGGATTCCTCTGTTTGGTACCTGTCCCCCCCCCAGCAGCCCTGGCAGTCAGGTTGCAGGCTGCCTGGGCTCCTTTTTGTCTTCTTTTCCTGAAACTTGTGTCACCTCTGGAGCTGGCTCAAAGCTCCTCGATGGACACTGCAGGGAAAGGGGAGGAGGAAATGAAACACTGGGGGTGCTGGGGCAGCACCCTGAGAGCTGCCAAAGACCCCGGGCTCTGCTGGGTGGCTCAGGAGTCTCTTGGTGGGAGGAGGCAGGAGAAGGAAGAGTTTTCATTTAACCCCCAAGAGGCAGCAGAAGTCTCAGATGGGGTGTGAGGTGCAGTCAGACCCCTCTCATTTGGGATGGGGTCAGGGTGATGGGGACCAGGTCACTGCTGTCACAGGTACTGTGGAGCTTTAGATGAAAAATAGTTTGGTGCTGGCTTCACCCGGTTCCTCCTCCTCTCCCTTTGGCTTTGACAGAGGCTTTGACAGCTCTGAGAAGTATGGGGATGCTTCTGAGCAGATGTCACAGCTCAGGGGTGGTCCTGTCCTGTCCTTTATGGTCCATGTGCCCTGCACCTCTCTGAGTCCCAGCAGGGAGTGCTGCACTGATGGTGAGTTCTGCAACTTCATCCTGATCAGAGCTTCATCCTCATTTGGTTTTTTCCTTAAAATTGGAGATCTTGGTGGAGTGCCCTGCAATTTCACTTTTGTGATTTTTTTCTTTTATTTTTTTTAGTGACTTTATAATTCTCCTCTTAAACTCACACAGCCCTGGTGTTTCAAAAGCCAGAGAGGAAATAAAAAGGAAAGTAAAGAGAGTTTTCCAGAGAGGAAATAAAAAGGAAGGTAAAGAGAGTTTTCTCCATGTTCAACTCTCAGAATTTATTTTTTTTTAAAAAAAATCTGTCTCACGATTTTCAGAGAGCAATGGCTTCAAGGAGTGATACAACTGTGATAAAATTACCATGCACTGGTGGTGTCCTCTAGCTCTGGGAGAAGCCTGCTATTGATGTTGGGTAATCCTGGAGGTACCTAATTACAATTAATTGATCTGAGTGCTGTTTCTGCTGCAGCTTTAACTTCCCTTTCACGCACCAGAAGTTTCCAGGTTGTTAGGAAGGCCTTGGGAAGGATGCTCCTGTGGCTGAGCAGTGTCCTGGTGCCCAAGAGGTTGCTGTGATGCAAGGCAGCAGCAGAGATGCTGGCAGGAGGTGACACATCCCATCAGAGGTCTCTGTCACCTCTTCACCATCCCCAAACCAGAAGCTGTTGGAGGCTGAGTATTTGCTCACTGAGGTTTCTCTGTTCTAATTGTGGTCTGGCCTTCCTCCCCCCCCCAAAAAAATCTCTCTGAGGATTTTCTGTGCTGAAGCAGTAGGTTCCAGCTCAGAGGATTAATGTCCCCAGGAGCGTGGGGCTCTGCTGCCGGACGTGTGAGCCTGGCTCACCTCTCCCTGCTCCTTCCTGGGGGCAGAGAGATTTTTTGGGGGGGTTTGCTCTGAGCCACGTGAACAGCCTGGCTGGCACTGGATGATGAAATTAGTTCTGAGGAGAACAAATCCTGGATTAGCGGAGCCGTTTGCCGCGCTGGAAGCAGAGCTCTGCTAATTAGCTTTATGTAATGGGGTGAGGGGGAGCTGGGGATGCTCTGCTGGGTGATTGGGAACCACGCTGGGCCGGGCTTCTGCAACTCAAAATAATTCAAAAAGCATTGCAAAGCGTTGCTTCCAGCAGTACTGAGAAATGAGAGCTGTGTCCCTGCTGCTCCTGTACCTGGAGGGGCTCCAGGAGAGCTGGGGAAGGACTTTGGACAAGGGGGAAGGCTTTCAAACTGGCAGAGGGGAGATTGAGGTTGGACATCAGGGTTAAATTCCTCACTGTGAGGGTGCTGAGCCCCTGGCCCAGCTTGCCCAGAGAAGCTGTGGCTGCCCCATCCCTGGTTAAAGTTGGATGGGACTTGGAGCAACCCGGGCACCAGGTGTCCCTGTCCATGGCAGGGGGTGGCACTGGAGGAGCTTTAAGGTCCCTTTGGACCCAAACTAGTGGCTTGTCCCCTCCCTTCATTCCTTGGGACCAGCCTCAGGTGGCAGGCAGAGACGGCTCAGTCCCAGCTCCCCTTGGCACGATGCAAGGGGGGGACCCAGGATCCTGCAGAGCCAATCCCTGGGGGCAGGTCACATCCCAGGAGCACACTGGGGCTGCTGCACATGGTACAGCCTTTTCCTGCTCCTGGCTCTCCGTGCACATCCATCCTCTGCCCTGTCCCTGGGTGTCCTCCCCCTCACCAACAGCGCCGCGGAGCTTTGATCTGCTCCAAGTGATTAAATTCATATCATCCAGACTGACAGCTTAATATACCTCAGCCAGGCTGTGCTAAATTAGTTGTGTCTGTCTTGCCAAAGCTGCAGAAATGCTTTCTGACAGCTACAGGCACTTGATACATTGGTTTTTCTGGTTTTTTTTCCCCCCCCGTGCTATACGATCAGGGTTGCCTTTGCTCTGTGCGGGGCAGCCTTCCTCCTGTTCCATCTCAGCTTCTCCATCCCTGCTGGACTTGGTTTCTGTCTCTTGAGTGGAAACAGCTGCCCTGGAGCAGAGTCCAGGCTCTGTGTTGGAAGGGGCTTGGAACTTGCCTGCAAACTCCTTCCTGCAAACAATCCTGCCTGCAGAACCCCCCTCCCTGGATGTAGGTGTGTTTGTGTGGGTCTGGCTTCAGGTGGAAGATTTTGTTTCTTGAAAGCCATGTGTTGGCTGAACATGGAGCAGCAGGATGGGGCCAACCTTACCCTGGGACCAAGAGGTGTCCTGAGCATTGGGCAGCTTGCCCTGGGGGCTGCTCACAGCTCATGTCATGGCTCTGCATTGATGCTGTTGGATCAAGGCTTCTCCTTCAGCACTGGTCCTGCCCTAGACACCACCCCTGAGAGGTTAGGTTGGATAGCTCTGTCTGTGTGGATCATCAAAGATGCCTTTCCCAGCTCATCCCGATGTCCCCAGTGGTGAGGAGGTCACCTCTTCCCAGTGGCAGCTCCTGAGATGCTCGAGGCAGAGGGACAGGAGTTAACATCAGCTGGAATTGGAATCTGAGCCTGGGACCAGCATGGCAGTGTTGGCAGAGGTAACCAAACACCTCAGGTTTTTTTGGATTCTGGAGGAGCTGATGCCTTTCATATGCCTAGGGATGCTCCAGGCTTCCCCCGCCTGGGAGCTGCAGCTGTTTTGGGGTGAAACATGGCACTTTGCTGGTTCCTGAGCCCAGCAGAGCAATCAAAACGCCTTTGAGGATCTGCTGGCAGTGCAACTCTTCCATGGAATTACATTTGTGGCCCAAATTTTCCCCCAGATTTTCTTGTTGTGAGACAAGGGGCATCCCCTTATGCAGGAGGCTCCTGGGTGGTTTGATCAGAGAAGGAAAATGAGATTAGAGATCCACTTTTAACCAGCCCTTCTCAGCCAACTTGGAGAAAGTGTTCTCCTTGCCAAGAGCTTAAAGGAGGAGACAAAAAAAAAAAAAAAAAAAAAGAAAAAAACCCAACAACCCTTCATAATTGCCACATTTAGAGGAAGGAATTCTAAATAAAAAGTTAATCTTCTCCAAGGATTAGCAAAAGCATGCGGCGTCTTGTCAGATGTGGAAGCAAAGCAGAGGCCTTAATTTTTTAAGACAAGGGAGATGGTTCTGATGGAGGCTCTGGGCTGTGTGCTGGCCAGGTGAGCCCTGCAGGGTCAGCTGAGGAAGTTGGGTTGTTGGGGAAGTTGGGTTGTTGGGAAATTTGGGTTGTTGGGGAAGTTGGGTTGTTGCTCTCAGGCTGTGTGTGGCCATGGGGAAGGGCAGCCTTGCAGGTGGCTGAGCTGCCTCCTTTAGCCCTGGCCTTGGTGTAAATAACTTATTTTGGGCAGAGAATTAGTGATATGACAGTGTGTGAGAGGTTGGGATGCTGTTCTGTACCAGGGTCTGCTGGTTGCTCTACCAGGTTGCTGCAGCTTCTTTCCACCCCCAGGAAGGAATGGACCCTTCAATGTTTTAAGGGCAGTGGTGGAGTCCCCATCCCTGGAGGGGTTTCCAAGCCCTGGAGCTGTGGTGCTGAGGGACATGGGGTGGTGGTGGCCTTGGCAGTGCTGGGGGAAGGGTTGGACTTGATTATCTCAAATTTATTTTCCAGCCAGAATGATTCTCTGAAGGTTTGGGGGTTGAGCTTTTTGATACCTGGAGGTGGACGTGGGGAATGAAAAGCTGCTGTTCCCAAAGGTGGGAGCTCTGGTGAAGCTCCTGGATGGTTTGCAGCACAGGAATGGGGAACCTGCCATGTGTCCCCTTGTTTCTTCTCAAAAGCAAGCAGCAGCCCAGCACAGGTTTGGTTCCTGCCCTCTCTGTGTCTGTTTGCAGGTGATTTATTTGTAGTTTTCTGCTCCATCTCCAGTGCTGGCAGAGCCACAGGCAGACCCCGGGCTTGCCTTTTGCAACACGGCTGCAAATTGGCTGGGGATGACTGGGAGATGATGTCCCCAGCAGGCAGGAGGTCGGGGGGTGTGGGGGGCAGCAGTGGGAGGCCCAGCCAGGCAGGATGGTCAGAAAAGCAAATAACTCAGGAGGAGTTTCCTTTGCTGTCCCCAAAGCCCTGAAGCTGGCCCGGCATCCCTGGGAGTCAGCACTGCCCCGGCCACTCGCTGAGCTCTGCTTTATTTAATATTTTCTCTTCTGGGTGAGCCGTGTTTCTTTATCCTGGATGCTGATATGGGAACACCACAGGGGGAAGCGTTCATCCCCATGGTTTCCATCACTCTCCAGCACCGCACGCTGGCCAGGCAGGCGGCCCTTGCCTGGGATTTCTGTTTATTTACTGTATTTATTCACTATTATTTACTGATTTCCGCCCGTGTGTCAGCTGAAAGCTCCTGCAGAGGTTCAGGTGTGCTGGCTGCTGGGGTGGATGCTCAAACACAAGCTGTGCCTGCTGAGGGGGAGCTGTGTCCAGGGAGGACCCCTTGGAAGATGCTTTTGCTGCTGGTCACTTACACCTGAGCCCTCCTTGGCAGGGCAGAGGCTCTGTGACTGCAAGAGGTTAAAACTTTGCCCCTGTGTTTACTTTAGTTGGCTGCCACGCTGCATAATAACCTGTCAGCACTTCAGGTGGGGATTTATTTGTGCATTAAAAATTGCCTGGGGCGGGCGGATGCAGACACTCTGTAGCATGCTGGAAAATGTGCCTCCAGCGTAAAAACAGCCTCTCCAAATATTTCACCCTTTTAATAAGTGCATTTAATTAAAGTCATATAACTTTTTTTTTTATTATTATTATTAAAAAAGAGGGAGGGGAGGCGGGGGAAAAGAAGTGGGGCCTGCTGAGGCTGCAAGCAAAGGCTGGGATACAAAGAGGGGGTTTAAATGTGAGTATTTAATGGAAAAGTCATCAACAACATGTTGTGTTTCTCTTTATTTCCCAGCCTCACTTTTGATTGTGGATAGAAAGTTGCTGGGAGTTTCTGGGTCTCCAGACTGCCTTTGCTCTCCCTTTCTCCATCCACTTCCCTTCTCTCGAAATGTTGCAGAATTATTAATTTTTCCAAAGCCAGTTGCCAAGGGATGTTGCTGTTGGATGGCCTTCGACTTGCAATCGCTTTCCTGTTGCTCTTTAACTGTCTCCTTCTTTAAATTGGATCTGGGTGAATCTTTAAGCCACTGCTTTTATCCTGCAGAGCAGGTTCATTTTCCAGTCCCTGCGGAGGAGGAAAGGGGAGGGATTTTGGGAAGGGGGCAGTGAGCAGGGATGATACTTCACAATCCATCACTGGGAGGATGCTTATCCCGTGCTGTGTGCATGGATGGGTTGGGGGTAGGGAGCCCAGCACACAGCAGACCCCGTGGTCCTGAGCATGCCCACCCCATGCTGAGGTCCTGTTCAGTTTTGGTGGCATTGCCTTGCCCCTAACCAAGCTGGGGTTGCCCTTTCCTCTGGGAGCTCTGCTCACTCCCCATGGCTGGTCCTGTGATACTGGGGCTGTGCCTGTGCCAGGCCCCCTGTAACAACCCCGTGGCTGGGTCAGGATTTCAAAGCCCTGCTGAGATAAGGCCAGTTTGATCAAATTCCATGCAGGAAGGTGTTGAGAGATGCTCCTTGCACAAAGAACCTTTATCCCCAGGCAGGTGGTATTACACGAGATGCTCTTCAGAGCTGGGCTCCTCCACGAGGGCTGAGTTCCCTCTGCTGTGGGCACACAACACAACAGAAAGTTTTAGGGATAATTCTGCATTTTTCCCCCCCCCCATTATTTTAAACTAAGGAAAGAGAAGAGATGGGAGTGACCACTTTTAATAGCTGATCCTCTGGAAGTAGGGGCACCCTGTGGAGCTGCAGGGTGGTCTCAGCTGTCCAGCTGGCATGGGACCTGGGTAACACTGCTGGGGAGAGGGGGAAGCTGGTACTTTTTACCTTCCCTTTGCAATGGGATAGGCGCTGGCATGTGTCCCCTTGCAGCTGGAGCTGGTGGGGGGGTTGGCTCCTGCCTGAGCCAGCTTCTGCAGCTTGTGACTGTCCAGATTTAGGGGCCAGGGGAAAACCGAGATGACTTTCTTTTGGGTGGCTGGGAGGTCCCTGGCAGCTCAGCCACTGCTGCAGGCAGAGGGGGAGCATTAATGACATTCCCTGGGGGCCTCGAGGAGCTCGGTGCTCCCCAAAGGGCAGGTGTCATGGCCAAGGTTGAGGCTTTTGCAGGAGGACACAGAACAGGGCTGTGATGGGGCGGGAGCCTGCACCCACTCTCGGGTCCTCGGGCAGTCACCAGATCTCATCCCAACCCTAAATCCAGGTCATATGAATCTCTATTTTTCTTTTCCTCTCCTGCCTGAAGTCCACTCTATTCATTCCTGTTTCAAGCGAATGAACTCTCTGTAAAGGAGCCTTGCATTCCTCTCTTTAATCTGAGGCAAGCATGGCCTGGCAGCAGCTCCTCAATTAAGCCGAGTTTCTCTTGCTTTTCATTCCCCATCCCCTGACATCCTAATTGGAGGTGCTGTTCCCTGCCTGCTGCCTGGGGGACACACAGATGCCTTTGGTGGGGGGCACGGGGTCATTGCATCGCCACGAGGAATGGATTTGCCATCGAGGGGCTGCAGGCAGCCTTGCCAAGCTGCTCCCTTCCTCTGCTTGCTCCATTTTAGTTTCTTTTTCTGGCAGAAGGAAGAAATTCCCTTTTTTTGTGGCACTGAATTAAATCAGCCTCTCCACAAAGTGTCCCTTTTGTCAGGGTGTTGGGACTGAATGTTTCCCTAAGGATGGAGAACTTCCATGGAGAGGAAGAGTGTTGGGGTGCCCATGGGGGGAGATGGAACATGGCTTAATGCTGGGGGGGTCAAACCTTCCAGTCCTCCCCGTTGGGCTACCTAGGTCTGACTGGGCTGGGGTGGGGAGAGGACTGGGACAGCTGAACCCTGAGCAGGCCAGGGGGGATGCCAGACCTGGCAGAGCCTACAGGGGATGTGGGTTTGGGTGCTGCCTCCCCCACTGCCCCACACACCCAGCTGCTGCTACAAGGATTTATTATCCAGCCTGCAGGTGCCAGGTGAGCTCTGCTGCTCCATAAAACACAGGCAGGGGCAAGGAAAACACAGCCCTGCCAGGTCTGTCAGCTCTGGGTGAGGGGAAGGGTCCTTCTCCTTCACCCCAGCCGGGTCCTGTTGCCATCAATGCCACCCTGGGGAGCTTCCTGCCACCTGGGATTCAGCAGGACAGGAGGGAAAGAGCCACAGTTTGCAGGTGAGCACAGGAGGGGGTTTCCCAGAGCCCCCCCTCCTCTCCCTGCTCTGATGTACTTGGGGCAGGGTTGGGGAATGGTTTGGTTTTTAGGCTCTGGGATGGTTTGCAGGTTCCTGTTCTAAAAATCACCCATGGGAGTGGGGTCATGCTGGATAGGGGCATGGCTGCACTCTATCCCCTTTCCCTTCTGGGAATCTCCGGGCTGGGAGGGGGATGCTCTTGGGTTTGCTGCTTTGCCTCCTGGAGAGGATCTGCTCAGGTGATGGGCAGACATCCGGGGGGGCTCCTCTTCCTCTTCCTCTTCCTCTTCTCTTCCTCTTCTCTTCCTCTTCTCTTCCTCTTCTCTTCCTCTTCTCTTCCTCTTCTCTTCCTCTTCTCTTCCTCTTCTCTTCCTCTTCTCTTCCTCTTCTCTTCCTCTTCTCTCCCTCTCCCTCTCCTCTTCCTCTCCTCTCTCCTCTCTCCTCTCCAGCTGTTACACTCTGCCTTAGGATCAGTGATGGCTTTGGCTCAGCCCATTTATTTATTTACCCCAGGAGGGGGAGGGATATCTGGGGATGAAATATTTTGGCTCCTGGGCTAGGGGGGAGTTGGGATGAGGCTCGGAAGGCATTGCTGTTTTTTTTTTTACTCTGTGTGTGTGTTGTGTGGGTTTTGTTTTCCATCCCGATGAGCAGGAGGGGTCTGGGGGGTGTGGGTGGGCACTGCAGGTAGGGACACGCAGCTGTGCGGGGGGGTGAGGAAAGCATCCAGATGTTCCTGGAATTCCCAAGCCGGATCGGAAGCAGCGGCGAACAGGATGCATCAGGCTCGGGGTGGGGAATGGGAGCTTGCCAAGAGCTTGCCAGAAGGGATTGAGGATCCGTTTCTGCCCTTCCGACGGCTCCGGGAGGAGGTTGTGGGAATGGCTGCGGATTGCGGGAGGTGTCCTGGGCTCAAGGGCATCGCAGGGGGGGCCCTTCCCTTCCCTTCCCTTCCCTTCCCTTCCCTTCCCTTCCCTTCCCTTCCCTTCCCTTCCCTTCCCTTCCCTTCCCTTCCCCTTTCCCGTGATCTCTCCACTCTTTTACTCACGTATGGCTTCTCCTCTTGGGTTGCAGTCTGATTTTTCAGGAAAATAAACTGTGGCCCTGCAGCCGGAGGAGCCCCGCTCCTCTTCCCTGTGCTCCCCAGCTCAGGGGGTCTCATCAGCTGGGGCAGGGGGTTACCTGCAGGGCCCTGCCTGCCTGGGAATGGTCCCCGGGGTTTCTCCATCCTGCCGAGGTGTGTGACTGATTCCAGCTTCATCCCAGGAGGTGATGCTCTGGCTCTATCATCTCAGCTCTGGGGCCAGGCACTCACTCGGTGCTTAGCAGGATCCAGCTCTGCAAAGCCGAGCACAGGAAGGTGGAAATCCTGCAGGCAGCAAGAACCTGCTCTGCTTTGCTCCTGGGTGCTGGGTGCTGCCTGCCTGGGCCATGCTGTGAGCTCAGGGGGGGGGTGTGGGGCTTCAGAAATGTGGCTGCCCAAAGCCTGAGCTTGGGAGAGTTTTCCTTAGTGCCTCAGGGAGCACTTTCGAGGTCCCTGCCAGGAAGGCAACATCTGCACAACCGAGACTTGGCAGAAAATTTTTAAGTCCATGCGTGTTCCCTGAGGTGAGAAGAGAAAGTTCCTGGATCTGCAGATCTGTCTCTGCTCTGTCCCCAGGCCAGGATGGAGCAAAACTGAAGTCTGCCCACCCGAGGGATAGGGGACAGTGCAGGGTCACAGCCTGGTTTGGGGTTTGGGTGTCCTCCTGCCTCACGGGCTGGAGTTGCTTCTCAGTTTCAAGCAGTGCTGGGTTATCCTGATGTCTGAGAGGTGGCAAATCATGCTGAACATCAGCAGCTTGGGGCACGGGGAGGTTTTCTGCTCCAGCAGTGATGGTGAGAAGTGGCTTGGTGAGACAGCCTGGATGTGTTACCAGCTCTTGTTACATCAGCTGAGCTGTGGGAGCCCAGCAGAGGCTCCCTGGGCAGGGCTGGGGCTCTCACTGCCTCCTGTCAGGAGGGAGGATGGGGTGCTACGGGGGAACTGTGGTACCAGCCATGGCTCTTCTGCATGTAAAGGGGGCAAGAAAAGCTCAGCCTGGCTCTCAGTCTGGGGCAGGGAGTAATTGTGGTGCCATTGCAGGCTCCTTGTGCTTATTCACAGGCAGGAGGGCTGGGGACCCCCGGGGTGATGCAGGGTGCCAGGGGCTCTCCCCCGCAGCACCTGTGACAACCCTTGGGCTCTCACCATGAGGCTGCTGGCCAAAACAGGCTGCTGGGTGCTACAAACCAGATGTCTGAAGACTGCAAAGCTGTCCCTGCTGCCCAGTGCAGAACCTCTTCCTTCCCGAAGCATCATTTCCATGGATTTCGTATGAAAAAAAGCAGCTTGGTCTCTTGTTATCTTAGCCCCCCCCTCCAGGTAAGGGCAGCTGGTAAATGCCCTTGTTTGCAAGAGGTGACTTTTGTTCCTTGGTTGATCCCACGTGGGACCTGGGACAAGGAGCTGGGCCCTGCTCCTGGCCAGGCGCTTGCCCGGGGTGGCAGGTGGGTTTTCAGCCAGAGATCACCAGGCTGATAATCCTCCCTGAAACAAAAAATAAAGAGCAGAACCGGTTGGACAGAAAGTGGAGTGATGGAGGGGGAGCACAGAGGGCACCCGGGGTGTGCAGGGAGCCGGGGCTCCTCTCGGGTGAGCTCTGAGTTTGCCAGGAGTGCTCCAGCAGCTCCAGGATGGGTGAATGTTCTGGTTCCTGGGTGATGGGATGGAGCTGGAGCTGGTGGGAGAGCTCTCCTGGCTCCTCTGTGGGAGTTAGGGTATAAGAAATCCATCATGCTGGCTGTGGAGGGTCTTGCTGGGTCTAGGACAAAAGTTATGACTTTCCTCTGCCTCAGTTTCCCCACCTGTGTGACATGGACACAGCTGCTTCATCGAGCAGGGAAAGGAGCTGAAGTTCCTTGCCCAAGGAATTAAACTCCCAACCTGAGGAGTTTGGTGGTAAAGGTACCTGAAAGGGCTACAGGACAACTGGTGGGGGTCTTTTTACAAGGGTCTGGAGTGACAGGACAAGGGGCTCACCCTGTCACCGAGATGGACACTGCTGCTCCTGGTGCCACTCGTGAGCTGCAGCCTGGGGTGACCCACGTACCAGGATGAACGGAGAGGAATGACTTGCAACACCTGCTGATGGCTTTTCCAGCAGAACTGAAGTGGGATGCAGTAAAAAGCTGAGGCCTTTTGCCATTTCTGGGCTGTAGAGCAGTTTCCATGCAGTTTCCGTGCAGTTTCCGTGCAGTTTCCATGCAGTTTCCGTGCAGTTTCTGTGCTGTTTCCATGCAGTTTCCGTGCAGTTTCCGTGCAGTTTCCATGCAGTTTCCATGCAGTTTCCATGCAGTTTCCGTGCAGTTTCCATGCAGTTTCCATGCAGTTTCCGTGCAGTTTCCATGCAGTTTCCATGCAGTTTCCATGCAGTTTCCGTGCAGTTTCCATGCAGTTTCCATGCAGTTTCCGTGCAGTTTCCGTGCAGTTTCCATGCAGTTTCTGTGCTGTTTCCATGCAGTTTCCGTGCAGTTTCCATGCAGTTTCCATGCTGTTTCCATGCAGTTTCCGTGCTGTTTCCATGCTCTCTCCCTCCTGCTGGCTGCTGGGAGCCTCCTCACTGACCTGCTGCCAGGACATCTTGGGGGCAGTTGCAGGAGACACAAGCCCATCCCCAAGCCCATCCCTCCTGGAGCCTGTAGACCTGGGTAGCTTGGTCCCAAAGAGGATGAGAAAATACAGAGGAGCTTCTTGGTCCGTGAAGCCACAGCTCCTGGAAAGGAGGAGTGAGGTGTCAGAAGGGTTTGCTCTGTCCCAACATTCCTGGAGAGGTGGGAGTGAGGGGACAATGTCATCTTTGTTCACCTCCTTGGGCTGGAGAGATGTCAGCAGGGAATTGTCCCATCCAGGAAAAATCCTCTTCCCTTTGAGTGCACCACAGGGAACCCACCGGGCTCGTGACTTGGATGGAACACCAGGGCTTGTGGCTTTGCCTCCTCTCCCTCTCTCTCGCCTTCCCTGCCTGGTTTGTATTTTGGGTAAACCCCAAGAACCCTGAGTTTACTTTGAGCCACGTCCCCCTGGGTGGACCCAGGCTGGTGGCTGGGAGGGAACTGTGCCTCCCTGTTCACCTGCCTCCTTTGAAGGGTGCTGTGGTTTGCACACAAGCTGCCCACAAGGACCCGAGGATGTTTGGGGTGAGATCATCTGGCTCCTGATTTCGGGACCACCAGCGAGTTGCAGAGCACCTCAGGAATTGGGCTTTTGATAGGGCAAAGGCAAATATTGAGAAATATTCTAGGGGGGGGAGCTGGGGTTGGGTGTCTCTCAGGGGCTGGTAGCTGTGGGGAAACACTTGATGCCTTTTTGGGGGGGTGGCACATGAAAGGTGTGGGGAGGAAGGACATTAAACTGGAGGTCTGGAGCTTCAGGAGGACCACCAGAGCTCTGCGGGGTGTTTGGACAGAGCAGCACCTATTCCTCCTCCTCCCTTCATCTTTAAATACCACCCCGTGGATTTCAAGGAAAAAAATAAATACACTTAAAATGGCATCAATTTGTGGTGCCTCGAGGACTATTTATATTTTTATTGCTCCCATGATTTTTCTCTAGCAGCTTTTTTCATGCAAACATCCGTGCCTGTCTGAAGATGAAGCATGGATTAATTGCACAGACAGTGATTTTCTAGCTGGCTTTTGGGCAGTGGCACAGGGGATTTGGGGTCCTTTGCTGTGCTCTCCCATGCCACCCCCAGCCCCATCCCAAGCTTTTCACCCCAGTGGAGCTCCTGGTTTCCAGGCTGTAAGCTTGCTTGGGTGAGTATTCTTCTTCTGGAAGTTCCACAATATTACCTGAAAATACATTTCTCTGCTGAAATAAGTGAAATGCCCATCAAGCTGGTACATGGGGTGAACTTCAGGCAATCCAGGTTGGTTTTTGGTTGTTTGGGTTTGGGGGGGTTTTTTGTTGGTTAGTTTTTTGATTGTTTTGTTTTGTTTGTTTTTGTGGGGTTTTGTTTTTTGGAGGTTTTAAGGACAGAAGGTGGCTCTGGGTATCTCCTGGACCATCCCTTCCTGCAGCACAGCACCACAGCCCTGCTGGCAAACTCTCCTCTCCCTTTATCCCCGGAAAATGAACCAAATCTCTTGACTTCCAACTGAAAGGAAAGCTGGGAGATAAGTGTTAACTGGAAGGTTCCCCTTGCCAAATAGCCTGGAGACCCTTTCCTTCCTCCTCCCAACAAGTCCAGGTGTTAACTGCAGCTCTGTGAGCTGTGGTACTTAGCACATGCTGGGATAAATTTTTTTTTTTTTTTTTTTGGTAACTTTATCACAAAAATAACCACCTGGAACAATGTACAAACCCCTGCCTTGCAGCAAGGGGCTTCTAGCAGCTTCCATCCCTCCTCCTGATGTTGTTTCTGTGATCTCAGGAGAAAAGGCTGGCTTCTCAGAGATCGGGGCCTCAGTTCTGCCAAAGGTGGCCGTGGTGGGATCAGCACCTTGAGGCTCCCCCAGGGCTGGGTGGGATGTTCTCAGGCTGCTCTTCCCCTCCTTCCTCTGGAATGGATTGCTCAGTGAAGTTCTGGCTGTCCCCTCCCTGGAGGTGTTGAAGGCCAGGTTGGCTGAGGCTTTGAGCATCTTTGTCTGGATGAGACGTGTCCCTGCCATGGCAGGGAGCTGGGAGGAGGTGATCTCCAAGGTCCCTTCCATCTTCAGCCATTCCATGATTCCTCCATCCTGGAGGGATGGGGTCTGGGCAGAGGGGACCTTGTGCCATCCTCTCATCATCCACAGAGATCTCTGCCAGAGACATGAAGGGGGTGTGTGTGGGGGGGTTTCTTCACTCCCAGCCCCCCTGCAAAGCTGGTGGCAGTTCTCTGGCAGGCTGTGGGTGGGAGGAATTGGGGGGTGGGGGTGGGCAGAGCCCTCAGCCTGGCTGCTGCTGGTGAATATCTGTGCTTGGAGTGCAAACGGAGCAGGCTCCAGCTCTACAGTGTGTTTGTCTTGGAGATTCCATCTGGAGAGCCTCAGGTCTCCCAAGTCCATGCTGGGAAGAGAGGGGTGAGGAGGGAGGGGGGGGGAACATGTGCACCTCTTAACCCCCCCCAAGCTGCTGGCAACCTGGGGGGCTGGGAGACAAGCACAGGTAGAGGGAGAAAAGATGCAGCAGGTCTTTGGAAGGGCTTGAAAAGCTCGGCACAGCCTGAGTTGCTGCACCTGCTTGCAGGGTTTTTTGGGGGTAAGGATCTTTTCTCTGCTCTTTCTGCCAGGTGGAGTGTCACCCCGGGGACCAGGTGGGTGGGAAACCCCAGTCCTGCCTTTCAGGTGGCTCCTGGGCATCCTCTGCTGCTCTTTTGCTGGATCCCTCCCTGCCTGCTCTGCCACATCCCAGCCCTTTCTGTGCTGCCTGCCCAGCATCATCTGCACCACCTGGGGGGGGGGGGGGATGTGGGGACCTCTCCAGCTCCACCTCCCAGACCCTGAGGGAGTGAAAAGCATCGTGGGCTGCAGGACCCCATCCTCCAACCCAGCCTCACACCTGGGGCGAGTGAGGAAGCTCAGGGTTGCCTTTAAGGCAGGTGTAGGGGGGGAGGGGGAACATCTCCCCCCACCTGGGTCCTGCTGCAGCAATGTTCCCAAACCCTTCACCCCCTGTAGGGTGAGTGCTACAAGTGCTCCTCCAGTGCTCAGGGCTGCTTTTGCAATGCTGTTTATCTAAGAGATGGCCCAGGGTGCCCACATGCTTCTGGCACTCCCAGCCCCAGGTAGGCTGTGTTTATCCTGGGGATTGGCCCCACTTGCAGTCAGCTGGGGTTCAGCCAGCAGCCCAGCTAGGCTGATATATATATATATATCTTATTTTAAAAAAAGCTGTGGTTGTTGAGAGCCAAGGCTGCTTGCTGCACTGATGAAAGCCATGGCTTTGAGCAGTCTTTCCCAAGTCTGAAGTGGTGGAGCTGTGCCAGTGGGGAGGACAGAGCTGGGGGATGCAGCTGCTCCTCCGTGGGGTGCAAGAGCAGGTTTGGCATCATCATCCTCAGCGAGAGGCTTTAAGGAACCTTGAATGGCTGGAGGATGGTGCTGGTGGGTCTCCTCCCTTGTCCCAGGGGCTGGGGAAGGGACACAGGCAGGGCTAGATCTTGTTCTTGGAGGTCCCTCGTGTTGCAGTGTGGTTTTTGCCTTCTTCTTGGGGTGGAGATCTATGATTGCCTGGTTCAGGTCTAAGGCAGGGGCCAATCTGCAGAAGAAGACCATAAAGCTGGAAAACCCCAGGGACTGTCCGCTCCATTATTTGTTTCTTTGACTTCTTCCTTGCCCTCAGCACCCCAACGTGTGGGTTAGGTTAGCAGGGCTGCATGTGGCTTGCCATCACTAAAGGATGTGTTTTCATCCAGCCTTCCTGGCCATTTATCCAAAGGTCTCCAGCTCCTCTGGATTCCCTTCTGGATGCTGGAGCTCTGCTCCAGCTTCTGCATCCAACCTGGGAGGGGAAACCCAGCAGGCTGAGGATGTGGCATCTGGCCAGCTTGACTCCTCCAACCCTTGGCTGGGCAGAGTCCTCTTCGTTTGATCTAAAAGGAAAAATTTAATTAAATGAGATGGAGATCTCATCCGCTGGGAATTCTCCTTATGGGCACCGTGCCCTGGATCCTGTCCAAGGCAACAGAGAGGAGGAGGAGGGTGATGGGAGGAAGGCTGGGCAGTGCCAGGCTCCTCTCACCTTCCTCTGGCTCTGGCAGTTTCTCTCCTCACCTGCCCTAAGGCTGGAGCTGAGCTGAAGCTGCTCTGCCCTTGGGTTCTTGGGTTTAAACCCAAGAGGAGGGAGCGAGAGCCACCCCTGGAAGCTCATCAGCCTTTTCTGTATTATATACAGAAACAGGGATAGAAAGGAAGTGCTAGGCAGTTGAAGCACCTCTCTAAATTCAGAGCATCTCTTGCAGGCTTTCCAGGTGCCCTGGTTGTGCCTCAGCCCTACAGGGTCTGGGGACTTTGCTGGTGTGGGGCAAGGACCCCCTGGGCTGCTGCAGGACCAGGGATGGGGGTTCTGGGAGCACTGGAAGGAAAAGAGAATGGATTTTAAAGCAACAAGGGAGGGGGTGTAACTTAGGGAAAAAATGATGTATTTTGTTGCTTGTGATTCTTTTATTCCTGAGGATGTGATGAGGACTCGAGCTTGGGGCAGGACAGGTGAGGATGGGGCTTTGAGCTGTGTGTTTGTCTCTGGGCTCCTCTTTCAGCTTGAGTTGGACTGGACCAGCCAGGAGACTTGGTTGTTTTAGCCATCTTTGTGGTTCCTCTCAAAAGGAAATTATTTCAATGTAGTAAATGCTTAAAAAATCCCCAATTTTTCTGCCTATCACAGAAGATCAGTGAATCTGCAGTTCGGATTCCTGCTTTGAGTGATGCACATCAAGGAGATTTGTTGTTGCTCTCCAGTTTCAAACACCCAGAAGTGACAAACAACCCAACTTTCCTCCTTTCCAAAGGCCAAATTTTGGGTGAGGGCATTTGCTGCAACTTCCCACCGTGCCCCAGCAACAAGCCTGATCCTGACCCTGGGGCTCCTCTCCCTGCAGGTGAGAGGTGGCTTTACCTCCTGATCTGGTGTTGAGGTCCATTGTGAGGATTAACCAGTGCTTTGCTCTGCTAATTTCCCTCCGTGGATTGTATAATTATCTTTTTATAGGGATGGGTGTGTGCTCAGGGCTTTCCGGCTGTTGGGCAGAGCCAGCTGTGTGCCTGGCAGAGAGGTTCTGGCACATCTGGCTTCTGCTCTGGGTGATTTTAGGCAATTTTCAGGGGATTCTGTTCCGTTGGAGAGCTCCAGCCCCCGTGCAGGGGTGCCATGGCTGCTGTGGATGTGGTCCCATGGGAAGAGGAGCAGTGGGTGGGGGTGATGTTTGGTGGCTCCCGTGGGAAGGTGTCTGGATTTGGGGGTGTCTGGATTTGGGGGTGTCTGTGGCTGCAGAGCTGCCCCAAGGTGGCAAAGGCTGGGTGTAGTGGGTCAGGTCACAAAGAAAAGCTGCTTTTAGCCCAGGATTTTGGGGAGAAGGGTGACTGGGGCTGTCTCCCATTAGGGATCAGGTTCTTGCACGGAAGAACCCTGCAGACAAAATTGCTTTGTAGGGGAGGTAGGATCCTCTTTTTGCTCCCCTTGGGTTGGGAGCATCCCCCCTGTGCTCAGCTGGGGGTGGGAGGCTGTGGTCCTGCTCTCCCTGCCTGGGCAGACCCTGCTGGCAAGGCAAAGGGAAAGCAGGGGGGGAGTGGGTGGGATGGGGGGGTGCAGAGGATTAATCAGCTTAGGGTCAGAACAGGAAAAAACGTTGCTTAAATTGGTAATCCCCCCAGGGATAGAAATCAGTTCAAAGCTGAAAAATAAACGTGCAGCCAGTTATGGCTTTTCCTCCCCAAGGGGGTGGACTCGGAGGGCAGGAGGTGGTGACAGGGACTTTGCCTCCAGCAGGGGCAGGACTCCTCTGTGAGGCTTTTGCATCCTTGTCTGGGTTCCCTCCCCACTTCAAAGCTTCCCAGGAAACACCTTGACCCAGATGGGAAGACTCTGAACATCCCCAGGCCATGGGGAGCAGTTTCTCCTCTGGATGGGACCCTGTGGGTCTCATGGCTGAACCCACCACCTCCCTGGAGCCAAGTCAAGAGATCTGGAACCCCGGAGGGCTCCAGGGTTTGCTCTCCCTGTTTAGCAAAAAGAGGAGAGGGAAAAGCTCTCCAGCTCATTTGGAAGTTGATCGGGTGTGAGGGCAGGGACTGAGGGTCCTGTCTGCCCGTGGTGGGGAACTGCTGGATGGCCAGGAGGAGGAGCAAAAATGACGAATTCTTTGGGTTCATGCTCAGGGAACGTTGTTTCTCTGCTTATGCCCATCGATCAGGCTGTCAGAGGATCATCACTTTGGGGATGCTTTTAATGGAGGAGCCAGAGCTGTCACTGTGTGCAGGAGCCTGCCCAAAACCTGCCTGCAGCCTCCCCTCCCAGCCCCACATCCTCCCCTGCTTATCACCTTGCTGCAAAAATGAAGGAGAATGGGACTTTCTTCATTCTTTCCCCTGCCTGTCAGCCTCGGCGTGACACATGGCTTTTAAGGGAAAGAGTGGCCTCTTCTTGCAGGGAAGGAGGGGGGAAAAAATTGCTCGAAAGAGCCCGAGAGGGAGGTGGCCTCTTCCTCCCACAGGCAGAACAGGTTGGAGAAGGTGAGCCTGGAGAAAGTCATCAGAGGGGTTTCTGTTGGGGAGGGGTTGGAAGGTGTATTTTTAGTCTCCCTTATTCTCAGGTGAGTGCCTGTCTATAGGTCTCAGGGGGCTGGAATGTCAGGAGGAATCCTGGAAGCAATGTTTGGGGCTGTGTTCTGAGTGCATCCCTGGCAGGGCTCAGCCTCCACCTCCAGCCCCAGCATCTCTCCTGGTCCCTCATCCCCTGGGATGTGTTGGTGATCCCAGCCATCCCATCCCTGCTGGGTGATGGTGAAGCTGCTGCCAGGCTGGGAGCAGACACAGAAATTGCCTGAGGGTCTCTGTGGAACCCCAGGCTGAGGTTTGGTCCCTGTGCTCCCTGAGAAGTGACCAGTTTGGCTTTTTGCTGGAGGAAGGGGCCCTGTGGCAGGAGGGGCTGGTAGCCCATGGCTGGTCCATGTCTCTGCCACCTGATGGGGCTGGGAGATGCCAGAGGGGGCCACGAGGAGCACGGGGCCATCCTGAGTCCCTATGGAGCCAAGCAGGCTGTGTCAGAAATTCCCAGAAATTCCTCCTGCTCCATCTCAGCCCCCTGAGTCCTTCTTGAGGCAGCAGCCCCCAGGGGAGGTTCTGACTGGGGACGAGGAAGGATTTCCTGCCTGGCAGAGTGGTGAAGCATTGGGACAGGCTGCCTGGGGAGGTGATGGAGTCCCCATCCCCAGAGGTGTCCAAGCACCCTCTCAGCTGTGGCAGTGCAGGACAAGCTCTGGTGGGCAGGGTGGTTTTTTCTGCTTGCTCTTGGGGGGCTGCTCCATCCCTGAGGATTCTGTGACCGATTCTGGGGTGCTGCATCTTAGAGCTGACGATGAATTCCCTTTGGGTTAGGCAGCTGGGCTGAGAGGGGGGGGTCTGCAGGACCATCCCCCCGTGAGTCAGAGTGCTTTGCAGCCTGGCAGGTCGGTGACTCACGGGGGAGCTGACAGCACCTGTCTGGGACAGGGTTATTTATTAAACACCTTCCCAGAAAGGGCGGCATGGGAACAAAACACTTGCTTGGCTTCCTCTAGCTGAAGGGTTTCTTAATGACATCTCTTCTGAGGCTGGCTGGGGTTTTGGCAGGGCCCTCTGCAGCACATGCTTAGGTGGGTAAAGGGAGATAATCTCCTTGGGCTGAAACTCTGGGAATGAGGTTGGCTCTTGCAACAGAATCTGGTGGTGTCAGGGGAAGGCTCCTTTGCCTCCCAGCAGTGTCGAAAAGTTGCAGAGAGGAGCTCCAGGTTCAAGCCAAGTTGAGGGAGATACAGCCCAGAAAACATCCCAGGAGGCAGGATGGGGAGATGGGGAACACAGGACAGGGAAATGGGGAACACAGGATGGGGAGATGGGGAACAGAGGACAGGGAGATGGGAAACACAGGATGGGGAGATGGGGAGCACAGGACAGGGAGATGGGGAACACAGGATGGGGAGGGGAGATGGGGAACACAGAACAGGGAGATGGGGAGCACAGCCCAGGCTCCCTCCTCCCACCCTGCTTCTTTTTCCTCCAGATCACTCAGATTTCCTCTGGGAATGGTTCCTCCTGAGTGGGTCTTTCCTGCAGCTCCAGATGATGGAATCCCATATGTTTGCAGGGTGGGATGAGGCTGCATGGGATGGTCACTGCCTGGTTCTTTTCCTCCACTGCCTGAGGGTTTCTGTGGAACCCCAGGCTGAGGTTTGGTCCCTGTGCTCCTTGAGATTTGACCAATTTGGCTTTTTGCTGGAGGAAGGGGCCCTGTGGCAGGAGGGGCTGGTAGCCCATGGCTGGTCCATGTCTCTGCCACCTGATGGGGCTGGGAGATGCCAGGGGGGGCCACAAGGACCACGGGGCCATCCTGAGTCCCCAGGGAGCCAAGCAGGCTGTGTCAGAAGCTGGAGGCAGCAGCTCCAGACAGGAGGTGCTGGATGTCACTCCATGTGCCAGGCTGGGATGTATGTGGCACATCTCACAGTGCTGGGGATGGAAGGGTGGCACCCTAAAGAGTCATGGGATGGGTTGGGTTGGAAGGGACCTGGAAGACCACCCAGTTCCAACCCCCTGCCATGGGCAGGGACACCTCCCACCAGCCCAGGTTGCTCCAAGCCCCATCCAACCTTCAACAGTGCCAGGGCTGGGGCAGCCACAGGTTCTCTGGGCAGCCTGTCCCCTGCACAGGAGGCTGCCATGGCCAGGAGGGACACCACACGTTGGCAGGCACAGGCTGTGACTCAGCGGGTCTGTTTCATCTCTCTCAGATCTCTGGGTTTGGTTTTATTTTGGTTTTTTTTTTTTTTTTTTCCTTTAATCTACTTGCCTCATTGACTTTATTTTACAATCCATCGCTGGGTTCACTGAAGAGCACTTTGGTCATTAAGCACGTTGGGGCATGTGAATAAACCCACATCTCCAAACTGTGAATTGCTTTCAAGCCAGCATCAAATCTCTGCCTGGGATGTGAAGGGCACACCAGGACCCCCCAGGTCCCTCCCATCACCCCTCAGCTCCTTCCTCCCCCAGGTTTTGGAGGTTTGGAGGGGGTAAGGCCAATTGGGGGAGCAGGTCTAAAAGCCCCATCCTTTTACACATCCTTTAGTAGGTCCAGATCCCCTGGGGCTTCCCCTTTGCAGGGTCTGGGGCCAGGCTGAGCCCTGCCTGGGTGTTTGTGGGGACAACAGGAGAAGTAACCCTGCTGTGCTGGGGGGGGGACTCTGTCTCTCTCTAGCCACGTTTTTCTAAAACCAGCCCTTTGGATGGGGAGCATTTTGACAGTGTAAGTGGAATTGGGGCATGTCTGAGCAGGGCCAGGGGGCTGAGGGAGGGACACCTGGGAGAGGCAGGGGCAGGGAGAGCCCCAACGCCAGCACTGCCAGAATCAGAGCCACAGAATGGTTTGGGTTGGAAGAGACCTTAGAGATCACTTAGTTCCAACTCCCAGTTTTCCTGCCTTTTGCTTTTCTTCCCTGCTGGCCTTTGCTGCCCACACACTGATGGCTCGAGCTGCCTGTAGATGGGATGCTCCCATCCTCTGCAGCCAAAAATCCCATTTCTTTTCCTATGATTTCTTCCAGTCCTTGCTTCCACATCTGTCCCCTGTGCTGGATGGGTGCAAATCTGCACCTCCAAAGGCCCGGACAATCCTTGCTCAGCAACTCCTCTCTTTGCTCCGGATGGATACACAACATTTCCCAGCAGCTCGTGCCCTCATCCCAGCGCCTGCTGCCTCCCCCCTGCTCTCCTGGGATGTTGTGGTGGGATGCTGGGGAGGAAAACAACAGCAGCACGGGGGCTGGTGGCCAGGAGACACTCACTGGTGGCCTTGGGGCTGGCGGTGTGTGGCCTGGATGTGTTGCTGCTCCTCATCCTCTTGGGGTTGGAGCCGTCCAGGGGGTGGGGAAGCAGATGATGTCTCACTGGGGACCTGGGGTTCGTGGGAGGAACTGGCCCGGGGAAAAATAAATTGCACCTGAGAGGTTTTTCTTTATGTAGGCTTAGTGCTGGGGCTGGTGGAGGTTGGTCCTGAGTCGGGGTGTGTTTGTTGAGGTCAGCAGGGGCCAGGCAGGATGGTCCTTCCCCAGGGGGGTCTCTGGGAGGACAGGCAGAGCTGTGGTTAAACAGGGCCATCCCCGTGGCATCCAGCCTGCAGGGTGAGATGGGTGCTGTGCCTGACCCAGAGGGTAAGGAGGTGCTGAGATCCCCGATGTGGGCAGGAGGACATCCTGCACCAGCCCCCTGGACCGGACCGGACCGGACCGGACCGAACCGGACCATCCCCCCTCTTCCATCCTTGCAGCCGCAGCCCGGGTGCCTGCAGGGCCGGTTCCGAGCTGCATCCCGGCCCGAAAGGTTTCACCGGGGTGGAGCCCATCAGGAGCCGCCTTTGATCTCCAGGCTCTAACCCGTTTTCAAATGAGCCGCAGCCATGCCTGCCCTCCTCCTCCTCCTCCTCTTCCTCCTCCTCTTCCTCTCCAGCCGGGGAGGGGCGGTGATAACAGAGCAGATCAGAGCCCTGCCCGAGCTGGGTTCTCTCAGCTTTATGGAGCTTGGATTGCTCCCAGCCTGGCACCTCCTGCGGGGGAACTTCAAACGCAGCGCCCTGGCCCCGCACCTCCCTGTGCAAAGAGTCCCCCCCAACCCCCCTGCCCGCACCCCCCCCGTCTGGGGACACCTCCCCCCGTCTGGGGACACCTCCGAGCAGCCCTTGTGTCCTGGCACCTCTTCCTGCCAGCAGCCCCTGGGTCTGGGCAGACTTTGGGGCTGTGGGATGTGCTGAGGTTGGACCTTTCCTCAGCGGTGGGCACTGGGGTGCCACCCCCCCACCCCCCCCCCGGGGGGCTCCCTGTCCCCACCGTGCAGGTGTCCCCAGAGCCTGGCTGTGTGGGCTTGGCTGGGGCAGGGGATGCTCAGGGGGTTGTAGCCCTTGGCTAGCAGCGTGGGAGTTAAGGAGAGAAAAAAAAAGGGGGGGGGAAAGAGGAGGAAAAGGGCTGGGAGCTCCTCTGCTCCCCCTGCCCCCCCCTTGGCTGCTGCAGTTTCATTGAGGCTGAGTATTGGCCTCCGGAGGACAGAGCTGGGTAACACCACAACAGAAACAGAACATCTGGAAGCTCTTAAAGGGTTTTATTTTTTAACACATTTACAAGAGCCAGGGACACTTGCACACAGCGTTCTGCAAACTCGGGAGATGCTGTGCTCTTTCCTCCCACCCCCACCCCCCTAAAAAAAAAAGACAACACAACAAAGCCCAAAACTGTTATCAGGCTTTTTCCTGGGTAAGGGGCATGGTTTGTACCTCGAGATCTTGGCTGAGAGGTGCCAATCTTGCTTGCATATTCCTTGCAAGAATGAGGAGATGAGTGAACATCTCCCTGTGTCCCATGGTTAATGCTGGAACAGGACAGGGACTCAGGCAGAGGTTGCTTGGGAGAAAAACTGTTTAATGATCTTCTGGAGCAAACAGGGTGAGAATCAAAGAGAAAAGCAAATGATTAATCTCCCCAAATAGGCCAAGGGCTTGTCTGAGCCAAATGGGAGCTGGTTGTACCATGCTTAGTGGTGGAGTTTGGATCCTCCAGTACTTGCAGGTGGGGAGCAGAGAGGAGGATCAATGAGATCCAGTCCCACCCTGGTGTCAGAGTTTGCTGTCAGGCTGTGTTTTCCTCTTCCCATCTCCCTCCAAATGGCTTTGCCAGCTCCTTTTTGCTAGCTCCTGTAGGGCTGTTGCTGCTGGTGGTGTTGCCCATGGGTGCTACCAGCACATCCTCAGCTCTTGCCCCCGGGATGGCAGTGCTGGTGGCTCAGCAGTCACTGGGAATTGCTGTGGCTGGAGATCTCCTCCCACCTGGCTTGGATGTGGCCTGTGCAAGCAGAAGTGGTTCAAACCAAGGCTTAGGAAGAGCAGGAGCCCTCAGAGCTGCTGGGTGCAGGGGGAGCTCAAAGATGCTGCAGGTTCTTTCAGGGGAGGTGTTGGGGCTGCTGGTGTGTCCCCTCCTCTACACATTGCCCCAAACTTTGGTCCCAAAGAGGAATCACAGTTTGCTTCATCACAACCAGCTGCCTTCTGGCCTGGACCTTCCCTTAACACTGTGTTTTTCCTTCACAGGGTCTGTGGTGATGGATTGGGATGCAGGGAGCTGAGAGGAGACAGCCAAGGTGCTGCAGCACTGATGACACCCAGGAGCAGCCTCCCGAGGATGGAGAGAGGGAGAGCAGGGACCAGCATCTCTCTGGAGATCAATGGAGCATCAGGGGCTGCTGGGAGCTCCTTTGCCCACCACCAACCCCAGCTTCCCCACCAGCTTCCCCACTGCTGCTGCACATTCCCAGCCCAACACAGGCACTTTCCTCCTGGGGATGACCTTGCTCCAGACTCCAACGTGGAGCCAAAAGGACTTAATTAGCTGCTCTTCTCTGGGCTTTGGAAATTATCCTCTTGGCTTGGAAGTGCTGGCAATGGATGGTGAAGTGTTCTTGGGTCAAGTGATAGCTTGATGCTTTTCCTTCTGAAGGACCAAGTGCTTGCCTGGTTCCAAGGAACCTGCTGTGGATCTTTTTTTTTTTTTAAATCTTTTTACCCCTCTGCTCTTCTTTTTGATGCCTTTTGGACTCTTGGGGCTTATCCTGAGGATGTCTGGACCCATCCTGCTGCCCCAAGTGCCGATGCCTGAGGTCAGAGCTGGAATAATGAAAACCTTTGGAGAAGCCATGGGTGGAAACTGAGCTGACCATCGTGGTGCTCTGGGGCTTAAAACTGTCTGGAAAAGTCACATCTTGTACCAGGGGTGCTGGGTGCCCACAGGTTCCTTCTGCTGTGGGAGGCTGAGCACCCCAAGCCCATCCCAGATCTGGGATCCCAGATCCCCAGCGATGCCAAACTGCACTGAGGGCAACATCAAGACAAAGGGGGGGAAAATGTCACTCTCAGAAACAATTAAAACTTCTTAATAAACCCCATGGCCTCTGTGAGTGCTGGATGTCCTTTGCCATTGGCCTTGGCTCAGCCACCCTGGCCCCGTTGTGGGGGTGCTGGGGGGGATGTGTTGGATTGCTCAGGAACCCAGTGCTTTGGCAAATGTCTGCCCAAGCCAGGTTGGGAGTTTAATGCCTTTGCTCTGCAGCAAAATTCTCCCCTATCCCTGAATTCCCCTTAAATCATCTTCTTGCACATCCTGGGCTCTGTGTTCCCTCCCACCCTCCAGGCTTACGTGAAGCACCGGGAGGTTCCGTGTGGAAATGTGACATTAAAAGGGTATTTATGTAATGGAAAGACCCTCTTATTGTTTTTTTTACAAAAGCTTGAGGCCATTGTAAAAAAGAAAAACGGGTGTCCTTGCAGCTGAGAAGCACAGCAGCCTCTTGAGTGTGGATGAAGTATAATTTGGAATTTAGTGCCAGCAGGCTGAGTTGATGGCAT
The DNA here is from genome assembly GCA_023637945.1 of Phaethornis superciliosus. Classification (NCBI taxonomy): domain Eukaryota; kingdom Metazoa; phylum Chordata; class Aves; order Apodiformes; family Trochilidae; genus Phaethornis; species Phaethornis superciliosus. The sequence continues at coordinate 10,466,646 of JAJQWJ010000021.1, read as the reverse complement.
TGCTGTGAGTGGGAGGACCTCTGCCCAGCCCTGAGCACTCCTCTGCATGGAGAGCCCCACTGGGATAAATTTGCTGAAATGGAGTCAGAAACACTCGAGTCTTGGGTCCTTTCCTTCAAACCCCATTGCTCAGCTCAGGAGCTCCTTGGAGAGTTGAAGAACTGTGTGACACCTTTGGGGCAAAACTAGGAGAGAACAGTGAAACTTGGGGTTTGCTTTGGTGATGATGGGTCTGGGGGGACCCGAAGAAAAGGCAATACCAAGTTAATTTGCATCAATTAAATCGTGCAAACCCAGCTATGGGTGCCAAATCCCCACGAGGTCCATATAGGAGTGCTGAGATGGAGGGAGGAGGAATTCCCACAGGGAAGGCAGAGGCTTTGGGGCACCCTGACCTGCCACCCCAGGTGCTCAACCCTTAGCATCCTTTTTCCAAGGAATTCCCTGCCTGGGGGCTGCTCCTGGTTAATCCCAGCCTACAGGGACCTGCCGTGGGCTGCCCATCCTCCAGCCCCACGGCTGCAGATCCCTCCCTGGGGATGGAGGGGGGAGCTGGGTGCTCAGATGGGGGCTTTTGGCAGTTTGTAACTAACATTTACTTCAAAGGGCTTTGGTGTGGGTCAGTGGGGTGGTCCTGGCTTGTTTAGAGCCAGGGAGCAAACAGAAATCCAGGCCAGGAGAAGGGGAAGGGTGTGGGAGCTGTACTGCTATTTACCTGTGCAAGCAGGAGGAAAACCTGCCTGTCATTCTTCCTAATAAATACAAAGGGGAAGAGCGGATAAACTCGTGGGGATTTATTAGTTTGCTTTACCAAATGCAAATATTAAGCCTGGTTGGCTCAGCCCAGGGGCTGCCTTTTGCCTTTTGTGTGCAGGGCAGTGGCTGGCGCCTCTGGGTGCTGATAAGGGCTCTCTCTGCTTGGCCAGTTCTGCTCAAGGAGTTTCTGTCCAACCCTTTCTGTCTCCCTTTTGCTCAGGCTTCATCCTGCCAGGGGCTGAGCACCAAGGGAGAGCTCCTTGAGCTTTCTTTTCCCTCCAGCCTCCTGCCCTGCTGCTCCTGCTCCCTTTCACCCCTGCAATGCAGCCAGAGGAGGTTCTGACCCAGCCTGGTTCGGACCTGCAGCCAGGCAGCTTTCCAAAACCCCCTTTCTGCCACCAAATCACTGCTGCTGCTTCTTTCCCCTCCCTGCCTGGCCCCTTCCCACCTCCTCTTTCCCTTTCTCTCCCCCCCAGCATTGCTCAGAGCACATTTTGCTCTGCAGCAGCTCCTTCCCCAGCATCCTCCCCTCATACCCCCCTTTCCAGCTCATTCCTTTCCCAAAAGGATAAATCCTGAGCCAGCTCCAAAGAGCACCCAGGAGCACCCCAGGCACGGCCCCAGGTGTGGGTGCTGCCAGGAGCAGGGATGGCTCTGGGCAGGGATGTGTCCCAGGGGTATCAGGGCTGGCAGGGGAATCCTGGATTTGGTTTCCCTTGGCTTGCTAACATTGGGATCCTGCTCCAAGGAAGGGTGGGTGGGCTTGGGGTATGGGGGTGGGGGGGTTGTGCTTTGCTTTCAGCCTCCTGCTTGGGAATAAAGGGGGAGCAGAGGCCAGCTGGGATGGGGGACAGCAGGTGGGTCATCTGGTTTGCTTCAGATTGAAAAAAAAAATAAATCCAAAGTTAGAAACCAGGAGCCAGTGCAAGGAGGAAAAGGAGGAAGAGGAGCAGCTGGAGGGGGGCACCAGCCAGCCCCCCCAACTTGCAGTTTCCCATTCTCATCCCTGTCTCTGTCCCTGCATCACCTGGGCTGTATTCAGAGATGCTCATCTAGATGTTACATTTCCTCCGGGGCTCTTAAAACCCATCTGCTGGAGCTGCTGGCCAGCTGGGGCTGGGAGGGTTTCCAGACTTTGCTTTGGTCCTGGAGCTGAGGGTGGTTGGATTTGGAAGCTTTGTGTGCCAATTCCTGGCTTTGTTTGGGCAGTGAGTGGGGTCAGGCTGGGGCTGCAGGTGTGTGCAGGATGCATCCCCTGGGATGCTGCAGGGACAGAGACCCCGTGTCCTCCCCAGCAGAATTCCATCCTGGATGGAGTGCAGGCATGCTGGAGATGCTTTTTTTTTTTTTTTTTTTTTTTTTCCATTTCTCATATTTTTTTTTTCTGATTTTTCTTCCTGACCTCCCCCAGCTGTGGCCACGCACTCACAAAACCCATCAGAAATCTGCAGGCCAGCAGCTGGAAAGGAGAGGTTTCATTTCCTACAAAATGCTCCCAAGTGTGTTTGTGTGTGCTGTCAGCCAAGGAGCTGCTCCTTGAGCCTTCTCTGCAAATGGGGAACCCCTCAGCACCCCCCAAACTCAGCCTGGGGACCCCACAGGGCATGGGGGGGGGTTTGTTCCCCTTTAGATGGAGCTGGGAGGAGGTGTTGCAGTGGGGCTGTTGAATTTTTTTGTTTTATTTTTTTCCCCTAAAATGCCAAATTCAACCCTTAATTTAGCTGCAAGCAGAAGGGGAAAGTGTCTGGCTCTGCTCCTGGGGCTGCTGCCAACTGGGGTGCACCTTACCCTGAAGCCCCCTGAAAGGGGGGGGTTGGGAACAGGTCTGGGGGTTTGGGTCACTCCAGGCTGGATTGCTGTCACCTCCCTGGGGGAAAAGCTCTGTCACCACCCAGGTGGGGCTGGGGACTCGTGTCCCTTTGCCACTGCTGTGTAAAGGCTCAAAAAATGGGGTTTAGCTCAAAATCAGTGTTTCTTTTATTAAAAAATAAGGGGATTGTTGAATTTTAAATATTAAGTTTAAATAATTATTAAATAAAGGGGAAAGGGGGGGTGAATGGTACATGGTAGTCTTCATGGCCTGTGAGCAGCATGGAAAATCTTTTATGTTGTGTGTTTTTTTAAGCTCTTTGGTTTTGCTAGACTCCCTGGAAGTATTTATTGTGTGGAGGGAGGAAGGAAAGCTCTTCAGGCTGGAGGCTCCATGTTCCCTGGGCTTGCCTAGTGCCAGGTAGCCTGGATGCCTATGGAAGTGATAGTGATTAATGAGAATATTTGTGATTAATGAGAATATTTGCCATGAGTATTTGTGATTAAGAAGAATATTTGTGACTGCTGCGTGGGTTTGGAACAAGTCCTGGTTGGAAGGCCCAGCACCTTCACCCCCTGCAGAACTCCCCTCTTGGGTTGCACACAGCTTTTCTCCATCACTTAATTCTTGCTGCTACCAATCCCCCCCTCCCCTTGGAGCACCTGGGGGCAATTTGTGACCCCTCCCAATTTCCCAGCACCTCTCAAAACCCATCCAGGTCTGAGCTGAGCCCAGTGCCCAGGAAAGGGGCTTTGGAGAGGACTCTCAGTCATAACCCTCACCTTCAGCAGGTAGGGGGGGAGCTCCAGCTCCTTTTTTTTGGTTTTTCCAGGGTGTCTTGGGCTGAGGGGAGGGGGGGAAGCTGCAGAGAAATGGGGGTTCTGTGATGGTGCCTTGGGGGGAGATGCCTGGTGAGTGGTTTTTGTCCTTCAGACAACACAGCTGAGCAAAGCCCAGCCTGCTCTCTGCTCATTAAGGGATAAATCCTTTGTTTTCCCCTTTTGGGAATCCCAAGATTTTTCTAAGCAGGGCCAAGCTTAGAAAATGGAGAAAAAACATCTCCTTTTGCCCTTCTAGCAGGTTTCTTCCCTTCTTTCCCCTCTTTGTCTGTATGGGCTTCCCTCTTCTTTCCCCCCTCCTGCCCAGAAATTCATCTGGGGAATTCCCAGCTCCCTGGGAGCACCAGGCAGCTCCTGGTGTCCTGCAAGGGATGAGCTGAAGCTTCAGCAGCCCCTGGGGCAGCTTTTCCACCTCTCCCTGGCTCCTGACCTTCTCCAAACCCATCATGTTATTTTTGTGAAATTTGGAGGTGCTGTGGGGCTGGGCTGATCAAACATTTCTGCCCTGGTCAGTGCTGACCCAAGTGAGGCTTCCCAAAAAATCCTCTCTGGTTATGGGGGGGTTGTTCTGGGGATGTGTCTTGCCTGGTTCCCCCCAGGGTTTGGTGCCCTGGGTGTCCATGATTCCCTTGGGGAAGGAGCATCCAGACCCAACCCTGCAGGAATTCCCCAGAACTTCTTGGTAGCAAACACCCCAGGCTCAGGCAGCTTTCCCCTCCAAGCCCTGGTGTTTTGGTGGCTTTCAAGGAGAGGAAATTCTATAGGGAACATCTCTGTTGCTTCCTAGCAGAGGGTTTCCTGGGCACAGAAGCCCAATTTTCCTGTTTTGAGGGTTTTTTCCCTCATGCTCTGGGGGTCTGATCCTGCTGCTTGTGTGGTGCTTGGAATGGCAAAACCTCCCTGGAGCGTGGTCTGATGCTCTCCCCCTCCTCTTTAAATCCCCGTGCCAGCCCTGGCTCAGCCTAATTAAAACCAGCAAAGAGGACTGGGCCAGGGTGAAGCTTTGGAGGCTGTAAAATTCTGGGACAGTTTTATGTAGCGCAATTAAAAGGAAAGTAAAAAAAAATTGTTAAGAAATTAAACACTAATTACTTTTTTTTTTTTTTTTGGCCTGCTGAACTGTTTTGGCAGTGGGGCTGTGAGTGGGATGCAAAGACCTGGGAGGGTTGGTTTGCTGTTGCTGTAAATCACCTTGAGCAAATGCTGCCTGGCTCTGGAGCAGTGTAAGTCAGCTGCTGTCAATTAGCCTAATTCACATTTTTTCAATTAAACAGCCTTAGAGGCCTGATAGTGAAGCCTGGTGGGGAGGGGGAAGGGAGAGGCAAAGGCTGGCTGCAGGCAGTGAGGTGGAAATATCTGTTTTTTAAAAGGTGTGATCCCCTTTTAGTGTTTTCCGTATAAAAAGTGATATTATCGTCTGTGCTCTGGGGGGCAAGAGGAGCTGGGACCCAGCTGGGGAGGGAGCTGAGGGGACACAGAGGGGACAGGCAGGGGCTGGCAGGTCCCAGGTGACCTTGGGGTTTGCTGGGGCATCCCAACGGGGCTGCTGAGTGCAGGAAAACCTCCTTGGGGAGGAATTTCAGAGGTTTCCTTAGGGTCCTGCCTGGGGGACACAGAGGTTGGAGGGCTCTGCTGTGCTGTGAGGTTTTGTTGGTGCTCTGGGGAAGGGGGAATTACCCCTTAGACCCCATGCAATGGGAAAGGGTGGCTTGCAAGAGGAGGTGGCAGAATTTGCCCTGGATGGTGAAGCCAAGTGTTGGTTCCTCTCCTGTGTCTGGTCTTGCTTGCTGAACACTTTATTTCTTGATTGGAAAAGGAAAACTGGCTCTGAAGTATTTGGAAAGGGATGAGTAAGGGCAGGGCTTGGAGTAAATGGCTTCTTTTTTATACCTGCATCCAAAAGGGCTCAGACCTCCTGGTTCTGCTAACAAGTCCCTGCAGGTTATCCTGGTAGGAAAAACCAGACTCATTTATTAATATCTGTGGTGTTAATTGCTGTAATTTGGAGCTTCCCCCTCCCAGGGGTGTGGATGTGTGCTGCTGGGGTGGAGATGTACCCAGGGAAGGTTCCTTGGTGAGGGCAGGATGCTCCTGGGGTGATGGTGGTGAGGACTGGGTTGTTCTGTGGCTTTGAGCTCATGTGCTGACAGAACAGTGAGAAAACCCAAGGTAGCTCCTTGCTGTGGGTTAAAACCACAACCAGATGGAGATTTAAATGTTAAATGTGTAGTGCACCACCACCACTACCTCCTCCTCTCCTGGGGAGCCTGGCAATTCAGAGCAGGGTTTGTTCTTCCTCCCTGCCTTCAGACTCCAAAAAACCCCACAAAAAACAAACAAAAAACCTCCAAACCAAACCAACCAACAAAAAAAAAAAAAAAAACCCTCACAAAAAGCCAAACCAAAAGCTTTGGCCACCTGGAAGAGGTCCAGCTGTGGTAGCTGATGCAGGGGCAGCACCTGGAGGTGTGGGACAGACCCTGGAGGCTCCAAATCTGGTGTCTCCTTGGGCTTTTCCAGCATGGCTGTGTCAGTGAGGAGCAAGGGGAAGGGAAGGAGGAGAGCTGGCTCTGAGCTCTCAGCAGAGCTGGGTTCTCCTGCCCCATCAATGAGGTTATGGGGCAGGGCTTGTCCTGCAGGAACTCTTGGCCCCAGCTCTCTCCATCTTGGGGTGGTTTTAGCAACAACAATTCCAAACCTCTGCTGGGGGTAAATGAGGCAGCAGGACCTCAGCTCCCTTGGGAGGACTTTCAGAGTTTCTTCTCTGAAAGAAAGAAAAAGAAACCTAGCATCTTTCTGGTCCCCTGGTGGTGCCAGCAGGAGCCTGGCTCGGGGGGAGAGGTCCCTGTGTGCAGGGGGTGTTCAGGGCTCTGCTTGGGAACCTGGATCTGCTCCTCCATGCCCTGCATCTGACGTTTGCTTTGGAAAAAGCAGTGCTGGTGGTTTCTGGAATGTTCTCCATCAGAGCCAGCATCAGAATACAGCCACCCCAAACCCGTAATTGCTTTTTGCTCTTGAGCAATTGAGTGGGAACTGGCCACGGAGGCTTGGGGAGCTCTGTGTGCTGCTGGCAGGGGGAGATGGGAGCTGCTGGGGACCAGGACCAACATCCCCCTTGGTGCTTTGCTCCTTCTTGTCCCTGCCTCCCAAAGGAAACCCATGGGGCTTGATCAGGGGCTTTGCTGGCACCAAACCTCAGGGTGAAACCCCAGCTTGGCAGCAGCTCCTGGCTCTGATGCTGGTGGGACAGTGACACTCTGGGTCCTGCACCCAGCTGGGTGGCTTTAGGTCCCATGGGGGATGATGAGAAGTGGGGGATGAAATGTTGCATGTCCTGATTTCTCTCCTTGCAGCAGGCTGGTGTGATGTGACACCCTCCCTACACCCCCCTTCTGCAGCCATTAGAATTCCTTTTGGGAAAAGGGGGAGAGGGTGGTGTGGAGAGTGTAAATCTGCTTTAATTACAATGACACAACCTGCATGGCCCCAGCAGCTGGGTGGCTTTAATCTGATCTGGAGAGGGGAGGAGGTGCAGCTGCTGGCATCAGCTCCAGCTGCATGGGATGGGCTTGGGGCAGCACTAGGTGTGGGCTGGCCCTGGGTCCCTCTGTCCCTCTTGGTGTCTGTCTGTCCACCCTGGCACCCAGCAGTGGTGTGAGGAGCCCTGGGCTGTCCACAGGGGGTGATGGGTCCCAGGGATGGGGTCCTCAGGCTTTTGCTGCTGAGGGGTGCTCTGTTTCCTTGGGCTTGTTCTGGAGGGGGTGGGACCCAGGCAGAGAGATGGTTTGGTGACCCTAAAACATCCTGAAAAGTCGAGGTGTGAGCCCTCAAGTGATGAGCTGGGGTGTGTATTTCCCTCCTGGTGGGATGGGAGCTGGTGCTGGAGCATCCCTGGGGTGCAGTGGGATCTGCAAAGCTGCTCCATGCTGGGGCCAGGGGAGGTGGGACCTGAGCCCCTCCCCAGCACAGGGTTTCTGCTGACACAGCCTCCTCTGCCTTCCCTGGGGACTGCTCAGAACTCCTTTTATTTTAACAACCTGGCCCCTCCTTGCAGTGCAAGTCCCTGGACCCTTTTCCCTCCAGAAGGGGTGGTTGTGCCCCACACTTTTCAGCAGCATGGGCTCCAGCTGGGGGCAGGGGGGGTTTTGGGGTGCTCTCACTCAATAACTCAGCCCAGCCTGCAGCCCTGCTGAGGTATTTTACACTCTGCCAAGGCAGATAATTAATCATTCCTGAAGAATGAAGAAATGTTGCTGGACCTCCCCTCCCACCCCAATTTTTTTTTTTTTAAAGGAAACCTGGGATTTTGCAAACTTATTGCCCCTCTGATAGGGTGGAGGGGAGGGGGTTGGGATGGGGAGTGCAGGGGCTGGTTGCTCTTTGGGAAAGCTGCTGCTGTCCTGAGGGTGGAACTGATGGGCTGGGGGCTTCTTGGTGTCTGTCTGCTTGTTGCTGGGGTGTGTGCCCAGGGTGAAGGTGCTGCTGGGATGGGTGGGAGATGTAGAGGGCTTGGAACTAGATGGTCTTTAAAGTGTCTTCCAGCCCAGTCTGGGGTTCTGGGCTGTGCAGTTCCCTCCTGGCTGGCAGGGAAGCTCAGAGCTGCTGGGTTCCCTCCTGCGTTGATGCTTTTGGCAGCTGCCACCCTGACTGCCCAGGGAGCATCTCTTTGACCTTGCAGATGCTTTCCTTGTAGTTCTGTGGGTAATTGGCTACTTTTTTTTTTTTTTTTTTTTTTTGTGTAGCCATTAAATTAGGCAAGAGTGATTAAAACAACAAAACAAAACCCAACTCAACCAACAGCAACCTGAAAAGAGCCTTAACCACGGCACAGAGCTCCCAGTGGGATGGGAGTGATGCTGTGATGCTTTTACAGCAACTGTGTGGGGCAACAGACAGGTATTTGCTAAAATATTACAGCTGGGGCTTAATGTCAGAATCATAGAAGGTAGGAAAAGTCCCTTAAGATCATCCAGTTCAAACCTTCCATTCCAGCCAAGGCCACCACCACCCCATGTCCCTCAGCTCCAGGGATGGGAACTCCCCTCCTGGCCTGGGCAGCCTGGGCCAGTGCTTGATAACCTTTTTGGTGAAGAAATCTTAATATCCAGTCTGAGGCTATTTCCTTTTGTCCCTTGTCTCCTCTTTGCTTCACCATCCATTTGGGAGCTCTAAGAGCACGGCAGCTGAGAGCAAGCCAGCCCTTTGTTCATGGTTCTCCTTGAAATGATATTGTGGTTAACTTAATTAAAAACAGAGCATTATTGTGGGAACTACAATGAATTAAAAAAGATAAAATCTGGGAAAAGATCTATCTGGCCATCTAATCCAGCCCAGCTCTGCTGCTCTCTGAGGTATCCTCCTTCCATGGGGTTCGGGATATCTCAGGTGATGTATTTGCTCCCAGCTTCCCAAAGGAATCTTTCTGTGGTCTATTAAAGTCTTCCTGTGGTCTCTCAGCTGTCTGTACAATGAGCAGGCTGCTTCCCTCTGCTGCTTCCTTCATCTCCCAGCTCCACTTCCATCAGCACTGCCTCTACTCACAAGCCAACTCTTCCTCCTCCAGGCACCAGGGAACTTCCAGGGCTAATGGTGGTGGAAATGGGTCATCAGCTCTTTGGTGGTTGTATTTTTTTGTTTGTTTTGTGGAAGGGAAGAGCACCTCGTGAATGAAAGGGCCAGAAACTCTGCTGTGATGTCCTGTCCCCCTGCAGCTTAGGGCTAGAGCAAGTCCAGCAGCCACAAGTGACTGGGAGGATGAGGAGGATGCTTTGGAGAATGGTGCAGGGGCTGGTGGGGAAAATGCCTCCTCTCTGCATCCTGGGGGGGAATGATGGGATGCTCAGTGGTCCCACCACCATCTCCAAAGCCCCAGATCTCACCTGATGCTGGGGGCCTGCAAACCTGAGCCTCCTGCCTGAGGAAGGTGCTGTGGTTAAGACCTGTGACAAGGAAAACACCATTGAGGTTTCCACTTCCCCAGGCTCCTGCTTGACCTTGGGCACCTTGTGTTGTGTCTCTGGCCACATCCTGGAAGGCTGCATGTTGGGGTGAGCCCTGCCAGGATGGCTGGTGTGCCTTGGTAAATCCAGGCTCTTTGCTGTGCCCTGCCTGCATTGCTAGGTGGTCTTGGCAAAAACCAGGATATTTTTTTTTTCCCCCCATTGTCAGAACCTTTCTCTCTTCATCTGCTGCCCCACGTTGAGAACTTCTGCAGCTCTAATCAGTGCCCAAGTTACCAACTGAGGTTTTTTGCTCTGACACCTTCCCTGGTGAGTGACACCCAGCCCCTGGTGGTTTGCTGTGCACCCAGGGAGTCACTGTTGGCTCTGCTGGAGGAAATCAAAGCTTTGGCAGCTTCCTACTGCAAACGTGCCCTTTGCAAACACGGCTGCTGGGGCTGGCTGGGTGCTTGGCTTGGCTGCAGGACCAAACACCAAGTTCTCCAACTTGTGTTGGTTTAACATATATATATCTGATGGGCACGTCAAACCAATGCAATTTCTTTCTGAAGGCCATCTCCTGGAGTTTTTTGATTTGCCTTCAAATGTCAGCCCTTCCCCACTCCCCCCAGAAATCAAGCATCCTGACAGGCTGTTGTTTTTTAAAAAAGACATTTCTGTAACACAAACCAACAAACAAAACCCCACAAATCCTGAAGTTGAGGTTACTGTTTATTCCTGGTGGCTCCTGGAGCTGAGGCTTGAAGTGCTCCTGGTTTTTGGCAGCCTTCTGTTAGCCATGGGATCTGGCAGCTCTGAAATGAATATTTGCAGGCTCTCCCCTCCCTGCCCCTGCGTTCTCCTCCATGCAAGGAAAGCTCTCACCTCCAGGGCTTGGTGGGGAACATGTGAATCTGCAGGGCTGAACTGTGAGTGACCTCTGGGGAGTAAGTGGGTTAATCAAAGCTGGGCTCTTCCCCACACTTCAGTCCCTAAAGCTCCTGCATTTCCTCCTGATGGCTGATAAGGAGGGATTGAATTTATGAAAGAGATGAAGATGTTTGGATAAGCTACAGTCCCAAAGCAAGCCTGCCTGACAAGTCTGGGCCTGACAGAAGCCCGTGGAAGTGAAGGGGGTTTGTTGGGTGGTTTTATAGGTTTTTTTTATGTTGTTTTTTTCTTTTTTTATTTCGGTGGGGATCCAGCTGGAGATGGGTACCCTGGCTGAAATGATGTGCTCTGAGTTTCTCCTTGCTCCTGGGCTCTGCAGGCACAGCTGGGTTGCCTGCTGTCCCATGCAGTAGATGGCATCTGTCTGTCCCCCCTGCAAAGCCAATGTCATTGCTGAATGTCACCTCCTCTGGCAGAGGTGCTGCTGGGGGACATGGGGAGAGGTTCAGGGCTTTGAGGTGGCCATGGCCAGCTTGGCACTGTCCTCTTGGCTCCAAGCAGCCCTCAAGCAGAGGGCACTGGTCTGTGTCTTGCTTCCCATAGCCAGGTCTGAAATTAAAAAGTGTGTTCACGTTCTTGAGCACAACATGGGGTTATTTGTTCTTCTGTTGTGGCAGAAAGGCCAACACCTGTGTCTGAGATCATTATCTCCATGTATTTGAAGACATGCTTTATCGCTGCTGAAATGAGGTGAATCATGGTTGGGAAAGGGAGCTGCTGCTCTTCCAAATCTGTTTTGGAAAACAGACCTGAGCTCCAAGGGGAGGGGAAGGAAAGCGGCCACAGGGAGTGACCCATCACGGGGATGTGGGGTGTTGTGAGGAGGACAGCCTGGCCCCTGGTTTTGGGGCATCTTTGGGCTGTGGTGGCTCCTCATGGGGCACTGAGCAGCCTGGTTCCCACAGCAGGAAAGGAGGTGGCAGCTCTAAAGCTTTTTCCACTGTTTAAACCTGTGGTTCTCCTCCCTAGAGCAGTGGTGTGTGGGCTGGGGGAGCCTGGGGAGGCTGGGGTGATGTGCTGGGAGGAACACCTTCAACACGGGGGCTCTGTGGTCAGCCCCCCACCCCTGGTGCTGCCTGTGGGAGGCTGGGCAGAGACTGCTGAGCCCCTCCTGGGACCTTCTGTCCACGGTCTCTGGGTCTTGGTTGTCCTCCTGCAGCCACCTGCAAAGAGTTAGTGGGAAGCCAAGGGGTGATGAAGCCCCTGGCTGTGCTCCTGCAGGAGCTCCTGGCTTTTTGCTCTGCTCTGGGCAGCGTTCCCCCCTGTAATAGTTGATTGAAGCTAGAATAAATAATTTGCTTATCAAATTAAGTGTGAGTTAATAAAGTTACAATAAGGTTCTGCTGGCGGAGCAGGAGACTCCCTGGTTGCCCAGCATGCTGTTTTGCTTATTTGCCCTTTAACAAATCTTTAAGAAGCGTTTAATATTTTTAAATTTTAAATTTTCTCTGGTTTATTGACTATAACACCCCCTGAAAGGCTCTGCTGAAGCTGAAGACCCCGGGGGGTGCTGCCTGTCACCCTGTGCCAGGCCAGGGAGGCTTTTTGCTTTCAGGGGCCTGGCAGGTGGGATGGGCAAGGTTAAACCTTTGGAACTCTGGGTGTGCTCCTCTTCCTCTCTTTGCTCTCCCTGCAGGAAGGGGAAGGCACTGGGATTGATGTCCCCATGGAAAAGCAGCCGGAGCGGTGCAGTGGTTGTTTGTGCTGCCAGGGGAATGCCCCCAGGGCATTTATCTTGACGTTTATAGAAAGCATAAGGGTTTACTCATTCATAAAGCCAAGGAACAGGGTGTTTTTCTCCATCGCCCGGGCTCTGGAGCTGCTGGAACATTATTGGAGCTGATGGTAATCGTTTCCGGACCTGCCCCGATGTGCCTACGGGAGGGGGGGTTTGGAAGGGAACAGTAACAACGTGGGACAGGAGAGCAAACCTGTTGGGCAGGAACAGCCCCAGTGGAGGCAACGAATCCTTTCTCCTCCCTGAGCTTTTCTGAATGGCAGCTCAGGGCTGGAGCCAAGGGAGGGACCCAGGGGCAGCCAGGCCTGGCGTGTGCTGGGCTCTGGGCTGCTTTCAGCTGGGGCTCTGTAGCTCTGAGGAAGGGTTTGTTTGCTGAACAAACTCTGTTTGGAAAGTGGTTTGTGCTGCTGGCTGCTCAAGTGCATAGAGAGGAAGCTGCTCTGTGAGGAGGAGGAGGAGGAAGGTCTGGCTGCAGCCTGGGAGCAGAGCTTGGGTGCATCTCAGGGTTCCTTCCAGTGCTGATGCTGGGGGAAGGTCTGGAGCTTCCCTGGAGCTCAGATTTGTGCCTGGTTTGTGTAGGAGCTGCCTCTGGCAGTGCTTTGGAGTGGTGCAGGGGTTTGCACTGCTTGCAGAGCTGTACTCTGCCTTTCAGTGCATCCCCAGGGAAACCTTATTTAGCGAGGCAGTAGACTGGGGAGGTGTTCTGACCCGTCCATCTTAGCTGTTGAGATGCTCACAACTCCCCTTGGCAGAGAATCGCGTGTGCTAGGTTATTGTGACATCCATGGTGATATTTCAGGTTTTTATGGCTGACCTTGTGGCCCTGGGCTGCTCAACAGTCTTGGGTTTGGAAGTGTTATCCCTGTTAATCCCCTGTAACCCACCTTGCTAACGAGCCCTGGTCTCCCTCTTGCTAAATTAGCAGTTGTGGCAAAACCATCCGTGGGGATGCACTGGAGAAGATCTGAGAGTCTTTGGAGAGCCAGGAGTCTTTGAGTTCCCAGGCTCCAACACTGGGACCACCAACCCACCCCTGGGACATAAAGCAGTGTGGGCTGTGAGCAAGATCTGCCCTGAAGAGACCTCTGGGTGTTTCTCAGGGTGGTCCAACAAATACATTGAGCTGCAGCACCCATGATGTCTGTTTTACACTACCTGCCCTGTGCTGCTGCAGCAGGGAGGGATCTGGAGTTTGGGACATTGGCTGCCTGGCTCCTGGAACTGGATTTTGGGGTCTAAATGGGCTTTTCTCTCTCTGGTTGCTGCCAACAAGTAGTGTCCAACCTGGGACTGGTTTTTAGCATTGGGCATCTGGTGCTGACTGATCCATGGTAGTCCCTGGGAATTGCAGAGCTTGGGAGAAGGTGGTAATGTTCTCCTGGAATGAGAAGCTGAGGGAGAACTGTGCCTGGAGCCAGGCACTGCTGGGGCAGGCAAAAACCCATCATCCAAACCCCTGCCCTGTGAGGTGGAGGAGAGCAGATTTGCCTGTGCTTTGCTGGCCTGCTGGCTGCTCAAGAAACAAGGGGACAAAGGAGGAGAAACCTGCCTGGAGTTGTCTCAAGGTGATAAAATTCCTGCTCTGCTTGAGCACACTGATAGGTGCAGCTTTGTGGGAGATGATGCTGGCTTTGGCCCTGGGTCTCTCCCTCCCCTGAGCACCCCAGGAGCTTTCTGGCCACCCTGTCCCCCATCACTATTGGGATATAGCACATCCTCTGTGGGATCTGCCTCAACTGTTCCCCTTCTGTCCCCCCCCAGGGGTGGATGAGCAAGGAAGGAGTGAAGGAGCTGGCTGCCCCCTCCCTGCACCCACCCCCAGCACCCTGCCAGCTTTTCCTCCCATCTCCTGGGAGTGGCCAAGCCACAGTTTTGGCAACAGTTTCTCCTGGGGAATGCCGTTCCCCCGTGTTTGAGCAGGTGAGCCCTGAGGAAGCGTGGGCTGTGACTCGGGTGTCCCCACCAGCGCCGTGCCAGGGCCACCCGGGGTCACTCCCAGGCTGGGGGTCCTGAGCCATGGGTTGCTTTGAGGAGCTTGGGTTGATGGAAGTCTGGATTGAGCCCAGTGCTTCACCTCTGCTGCCTTGGTTTGGGGTTGGGGGAGTCACCCCTTGAGTCACTGTCCCCATGTTGGGTGATGACCAGAGAGGGACACTGCCTGTTGTCCCCACGTCAGGCTGAGCTGGGAGCTCCAGTGCCTTCCAGTTGCTGCTCTGGTGCTGGGCCCCTTCCTAAGGCTGCTCCCAGGAAATGTCCCAGGGTCTCCTCCTTCCCCCCCCCTTTCCCCGAGCTATTTAGCAGCAGTGACTTTGTCCCCAGACCACCACCCCCGGGACTTTTCCTCTCTGATGCTTTTGCAATGTCACAGCTTGTCACCTCGCTGCGGGGGCCGAGTGTCATCACTTGTGTCGTGTGTGTGTGTGTCCCCCCCCCTCCGGGGATGCTCGGGGTCCCGGTTTGGAGGGGTGGGGGTGGGAATCTCAAACAGGACCCCCCCCGATTTGTCCTGAATTCCTCCCCAAAACCTCCCGGTGCTGAAGCTCCGTGGCTGCCGTGAGCCAGGGGGACACGACCCACACTTGGGGTGTCCCCCACCCCCTTCCTCCCTGCTGGGTGACCTCAGGGTGACAGAGCCCTCCTCCCACGGGATGGCCCCACCCGGGGGGGTGTGGGGAGGGGGTGACATCCACGCGGTCGCTGTTGGCTGAGGAAGGGCGAGTTGGGGACCGGAGTGGGGTGGAGATTTGGGGACCCGGGGGGGGGGGGGGGGGTTGGGGCCCGGGGGGGGGTTGGGGACCCGGGGACGAGCCCGTGACATCACCGAGGCCGCTGCTCATTGGCTGCCCGGCTGGTGACGTCACAGGCACCCCAGCTTCCCTCAATCGGGATGCGGCGTTGCCATGGTAACGGGATGCGATGGGGAGGGGGTTGGAGAGGATAAAGCGAGGGGGGAGGTAAATAAATGCTTCACAGGGCGGAGTAACTTGTGTGTGGTGAATCTTGAAGCTCAGAAGAGTTTATTTAACCAAAATAAATTCCCGCCGTGTTGACTCAGGGTGGGATGGAGAGATTCTCCTCTGGGAGCTAAAACTCCCATTCAACACCTTCAGCAGCCTTTAGTCAGGTCGGTGTAGGAAGCAAAAAAAAAAAAAGCACTTTTCCCTTATGAAGGAAGACTTAGTTTTGACAAGTTCAGAAATAATACTGATGAAGGGGATGGCTGGTGGCTCTCTGGAAGGAGAAAGTTGAAAACGTTTCAAAGGAAAAACAATTTATATAATAAAAGAACGTAGCCCAGAGGTTTCAAGGAGGAGGTGGGTGGAAATTTGTTTGAAAAGTGAGTTAAAAGCAGCTGGTCCTCTGGGAGCTCCTCTGCTGCTTCTCCAGCCCATGGTCACTGTCCCACCAGCCTCTGCTGCTGGCTGCTTCCAAGGACAAAAAAAAAAACCCTTTACCCTGGAGTTCAACTTTGACCTTGCTGTGGCAGGATTAGTCTCCTCAAGATGGACAACTCACTTGCAAAGAGTTAATTACCCCCCTCCTTTCTCCTCCCCTCCGTTTTTTACTTCTTTTCTTTTCCAACTGGCCTGGTTTGCTGCTGGGAAATTGGGAAAACAAACAAAAAATAGACCTCGGCCTTGTGGGTGCTGCTGGCTGGAGGATGACGCAGATGCCCCAGGGCCCCTGCACCCAGGGCAGGGGGCACAATTGGGGCTTTATCTTCTCCCTCTTATGTTTGTCGCTCTGCACTTTGCTGCTGGGGCTTTTCCTGGGTTTTGGGGGGAGCCCCATGGGCTGCAGAGGGGCTGTTTGTGGGTGCAGAGATAAATGGCATTGCTGGTTGCTGGCTGGGGGTGCTGTGGCCAGCCAGGGGCACTGAACCCCAATTTTGCCCGTGTGCTCAAAAAAAAAAAAAAATAATCGGGATATTTCTCTGTGCCTGCCCCCCGGCTGTGTTTCCATTACCTGATTGTGATTGTTTCGTGTTTCTTGTAGCAGGGCAGAGAATTTACATGTGGGCAAGCAGAGGATAAATGGGGTGGGGGTCCCTGTCCTGCTGCCAGCTGCAGGGACTGCTGTGGAAGCATTATTATTGCTTTTTTTTTTTTTTTTTTTTTTTTTTTTTTTCCAGTGCAAAGAGGTTTTTTCTTAATATAGTCTAAAATAAAGTTTGCGTTCTTATTATGCTTTTTTACAGATAAATCTGGGTTTAGAAACAGTTTGGGTGAAAAGCTGCGGTTTTTTCAAGAGTTGCTTTGTCTTTTCTTAGGGAAAAAAAAACACCTCCCGAAATGTCAAACGGCTTTAATGGCAGCTTTCTAAGCATCCACTGCTCTTGCTTCAGTCTGAAACTTTTTGTTCCCTGTTTCCTCGGCTGATTTTCATCCGAGTGCTTGAGCAGCTTGTTGAGTCGAAGTGCTCAGGAAATGTTCAGGTGTTGGGGAGCTCCTGTTGCTGCTCTGGGTGCTACTGGGGGGTGCTGGGGCTTGGAAGGTGGGTGCTGGGGCTGGAAGGTGGGTGCAGGGGATGCTTCGAACTTTTGTGAAGGAGCTGAGGGCAGGCAGACTCCACAGAGAAAGATGTCTCCTTACCCTGAGCAAAGTAACACGTAGTCAAATTTTTAAGTGGAGTTTTAAGAGGCTGAAATAAGTGACACCCTGCTTTGATCTCCCCAACTCTTGTCTGCTCTGTGAGGCAACCACCTGTTAGGTAATGGGGTGGGGGGGTTGTGCTTTTGCTGCTGGTGTGGTCTTTCCCTTAGCTGGAAGCCCAGGCTTTGCTTCTCCCCAGCCCTGGCTGCTGGCAGAGCCCTCTTTTACTGCCCAGCCAAATAGATTTTTCATTTATTATAGAAAAGCTGAGCGTGACTGAGGTGGTTGGTCAGCAGGCAGAGCAAACCTTGAACCCAGGGTCTCCTCCAGGCTCCCCAGGAGGGAGGGAGATGCTGCAGAGCAACTTCCCAACTCTTTGCCAAAGTCTGGCTGCCGAAAGGCCGCGGGGTGGGGGCTCAGGAGAAGGGAGTGGGGGCTCAGGAGAAGGGAGTGGGGGCTCAGGAGAAGGGGGTGGGTGCCTGGGATGCTGCTTGCAGGCCTGGGGGGTAAGTGAAAGCAGATGTGTGACCTCCAGGCAGGTCGGGAGCATCACCAGAGCCGCTCAGGCTGGGAGGATGCTGTGAAGCTGGGGCCAGCTGCACTTCGGCGCCTCGCTCCTATTGAAGTTGGTGGGATCTGGGCTTTGGAAGCAGAGGCTGTGCCAAACCCTGCCTGAAAAGCTCCTGACCCGTTTCAGGCCAAGCTGAGGAGGATTGTTCTCCCCCGAGCAGGCTGCCAGGAGCTGTTTCAGCCACGGTGCCTGTGCTGGCCCTCTCCTCGTGGGTGCTGCTGGGAGCTGTGACACTTGAGGGGCCTCTCCTCTGTGGTACCCGGGCCAAGAGCATGGATGTGATCCTTCAGGCACTGCTGGAACTCTCCCTGAGGTTTAAGTAGGGCAGGCAGAGGGAGTAGTTCAGTATTTCACTTGCTGTTTGTGAGGCTTGTGCAAACCTGTGCTGCCATGGGGGAACCCTGGAGCTGTGCCCTGGGGGACCCTCCCAGCCCTGGTTTTGAGGCTTTCTTGCAAGGAAAGGAAGAAGATGCTCAGGAAAAGAGGGGGATGGGTCCAGAACTTCCAACTTGTGCTCTTCCCTTGTCTCCCACCCTGTTCTGGTACTTCAGCTCATCATCCCTGTTGCCACATGAAGGATGCTGGCAGGGGGAGGAGGAGGAGGAGGAGGAGGGGTGAGCTCTGGTGGCATTTTGTGGCTGGCACGTTTGGGAGCATGTGGCTTGCAGGGGAAGGGGAACAGCTGGGTATTGGGATGGTGCAACTGACCCTGGGGAAAGCAGAGGTGGTGGAAATGGAAGGAAGGAGAGCCCAGGGACTGGCCCCAGGCAGCAGGGCAGGGATGTGCACACAAGGTTTTGAAGCTGTTTCCATCCCCTGGGTGAGCAAGAGCAGAGCTGTGAGCAGGGTCTGGAAGGTGCTCAGGGGCAGCCCTTGCTTTACTGGGGAGTACGGGACCTGAAGTTTGGGCCTTCAGCATCAGGAGCATCCCCAGGAGCCCGGGGAGATGGGGAGAGCATCTCCACTGCACACCATCCCACCGAGCTGCACTTGGGGCAGGAGTAATTGAGGTGTAAATCAGCTCTGTCCTGTCTTTGGGTTTCAATAACCTTTTAAATTTTTAAATTTTTTTTTTTTTTTAAACCCTGTTCTATCCTCTGAGCACTGGGGAAGGACGAACCTCCTGGTTTTCAGCCCGGTATTACTAAGCAACCGTGTCCTGAAATTCACAGCCCAATGGAGAGAACTTTGTTTACCAGGAAGAAAACACTTGAAAAGGGGAATCTTTGGCGGAAGCATGACGGGATTAACGCTGGGGTTTCTTTAGGCTGTTTTGTTGTTTTTCAGGGCCTGACCTCAGTGCTCTGATTGGCTTTTGCCAAGAGACTCTTTCCCTGCCTAATTTAGAGCCTGGTATTGTGCTGGGGTGGGAAGGGGGAGGCTGGAGAGCCAGGGCTGGCAGCACAAACAGGAGCCTGAGATGATCTGGCTTGGAGCAGAGGGGGTCGGTCATTAGATGCTGTGCTTCTGAAAATCCTTCTGTAATTAATTTTCTCCTGAATTAATTAGAGGAATTGTGATGGGAAGCTGGGCTGGGAAGGTGCAGGGGAAGTTGGTTCTTTTTTTTGGGGGGGGGGCGGATGATACATACAGGTTGTTGTCAGAGCAGGAATTAAATTGCTTTTTCCTCCTCCTGGGCTAGTGCTTAGAGCTGCTCTCACCTCTCAGATGTGTGGACAAGGGTGCAAGGTCCTGTGCATGCCACATTCCTGGAGAAAGCATCCCAAGTGCTGATTCAGGGCACTTTCTCCTTTTTTTCTCTGTGCCACTGGCACTGCTTGGGGTGGGATGGACTGGGCAGGTGGCTCTTTTGGGCTGGTGTGGTGAGGCCAAGCAGTGCTGGGCTGTGCAAGAGCTTCATCTTCAGGTGCTGCCCGGGACTTGCTCCTCACCAAAGGGGCCAAATGTGGGGAAGGAGGAAATTCAGACTCGATATCTGACTGCAGCAGAGGGGGGGGGAGGGTTAGGAGCTGTTGGTTTGTTCTCGGATTTGGTGTGTCTTTGCTATGTAACATGGGTGAAATCTCTGTCTCCCCTCTGCTCAGCAGCAGGGTTAGTGATGCCAGCAGCCTGGAGAGCAGGATGAGGAGAGGATGTAGGAGTGGGAGGGCTGTGCCTGAGGTTCTCTCTGCTCAGCAGGGAAGTCTTCAGCAGCATCCTCAGCTTGTTTTCCTGCACCCCAGTGGTGTCAAGCAGGAATTCCTGACCGTGCATCACCCTTTGGAGCTCACCTGCTGGTGCTGAGCTGGGCTGAAGGTCCTGCCTGCCCCATGGCCCCTGCCTTGGGCTCTTTGCAGGCAGCAGCAGCTAATCCTTCCTTCCCCATGTGGGGCTGCTGGGAGGGGAGGGCAGGCTGGCGAGCATGGGAATTTGGACAGCTATTCAGTGGTAATTATCGACCTCAATACGGAGTGAGGAGGAGGAGGGGGGGGGGAGCTGGGAGAGAGGGGAAGACCCATGGGGAAAGGCAACGTGGGGAGGAGATTCCTCCCCCCCATAGGGAGCAGGCTGGGGGGGAGGGGAGGGATGGAAGAGGTGACAAATGGAGGTAAATCCTCCCTCCCCTTGCTGGGGGTGGGGTGGGTGCTGTGGCTCTCTTTGCTCTTCCCTGCAAGCACAGTCCTGGCCAGCTGGGCTCTGGGGGATGCAAGCCCTGAGCTTGTGTCCCCTTCTCCAGCTCCTGACAAGCTGCTCATGGTGGCATGGAGCATGGTGCTATTGCACCTGCTTAATTAACCCCAATTAGGCCAAATGATGTTCCCTCTCCAGGCAGCGGTGTGTCCTGGGGGCTGTAGGATGAGGGGAGATGGGCAGAGACCTCACCAGCACCTGCTGGGACCTGGGCAAGGAGCTCCTGAAGGCTCCTGTGGTGACATTTCCAGTGTGCCCGCTTTGGAAAGGGATTTGACACATCCCACAGCTGCGAGTGGGCTCGGGGTCTCCACATCTGCAAGGCAGCAGCAATCTGAGCTCTGCATCCAGACCCCGGAGCTCCAGTGAGGCAGGAATGAAGAACTGGGTGTGCTGCAGGTCCTTCAGTCCCTTTGGGAACCCCTGTCTGGGGGGGGGGGGGTTTGTTTAACGCTGCCTTTTCCAGTTCCAGAGGGCTTTGGGGCTGCTGGATGCAGGGCCTGAGCTGGGGGATGCTCTGCAGGGCTGGGCATGGAGCCTGGGCTGCTGCTTAGCACCTGCCCTGGATTCACCTGCCCAAATGGCTCCCAAATGTCTTCCCCTGAAATTTCAGCAGAGCTTTTCCTTGTCAGAGGGCAGCTGTCCCCTGCCAGGTTCCTCTGCAAGCTTTGGTCCCATCCCTCCCAAGCTGTGACACAGCCCTTGCCTGGGGAATGATCCCAGAGCATCCCAGCTGGGCTCCAGCACTTCCCACCCCTCTGACACTCAGGGCTCCTCCCTTCTCCTTCCCCACTTCTGTTTGTTTGTTTGCTTGGTTAGTTGGTTTTTTGTTGTGGGGGTTTTTTTTTTGTTTGTTTTGTGGGGTTTTTTTGTTTTGTGGGTGTTATTTTTGCTTTTTGCTTCTTTCTGCTTTTTGTTTTTTGCTTGTTTTTGGATATTTTTGCTTTTTTTTGGTTTTTTTTGCTTTCAGCTTTTTTTTGCTTTCTGCTTTTTTTTTCTTTCTGCTTTTTTTTTTGCTTTCTGCTTTTTTTTTTGCTTTCTGCTTTTTTTTTTTGCTTTCTGCTTTTTTTTTTGCTTTCTGCTTTTTTTTTTGCTTTCTGCTTTTTTTTTTGCTTTCTGCTTTTTTTTTTGCTTTCTGCTTTTTTTTTTGCTTTCTGCTTTTTTTTTTTGTTTCTGCTTTTTTTTTTGCTTTCTGCTTTTTTTTTTGCTTTCTGCTTTTTTTTTTGCTTTCTGCTTTTTTTTTTGCTTTCTGCTTTTTTTTTTGCTTTCTGCTTTTTTTTTGCTTTCTGCTTTTTTTTTTGCTTTCTGCTTTTTTTTTTGCTTTCTGCTTTTTTTTTTGCTTTCTGCTTTTTTTTTTGCTTTCTGCTTTTTTTTTTGCTTTCTGCTTTTTTTTTTGCTTTCTGCTTTTTTTTTGCTTTCTGCTTTTTTTTTGCTTTCTGCTTTTTTTTTTGCTTTCTGCTTTTTTTTTGCTTTCTGCTTTTTTTTTTGCTTTCTGCTTTTTTTTTTGCTTTCTGCTTTTTTTTTGCTTTCTGCTTTTTTTTTTTGCTTTCTGCTTTTTTTTTTGCTTTCTGCTTTTTTTTTGCTTTCTGCTTTTTTTTTGCTTTCTGCTTTTTTTTTTTCTTTCTGCTTTTTTTTTTTCTTTCTGCTTTTTTTTTTCTTTCTGCTTTTTTTTTTTCTTTCTGCTTTTTTTTTTTCTTTCTGCTTTTTTTTTTTCTTTCTGCTTTTTTTTTTTCTTTCTGCTTTTTTTTTTTCTTTCTGCTTTTTTTTTTTCTTTCTGCTTTTTTTTTTTCTTTCTGCTTTTTTTTTTTCTTTCTGCTTTTTTTTTTTCTTTCTGCTTTTTTTTTTTCTTTCTGCTTTTTTTTTTTATTTCTGCTTTTTTTTTTTCTTTCTGCTTTTTTTTTTTCTTTCTGCTTTTTTTTTTTCTTTCTGCTTTTTTTTTTTCTTTCTGCTTTTTTTTTTACTTTCTGCTTTTTTTTTTTTTTTGCTTTCTGCTTTCATTTCCCCCAAAGCTACACTGAGCAGGGCTGGGCTGCCCCTGCTCTCCACAGGTCCTGGTGGCCACGGTGGTGGCCGTGCCATGCTGTGCCCCCCATCCCATCCCAGTGCAGGTGCAGGGCCCTGGGCTGTGCCTGGCCCTGCTGCGGGGTTTTTGGGGCTGGGGGGTGGGGGTAACAGAACCCTGAGGTCCCTCTGCCCAGCTCTGAATGGGAGCTTTGTCTGGGCAAAGCAATGCCTGGAAACCGAGCTGGGGAAAGGCGATTGTTATCTGCAGGCTCCTGAACTGTTTGGATCCTGACTTTGTTAGAGATCTTGTAATTTAAACTTCAACCTGCTTATTAGAAATTTGAGAGAATAGTTTAATAATAAAAAGCAGATTTTTTTTTTTTCTTTCCCCCCCCTCTTCCTTTGGTTCCTCTGTTCCTGTCCTCTTTTCTCTCAGCTCCTGGGGATATTTAATCAACAACCCCCCCGCAACTGCCTCTTTGCTTGTTAATTTTTTTTTTTTTAAATAGTGGGATAAAATGGAAAGATGTTTCTTTTTGAGGTCTGCCAAGGACAGATGGGGCAGCTCTGTCCCTGTGCCTGCATTTGGGAGCATGGGCACCAAGAGCTGAAAAGATTTGCCTGGGTCCCCTCTCCTGAGCGTGTCCCCTCCCAGGAGGGTCCTGGTGTCCCCTGGGTGCCACTGCTCATCCCTCTGCCCTGAGGAGTAGGGGGGGGGGGGGCAGGTTGGGATTTTGGGAGCTCTTCCCAGGAATGATCCACACTCATCCCAGTTCTCCCAGCTGGGCAGCAGCTCCCTGGCCCCAAAATCTCCTGGAGGAAACGTGCTTGGACACAGGGGGTGGCGGTGGGGGGGGGTGGCATTCCTGCCACCCTGTCCCCTGCTGCCCTGGGCTTGGCTCTTCCTATGGGGCTGGTGGGGGGGGGGGGTCAATCCAGAGTTCCCATCGACTCCAGGGTTGGGGTCTTTGGGGGAGGTTTGGAAGGCTGTGGGGCTCCCCTGGGTTTTTGGGGGGGTGGGGGTAGCAGCGTGGCTGTGCACTGATGGACTGTCCCTTTCCTTCTGTCCCCCTCTGTCCCCTTCCTTCTGTCCCCCTCTGTCCCCTTCCTTCTGTCCCCCTCTGTCCCCTTCCTTCTGTCCCCCTCTGTCCCCTTCCTTCTGTCCCCCTCTGTCCCCTTCCTTCTGTCCCCCTCTGTCCCCTTCCTTCTGTCCCCCTCTGTCCCCTTCCTTCTGTCCCCCTCTGTCCCCTTCCTTCTGTCCCCCTCTGTCCCCTTCCTTCTGTCCCCCTCTGTCCCCTTCCTTCTGTCCCCCTCTGTCCCCTTCCTTCTGTCCCCCTCTGTCCCCTTCCTTCTGTCCCCCTCTGTCCCCTTCCTTCTGTCCCCCTCTGTCCCCTTCCTTCTGTCCCCCTCTGTCCCCTTCCTTCTGTCCCCCTCTGTCCCCTTCCTTCTGTCCCCCTCTGTCCCCTTCCTTCTGTCCCCCTCTGTCCCCTTCCTTCTGTCCCCCTCTGTCCCCTTCCTTCTGTCCCCCTCTGTCCCCTTCCTTCTGTCCCCGGCTCCCTGCTGCTCGCCCCGATTAAGGGATTTGGTGGAGCTGGGGCTGGTGCCAGAGCCTGTGTCTGCCTGGATGGAAGCAGCTCCCAGGGTGCAGGAATGTGGAGGGCTGGGTGGGAGCCTGCCTGGGTGACCCCTGGGGGTGTGGGACCGGCCACGGCGGAAGCCACCCCAGGGGACCCGTGTTGTCTGTGTCTGTGCTTGGGTACCCTCAGTTCATCCCCTGGGCTGCTGCCAGCAGTGAGCAGCAGTTTGATTTTTAGGGGTTTTGTGTTGTGTTTTGCCTTTGGTTTGGTTTATTTGTTTTGTGGTTTTTTGTGGGGGTTTTTTTGGATTTTTTTTTTTTTTCTGGTTTTTTTTTTTTTTTTTTTTGGTCTTCTGTGGCTGCCTGATGTAGGAGTAAAAGCTAACTGAGCTGGGGGGCAGCTATGGCAGGAGATGCTGTAGCTCCATCGTGCCTTGGAGGTGGACACCAGGCTCCCTGGCTCCCAGTGCTCCAACCTGGGGCTTTAGCTCAGTGCTCAGAAATCAGGGGGGGGAAATGGGTTCAGATGCAAACCAGGACTGGGGGTGTTGGGAACCTGCTGCTCCCTGGGCTGCCTCTTGCTTCTGCCTGCCCATGGGGTGCCCTGGGCTCTGAAGATGCTCTCAGTGGTTCTTGAGGGGTGTGAGGAGCCTCATAAAGGCATCCAGGGGGGGTTTCACCACCAGACCCCCAGTGTCACCCTGCCCAGCTGTGCATGGTGGGGACAAAATGTCATTGCAGCCTTGCAGGGGTTGACAGTCCCACCCAGAGCAAGAGTCTGGGGCTCAGCCAGGAGGAATCGGGCAACTTCAGCTTTTCCAGAGGCTGCTGGATCCTGATGGCTCCCCTGGCTGTTGCTGGGAATGAAAGGGAGCCACAACCAGCTGGCAAATTTAGCAGCCTTGCTGTTTAATGCCCAGAGCTGGGCTCATGTGAAGGACCAAATTCACCAAGTCACCTGTGTGCAGCCCTGTCTGTGAGCTCTGGGCTTGCTCAGGTGCTTGGATGGTGGCACTTCAGCCCTGGGCTCCTTTCCCAGCTGGGGGTGGGCAGGGGGATGGGGTCCCCCTCTGTGGCAGGGCTGGGCAGCTCTGGAGGAGAAGATTTGTGTTTGCTGGGGCTGGGGGTGATTTCCTGCTGGGCCCAGGTTACCTTGGTTCATATTGGCTTCTGCTCCTGCTCTGGATGCCACTTCCATGACATCATTTGGCTCTTGAAGAGTGGAGGGGGTGAGACACTTCTGAGAGATTATCTAGTGCAAATAGCCCATGGTAAACAGGCTGGTGAAGTATTGACACTGAGACTGTTTCTCTTCCTAATTTCCTGCTCTGGGGGAGTTTGCCAAGTAGCCAAAAATAGAGGGAGGGGGGGACCCAAGCCCTTCAGTCCCAACCTCAAACCAAGATGTCAAATTTCAAGTTGGGGCATGTAGCTGCTGTCATCCAGGCAATTATATTAGCAGTTGATGACATAGCTTCCACCTGAGATCTTGGCCTAGGACTCATTTTAGGAAATGAATCTCAATTTAGCCTTGTTTGTATTCACTGGGGATGTTCCTCCTGGAGTGGTTCTCTGATGTTCTCACCACTTCATCAAACTGGTGGTCCCTGGGACAAACTGGGAATGATGTTCCTGTGAATGCCTGCCTAAGATTCATTAAAATTAGTGCCTATTGATGTGTCCCCTGGTCACCTCCTCCCTGAATGGCCCCTGGGAGAGCTGCCTGGCCAGGGCAGGAGGGATGGGCCAAGTCCTGGAGGAGGGATGGAGCTGGGCTGGGATAACCAGCGGTTTTCCAAGAGGAGAGCACTGCCCAGGCTGTCCCCTGCTCATCCTCTCTGCCTCCTGGAGCAGGTGCTGCCAGCACCTTTGCCTTCTCTGCTCCCACAGCACCCTCCTTGTCAGCCCCAGAGACCTGGCTGGCTGTGGGGCTGGGTGCCAGGGTGCTCAGATCCCCTGTGCTCTCAGGCTGGCAAACTTTAACTAATGGAGCCCGTTTTTTATTAACTTGCATTTCCTTCTGGCTCCACTATTACCTCTGCAGAAAAGAATCTGACCCCTTGCTCTCAGCATCACCTACACTATATTTTTCCCCTTTTTTTTCCTTTTTTTTTTTTTTTTTTTCTTCCCTCCCTCCTGTTGCTTTGTGGTTTGGTTGGAACTCTGCAAACCCCTCCCGAGTCTCCTGGTGCTGGGTGAGCAATCCCTGGGCTGTGTCACTGCTCCCTCCTCCTGCCTTTGTGCAAAACTCCTGGGAGAGCTCTGGGGCTGGCACAGCAGCAGTGTTAAGCCCCTCAGAGGTCCCTCTTAATTAAATTTGAAAACTGCTTGGATAAGAGGGCTTTCTGAGCCAGTCAGGTGCTGGGCCATGGGCCTGAAGGACTGCCACAGACTAGCACTACCACCCACAGTCCTGATCCCCAGGACATGTGTACAGATTACAGAGAAATCCCTCAGCAATGAGGCTGCTTTAACTCCTTCCTGCTCTGGGGCTTTTGTGGGGGGCTCCGAGCTGTCCCCAGAGCCTGGCTCTGGTTGGGGACACCTTGGTGTCCCTTTGCCACCTTCCTGGGGTCTGGGTCATCCCATGGTGGTGGTGTCAGGGACAGTGTCTCCATCCTTCTGAGCTGGGGTGGAGGTGTGCTGCAGACCTTGCTGGATCTGTGCCACCTATCCTATAAATGTTTTCTTTGGATGCAGCACATAAAGAACAGAAGAACCTCTCCCAGGTGGTGGCTGTGGGGCCAGCAAGGAAAGGTGGGAGGTGTAGGGGTCACTGTCTGCCCAAGAAGGGGTGAGGGAAGAGCTGGGAGAGGGGAAGGTTGTGTGCAGTGCCATGGGATGCTTTGCCTTCTCCTGGGAAATGCTATCCTGGCTTCTGGGAGCATCCTAAGGAGTTGAGCCTTCCCAGCCTGCCCAACAGGGCCCTGCTGCCTGGTAGATAGAAAATCCCTCACTAAAATAGGGCAGAGCTGAGCTGCAGTCACCCTGCTCAGAGCAGCCCCAGCTGCTCTCACCTCTGAGATGCGTTTTCCTTTTCATCTGCCATGTCCATCCATCCCGTGCTGGAGGGCTTGGGCTTTCTTGAAAAGAAAAAAAAAAAAAAAAAGCAAAAACTTTTTCCATCTCCACTTGGGAGGGAAAAACCCCACAAACTCCAACTGGTGCAACCCAGTTCCCATCCCTTGGGCACCCAGATTCTACCCAGGAGGTTTTAGAGGGACATGTGGTGATGTTGAAGCTGGGCTCTGCTCCTTTCCCTGAGGTTTCCCTGCGTGTGCATCCTGGTTTCCAAGCCTCAGCACTTCCCTGGGATGGGGGAGAGCAGGACAAAGCCAGGCAGGGCTGTGCACACACTGGGTGATGGCTTTGCCTTTCAGCACGGGTCCCAGCTCTTGGCTGGTGCTTTGGTCTCATGGCAGCTGGAGTGAGAAGCCAGAGGGAGAGGTGCTTTGGGAGGAGGAATATTAAAAAGCACTAATGCAGCTTGGGGAAGTATCTTGAAGTCTCCTTCCAGCCTGGAGTTTTGCTGGAGTCAGGGTTTTGGTTTTGGTTGTTTTTTTTGTCTCCTAGTAAATCACACGTTCCCAAGGAGCCTTTGAGCCTGGTGCACCGGGCACGTTTCAGGGCTGAGCCAAAACCAACAATTATCTCCAGTTTCAGGAAATTTGAAGCTGTGGTTAGCAGTGTCTTCTTGAGGACTGACAGGTGACAGAGGTGGCTTAGTGTGCAGGCAACGCTCCCCCTGCGTGGCACTGCCATTAATCATCTCCACAGGGACATTGCTCAAGGTGGGTCTCCTGCCTGGGAGGTCAGGGCTTCAGGTCTTGGAGGAGCTTTGCAGGTCCCAGCCAACCCTGTTCCTGGAGGAATTTGCCACCTTGGCTCACCAAAGGCCACGGAATTCACCCTGTGGCTTCCTGCAAAAAAACGGAGGTAGAAATTTTTATATCCCTTTCCCATTGGGGAAGGGCTGAGGGAATACTTTGATTTTGCTGTGACTATTCTGCTCAAGCAGCTTGAAAACCTGGGGCTCCAGGTACCCCCCTGGAGCTGGTCCTGTGCCTGTCCCCCTGTCCCATTCTGCCCCCAGCTCCTGTTTTCTCCCAGGGAACCCCAAACCCTCAGATTAAAGGGAAATGTCTCACCTGGGTGAGTGAGCCAACAATTTTCCAAGTCCTGTTGGGAGCTCCTGGCATCTGCCAGCCCCAAGAGGTGTTGGGTATCTCTGCATGACTGGAAAATCCCAGTGGCTCTTATTCCAGGGGATCACAAGCTCACAGGAGCTGCTCCCCAGCAGGGAGGAAGGATATGTTTTATCAAAGTGAGTCCCTGCTGTTGGAGTTCCTGGTTAGGAGCTTGATATCATCTAAAAACCAACACGGGGAAGTAAACAATGACTCGGTTTTATTTTAGTCCTCTTTTTCTTTCTCCTATTAGTTAACCTTTTAATTCCTTCAAGAGTAGCTGAAACCTGGAGTCCCAGCAGATGCAGTGATGTGTTTGGTGGGGAGCCTCTGCTGCTGGTCCTTTCCCCAAATCCTTTAAAAGCCAGAAAGAGGAGGAAATATTTTTCTAAGGCAGCTGAAATGAGTCCTCCTTTGGCTGCTCACTGGAATAATACTAAGTGTGAAAAACTCTCTGGTATTTATGAGCAGATGTGATTCAGGTGTAACAAAGACCTGAGAACCTGTCATGAGATCATGTGGATCAATGACTCATCTGCCAGATAGGGGAATTTTGTGTATTTAGCTATGCACCTGAAACTGATGCTATTTTTACGGTGTTACCTGGTGGCAGTGAGAGTCCTGGGCACCGAACAAGCCCAGAGTGTCCCCAAAAGGGCCAAAGACCTGGCTGCTTTAGAGGCAGCTTCACCAGGAAAGAAACTTGAGTCGACAGGAACCTCCACTTACTGCTGGCTGCAGCTTGGATGAGGAAATTTGTATTTCTGTTGAGCCGTGCAGAGAAAACAAATATCATCCCCATCAGCTGTCTTGAAAGGAGAAGCTTCCTACCCTTGGGGTTTGCCATTGGCTGGTGGTTAATGTGGCACCCAGGTTGCACAGCTCCAGGGCTGGGACCTGGAGGAGGATGGTGATGGGCAGGGCACCCCTGGGCCAGCATCTCTGCATCTCGTAGCCCACAGGGAATGGTATTCCTTAACCAGTGCCAGGAGAGAGCCCCTGCAATGCTCCAACCTGTCCTGGCTCCATTTTACATCAGCTCTTGGCTGTCTGGGGGCTTTCAGATTTGCTGTGGTATTTATAAAAGCCTTTCCTTGTTGCTTGTCTTTTTTTCTCTAGTTTTCCTCCCATGCTTTCCCCAGTTCCCTCTTCCACTCTCCCTTGCTTGGAGTTCAGGGCAAATCCACGCAGCCTCCCCAGGAGAACATTTTGGCATAGTCATAACTTGCTAAAAACTGTAATTAAGGTATTTTTCTCATTAACTTGGAAATAATGTTTCTTCCTAAATTATGCTGGAGGATATATATATATATATATATTTTCCCCTCTAATTAAGTTGCCAGCTTCAACAAAACTGCTTCAGCACATCCTGGGCTGGTGGGGCTGGGTCCCTGGGGCTGGATCCTGCAGCCAGGGTCAGCTGCTGCCCAAAGGGATTTTAAAGAAGGTTCTGGTCTGGCTGGGTGGTGGGACAGGACTCCGAGGTTCCTGGTGTTTCTGAGGTCTCTCCAAGTGGCCGTGCATCCTTTGGGGGGGTCTGGAGGAGTTGGGTGCCATGGGGCAGCTCCCCAGGGACACACGAGGTCCCTGCCCCATCCTCTGCTTGGCCCTGGGGCAGTTTTTTCGGTTTTTTCTCCTGGTTGAAGCTGAAGCAGCAGCAGCAGCTCTGCCCGGGGTGTTCAGCAGCCCCTGGGGACAGGGGACATGGGACAGAGCTTGGGGACAGAGCCCAGCCGGGTGCTTTCTGCCAAGCCGGTGGCTGCGGTTCAGAGCAAGGACAGACTTATGTACACATCACCATGGCAACGTTTAGGTAAAAGCCTCCAAGAGGTGCATATTATGGGCTGGTGCCTCTTTGTGCGCATGTGGGTTGGTTGTTTTTTGGTTTTTTTTTTCCTTCCCCGGCACTCGCCCGAGGTGCAGGGAACACCCGAGCTGGTGTCATTGCCTTCCCTGCCTCCTCCTGCTTTGGAAAACCTCTACCTTGTGTGGCTGCAAAAAAAAATATTTTTCGTTTTTTTCCCCACTCTCCCATTCTTTTTTTTTTTTTTTTTTTTTTTTTTTTTTTTTTTTTTTTTTGACTTGCCTCTGTCCCAAACCCCTTTGCAGATCCTGGGGGGGTCCTGGCTGATCCAAGGAGCTTCCTAAGGAGGATGGGATGGGTGGCCCTTGGAATTCCTGAGGGCATGGCTGAGCTTGATGCAGCAGCATCTGCAGAGCCTTCTGCGTGAGGCTGCTCGAATGAAACTCGGGCCAGACTTGTCACAACTAATTTAGGCATCCAGAAATTAAGAGGCTGATTTAACTGGCTAAATCAACCCACCAGCCTTGGTCCTTTCTTCGGGGACAGGGTCTAGGCTCTCAGCTTTTCCTTCAGCTCCCGGGGAAGGGGAGCAGTAGCTGGAGGGGTGACTGCCCTGCCTGGGAGATGCTGGGTTTGGGATCCTGGGACAGGGTTTGGGATGCTGGGCTGAAGGGATTGCATTTTTTTCTGTCTGCTCCTTTTTGGTGAGGGCTTTCTGAATCTTGAGGGGGCTTTTGAAATGGCAAAGAGAAGGATGTCAAACCCAGAACAAGTTGTGCAGTAAGACTGAGCTTATGGGCTGCTTCACTTGGGCTGGAGAAAGTGCTTCACAGACCAGCTCTTGCTTGAGGATTCTCAAATAATCTCCTTAAACTGTAATCTGAGTGTGCCCAGGGGATCAGTAACTTCAGTATGTCTTTGCATGCTGCTTGCTGAGGCTAATCTAAGTTTTCAAGCAATCTTGGTCTTCTGTCTTAAAAATACAAAGTGACACCAGGCTTTAGCAGTGCACTGGAATGCAGAGACTCCTGATTTTTCTCTTTGCTACCAAGAAACCTTGGCCTGGTCACTCCTCTGCATCCCTGTTTCCCATTGTGCAGAGAGGGAATATTGCCCCCCAACATTGCAAAATACATTTCATTTGCTTCTTGACTTGAAAAAGGAGTAAATCCCACTGTGCATTTGCATTACCATAGTCCTGGGCAGTGTCAGCGAAGGCATTCTCCAAAGAGGTGCTTTTCAGAGTCCTAAGGTGTCACAAAGAGGATCAGCAGGCTGGGTCTTGTCTCATATACACCATTTGCTCCTGGAGGAACACAGAGAGCCACCAGGTAGCCAGGGAGCTCGTGGCCAGGGCATGCAAGGGGCTTAAGATCATGGATGGCCCCAATGGGACTTGCTTGTGCCTTGCAACTCATGGTGAGGTCCTTGGCTCTCTCGTTAACATCAGGGCTTGGTTTTCCTCCTCTCAAAGGTGCAGAATTTTGGAGAGTATCAGTTTGATCAGCTTCTCCTCCCCTTACCCAGCTGCTGGTGCTGCAGCATCTTGGGGCTTGTACATCTGCAGCCAGGAGCACCGTGTTCTGTGGGTGGCTACGGGCAGGTTGGTTGATGGAATTTGTTAGCTCTGCTGGAACCATTTTTAGGCAAGATGTTGTTGCAAAGAGTATTTCATCATCAAACACTGCTGTCAATCACCTGTGGGCAAATGACTCTCAAAAAACCCAACCCTAGATTGAAGGAAATGATAAGTTGTTCTGCTTGTCCTAAAACTTTTTTTTTTTTTTTCTGGTCTATTTATTTAATATGTTGCTGGGTAAATAATTATTGGCCTCTTGTTCTGCAGAACAGGTGTGGAGGGTCAGTAAGTGTCTTGAAAATGGTTCCAGTCATGCATTTGATAGGAAAGCCAGATGTTTCCAGCAGCAAACAGGACTGACCATGCTGCATTCCTCCAGGGGTGGGAAAGCAAAGGCTCCTGTAGGAGCTTCCCTCTGGCTGGAGAGGTGGTGGTGGAGGAGAGCCCTGGCTGTGGCTGTGATGGTGAGGGATGGGATGTGGCTGCATGGGGGGAGTAGCTCTGATTTTCTGTAGGATTTGTTAAACAAAGTTGACTTTTCATAGCATGGACTGGCTATGAGCTGTCACCTGGGAAAGGCTCCTCCCTGGCAGCACTGCCATGGCTGTGCAGCTGGAGTTTGTCTTGAATTGGGCAGAAGGCATCAGGACTAAAGGCTAATTTACCTCCCTGATTAATATTTTAAGGATGCAAGGTGTTTGATCCACAAGAAGGTGTTTGATCCACAAACACTCCCAGCCCCAGGAAACCCAGAGACAGCCCAGGCTGGAAGCAGCCATCAGCCAATTTTACACTAGAAAATAAAGTATTTGAGGCTTTAATTTGGAGTTTAATTCGTGCTGGCTCAGCTTGTGAGGAGGGGGAGAATAGATTCTCCATCCCTGGGAGTCTTTAGGGGCAGAAGAGCTGTGTCCCTGGAGCTGCTGAGCCAGGCACAGAACTCCCCATGGGAACTCGCTGAGCTCTCCTGGCCATGGCAGCTCTTGGGAAAGCAGCTCAGAGGAGGCTGGAGATCCAGTCCTGGGGCCAAATCTCCCCCCTGTACCCTCACCATGCCCTGCCCCGTTAGCTGGGCTGCAGACACAGGGCTGGCTCTGGCACCCAGCCCATCCTGCCAGCTCCTCCTCTCCACCTCCTTTCACCACCTCCCTGCTTTAACCACACTGTCACTTTTCTCCCCTGATTGTGTTTTCAGTGTTTTCTCCAACAGTTGCTTTTTATAACCGTGAATTCCCCCCTCACACACACACACACACCCCACTTCCCCTCCTCCCTGGCCCCTGTTGCTGCCTGTCCCAGCCCGCAGGCACTGAGCTGGGAAATGGGTTTGGGGTTTGCCCTGACCTGTCCTGTACCTCATCCTGCAGAGGGTGGTGTGAGTGTGTGATTGTGAGTGTGTGTGATTGTGAGTGTGTGTGTGATTGTGAGTGTGTGTGTGATTGTGAGTGTGTGTGTGATTGTGTGTGTGTGTCTGTGTGTGTGTGTGTGTGTGTGTGTTTCTGCTTGTGTGTCTGTGTGTGTGTGATTGTGTGTGTTTGTGTGTCTGTGTGTGTGATTGTGTGTGTTTCTGTTTGTGTGTCTGTGTGTGTGTGATTGTGTGTGTTTGTGTGTCTGTGTGTGTGATTGTGTGTGTTTCTGTTTGTGTGTCTGTGTGTGTGTGTGTGTGTGTTTCTGCTTGTGTGTCTGTGTGTGTGTGATTGTGTGTGTTTCTGTTTGTGTGTGTGTGATTGTGTGTGTTTCTGTTTGTGTGTCTGTGTGTGTGTGATTGTGTGTGTTTCTGTTTGTGTGTCTGTGTGTGTGTGATTGTGTGTGTTTGTGTGTCTGTGTGTGTGTGATTGTGTGTGTTTCTGTTTGTGTGTCTGTGTGTGTGTGATTGTGTGTGTTTCTGTTTGTGTGTCTCTGTGTGTGTCTGGCATTCCCTGAGCTCTGCAGCTTCTGCTGCTGCTCGCAGTTTTCTTGTCCCAAACCATCTGCCTAAAATAACAGAGCAGCAACTGGAGGAGGAGGGGGGGGGGAAAGGATGTTCCTTGTGTGGGATTCTTGGGTGCACATCTGAAACACGGTTTGGAAACTGTCTGTGGTCAGAAAATTTTATGATTTTTATGCTCATGTCCTTTTATCTTTGCTTGGCAGCTGAAAATAAAGATTAATAGCAGCCAAGGCTTGTTACTGCCTGACAGCTCCCTGTGCATCTTCCCCTTCTCCATTACCATGAAGAGAAAATCAGCTTTTCCCACTATCTTGTTCAGGGGACCCTTGGGAACACCCCAGTGCCTAATTTGGGGGGGTTCTAGAGAAAATGACACCCTGATCACTGTAGGGCTGGCAGGCTGGAGGAGCATGGCTTTAATTCCAGACCCCCCTTGACTTGTCTCTGTCACCTTTCCCTTGGCAGGCCTGGCTGTAGTGTCATGGCCAAAGTGTCAACACACGTGGTGGAGCCTCAAAGCTCTCCAGGTTTGGTGATGCTTTGCCTGGGAGATGGGCTTGATCCCAGCTCCATTTTCCTGAGGTGGAAGCACAGCACAAAAACACCTTCACCTCTTAAATGGCTGCTTCCCATCTTTCTATTTCTGGAAATATTTAGGTATCAGCCAGCAAAGGGCAGGGGAACTTGTTTCCTGTACAATGTTGTGTTTTTTTTTTTTTTTATTATTATTATTTTTCAGTTCCACATAATAACATCTTTAGCTGTATGTAATTAACTCAGAAGTGATAGGCTTGTAATTACCCAGCAGAAGCCTGTGAAAAGGAGGATTGCGTTAGTTTTTTATCTCAGGTACTTTATTAATGAAGATGTTGTGAGCTGTTCTGGGATCTGCTGAAATGTTTGAAATGGGGTTTGAGCTGTGCAGAGCCCTGGGGGCAGGCAAAGGTTTGATGGGGGGTGGTGGCTCTGGCTCAGCCCAGCGTGTCCCCAGCAGCAGGACATGGAGCAGATGGCTCCAGCCATTGCTTTGCTGATGTTCTCCATTTCAGAGGTTGATTTGTCATGAGGGAAGCCTACCCTCCTGGTCTTTATGCTCAAAGCTCTTGGTTTCTGCTCTTTCTGCCTGCTCGTGGCTGTCCCTGGAGGGGTGGGAAGGAGGAAGCCTCTGGGTGACTGCTGGAAGCTGATGAGTTTATAGCTCTGGAAATCAGTGCTTAAGGCTTCTATTTGAATGTGATGACACCATCACAACCTCAGGATGTGTACATCGTTCATACACTAAGAATGCTCTTCAAGAAATATGGGGTTTAGCTCACGGTTCTCTCAAAGGGGGGATAAGCTCAGTGGCTCTGCTTTTTCTGGAGTGCAGCTCACTTGTTTTTATTAATCCTCTGACTGGAAAAGACTTAATGGAGGTGACTTGCAGCTGAAATCATATGTTGGAGCCTTTGAGGTCCAGCTGATGTCCCGTGCCTCCCTGGGTGCCAGTGTCAGTGACTGCAGGCAGTAACTTCTGCATCTCCTGAGGGATGCTGTTCAACTGAAAAGCTGAGAACTGCTCATTTTAAGAGCCAATATATAGCAGGAATTATGCTAAAGACAGTGAAAAGGTTCTGTTTGAGGAGGTGTTTTGAATAATAATACTTAAGGTGCTGCAGGCATTTATGACCCAAGGTGTGTGATGCTCCTGTGCAGCTGGGGTGGGACAGGCAGGGGTGTTGCTGGTTTCTGATGGAGAAGGTGAACCCCAGCTCTCTCCTGCTATCACAAAAGAACATAATGAGCATTAATAGCTCTGAGTTATAAAAGAGAAGACAAGTTCAACATATGCTTTTTACCAGAATTATCCTTTGGAGTGGCCTCTTCATCTCCTCCACTTCATGATGTCTCCCAGTCTAGCCTGGGGCTGTGTGTGTTGTTCAGTCCTTTTGGGGCTGGGTTGGGTCCATTGCAGGATGCTGGCATG
Organism: Phaethornis superciliosus; assembly: GCA_023637945.1. Lineage (NCBI taxonomy): Eukaryota > Metazoa > Chordata > Aves > Apodiformes > Trochilidae > Phaethornis > Phaethornis superciliosus. Next base: position 10,431,773 of record JAJQWJ010000021.1, on the reverse strand, counting down.
AGAGGAAATTAGGAGAGAGCCTGAGACAGGGCAGATGTGCTCCCTGGCTGAGGGGACATCACATTAAAAGGGAGTTTGCATCCCTGAAACCACAGGACTCATCTAATGATTTGGTGGCCGTGGCCACCATGGTCTGGTGCAAGGGCTCAGATCTTCCTTAAGTAGCAGGACTCTCTCCAAGGAGCTTCTGTCTCTGCTGGGGCCCTGCAAGCAGCCTCCAGAGAAAACAATTCTGAATTGCAGGAAAAATTAGGCCTTTTAGGACAAAATTCCAGCAGGACCCTTTTTGATACTTTTACTCCCTTTGTTGCACAGGTTGGGTGAAATCCTTACCTTCCTCATCCTTTAAATTTAACCTCTCTGCTTCTTTGTTTCAGGGCCTGGAATCGTGAGAACTTCCAAGGACTTGGCAGATCTCCCTGAACCAGTGATGTTTGGCTGCCACCTCCACCCATGCCTGTCCCTTGCCTGCTCCCTCGCCGGGTGTCAGTTCGCAGCCTACGTGCTGAGAAGAAAAGTTAAAAAGGTAAAAGTCTGTAACCTGATTCCATGGTGACCTGTCTAATCCTGTTCCCTGGGACAGCCTGAGCTGAAACACTCCTACAGCAAAACAATGACTGGAGGAGACTAGAGGAGGAAGATGAGAATCTGCAGGGATTTTATTTTAATTTTTTTTTTTCTCCTCCATCTTTTGTCCTATTGTGGCCCAAAGCTGCCAGCTGGCAAGCAGGGGTGGCAAGGAAGGGCTGAGTGCAATGCATTGCTCCCTCTCTATGGGAGAGTTGGGGTAGAGTTTCAGGCACCCCAGACTAAATTTGGGTGGCAGTGGCTGCAGGGAGTTGTCCCAGAGGTGCAGAACTCCAATGTGATGGAGCAAGAGAGCTTCACAGAGAGCTGATGCTGTGCTCCTACCTCTGGAGCTCCCAAATGTTTCCAGATTGGGCTGAAAATGTGGATTTTGGCTATGTGGTCGGGTGTGTTGGCAGTGGTTGTGATTTTTGGGCTCCTGTGGAACAGCTGGGGACATTTTTAGGCATGTGAGTTTTTTCCCTTCCCTGTACTGAGCCTGGATGCAGGGTGCACTGAACCCACCTGCCCTGCACAAGGATGCTGTGGAAAAGCAGCTCCTGCAGGTGAGGACCAGGCTGGTTCCAGTGGGTTCTGTTCTGCTGGAAATCCAACATGGTTTGGGGGGGGGGGCTGGATTGCAGAGGTCATGTTGTGAGTTTGCTGCTGTATCAGAGAGGTGTTTCCTTTTTTTTTTTTTTTTTTAAGCCATAGCACACTCCAATCCCTCTGATATTGCCAGTGCTGCTGCAAGTGCAGGTTTGGAGGGGGAGGAAATAATCCCAGGGTCAAGTCCAGCAGTGCTGGTGGTGGGTACAGAGGTGACTGGGGTGTTAGCCTGCAGAAGGAGCCCCTGGGCAAAATTGCATCATTTTGGAGAGGTGGTTTGGGTTTAGAAAGCTGAGGTTGGAGCATGGCTGCTCTCTGTCATTGCTGCTTCCAGCTGAAAACACTTCTCATGGAATTCATGCAACCAGGGCTCTGTAATGGAAAATCTGCCCCACCTTAAATGCTATCGTATTACTCATGAACGCAATCCTGGTAATTAACTGAGTTAAAAACCAGATTTATTGCATGTCAGTTATCGCCTAACATGTTGGCATGTCTGAGAGATGCATCAGAGGCCGGATGTGCAGGTTTCCCACCTAAGGTAAGAGAGGTCACCTGCCTCACCACCAGAGGAGCTTCCCTGGCTCCTGCTCAGGTACCAGAGTGCATTTCACAGCACTGGGCTGCCAGGGCACAAGGTGAAGTTCTCCAGTGGAAGGTGATGCAGAACACCCTGGCCTTTCGTCACGATTTTTTTTGCGTCTCTCTGGTACCTTCTCCCCTCTCCTGATTGCCTCTGACATCAGAAATGTTCTCAGGCTTCACCCCCCTCCACCCCCAATCCGGATCAGCACCGTCTCAGTGCTCTGGGTTGTTCCCCTGCAGTGAAGGCTGGGGGAGCTGATGGGATTTGCTGATTTGGGACATCTAGAGAAGACCCTGTGCTTGCAAGGGCACCAGGTGACAGGATTGCAGCACCTGGGTTTAGATTTGCAAATTATCCATAGCTTCGAGTTGCACTTCTTCATTTCAGTCTCCATCCTTAAATCTATTCCAGGATATTTCTTATTTCCTTCTTGGCTGGGAGGCTGTTGCAGAGCTGAGGTGCCTGTGTGCTGCAGGAGCCCCACATCTCAATGATAGCATAAATGTTGTAGGAATTCCAAAATGTGTCAAGTTAGCATGCCTGCAAACCTCCCTGTTTTAAAAAGTGAGGAAAATTAAGTCTTTGGAGTCCCAAAGGAAATGTTGCTTTGGCTTCGGTGCACACTAGGAAAATTTTGATTTCTGAAATTAAAGGTTTTTTTAGGTACCAACATGCAGAAAAAATACCAGAGAATATTTTTGCTTTTGCATTATTCCATGCCTGTAATAACCCATTTGAGCTTGCTCAGGCCAGCAAAACCTGGGCAGAGATGTGACATCTCCTGAACCAGCCTGGCACCTTTGCTCTGGGTCCTCCAAATGGCAGTAGACCCTGAGTGCTGGGGAGAAAGGCTGGGAATGTGATGTGGATGGGCTGCTTTGGGGGACTGGGATGGCTGGAAGGAACACAGCTTCTCCACCAGTTATTTGCAAGAGAAGGTGGGAGAGGAGACCAAGTGCATGGTCTGAGCTCAGACCTTGCCTCTGAAATAAGCAGTGGGCTGCTGTGCTGTGCCTTCACTGCCACTCTGCTCATCTCAGGAGGTTTCCCCCCTTCCTTTGGAGTGGTTTTAGCTCACAGGTGATGTTTACACTGGGAGGCAGTGGAAGGAAGCTCAGAGGGAAGCAGCAGTGCAGCTGGGTGCTGCTGGGCTGGGAGATAATCTCCTGATTGCAGAGAGCTGGGGAGATGTGGCAGGAGAGGAGGTGGCACAGGTCACTGCTGGAGCCAGCCCAGGCTCTGCCCTGCTGCCTCCTAAGCTGCTTTGCTGTTTCACAACATCCCTGAGCTTCCCCATGGCAGCCCCAGGCTGAGCCTCCTGCACCCAGTGCTGTGGGATGGGGCTCTGGGACTGATTCTGCCTGGTGCTTGCCTGGTGCCCAAGTCCCCAGAATTTCCTCTAAGTGCTGCCTCTGAGGAAGTGCTTGCAGTCCCAGACATTCTGGAATTTTTGGTTTTTTGATTTTTTTTTTTTGTTTGTTTTTTTGGTGTAATTCTAAAGTACTTTGGTAAAACTTTAGTTTGTCTTGTTGGAACCCCCTGAAAGATGCTGCAGATGCTGAGTTGTTTGGAGGGTGTCAGGGTGTCTGTGAGGCACTGGGTGTACATGGGCACAAGGCTGTCCCTGGGGGGGTCTCTGGTCTCATGCTGGGGGATTTTGGCAGCCAGGGGCAGGCTCTGCCAGCTCGCAGGAGCTGGGTGTTCCAGCAGGGCTCAGCTGTGCCCACTGGAAGCCCAAAGTTTTCTCATCTATTGAGCACTCCTTGGCTGCCTTTGCCTTGTGCTATGGAGGGGAAATTGCTGTTTCTGCCAGATCTCAGAAGGTGCCTCATTTCCCTGATTTTTTTTTTTCCCACCTTATTAAATTCCAATCCTTGAGCCATCCAATTCCTTTGAAGAAGACACTTCCCCCTTGGCACCTTCCACCCAAGATACCTTCTTTTCTGTTCCCCAGATATTTGATCTGCTATGTGGTTGCTTTACAACTCTTTTTTTTCTTCCTTTTTTTTTCTTCCCTTCCTTTTTTTTTTTTCTTTTTGATTTTTTTGTTGTTGTTGTCATTATCAGACAATAAATCACATTTTGCTTTCTTCAAACATGCGGGGGAGATCCCAACAAGCTTAAGGATAGGGAAGGGTGGCTGATACATGTCCAGAAAACACCTTTGTGCAGCACAAAGCATGGAATCAACACAGCTTTTTCCTTGCAGGATGATGTGGGGACAGTGGCTCAGCTTATTCCCCCCCCCTGGGAGGGAGATCACCTTTTTGATGCAGCGTTCTGGGGCACAGGGAGGTGCTGAGGGTGCTGAGCCTGATGCTAGACAAGGCAGGTGTCCTTCCCCCAGCCATGCCATCCTCTTGTCACCCCTGGCAGGTCCCCTGCATGTGGCCCAGAGCTGTGTGCTGAAGGATGGGGCTGCCAGAGGTGCTTTGGGTGGTGGTCCCGGGGGGCTGGCATATTGCAGGGAGGCTCTGAAAAGGGTGGATGGTGATTTCAAGTAATAAAAAAAAAAAAAAAAAAAAAAAAGGGGGGGGGGAAATATTGTTGAATATATACATATATATATTTTTTTTTAATTTTATTTTTTACAAGCTGTGTTTGTGTCCATGTCAGCAGCAGGGCTGTGCTCAGCTGGAAGCCCCCAGCCAGGTGTCCTGTCCTGCAGGTAACACCAAGAGCTCTGCTTCCATTCCACTTCCATTCCACTCCCCTTTCCTCTGGCGTTTGATTCCCAACTGCCCATCCCAACTTCCCCAAAAGGGGCTCTGGGGATCCCTGCTTGGAAGGAAAGAAGAAATCCCTGTGAGGCCGGTGTGGCTCTGGCTCCCTGTCCGGCTGGCAGGGGACAGGAGGTGGTTCCCAGCCCCCTGGCCCCGTTCCCCCCTCACCCCCCAGCCCTGCTTTGCCCTTTTGTGGAGATTTATAGAGCCGAGTGGGCTGAGAACAAATGAGCAGACATTAGGGCGATGTGTTCTGCATACTAATGACAAGATACTGCTTCTGCACCTCGGGGCAATACTGGGTCAGGCCAGTTTAGCTGTAAACTTTATTTATGTGCTTATTACATCGCAGCTGCAGTTTGCCGGCCTGGGCTGAGGGTTTAGGATATGTCCGGCAATAAATTTTGTTTGTTTATTTGAAATAAGATGCCCTTTCCCCCCAACCCTTCCTGTCTTTCCTTCTTGGAGGGAAAAAAAGAAAAAAAGAATCCCTCCTTTGCTATCCCAGATATGTGAGCAGTGCAGGGAAGGTGGGATGAAGAGCTTCCTGGTGGGGAGCTGGGTTTATTTAAGCTGTGCTCGTGTAAGGAGGATTTCCCCCTCCTTGGCAGGTAGCAGTGGGCAGAGGAAAGGAAAGGTCTTTTCACCAAAGCTTTGGGAGGAGACCAGGAGTCCATCCCTGGCTCTGCCCTTGAACCCTCTGGCCAGACATGGACAAATCCCTTTGCCACCCACCCACCTGGTACCCAGGGCTCTGACACCCTTTTGTGCCCATTTTCTTTGCATCTCTGGGGTTTCCTTTGCAGGAGCTGTGGGGAGGTGGTTTTGGTTTGGAAGGGGAAGGTTTGCTTTGCTCCTGAGATCAGTGGGGAGATGGGTTGTGATTTATGCCCACAGCAAAGACATTCTAAAACATCCTCTTTTTATGGTATCCCCTCCGGCCCTCAGCCCATTTCCTCCTCGTGTTACATCTTGTCTCTGGGGTTTATAAGTTCTCTGGGGGCAGGGACTGTTGTTCTCTCTTGTCTTGGCTCTGAGCTGCTTTTCCTCTTTGCTCCATCGTTCAGAGCAGTAAAACCCAAGGAGAACACGATGAGTTCTGCTCTCTTGCAGTGAGGTAGGAAAGGCTGAGCAGGGCAGAATGAATCCTGTGAGCTTTTCAGTCTCCTTTGGGATCCTCAGCCTGGCTGAGTCTTGGTCTGGCTGGGATACAAATGAAGGATCCCATCTCTGGGCTGGTGCTGGGACTTTTAGCTGGTGAGTCCTTGCAAGGATAAGGATTTCTGTCACTGCTCAGACCCGAGGGCCTCGTTCCTGTGGGGTGGAAGAGGCTCTGTAGGTTTTGTGCCCTTTTTGTGACATGGGTTACCCTGTGGCTGGGTCCTGGCTGAGGCAAGAGTGTGTCAGGAGGCATCACCCAACCCCTGTGGTGTCCTGGAGTGAAGGTCAGTCACACAACCAGTGACTGAGCTCAAAGTTGAACCCTTTTGCCATTTCTGCCATGAAACCTGAGATTTGCTACTTATACAAGATGGGCTGCTGAGTGATTTATTGCATTTCATCTTGACTGCTGCTCTGCAACCCCTAAAACTGGGTGGTTGGATGTCCAGGGTCACTGTCCTGTACCTGACTGCTTTCTCAAGTAGAAGGAGCTCCATTTCTCCTGCAGCCTGTCATTTACAGGTTTTCCTCACTGACATAAATAGAAATTGGGTAGGATTTGTGCGTTGCCTGAAAGAAATGGCCTGGTGGCTTTATTGGGGAGGTCCCTCATCCTTACAGTGTCCTTGCCATAAACCCGTGGGTGACTCTGCTTGTGGGGGAGAGGGATGGAGAAGAGGAACATGGAGGGGACAGGACTGCAGTATCAAAGCCCCAGGGTGTGCTGGTGGATGAGGTTGGGAAGCACGGGTGGGATGGACTCCTGATTCCCCGGAGATTCCTCGAGAAGGAGATCCCTGCTTTCTAGCTGCCCCTTGCTAGAGGTTCAGAAACATCTAATTGAGGTTTTCAGTTTGCCTCTCCCAGCCCTCAGCCCAGGGCTTTGGCTCCGAGCCACCCATCAGCTCATGTTTGGAGCATGAAGCTGTGTTTTCAGGTGAAACCCTACCTGGGAGGAGGCTCTCCTGCTCCCCTCCCTTCTTGGCCAGCCACAGGTTTGGGCTTTGGGAGCGGATGTAGGAGTTTCTTCCTCATGGCCTTCAGGTAACTTGCCCACCTGTGGTCTCTGAATCAAACTCAAAACCTGTTTTTTGCAACAGCAGCTACGGAACTGGGCTGGGTTTGCAGGAACACCGCTTCCCAGCAAGGAAACCTCCTGGTACCCCCCTCCCTACAGAGCCCCGGGGGCTGAGCTATGATGGGGATGGCTGAGCATGGATTAACCCTTCCAGCTTGGCTTGTCCAGCAAGTTCAGGCATCTGTCTTGGTCCACATCCAAGACGCCTGGCTCAGGGGTGCCGTGGCTGCACCCATGGCCACCTCTGCACCCCTTGGCCTTTGGGGGTGCATGGCAGCAGTTGGTGTATTTTTTGGAGAGGGAAGTTTTCTGCTTTGTTGCTGGGTGCAGCCTCTTGGCCCCACGGATGGGACCTTTTAGCATGCAAATGCACTTTGCCTCATGCTTTTTAATGGTTTACTTCTGGTAATTGCCGAGACCGGTTGTAATTTTGGGACGTGGCTGGGTTTCTGAGAGCAGCTTCCCCTCAAAAGTGGTTCCCGTTGTTGCTCAGGTTTGATTTCTGCCCCCTCCCTTTATTTTTTTTTTGGTGTCTCAGGTTGAAAGCAGCAAACGTGTCCCCCTGGCTAATGTTAGAGCTGGAAAGTCCTGAGGCGCCAGAGCGAAAAATAACACGTGTTAACCTTTGAGTGTTGTATTATATTTTGTTGTTGTGCTTCTCGTACAACTTTGCTGGGAAATAATAAACATTTTGGGCCAGAAAAGATCATCCTCTGTGTAAGCCACTGGAGCAGGTCCAGCAGAGCTGCCTGGCTTTGGTCTCAGTGGAGGCTTCTGCCCCTCGGGCTCCTGTTGGAGCTGAGGCCTCTCCAGGAGACTCTTCCCAGAGATGAGCTTTCCAGAACTCCAGCTCTTAACCCTCAGCCTGGATTGCAACACTGCAGCTCTCCCCAAAACCAGAGAAATATCGGTGTAAGCTGTCAAGATGTTATCATGGTGGTTGCACAACCTGCTATTCCAGAGAAGGGCTTTCTTGGGATGGTGGGGTTTGAGACGTGCTGTCCATCCATCCATCTGTCTGTCTGTCTGTCTGTCTCACCGTCAAGAACCTTTAAATATTTCTGGGCAGTGTCAACAAAATTTGCCCCTGTGTCAGAGGTATGAAATGCATCCAATCCCAGCAAGTTGTGTGTGGATAGATGAAGGCAGAAAAGGTCCTATTCAAAATTCAAAAGGTCCTATTCAAACTCTTGCTGAAGGGAAGGGTGCAACCTTGTTTTGGCTCAAGCCTACTAGACGTCAGAGAATCTAAGTGTGACATTCCCTGCTGCACAAAGACAATCTTCATGGGTTCCCCTGCTCTCCCTTCCTGCTTTCTCCCTGAAATCTTTGGCTCCAGAGCCTCGAGAAGCTCAGCTTTCATAAAAATTCAAGCTCTGTCTCTCAAGGTTCCAGAGAGAAGGATGAAAATGTGACTCTCTGAGGACTTGAAGCTTGCAAAACTCAGCAGTGTTTGCAGGAGAATTGGCTTGGATTTGGTCTCTGGCAGTCAGGCCAGATAGACGTGGTGCTGGAGTTAGTGAGGAAATTTGCACTTGAGCTTTGTGCTGAGGGATAGTTTGTCCTTGGTGTCCCAAGCTTGTGCTGGGACAGGCGCTGTGCAAGTGGCTCCCAGCAGTGCTCTACGGGACGGGGGGCACGATTCTCAGTTAACTGAAATGTGCCCTTCCTCAAAATGTGTTTTGCAAACATAGAGGGTGATGGTGTCTGCCCCAAGGAGCACAGTCAGAGGACACGGTCAGGGTGCTGCTCCATGGGGGAAGCAGGATGAGAAGTCAAGTCTCTGGGGCTCCAAGTGCTGAGCTCCCTGGCTGGGGCTGTAGGTGCCTGTGCTCTTGGCTGGGTTACCAGTTCCCTCCTTTTTCCAGTTAATGACTGCCCCATCTCAGTGCTGACCTTGTTCCTGTTTAACTTGGCTTTCGCTGTGCTTGCTGCCTGTTCCCAATTGATGGGTTTTGTACCTCCGTGCCAGTTGGTTTGGGGGAAAGGACATGGCTTCAGTGACTTGGTTGGAGGTTTTTCTTCTAAGGCCCTGGAAAAAAGACCAAAAAACAATCTCAGAGTGCCCTCACCCTATAAAATATACCCTGGCAGATATTTTCTGTCCATATCGTGTTAGTGATAACTTAACACTTATTATAACTTAACTAAGACTTAATAATCTGGGATTCTGTACAAGGTAGCATGGGTCACTGCTGCTTGCTCTTAGGCATTTAGGTGAGGTCCCCAAATGAGTGCTCCTGTTTCTGGTGGCCATTTGCAAGGCAGTGCAGTCCTGAGTGCTCTGGAATCCATCTGGAGCTGCTGGTCCCTCAGGGGGTGAGAGTTCTTACATCCCAGATACCATCCTGAGAGTGCCTACAGCTCCGCGGGAGGGTAGGGGTTGGGCTTCTAGGAAGGAGAAGGTTTGGAAGACTGTGCACCCATGGGTGCTGGGATGTGGCTTCCAAAGGGATGGCACCTGCAGCCTTTGCTGGGAAGGCTCTGGAAAGCCCTGCGGCTTGTCCAGCCTGTGCAAGCACCCAGGGCCTGTGCAACAGGAGGAGGATGAAGGGAGCAGAATAGGAATGGGTTTATCTGCTGCTGGGGGAGCTGCTGGAGAGGATGGAAGGGAAGAGCTGGCATGGCAGAGGTGATCACAGCCAGGATCCTGGGTCCTTTGGGATCTGAAGTTTGCAGCTCAGTGGAAGTGGGGGCAGAGAAAGGGCCGGTGAGGCTGAGCTGGCTGCATACAAAGTGCTTAAAAAGAGAAAGGGTCAAAACATATATATATATATATATATTTTTTTTTTTTTTTTTTTTTTTTTTTTTTTTGTCCACCCCCAGCCCCCAATGGAAGGGGATGGAGCATCCTTCCCCCGGGGCTGGCATTTCAGAGCCGATGGCTTAGGGCCACCGGGCTGCTTGCATGGGGAGTGACCACCTAAAGCCCTTTGGCTCCGGGCAGGGCTCTGTAAAGCAGGAGGGGTCCCTGAGGAGCCCAGGTGCCTCCCCGCCCCTCCCGGGGGGATTTTTAACTTGTTTCCTTTCAGCGGAGGAAACATGACTTTTCCCATTGATGGAATTCAGCTCTGACAATGCCGAGTGACAGAATTTCCCCCTCGGAACATGCCATGGGGCTGCAGGCCGGGATGCTGCGGGGCTGAGCACCCCTTCTCAGAGCCATCTGCATGACAATGCGGCGGGCTGTGCTACCATTAGCTGCCCTTTTGCTATTAGTACCTAATGAAAATGTAACCATATTTAACCCCCCACAGTCCAAGATTAGCGAGAAAGGGGCCTAAGTGGATTTAATTCTTTTGTATGGTGAGCATCAAACTCTCCATTTTGATTGCTCTGTCCCCTCTTCCCCTCTCCAGCAGGAGAGGGAGGCAGGCAAGCTGGGCAAGGCTGACTCTCTCCTCTCAGCTGTCCCCGCACAATGGGCAAAGTATCTTTTGTGGCATTAACGGCTTGGGCTGGGGGCTGGGGGGAGCGGGGCAGGAGAACAATGTGTGAGAAGCTGAGCCTCTGGGTTTCCCACACGGCCCAATGTCTCCCCGCACCCCCCTCTGGGACCAGCAGACCTGCGGCAGCCCAGCCCACAGCTGATCCCGCCTTGATTGGCTTTTTTTTTTTTCTTTTTTTCTTTTTTTTTTTCCTTTTTTTCCTTTTTTTTTTTTTATCCCCCCCCATTTTTTTTTTTTCCCCTTCTCCTCCCTTCCCCCCTCACTGTGCTCTCGAGAGATGAAAATCCTTTCCTGGCCTGAAAGGAGAGGCGGGCCCTAAATCCCCTCCCTCCGAGGGACCGGCCAGGGCACATGACCACCAAAGCCAGGGGATTAGTGCGGGGGTGCGTGTGAGTGCGTGTGAGTGCGTGTGAGTGCGTGTGAGTGCGTGTGAGTGCGTGTGAGTGCGTGTGAGTGCGTGTGTGAGCGTGTGCGTGAGCGAGCGTGTGCGTGAGCGAGCGTGTGCGTGAGCGAGCGTGTGCGTGAGCGAGCGTGTGCGTGAGCGTGTGTGAGCGAGCGTGTGTGAGCGAGCGTGCGTGTGAGCGAGCGTGCGTGTGAGCGTGAGCGTGCGTGTGTGTGAGCGAGCGTGTGTGTGAGCGAGCGTGTGAGCGTGCGTGTGTGTGAGCGAGCGTGTGAGCGTGTGTGTGCGTGAGCGTGTGTGCGTGAGCGAGCGTGTGCGTGAGCGAGCGTGTGAGTGTGTGTGTGCGTGTGCGTGAGTGCGTGTGACTGTGAGTGTGCGTGTGAGTGCGTGAGTGCACGTGTGAGCGTGTGTGCGTGTCAGTGCGCGTGTGTGTGCGTGTGTGTGCGTGGCCTGCGGGGGGTGGGATGCCCGATATCTTTATTCCTTCCCTCCCCCCTCTCTCCAGAGGGATTTCTGCTGGGATATTTATTTACTCATTGCACCTGCTGGCTGCCAGCCCCCTTCTGCGGTTCTAAAGATCCAACCTTGGGGCAAGGAGGGCAAGGGGAATTCTCCAGCCCTTTCCCCATCCCACTGTGTTTGCCAAAATCCGAAGCCAGGGCTGGGAGGGTGGGAACATAAAGGAACCATCACTGTGGCTCAGGGCAGGGGAAGGATTTGTGTGTGAAGATGGTGGGATCTCTCCAAGGAGGAGATGGAGGGAATGGGCTCAGGTCTGGTTGGATGGCCCAACCCCTGGGCATGCATGGGATTTGGGATGAGCAGCTCATCCTGCTCTGTGCCCAGAGAACCAGAGGGCCTGGTCCTCAGCACTGGCCTGCTGGTAACCCCTGGATGCCCTCAGCTGTGACAGCTCTGGATAAGATGGACACAGGGGGAGGAAGGTCCCATCGTGGTTGTCATTGCTTGTGGGAACCCCGTTGTTAAGGATTTTTGCTTGTGGAAATAACCACTTACAGGATCACCTCCTCCTTCTGCATGGGAAGAACCGAGGCAGAAAGCTCTCAGTTGACAAAGCCAGTGGCAGAGTTGGAGCCAAGAATAGCATTTACCACCATTTAATTCCTGCCTCTGTGTTTTTAATGTCCCAAATTCACAACTGTCTTGGTTTCCCTTCAGGTTTTTTCTACTTGCACTGTATCATTTTGTGCTGGAATTCCCACTTTTTCCAAGAAAATGGTTTTTACAGAGCCCACCAGCCAAACCAACATCTCCTTCCCACCCATGCTGTCAGAACTTGTATGCTCATGGAGGAAATCTGCCTCAGTTGAGGTGAGGGTAGCAATCAGGTCTGCAGCCTCCAGTCTGTTTCTCTGTTCACAGCCTTGGTTAGCTGGAAAAAAATTTCTCTGTGGAGCAAGGACAGTGGTGAGGGTACAGGGGATGCTCTGGGTCAGCCTGGGGGGGGGATCTGGCAAGTGTCAGCACCTCTGGAATGAAGGGGCAATGGTGCAGCAGCTCAGGACTGGATGAGCTGACCCATCCTTACAGGTAGTTAGGTCTGGCTGCAGGGGGGGTTTGCCCTAAGGGGGCTGGGGGGGATGCCAGGGAGTGTCACTGCCTGGGATTGTCACCTCCAGTGTCCTTGCTGCATGGCCTCGAGGTGAGCACAGGGCTCTCGGGGCAAGAGGAGATGCTTGATTCCAGGGACTTCAAAAAAATGCCCCAAGTGGAGGGTGAGCAGGGATGGAGAGGCAGGCTCTGGAGCAGCAGGAAGGTTGTGGTCCTCACTGAGTTGCAGAACCGAAGTTTTGCAGGGCTTGGGTTGGAGGAGAAGCGTGCGAGGGGGTGGGGGACAGAGAGGAGGGGGCTGCTTGTGTGAATGTGCCCCCGCTCATTGTTCTGCCCTTTTATTCTCCGGGCCTCGATGGGACTGATTTAGAAATCCTAATCAGGGAGCAGTCTCCTCGCCTCCCGAGTGTGACACAACCCGAGCTGCTGGGGACGCCTTTGTTCCCTAATGACAGCTGACTTCATGCAGCACTGGGAACACTTTGAGCAGAACTCGGCCCCGCCGGGGCTGGCAGCTGCAGCCTTAACTCTTTCTTGCCCACCTGCATGGTGGGATGGGGAGAAGAAGGGGGTGGGGAGGTGTCCTGCAAGGACCTGGAGCCAAAATGCACATCCCCCTGCAAGGATGCTGGGCTTCACCTCTGCAGCCGAGGGGGAGTGGAGGGGATAAAGCTGCAGAGCTGGAATTCTGTTGGATGGAGGTGGGAAAAGAGGCAAAGTCATTTTCCAGGGGTTGCCGCTGTTGTGTGGCCATTTTTGGGTGCCTGCTGCAGGTATTCCTTAGGAAACAACCCAAAAGAGCCCAAACCAGGCCAGGATTTGCTGCTGCTTTGGAGGGGGGGGGAGGCTGAATTCTGTGTCGCTGCTTTGAGTTGCAGAAGGGCTGAGCCTGAAGTGCTTCCCCTCTGGCTGCAGGGCACTGACATCACTTGTATTGAAAGTAAAAGGCATTGAGTCACTCCAAGATGTTCCCGGAAGGATTTGTTGGCTCTGCCAGCACCGAGCTCGGGAGCAAGCCTCCTTCTCCCTCTCTTGGCCTCAGTTTCCCCCCTGGCAAAGCGGGGCTCATGAGACAACGTCCTGCCCTGAGCTGTGCTATTTAGTATTGGAAATGTACTTGGGGTTGCCTGGGGGGCCGGCACCATCAGGAGTTAAACCCTTTTGCCTCCTCTCTGTTTCTTCTCAAACCGCTGCACTGACCTGGAAAAATACTTGTGGAAAATTTATCCTTATTCAAAAAGCAGGAGCCAGGAGGGGCAGAACTTCCCCGGCCTGATGGGCTGCAGTCCTCCCTCCCATGCCAAGGCTGGGTGAACCCCCGGGTGGCTCTGTCCTTGTCACCTCCAGCGGGTGCAATGACCTGATGGGTCCATCCCAGTTTCCCAGCACCTGTGTCCCCTCCGCTGTCCCCGACCCGCGGCCGCCCATGCTTGGCCAGGGTCTCCCTGGCGACGGGGCCACGGGATGCTGTGCAGTCCATTTGTCACCAATTGTCACTGTTTTGTTCTGCCTTGTATGTGCACTCGATTGTGTCACGGGGGAGGTGAGGAGGAGCAATCAGGCCTTGTCTAATGGGCTACGGTCTCCCGCTGGGGGGAAAAAAAAAATAAAATAAACCCCAGAGTCTGGCTGGGGAGGGAAGGGGAAAGGCGGGAGCATCCCGGGTACCAGCCACCATCCCGGCTGGATCCTGGCATGGCCACAGGGCAGGAGAAGATCCTGTCTTGGTTAGCTGAGAACTCAGGTCAGGGATGGATTTGGCTCTCTGCAGCGTGGCTGTGTCCCTGCAAAGTGGGCTCTCTGCCCTCCTCCTCCTCCTTGTGCTATGGTCCAATGCTCCCCATCATCACCCACGGGAACCTTCACCCCCTGCCACGCTTGTGGGATGAGGTTTGACCACTTTGGGTCTCTCCCCATCCAAAGAGAGGTGGGTTTCCTGCAGGACAAGCCCACCCCTGGGCACTCCAACCATGAAAGTTTGGGAGCTCAGCCCCTGGGGGTTGGCATTCCAGGCTTTGGGCTGAGGATGGATGAACACCTTGGGCAGATCCCAGCTTCTGAGCAATTCTGACTTCCCCCAGGTGTGTTGCTGAAAGGGACTTGGTGTATTAGGGATTTCAATATTCCTCTGTTAGCGTGTGCCAATTTTTGGATGAAGATGTGACCTCATACTAAACTATATATAGATAAGTAGTCTTTTTTTTTTTTTTTTCTTCTCTGCCTCATCATCATCAGCTTTCCCAATGTGGCATGATTCATTTCTCCCTGCTTGGCTCCTGTAGTCATCCCCCCCTTTTCTCTTTTTTTGTTGTTGTTGTTGTTTAATCTTCCAAGTTCAAGAGCCACCAGGACGAGCTCCGAGTAGAGCCATGGCCAATCCCTCAGCACCCACACTCCAGTTTTTCTGTAAACCTTTAATTCAGAGCAGGCTGGCCAAGGCCTTTACGGGATTTCAGGGCAGCCATTCAGCATCAGCTGCGAGGAGGTTGGGAAAACTTGAGCAGTTCAACCCCAAAGCAGGCAAGTTGAGGCGGTTCCAGCTTGGCTTCCAGACCTGGAGCTTGGTGTGAAATACCTCAGAGGGAAGGGAGCAGAGGGTGTCCTTGGCAAAGTGTCAGACCAGGCAACTGAAACCACCAAACTTTTCCAGCACATGGGATTTGGCAGGTTGTTTTCCTTACTCCCTGGTGGCCATCAGTCCACATCTCCAAACCACCTCATGGTGACTCTTGGGAGGTGGCTGTACAGTGGTACCACGGGTTGCTTTTTGGGGAGTGTTTTTTGGGTGTTGTGCTGGTTGCCCGCTCAGACTTTGCCATCTGTGAGGTTGGCAGGAAGCTGCTGCTTAAACAAGTCCTTTGTAGTGGCTGGATCCAACAGCAACAGGGCCAGGAGAGCAGGTTCTGGCCTGGAGAATTGATGCTAGTGCTATGGATGGGGAGGAGAAGGTACACAAGGACGAGTGGAAGGCTAAGGTGAGGTCAGCTGGAGGATCAGGAGGAAGTTTGTGAGATTATTTTGGTGGCTGCTCTTATCTCATCCCCCCCTGACACCACACTATCTTCTGTGAGGACCAGGAGGTGTTTTGAGAGACCACCATGGTCACCTCCTCATCTGCAGAGCTGCTGGGACCCCATGCTGGGAAAGGGCATGAAAAATCCAGAGGGAGCTCTTCTTTCCCATCCAGCTTTTCTACCAGGTGCAGCTCTGGGAATTTTGTTTTCTACCTGAGCCCAGCTACTCCTAACCCGCTGCTGCCAGCCCTGCTTGGGCTCATCTCTGCTTTTCAGGATCTCAAAAGCCCTGGTGACACCTGCCCCATTGCCCGGGTGGCTCTTCCATCCCTTCAGGATTTCTGTTTCTGCCAAAGGTGGCTTCAGGTTCCTCCTGGAGCCCCGGGCAGATCCATTATCCCAACAGGGGAAGTGTCAGAGAGGATGCAAATGGGCTTTGTCAAAATACATATTTTTATATTTATATATATATATATATATATTTATATATAAAAATAGCTCTTGGACCAAAATTCATTTCTGGGAAGGAGTGCTTGTTGTGACTGTTTGCTACAGGTGCTGTCAGAGCAGGGCTGGAAATGCAGAGTGTATTTCCCTGGAAGAGATTTCTCTCTGGAGTGGAATGCAGGTGCTTTCTGCCCATGGCAGAGCACTTTTGGATACAAAGTGAGGGGTGAGGTAACCCTGGGGCTTGGGGAGCCCACAGTGGTTGGCCTTACAAGAACAAATATTTCCATGGATGCCGTGATGGGGGTTGATGCTGGAGGAGTTGGATTCGCTTTTCCAGCAGCAAAAACACAAACCTGGCTGATGGGTTGATGAGCAAGAGTGAGCTCAGGGATGCTGCTGGGGGGGTCTCTGTACATCTGTGCTGTGGGGTTGATGGCAAAGAGGGGGTCTTGAGGGATGGGGAATGCTGGCTTTCTGCAGCTGCTCTCCCAAGAGCTGCCTCCAGGAATCTGTGTTTGCTTTGGCTGCACGGTGCCTGCAGCACTGGGAGGGATAGAAAGCTCCAGGAGGAAGGAGAGAGGAGGGGTCTTGTGTGGTTCCAAAGGTGATAATGTGCCTGGTCCATGTGGAGCTGGAGCTTCAGGGCTGCAGGAGCTGGACCTTGGGATTCATCCCTGAGTTAAAGGCCTGGAGGTTATTTTAATGGACCTGGTTGGAATTTTGCAGCCACAGCTTGAGCCTCTCTTTCCTGAAACTGAATTAATTGCTATTGGTGGAACAAAATCTGGATTGAAATTGCTGGATTTTCAGCTGTGGAAATGGCTTCTCCCCCCTCCTTTCCCTTTGGTTTCCCTTTCATTCCTTTTCTCCTTCTGCTGTCTCCGTAAAGGAAAAATAATCCCAGGACCTGAAAAAGCAAAAATCAAGACCTGAAAAAGTTTGAAAATTTTTGTTTGATTTCTTATTGAAAAAGAGAAATATTCCTTCATTTGAAGAGCTGGCAGAGTTTGATTCCTGTCCAGGACAACTCCACTGACCTGTTGCTTCTTCTGGTTTTGCTCAACAGTCTTGAATACTGAGCAGGGTGAAGTCATCCCTTTAAACAGGGATTTAACAGGGATGCTGGAGGTAGTTTTGGAACAAAAGCTGTTCTTGTAAGAGTCTCTCTCTGCAGTTTCAGTTCCACTGGAGACAAAAGCATGGGATGTGGAGAAACCCTGTGGGATCAGGAGGAGCTCCACAGCCCGTGGTTGTGCTGAGCTCTCTTCAGGGATGATGCAGGGAAAGGCAGAAAGTCAGATTCAAGGACTCTGCACATTGCAAAAGTCTTAAAACTGGGAATTGAACCTAGTCTTGATGTTCTGATTTCAAGATTGGAAATCTGGATTTCCCATCTCCTGACTCCTCCCTGGCATCATCATTCCCTTGGAGACCCCTTGGGCTTAGGCTGACTGTTCCAGCCATGTCCCTTGTTCAGTACTCTCCAGGAGCAAGAAAGGAGCAGAAACAGTAGATGAGAAAGGGAAAGCTTTTACTCCTCATTTCTCAGTGGTATTTTTATGTCCGGCACCCTGTATGAGCAGAGAAAAGGGTGGCCCATCTGTTTCTAGCACCGTTAAAGACCTTTGA
This sequence comes from Phaethornis superciliosus, assembly GCA_023637945.1. Lineage (NCBI taxonomy): Eukaryota > Metazoa > Chordata > Aves > Apodiformes > Trochilidae > Phaethornis > Phaethornis superciliosus. The sequence continues at coordinate 10,414,535 of JAJQWJ010000021.1, read as the reverse complement.
CTGCATGCGGCCCTCAAAAATAAAATAAAAATAGGACCCTTTGGTCTAAAAATGTCAAACGCTCTTTCATCTTAGGCAACCCCCAACTGGGACCATATCCTCCCCAAGCTGAGAAGCAGGAGTGGGTTCCCACCAGTGTTCATCCTGGCAAAGGCATCTGCACCCCCCTTTCCCCTCCCCAGTTTTTTTCTTTTCAAAAGAAGGAAGTCAGGCACTTGAGGTTGACACTGGCTGCTGACCTCTGAGGGCTGCTCCCCTGGACCTCTTCTCCAGCTTCTTTCTGACTCAGGAGATTCCTATAGGACTCAGGAGTGAAGAGGTTAAAGCCTCTTTAACAAGTGTTGGGAGGAGGGAAGTGTGTTTGACATGCTTTAGGACCAGACTACAAGAGGGCTGAGCCAGCAGGATACAATTAATGGCTGGGAAGGGAAGATTGCTACAATATGGGCTTGCTTTCTCCTCATCCCTGTCTTGCTCTCCACTGGAAGCCCTGCTCTGCATCCCATCCTGCTGGGAACCCGTGTGGACTCGGGGAGACTCAGGAGGGGCTGGAAAAAACTGGCGTGGTGCAAGCTCTGCTGATTTGGCAGCAGTGCATCTACATGAGGAAAATGTTTGGGTGTAAGTTCAGGCTTTGGAAACTTCCGCTAATTAAAAGAACATTTTAAAGGTTGCTTGAGATGCCTAGATAAATACCTAGCCCTTTTTGATATGAAAGCTCTTTTTATTTCTCTGACTCGGGGATAGCCTAAGCCCTGCTGTGTTGGAAAAGGGAAAGAAAAGGATTTTAATTTAGGAGAAGCAGCTCATTATTTCTTTCTTATAATCTTTGAAGGCTTTTTTGTAGCATTTTTGCTGTTACATGGGGTTAATGTTGACACAAGGTACTCTGGCACATGCTGCCTTCAGAGCCACAGGAGGATGCAGGTCTCAAGCCCAAGGCAGGGCTGGTTCTGGAGGTACCAAGTCCATTATTTACTGACTCAGGTGACTGCCATGTCATGTCTGTGACCTGATGCTCCTGCAGAGAGGGGGGTTACTTGTTGCTGTGCCATCATCTCTCGCCACAATGGAAAACTGTAAATCCTGATTCTTTCCCTATCTGTTGGGTGAAATGGCTCCTGGGAGCACTGCTGGCCTGGGGGGGCTGTGTGACCCCTGGAAGGCAGGTACCTGGGCAGCTGTGATTCTCCAACTTAATTTTTAAGCAGGAAGGGCATGCCAGCTGCTTCAAGTATCAGAAAAAGAATTATAATTAATATCTTCCCCCCCCAGGTATTTGAAACAGAATGGTTTAATTGCTCATGAAGTTCAAAGGAGCTTTGCCTGTCCCTTCCTCCAACTTGTGTGGGAGTTTCTCTGCTGCTGGGTCCCTTCCAGGGCTTACATGATGCAAACCAAGCCTTGGACTGGGGGGCTGTCTCAGCCAAGGACTCTTGCAGAATGGATGTGTGGTCCAAGTGCCTGTGCTGCTGTTCCCAGGATGCTGGGCTCCTTACCTCCTGCCTCCTCCCTGGCTTCCTGCACCACTGAAGGGATGGTCTGGGAAGCATGCAGGCAGCTGCTCCGCCTGGATTCTCCTTTTTATTGGAAACAGCCCTTTGAGCACTCAGACCTTGGAAAATTATGTCCAGCTGAGCCACGGCCACCCATTATGGCACTGGGTGACTTCTTTAGCTGCTCTGTGCTGCACCTCCCAGCTCAGGGAGGATGGTCCCTCCTCCTCCTCCTCCTCCTCCTCACCCCTCTCCCAGCTGGCATTCCCATGGGGTTGGGTGGCTCCTCTCCTTCCATGTGAGGCTGGTACAATCTTGGTAAGAATCCCTTGGTGCTACTGGTGGTGTATAAATAAGTGGAAAAACCACTTGGTCTCCCTGGAGATGTGCTTAGGCTAGGGTATTATTATTTTTTTTTTGGCTAACCCAGCCTACACAACAGCTGTTGAGCAATCCTTCGTCCTCTAAAAACAAATAAGGAGCAAGTCTGGTGGCCAAATGTTGCAGGCACGTTGGAATGATTCTTAGCAAACTGCATTGGCAGTGTGGGTCTGCTTAAGAAAACAGCTGTGAGGTTTGTCCCTCCTCCTCCTGTGCAGCATCCCTTGGTCTGGAGAGGAGAACTATTGTGGAGCAGTCCCTGAAGGATGGCACAAAGTCATCATCAGAGTGCCCAGAGTTTATTTCATGCTAAAGGTCTGAGGGTTTGTATCCCATGAGCAGAGGCTGCTTTCCTCCCACCTCATCTTCACACAGCTTGGGGGCTCCTGGAGGAGGGAAATGGGGAGTGGTGGCTGCAGCCCACCCGGGTCCTTGTCCTGGAGGTGGCACAGGGACAGCAGGCACCGTGTCTTGTCCCCTCCTCCCATCTGAACATGGCTCTGAGCTTCCTCTCCTGACACACCTAAAGTGGTTCCTGGGAGAAAATGAGCCAAAGATTGAATATTTCTTAGCACTCCTGTGAAACGAGCCTTCATTTGCTGGTTTGCTCAAAAAAAATAATCATCATAATAATTATAAAAAGACCTCGAAAACTGAGCCTGGGTCTGGTATGGATTCTCAGCAGAACACCTGACATCTGGGCTGAGATGGAAAGTCTTTCCCAAGATAGTTCTGTTACATATGGTTATGAAAAAGTCCTTAGCCAATTTCCCCCTGATTATTTTCATTATTGTCATTATTTACTGGTGTTTTTTCAGCCTGGATAATGGAAAAAAGCTGAGCTGATCCCTGCTGTAATTCCTAGCCCACCGTGCAGCTTCAGTCCAGCATATTAGCAAGATGCTTTGCAGATCTGCAGGAGATATAAAATTGGTAGTGAAAACAGTTTCTGCTGTTCACATCTGCTGCAAGCATTTTTCAGTTGTGAAAGCTACTCCGTTATGGTGTCTACAAACAGTTCTGCTTTTCAATTTAAGAAAAAAGAAATAAATAAAAGGGAATTAAATGGTAAAGGCAGAGCTCCAGAGGTCCTCTCCTCAGGACTTGTGTGTCCCAGCAGCATTTCTGCCAAGCTCTTGGCATTTTCAGCTGCTGTGTTCCCTGGGTGAGCAGAGGGGTTGCAGTGTCCCTGGGTGGCATTGGGAATGATATTTGGTTCTGTGCTTGTAAGGAGATCAGCTGAGACTGCAGTTGGATTCAGCTCCGTGTAGGAATCGTGTCTGTTCCTCAGGGATGCGGCATGTGGAGGGGTTTGGGATCAAACTGAGCTGGGACCCTAAAAATCCAGCTTTGGGGGGATGGAGTAAATCCCTTAAGCTCTCTTAAGTCTGCCTTCTCTGCTCGGTGCATTTTCTCACACCCTTTCTCTAGTTTGCTTATTTATACCGGAAAATACTTCTGTCCAAAACTGCCTTTGCTTCCCAGTTGTGCCTCCAGGACCCCGCAGAGGAGATCCCATCCCTCAGCCTGCTCAGGTTCTGCTGCTCAGGAGCAGCCCCAGGACCAGCAGAGCCTACGTGCCCAAGCCCCACAGAGCCCATTAGTTTGGGTCCATCAGGCTGTTCCCTCTGCCAGGGGGTTGGAGCTCTTTGCTCTGCCCTTCCTTGGCATGGTGGCCAGGCTGCCACATCTAGGACATGAAGGCTTGGCTGTGCACTGGGCTGGGCTAAAAAAAAAAAACGGTTGTATTTTCTTTGTGCTTTCCTGCACCAGGCAGTCCCCAAAACACAGGCAGGAGCCTGTTGGAAAACCTCGGGGTGGCTGAGCAGATTTTTTTTTTATTATTATTACTTCCCTGATGGTGGTTCTTGACACAAACTCAGGCTGAAACTTCTGAGGAGCTGATGACCAAACCCTTCTGCAGCTCTGGGGAGATGTGGAAACAGAGTATGTCTGCAGGAGAGGATTTTTATTATAGCATTATTAATAATTACTTGCCTCAAAGCTTTGAGCTGAGCTGGGACCCAGTATTCAGGAGGTGGCATGGGGAAGGTGTCTGGATGTCCCTGCTCATGGCCAAGAGCACATGGCTGTGTGTGGTACAGGGTGATGGGGGTCACCTTCTCCTGGCCTTCTCCAGAGACACTGGGGGTGTCTGCTAATGCCACTAAATGTACCTGAGAGATGACACCTGATGCTCAGCCAGTTTCTCTCCCCTCAGCTGCTGGGCTGCTTTTCCTCCAGCTCTGGGACACTCGGGTGTTGCTGAAGAGAACTGGGAAGAGCAATGTGCTAGGTCTCCTGGTAGATGTTCCTCTTGGGGTTTCCAGCTGATTTCCCTCAGATTTATGCTTTGTGTGAGCATTCCCCGTGATGCTAATTAGTGCTGAGTCTCTCTCTGAGCAGCATTAGAGGTAATGATGATTGCAGACAATTGCTTTCTGGGGGTAATTATTCAGCAATTCCCAGCCAGAACCTTCTGCAGGAAAAAATTGGCTCATTTGTGAGAGTAGAAACATGGACTGATGTTGGGTGTCTGCCTTGGGAGGTGGCTGCTCACCTCCAGAGATGGGGTGGGGGTGACTCCAGCTCCCATCACCAAAGGAAGGTGATGGCTTTGCTGCTCTTGGCACCCAGCTCCGAGGACTTGGTTGGTCCTGGAGGAGAAGGGGGTGGCTCTCGGGTCCCAACCTCAGCCTTGGGCACTTGGAATTCTCCATCCATCCCCCTGAGGCATTGGGATCAGATGTTTCCCTTCTAGTCTTGTGGCCTGTGTTCCAACAACTGCTGTCAAACACCACATCTCCCTCTCCAAACACTCCTCTTGTGCAATCCCAGCAGGAGCAGCTCTGCCAAGGTGTGAGCTAACTGCACCTTGGGATGGGGAAGCTGAGGCCCAGCCTCTGAAGCTTGGGCTGGGCTGCTTTAACACTTTCAGTGCTGTTTGCCACTGGGGAGGGGTCCCAGCCCCCCTGGGGCCGTGGCAGGGAGCTGCTGGAGATGTGCTGTTCCTCTGCTGCCATTGCTGGAGGGGATTTGTTGTTAAGGAGAGCATCACTGTGGCTTTTAGCTAGGGGTTTGCTATTCATCATAATATTGAGGTGTTTGGTGGTTTTGTTGTTTGTTTTTTTTTTTTTTTTTAAATTATTTCCTTTAAAATACTCTTTTTTCCCCTTGGTTTCTTGCAAATGATGGTGTTAGAGCCCAGAGCTGTCCTGTTGTTTGCTGTCCACCTTTTGGCTGTGAGGAGCAGACCCTTCCTCAGGTTCCCGTCACTTCTAAGTTGGTACAATGTATTTTTTATTTTTTTTCTTAAGCTCAACGTGAGGCTTCCATAAGGCTCTTCAAATTGGTGTTGCCTTTCAAGCCAAAGGGCCGGAATAAGGTTTACAAGCCATAAAAGCCTCTTATCAAAGTTGATTTCCTCCAACGCACCTTTCATCTTTTATAGTATTTACTTTTCAAATCCTTGAACTTAAAAGGATTAAACACGTTAAAAGAAAAAAAAAAAAAGGAGAGGGAATGAGAAAACAAATAAGGAGGAAGATGGGTTGAGTATGAATTATGAGAGGCCCATATAAAATATGAATTAGGAGAAAGGCTACACAAAGAGTTGTCATTTTCTGGACTTATGAACATTAGAGTGTGCTGAAGCTTTAAGGAATATTTAATTTGTCTGCATTTTTTTTTTCTTTCACAAAATGACTGGAGAAAGGACAGGTGACTAGGGGGATATGAGGGATTTGTGTGGGATGTGTCACCTCCCTCAGTGAGCCCTTGTCCTGCTGCAAAATCCTTCCCTAGGCAGAAAACCTTGCAGGAAGGAAAGCAAAGATCTGGGCAAAAAGCTGCCAGAATAACAAGAGTTGTGAAAGGGCTCAGCAATCGCTTCTCCTGGTAGGGCACCAGAGAAGCATCCCTGTGGATTGGAGACATTTCCAGGACACTTCCAGGGCCACCAGCTGCCTGCAGGAGTGTTCTGGTGAGGTCAGGAGCAGGTACAGGCAGCAAACCTGTAGATTTGCCTGCAGTGTCCATCCCTGGAGAGGTGTCACCTGAGTCCCCAGAGTGGCTTTGTCCCCCTCCTTGGTGGCCCTGTGCCTCTTCCCCAGCTGCCAGCAGTGCCCTCAGCTCCCAGGGGCTGGGCTGCCACTTTGGGTGAATTCACACCTTGGAAATGCTTTGGAGTTTTGCTCCTGGACACGGTGCTTGGATTCCCTCCCCTCTGCCATTCCTTGCCAGGCTTCCCAGGAGGATCTTCCCAAACACCCCAGCCCCAGGGGGAAGCTCTGCTGGCTGTGTTAGACCTCCAGAAGGTTGCAATCCGGGGCTGGTTCTGGGTCACTGCTCGTGGCCCCAGCTCTGCCTGCAGTGCAAGGGCTGGGGGCAGGCAAAGCAAACACCATGGGGAGCCCCAGCCCTGACCTCCTTGCCCCCCGCATCCGCCCAGCTCGGGGGTTCCTGTCCTGGGCACTTTGGTGGCTGGCTGTGTGTGAGGAGCAGAACACAAAGCCCCTGGAGATGGCTGAGCAAACCAGTGCCACCTTCAAAGGGGTTTTTTTGATGCCTGGTGGCTTCTCCCCACCCCTGTTTAAGCCCTGTGTCCCAGAGCTGACCCACCAGGCAGCTCCATCACCAGCATTTGGTTGGTCTGAGGCTGCTCTCAGTGTCCCCTGGGCCAAGCTCCTGTTTTTTTAGGGTGGGTGGGAGCAGAAAAGGACACAAGGAGGGACGCTCAGGTGTTTGTACCCCCTTTGGCTCTTTCACTGCAATTTTTTTCCTCGGTTCCCTTTCTGGGAAGGGTAAGACAGGGATGCGCAGGCATCAAGCTAATGAGTACCAGACCTCCTGGCATGTGCAGGGTGGCCCTCAGATGTGTTTTGTGCTGAAACCACTAGTTCTGTGATGGGTGCATCCCTGAGGGGTCAGCCAGGTGGACACATGGGGCAGTGGTATCCTCTGGGGATGCTGTCAGGAGAAATCCCCATCCTCTTCCCCCTGGCTGACTCCTGCTCCTTTCTGCAGCCTCGGTTTTCCAAGCTGCTGCTGCTCAGGGCTCTGCTGTGAGGGAGGGCAAATCCCCAGGGTGAAACCAAAGAGCAGAGCTTGGAGGTTAATGCTTAAACCCAGAGCACCTCAGCCACGTCCTGGGTACCTCCCCTGAGACTACAACTGCTGTGAGTCAGCCTTCTGCAGCAGGATCCTGACTCAGGGTGATGCCAGTGGTCTGGCAGGGTCATTGGGATCATGGGGAAAGCTCTGGGATGCTCAGGTAGAGTGAGGGGCTCTCTACTGCATGTTGGGAAACCTCCTGTGGTGTATACATGGGCTGGAGTCACCATCCCAGGAGGTATTTAAAAGGGGTTTGGACCTGGTCCTTAAGGACATGGTTTAGTAGTTAGCTTGTGGTGTTGGTCAAAGGTTGGACTGGATGAGCTTGGAGGTCTCTTCCAGCCTAAAACATTCTGTGATTCTGTTTGTAACTTTGTCCTTCACTGAGCCCGGGATCCATGCGAGGGAGGGCGAAGAATGGCAAAAAAAAAAAAAAAAACAACAAAAACCAAACCAGAATTGGTTCAAAGCAGATTCTGTCCTTCCCGCTCCCCCTGTTTCCCACTGAGTTTTCTCTGAAATTTCTCTATCAAAAGCATTCTTGTTACTGTTACAGAGACTGTTGGCAAAGCCCCTGGAGGGCAATGTGCAAAGGCCCAGGGACCTTGGTGCCAAAGCCCATGTCAGCTGCTGGGGGAGGTGGTGGCTGGGGAGGACAGGGCTTGCAGGGTGCTGCTTTCAGGCTTGTTAATCTCTGACCTTCCCAGAAGTGTCCCCCCTTGTTTTGACACATTTCAACTACCCCCCCACGCTGCCCAGGGAAGCTATGAGCTGAGCTGCTGCTTCCCCTTTTGGTGGCTCTTTTTAAAATTTTGTTTTATTTTGTATATTTATTATTATCATTATTATTATATCTCAAGGCAGAAGGTGGAAGCCCAACCTCTGGGGTGTCTTTACTTGCTTCTCCCTCTCCCATCATCCCCACTGGGAGCTGCAGTGCTCGCTGGAGGCATGGGCAGAGCTCCAAGACTCTAATTACTGATGCTTCAGGAACTGCTGCAGGATTTGGGGCAATGGAGCTGGGGAACGGTCTGGATTCCAAGACTTATGAGGAGCAATTGAGAGAACTGGAGTTGTTCAGCCTGGAGAACAGGAGGCTGAGTGGAGACATCCATCATGGGGCACGTGGTTTAGCACTGGACTTGGTAGAGTTGGGTTAATGGTTGGATTCGATGATTTTTAAAGCTCTTTTCCAACCAGAATGATTCTGTGATTCTTTGAGTCTGATTTTGGCTTTGTTTTGTGCCATTTGATGGGCCTGGAGGAGCCTTTCTGGCCTTTGCCCCTTTGGTAGCCATCAGTCTGGCAGGGATGTGCACTTGGGGACCCCAGGGTCCAATGTCACTTGCCTGCCTGTGCTGCTGTCTGAGGAAGGGCAAACCCGGAGGTGGTGAAAGTTAAAAACTCAGTGGTCACAAGCAGATGGGTTTTGCTTACAAAGTGCTGGAAAGCAACCCTCGCCAGGCGGGTGTAGGGCAGGCAGGAACAGAGCTGGCATGTTTTTGCAGTGGATGTATTTGGGGGGTGATAAAATGCTTTGAAATTTTCTCCCCTGGAGCAAAATCCTCTGACTGGAGGCTCTAAAACTCTTTGCCAAAGTGCCTGCTGCACACGATGTGCAAATCCCACTGCAGGACAATGGGACTTTGCCCATTAGGAAGTTAAATCCCTTCTGAAAACAGGACTTGGATATTTCTTAGAGCCTGCTTATAATTTTACCTTGATGCTCCCTTTATGAGCTGAGCTTTTGCTCTGCCATATGGTGGCCGTGGCTGCGCTCAGGGAGATCGGGGATGTTTTCCCCTTGCTCTGCTGAAGGAATTTGAAAATCTGCTCCTCCTAATTTATAGCATTTCTGGCCTCTGGGAAAAGGTGGCTCCTCTGACCTTGTGCCTTTGATGTGCACCCAGCAGCTCACAGCTGCTGCCCCAGGAGCTGGGAAGGGGAAGCTTTTGGGAGAGGGTTGGTTTGGCTGAGCATGGAGCCCATCCTCTTCTCCAGTGGCTTGTCCTGGCCCCTCATCTTCCCCTTGGCCACCATGGTGCTGCCTGCTCCCTCCCCAGGGACACCACCAGTGTCCAACCTAGAGCAAGGCAGACCCAGGGAGCCAGAAGAAGACCCCTGAAGAGGTTGACTATAGGAATGGGAAAAAAAAGCTTTTTGAGCCTTTTTGCCTGCATCTGAGCTGCTAAGCAGTGAGGACAGAGCCCACCAGAGAGGCATCCCTGGGATGGAGGTGCTGACTAAGTCCCCTGTGCTTGTTGGGAAACGATTCTCTGGCTGCTTGGGGGGTTTAATTTAATTTAATGAGCTGAAAATATCTTGAAAGAAGCCATGAAGCCCATGAAGCCCACGGCTGGGCTGGTGCAGGGGATCCAAGGAGTGGCTGGGGCTCCTTCCTCCTGCGGTGATGGGCTGGGTGAAGGGAGCCCAGCACCCATCGATTAATTAAAATCTCCCAGCCCGGTTTGCTTTGGCTGCAAGCAGTGTGAGAAACTTCCTGGCAGGATTTCTGTGTCGTCCAGGCTGAAGTGTTGTCATCCCGGGCTGCTTTGCATGAGAATGCCGGGGGCTCTCGTTATGCAGAAGGATGCTAATGGGCAGGGAGAGGGCTGGAGCTCCCTGGGAAAACTCTGGTTGTGAGGGGAGGGGGGGGAAAGAGAAAAACCACCCAAACAAAATAAACCCTGACAGTCTGGGGAGAGAGGAGGAGGACTGGGGGCGAGGAAATGGGATGGGGGGTGCAGCAGAAGGGTTGAGAAAAGCAAGTGCAAAGCTAACAAGGTTCTGTTTGGGCTTTTTATTTTTCATTTATCTTTTTCTCAGTGGTAGGAGATGGCTCTGGGCTGCTGGGTCTCTGGGTCCTGCTGCCCACAGGACTGAGACACCTGAAATCACTCCTGCTGGGCTCATACTCAGGGGAAACTGAGGCATGGAAGAGCTCAGATTTGCCTGAGGTGTGCATGGGAAGGCTTGGGGGACCTGGTCTTGCTTTTCTGGTGTTCCCAATGCCTTATGCTCCAGAACTCACTTGTCCTCCTTGTTTCATTGCTTTAGCATAGCTAGAAGGAACAATCACTAACTTGCAGATGGAAATAAGAAGGTTTTTACCCGCAGATGGGTTTGGGGCTGAACTTCCCAAGGGCAGTTGGGTTCTTTTCCAGAATGCCCCTTGGTTTTTCCTTCCTACATTTGCTAAGCATTCTGTAAAGAGTGAGGTATGGGAGCAAGTTGTCCTCTTGAACCTTCTGGACATCATTTTCCATTTTTCTCTCCTACTTTGAGAAACTTGAGGTGGCTCTGAGATGGGGAATGTTTGAAACTGATCATGGATAGGACCCCTCTGAGTGGGTTTCCAGGTCCATAAAGTGACAGAGATGGTACCTACCCATCCCAGGGGGGAAGTGGGGCCTACAAACCCCTCATTTTACACCAGGCTGTGTCACAGGCTCGTCATAGGATGGATTGGGTCTTGAGTTCTTAGGTTTGGCATCTTATGAAAAGCAGACAAAATTCCTGGTGCCCTCTGGAGAGCTGCAGAAGAGCCAGGTGCAAGGGTCTAAGGAGCTTAAACCTTTCCCTCTCTGTTGGTGTTGATGGAGTCATCTGGTTTTTAATGGCCTTGGCATTACCCTCTCTGTTGGTGTTTAGAACAGGGGATGGATTTTTCACCTCCAGCTCCCAGGGATTATTGCTGTGTTGTTTCTTTCTAACCTCCTGATGTACCCTGCAAACCCCGGCTCGGGACAGTTCTGACCCAGCCACCACCAGCAGCTGCCGCCAAAGAAAACACAGCTGGAAACCCCTTGGCTGCTTTTTTCCTGATCAGTTGATGGGCTAAACCAACCTTCTGCTGAGAGTGGCAGGGCTGGACCATGCACAGCCCTGCCAGGGTAGGACTGCCTGAATGGTTCTGCATACAAAGGGTTGATGGTGCTGTTGGCTTGAGGCATGATGAGGGCCAGAAGAAGGTCTGGATCTGGAGGTTTCCCCCAGGTTTGGTGTGCCTGCATCCCACCTAGCTTTGGATTTATATTCCCTGTCCTTCGGGGAGAGGCATGGTCTCCAAACACCATCAGACACCGCTGCTGCTTGTTCCCATGTGGGAAGGGCTGGAGTGATGGGATTGCCCAGGTGCAGGCAGCTCCCAAGGGGGTGATAGACATCCACCCACCCTCACCCAGTTCAGACCAGTAGGATCTGCTGGGCTGGGAGTGCCATTGGAGCCTTGAGGTTTCCTCATGCCATCATAGGGATGCTGGGCTGAGAGGAGCCACCTGCTTCCCTGAAATCACCCTCCTGCCATCCCACACCAGCACATAATCCTTCCCCGACTAAATTGCGTGCATGCTAATGAGCTTGATTGCTGCCCCTTGTTTTCCATCCCATCCCTCGGAGGAAAATCTGTGCCTGGTTGGGGTTTGGGGGGTGGGAGAGGAGGAGGTAAACACCCAGGGTGGAAAAATAATCATCTGCAAATGAACCCCTTTTGGTTTTTGCCCTGAGAAAAAGGGGATAGACAGCCTGACAGACCTGATGACAGACCCAGCTCCAAAGCACCCTGGCCCCACAGTGAGGAGAGATGCCTTATTGTTTGATCTGGCTGTGAGACAGATTAGCAGCCCCAGGTGGAAAGTCATAATCTGCATTTAAATGGGCCGGTTATAAAAGGTAGGGAGCCCAGGAGCTCACAGCATTATGCTGTGTCTTTAGGACTCCATAATCTCTCTTTATTTTCTCCCCAGTCTGACCTGGGGGCACAGTTTCTAATTACCAGGTCACCCTGCTAATATTGTCATTTCCAGCCAGTGGGTGTGAAACCATAGCAACGCCACATTTGCTTCCAAGTTTCTAGAGGAATAAAATTTGCCTTTTAATCACAGAAAATGACGGGGTCTATCCCCCCGCCCCCTAACTTACTTCTCCCCGATGTAATTCACTGTTGGGTTTTGTTTGTTGTTGTTGTTGGCTGGTTTTTTTTAAGATACTTCAGATGGGACCTTTTTCAATCCTCACCTTGTGGCTGTGGCCAAGGTGTCAGGCTGTGAGGTTGTAGGCTCCAAGGAGGTTGTTTTAGATGCCAAAGCTTCACCAAATGTCCCTTCACCAAAGAAACCCCTCATTTTATTGGTAGGATGCTTTTTGTCTTTAAAATTTGTCAGTTAGTTGGTAAAAGAGGAAGAAGAGGGTATCAGACACAGGTGATTTCTGGGAATGTAACCCATCCTGGCACCACAGGGATGTCCACGTGTCCCTGCTTAGCTGGGAAGTGGCCACTGGGACTGTGGTTCCAACTTGGGGATTTCACCTCCCAGTTTGGAAAAAAGCCCGTGGAGAGTCAGGAGACACCAGAGCTGCTGTGGTGGGCATGTCCTGTGCTCCATGGCATGATGGCATTGGGTTGGGCATCTCTGGGAGCTTGGGGCTTCAAAACATCCGTTGTCCCATCCCTCACCTGTGTTGCAAGTGCCAAGTCAAAGGTGTGCTGAGCCAGATTTTTGTTATCTCGGAGCAGATGATAAAATCGTCACTGAAATAAGTCTAAAGAGCTTCAAAACCTGAGAAAGGTGGTTTCAAGCTCCCAAGGACTGTGGTGGCAGCCCTTTGGGGATGCCTGGTGAATAGCTAGCCAAACGTCAGGAGAAATTTAGGTCTGGGCTGAAACTCTGCCCCTTGGGCTTTCCTCCTGGCTCTGCACGATGCCTTTACTGGGTTTCAAAAGCAGTTCCTAACTCAAAGTGAGTCAGACGTGGACTGGAATCACATTGTAAGGTGATTTTCCAGCTGACAGGAGTAGGTTAATTGTAAACTGTCTACTGAAGCTTTAAAAATCCTGTCCAGCCTTATTATTAGCAGTTGAAAATTTATGGAGTGAGACTTTGCTTGGTGATAGTTGGTTTGTGCCCGGAGAACGGCATGTAATTAATCCCCATGTTAGGGGGAAGGAAAATCAGCTGGGAAGCTGCTGTGTTTTGGGGGTGCTTTAGACCCATTTCCCTCTGTCACATCTCAGGGTGTGCAGGGGAGGTGGGAGAGCTGCTGGGCAGGAACACTGTCCCACCTCTGCTGAACTGGAGGACCAGATCCGAGTTGTCACCTCAAGCATCCAGGGTTAAATCCTTCCCAGGAGTGAGAATCTTCACTTGGCATTGAAGGAAACTCCAAGCTGGGGACTAAGCCAGTGCCCTGAATCCCTGGGAAATGAAACAGCAGAGTGGTGTAGATCCCCAGGGGGGTTTTGGAGGAGGAGGATGGAGGTGATGCCAGATCCAGGAGTCAGAGGGGTAACCTGTGGCAGTGCAGGAGATGGGGCCAGCTTGCTGGTGGCTCATTCTGGTCCTTCTGCAGCTCCGACTCCACGTGGGTGTTTTCTGCACGTGGCCAGCTCAGGATGGCCTCACGTTCACTCAGCCTGTGGGTTTCCTCAAGTCGGACCTAGGACCTTGTTAAAAATTTTACTGATTTCCAGGCTGAATGGCTGCATCTGTCTGGCCCTGGTTCTGCTGGGCTCTGAGCTCTCTTACTGGGGCTCTGCTCCCGGTGTGCTGCGGTCGCAGCGCTCGTAAGCTGCACAGACCCAGCTCTCAGACTTTCTCCCTGTAAAACAGTTTAGTCACTGAAAACCCAGAGCAGCTCCCAGGCCAGGGCAATTAATTAGAAATGTGAATTTGGAGTTGTGTTTTTTTTTTTTTTTTCCTCCCCCTTCCTTTCGTTGGAGTCGCTGGTATTTCTCCTTTCAAAGGGGTTTTATTGAGCCCTCTTATAAACATGACTTTGGTTTTAATGGAGCTCCCTACCCCAGCTCTACCAACAGCGTGTCTCAGATCTCAAGCTACTCATCACTGATGGGCTGTGCACGTCCCTACACAGAGGAGCAGGCACACACACCTGGGATTAAACTGGGATATTGCAGCCACAGGGCTGGCCAAGCAGTTCTGATCCAGCTCCCTGAATTTGGGCCGGGTTCCTGGTGATTTCAATCGAGCCTTGCCCTGTTTATGAGCCCTGAGCAGAGGCTGCTGGTGTAACTGCTGTGGCACTGTCACTATTTGTATTACAATAGCACTTCAGGACCCCAATTGTGTCTCATCGCCCCGTTAGAGGAGTCCTTGTGCAAAGAGGTAGTAAAGAGGTGGGCTCTGACCCAAGGAGCTAACAATCGAGGTCTTTATGGCCCCCAAGGCACCCTAGGATCAATTATTTCTCTTCCAGTAGCACTTACAGCATGTCTGTGCCCAGGCTGATGGGATCTGCTCTGGGGGCTCGGGGGTCTGCGGGAGGGGTGGGTGACTCCAGGCTTTGCTGCTGGGGATGGTGACTCTGTTCCTTCTCCAGAAGGATGGATTTGGCTACAGGGATGGCTTTGCCTTTCCCGTGCCTGCTGGTGCTGCCAGCCCAAGAGGATGCAGGAGCAGCCCCACGGGTGGGTGAGGGTGAGCAGCCTGGCTGAGGATGGTGATGGAGGTGACAGTGGTGGCTCTGGGGCATCCTCAGCACCTGCTTCCAGATCCCATCCACACCCCTGGTCACTGCCGTGCTGGTCACACCAGAGCCTGAAAGGCAGATGAGAGTTAGGGTTAGGGATGTTTAGAACTTTTTAAAAGTTTTTTAGGGTGCTGGAGGGATGTTTAAAACATTTTTTCAGTGTCTCCTGTAACTCCTAAGGTCTGTGGCATTAAGCTCTGCTCTCTCCCCACCTCTTCCAGATGGGTTTATCTTTACAGCATCATACCCAAGTGTCTCACTCGAATTTTGCTGGTGTCAGCAGAAAAAAGGGGGGCTTCTGTCTGTCCCCCCTTCCTAAGACACCTCTCCTGAGGGCTCGGGGATTCATGATCTGGGAGGGAGCTGAGATGCTGGGTGGGAAACCCAGTTCTCTCCTTTCGCTTCGGCATATAAATCTCTGCCTCATTTAACCACCTGATTCCTGGAGCCGGGCCCTGAAAGAGGCAAAGGGAAAGCGGAATAAATGTCCCCTCCCCAGATCCATCCCTCTGACAGCTCCCAAAGCTGCAGCAGATCCCAGGATCCCGGCACACAGCTGGCTGGGCTCCTGCCTCCTCTCCTGGAGGAAAGTTCCAGCTTTAATGCGATGGCAAGATGAACAGCTGGCTGCGGAAATGCAAATGGGAGCTGCGTTTGGGAGCAGCTGGCGGGGCTGTGGGTGGCTGCGGGCATGGAGCCCGGCACAAGGGGACATTAGAGGGACCCGGGCAGAAAATTGGGGCTGTGCCATGAGGCTCCCCAGGCTTGCTGGGAAACTTTCTCCCCATTCGTTAGAAAAACGAAAAAAAAACAAACCTAAAAAAAAAAAACCCAGCACCCCAAAATTGCCGCCCCCCCCCCTTTTTTTCCTTTCTTTTTTTTTTCCTTTCTTTTCTTTCTTTTTTTTTTTCCTTTCTTTTTTTTTCCTTTTTTTTCTTTCTTTTTTTTCTTTCTTTTTTTCTTTCTTTTTTTCTTTCTTTTTTCTTTCTTTTTTTTCTTTCTTTTTTTTCTTTCTTTTTTTTCTTCTTTTTTTCTTTCTTTTTCCTCTTTTTTCTTTCTTTTTTTTCCTTTCCTTCTTTTTTCTTTCTTTTTTTTCTTTCTTTTTTTTCTTTCTTTTTCCTTTCTTTTTTCTTTCTTTTTTTTCCTTTCCTTCTTTTTTCTTTCTTTTTTTTCTTTTTTTCTTTCTTTCTTTTTTTTCCCTTTCTTTCTTTTTTCTCTTTCTTTCTTTTTTCTCTTTCTTTCTTTTTTCTCTTTCTTTCTTTTTTGTCTTTCTTTGTGTTTTTTTTTCTTTCTTTCTTTTTCTTCCTTTCTTTTTTTTCTTTCTTTCTTTTTTTTTTCTTTCTCTTTTTTTTCTTTCTTTCTTTTTTTTTCTTTTTCTTTTTTCTTTCCTTCTTTTTTTCTTTCTTTCTTTTTTTTTTTTTTTTTTATTTATTTCTGGATTGATTTAAAAAGCCAGATTATCGCTGAGCCAAACCCCGGCACTGCAAAAGAGACTGCAGCCAGGCACAGCTTATACCCCAACCCTTTGGCTTGCTGGGGGGGGGGCTCCACTGATGCCCCCCCCTGCCATGGCCCTGCTGCACATCTGTCCCCTCCTCCTCTCTTATCTGCTGCGGCTCAAACCTGCCCTGCAGCATTGTCAAGAGTTCCTTTGGATTCAGTTATTTATTTATTATTTTTTTTTTCTCTACAAAGTGCCCTGAAGCTTTACAGCTTTCTCAACATTTCCCCCCTCCTCTTCTGGTGTCCCCCCCCTCTCAAACACAGCCCAGCCCCCCCGGAGTGGTGGGTGGGCAGGAAGGGGGGGGATGGGGGTGGGGGGGTGGGGAAGCTGCCCGGGGGATCCGTGTCCAGCGTGGCTTTCCCTAATGGAAGCCAAAAGCATGAAAGCCCACACCATAAGTAAACAGCACAGAAATTACAGGTCCAGGGTGGGGTCATGAGCTTTGCTCTTTTGGTTTCTTGCAAGGAAAAGATCCCTGGGATGTTTCCGGCTCCATCCCCTGCTCTGCCCCGCTCCCCCCCCCCCTGCTTCTCACTGCAAATCTGGGGGAGATGCAAAGGGTCCCACCTGGCCGAGCCCCCCGGAGGGGCTGGCAGGCAAAGGCTGTCCCATTTTTGGGATATATTCCAGGATCCAGCCCAAGGCACCCAGCCGAGCATCCCAAAGCCGGGGGGCGGCATTGCTCTGGGTAGCCACGGGGCTGCCAAATTTTTGGTTTGGGGCTCACGGGCGCTTCCTCTCTATCCCGCCGGGAGCTGTGCTTGGGTTTTGTTTTTCCAAAAAAACAGCAAAGCCAAAAGTTGGAGCGGGCAAAGTCCGCTGGGGGCAGGGGAAACCCGCAACGTGCTGCGGGAAAATGGGTGGGAGCGAAGCTGCAACACAGGTAAAGGGTGACACTGACCCTGAGTGATGCACAAAGTAAAGGAATCCCTTTCACTTAATTGGCTTAAGTGTTACTTATAGTGAGAGTAAATATTTCCCAGCGGTGCGGAACCTTTGCGTTGCAGTCCTGAGCTCCCTGTGCTCCCTGGGGCTGCTGCGGGGCTCAGAAAGGGGATTTTCCCTCCAGGAAAAGAATTGGGAGAGAGGAAAACGACAGCAAAGTAGTGTTTAATTCGCTCGGGCTGATGGGGTTTATTCACATAACCTCCGCTCCAGGCTGGGACCAGCCCCAGGTGTCCCGCACCCCCCCAGGTTGGGCTCAGGGGGGGGGTGCTGGGTGGTAACTGAGCCTGGGGCAAGTTGTGAGGTTTTTGCAGAATTTTTGAGATGTCGCTATGCTCTCGGAAGGGGAGCCCTGTGGATTCGTGCCCTCCTCAGCCTCAGCTCTGCAGGGGTGCGGAGAAGCGGGGGAGCTCAGCAGAGCTGGGGGGGGCAGGGGGAGGTGGCAGAGCCCTGGGGTTAGAGCCCCTGCCAGGATGAATTTGGGATCTGGGCGCTTCTTCCCTGCCCCTGCTGTATCTCTGGGAGAGGGGACAAGAGGTGACATTGATCTTGGAGCATGACGCCTGTGCCACGCTCAGGGAATTTCAGTTTTTTGTTTGGTTTTTTGTTTTGCTGAGAATTTCAGCGGTTTTGAGAGGATGACCTGAAAGCCCCAACCCCCCTTCCTTGGCAGCTCCTCTGCCCCCAGCTCAGCATCCTCCCAAGCCCGGGAGCAGCCAACCCACTGGTGACAGTGTTTGGGAACAGCTGGAGCTCAGTTGTCACCTTTGGAGTGAGTTGTCAGTGGGGACAGCTCTGGGTTTGGCCATCTCTGAACCCTCCTGAGCATCTGCCAAGGGGCCCTCTGAGGGCTGGGCTCAGGCTGGCAAAAGCTGAGGGACACCCCAAGCCCCATCAATGAAACCATCCTGGGGTTCCAGTGGGGCTCTGGCTGTACTTTAAGGCTGTTAAGGAATCAGTCTCTTAACTTATTAACTTTTAATACAATGTATATTTATTGCAAACAATAATATACAAAAAAAAAAAAAAAAAAAAAAGGTAAGTTTCACAAAGAGAAGGATCTTGCAAACAAAACAAAAAACTTACCTAAAGACAAAATATGATTTAAATGACAGGTCTTTTAAGTTACAGAAATACTTTAAAAAGATCTGCTTTTATACAGAAATAGAAAGATGCCATATTATAAGAGTGCTTTAAGATTTCTTTTTCTTCTACTGAATCCCTAAAAAAAAAATGTTAACAAATATATCATTTTTTTTTTTAAATAAAAAAAAAAG
The DNA here is from genome assembly GCA_023637945.1 of Phaethornis superciliosus. Taxonomy (NCBI): domain Eukaryota; kingdom Metazoa; phylum Chordata; class Aves; order Apodiformes; family Trochilidae; genus Phaethornis; species Phaethornis superciliosus. The sequence continues at coordinate 10,396,335 of JAJQWJ010000021.1, read as the reverse complement.
TTCGCTGTCTTTTTTAAAAAGCAATCCTTAACTGTTCAGCCACACCTTCACCAAAGTCAGTGTCCCCACCTCAAGCCAGTTTTGGGGGTGGAAGGCTAAAACGGTGCTGCCCCGATGGGGCCTTGGGTCTCATCCTCGTGTGTCCCAGAGAGCTGAGGCAGAAAACAAGGCAAATGATTCAGTGATACGCTACATTTGCAATCTTTAGTTTGTACAATTTCTTTTTTTTTCTTCCAGTTTATCCTCAAGAGACAAAAAAAAAAAAAAAAAAAAAAAAAAAAAAAAAAAAAAATAAAAAGGAAGAGCACAAGTTTGTACAAACCCAGGACACAGATTCCAAAAAGATAATAATAAAAATAATAATAATAAAAAAGAATTAAAGAGATAAATAAAGGACTGGTTACAGTTTAGACCATAATTTAACAGGCACGGTTACCTTCCAAATAATGCTCCGACAAATGCAATCACTTTTGAAAGGACTTAAAGTAGAAGGGAGATTTAAACAAACAAACAAAAAATAAATGTGATTAAAAACTGCTCTTCTCACAAAATAAATAATTTAAAGTATCTGTGATGTCCCGTAGCAGAGAGGAGCCCCTGGATGGGGTTTGCATCAGGCCTGTGGGGGACAGGGGGGGTCAAGCTCAACCCCTCCAACCCCAGGGAAGGGCAGAACTGGGGACAAGTGATTATCCCAGGGCTGATTTTAAGGCTTCTCAACAGCACTTTTGGCTGGGTTTAATTTTTTTTTTTAATTTTTTTTTTTTAAATCTTTTTGTTTTTCTTTCTTAAGGCTCAAGGTTATTAAAAAATAGAGTTAAAAAAATCTCCCCCTGGCTGGTTTTGCTATGAGTTAGAAAAATAAAGCCTCTCCCATGCTTGTCCCCACACAATCTCAGCTCGTGTCTCCCATGCTGCAGAGCTGACCAGCTCTGGGCTGGCCCCTTAGCAGAGCTTTGTTCCCAGTGAAAAGCACGCCCTTTTGCTTTTTTATTTTTAGAGAAAAAAAGACACTTATCTATACAAAAATACCTCTGACTGCAAGAAAACCTAGGACTGCTCCACTAAGCGTTGTGGGGTTTTTTAGCTGTTGGAAAAATAAGAGCATTTTAAAAAAAAAACCAAACAACTCTAAAAAACATGTATAAATCCCCTCAAATTGGTAACGATTCATACACAGTACATACTAAAAAATATTTAAAATAGAGAATATTCCTCACAGAGGACTCTTGAGTTCTCTTCCTCCCTCCCCCCCTTTTTTTTTTTCTTCCTTTTTTTTTTTTTTTTAATTACTGCTAGAAAAAAAAAAAATCATTACAAAAGTCCAGAGAACAAGACAGCTGAGCTGGTTGGTTAGAAATCTCATCTCCACACCGTGCCCGGGAAGCAGAGTTCAAGTCCAATCCTTGGCAAGTCTGTAGTGAGCTGTGTCAGGCCCCTTCCTGGAGGATGCTGTAGTGCAGAAGGCTCTCTCCTCCCCGCCAGCTTTCACTTTAGCGTCTCTAATTAATTATTATTTTAATTTCAAAGAAGGAAAAAGTCTGAGAGAGGTCTCCATTCTTCTTTTTGCTTCTTTCGTGCTTGCTTTATTATTTTTTTTTCAACTATTGATCTTGTCGACGATGATGTTTTTTACTTATTTATTAATATTATTAATTTTTTTTTAATTTTTTTTTAATTTTTTTTTTTTTTTGGACACTGCTTTAGGGCCTGGTGAGCTGTGTGTAGACGGGCTGTTCCCAGTGCTGGGGGCTGTGGGTCTGGGGGATGGAGGGGACCCCCGAAGTGTCTGCAATGGGGGTGTACATGGGCCGCTGCGTGGGGTTCATGTAGGTAAAGGTGGAGTAGAGGCTGCTGCTCTGCCCCGCGGCGTGGCTGTAGTAGGAGCTGGAGTTCTGGTGGTCGGTGTAGTCATACTGGGAGCGGGTGATGGGGGGGTAGGAGGAGCCGTAGTGCTGGAGGTTGAAGGAGCTGTAGTTGAGCTGTTGCGGGGAGTGTTGTTGCTGCTCGCTGTAGTGGCTGGGGCTCAGCTGCTCCGTCTTGATGTGCGTCCTCTGTTGGGGGGGTCCCTGCTCCCCGCTCAGCGCCGCCAGCCCCCCGTGTTGTGCCTGCCCCGGGGGCTGTGCCGGGCTTTGGGGAGGGGGTTGGGGTTGTTGTTTGGCCAGCCAGACGTGCCCTGCCCCCCCTGGGGTCCCCGCCGTGCTGCTGATCCCGTAGCTCCCGCTGTAGGTGACCTGGGGGGTTTGGCCGTGGGTGGGGGGGCCCCCCGGGTGCCCGTTGGGGGGGAGGTATTGATCGAACTCGTTGACGTCGAAGGTTTCGATGTTGGAGATGACGTCGCTGCTGAGCTCGCCGATGTCCACGTCTCGGAAGTCGATGTGGGGGGGCTGCCGGCCGCCTTCTTGCAGGGGGCGACCCTCCCGTTTCAGGTCCTGCTTGCCCGGCTGCGGGTCCGTCTTGGGGGTGGTGGGGGGCGTGGGGGGGCCCTGCGATTGCCCTGGGGAAGGAAGGAGAGGGGGACGGGCATGAAAGGGGGTGTCACTCCTGCCGTGGCCGGGCACCCCGGGGTGGGAGGTGCTGCGGGTCGCGATAAGGCCGTTAATTGCCGTTAATCGCCGTTAATTGCCGTTAATCGTTAACCCCCGGGCCGTGGGGCGGATGGAGAACAGCACCTTGCTTCTGAGAGCACAAACACCTCCGGCAACACCGGCATGAGCCCTATCAGCCCCGATTTATCGATTTATCGCGCCGAGTGGCATTACCGGGGCTGCAGCCGCCAGCCCCGAGAGCGGGCTCATCTCTTGGTTCATTGCAAAGTATGGGTTCCCGTTCCCCGTGGGCAGGGGGGGTGGAAGCGGCTGCAGAGGCACACACAGTGTGCCCATGCCATGGGCAAGGCTCCCGGGGCATCTCTGCCCCTCTCCCAGTGCAGCCATCCCCCTCTCCTCGAGTTTCCGTCTCTCCCTCCTTGTTCCCCCCTCCTCTCCTCTTGCATCCCAAACCCGTCCGCATGTGGGACTGAGTCATTTTTCTGAGGTAGCCATGACTTAATCCCCCCCTCCCTCCCCCGTAACCCCCCCTGAGCACCTACCCGAGTGCTCCCCGGGGGAGTGCACCTCGCTGATGCTGGAGGATGACTGGGGGGAGTCAGCTTGGAGCGCCTTGAAGATGGCGTTGGGGGAGATGTGGGTTTGCTCGGAGCCCTCTTCCTGCTCCGACTGCCCGTTCTTCACAGACTTTCTCCGCCTCGGCTGGTACTTGTAGTCGGGATGATCCTTCTTGTGCTGCACCCGCAGCCGCTCAGCCTCCTCCACGAAGGGACGCTTCTCGCTCTCGTTGAGCAGCCTGGAGGGGGGGGGAACACACACGTGGGGAGGTGAGGGGCTGCAGCTCATGGGGGGCATTAGCAATTCCCCCCTCTCCCCTTAGTATTACTCTACCAGCCCAAACCTCTCTCCGGGATCTTCCCTGGGCTGGCGATGCAAAGCCCCCCCCTCAACTTTGAACCCTTGAACCCCCCCGTCTGAGGTACACGCTGGTGGTACCCCCCCTCTAGCCCCCTCCCCCGGATTGCTTTGGTGGCCGAACAAGAGGTGGCAGCAGGGTTTGCTGCTTGTCAGCCTCCAACCACCCCTGCAAGGCTGCACGTCCTGTTCCCGGGGTGCTTTAGGTGACAGCTCTGTCGCTGCCTGCCAGGGCCAGCTTTGCTCCCTGCCTTCTCCTCTTGCCTCAAGAGTAGCCACAAATCTAGGATTTCCCCCCCCCCCCCCGCCGCCCTCCTTTTGCAGTCACAGAGCAAGAGGCAGCCAGGTGACTCACTTGCCTTCTGTTTTTCTCCCCTCCCTGCCTTATTTTGGCACTTGGAGGGCACCCAGCCACGCACCACTCATCGCACCCACCCACCCACCCGGGGCTTGGCACAGCATCGCCCCTCACCCGGCTCCCAACGCCCCCTCCCCTCGCCCCTCATCCCTTCTCCTCCCGGGCCAAGCTGATGCAATCCAGAAAAAACCCCATCATTTCCTCTGGACAGCAGCACAAACAAACAGCACAAACCTTCGGCTGCTGGGTAAGGGGGCTCTACCAACCCCCCCCCCCCTCCCAAGACCCCCTGCCCAGCTTCGGGACACTGCTCAGGGGCGAGAAACCACTAGAAAGGAGGCGGCAGCCCCAGGGAACTACTTCGCCTTATTTCCCCTTTAGGATTCTGCCTTCTCCGACGCCCAAAGAAAAAAGTTTGCCAAAGTTTTCAGCGGGTTTTCCAAGCTTGAAACCATCCTCTCCCTTCCTGCAGCGCCGGGCTAAGGCTGGAGCCGAGTTTGGGGGCTGCAGCCTCCCCCCTCATCCCCCTCAGCCCCCCAAACCTGCTCCATCCCCGCTGCCCCACTCACCTCCAGAGCTTGCCCAGGGTTTTGCTGAGCTCGGCGTTGTGCAGATGCGGGTACTGATCCGCAAGCTTCCTGCGGGCCGCCTGTGCCCACACCATGAAGGCGTTCATGGGTCTCTTGACGTGGGGTTTGTTTTTGCTGGAGCCGTTCACCCGGACCGGCATGGGGACCAGGGTCCAGTCGTAGCCCTTGAGCACTTGGCTCACAGCCTCTCGGATGCACACCGGGAATTTGTCCTCGTCGTTTTCTTTCTTCAGGTCCGGGTCACCCTTGGGGAAAGTGTTTTCTTGGGGTCTGGTGTTCTCCGTGTCCGAACCGGATCCAGAAGGACAGGGGGACCCGGAGGAATCATCCGACATGGTGGGGCTGGGGGCGTCGGAGATACATTTGTCCTGTTCTTCTGTCATTTTCATGAAGGGGTCTAGGAGATTCATGCGAGAAAGTGGCAGAGGGGAGAACAGGGGACGAAAAAAAAACTTTAAAAAATTAAAAAAAAAATAATAATCTGGTGGCTAAGGGTTAGGGAAGGGTTAAAAAAAGTAAAATTGAGACCAAGTCTCCACCAGCGTGAAGCCCGGCTGGGGAGAGGACTGGAAAAAGTTTGCAAAAGTTTATTATTATTATTTTCCCTTACCCCTACGTAAAAAAAAAAAAAATAAATTGGTCGTGTAGGGGAAGAGAAACTTTTTCAAGTTGCAGGAGAGAAAGGACTGGGGGGGGAAGAAGGAAAAACCCAAGAACCCAACCAGGCGGTGCCGGGCTGGGGCAGCGTGGGGCCGAGGTGGGCAGCGCGGTAGCGGTAGCGGTCGCGCCCCGCCGGTCTCCAGCGCGGCTCTGGGGCCCGCTCCGCGCCGCGGGAATAAATACTCTGCGCGGCCATTTCAGCGCCGCAGCGCTCAGCCAATAGGAGGGCGGCCCCCGGGGGCTGGCGCCTTTCCCATTGGCTGAGCCGCCGCCGAGGGGCGGGGCCTGAGGGGCGCGCAGCGGAGCTCCGCACCGCGCGGGGGATGGGGAGGAAGAGTGGGGGGGGGGGGGGAGGCTGCGGGAGGAGATGCGGGAGGTTTGCGCGGGTGCGCAGCGGTGTACGCTCCCTATCGTTCCTCCTCATGAAGCCGCGGGGTTTCCCGGGAGGTGCGGAAGGAGCGGTGCGCGCGGGGGGGGGGGGGGGGGGACACAGGCACGCAGGAGGCGGATTTGCTGCGGAAGGGAGAGGGGTGTCTGGGGGTGTCTGGGTGTCCCCCCTAAACACGCACCCGCGGAGCGGCCGTGGGGCAGCGCGGCGGTGGGCGCGGAGCGGAGCGCGTAGTGCGCGGTGCTGTCCAGAGGGGGCGCCAAAGGCCCAGGAACGGCGCGGCGGGGGCGGGGAGCGCTGCGCGGGGCATGGGGGGGGGGGGGGTCCGCACTCTTCCGCGCCCCTCCGCGGCGCCGCCTCCGTGGGGGCAGGCGGAGGGGTGTGCGGAGAACCTAAAATACCCCAAGCTCGAGGTTTTTTTGGTTTTTTTTTTTTTTTGAGGGGGTGGGTGCGCTCCGGCGCGTCCCATCCGCGCCCATCCCCGCTGCTCTGCGCGTCCCACGCGTGTCCCGTGGGAGCTCTCTGCCTGTAGCAGTGACTGTCCCAAAGGGCAGGGCTCTGCTCACGCCGTCCAATACCTCCCATATGACCCCCCCTCCTCTTTTTTTTTTTTTTCCCCCCTGATTTCTTTTTTTCCTCTGATTTTTTTTTTTTTTTTTTCCCCTTAGAACATTATTCCGCGGCCCCCACCTTGTCCTGGGGGCTGGTGACAGCCTGAGCTCTGTGCCTGGGGGAACCCTGGGCTGGAGCTCTGCGAAGGGAAAAAAAAGTTGGGAGGTTTCCTCCTCCTCCCCCAAATAAAAAGTTTTGCAGAGTTTACCAACTCTGAGAATCAAACCAAAGCAACAACAAAAAAAAGCAAACCGGCCCTGGGAGCTCCCCAGGGTTAGCTCTCCATAAATACAATTATTTCTCTCTACAGTGAATCAGAATTTTTTTTTTTGCAGAATTTTTTTTTTTTTTTGCAGATTTTTTTTTTTTTTTTTGCATTTTTATTTGCAAAGTGCTTTTCGGGGCGCCTGAGGCTGGGCTGTCAGGGATGCTGGCAGGACAGGAGTCTTTCTGGAGGGGCAGAGGGAAGCAAATCTCCTCTTTTCAGGCTTACAGCCCAGGGGGGGGTTGGTGGGAACCCAATTTCCGCGCAGATTTACGCGCAGCTGAGGCAGCTGCCCTGCGGCCCCGCGTCCCTCCCCTGCGCGCTGGGTTCCACGAGTGTTTGCGGGGGGGGGGGAAGAGCCCTTCCGCCACTTCTCCCTTTACCAAATCCCCACGATATAATTTTTCGTTTCAATTCGAGCGTTAAAGTTGGTGCTTTATGGAAACCGCTTGAATTTGCTGCTTTAATTTGCAGTTTTTGTCCTCTTGGGCTGGGCCCGGGGAGCCGTGGCCTGGTGGGGATCCCTGATCCCGGTTGTCCCCCTTAGGGTAATAAGTTCCTTTTTCAAGGTATTGGAAACGGCACATTTAAAAAAAAAAAAAAAAAAAAAGTTAAAAAAAAAGTTAAAAAGGCAGCAGGGGAAGGAGCTCTGAATAAATGCGTTTGCAAGCAATCTCCCTGGCAGACCCTGCTTGGCTTTGCTTGACATTTTTTGGGGGGGTTGTATTTTTAATTTTAATTTTTTTTTTTTTTTTTGCTTGCCAACTTTTGGAAAATAGTTTTTTTCTTTGGGTGAATTGAAAGGTAAGTGTCCTATTTCCAGAGCCTTTGTCTGAAAGAAGAGGGGGACTGAGAGCACCGAGTGCTTTTTTCTTCAGGAGCATTTGAGATTTTTTGTGCCTGCAACGCCACAGCCGCTTCTCACAGCTTTGCTTTGCTAAATATGCACTAGTCCAGGGGAAGAGATGTTGAGTTTTGGGTTGTTATTTGCAGTAGGAAAGGTAAATTTCGAGTAAGTGTTAAAAGGGGATAATTCAGAAATATTTTCTCCTGGCAAATTTAACTCTAGGCTTGTGCATGAGTGGAACTTAGCTCAAGAAATCTCTTTTAATATATGTATTATTATAGAAACATCAAAGCAAACTCCAGCAGTAGATTGTTCTTATCTCAGCTGGAGCTGCTGTCACAAAAATCTGAACAAATGTACCTGGAGGAGAAAAATATGGTGACAACAGATTGTTCCGTGGCTTTGCTGCTGATTGGCAGAGATAAACACAAAAACAATTCGGGAGGATAATTGATTTAATGAAAAGTGTAATAATTAGAACATTTTTCATTCTGAAAGTCCATCTGCTGAAAGGGACTCTGCCTTTTCATTACAAAAGAATCTGTTTTAACAAAAGAAAGTGGTTTGACAAGTTTCAACAACAAACAAAAGAAATAGGAAAGAGCCTTCCAGTTATGTTATCGTGTGTAATTTTATAATTTCTGAATTATTATTTTTAATTCCCCCTCTCTGGGCTATTTAGACAATATGGACAAGTTGATTAATCACAGTCATTTTGCAAAGCTGGAAGTTTCCTTTAAAGTGACAAGCTGTTGCTGCTTTTGTGTCAGGATGGAAGTTTTCTTTTCTTTTTAGGGAATTAACATTGTTTTCTCCTAAGTGGCAAGCTCTGCTCTCCTGCAAGTTTTTTAGCAAGAAGCGCGTGGGTTCCTTTTTTGATGTTTTTCCCTGTCTTGTGCTAAATCAAATTCCCACCCCCCCCTTTTTTTTTTTTTTTTAAATTTTATTTATTTTTTTTTTTAAGGCAACAATCTTTCCAAGCCTCTGAGCAGAGTGGGGAAGGAGACAGGAGGGAAGGGAATAGTTGGGGTACTTGGGGAGGTTTTCGGCCCTCACAGATCCGATGCTGATGCTCTGACAGAAATTGTATTTTGTGGGAGGTTGTTGGGGGGTGCTGCTTCATCTCCCCCTGTCTGCCTGATGAAATTTGCTCCTTCCCAAAGCCTCCTGGCCTCTCCTGCCCCCCCCAAACCCCGGGGAGGCTCTGATGTCACCCGGTCCCCTCTGACCTCACACCATGCTGGGGCTCCCCGGGGCAGTGAGAAACTCAAAAAAGCAGCCAAGCATTGCTTTCCACCCCCCCCAGAAAAATTTCCCCTGCTCCCCTTTGCCGCCGTGCCGAATGGGGGCAAAACCCCAAGATTTGGGTTAGAGTGGAGTTGTTTGAAAAGAAAAGCGGCCTCGGCCCGGGAAGCTGAGGCAGTGACAGCTCCGTGCTTTGCTGGCCAAGCTGTATTGATCATTGATGGCTGGCAGAAAATAGGAATCCCAGAATTAATTCGGGACCCCCTGTCTGTGGGCCATGGCTCTGGCAGGCAGGTCCTGGGGGTAGCCCAGGGCAGTTAATTGCAGGGTAATTATCTCTCACTCCTATAAAAACCCCTTGCCTCCCGAACAATGCCATTTTATTAAAACAGAAGAATTGCTCTGCATCCCACCAAGCCCAGAATCATCCCAGCAGCCGGGGGGGCTTTGCACACTTCAGTTTTTTTCTGGGCTGCCAGCTGGGAAGGGTCAGCATCCCCTTGGTGGCCACCCAACATTTTCTCGTGCAGCACAAGATGCTGGCATTTCAGTTCATTTTTCTCCATCACCTTTTTTTCCCTTCTTTTCCTGTCGGGGGGTTAAGCACCAGCTATTTCTTTCCCATTTCCAATGCCTGGGTGATGCTCATGGGGTGACCTGCTCCAGAGCCATAGGACTGCCTGCTGTCCCCAGGACACGAGGGGAGGTGACCCTCGGTGACACGGTGGGTTCCAGCCACCCCAGAGGTGTCCTTGGCTCTTGGATTCATCTGCCACAGCCTCACAGGCAGGGTCTGCAGCCTCTGCCTTGCCCAGAGCTGTGCTCCCGTCCCCTTTTGTACTACAGCTATTTATTTTTCAAAAACCCTGAGTGGTTTTGAGGCACATTCTGACACGTCCTCATGGGAAGGTCATTGTACAGTTAAAAAAAAAGAGCAAGTGGTCACGGCGTGGTGATGTGCTGAGGGCTGAGTTGTCATTGATTTTGTAAGTTTAGCTAAGAATTTCTCGATATGATGTATTTATTTCATCATGTTAATTTATTTTGTTTTAAAATCTATCTGTTTCTCTGGCCTGTCGTGATAATAAACCACCTTCAAAGCCTGCCATGGCTTGAGCTGGAGACGACACAGGGCGTTGATTTAAGCTTGGCAAAAGCTGAGCTGGGAAGGGGTGGGAAAGCTGGAGGATGGGCATTTTTTCCCCTCTTTTTCAGCATGTTAAGGTAACAGGGAGCCTTTAGACTCCAAGTGCCTGAAAGATATTTGCTTTTACGGTGGTTTAATTCATGCCTAAAAATGTCATCTTGCTGGACTTGCTATATAGAATAAAGCAAAAAAAAATCAGAAATTTTGGAAGAATAATCTCAGGAAAATTATTCTGATTATTACCAAGGGCTGAGCTCGGGTGGTGGTGTTAATGTGACCACGTCTGTCTGGTTTAGCTATTAAATAACTGCACACGCATTGTGGCTGGAGAAATAGCATCACTTGAAACAGCCTCGAGATTTACCACTTAAAAATTAATCCTGGGAACACGGAGCTGCTGGGGGACAGATCCTGCCCAGGGCTGGGATCATCATGAGGCTGAGTCTCAGCGGTGGTGGCAAAGGCATTGTGGTCTTTTGGATCAGAGAAAGGCTTTTTCCCCATGTAAAATAGTTTTGAAAATGCTAAAAAAGATGAGAATTTGAGCGAAGGAAGGGGGAAATGGGGATTTCTAACTTGGAGAATAAGAAATACCCATCCCGATCAGCAACTCCAGAGATTGCTGAGCTGTTTTCCTGCAGGAATTACCAATTTAAGGATTTATTCTCACTCTGTTTCCATGTTGGGATCTCAGAGCTGAGCCGTGCTGGAGGAGTTTTAACTCTCCCTGGCTCTGCCATGGCAAATGGACATCTCCCCCAGTTGGAAACCCCTCTGCACAACCTCCTACTTCACAAACGCCCTATTCTGGAGATTAAAGCGAGACGTTTTGGGGGTATTTTATTTATTTATTTGCTCTCAGTGTTTGGCTGGCAGCTCTGCAAACTTGGCTAAATGGAAAATTTATCAGGCCGGGTTAAAGCGGAATGGAAATACCCTCACAAAAATGCTGGGATTTTCTCCTTAGGAGAAAAAGAGGAGAATTATCATTGCTACGATTTTTTTTTTTTTTTTTTTCTCCCTTCCCAAGGTGAACCTCTAACTGGTGTGGACACTTTTGGCCTGCTCAGCCCTGTCCCTGGGGAGGTGCCTGCTCTGCCAGCTCCGCGTTCCCCGGCCATCCCCATGGAGCGGCTGGCAGCCAGAGCTAAGGAGCAGTTTTCCAGCAGATGCTGAGATAAATCAATCTGGTTTGAATCACTCAGGGTAAACTGATCAAAGCTGAGGAGTAAAGCCCTGGTAATGAGGACAAAAGATGTAGTTTTCATTCATAACAATACTGAGCTCTCCAGAAAAGGAAAAACTCCCTGCAGCGGATGCTGGTGACAAGTTGGTGTCATATTTACTGATTTTTTGGCCATTTTTTTCTTATATTTGAGCACCCTGCTGTCAGCATTGCTGTTGGCAGTCCCTGGGGCATCAGCCACCACCACCTGTGTCCCTCTGCTTGTGCAGGGACATGTGTAGCACCACGAGGCTCGCTGTCTTAGCAGGGTCAAAGAGAAGTAGGATTGCTTTGGAAGGAATAAAAGGTGCTTAGAAAGGGAAAAAAAAAATAATAAAAAAAATCTCACAACCTGATGATAAGTCCTGGTGGATTCTAGTTAATATATGTACTTTTTAGTTTTATTTTGATCCATTTACTCCTAGGAGCTGCAGCTGGGGCACAGCACAGACGCGAAGCAGCGCGCTGTGCAACCCATCCGTGATGTTTCAGAGTCACATACAGATAAATAAATGGCTGTAATTTTAAACCAGCCCTATTATGTTTTCCAAGCAATAGTTCAAATTACACAGCCCAGCAACAGCTTACAAGAAATCCATCAGAGCTGGAAGGGGGAATAAAACTGCCATTCTCTCTACCTGTTTGTGCAGCTCCTTGCTAATGCAGGGAGAGCCCGACTGTTTATTTGGAGAAGTAAAGTTGTGGAAATATACTTGGAGGGTGTAATGTGGACAGCACGTGTTTCTGGGAGCTACCTGAAGTCTGTGGCCTAATGGCTTGCAGATGTCCCTGGGTCACTGGTTTCCTATGGGCCAACAAGCGTGGCAGCACCCACCCCTCCCACCCTTCAAATTAAAAAAAAAAAAGGGGGTTTGGTGGGCATGGGGAGGGGGACGTTTGACTTCTGGAACTTGTAAAATTGTTTGTTTGGGTAGTTTCCAGCTCCCATCCCACTGCTGCTCCTGAGTGATTTGGAAATTGTAGCTGCCAGGTCCATGTTCGGGTGGAACGATGATTTATTTGAAAAATAGAGAAATCTGCTATGGGATCACTTTTAGTTTGCTCAGGGTGGGGAGTTTATTTACACTGGGATTATTTATGTAAAAAAACTGCAGTTTTCTCTACTGAGTAATAAACAGGGATTTGTTTTAGTTATATATATATATCTAAACACAGACTCACGTATGCATGCACTCAAATATACTGAAAATATGTCTATCTGTGTCTCGCTGTTCCTCTTTTATGCCAAGTGCATAGCTGTGTGCCCGAGCGCTATATAAATATTTTATTTTACATTGAACATAAATCTTAAGACGTGTCTGAGAATTTAGATAAAAAGGTTTCTCATGTTTTGCCGTGTAGCTCTTCCTTCGGGGCTGCTGGAAGTGGGGAAGGGGAAGGGTGTGCTCAGGGCCACCCCACTCCCTTGCTTCTTGGTGTTTGGGTTTGTGTGTGTCCCTTCCTACACCCTGGGGAATGCTGGAGCTGCCACCCTCGGGGTTTGCTTTGCTTCAATTGTTGGGATCTCTCCATTATTTGGGAGGAAGATGGGAGTGGGAATGAACTGGTTTCCCAGCCCTGAGGATGCTGCTGTGTGGGGGACGTTGTTTTCCTGCTCCCCATGGATGCTGTGGGTGCTTGGTACTGGGAAGCAAGGGACACGACACAGAGCAGGTCCCAGGCTCCTTTTCCCCTATCAAAGTATTTCAAGGTTTTGAAATAAAAAAAATATTTCAGGTCTCGATGGTGGCATTGGTGGGTGCCCAGGGACTCAGGGCTGGCGGGATGTCTCCACCAACGTTCCCATCCGTGGTCACATCACTCATTTCTTCCTTGTTTTAATTTTTTTTTTTTTTTTTCCTGTGCTGAGAATTCAGGGAGTTTTCCCAAAATGCTGGGGTAAGAACCCCAAGTCTTGTTCAAAAGGCACTGAAACCAAAGGCTGATGTAAATACCTGCCCAAGGGCTGGCCCAAGGTCCAGCTCTCCCTCCGGACACATCCCAACCTGGAACCCTGTTGGCAGCTCCCAGCAGCTGAGCCAGAGGTGCAGCTTTGATTCCTCTCTAAATCCCTGTTTATTCCATCAACAGAATTGCTTTCTTGTAATTTTGCCTTGGTATCAATTGAACAACGAAACGTTGCCAGCACGTACCATTTAGCCCAGTTCCCCTTCAATTTTCATTTGTTTCATTTGTATCAACCAAAAAAAAAAAAAAAAGAAAAAAAAAAAGAGGCAAAGGCTGTGGCAGGAACAACGTTAGAAGAAAAAAATTGCATAACAGTCATCTCGTTAAAATTAATATAGCAAAGCAGCATATGATAGAAAACCCAGCCCTGGGGTGGGCAGGGAGTACTGGTTTTTCTGTGTCTGTCTGTCTATTCCTACCTGTGACAGATTAGAAATATGCACTGGCCATTTAGCTTGGCAAAAATTGTACTTTTTTTACACGAACATGAGAAAAAAAAATCATTCTATTGCTAAGTGGGAAAAGCTTATTCTGAGAATAACACCATCCAGCTCCCAAGGTTTTTTTTACCTAGAAATGTTTGCTATGTCTTAATAATGACACAGAAACTCGCTGCCTCCATGACAGATTATCATTATATTTTCTGGTTTTAGGGGAAAAAAATTATAAATATGTCTCTGATGGTGTATATATACTTTGGCTTGCAGTTTAATTTGCTGTCAGTCTGAAACTTGTAATCCTGGGTTCCCACTCATAACCTGCAAAATTATTTTGGGCTTTGAAGAAAAGGATGGAAACAGGTGGTGCCTTCAGAAATGACAAGCAAAGAGCCCGCCACTTGCTGGGAAACCCCAGCAAAAATAAAATAGAAATCCCCAATTTTGTAATTTGATTTTTTTAAAAAAAAAATTTTTTTTTTGTTTTTCCGATTTAATTCTCCAACCTGCACTTGAGAATTTAGGGTTACAAATTCAACTCACCGCACTTATCCAAAATAAACTCTGGCTGAAGAATAATATTTTAGTGGAGTAAAGGAAAGGGCCAGAAAAGGAGCATGGTGCAAACGTACCTTCCCGTGGAGCACGAGGGGTGACCTGATCCCGCCGGGCCAAGCACTGGTACAGCCACTTGTGCTGGAGAGACTGGATTTGGGAATTCAGGGGGATCCGGGGAGGGAGATGACTTTTAATGTGGTGTTTTTAAACATAGCCCAGGTGCTCCCAACCGACTGTTGTGATCCCCCACCCAGTCTGTCCTCAGGTAGTTAAAATTCACCAAAATATTGATGGCAGTTACCTTTCCTGCCAGCTCTTATCTGAGTGGGCTTGAGTAGGGCTTTGGCAGTGCCTGAAAGGAGGTATTGTTACCTTACACACACACACACACAAAAAAAAAAAAAAAAAAAAAAAAAAAAAGAAAGAAAAGAAAAAAAAGGAAAAAATAATCAAAGAATACTCAAAAGAGCCAAGTTGAGCAACAAAGGAGGATTTGGGATCAGCTCTGCCTGGGACAGTGCTGCTCTGCCAAGCCTGGGATGATGGCACTGTCCTCCTGCCACCAGCCCCAGGGCCTGGCAGTGGGGAATGTTTGCTCTTTTTCAAACAGTTGTGGTTTTTATTTTGTTTTTTCAACCTCCTATTAATCAAGCTTCCTAGAGTCCCTTTTGTGTGCCTGAACTTACACAGCAGAGGACATGTAGGTATCTGTGTAGGTATCTGTGTGTCTCCTCCTCCCTCCCCAGCACCCTGCCTCCTGCTTTGGAACAATTGCAGCCAAATTCAACAAAGAGGATGGTGAAGAGATCAGGTTTTTTTGTAATTTGTGAAGATATAGGCAAACACTGCCAAGAGAAAAGAATGGCAAGGTGAGCTTCTGCTATACTAGACCTCAGAGAATCCACAGGAGCTTCCCTGGGAAGGCAAGCTCCTCTCTTCTGCTGCCCTTAAGACTCCTCATGGGCTTTTTATTTAGTTATTTGCTTCTCTGTCACTTTATCATTTGTTCTAAGTTGCCTTGAAGACTGATTTTTTCAGGTCTGGAATCAGATGCTAAACCTTTTGGGGTCAAATGGTCCAGGTTTGGTGCCCAAACCAAATGATTTCCAAGAGGTCTGTTTCTCTGTGAGAGTCCCTAAGAAGGTGACAAATCTGAAATCCCCCCAGTTACCTGAAACTGCACAGGTAATGCCTGCATTTTTTCTGTATTACTGGGGCAGGAGGGATATATTTTGGGACAGGGGAAAAAAAAAATAAAAATCCCCTTCAGAAAGTCAAATCCAGTCTTACTGGTCTGGCAGCATTTGAGAGAGAAAAAGCCAGGAGCACAACTGGGTGAGTGTGGAGTGTGCCCATGTGTCAGAGACCTCTCTGCCTGGGTAAGGCTCTTAAGGCAATTATCAGGAATTATTGGACAATTTTAGGGGAATCTGGTGGACTGGGCTAAGGAAACTCACGCTCTGAGCAGTTAACTGGGAGAACTGGTTTCCCTTGTGTGCAGGCTGAGTCCTGGTGACCCCAGGATCAGCCTTGGAGGACATTCAGCACTTGCTTTCAGGACGCTGAGTGTTTTCAAGGGGCTCCGTGGTGGGGTTGTGACTTCTGGGTGCTTTAAAGGAACTTTGTTCTGCAGCAGCAGAACCCCAGGCAGGGTTTTCAGCAGAGCTTTTTTAGGGATCCCAGCTTCAGCTGAGGCTCTTTGCTCCCAGCAGTTCTCATCTGGTGCCTGACTTGTCTGATCTGTTGACTCAGAACCTCAGGAGAGGTCAGTTTGAGCCATATCCAACACAAACCAAAGAGCCACCCCATGGGATCCAGGCTCAGTGGGGGTGACTCCTGGCTCTCTGCTCTTTCCTCCTCTCCTGCCATCCCAGCACTCTCCTCTGCTACCCGGTCCTCAGGTTCCTGCTCTGCTGAGCTCAGGGCTCTGAGTTTCCATAAATCACTGATAGCCATAAATCCCCTGAGGTCAAATCAACCAGGTGGTTCCCTGTGGTCTCCAACTCATTAAAATAGGACCCCAGAGATGAATACTGAGCTGAAGTGATTCGGTGTCCAACCTTCTGTCTGGTGAAATTAATTCCCTGGCAGCAGACCAAGAGCCAGCATTGGGCTTGTGGCTAGCAGAAGGGGCAAGCTGGGCTGGTGGTGCTCAGGGTTGAAGGGACAGGAGGCTGAGCTGCAGCTTTTGTGGAGTGGGGAAGGGGGATTCAAGGTGAGCACCTGCAACCTTGGGCTTGGGGCTGAGACCTGCACGTGGCACGTTTCCATCCTGGGGTTCAGGCAGAGTTCAGCTCCAGTGCTGGGACCTGTTGGAGACAATGGAAATCCCACCTGCTCCTGCCAGCTGTGTGTTTTGCCCCTGGTCTAACTGCTTGTCTGCAGATCACAATGAGCCTCAAAGCCTCTGCAGAAAATAACACTTTATTATTAATAATAATATTAAGTAGAGGTAATTTGTGATTCTTGAAACTGGCCCAAGCCACCAAATTGAGATTGAGATCTGCCTTCAGTCTTCTGAATTGGGGGGGGTTTGGGTTGGTCCCTGGGTGTGCATGGGACCAGTTGTGAAATGGGGAGTTCAGATCTCAAGTCCCTTCCTCCTGCCCTTCAGCTTTCAGAGCTGCGGTCTGGCTCCAGGCCAAGGTTTAAGCATTATGAAAACCTCTCTGCTTAAGGGTGTGCTACCTGTCTCTTTATTTTTTTATTTGTATTTTTCAAACCCTGATATTCAGGAGGGTGAATTGCATTAAGAAGACCTGCAGGTGTCTGCAGGGTTATCAGTAAGGTGTGCTTGGTGGGGGGGTTTGCTGTGGAGAAGACCATAGGGGCTGGTGGGTCCATGTGGATGGCACGAGGTGACCTTGTTGCTCTTTGTGGCTGTTTTTGGGTGCTTTGCCTGCTGGAGAATCCCACATTCTCTGGTGGCATCAGCTCAGGTTGTGGGGAGGTGGTGAGCAGCACAGGGAAGAGGTTGTGGCTGGGCTTTTTGGGAGAACTGAGTGTGGGTGCAGGATGGTGGTGTGCACAAAGTGCTAAAAATCAGTGGCTGCCATCCCAGAAATCTTGTTCCAAAGCTGAGGAAGAAGTGGGTGAAGCTCTCAATCTGTTAGCAGGGCAGATGAGTGAAAGCTTTTCCTGTTACTGGGGTGTTCCCAAAGCTTTTCCTGTTACTGGGGTGTTCCCAAAGTTTTTCCTGGGTCACTTGCTTTGTCCAATGCATCGATGTGACAAATGTCCACAGGACTGTCCTTCCACAGACACCACCCCCTGAGGCTGCCCTTCCTCTCCCTGACCACTTCCTACAGCAGAGCTCCATCCTTTTGGAGCTCCATCTGTTCCCAAACAGGTTTAAAGCTCAGCCAAAGACTGAATTTATTTAAATAACTTCTGAAGTTATCAGAATCACTGTACATGCAGAGGAAAACTGCAGAACTGACTTTCAGAAACAGAAGTGGAAACAAGAGAGGCCAAGGTTGCCTTCGTGTGTGTAGCAGCTCTCAAGTTGGGTACTTTTTGGCTTGTCTTGGGTTTTTAAGACCTAGGAGCAGAATCTCCTCTCCCTTCAAGGGCAGAAAAGGGCTCCCAGGGAGAGAGCTGAAGGGGGGTCCTGCAGCAGGTCCATCCCAGAAGCATCCCAGTGAATTTTCCAGCCTCCATCCTCACCCAAAACCTTTGGAGACCACGGATCCATCCTCTGCAGAAAGCCCTTTGGAAAGCTGGTGAGTTTTTGTGAGACAGGAGGGTTTGTGTCGCTCAAAACCAAATTGAAAAAAAAAAAAAAAAAAGAAAGAAAAGAAAAAGCTCTCTGACCAACCAATTGGCATTTTTAGTAATAATTTTTCAAAGCTGCCATCATACAGCCTCTCCCTTGTTCTGACAAGCGTGGGTGGGAGGTTTGCAGCCCAGCCTGCAGGCCTGGGCATGGAGGTGGGCGAGTGATTGCCCGCTGGCTCTGGCCAAGCTTTGGCTGCTCTGCAGCTCTGCTTCCAGGGCTAAGGAGAAGCCAAGCCAGTGGGAACGTTTCTCCAGCATCGTTTTCTGCCATTCACTGTAATTTTTATTTATATGTTTGCTTTTTCACATGCAGATGGCCAGCATCACTGGCTGAGAGCTGTGGTTTGCAGCCCAGAGCCAAGTGAGCCGTCTTGTCCCGGCTCAGCCTGGCCCTGAGCTGCCTTGCCCACCTCTACCTGGGCTCTTACTGTCTCTGCAAAGTGGGTAGTTTGTTCCACCAGCTTCCAGCAGGAGGTTTTTGGCTGTTTGCATCATAAACTAGTGTTTAAAGTGTGGTTATGGTCAGCAAAAGAGCCAGAGAGCAACTGTAAAAATGACATCCTAGGGTGGTTTGTTGGTTTATTTTTTCCCTCAAATATTTCTCCCCTGTCTATGGTTGTCCCTATCAAATCTGCTCCCTTCAGGAGCTGCAGGGAGATTTCTTACTCCTAAATTTGGCCTGGTGGCTGGAAGCTGCCTTCACTCTTGGCTTCACCTGGCAAAAGGAAAGCGTTGGAAAACAAAGGGACGCGTGGCCACCACTGCCTGGAGTCACAGAGGCTTCCAGGGCATGGCTGAGCCCACTGTGTGCTCAGCCAATCCATTTAAATTTGTGTGGACTGGGAGGACATTGTCTGCACGTGGACTCCTTCTTCCCCTGAGCAATGATTTGGGCAGCCCTTGGGAAGGCTGCAAGCTTGGGGGCAGAGCCCCAAAAGGCTGAAACCCACGTTGAGCTGGCAGCAGAGCTCTGCCCGTGGTGGTGCCAGAGAGAAGTGGCTTTTCCCCAGGAGGGATCCAACTGGGAGGCTGGTGACCATCCCCTGGCAGGGATGGCTGAGACCAAGAGGGCTCTGCTGTGGGAGCTCTGGCTCGGAGCAACGGAGACTTGGACTCTGCTCCCCCATCAATGGATTTTATTGTCCTGTGGGGTTTTGCTCCAACACTTAATTCAGCAGCTCCATTCATCTGGTTCGGTACGTACATATATACCTTGGCACTTGGCTGCCAGGACAGGCCAAAGGGTGTTAGGCAGCCCCAGCCAAAAAGCACAGGGCGAGGTGGGGAGGTTGCAGAAAAATTCCTCCCTTGGTCAAGTGAAGTTCCTAGAATCTGCGGGGAGGTACGGGGCGAGGGTTGGCACCGCCGCAGCCGCCCCGCCGCCTTGGACCAGGGCTTGAGAAACTTCTCAGCTTGACTTCGAGCTGCTCCGTAAAAAATTCAGGACAAACCTTGGAGGTAAACTGCTAAATCATGCCTTAAAAATCCCTTCCTCCCTAAGTCAGTTTCATTCCACTCCTGGCTGCTTACCCGGCACATCTGGAGAGGGGCTGCGAAAGTTTGAAATTCCCTCTGAACGCCCCTCCTTTCCCCTTCCCACCTCTCCTTTCCCCTTCCCACCCCTCCTTTCCCCTTCCCACCCCTCTTTTCCCCTTCCCACCTCCTCCCCCCTGGCCTGACACCTCCTGGAAGTGTGGGCAGGGATGGGGGGGACACACACAGTGCTGTATGACTGTCCCAAACTGGGGTGAGTCGTGGCTGCTGAGCCCACAGAGCTGGTTTTGTGTGCTGAGTCGGGTGTGGGCTTTGCTCTTTCCTCAAGAAGGTGAGACCTCCAGGTTTTGGAGTTGGAAAAAATCCCAGTCCAGCTCCCGAGATCCTTCCTGAGCCTTTTTTCCACCTAAGGTTGGTGTTTACTTAGTTGGAGGTACAGAGGAAAGCCCTAGGTGGGCGTTGGGTGGGGATGGGACTTTGGGGCTGAATTTGGTGGCTGCTCGGGAACAGGGAGGTCCAGAAATTGGCAGCAGTAAGGAAATCCTTGGCATTTGGTGCTGATCAGGGCAAAACCAGTGGTAGAAACACTGAATCTGGGGAAACCTTGTCTGAGGTGCAAGGTTGGATAGTTTGGGGGGGTTTATTTAGGTAGCAGTGCTGGATGCTGGGAGGTGAGGGACACCCAATGTCCTGTTCTCAGCTTACTTTTCAGCTGGAACCTAATTCTTATTTTCTGTCTCTTTGGAAACTGACTTTTTTAGGTGCTGTTGTCCATACTCCTTCACACAGATAAGTCTGCAGTGAGCTTCCCAAGGCCCTGCCATCCACTCTCCAGGCATCAAAAAAGCATTGCAGGTCCTGCATTGCCCTGGGGAAAAGGAGCAGATGGGCAAAGCATTTTCTTCAGGTTTCTGACTGTGACCAGAAAGTGGTTTGTTATTGCAGGTCTGCAAAAAATTAAATCCATCATATTTCCTAGTCTGCCTGAGGTTCTAAAGTCACAAATTAATTTTTCTTTGGCATGGGGTGGACTGTTGGCCTCCTGGGGGCTCCCTTTGGACAGGCTACTGATGGGGACAGTAACCAAAGATGACAGGGCTACATGTTGCATTTCCATTTTCTTTACAGAGTCCCACTTCCTTAAAATTAGGCAAGATTTATGATTTCTTCTTTGATACATCAGCCAATAAGGAAAAAAGTATCTTTAGCCCAACTTCAAAAACCATAAAAATATTATTATTATTTTTTTTGAGTAGAGAAGTTCCACTTGCTATAGTATGTCTGTCCCAAGGAGTGCACAGAGGGTGGGATGGTCCAACCTCCTCATCCTGGGGAGTGAAGAAAAGCTTTGTCTTGAAAGCCTCACTCCTGCTGAGCCTACTCCTTCTCCTTTTGATGGATTATTTTCTTGCCACAGGTGGCTGCCTCAGTGTTGAGCTGATAGCAACAAGGCACATCCTGAATAACCAAAGCCTTGTTCTCCAAAGGATGCTCAGTCTGGGGTGTGTTGGTCCTTTGGCATTTCAGGTTGTGAGTCCTGCTTCAAATAACATCCTTTTGGAGCAACCTCAGGCTCTGATGGCTTTAATGCCCTTGTCTGATGGCAGAGTCCCTCTTTGAAAAGGGCTTCTCAAGGCTGAACTTTGATCCCAGTCATGAAGGGTATTTACAGCAATTATTATTATTAATATTATTAATTAAAAACACAGAGGTAATGTGATGTTTCCCATCAGTTTGGCCCTGGGATGTTCAGCACTGGAAGAGGATGGGCCAAAAGCCCCAGAGCAGGACAATTCTCACAGCTCTGCAGCCTGGGCATAGGGAGGAAGTGATGGAAATCTCCTGGGAAATCCTCTTCTCTTCACATGGGATTCCTGGCCCATTTAGTCCAGAGTTCTGGGGGAAAAAAATTGTATATCTATCTGTTAAAAGCAATATATAGACACAGACACTTGCACGTTGCCTTTAGTGTGTGCAAGGATCTGGCCACTTTTCAAGAGCTGAGTTCTCTGCCTTCTGCTCCAGCAATTCTTTAAGCTAAAAGGTGCAAATATTTTACCCAGTTTGTTACTTTTTTTTTTTTTTTTTTTCCTTTGTTTCCTGTATATCTTTATTTTAGGAGCTGCAATGGGAAAATTGTTTCTTTCTCTCCTCTCTCCCCTGCCTGCACCCAAGGTTTTTTTTTTTTTTCAAGTGGTAGGGACAAAGAGCAGGATGTGTGTGAACTGTGGTCAGTGGGTGATAACAAGGGGCTGCTGGCTCTGGGGTGCTCCTGGAGTATTTTGGTGCCAAGGATGCCACTGATGTGTTCCCATGTGCCCTACATTCAGCTGCCCCATAGTAAGAAAACTGCCATAGTAAGAAAAAGTCTCACCAGTGCCACCCCACGAGGTCAGAGAGGTCCTTGGCAGGGTCCTTTGGCAGGGTCACAAGGTCCTTGGCATCTCTTGTCACAACACTGATAAAAAGGGATCAGGGGAGGCGTGGGAAAGTCAGCAGTGTTGGCCAAGCTGGGTTGGCCTCCCCCCAGCACTGGTTTGAGTGGTCAAAGTCCATGTGAAGGATGGGGAGGAATCCTGACAGCTTGGAAACCCCTGGAAACACCTGGAAATCTGGGGGTCCTTCCAGCCTGCCCAGGCCAGGAGCTTGCAGGGCCAGCCAGGGCAGGTGATGGCTCTTTTAGGGTTATATCTTCAAAAGACCTGGTTTTCAGCACTCCTCTGAAGGGCTGCAGGACTGGTAGCTTGAAAATGGAAGCACTTTCTATGGCGTGCTCCTGAAAAATATCCATATTTATAAGCCTCCAGTGTGTTCTTGGTCCAGAACTGTTTGTTCCTCTCATCAAGGTCTTAAAAGTATTAGGCAGGAATCCCAAATGAGTGGCAAAAAGCTGTGAAGTCCAGGTGCAAGGCGTCTTATTTTGGGGCTACGTGTTTTTAAATCCAAGTTCTCTCCCTCTCCATATCTGCCTGTGGTTAATGGGTTACAGATGCAAATTGGCACTTCCAGCTCCTGACCCGAGGTGCCCCGGCCAGGTCTCATGATTGAATCGAATGGGGCCAAGAAATATTGACAGGCTGAAAAAGGAGGGTATTTTCCTTAAAGCTCCAGCTCCTGGAACCTCACAGCTGATGGCTTTTCCCACCTGGAAGCTGAGTTTGGGTGGGGGAGAGCCTCTTTCCTGAGTGAGCATCAACAGTGTGAAACCCAGCTGCCAATTCCTTTCTTTATTTCCATTTAATGAGGGACTTAATAATACTTCAGAGCAACTGTTTGATAAAGTCTGGGGACAATTCTGCTCTGCAGGGCCTCCTGAGCCCCAGTCCCTGGGGCTGTTTGTGCATCTGCCCCCCACCATGGGGCTCGAGAGGATGCTGAATGTGTTGAATCCCCCAGACTTGTGTCTTGCTGCAGGGTACAAGGGAAAATTCCTTCCCAAAACCCATGGTGCAGTCGGTCTCCTGTGTTTTGAAGGTATTACCCCCAGCAAACAGACTCTGTTGGGGGAAGGGTCCAGTTTTGCTGATGCAGAAGTGGTTCAGCAGCACCAAAGGGTGCTGGAGGTGGTGGTGCTGGGGAGCTCTTGGCTCCAGGAGTGAATCCTCATCCTACCCTGCTGTTTTCTCATGCTCCTCTGGGAGTGGTGGATTAAGAGCCCAGGGTGTGTTTGGTTTGGAGGATGTAACTGTTTATGGACCTGACTGGACTGGGGTATTGGGAGATGCTGAAGAGAGAGCAAGTCCTGTAAAAATCAGCTGGGGGGCTGTGCTCCTGAGTCACTTTGTGCCTGGAAGAATCCCATATTTCATGTGGATCTGGCTGCTTGGCAGGTAGGTTTTATTTATTTATTTTTGTCAGAGATGTTGCTTTAAATGCCACCCTGTCCCCCACCCCTGTGTGTTCCCCAGTTTTGAGGATGTGTCTGCTGCACAGCAGGGAAATCTACAACGAATGGATGACATTATTAAGAAAAACAAAAAAAACCAAAACAACAAAACTCTTCTGATGTGCTTTTGGGGCAGTTCCCAAAGGTTTTGCTGCCTTTCTTAGGACAGAGCCTGACGTGGGGCTGGTTAGGGGCAGTTTTGGTGAGAGGGAGAGGGGATGCTGGGCAGGGCACAGATGTCCCATCTCCTTGTTGCATCGTGTCCATGCAGTGTGGCTTTGCAGAGAATCAGTTGTGGAGGAGCACAAGGTCATCTGTGGGGCTTAGCAATGTGAAAACACATGGTTTTCCTCCTGGTTTTGCCAAAGTTACTCCAGGATGAGACCTGTTAGCTTTGCAGCAGACCAAAACCAGCCTGCACCTCTCTGCAGACCCCCCCCTGTTTCCTGAAGGTGGCCAAATGGCCACCAGCTCCTGAGCCACCTCCTTTTTTTTTGAACAGCTTGGGGTAGTTCAGCTCAAGCCCATTCCTGACCAGTTGATGCCAAGGAGCATCCCTGGAGCCAGCAGCACCAGGGCACCCAGCCTGGATCAAAGTCAGAGGGGAATGCAGAGAGCTTTAACACTTCTGTCTGGAGACAGGCTGTGAGCAACCAGGTTTGGGACATTGCTTTGGGGACCATGTCTCCTTGGAGCACTTGGTAGCTGGCTGGTGATGACAGCAATTGCCTTGCTCTGCTTTTGAGGGTTTTTGGGCTCTCCTGTCTAAGTCTTTGCCTGCTTCTTTTGTAATTGTGCTCACCGGGAAATCTTTAAAGGCTCAGTCCTATCAATTTTCCCCACCATATGTTCTCATTAAAAAATTTATTGTACACTTTATCTTAGGATTATTTGCCATCAATTAATAAAACACGTTGCAAGCTTCAAATGAACATTTTCCCCTCCCCTCCTCCCTTTAATGAGGGAAACGACAGAGAAATATGAAAAAAATTTACCGTGACAGATGGTGTTTTTTAACCTTTCTTTTGCCCAGTCTGGGGAAAAAAAAAGTTCTCAGAATATTGCCCTTTTTTGATTATGAGTTACATTACTTGAAGGCCTAATCCAAAGCTTAGTGAGCTCAGTGGACATTCTGCCAGCCCCAGACAGGTTCAGGTGTTCAGGTATATGGGTGCTGACCTCTGGGCACGTGCTGGAGGAGAGCACTGGGGTTGGGGGAGCTGGTGAATTGGGTTCCCCCTCTACTTCTGGCACTGGTTTAGGGAGGGAAAACTACAAAATTCACTCCTGGAAGCAAATGGTTGGAGCCCCTGAAGGTATGTGGTGGTGGCAGCCAAAATGTCGTGTCGTCCTTGGCAGGAGGTGTCTGCTCTTGTAGGCTGTGTTGGGCTGTGATGGAGGTTTAAGAAAATGGATTTTTTTTTTTTTTTGTTTGTTTGTCTTTAAAGAATTCCCCAAGGTAGAGCACCTCCCTGCTAGGTCCCTTCACATGGGGAATACAACCCCTGATTTAGGGGCAGGAGAGAGACGTGGAGGGAGCCCGATGAGCCCCAAGCTAACGTGTCACCCTTCCTCCCCTTCCCCTCTGGAGGAGATCAGGAACGTGGATATTTTTTCCCTCTTGTTATTTGTATTTTTGGGCTGTTTGAGTGGAGCTGATTCCAGGGGCCAGCGGGGTTGGTGGTGGGGAGACAGGGCTGGAGGAAAAGCAAATATTCCATCTACCAGAGGTCCCCACGGCTGCTGCTGGGCTGGGACACCCTGTACCCTGTGGGTATTCGCTTTGTATCTCTGCCTACCAGGGGAAAATAAATACAAAAATAATGCATACAGATGGGTCTCTTAGGTAAATAAATGTCTGGGGGGTTGGGGAGAGCTGGCTGTGGGTAACCTGCTGGGAAAGTCCTGGTCAGGTGGGAATTGCAGAGTTAAACACTCCAGTCTCACTTGGATGTGTCTTGGCTTTGATTTATACTTCTGATTGGATGTTTGCCTGGCCTGATCAGAGAGTTTGGGCAGTGGGTCATGTTGACACTTGGTGTTTAGCTCTGGGTAAAGTTTAAACAAGACTTATCATGGCTCTGACACCTCGCAAAGGCTTCCCTGGTTTAATAGCATGCTTCATTCAGGCCATCTCTTTGCAGGTTTTTTACTGCCTCGCCGTCCTAGATGTTGCAGAAGAGGTAAACTTGGAAAATAAATTCAGGGAATAGCTTATTGGAAGCCTCTTCTAATTTTAAAATAACCCCATTGCCCTTGAGCCGTGTGGCCAGTTCTCAGCTTGCTTACGTGGGCAGGGTATAAAGCCAGGAGAAGTGATCTGAGGTCAGGAGGCCATGCAGCCTTTCAGAAACCATTTCCAGCTTTGCCTCTCTTGCTCGGGTGTGCTCCAGGAGCTGCCTTGGGATTTGCTGGGACTCAAGCAGCCTCCCCTGGGAGGAAAGGCTTGGTTTGGGGCTCTAGCATTGCAAGGAGACCTCAACTGGAGTGGGTCAAAATGGTAATGGTAATTAGTGACCATCTTCTGGTTTTCCCACAAATTGTAATGGCATCGTCTCCTCTTTTTTTTTTTTTTTTTCTACTTTTAGCTGAACTTGCTCAATGAGTAGCTCTCAGGTTTGTTGCCTCATGTTTCCCCCCTCTCAAGAAGGATGTAGGTACCTGCTCTGGGTGCAGCTTGAGGGGCCAAGGGCTGCCCCCAGCTCTTCTTGCACCCTCCTGCACAGGCAGGGCAAGGTGACAATATTGAGGGGGGGGGTGGGGAACAATATTTATCCCACTTTCCAAATACCATCCTCCTGATTTCAAACTGGAGAGCCAGCAGAGGGATGTGTTGGAAATGGACTTTACCACAACTATTCCCAACCTAACCTGAGCTTTGGCTTTGGACAAAGCTTGTGTTAAATAACATTGAACTAATTTAATTTTATGCCTTGGTTCCTATGGGTGACAATTAAGAAAAAAATCAACGGAACATAATTACAGCACCTTGAAGTGTGGCCTTACTGGGCCAAAGATTGAAGTGAGGTTATGATATGACAGCCTTTTATCTCAGATCTGATAGGGGTGTTATGCATTGTATTAAAAGTTTGCCAAGAGAGGCTTCACTGAAAATTAACCCGTGTTATCGCAGTGAGTAATATCCTGGTTTTATCATGTGGAATAAATAAATAACAGAGAGTGTATGCTTTTGCTTAATGAGGTTACAGTGAGTGCAGAGAGGGGAAACAGTGTTAACTCCCATGCAAAAAGGAGCCATTAAGGTGAGATGAAACTGGAACAGAAAGTGCCCCCAGTTTCCTTGCATAATGGCAGAGCTTGTGTTACCAGTAATTGTGTTATGCAAGGGGAATAGGATGGAATTTGGCTCTATCTGGCAATAGACTGGGGTGAAAAACTCTTTGAAAACCCCTCTGGTTTTTGTCAGGAAAGTTCCACTTCCATGATGCTCCCAGCACCATTTTTTCCCCCTCAACCAGAACAGCCCCTTTGGCCCAGCCTGGGAACCTTTGCCCACGTCGTTCCCCAGCCTGCTGCTGACCAACTCAAAGTGATGGGAATATTTTCTGATGGGAGCACAAAAGCCAAATTGGAATCACAGACTATCTCAAGCTGGAAGGGACCTGTAAAGATCCTGGAGGTCATGGCATGTGGACCTGGCTCCCTTGAGCCTGTGTGATGAGCCAGAAGTGCTGGGTGGGCACATTCCCCAAGGAACTGGTGGGATTTCTTAAGGGGAATCATTAAACCCTACAGAAGGGGCCTGTGGGAGTGGTGGGAAGGGTTGGCAGAGGCTCTGAAGCTGAGGGAAGGAGAGGGTTGGGATTTCCCAGCTGCCAGGGCACGGTGCTTGGGGACATCCCATCCTATGGGAGTGCTGGTGGGGATGCTCAGTTGTCCCTCAGGTTTGGGAATCAGTTGGCTTGAGAGCTGGCACAGGGAGCCTTGAGGCCTCCTGGGGACACTGAGCAGTCCAGAGGAAAGGGACACGTGTCCCACGTGTCCCCAGGGATGCCTGTCCCATCACTGCACCTCTGAGCACACAAAGCACCACGGACACCCAGCTCAGCACCGCCCCTGGCTCTGCCTGCACCCAGCTTTCCCTTCCAAAACAGAATTTTTTTCCTTCCCCTCCAAAATAATTACACTCAAGAACTTAAAAAAAAAACCCCAAGCAAACCACTTGTCCCCCCGTGCCAGTGGATGTCAGTAATACCAGGAATACTATTATCCTCTGGG
Source organism: Phaethornis superciliosus (assembly GCA_023637945.1). Classification (NCBI taxonomy): domain Eukaryota; kingdom Metazoa; phylum Chordata; class Aves; order Apodiformes; family Trochilidae; genus Phaethornis; species Phaethornis superciliosus. The sequence goes on along the minus strand of JAJQWJ010000021.1, from coordinate 10,369,175 downwards.
CTATCATCATCTCTAATACCCCCAGAAATCGCATGGATAGTTTTAATTATGTTTGTGCCTTTTCTTTCAGCCCTTGTTATCTCTCAGGTTCCTCGGGGCTGGGGGAAGGGTCAGGGACCCAAAGTCTCTTCTCTAAAGCACCTTTGTTTGCCCTCTCAGGTATTAAAGTTGATGGCACAACAATCCCCTGGTCCATTGGAATTGGTTTTCCTGCCCTGCCCTGCCTGAATGCAAACCTTGTGCCTCCCCTGGGAGGGGAAAGAGCTGGGCACAGGAATGTGGGCAAACAGAGCCAAATTGTTCCAGCCACCAGGAGAAGGGAAAAGGGAGAAGGAGAAAAAGGAAAAGTGTCAGGGGGAGAGGAGGAAGAGCTTGGCTGGGGGGAGGACTTTTAAAAAAAAAAAAAAAAAAAAAAAAATCTTTGTCTTCACCTGGTGGAGTTTCTCTGGAAATATTTGCAGGAGAGCTGGCTAAAAATAATAATAATAAAAAAACAATGCTCAGAAAAATTACTGGGTCCTCCCTCCCAGCCATGCCCCTGAAGGAGGCTGTCAGCATGGTGGCCTCCATGAGAAGGTGCCATTGGAGAGAACAATTTCTGGGCTGTTGTACCCTGCCTGCTGCTATGAAAGAAGCTTCAGAAAAGGTGTCCTTGGGCTCTTGCTAAACCCCATCATCTTCTCCGTTCCCTGGGGGTGCCCACTTGTTGTTTCTGCCTCCCCAGAGGGGCCAGCAGCTTCTAAACAAAGTAGTATATGAAAGAGGAGATTGGAGGAAGGCTCCCAGCCCATTTCCTTGCTGGTGGTGGCAGGGGGAAGGATGGGCTGGGACAGGAGGGGCCTGGGAGCAACTTGTCCTTGGAGGTGGAGCATGGGTTGGGGGGGAGAAGCATGAGAAGCATGGCTTTGGAATGGCATCAGATGAACCCTGGGATGTGTAGGTATGTGCATGTCCACGTGTTCTTCTTCTGGAGTGTATTCATATACTTTTTTTTTTTTTTTCTTTTTTTTTTTCCACTGAAGAACAGGCAGCATTGTGAGAGGGAGCTGCTGCAGGGTGGCGAGGGGAACCTGGCTGGCAGTAGCCCGAGGCTGTCATAAAAGAAAGTGAAACAGGAGTGTTAATGCTGTAGCCAAGTTATGGAGAAATGGTTTTACTGTTGGAAAAGAAATTTTGAGACAATCATGTCTGAGAGGGTCTGGGAGCACACAGAGCCCCTGCTTGGCTTGGGGGCACTGAACTGCAGAGAATCTCAGCTTGGAAGGACCTCTCCAGTCCAACCCCAGCCAAAGAAGGGTGAACCATGTTGGGTTGTGTGATGAATGTCTGAGATCTGAATATCTCCAAGGATGGAGATCCCACGACCTCTCAGAGTTCCTGTCCCCACTTGTGACCACTGTCTCTTCTCCTCTCCCCCTCCGAGAGCAGCCTGGCTCTGTCTTCTCTTTACCATGAAATTAGGCAGTTGAAGACAGCAATAAGATTCATGCTTTTCCTTCCTGATCAAACCCAGCTCCCTCAGCCTGTCCCCAGCTCTCCACTGGTTTGAGTCTGTCTTGTGCAAGGGTTGGCCAAGACTGGGGGCAGAACTGCAGATGGTGACCCCCTTGGGTGGGTTGCACCAGGGCTCTGCCCTTCTCTCCCTCCCTCTGTTCTTTTAGAGATTAAATGACATGCTGGCCATGGCAGCCCTGGTGTGTTCTTGCATCACATCCATCACGGAGGAGGAAAGGAAATGAGATGTTCTCTAGTTCAGGTGTCAGTCTGTGTGATCATTCTGCTGGTGCCCAGCTGCCCAGGACAGACTCGGGGTGTTTGGTTTTGGTGTTCTGCTCTTGTTGCATCCCTGAGGTCTTCAGGAGACATCTTCAACCCTCTGCTGGCACAAGTCAGATTAACTCCACTGAACCCCAAAGCTCCCAGGACAACAATCTGCTGGGAATGACAAATAAATTCAAATAGTGTTTGTTTGATTTGCTTTTCAGGTCTGGCCAGGAAGCCTTCAAGTAGCAACACTTTCCCTTTTAGGCAGGTAAGTGCTTTTTGAAAATGTACACGGGAATGTCTGCCCTCCTCTGTTTATTGCTCTAAATCTTTCTGTGCTTGAGTTTTTTAAATGGAAATTCACGTGGTAACTTCATGAATGTGAGGAGGTGATGGAGCCAGTGGCTCTAGCACAGCTTCAGAGTGGGGGAGAAACCATGGACCTATGGGAATGGGGTGATGGGGAGGAGAAGGGGGCTGGAAGAGACCTGGACCAGCAGGAGGTGGTGGTCAGGTCTAGGGGGCTGGTGGGGTGGTGATCCCCACAGGAGGATATCAGTTCAAGGGAGATTTATTCCTGGGAATAAACATGATCCATCAGATTCCAGCGTAAGGAAATTATCTGAGGAGAGATGGTGAGTGATCAGATAATCTGAGATTTTTGGCTTAAATATTTTGTTTTAAAATTCTATAATAATAATTAAAAAAATGTTGGTTTAGTTTTAATATTCATTTTTTCAACGTTTTTCCATGAAAGGCAGAAACTTTTTCAGGGGAGAGGGAAGTGTAACCTAATCTCCAGTTTTCTGTCCCAAACCAGTTTTGACCAGCCATACCAACAATGTAATCACCAGAGTTTTTTTTCTTTTCCCCTCTCCTTAGCAAACAGTAGGTCAAGTATCATTAAAAAAAAAAATTAAAAAAATCCCCATTAAAAAAGAAACCAACTTAGCACCCTTTTGCCATCCATGGCTGGTATATTTTTCCTTTGGAAGTTGGCCACCCCAAGCACACACAGGGCTCTGTGTGAACCTTCCTCACCCTCCAACCAAAAGCAGGAGGGAAAAACTCCCTGGGAGTTGGATGGGTTCCTTCTGGGGGAGGTGGGCTGGAGGGGAGGGGGTGAGCGCCAGGCAAGCGTCTTGAACTAAGTTCCTTTTTTTTTTTTTTTTTTTTTTTTTTAAATTTTTTTTTTCCCCCTTCCTATTTTATTTAGATTAGGTTCTGCTCAGCAGGGTGATTTCTTAATTAGAGCAGCCCAGTCTTGCAGGCCCGGAGCTCCAGACCCCTGCTCTGCCTTCTTAAGTTTCACGAGGGAAGTTGTCGTGCCTGATTTCCTGAGCTCTAATATTCCAGCAGTGTGCAGGGATTTCAATGGGAGGAAAAGACATGTAATTTAATCATCTTTATTAGATTTTGGGCCAAGGAGGGGGCAAAGCAGTGGGAACCTTGTCCTCTGCTTGTCTCTTGACTTTCTCTTCTACATCTAGTGGTCAGAGATGAGATTTCATGGGAGAAGCAATAGCAAAGCAACCAACCTAAGAGACCACGTAGTGATGGAATTTTTGTCCTCAGGTTATGCCAGCAGCTGGTATTTCAGGCTTGGGCACATCCATGCCCCTCTGTGGACCCACCATGGGCTTACCAATGACTAGAAGTGGCTAAAAATTTAGATTTTTAATCCATTTGATCAGGTGAAAGGGAATCCCATCCCTCCGAAGGGTGTTGCTAGGGTAGAGCTGGTTCAAGCTGAGTAAGTGGGGAGGGAAAATGTGGAATTTTGCAGATTTCAGGTATTTTCTGAAGCTGGGCTATTTTAACCATCGAGAGCTGCCTGTGTCATACACACTCAGCTGGGCCTTCATAGCTTAAAAATAAAAAAATCTTAAGCAGCACCCAGCGGGGAGCAAGGGGGCACATTCATGTTTGCTTCAAATAAATTCCAGTTCTGGATTTTTTTAATAAATCCATTTTAGGGCTGGAATGATAGCGAAAGAAGCCAATGTTTGTTACCTGGAGACACCAAATTCTCTCCCTCTGGCCGTGTGGCTGTGAGTTACAATTTTTTAGCTGGCTCTGCAGAGGATGGCTGAGGTTTGTAACTCACTAATGGGCTGCTCACCTCAAAGTGGTTCCAGTCCCTAGGTTTGGATGGGATGGTTTTGATTACACAGGGGGCTGGAGCTGGTGGTAATTCTGTGCAGGGCCTTTGCAGTGGGCAGCAAATGGGTGCTGGGTGCTGTGGGAGCAAACAGGGGGATGCCCAGCCCCAGAGGAGGTGAAGCAGGGGTGGTTGTGTGCATCTTCCTGGTACAGGTGATGGCTGGGGAGAAAAAACCCTCCCGCATCACCTGAGTTTGGCAGCTAGGCTAAATAATCCCTTTTTGAGTTTTTTTTCTCTTTGCATTGGAAGCAGGAGCTGCATCCCTGGAGCTGTGGCTGTGCAGATGTTTGAGGTGTTGCCTTCAGTGGGGGTTGCAGGGTCCCAGGGATGGGTCTGAGCAGCTCTTCTGTCCATTTGTTGTCTCCCCACAGGCAGCAGTGTCGGGTGGAAGTGGCTCCTTCATTTATCCTGCTGGTGACAGGAGGAAAAAAATGAGTTTCCTCTTTGGGGACAGCCATGCGAGTCAGGAAACCACTGGAGTGTCACCTGTGGCATGGGACACAGCTCCAGGGAATGGGATATTGCAAGTGGTGGAGGAGGAAGGAGGTTGTGATGGTGGAGCACTGGGAGAGGCACTTGCCAGATTTGGGGAATGTGGGATGAATGGAATGTGCTTGTCCCAGAACATATCTATGGGTTTTCCCATCCTTCCCAGCTGTGTGGGAGCCAGCACAGAGCTGCCCTGTGGAGCAGAGATGCTTTTGGACAAGGTGTTGCTTGAAAAGCCCATGATACACTGCTCCCCGGGCAGCTGGGCTGTGAAAGTGCCCGCAGGTGCCAAGAAAAACTTCTGCCAGTACATCCTACCTGTGTGTCTGCATCACGGAGGGACCGAAAAACCCCACTACTGCTGGCAAAATAAGTTGCTTCAGCTGTAAAGTGTGTTTTGGGGGGAAGCTGCAGCAGCTTGGTTGCTGGAAAGCAGCTTGCCTCGTGAGAGAGGGAGAAAGAAATTACAAATTAAAACCAGAAAGCCCCTTTCCCTTCCATCTCTTGGTGTCTCGATTCAAGGTATGCATGATTATAATAATTATTTTTAAAGGCAGCCCCCCTCGCCCCCCTTCCTCCTCCCCTTCCTCCACCTCCCAGGGTTTCTGTTATCTCTAGAACCACCCTCTGATTTTTGATTGCAAAAAATGACACTGGAGAGAAACTCTATCTGCTGGGAGGGAGGCAGCTTCAAGCCCTCCTCCTCCTCCCTGAGAGCATCCGAGCTGCAGGGGTAGGGGAGGCAGAGGAGGGATGAAGGTCACCTCCTGCTGCCCTGGGAAGGGAACCAACCCCACGCAAAGCCCCAGGTCGAGCTCTCCAGAGTCATTATCGCAACAGGCTGGGAAAGGTTAGGGAGGAAAGAGCTTTTCGGAAGTCTTTGCCCACTAATTGATTGCGAAGAGCGGAAGGAAGGATGTCTCGAAAAAAGAAAAAAAGAAAAAAAAAAGAAAAAAAAAGAAAAAAAAGCCCCCCCCCCCCGCCGTTGGTGCCCCTCCTCCCCTCGGGCAGCAGGTTGGAGTTTGAACTGGGAGGGAGCAGGAGGGAAATCAGAGCCCCCAGGAGCAGGGGCTCCTTTTATCCTCCTGGCAGATGTGGGCAATGTTTCCCAGCAGCCTCAGAAGGGATGGGCTGGTCCCTTGCCCCTGCCTTGCTTTTGCCCCCTCAAGGGCTCCTGAAAAGCCTTGCCTTGGCTGCTGCCATCCCTGCCCTCGTGTCCCTGTCCCTCTGAGCCACACCTGGGGGGCCTTTAGGGTTGAAGTTGCCTGGGTGAGGGGTTGCTGCCCCCTCGGTGATGCAGGGACCAGGGGGCTGCTCTGATCCATCAAAAAGAGGGAGAAGGGGAGGGCTGGTTTGTGCAGGAGTGGCTGGGAGTTGTGTCCCCAACCTTTGCAGCCAGCCCAAAGCACTGAGATCCCAGCTTGAGCCCCCCCAGCCCCTGCCCACACCAGCTCTGCCCACCAGTGCTGCCCATCCAGGGGCTGAAATCCCAGGGGATTTGGCACAGAGCTTCCCTACAAATTCTCCTCCCCTGCCATGCACCAGCCCGTGTCTTTCTGTAGCCTTGAGGCAAGGTCTCAAGGTATTTCCCAGGGAAAACCAAAGTACTGGCTACTCCAGAGGGTCTCCAGGTTGGGGTGTCCTGCAGGGACTGGCCAGAGGCTGGAGAGATTTCTCCTTCTGATTCAGCCTTAGGGAAGCTGCTCAGCTGTGCCTGCTGGAGGGAACTGTTGGAGAAGGAAGTCCTCACCATGATCCTGGCTTCCTCACCCCAGGTGAGATGGTGCCCAGAAATGAAAAGCAGCTGCAGAATTTGCATCCTCCCAAGGCTGGATGAAACCCGAGCACTTTGAGATGACAGCATGCAAGAATTAATCGTTTCAGCTGGCACCAAAGGGTTGTCTAAGTATGTTGAGTATCTCCTGGAACAACACTGTGTCACTATCTACAGCAGGCAGTCTGATTTCCTATTTCCCAATCAAGGTTTGAAAAGCAAACAGACAATTCATGCCATCCTCTAACCTCTACCTCTCCTTAACCTTTCAGTCTGGCTTCCAGACCCAGGAGAAGATGCAATGGAAGAGATGAGCTGCTCTTCTGGTGACTTCCTTGTCAATGCTAATCTGTGAATCCTGGGGCAACCTCAGGACAGGAATTATCATCACTATTCTATTGGTAAGGAAGGGGGAAAAAAGGGTTTCTAGAGCTGACAGTCACCTGGATAAAATTGGGAACACTCCCTGCCCGATCAGGAACAGATTGAGGCTGGAAACCAGTTGCCTTGATGCCTTGCTCTAACCACTAGACGACCCACCCTGTATGAGCAAACGGAATAAAATTTGAAAGAAAACAAAAATCTGACTTGAAAAATGTGTTCTGCATAGAACCAGAATGTTCAGCGGAGAAAAAAAGGATGCAGTCCAAAGTTTTACTTCCAGGCAAACATTTCAAAATGGACTTATAATGTAGCCTTTCATTTAGATTTTATATGAAGGTTTTACTTGAACTTGTAATGAAGGTGGAAAAATCCAAGGTTGCCATGGCTACTGGCACTTTGCCTAATACACTCAAATCTTTTTCCCCTAATAAAATAGATTTCAGAGACCCCCCTATAAAAATGGAAGAGTTAAAGACCCTATAAACAAGTGTGGGATGAAGAATATTATTCCATCGAAAGCAAGTCCTGAACATCATGACAAGGTAATTGCATTCATTCTTTTTTTCTCTTCTCACCAATTAGTCCTGCTCTGGATGGTTCTCTTGTTAAAAACCAGGAGCATGCCAGGAATAAGGAAAATGGGATGATGGTGAGCAAAGTGCCTGGTAGTACCTTTGATGGATGGACTTGATCTTAAAGATCCTTTCCCACAGTGATGATTCTGTGATTCTGTGGTACTCTCCTGTTGCTTAGAAATGCATCTGGCTTGTCATGTAGGAGGGAACTTGGTTATTTGGGATGCTCTGGCAGTCTGCAGCTTTGTCCCAGAGGTGGTGGATCCTCTTGGGCAGGCATTTCAGCTCAGTGCTTGTGCCAGCAAAATTCAAGATAGCTCAGGGTCCCTGGTGCTGCAGAGCTGGCGAGATGACCTATACCAAGGACTGGTCTTGAGATGTTGTTGGTCAGCAAGCATGTTCGTAGGTCTGGGTCTTAGCTGGGAGATGTGGTAATGAAGCCCTGAGATACCCCTTGGGTCTTGTAGGACGAAAGAGGCTGGGAAGGGGTGGAGGAGGCAGCTTGTGGCCATCTCCTCCTGAGTGCTGTCAGCTCCCTGGCTGAGCTGGGAGGCTTGGATTCAGCAATGCTTTTCAGCTTCAGCTGCTTCTTATACCATCCATCCCTGCAGGGCTGGGCTGTTCCTTCATGGCTGTTCCCTTCTCCTTTGTAGGGTGGTTGGGTTGTCTGGGGAATTCAGGTGACGTTTGGGCTTTTGTACCTTTTTTTTTTTTTCCTTGCAGTTTCACCAGGAGACCTCAGTGAGAGCTGATTTGTGGAAGAGATTGGGGTTGGAGGTTACTCCTCTGAGAGAGAGAGAGCATGCTGAAGGTGTGGGGATGGGAGAAAGGAGAGGAAGGGGAGGAAGGAGAGGAAGGGGAGGAAGGAGAGGAAGGGGAGGAAGAAGGAGAGGAGAGGAGAGGAGAGGAGAGGAGAGGAGAGGAAGGAAGGAAGGAAGGAAGGAAGGAAGGAAGGAAGGAAGGAAGGAAGGAAGGAAGGAAGGAAGGAAGGAAGGAAGGAATTAATTTACAAGAAGTCACTAGGGCTGGTCACAAAATGGTTGTGACATTGGTGAGAGTAGGAGCCAGCCCAGCCCATGGAGATTTATACTAAAACCCCAGAGTCTTGTCCTGGCCTCTGATGCTCTTGTTCTCTTCAGGCTTTCAGGAGATCTTTGTAATGCAATGGCTCTTTGACTCTTTAAAGTGGTGGCTGTCTGCCAGGCTGGTTTGTTTGAAACATGTGTTTCTGATTTGAAAATGTCCAGATCTCAGAATCTTTAATCTTCTCACACCTAGGGATTTTTTTTGTTTTGTTTTGTTTTATTTTTGTTTTTGTGAAAGGCTGAACCACGTGCAGAGGATAATGGGTAAAAAGCAATGCGGGCTGTTTTAAAAAAAATGAAACAGTGAAAAAAATGAGAAAAAGAAAAGAAAAAAAAATAAATGCAGCTGGCACTCTTCTGTTATCAAAGCAAGATGCAGCGTGGGGATTTGTGGATGCCAACAAATAAGGCTTTTGTTTGTCTCACCACTAATCACTGATGAAAGTCCCTGAACTGAGTGCTGAAAAAGATCCTGAGAGCGCCCTCCTGGCTAAAAAAAAAAAACTTAAAAAAAAATTATATTTGTAAGGCTGAAGCAGGTTGTCCTCTTCTGTGTTTAAATCCGAAGAAGGTTGGGTGTAAAACTGGAAGAATTAGGTCCCCCTTGAAGGCTCCATGGGGCAGGAAGGGTTTTCCTCCTTGCCCTGGGATTTGGGGAGGTGACTTGAGAGGAGGTCAGGTCAGCCCAGGGAAACCTCTCCTGGGGAGGGGAGAGGAAGGACTGGGCCATGAATCAGCAGAAGGATTTCAGAGGAGATTCCTCCCCTCCCAGCACAGGAGGAAGAGCTCAGGATGAGCCCAGCTCCATGCTGGGAGAGGCCCTGGGACGTTTGGCATCAGTAGCATGGGATGGAAATCAACTCTGACAGATTTAAAACGTGCAAGGAGAAAAAAAAAACTTTTATATAGCAACCTACAATTAACGTGCAGCTCCAAGGGGCTGGGGAGACAAACATCTAACCACAGACACTTGCTGCTGAGATGTTATCTGCAGGCACAAGGCTGAGTTAAGAGCTAAAGGAGGATTTTAGCTCTGCAGAGAAGTGCTCCTCACTTGCCAAGCTGCTTCAAGAGGGCTTTGGCTGGACCAGTGATGGCAACTGGGAAGGGAGTGGACCCTGTGCCTTTGAAGTCTCCTTCCCACTGGGTTCCCATGCTGCTCTAGCCCCTGGTCTGGGTAGAGCACAGGTGAATCTGAAGTATGTCTGAGGGATGGTGTCAGCAGTTGCCACCATCCAGAAACATCCCCTGGGGACATCACCCTGTCCTGCTGCTGCCCATGCAGGGGGAGATGCCAAAAGAGGACAAGCACCTTTGGTGGCACAGCCATGCAGCATCCTGAACATCTCCTGGAGGTGCTGTGCCAGCAGAAATGGAGTGGGAGGAAAAATCCCTGTCCTTGTTCCTCACCATGATCCATGTGTGGGCTGGGGATGCTGCCTCTTCCTCCCTTCTGTTTCCCTGAGACAGCAAAGGGCTTTTTAAAAATTTTTTTAATTTTTTTTTTAAATGTCTTCCTGTGCATGAAGAGTTAAGGGGACTGTGGAGCTCTGAAGATAAGAAACAGATGATAAAGGTTAGGGGAGGGATGGCCTTTTCATTACAGCTGGCAAATGCAAACTAATTAGCATGCAGCTTTCTTTCTGAGAAAATGCAAGAAAAGAAAAAAAAAATTAAAATAATAATAATAATAATCCCCTTTTCCTTTCCATGAAAGGAGCAGGGTGAACACTGAAGGCCTGAGGATACGGAATAACTCAACTTGGCTACTTGGATGTGCTTTGAGCTGGAAAATCCCCATCAGCCAAGGTGTGTGTGCATGGCTGCTCCTTAGCACATGCCTGGGGGTGCTGGGGGGGTGCTGGGCTCTCTCCTGGGAAAAACCTTCCAGTATTTACCCCCCCTGTTCCAGCTGCCCCACAGGACTGCTGGCAGCAGCTCCCCACTGAGCTTGGACTCAATTCTTTGTTGTGTTGGTCTCAGGCTTGGCTGCAAGGGGACAGGAGTTAAAGCCAACCTGTATGAAAGCAAACCCCCTGGTTTTGGGGATGTCTGGAGATTTTAGAGCCCCAGCTGAAGGGGTCCAGCAGGACTTCAACAGAAAGGTTAAGAAGAAAGCTCTTCAGAGCAAGCTAAAATTTGGCAAGTTTCTGGCTCTTTGCAGTGATGTGGTACCTGTAGGCAGCTCTGGAATCATGCCTCTAATTTTTTTTGCTGACCTGGTGCCTAGGGTTGTCTTTTTTTTTGTTTTTTGGCAAAAAGGGTCTAAATGTCATTTATTTCTGGGGCTTTAACGCCACCTATGCTTACCCATTCCCCAGGAAGGGAGGGCAGGGCCCTATCTGGTGTCTGGGAGACCCTCTGTGCATCAGCTGGATGCGGATGTTTGACCAACCTTGAGTTTCATTTTTTCCCCCTTTTGTTTTCATTTTCTCTTAAGCTTTATTTTTCTCTCCTCCGAAGCTCATTAGCATCTTCCCTTTCCTTGCTTGCTTTTCCCCAACTTACTTTCTTTCTGGAACCTAGAAGTATTTCACCCTGGCTTGCCAAATGATTTCTATCTCAGTGAAAAAAGAACTTGCTATTTCCTGAAAACCTACCACTGTTTTCTCTCTCTCTCTCTCCCCCTCTCTCCAATACATTCTGAGTAGTGAAACAAATCCAGGTAACTTGATAAGAAGTTAATGAAAACAAATGAATTCTGTTTTGTAAAGGTGTATTGAGAAGGGCAGCAGTGTCTGGAGGGGAGGGAATTGTCTTTGCTGAAAAGAGATTTCAAGGGACATCTGGCTTCAAAACCTCCCCGTGCCAAATTTTTCAGGGGAGAAATGGCCAAAGAAGAGCCTCTATAGTTTTCCACTTTTGTGGGTATTTTTGTTTGCTTGTTTGTTATTTTAGATGTTTGTGAGTGAGTGCTGGGATGATAAAGGTTGGGCAGGACTATTGGATGGGGTTCCATTGCCAGCTGAAAAGCCCAGGGGGGGTGACAGGAGCTGCACTGGAGCAGCTTGGAGGGGACCAAACAAATAAAATGAAAAAAAAGGAAAAAAAAAAAAAAAAAAAGGAAAAAAAAATATAGAAAAATAGTCTTAGTTTCACGAGCTGCTTCTTTTATTAGGCTGATTTTCAGCTGCATTTTACCTTTCAGCACACGGGAAGTTTAGCTTTTAAGAAGTTTATTTCTTTATCAGGCATTCATTTCCGAAGGCTTCGCTGTACTTCAGGGTAGATTTCTGTTTGGTTTGGGACTTGGAGAAATGAGCCTTTGAACCCATCAGCTGTGGGATAAGGAACTCTGTTTGTCAGATGGGTGTCTGCCTTGCATAACTCATAAATACCATCCAGCATTTAAGAAAATGGATGATCTTTATTTTTTTTCTTCACCCCTTCTCCCTCTTTAGCCCTCCCCATCTTCTCTGTGATTTTTTATGGTCCGTGATTGGAAGCAAAAGGTCTAAAAGAGAGAGGAAATCAAGCCCGTCAATAAATGCTAAAAATATTTAGTGTGGCAGCCTCTGTATTTTCTTTTTTGTGAAACACTGATTAATATTCAGTGGTTGAAGGTTAATACCCCATTCATTTTATTCCCTTTACATCCTCTGCACAGCAGTTGCTGCTCCAATTTCGACTTCTAATTCATGCAAATCTGGTTCCAATCAGGATATTAGTAACTCACTGCATAAGCAGGAGGGGAGGGAAAAAAAAAAAAAAAGAAATCACACAATTGTCAAACTTATCTTTTAGTACAAGTGTATGCACACACAGACACCCCACATTCACCAGGTTGGTGTAAGGAAGGGCTTACTGTTCATTGTGCATTTCTCCTTTAAAATCCCGCAAGAATGTCCATGGAGAAGTTTTTTGGCAGGCTGAACCAGGAATTATTGTGTTGATACAGCAGCAAAAGTCCCTGGCCTGGGTTACAAAGGAGATGGATGATAATCATAGCCCATGCTGGGCTTAAAATCCAGGATTCAGTGCAGGGCCAGGAGTGCTGTGTGCTCAGGTGAGGTTATCAAGCCCAGCTTGGGGCAGGAGATGTCTAGGTGCAGGAATAATGCAGATGAAAACAATTTTCTTCCTTTTCCCCAGTTTTTGTTTTCCTTTTGGTGTGAGTGCAAAGCAGTTTCCATCAGTGAAGTGGCTGTTCCCAAGTGCTGTCTCTGGGTGCCTGTGCCCACCTTTTCCATCCTCTTTGGAAGGCAAATGGCTTCTCCATCCCTCTGGCACTGCTCTGCTGGGAAAATGGGGGGAAAATGGGCTCCAGCGAGGGCTGGAGCTGGGACTGCAGGTCCTGCAGGGAGAACTCTGCCATCTCCCCACTGATTTTATTTTGACAAGGAGCGCGGTGAGATGCTGGAGAAGGTTGCCTTGTGGATGCCCCATCCCTGGGAACGCTGAGGCTCAGGTTGGACAGGGATTTGAGAAGCCTGGTCTGGTGGCAGATGGCCCTGGGTGATTTTTAAAGGTCCCTTCCAGCCCAGCCCTCTGGTCTATGGCAGGCCTTGGCCAGTGAGCAGGAGGAGATGGCCCTCCAAGGGCTGATTTGCACCCATGAATTATTGCACCAGGAGGTACCTATGGATGTGATGGCCCCTCCAGACCCCCCAAGGAGCAGCTGCTCTCCTTTCCTCCGGAAGATGCTGCTCCTATGGCATCTTCCTCAAAGGAAAAAGCATTTTCTGCCTCCATGGATCACCGGTGACTTCAATTTTTTAAAATAAGCAAAGGCTCCAGCACAGCCCTGCATGCTCTGTCTAGCCAAAATGCAAAACTTTACCACAGTGCACAAGTGGGCTGTGTTTTTCCGACCAGGGAACAACGTTAGGGCCCTTTCATCACCTTTCTTTTACACTTCTTTGAAAAATGATTTAAATTGGAGGCAATAGTATTGAACCGCTGACACTTGGGCAAGACTCTCTGAATCACACATTTCAGTTTCATCCATTTGCTGTACCCACTTTGCTCGCAGCCCTTGTGGTTTTTCCTTTTTTTTTTTTTTTTTTTTTCTTTTCTTTTTTTTTTCCCCTAAGTGTTCTTTCCACTCTGTTTGCTATTTGTGCCATCTCCCTGAGATTTCACTTAATTTTTTTGTCTTGCTATAGGAGAACTCTGAGGTTCGGGTCTGGGTCCTACTGCTGATGCACACCAAAACCCAAGGCTTGCTTCCAACCCTTCTTCAGCAGCATCATCAAAAATGTGCTGAACCCTCAGTCCCCCACGTCTACACCCGAGGAGAACCCACACTGAAGGAAGGTCAGATTCCAGATTGCTCAGCAGAAAGAGAAAACCAGCTTGGAAGCCCCTCTGGAGAGGCTCCAAGAAATAATCTTGGGTGGGTACAGCAGCATCTCCCATGGATTTAGATGGAGCAGGAGCTGCTTGCTCCCACTCAGCCTCTTGCCTGTGACATTTACAGCCCTGATTTTGAACCAGCTGAATGAAAATACTTGTGGGCAGCAAAAATAGGCAGTGCTGAAAACCTGTGTCTACTGAGGGTGGCAATTGCTGGGAGTTCCTCAGAGGCTGCAGCCCATCATTAAAACCCCCGTCAGAAATAAGACCTGGTTGTGCCCTGGCCAGGCTTTCCTGGCTCTGATGGCACAGAACTGGTGCACCACAGCCCAGCAGCTCCAGGGGAGGCTCCTGAATGGCTCAGAGAGAAACACGCTGGGGAATTATTTGTTTGGGGGAAAAAAAAAAAAGCAAGCATCTTGCATTTCTCTATCCCATCAGCTTCTCCCCCTCAGTGTTCATGTGATTTGGACCTTGTGATGCCAAGGTAGGAGTGGGGTGAGGTTGAGCCACTGGGGTTGGGGCATCTCTGGTGTGTTTCCCATGAAAAATTTAGTCCCAGGGGGGTGTAAATGTGCCCTGCAAATGCATGCAGACCCAGGTTTTCTATCAGCTGGTGTGGTAGAGTTAAACAATGTCACCTGGAGCCCTGGAGGGACATGTGGACACTGTGCACACCTCCTGCTCCCACTGAGGGGAAGGCAGTGCCAGCTCCTGGAGCCTCTTCCCACGGGAAGGGCCATTCCCAGGGTTCATTTCCCTGGAGCATGGTTTGGGAAGCTATAGATTGGATTTTTAGCAGCTGTAAGGAAGCTCTTTGCCCCTCAGCTCAGTGGATGCTGTCTCATGAGGGAGATGGTGATGCCAGAGTTGTGGTCAGTGAGCCCAGTTCCAGTTAACTGGGTGATGTGGGACATGTCCCAATCTCATCTCTTCCCACCTCCTGTCCTGGGAAGGAGGGGAGGAGGGCTGGGGACACGTGCTCATGTGCACAGCCACGGGGATGCTGCCAGCACTGCTTTGATACCAAGGAGCAGGATGAGCCTGGCTTTAACCTGAAAGGGCTCTGGGGTCCTTTGGTGAGTGGTGCTGGCAGATGCAAGGTGGCACGGCCACACCAGTAGCTGCACTGGTTACACTGGTGCCTCAGCTCACCCTTCCTGGGCTTTGCCTCTCCCTGGAGCACTGCCCATCAGCTGTTGGTACCTCTGCCCTGCCTCACTCAGTTATTTTTCAGGCTTCTCAAAGGCCATGTGGAAATGCTTGAGCAGCCTCTCTAACCTTTGGGCTGCAGGAATTAGCCTCACATGGCATCTGAGCTGCAACATGTGGCCCAGGCCATTACTTTCCTTTAGCTGCTTGTTAGGCCCTAATCTCTGTTTGATTTCAAGGTGAAACCCACGTGAGTTTCCTGAGGTTTCTCTAAGGAGCTGCAGGGGTGCTGCCCCTTGGATCCTGCTTGTCTCCTGCAGCCCAGCCTGGGGCTGGAAGGAGAAGGAGCCCCAGGTCACCTGCTGAACCCACTCCTCCGGTGCCAGCCCCACCACCCCCCCGATGCTGCAAGGAACAGAGGTGACATTTGGTTGTGTCTGGTCCTTAGAGAGCCAAAGTATCCCTGGGCTCCTTTAGGAGCAGGAGAATCCCTGATCCACCAGAGGGGAAGGTTTGCATCCCGCCCGCCTGCTCCTAGCTTGGAAATTAGCCACTTGTTGTTACAGATGTCTGAAGCTTTCCATGTCAGCTTTGCAGTTGCTTTCTCTTCTGCCCTAATTGAGACCAGAAATCCAATTAAACTGTAATCCTGTCCTGTTTGAAGTCCCCTGGCCACAGGCTCACAGAATGCGAGGCGATGGATGGGACCAAGTGCCCGTGGGGAAATCACTTCCCTGGTACAGAAAGTGAAATGCAGCTTTCAGCCCCATCCATCTCCATCCCCCTTGGCATCTGGCGTGTGCTGTGCTGCTCCTGGTGGGGACAGCAGATGTTTAACCAGGGGGCAGTGGCTCTGCTCAGCCCCCAGCCCCTGCCCCACGCAGAGGCTGCTGCTTGGAGCAGCTCAGGTTTATTTGCACAGATGCTCTGGGGGGGAAGGGAGCTGGGGCAGATATTTGCCCTTTAGGCAAAGTCCCCACAAGAAACTTGTTTATAAGGGCATTTCCTTGATGCAGAGATTTCCTTGGCTCAGCTATGAGCAACCCTGGCCTTGTACCAGCTGGATTTATTTCATTATTAAGCCCCAGCTTAATGATTGCTGTTGTTGAGCCTGTAGTGCTGGTCTGAGGAGCTCAGTGCCACTGTGCTGTCAGCCCGTTGGGTCCTTAAAATATAGCTGTGCCCTGGAAATTGCTGTCCTTACAATACATTCAACATCTGGGCACATTCTGGAATTCTTCTTCTCCCTGCACACATATTTGTATGCAGATGCTCTGGGGTCTGGGTGTGTTTTGCAGAGACTTGGAGGAGTTTAGATAGGTCTGGTGTGGCTGTACCAGGCAAATAATGCTGAGCTTTTGGTGAAATAATGCTCAGGTTTACTCATGGTAGGCTTGGGGGTTTCTGAGCCTGGGGGAGGTCAGTGGTGACCCCTTAGAGGGTCCTGCAAGCTCCCAGCTGACAGGTCAGCCACAGTCTTTGTTGCAAAGCCAAACTGCTGCCAAGCCATTGAATCCAACCCCATCTCCTGGCTTTCAGTTAGAGCCAGCTGGTAGTTTGTCTACCTGTTGCCTCCCAGGAGACAAGCTTGGGAATAACCACGGGCAGGAGCTCCGAGGGCACCACTCGGAGCCTTTCACCCCAGGAGCATCAGAGCTGCAAATTCCAGCAGCTCAGCTTAGCTGCATCTCTCTTCCCTCCTTCTATCTGCTAGAGAAAAACAGGAAACTGCCCCAAATTAGCTCGGCAGCTGAGTGAGCCTCCTGAAAGCCACAACATGGCAATTGTAGGCACCACTCAAGTGCTTTTTTTCCTACCCTGCAGCAGCCGTGTGTTGGGCCAGCGATTTGATTTGGTGTCTCAGCCTTCTGTTGTGGAAGAAAGCAAGAAGGGAAAAAAAAATTGAGAGAGATTTTAAGCATCCAATTGCATTGTTTTTATCCTTTTCCTGGGTTGGGAAAAAAAAAATTCAAAAATAGCTCAAAACCCATCTTTTTCTCTAGGATTAAATTAGGCTGAAGCGATGACAGAAACAGCACTGTTCAACTCTTGGTGCTTTTATGCCTCGTTGGGCAAGACAGAGTTGTGTGGACTTTGTGAACTGAAGTGTCCTGCTGGGTTTCTAAGTGTCCAGAAGGTTCAAGGAGGAGGTTTCTGCCAGCAGGTTTCCCCAGGGAGTGCAGCCATGGCCACATTGGGCCTCCCCTGGCTTGGCTCATCCTGTGTAGGGATGGGAGTTCTTCAGCATCACATTTAGATGTCTGGTGTGTGGTTGTGCTCTTGTCTGATTAAAAAAATAACCAAGCTAACCTCAAAGCCTAAGGCAGCATAATATAATGTTTTTAAAATTACGAATTATAATTTTAACAGGACTGTTTCAGCCGTTAATCTCAAGGTTTTTTTGTGGTGGGCATCAACAGCATCAGCAGGAGAGAAACACAGTCAGCTCTGGTGGTTTGGAAAGGAACAGTTGGATTTGGAATTTGTGGGATGGATTTGGAGAAGAACAGCAGGAATTCCAAGGGAAAAGAGATGGAGCCTCCCCCAGCTGCATGCCTGCACCCTGCTCTGCCTCATCCTGAGGGTAAAGATGGACCTGGGTGCATTTGTCCTCAGTTTCATTTAAAGTCATTTTGGCAAGGCTGGCAGGCAGGACCAGGGTAACAGAGAGGGATTCAACCTCTATTTTACAAAAAAGTTGTGGTTTTTTTTCTCCGCCCTCTCTCCTGCACTTCCATTGTTTGCCAGCCTGCCACCAAGTCCTTCAGCCTTGCCTCAGAGCCCTGATTCTCAGCTGGCAAAATTCCCCTTACACCTGTGATTTGACCCATTATTTGACCTGTTTGCTTTGGGCTGTTCTCCAAACACGCCTCACTCCCAGATGCCTCCGTTTGGGGAGGTTTGGGATTGGAAGCTAACTGTGGGTATTAAGAATCTAAAGAGAATATCAACCTCATTTTTTTTAACATTTCTTAAAAAAAAAAAAAAAAAATTTACAACCAGTAAATGGGTAAGGAAAGTGTTTGGGCAGGAGCTTGGTGTGCTGCTGGCTGAGGCTCATGCAGCTGGGGATGGCTGAGCCCCAGAGGCAGAGGGGACCACGAGCCCTGTCACCCAGGGCTGCCACTTCTCCTGCAGCTTTGGGCAAAGTGACTTACACAGAGCAGAAGCCCTCGGGGAGACCAAATTCTTCCACAGCCTTTCAATTACCTTCTAATCCCTTTGCTCCCATAAAATCTCAGCTGCTGGCTGCTCCTGCTTGTGTATTTCCACTGGCCACAAAGCCACCTCCTGGAGCATCTCTCTGTGTGCTTGAGGCTGAAACCTCTCACCCTGCCAATGGCCACACCTCCCCACAAAGAACATGTAATTGCAAACCCTCCCTCTTTTTTTTTTTTTTTTTTTTTTCCCCTCCCAATTAGCATAAAACAAGCAGACACCCATCACCATCCTCTGCTTCAGCTCTGATGCAAACTTTTTCCACCTGGCCAAGTGAGGCGTTCAAAAAATAGAAATAAGTATGAAAAGCAAAAAAGGGGGAAAAAAAAGGCCGTCAGTAGAGATATTTTTAAACACATGACACAGAGGAGTGTGACACACTTGGTGTTCTCAGTGGGTGGGTGCAGTGTTATTTCATGTTATTCTTGTCCCTGGGCCCAGCATTACAAGTGTCCAGGTTATTAGTGGTGACTGATAATGGTGTGTGTGACACGACTGCCTGGTCCCAACCTGCCACCAGGGGCTGTGGTTTGGGGGGGGGGGGGGGTCCAGCTGCAGCCCCATGCTGGTGGTGTTTGTGCCACTGAGGGTTATTAGGATGGGGAGGCTCCAAAAAAAAAGGTCACTTCTTTGCCTTGCTCCTGTTTCCCTGGGGCGTCTCCATCGGAGCTGGCATTGCTGCCAGTCCAGCTTTCCATGTCTGTTTGTCCATCTGGGGGCTTCCAGTCCTTGGGGGGGGTGGTTTGGAAATGGAAGGAGCAGGGACCACGGCTGTGGGATCCAGGGAGGTGATGGTGAAGGTGACAGAGGGTGATGCCAGCCAATGTCTGACAACCTCAGCCATGGAGTGGTGGTTTTATAGCCCTGTTAAAGGCAGCTGAGAGAAGAGGTCCTGATTCTGAGTGCTGGAAGGAGCTGGATTCATTTCTGTTACCCAAATACCTCCCTGGAGCTGGGCCAGGTGCCTTGGCCCTGGTTCCCTCTCATGCTCACTGCTCTCTTGTGCCTTGCTGCCACCATGTCTGGGGCTGAGCCCTCGGTAGGGCCATGCCAGTGATGGAGCAGGATGGGCACAAAGTAGGGTTACAGGAATGGCAGCAGAAAATCCACTTATTTGAAACTCAGGAGGTTTGAAATCAGGGCTGGGTGTGAATCTTCTCTTCTCTTCATACTTGGGACCATCATAGAAATTTTGCTTTCACTATAGCACTGGGCTGGTGGGAAGGTTTAATGATGGCTTTGGGGATGCTCCATCTTAACCCAAATTAGCCCCAGGTTCCCAGCTCAGAAACCAGGGAAATGTCCTCCCCATCCCAAAGCAAAGGCAGCAGGGAGAAGCTATGGACTCATAGAAAGGAGAATTAACCTTTAAAGGAGAATTTTTGTGAAATCTAAGATGTGGATAAAAGTGGAAACAAACCCCTTGGATACCTTTGACTCACACAGGTCTGTTCTGTAAAGCTGGAAATGGGAGGAAATTTGTCTTTTGACCCATTTCTGTATGAAAGACAGAGGAACTTGTTGTCAGACTCAGCATAGGGGATGTGCTGCCTCATTCTCCATCATCTGCCTGGGGATGCAGGGCCAGACTGGAGGTTCCTGCACATCCTGAGCGCTGCATCTCTGCAAACTGGGGAGAGAAAGGGAAAAGCAAAGCCCTGAGCTTTCCCTTTCTCCCACTCAGCCTGCTCAGAAATCTCCGTGGTGCCTTGATCCCCCACCACGACCAATGGATCCTGGCTCTTTTTTTATGGAGACTCCCCACTGAGGTAGACGCTAGTTAAAAGGTTACTGCCCAGCTGTGAAATATGTAGACAGGGTAACAGCTAAATGGTGGAGTGACCTCATATCTCATATTTATTGACTAAATGTGGCTTGAACTAGTCACCACTAGTAAAATAAACCACAGCCCTGAGTACTGCAGGAATATTCCATGGCAGACAGACTCCTGGTTCCTTGTCACACTTTTTCTTTCACTTAAAAGAAAAAAAAAAAAAAAAAGGCAAAAACTTTGTCACTAATCTCAGTGCATTTTCAGGGCAGGTCCTGCAGAAACCCTTTGAATGCAAGCTTGCTTTTTCCTATGGGAAGAGCTGGGAATCTCTTGGTTTTGCAATGAAAGAGAGGGAGGGAATGAGCCTTTGGGATTAGTTTTCACTCAAGAAAGAACTTGCTTGTAGCAGGACAGATGTGAGATGCTTTAAAGGAGGCCTGGGGACAGGTGGCTTTTTTGTCCATGTCACACTTAGTAACTTGGGTGAGAAGTAGTTATGGCAGATCAGGAGGCTGCCTTAGGTTTTGTCTGAATGGAAGAAACTGATGTGGTATGAGCAAAATGATTTATTTCTTGCTCCTGCAGCAAATGAAACCCGTTCAGCATCAGAGATGTGTCCTGAGCATCTCCAGCAGGGAGGATGTAGCAGTGAGAGTTGGTGATTCTGGGTGCTGCCAGGGGCTGATGCACACGTGGCATCCCCTCGTGGCCTGGTGACCCATTCCTCATCACCCTGTGACCCAAAAGAGCCTGGGGGGTGTTACAAACCAGCTGCCTGGTGCCTTATTAGCTGATGGCCTTCTGTGGGTCCCTGTGCCACACACACCAGGGGCTGGGCTGGAAAAGCTGTGGGGGTCGCAGATGTTGCTCTGAATTCCTGCCTGGGGTTACCCTTTTGGTCAAAGCCCACGGTGCAGTTTCCCTTTGGAGATTTCCATGTGCATGGGGAGGTTGGAAGAAAGATCAACTTGGCAGCAGGATGGGATGCAGATGTTCCAGCTGTGAGCCCCCATCAACTCGAGCTGGGAGCTGAGCAGTGGCCACCTTGCAGTAGGGTAATGATGCAGAAATCCCCTCCCTCACCCATCCTTCCCCTCCCCACCCATCAATTTCTCAGCTGAACTCTGGAAGAGACTCAGAACTCGAGGGCTGGTTGATGGGGAGTGGTTATTTGGAGGTGCCTAGTGATATGCAGGGAGATAAGGGGATGGGTCAAATCCTTGGTCACATCACCTGGGATCTTAGGCTAGGTGTTATCCTGGCTGCTTTTCCAAGCTAATGTGTAAAGAGATAATGAGGATCAGAAAAAGGAGAGGAAATGGCCTTATTAATGCTTGGTAGAGAGAATTCTTTCTTCTTCTGGCTGGGGGGAACTTTGCCAGCAGAGACCAAGAGGAGCATCTTTCCCCACTGCTCTGACACCAATTTTCCTGAGAAAATTTGGTCATTGAGACTGAAGCTTTCTCTTCCCCCTTTTTTAGGTAGGAAAAAATATTTGTGTCTCCTATTGTCTGTGGTAATGTTTTGATAGGGGAATAAGTATTTTGAAGGAATTACAGATGGTCTGAAATACCACAGCACTATTGCAAAATTCTGGATTTTAGGAAGCAGTGTTCACAAGTGGTGACATGACTGAATTGCTGCTTTTCAGTCACAAAAAGGAACTTGATTGCTTGCTTGCCCTTATTGTTCTTTGATTTATTTAATTTCCTCTCCCTGACTTGAGCAGGACTCTGGTTTGATTTGTGTGCCAGCTACATTTGCTCAACACAAGATGAGCAGGGTTTGAAGACTTTGTCGGGAGTGGTTTGTGCCGTTTAATTCCACACATTTGTGCTGTTTAATTCCACACATTTGTGCTGTTTAATTGTAACTGTGGTTCTGACTGTCCCAATTCTTCAGCCCTGAACAATTACCCCTGGGCTGGGGCAGCCAACCAGCCCCTGCTTGGGGGCTGTTTCATGGTTTCCACCTGAGCTCATAAATCATGCTGGAGTTGGATTAAAGCTTAGGTTAGATCCACTGGCAGTTTTGCTATTTTCACTGAACCTTGCAGTGATTTGGACGTGAGCTGAAGATTTATGTGTATTTGCAGAGCCCACGGTTCCAGGTCAGAGCTTGGACTGAGGCGTTACCAGGGAATCATTGCTTCCCCCAGCTTCTTTGGTGGCCTCCTCAGCAGCAAGAGAAAAAGCATCCAGTGCTCATCTCCCTGCTGAGGCTTCTCCTGTCAGAGTCTCGACAAAGTCAGAGACTCGACAAAACAAGCCCCCAAATGCTGATGTAACCACAGCTCAGGAAAAATGGGATCTGGCCCTGGGTGTCTGTAAGACAGGCACAGTCCGTGTGGAATGATGCTGGGAAGGGCACAGGGGCAGAGCAGGAGCAGAAAATTCACAGTGGAGGGGAATGCAGGTTTGATTTTTTTTTTTCTTTTTGAATCTCAGTCTGTGCAGACAGGAGTCATGGATGAGAGATCTCAGGGAAACCCAGTTCTGTGTCCCTGCCACACAAGAAATGTGCTGATGTGGTGCCAGTGCTTGAACCAGAGTGACACCCCCCAAACCAGCCTGTCCCAGGACAATCCCTCCCTCAGGAAAGTCAATGTGCACGACCTGTTTGGTACAGCTCTTCCCTCTGGATTTGCTGAGTGGTTCCTTGGTGTGTTGCACATCATTTTCCTGCCTGTGTTCACCTGGACATCTCTGTCAGAGCTCAGACCACAGGTGAGTGAGCACAGGTTTGAGCTGTGGGCAGAGGGCTCTGGATGCCCTTGGGATGCTGGGATCTGAGACATCTCCCTGCTCACCCAAAATCCTGTGTCTCCCATGTGCCAACCATGGACACACAGACATCCCCCCCCCTTCCCTCACCCACCCACCTCCCTCCAAATCTGCTCTGGAGGAATTGGAGCCATAACAATATGGCAGTAAAAAATAATGAAATGCCATCATAAAAAAAAGATGTGGAAAAGCAATTATTTATTTATACCTAGGGAACTAGGAATAATACACCTGTTTTGTGGTGATGGCTGGCACAAGGCTGGCATTGCATAGTCGGACTTAATAATCTTTTACCACACTTTATAGGCTCTTTCCTGCAATTAATGCTAAATAAAATCAACATTTCTCCAACTTGCATTTCTGGCTCTCATTAACTCCCTTCTTGCCATTCACCATCTCTTTCCCTCTCGGTATCTTTTCTTTTTCCCTCTTTTTCTCAATTTTCCCTCCACTCCTCAGGTCTCCCAAGCTCTGGTGTGTGGCAGCACTGAGGAGCAGGACTGCTCCCCCAAATTTCCAGCTGATTTCAAATGATGAGATTTCAACATTTTCCTTTCTTGTGAACCTGGAGGACAACACTCCTAGCAGCAAAGCTATAGGGGAGGTAGGATGGAAATTCTGAAGAAATGGAAATCTTCTTAAGGGTCCATTGCAGACTTTTTACATTTTCGTGTTACAAATATCAGGCAGAAATGTCTGATGGCGAAAGGTGTCCCCAGTTTGATTGATATTTTCTCTGTTACTTCATTTGATCAGGCAGTTTTTCTTTCCACTGCATCCCACCCCCATGCTCCAAGTAACTTCTATTACTTCCAGCCCCCAAAAGAAAAGAGGGCAGTTTTTTATCCTTCATGGATCCCTCCCTTTTTGTTTCAAAAATGCATATTTTTCTGGTTTTATTTTGTATTCTTTTAAACAAAAAAGCTCCTGATTTAAAAAATTCAGACAAATACTTTGGATGAAACACCCATCCTCTCTCAATTTCCAGCCCCAAAGTGCATGGATTTATTCCTAATGCCACTGAAAATATTGAATGCCTTTAACATTTGGTTAAGTAGATAAAGTAAGCTGGGAGAGTAATGAAAAGCCATTTTTTTCCCTGTGCCAGGGAACCCCAGGTGAGAACCTGACACCTATGCTGTAGGGCAGGAGAGCATCCCCTCCAAGAATGGGCCCCAGGAAGGCACCCAGGGCCCTCCAGTACAGCCAGGGGCTTGGGGGTTTTGTGTCTTTTCAAAAAATTATTTATTCATTTTTATTTTTTTAATCAGGAGCAGTTCCAAACATGCCTCAGATGGCAGGCAGGCTTTATCTACCATCTCATACAGATGTGGGGAGGGTGGGGGGAAATAAGACCCACATGTTATCAGCTGAGATATGAAATGGAGAGAGGCTCATTAGGGAGGAGAAGGGCTTGGGGGGGGAAGAGGAGCTGTGCCTGCTGCTGGGACCCATCTCTCCCTCCTCTCCCTCTTCCCCCCAAGCTCCAGTGAGATGATGGAAAGGCTGATGTCAGGGCAGAGTGGGGCTGGTATTAGAGAATTGGATCCACGTGTGGCTCCTGTGGGATGGATCCCTGGCTGCTGCAGCCTGGGGTAAGGTTGGACCCATGGAGAGGTCAGGAGTCTGCACAGTTTACCATGGGGTAAAACTAGTTTTAGCTTTTGCAGAGGTTTATCCTGAATATTTGCAGGATATTTCTGGCAGCAAAGCAGAGCTGTGGCTGGGCACAGCCCCTCCTCCCCAGAAGCCCATCCAGGTGAGTGCACTGAGGAATGGCAGAGGTTTGGTGGCAGCATCTCTGGTGGTGCCCAGGTTTGTTAGCAGGTCTCCTCACCATCCTTTCCTGGCAGAAAAGATGGGAAGAGAAGCTGGCAGTGGCCCCATCCATGCAGGAGGGTGGGAGGGCAGCCTGGCTCAGCCCCATCCCCACTGCTGGGACCACCCATGGGTGCTGGGGTCCTGCACACTGAGCTGGGGGTGGGCTGGATTCAGAGCTGGGTGTCCTGCCCCATCTCTGTCATTCCCCTTCTCTGGAGGAAATGCTTTGTGTTTGTCCCTGCTGGGCCGGTTTTGGAAGGTTTTTCAGGCTCTTGCTCCATTTTTTTTTTAAAGATCAAGCTAAAGGGCCTGGTTTTGGTATTGCTATCCAGGAATTGTCTTGCTTGGACTCTGCTTGAGTTTCTCCATCTTCTGAATGAGGCTGACACTAATTGCCCATTTGCAATGCATTTCCAGACACGTGGCTGTAAAATGCTATATGAAAAAAACAGGCATTGTTACTATGAAAACTTCAGGATAAAAAAAATAATTAATAGATTCATATAACCCCACAGTCATTAAAACAAACCTTATGTGGATGGAAGAGACCAGGACTGAATAAACCTTGAGCAAACACAGCCTTTTACAACGAAACACAAACTGGTTTTAATCAGCAGAGCCAAATAAGTTTTATTTTCTGAGTTTCTTTTTCCCTTCTCCTTTCAGCATCAGCAGATGCAGAAGAGCACATGGGAGAGATTTTGGTGAGTGGGTGGGATGTGCTGCTGATGGTCTGAGGGTCTCACGGGTGAAATTTGGTGTCTTGGCAACCCGAAAGCTGAGTGAATGTGTGGTGCCTGGGGGAGGCTGCAGAAAAGAGGGAAGGGAAGAGCAGAAACCAAGAGCAGAAGGGATGGCAGAGCAGTGGGATGAGGTCTGGATTTTGTGAGCAAAAGGCATATTCCATAATTTCTGCATGGCCTTGTAAATTTCATTTTTCATTTTATGGCACTTCTAGAGGCAGCA
Source organism: Phaethornis superciliosus (assembly GCA_023637945.1). Lineage (NCBI taxonomy): Eukaryota > Metazoa > Chordata > Aves > Apodiformes > Trochilidae > Phaethornis > Phaethornis superciliosus. The sequence continues at coordinate 10,343,930 of JAJQWJ010000021.1, read as the reverse complement.
GGGTCCTGGCACTGAGGAGAAGGTGACAAGAGGGTGACAAGAGGGTGACAAGAGGGTGACAAGGCTGTCCTGTCCCTGTGTGCTCCCAGGCCGGCACTGGGCAGATCTCAGCCATGGCAGAAGTTCTGGTGGGTGGCTGGAGCACAACAGGGAAGCCAAAGAGAAAGAAAAGGTGCACAGGGTCAGGACAGGCAGGAGAAGCCACGGGGACAGTCCCCTGCCCTTCCCTCTCTCCCAGGAGGTCCCATCCAGTGCCCATGGACCCCTATGGACAGCAGTCTCCCCCGAGGATGATTCTCCAGATGAACTCAGGAATGTGAAGCATCATAACCTAGGACAGTTCCTTGAGGCAAGTGGTGGCATCAGCCTGATTTGTCCTGACCTGATTTGTCACAAATCAGGTTTTGACATGACTTGGGCATTACTCACCGTGTTGGCTTTCCATCCAGTGCTGCTAGAGCCCAGAACCAGTTGTGCCAGCTCACAGATGCCATCTGAATGGTCTGGAATGGACTTTTATGTGCTGGAGAGATATGTTAGGTCATGTAAGTCCTTCTAAGTGGTATAATTAGTGATCACCCCACCCACCTTACACACATGGAGCTTGACAAGGCTTGTTGGGCTGCAAACCCCCAGGAGCAGCAGTGAGCAGCCCCAGGCTCCATACCCAGGGGCTGGAGATGCTGCCCATGGGGCTGCACAAAGCACTCCTGACATCTCTGACCCTGCTCTCCACTCAGCCCCTTCCCCTTTGCTCACATGGGCTTGGATCTGAAATATTCCTAGAGGGGGGGGAAAATAGCCTTTGGCCATGGATATTTTCTGTTAAAAAAAAAAAATAATCAACTTCTCCAAACTGAAGAGATTTTTTGCTTTTCCATTGCTGCAGCATCCTCCTGGTTTCCAGTAGCATGAAGAGAAATGGATTTTTTTTAACTTTAGAGTCTTCTTTGTTAAAAAAAAAAAAAAAAAAGTGAGGTGGTAAATGGATCTGGCAAAAACTTCACTTATTTAAAAAACAACAATAAAATCATCCAACTTGGGAGGATGTTTCCAGGAGAAAATGTAAGATCAGCTGCATTTGAAAGGGAATTGCCATCTTCAGTCGGCACTTGGCAGAGAGGAAACTGTTCTGGCTTTAGCAGAGCCCAAACCTGAAGCTTATAAACTTTCTGTTGATCTCAGGCTTCTGGCCCCTGTTTCCTTTTGCTTTTCATCTTTAAATATTTTTTTTGTTTTCCACCTTTATGGTCATGCCTGGCTGCATCTTGTCTCTCATATCAGAGGTCAGCTTTTCAAAGCTGCTCTTACATGCAGAGCCAATCTCCTCGCATCCAACTCTCCCAACATCCTCTCTTCTTAACTCTGCTTCTCCACACAGATGTCACCTGGGATCACCCACGTAACCAAAGAGCTCAGAAGGACTCTGATCCTCCAGAGAAACCCCACAACCTTCAAAAGGAGAGGAGGATGCCTCCAGGTAAACACTTAAGGGTGTGAAAAATGCCTCTATTTCATTTTAATTGATTTTTTTCTTTCTTTCTTTCAATTGTGCCCTTCCAAAACAAACAAACAAAAACCTGAAATACCCACCAAACACCCAGGTATGAAACAGAGCAGGATGTTAAATACACAACCCACGTCAGCAGGAGCTTGTGCTTAATCAGCCATCCACCTGAAATACCTGGGGGCAAGGAAGGAGCCTGTGGGGACCTGTTCCAGCAGAGCAAAGCCATGGGGAGCAGAGCTGCCACCCCACTGCCCAGATCCCCAGGGAACAGCATGCCAGGAGCAGGATGAAAAGGTTCATTCCAAGCAAGCTTGTTCTCCTAATTGCCTTAGAGTGCTGGGGTCTAAATTAGCCTGCTTGGAAACGTGATTGGCACCGGGGATTTTTTGCTTTATGACATACTTCATAATAAATAATTAAAAAAAAAACCAACATAAATAGCAGTGGTATGAGATCACTGGTGCTCATGAAGTAGCCTTCATAAAGTGTGGTGTAGAAAAGAGGGTTGGTTTCTTCTTTCTTTTTTGATGGTGCATCCTTAAAACCGTGTCTCTTTTGCAGTAATGAAATTATTGCTTGTAAAAACTTTTGCTTGGTCGACAAGTGAAAAAAAAAAAAAAAGCTCCAATTATAATAATTCCATTTCAGTGTTTTCCATAAGCTCCTCGCCAAGTTGGCCAATAACTAAGGCCAAGAGCAGGGGGGAAAAAAAAAAGGTATGTATTGTATACTCACTTAAAACTTGGCTACAAATGACCTTTTATTGTCTAAATTTTTTTTCCATGCCCAACTTGGCTACTTGAGGCAAACTCATTGCCAAGTTTCTAGAGTGTTATTTTCCTATGTGTTCAAAAACATTTTTAAAAACTGCCTTCCACACAAAGGTTTTGGAGGAACAAGAGCACAGGAGCTGGTGTTTGACAGTGCTGTCAGGGAAGATGCTGGCGGGAAATCCTGGAGATGTTTTGCTACACCTCTTTTCTTTATTTTTTTCTTCATTTCTTTTTTTCCCCCATTCTGTTCCCTGTGCAGCCCAACATGGCAAGGTCTCCAAATGGGCTGGGCTAACGAATGGAGCTGAAGACAGCCATGTGATGTTAATATAAACCTCCTCTGGCAGCTTGGCCAGGCCCCAGGAAGGGCCCCGGGAAGGATTTCGGCAGCGGGGCCACGCGGTGGCATTTGTCAGGAGCACTCAGGGACCTTCTCCCTCTGTCCTGGTCACTGTCACGTGTGGCATGGTGTGTCTGAGCACGTGGGTGACTTTTTCATTAAAAAAAAAAAAACAAAACAGATTCTGGGTTACAAAAGCAACCCCCAGACCAGGTCCATAAGGATTCGGCCATTGCGTAAGTGATGCTTGAGTCACAGGATAAAAACTGCAGCTCTCTCCACGTTTCAAGGGTAAGTTCTCTTCAGGTCTCCCATTTAAAACACCTCATTGGAATAAACACAAAGACAAGGGCTGAGGCATCATCTTCTTTGGGGTCATTTCATTTTAGACAGGAAGAAAATTTAAAGTTTCATATATATTCTGAATATTTTCTGTTGTTGTCGTGCAATTTAGATCTGCCTTTGCCTCAGAGACATGTTTAATTTCTCTCTTCTCTTGTATTTAATTTCATTTTCTGTTTTTTTTTTTTTTATGAAGTCCCACAATGTTTGTTTGGGTTTTTTTTTGTGGTGAGCTGCCATGGTGTTAGCAATGCATCTGAAATATTACAGGCAGAGACAGCCACTTGATGAAAGCAATAATGAGGGTCCTCTCTTTTATTTCCTACATGTATCTTGTCCTATATAAAGTTATTCAAAGGATAAAGCTTTCAGACGTCCTGATCTTGCTTATAAACACATGTAATTTTATTATCCAGCAGCACAAGCTGAATACCTCTGTAACACAGAGGTATAAGCTCTATTTAGCACATGATTTATAAAGCCAGCTACAGAAAAGGAAACACAAGTGCAATTTTCCAATGTTGTACAAATTTTCTTGTGCTACCAAACATCTTTTAAAACCCTATCCCATACAATTTAGGAGCAAAAGTCCCACTAACTGAGACAGAAGCCAAAAAATTAGTCAAAAGGTGATGATATTCCTGGTGGGTCCTCTGCCATTTTATGGCTCACCCTACTTTTACATGCTTATTTTTCACTGTGATGGCCATGCTCTTTGTTAGCATGCTGGGAGCTGAGTGCATATTTAACTCTGCTATTGGCATTTGCTGGGTTACTTCAATGTGGGTCAGATCAGAGAGGACGTGGAAGAAAAGTGATGGAGACAAACTGGAGAGGGGAAAGATTGTGTGCAGCACGAGGCACACAGATGGCTTATTATCACTAGGGCTGTGTGGCAGAATCCAAACTCATCTGACAGTCTGTTTGCTTGATAGAAAACTCTTCCGGGGACTGCTGAACCTCTGAAAGTCTCTGGGTGCCTTCTGCATGATGTTCACACTTTGCTGACCTTGCCGAGGCCTTGGAGTAGTTAGTTTCAAAACTACTTGTGCAAACTAAAAGGTTTAGTGGTGGGCTGGAGATCCAACCAAACCTTTTGGTGTTTGCCAAGTCTCTCACCCAGGTTTCTGGAGGTTTCCAGAGAGCAGATGGACATTTTGCAGGTCCCACCATGCCTGGCATCTCTGCAGGGCTGAGAGTAACTGAACATAAACTCTTCTTTGTGGCTATGTCCTTCCTTCCCCCCCCTCCAAGCCTACACAGAAAGCAAGAATCAAGTGAGTGAAGGATTTATGTTGGAACTAGATCCCCATGGATCAGAACACCAATAACACCTCCGTCCTCTTCCAAATCTTCCAGGCCTGACCTTTCACAATCTCCATTTCCTGACCAATGACTCCAAAGAAAATAGAGCTGCTAGTTGGTATTTAATGGAAATCTGTGCAAAACTTGTCAAAATACAGCACCAGGCCTGTCAGATGCCTGGGACAAGACCTCTACAGTAGTTTCCAGAAACCCAACGCAATTACTTACATTTTAAATTATCTTTAATTGTCGCCTGTGAGCTACAGAAACATTTTTCCCCACTCCCCAGCAAGACCTTGCTATTAAGAGTCACCCTATAATTGCAGCTTTAATAGGGGGACAGCAGCGGGTCAGGCGCTGGGGTTGGTGCTGAGCACCAGTAAGTGGAAGTGACACAGCCCCAAAGTCCCATCAATTATAGTGAGGGGGAGGAATTTGGAGTGTAAACTCTTTAGTGCATCTAATTACCTCGCCAGATGTTTTAATGCAATCTCCTTGCCCCTCCTCTGCCATCAAATACTACATTGGTTTGTTGGGGTTTGGGTTTTTGTGGTGTTTTTTTGTTTTTGTTGTTTTTTTTTTTAGTTCCTGATATGAAAAAGTCACCTTAACATTAAAAGGTAGAATAAGTTTGTTGGTTTTGGTTTGTGTTTTCTATTTTTATTTTTTTTTCCCCAGGAACTGAGCATCCTTTTTGCTGTCTGAGGGATTAATCGGGTTCATGTGTGACTCAGTAGGCGTGGGATTCACACTCAGGAATTGCTAAGGGTGTCACAAAGGGTGCAAGACTGATGAAAAATAAATGAGATGGTGTAAATGTGCCTCAGAGCTGAATGACAACTGTTAGCCTGGTGGTGCTGGGGGGAAGCAGGTCCTGCTGAGAGCATTAGAGATGCTGCACCACATTTTCCAAGGCTGTCTGCAAATTGTCTCAGTGGTCCTGTTGACACAAAAGCCTTGAAAGTGCAGCTCAAAGCAGTGCTGCTGACTCCTCCTGAGCTTCTCACAGGTGGGAGCATGACAGAAAATACCTGTGCAGCCAGGAGAGGGGAAAATACTGAATTTAGTGTGCACACAGAGCCATGATATCACTTCCCAGCAGTGCAGAGTGGGGAAGCAACCCAGCAGCATCAGGAGGAGCTTCCTCCTCGTGCAGGGAACTGGTGGCTTTTTGTTTTGGTGGGAAATTTGGGTGTGCAGGTGCCACAAGTTAAACAAGCCTCAGCCTGCTGTGCATGGAAAAAGGCTTCATCTAAAACCCTGAAATGAAAAAAAAAAAAAAAACAACACAAAAAACCACCAAACAAAACCCTCACAGCCCTAAGCAGAGGAGTCTCAAGCTGTTCTTTAGGAGCACTCCAGCTGATGGTTTTTATTTGCCCCAGCTGAGCATGATAAGAGTTGGGTTTCTTCTTGCCCCAGTGAGGGAACACCCAGACTTGTACCAGGTACCACTTTGGTTTCATGCCCTTGGGATGGACCCACGAGGAGCAAACGATGAGCTGAGGCTGTTTATGAAGCTTTCACCACATTAGGCAGTGGGGGGGAAGGAAGAGCCAAAGTTTCCATGTGAAAGCCTAAATGGACGAGAATGATGTGAAACTCATGGAAAATATGGAATAAGTAATAAAATTATAAATAAAACAAATACAATAAATTGGGAATGCAGTTTTACTCATAATGATTTGTGTTGCTAGTAACCCAAGACTCCCTTACCTTTGGAAAATTGCATGTTTTTCCAATGGGGGAGCTGACTGCAGGTGACAGGCTTGATGGGTTGTGTGGGAGCTGGATCATTGCATGGCTCAAGTGTTCAGCAGGGACTCAGGGCTCCAGCAGTCCTTGCTCTGACAATAACTTGTATCAACTGCAGAAAAAAAAAAATAATAAAAAAAATCACTTAATCAAGTGGTGGTTAGCCTTAGTGCATGAATTTTGGCCAGAAATGAATCTTGGCTTGTTCTGGGTAGAGAAATTTGCCTGGTAGAGTTACCCAGATGGTTTGTGCTAGGTTTAGGTTTTTTTTTTCCCCCTCCCCTGAGATTTTCTTGGTTATTATTATTAGGGACACCACGTTGTGTGCTTCCCTCCCTGAGGGGTAACCCATGGCTGGACTGGAGGGATGGGGACTCCAGTTCGTATTACCTTGAATGTTAGCACTTCTAACCCCACACTGTGGGGTTTTGGGCAGACCCCTGGTTTCACCAAACAACTCATCCAGAGGCCCTCATTAACAACTTCAGGATCTGTTCACCCTCAGGAATGCTCAAAAGCTGACACAAGGGGGGGGAGAAAAAAAAATAAAAATGCTTGGCTGTTTTAGTCCCTGCTGAGGCTCTATTTTAAAATCAGCACTAGCAAAATTTATAGAATAAGCTTATCAAATATATAAAATATATAAAATATATAAAATATATAAAATATATAAAATATATAAAATATATAAAATATATAAAATATATAAAATATGGGTTGTATTCAGGACTAGCCAAAGGTCTGCTGGAGCCCAGGGCACCTGTAGCAAAAGCCAATAGGACAGAAAGAATGATGGGGCTGGACTTGACCCTTTGTCCCACTGAATTAGGTACCAGTTTAGCTGTAGCCTGTTGGGAATGCCTTTGGCATGAGCCAAGAATAAGGCTCACATTCATGACTCTGAGCCAGAATTATTTATATCTAAATGGACCCTCTGACAGGGCAGCAGAAGCCCAGAGAAGGGAAGATACTTGCCCAAAGTCATTCTGAGAAGCAAAGCGTGCACACAAAGCCAGCCAAAGCCTGTTCTTGCCATGGTTTGAGACGATTTAATGCTGAGTTCTGTCCCTTTGCTGTATGGCAACAGCTTGGAAAAGTTTCCTTTGATACCACTGTGATGGCTTGTTTTGCTGTGCTAGGAATAAAAGGGAAAAAAAAAAAAAAAGGAAAAAAAAAAAAAAGAGAAAAAAAAAAAAGAGAAAAAAAAAAAAAAGGTGGTGGTGGGGTGGGGGGAGCCAGTGTATGAATTGCAGCTATTCTTCAAGGTGAAAGATGTGAATTTCCATTCCCCTGTGCCATTGGGACTGATAGGGCTCTGCCTGGCCACTCAGTGGTGAAAAAGTCCCTCCGTGTGCCAGTATTGAAAACTGTTTGTGCATTAGCTGGAATCTCTGCCAGTGAAATAATATCCTTCTCTTTGTTTATTATATTGAAACTCGATAAAAGAAAGCGTCGGAGGTGGGGGGGGAAAAAAAATCTGAAAAAGAAAAAAAATCTAAGTTAGCAGTGTGAAATGAATGTTCTCGTCTGGGCTCCAGGATGCAGCCCTAAGGAATGGCTGTGCCATCACCCAGCATCCCACTGCAAAACCCTCAAATTGTTGTGCTGCAGCACAGCCTGGGGGGGCTGCTGGGGGAGGGACAGCCCAGGGACTCCCCTACCCCTTCCCCCAGCAGGGCTGTCACCTCCTGGGGTGCTGCTGATGCTGTGGGTACCTCAAGCCCAGCTCTAGATGCTCCACACGGGTCCTCCTCAAGCAGGCAGCCCCACACAAGGTTGTTTGGAAGCTCAGCACTATCCTGGTGCTCCAGCAGTCAGAATAGATTCTTTTTTTTTTTTTTTTTTTTTTTTTTCCCTGAAAACACAACTGCATGTTGGAGCTAGTGTTGGAACCCAAACTAGCTCTGCTGCCTGGCAAATGAGCAGCAAAGACCCCAGCCAAATGAAGGGCCCTTCTCCAACAAGAAAAGCAGAGTTTGTTTGTGCACAGTGGGCTTCCAAGTCAATGGGAACATTTTACAATATGGTGGCAAGAAAGCACTTTGAATTATAAAAGCAAAGCCAAGCCAAAACAAAACCTCCCAAGCCCACAAGGTCCCTCTAAAGAAATACAGCAATATAATATATATATATAAAAGTCTTATGTGTCTGATGTACTGTAAGTATTAAGCACCATTAGTAAAGGGGAGGAAAGCCATTAGCCAGCTTGTAGATGCTCTGAGCCAGCCCTCACAATTTTAATTCACCTCTGTAAGTGTTGGCACAGAGAGCTCTATGAGAGGGAACCTGGGTGCTGATCCAATAGAACCGGTAAGAACAGCACCACCAGTAACACCAGTAGAAATACAGGCACCCATCTCCTCCCCAGCTTGGCACACACATCTCTGAGCTATCAGAATATATTGATTTTTCACCTGGGCAGCTATTCTGACAGCCACGTGCTGGCTTGGCCTTAACCCCCACTAAAAGCTGAACCTCCAGCCCAGCTCCTGGAGTTCCAGGTAGCCTTACAGGACTTATAGCTGTGAGAGAAGGGGGGATGTGGTACAATAAACACCCCTGAGAATGGCATTGTCCCTGTGTGCAGCTCTCCAAAAGAACCTTCTACAACCCCCCCCTCCCTTGCTCAGCATCCCAGCAAGGATGGCTCCAGCTCCTGCTTGGAGATCTCCAGCAGGGAATCAGCATTGCCCTCCAGAGCCACCTGGGAGCTTGTGCAATGTTCCAGCACTATCAGTCCCATCACTCACGTTGTCTCCTTTTGGCCTGATTCTCTGCTGAATAAATTTGCAGCTGCAGAAGCTGAGTTCCAGGAGAAAGCTGAAGGATTTACTTCCACCTATTGAAAGGTTTATAGCTGAGAAAGGTGAAGTTGCACAGATGCTGCTGTTGGAGACGTGTCCTCCTCCTCCTCTTCTTCCTCCTCCAGATGCTGCTGGTGAAGGGGAATGTTGAGTACGGGCCACATCCAGCTGCTCCTCTGCAGAGACAAATCTCACCTTGAACATTGCTGGAAGGCAGAGATTTGGAGGCAGAACTCCTTGCTGGGAGCAGAGAGTGGCTCATGGCTGTGTGCACGTCAGAGACACCTCATGAGCACTGTCTGAAGATGAGCTATGAGGAAAAATTCCTCCAGGTGTTATTCCCAGCCAGCCATCCCTGTTGTTTCTGCTCCATTAACTCTGACCCAAACATCTTCTCTGTGAATACCTGGGGAAAGGAACCCCCATGCCTGCCTCAGGCTTTTATTGGACTGGAAAGGGTCATTCTGTAGAGCCTTCACACTCACCAGAGGTACATGATGGGTGAGTTTGATTTATCGTCACTAGGGAGAGACTGTGCTTTTGCTGGTAGCTGAATAACCAAGTCCAGGCCCTGGGATGAGGCATCACTGTCTTCCCTGCACTGAGTATTTCAGCACTGGGTACTTCCATTGCTGCAGCTGCTATAGCTCTGGCTTCACTGAATTGCTTTGTTTGCCTCCATAATACACTTTAAAAAACCCAAACCACAAAACCCAGAGTTGGACAGTAACACAGACAGCATTTAAACAGAACAGAACAAGCAGAGAGCTGGAGAGGGAATAGGTGTCTGAAGAGCAAAGTAGTTTGCCAAAAGAGAGGGAGAAGATGTGGCTGAGCAGGGTGGAGAATTTGGGTGAAGATGGTCAGGCTCAGCATCACCACCTGCAAAGAAATGCCCCATGGTTTTGTCAGCCTCAGCATCACCACCTGCAAAGAAATGCCCCATGGTTTTGTCTGGCTGGGTCAGGTCAGAAGAAAGGAAGGTTTCCTACTCCTTGGCTTTCAGCTCCAGAAACCACAAGACAACTTCCAACTTTCACCCCCAGGGTTCAGGGACACGTGGCAGAGATTCACAACAACAGAAATGAGATTATTTGTCCCCATATGTCCTCCTGATGTCTCCTGACTATGGGACCAGAGGACTGGGGACCCTTGGAGCAAGCAAGCTCAGAAGGTGGCTGCTGACTTGGTTTCCCATAATCAAACCTGATGCTGTTGGATGCTCTCTCCATCCTTCAGGCTCTGTCTTTATTTAAGCAGTTGATGCTTCACAGATTACTTCCAGGCCCCTTGAGGGTTTTACCCCTTCTGGCCCTGAGACTGCTCCAACAGCTGTAACTATTTCATTTTTAATTTACTTGATACAACTTGTCTCTGCTTAATCCATCAGGACTATTTTGAGGGTACCTGACCCATAAATCCAGAGTGGGGAGGGTGGTGGCTTTAGAAGAGAGGGGAAAGAAGGGGGAATAAAATTTAAAAATGCAAAGTATTTTGAAAAATTTTATCTAAATCCGAGCCAAATGTATTTTCCCAGCTTACTGGAAAGTGGAAGGTTAGACCCAGCAGAACAGCCAGGCCTCCCCTTGGGGGTCAGGCAAGAGCTTTGCTTTCATCATGGTGACATGCTTAACTTCTTCAACAGCTTAAAACTCCTAAATTTGTCCAGAATGGACTTCTTTTCCTTCCTGCTAGCCATTGCCTTTTGTTTAACACATACACTAAAGAAGAAAAACTGCTTTGCATCATTCTTACATTAATATAAGCAAATAGATTGCAAGTCATCAACTTTTAAAAGCCAAACATCTCCTCCTTCAGGTGCCACTTTCCCTCCAGCACAGGCTCCCTGCTCTATTTTGGATGGGGGTTAGGATTGCTCTAAATCAGTTGACATTAGGCCATGGGTCTTTCTTTCTCCTGCTCTCTTCCAGCAGCCCGGTTCTTATGAGACTGAGTTCCCCCTTGGGCCACTAAGCATTTCTTTTTTCCCCAAAACTCAGCTCTTACCTTGCTATTTCTCTTCATTTTTTTCACTGCTCCTCGTGCTCACCTCCATCTCACTGCCTTTGGAGTCACCCTCTGCCTCCAGAGGATGCCCAAGTGCAGACAACAAAGCTGCAAAGACAAAATTGATGCTAAGTGAGAACATTTAAAGTTGGAGGTTTCTGCCTAAAAAAAAAAAAAAAAAAACAACCCCAAAAAACAAAGACCAACCAACCAAACCCTCCTCAAACCCCAGCCTCTCCATTTCTCACTTGTTTCCCTTCAGGCTGAGTAACAATGCTGTAGTTGATTGGGAAAGACAAGAGGGATTTTTTTAGAGTTACATGTAGATATAGAAACCATATAGGAAAGGTTCTAATTATAACTATTGAAGGCAGAGAATAAAGGGATACAGTATTCCAGTTTGCTCGGTGGTTAGGAGTTATGCAATACTTACTGGGCTTTCAAATGTGTGGCAAATGATGGCATTTTTTTAAAGGAAGAATTATTTTTTATTTTATGAAACTTGCCCTCAACAATGTTCTGCTTTGGCTGATTGACTTTGCCTCTTCCATGAAACTTTCCGTGCAGATCAGATGGGAAAGAGGTTTTTGTTGTGAAACCTGCCAGAAGTGTACTATAAATAATAACAATATCAATAACAATAATAATGTACTACTAATAATATACTGATAATAATAGTAATAATAATCCAAGTGCTCTGATGTACAAACTCTGGCTGCTTTAATCCTGACTCCTCCTGTAATTCTCTAAAACCACATTTTAAAATTGCTGGGTGCTGATTATCCAGGGATTAAGGATTAGCAGAGTGGTTTGAGTGTTTGTCAAAGCCTTAAAATAATGCACAGATTAAAATAATTCAATTTTCTCATAAATAATGAAGCAGATTATTTTAAAGCCCATGTAACCTCTAATGGGAAAAGCCCCCACTGGGTAATGAGAAGGGAGAGATTTTCTGAATGATCTCATGAATTCTGCCTCAGCCTGAGTTTGGTTTGATTTCTGCAGAGAAACTTAGCAATGTCTACAGCACGCAATTAAATCTCAGAAGCTCGTTAAGCTGGCAGTCTCATCCAGTATGGACATTTACAGGGAATTTAGAGATAAATGTAATAATCAAATATATTGGAACTGATCACTGGCAGCAAGCAGCTTACTCCCCTTCCAAAGGAACCCAACCACCTTTAGAGGGAATGATTAAACAAACAAGTGAAACAAATCAAAGTTTTCCACTCAAAATTACTCATCAGACCTTGGACCCCTCCCTGCCTTGTGGCAACTGGGAGCAGCTAGAGATGGGACTGGAGGGAGAGGAGAAGCTGGGGAAGGCAGTGCCCAGGCTCAGATCCTTTCTGAGGAAAAACCACGGGTTTTCCTAAGGGGGAAAAAGAATAAATGTCAGAAGAGGCAAGCACCAGGGCCCTATTGTATTATGCTGTATCACATCATCTCATACATCTCATATCATATTTAGAAGAACATCTAAGGCTGAAGAAGATTTTGACTGGGAATACCACAGCCAGAGAACTCCTATTTTAAATTTTTTTTTAATATGTTGCAAAGGAAGATTTATTTGTTTTTAAAAGTGCCTTTATGCTGCTTTAAGCAGTTACTGTGTCTGCCCAGCAGATTGTGTCTGGCAAGGAGAGTGAAGACACCTGGATTATGTTAATGGTACCACCAGTGATTTATGGCTGACAGCTCTCAACTGGGAGGACAGCTCTTCTAAGTGCTTGTTGTCAGAGGCTGAGTTACTAGGAAAGAGGTTTTCCAACAAGGATTTAAAACAACCAGAGAGGCTTTATCAGATGATAATAAAATTTGGCTGAGTCCAGGTCTCACGTGCCATGCATGTTCTGCCCTATGGAGAACACAGAGGAGGAGGAGATGAGCACCCTGTGGTAATGAGGACCCTATGAGCACCCTATGGATACCTGGGAATGAGAGAGGGAGTTTTATGGAGGCAGAACAGAAAAAGCAGGGGCACCAATGATGAAGCCTTGCAGCCACACGAGTGGCCCTGGATCTGCTGGGGTGTTGATTCACAGCTTGGAAGAAGGTCCCAAACCACAAATCCTGCAGTGAACCACTGCACCAGGCTCATGTACCCAGCCTGCATGCAGGGAGTTAGGCTTTTTGTCCATTATTCTATTTATTACCAGACAGGAAAATAATAACTCCTTCAGCTGAGGTTACACAACCACAATCGGTCAATTCAGTCCACGGTGGAGACGTTCTCCTGGACTCCCTTCTGACTTCAAACTTTCACTGGATGGTTTCTGAGAACAACTTTTCCTGTCTTTGCACAGCTAGGAAACTCCATCCCATCCTGGCAGGCAGCAATCTGGATGCAGTTTCTCACGTTATAGGCCTGCTCTGGGAGAGCACAGCAATAAATATGCCTGGGGATGATGCCCTCAGCACATCCAGCCCTCCAGCTGGGGACAAGAGAACCACCACCAAGGTTGATATTTGTCACAAAGCTCAGAAGACACCTGGGAGACCTCCAGGCTCCATAGGTGACTAAATGTAAAGAGGGACATAGAGCTCTGGGCAGTTCTTGGTGTGGCTTGCTCTTAGGGTTCTGACGTGGCAATAAGAATAGCCCAGACTGACCTGGCTCCTTGGCCACTTATCTGCTGGAGGGGCTTTACTGAAGCTTGCTTGTCTCAGAAAGTATGCTACCATGCCAATAGTTAATCTCCCAGGTACAAAGTTGGTATTCAAAAATGCTGGAGGCTCACCGAGTTGCAAAATCTCCCCCCAGTCCCCTCCCCACACAAAAAAAATATTAAAAATTATGGTTGAGGAACTTGGGTTAAGGAGGGACTGGAGATTTCAGCAATGACCACAGAGGCAGATTGTGGGATGGCTCTACACGGGGGGCTCCAGCTTCCAGATGCAGTTTAATGCATCCCCATCACCAGGAAAAACCACTAATGCTGAAATATTTTAAAAAAAAAAAAACAAAGAAGGGCCCATGTTCCACTACTGCCCAGATTTCCTCTCAAGTTGCTAATTACAACTCCTACAGAATTAGAGAATCAAGCAAAATAGATTTATGGCTTTAAATGTGTCAGGACTGAATTGTGCTGCAGAAAGGCCAGGGTACGGTTTTATTTCTCTTCCCAGCTCTCATGTTTGTTCATTAATTAGTGCTAACTTCAGGAGATTAAATGACTTTTTAATGTTTCCCATGTAAAAAGGAACACAAAGTGTGTTTTTTGCTTTTTTCCCCTCTGCAAATGGAAAAGGAAAAGCAAGGAGCTCTTTTTTTCGTTTATACGCAGCTATTTTTTAATTTTCTTTTGAAAAATGTTGCCAATACCCAAAAGTGTCAAATTCTAACACGCAGGGGGAATAATGTTGTTTTTTAGCTGGTAGTAGTCTGTGTTTTTGTGGCTGACTATGGGGAAATTTTTAACATATTTCTTCATCCCATGCTTGCAGGAGATGAGATGACTTTTTAACATCCCGGGGTAGCAAACCCAGAAAGAAAGTGCATCTGATTCTCAATAAATGTGAGGACACCTTTTACTTAGAGAGGAAAAGTAATTACACGACTGGGACTGCCAGCATTTCTGTCTTGATGTTCATTTAAAAAACAGCAAGCTGATGATACAGGGCTTTTTTTCCCCAGGAAATTTATCTACTTGCATCCTTTGCCAGGGGGTTTGGGGTGTGCAAGGCAGCCCCGCAGCAGCCTGGTTGTCCCCCCACACTGCACCTGCTCTTTGCTGTGGTTTTTCCCCAGCATTTGCAGAATTGGATCATTGAGGAAGACCACTGGCTCTGCTGGAGGTCAAGGAGGTTTAAACATCACCCAGCTAAACCTCTCCAGCACGGGAAACTCAGAATATAACAATCCCTGCACCTCCATACGGTGCTGGAAAACAAGCAGTGCGCTAAGGAATATCCCATGGCAAATCCTCAAGGCAGCCTCTTTTTGGTAAAATTGTGGGGAAGATACATTTCAATTATGTCAGGGGGCAGACCACCATGTGGGCACTCTACATCTGGCTTGACTAGGGTGTTTGGTGTCCGGCTGGCCCCTGGAGTGATGCCACCTTGAGCTGGGACTGACGGGAAGAGCCCCTTAGGCCATGGCTGGAGCTGGGGGTGGAGAGGGAGGTTTGCTCCCTGCTTGGGGAATTTGACTCCCAGCCCACACAGGTTTGATTTTGTGCAGCCAGGAATTCAGAGTGGATTCCTAGAGCTTGTGAGCTCTTGTTCTGCTGCTTTCCACCAACACTGCAGCAGCTCATCCTCAGCTGAGCCCATGGGCTCCGATTCTGCTTAACCCAGCAAAACCTTGATAATTCCTTTGAGGTTTCTGCTTCAGGCACTGCTGTGAGATGAGAACTGAACCATGGTGATACACAGGAGCTGGAGGCAGCCCCAGGAGCCAGAACTGCTCTTTCCAAGCACTAATGCTGGCCCTTGGACCTGCACACAGGCTGGGATGCTCATGGCAATGCCCTTGTCCTACAGATTGTCTCACTGAGCATCTCCGGCCTGGTACATGCCCTGTCCCAGCCTGCCAGATCAAAAGGGATGAATGAGGAGGCTGAAGATCCTGAGCACCCATTCCATCCTTTGTTTCCATCTGCTGGGTCATACCCAAACCAAGAGCTCAGGGACACAGAGCATCCCCCTGTGCCCTTTCTCCCTGGCTGGGCTGCCCCATGCTGCTGGAGCTTCTGCCAGCTGCCCTGGGACATCATTCAGCATTTACTTTCTGTGACTAAGGACAAAAGTCCAGACCTATTTCTTGATCCCACTGTGCCTATGAAACAAACCTCTCTGGGCACTTTCCTTCTGGGAGTAAACTGTCATTTTTCACCACATAAAATTTTATAAGTTTCAAGCGAATGGAAAATGGATTTTATTATTTTATTTCATTTTTTTTTTAATAATTTTTTTTCCCCTGAATGTTTTATGGCTGCAAAAACAGAATTTGTGGTTTGAACTGTTAAGGTTTGATGCAGAGGGCTATGGAACCTTTTATGTAACCCGCTGGCCTGAATAATTATCAAAATATTTTGCTTTCCACTCTTTCTAAGCCTCTGCATCAGAAAAAAATAGCGTATGCAACCTTTTGACCACAAAATAATAACACCAAGAAAGCCCCTTCAGAAGCCATGCTGACCGAGCTGCTGCAGAGGCTGCCCCGAGAACCAGTGGTACCGGGATGGAACTGGGCAGAACCGGGCAGAACTGGGCAGAACCGGGCAGAACTGGGCAGAACTGGGCAGAACCGGCCCCGACCTCACCTCGGGAAGGGCTTGAAGAGCAAGGAGCCCATTGCAAAGGGCGAGGGAGCTCTGAGGGATGCCCAGGGGAGTGGGGCTCCTCAGGGACAACTTGGGGACTTTTAAAGCTGGGGAAATGTCAGCATCTCAGCCACCTCTCTGAGGAGCACCTCAGACCCAGCTCCTCTCCTCTGCCCTTCAGAGGAAACAATTCCTGTTGTTAGCATCACTACCCTGTCAGAAGGATCTAAAACCCAGCCCACAAGTGCACTAAAAGCCAATATCTGTGGTCACAAAGCTTACACAGATGAGTTTTACACAGACACTGAGCCAGAGATGGGGACAGTCTCCAAATCCAGTGCCTGGCACAAAAAATAATTTTCAGAACCGAATGAAATACCCGGGGGGAGGAACGTGGCCCTGGGCAGGGTCAGTGCCCTGAGCCCCATCCTGCTGGGATGCAATCCCCTTTCTGCCCCCATCCTGCTGCTCCTCCCTGCTGAGCTCACACATCCAGCAGGGAAATGGTAACACTTTGCTAGCAGCCATAGCATGAAGTGTGAACAAATCCCCCATCTCTAGTGTTTGGTTATTATTTTATTCCCAGAATTACTCCAGCCTCTTAAAGAAAAGGCATCGCGCTGCCACTGCTCCCTGCAATTCCGCTTTTTACTTATAATTATGTTTACTTTTACTTCTATATGTTTAAACACAGAATTTTAAATGCTTTTAGAATGAAAGCGTGCATTATGTATTTTTGCATAGCAAGTAGGGAATTGCTATTTCCAATCTGACCCATTAATTTAATCTTTAAATGGAAAGTTAGGGGTTTGATCACATTAATGTTTATATTACATCTTACCTTTCTTAGAAAATGTGGGGTTTTTTCATTCAAATTTCTTCAGTCCTCTCAGCTTTTGGACATTTTGACAGCTAAAAATCTAAAAGAAATGTTAATTTACCTTTTTTTTAAAAGTAAGACCAATCAGCAAGGCTGATGTTATTTCTGATCAGCTCACACAGAGATACAGCAGTCACTTTGCCTAAACCGTAAAGATGCTAGGGGCTATTTTAAAAACTCTGCCTCAGTTCAATTCCTTCTGATTCAGTTTCAACCTTAAAAAAAAAGACACAGGATTATCTGAGTGGCCTGGAGTAAAGGTCCCTTTCCCAGCAAGGGCCAGCCCAGCCATGCTGGCAGCAGGAGGATGCCCCATCCTCAGCATGGTCCATGTGCTGCAAGTCTTCCACAAGCAACATTCACGATATTTTGGACAAGAATTCACCAGGGATGGTTTCATTATCCCTGATTTCACCTTGAGGCAAGGGAAATGGACTGGATGACCTCTGAGGTCCTGCAGTTCAGGATTTTTCATGCCTCCAAGGGGCTGCAGGGTTTTACCTCTGGCCCCTGCACCTCCTGCCTGCATCCTCTCCTCCTGGCTACCTGCTGCACAGGGCAGGGAAACACCATCTCATCTGGTTTGTGACAGCTCAGGGAAACCCAGTCCCATCCCACCTGGAGTGAAATATCCTCTCCAATGTGAAGAGATTTGTTCTTCAACCTTTGCAGAGTTATTTTGTTATTTATTTGCTTGCAGAGGTGCTAGCACTCTTTGTTTCCACTTTTACCTTTAAAGCAGAGCACAGAAAAGCAGTTTCTCTTTTAGCTGTGAGCACTCCCAAAGTGAAAGGTGGGCTGAGGACAACCAGGTTACCAAATCCTTTCTGCATGTGCTGAGCAGATGGCTGTTCTGCAGGGAGGGATTCCTCCAGTGATATGGTTTCCTATCCTTATTCCCTTGGTCCCACGCACTCTGCCCCAGCAAGTTTTCACAGCCTTCTCCCTTTCCACGTGCTGAAAATGAGGAAATAAGGGGGTGATTTTGTGCTGGCTACCCTTAGGATGTCCAGCCTGGAGTAGGATGGGGAGAGCTCAGCTTTTCCTTGGTGTAAGTCTGCAGTCTGGTTGGATTCATGGGAGTGAGAAGACAGTCCAAGGTTCCACCCTTGCACCCAGGGTCAGACTTGGGTCCTTGCTCTTCCTTACAGCACCAGTTGGGCAGGGGTGCTGGGGAGAGGCTGTGGTGGGGGGGGAGAACTGGAAACGTGTCCCTGACCTCATCCTTGTGAGCACCCAGGGCAGGATAAGGATGGACAGAAATCCCAATTAGATGACTAATTTAGCTCCTTGAGCAGATTTTAGCCTTTGGCCCTGGAGCCAGAAGAAGCACTTATTGCTTCTGGGTTTGCCATGCTTGGCTGATTATTGGGTAATTGAGGCTTTTCACTGAAAGGCCTGGAAACACCAGCTAACCTGGAGGAATGTGTCTTATGCCCTGGAGTCATCCTTGCTGTCTCTGCCTCCTCCTGCTTCTCCCAGCAGTTAAAACAAGATGAAAAAAATGGCTGAGGGAAAGGCCTGGGGCCACGGGCAGGCAGAGGGGCAGAGAGCCAGGGAAGGAAGAAGGACTTCAAAAGGCTGGTGTCAGTGGGATGCTCCTGTCCCTCTGCTTGCTGTGCCTGAAACCATCCAGCTGGACAGGGCCAGGAAACCCAACTTAATTACCCAGGGTTTATTAAGAGTGCTACATGAGGCCACTGATTCCCAAAGCCACCTCCAGTGTAGGTTCAGCCATGCTGGAGCTGGGATTCCTGCCAGGATCCAGAGGTCCCCAAAGCCCCAGAGGCACACCCAAGTGAGTGCTACCTGGAGGGATGTGCCAGAGGGTGACATTCCCACTGTCCCCATTTGGGGTCTGGTCCCACCCCAGCCCCTACAGCCACTTGCAGAATCACCATCTGAAAGTTTGTGTCCTTCCTCTAGGGGTCAACAATACCCAGATGCTATCCTGAAGGGTCTTGGGGGGTCTTGCTGAATCCTAGGAAAAAACCACCTCTTCCTTACCTTTCCATAGGAAATGGCTGATTACAATTTACCTGGAGCTCAGGTACAAACCACCACACACCTCCCCTTTCTTTGCCTCCTGAATCCATCAAATGCCCAAACTCTTTCTTGCAGCAGCAGCAGAACTGCAGGAACTCTTGGGCAATGTCCAGAGTAAGAGCATTTTCCTCATTTCCAGCACTACTTTAGAAGTTTATAGGCCTAGAAAAAAAAAAAAAAAAGAATTCCATAGCTCCTGGGGATTCCTATAGTGTTGCACACCTTGAAGGTCTATTTTCTGCAGGACTGAACCCTGCTGTGACTCCTGGCAGGACTGGGATGTGGAAGCACAGAAGGGGCCAGGTCTCCTCTCCCAGCCTATCTCACCAGTAACCAAGTGGGGTTTTGCCTCAAGACAATCCAGCAGATTGGTTTTGTGCCTACCAGACAAGGTGAAACTCTTCCTTTCCAGCCCCAGGTGTCCTTTATCCCAAATGTTCCCAAAGGAGGCTTCCTTGGACATCTCCATGCATGTGCCATATTCCACTGGCACTGGTGATTTCCAGCAGTGGCATGGATTGACCTTTTTAAGGTCAAAAATCACCACCTGTATTCACTGGTAATGCCAGCCTTGAGCAATGCTACACGGTGGGAGGTGAGTTGGACAATGTCAACTTTTCTGAGGAAAAAAAAGAAAGAGTGGAAGTGCTACTTCTCATGAGAGCAGTGAGTCCCCTGTGCTCACCCCCCTGATGCTCTTCACCAATCTGCACCTTTGTAAGCCTTGGACCTGGAATTCAGATTTTTGGCATCATTTTGACTAATCACAAAGACCAGAAATAAGTCTTATTTTTATGGGAAAAGCCAAAAATCTTTGCTTTCCTTCAGAGCAGGGACTTCCAATCATAACACCACATGCTGGGAAGCTCACAATCACAACGAGTGCTGGAAATTAGGGTGCTCCTCCCTCTTTTTCACCCCGGTTCCATGTGAATCCCTGTGTGTCTAACAGCTTTTAGCAGGTTTCTTGTAACAACGTAGCCTTACAAGAAGCAGAGCTAAAAAAACTCTGCTCCCCAGGCTGGAGGTGTAATTTTTTTTTTTTTTTTAGCCTGGTTAGTGTTTTGTTTCTTTTTTTTCACCAATATAACTGGATTTCATCCCTGTGCAGCACTGCCCAGTTACAAGTGGGTTGCAAAAATACCTGCTTTTGCCAAGATATCCTAAACACCATTTTTATAGGTAGAATATGCAGTCCAGATCCTCAGCTGGTGGATTTTGGCTTTGCTCCATCAGAGCCAGTGCAGGGACACTGATTTACACGGGGGCAGGAGACAGCCCATGAATTTTTCTCAGCCTGTTTGGATCTCTCAGCCTTGGTCCATCATTGGGTTTGGGTTTGTTTCAGTTCTACTGCAGGAACAGTGCTGCTTTGGAGCACTGAGAGGGATTAATCTCCTTTTTTATAGGACCCTATTGCCATTCCAGTGACTCTAAGGATACTTTTGATCCCTGTATACAAAGGATGACCCTGAAGTGATGGAACTGGAAATCTCGGTTTTATTCTTTTGCATCTTCCCTGAATTTGCTGCTTTCCCTCCTCTGCAGGCAACAGGGAAAAGGATGAAGATGGGTAAAAAAAAAACCAGACAAACAACTTTCCTTTTTATGGAGAAACTTTACAGTATATCAGGAAATAATGATCTCAGTAAAACCCAGACCTCACTGAATTGATGGACAGGCTCAGAAACAGGCAGGGAGGTGCCAGAGTCAGAATCCTAGAGAGAATAAGGCCTTCAATTACTGCAGTGATATAATTAATTAATTTATGACTGCAGCCAGACAGCAGCGACAGCAATATTGACTGACTTCACTGCAATCTACATTGCTGACTAATGCTCATATCAACACCTACAGCAACCAACCAGCCACCAGCCCTGTTGCTGGCTGAGATTTAGCTTGATTTCTCCAGAGAGAACCTTTCCAGATCATTTGAGCTAATTGAGGTAATGGAGAAATTGTTCTCATGCCAAAACACTTTTTTTTTTTTTTTTTTTTTCTTTCCCTCCCCCTCTTCTTTTGGTAAGATGCTAATATTTAGCAAGCTGCTGGCTACTGCTTAAAGGAGCAGATCAGCACTTTTAGGAGCAGCTCAAAGTCTTGGTGCTACCACCTTCTCCTGCTTGGGGTGCCAGGAGCCAAATGGCACCCCAATACCTGCAAAAGCAGCTGGAAACAGCCCTGCAGAAGGCCCATGTTGCACACTAATTGCAGCAGCAGTTCCAGCCTCCCTGGACACGGGGCTGCAGGCAGCAGCAATGTGGTTTCCATCAGGCCTGACAGAGGGGGGGTGATGCTGCCCTTCACCTCCCACCTTGCTCAGAGCCTCTGCCTGGGACCAGGGCACAGCCCTTCCATGGGTGCTCCCACCAGCTGGGCTGAGGGATGCTCCTCAAGAGCATCTTTAGGTACCCAAACCCCATGAAATTCTTCTTAATCAGTGCCTCAGTTTACCAGGCTAAGTCCCTTTTGGCTCAGCTCTTTTCCTCAGCTGAGTGGCTGTGTTTGCTGGGGTGTCACTAACCCAGCACATTGAGCCAGGGAAGTCTGAAGTTCCCTGAAGATCCCAAGTTTCCCTGACCTTTGTCACCCCACTAAGATTCTTAACAAATGAAGAACACGTCGTTGGTGAGACAGCACATTAAATGGCAGCTTAAAACAAAAAAAACCAACCCCCCCCAGATGTGACTAGAACTGCTGCTGCACAAGAATGAGGCAGGGAGGTCCCAGGCAAGTTTGGGACCTCAGGAGGACATTGCTGCTGGAAAACGTGTTGCCTCTTGCAAGTTGAGTAATATGGGAATCCTTGCCAGGAGATCTGGCTTGATCAAGGTTAACCACCTCAGTCCTTGGAGAAACACTCCACAAGCAAGCTACCTGCATGTCCAAACCAGACAGCTGTGATGCTGGGGAGGGACAAAAAACATCTAGAAGAAAACCAGGGAGTGGACAACGCTGGGGCAGCAAACTTGTCACGGGAGCAGATCCTCCAGCCCAGCCAGGCAGCTGCCTGAAGGGCTTCCTAGAAAATCCAGCTGGGAGTTGAAAGGAGAAAAATCATTTCCTGCCTATGAGGGAATCAGCCTGAGGTCTGCAGGAGAAAAAATAGGATGGAAAATGAAGCCAGTGGTGGGCTCTACCCCAGTGAGTGGCCCTGAAGCCCTTTGCCTTCAGGATGCGTGAGCTTGTGGAGGTAGAGGACAGAACTGCAACAGGGGCTGGGCCAGTCCAGTTTTTAATTGTTTTGCTATAACACAGATACAGAATGCTCGTTTTCGTGTCACATAACTTTTCCTCACAGCACATTTTTGATTTGTGCCCTAAGAAACAGCAACCCTCCCCTTCAACCTGCTGCCTGTGTGTGCTTGTACACCCAGGGACAGAAATTAATCCTCATCTCTGCTGAGCCAGCTTCTCCCAGCCCACGTTCTCCTGGAACCTGCCTGCTCACCAGGTCCCTTCTCAGCTATTGCACTGCCTGCCAGGGACAGCACCAGGAGAGGGGAGAGCTGAATGCCACCACTTCTGCTCCTTTGCTCCATGGAAATGTCAGTCCCAGAGGATTGCCCCAGCCAGCATCCATCAGCAGAGCATCTAGAGGCCTCTAGTGTCCAGAAGCTACAAGAACCAGGCCAGCACATCCCCCCAGGCAGAGACTCCTGTTCCAGAGCCCCAGGACATGCAGGATGGGGTGGGGGTGCTGAGTGGGGCAGGACCCTGCCTGAAGCTCCTGCTTTGCTGCCATACCCAGAAAAACCTGGGGGATAGGTTCATCTTCAGTGCTTACACACACACAGGGAATAATTCACTACCCAGACCAATATAGTTCAACATCACACATTGATGCCACCAGGAACCTGCTGTGCTTGGATGCTGCATGGCAGATCTGTGCAGCCCAAAAAGCACTTGCAACCAGAACGGCGGGAGCTGCACAACCCCACTAAACCAGCAGGAACACACGAGGCATGAAATCCTTACTTTGGTCATATAGAAGTCCCAGTCACTTACATTTCCCCAGATGGAGGCCTTTGACACTAAAAATTGGATGTCCAACATTGGAGAGAACAGCACTGAAGGCAGATCTATCCCAGGACAAATGGATCCACCTGAGAAAGAGAAAGAAATTGGGAGGTGAGGTGTTTGGGTTCCCCATGCAAACACCCTGGCTGCTACAAGGGCAGCAGGTCCCCTCTCCTCCCACCTGCCCACCCCAACAAATTCTGCTCCCCTTCTCCAATGCTCTCACGTGGGAATGCAAATAATCAGAGACCACTCTTTAAGGAGCAGCAAAGGCTCTGGCTTTGCCAGTAAGTCAGAATAATGTGAACTTAAAAGAGAAGGTGGGGGAGGGGGCTCTGGCAACTTATTGTTTTCCAGAACTGCTTCAATTAGCAAACATCCCATAAGGAGAGAGAGAGAAGGGGGGAGAAAGAAAAGAAATTTCATGCACTGACACAACCCCAGTCAGGGGCAAACACTCCCAGCTCCTGCAAGGAAGAAACTTTCATCTCCCCTGCTCCCCCTTGGCATTACATCACGCCAAGTGCATCCTGGGCAATATTGTTATGCTAATAAAGCAGCCCATGAGACTGGCTTCTCCTGGGCTGGGAGAGACATTCCCACCAGGTCCTGGCACTCCAGCTTATTCAAACCGGGCTGAATTGCTTCCAGAGAATAAAAGATTCAGGCTTAATTAACTACTGCTCCTGGTTCCCAATCCCAGCCCAATTGTTGTCCTGCCTGCTGGGGTTGCTAAAGAGGCAGTGCCAGGCTGGGTGATGCTGGGGCTGCTGGCCCACAGCCTCTGCTCTTCTTGGTTTATTTATTGCTATTGTGGGGCTGCGGGTGTTGCTTTTCCGTGCCAGTGGCTCGCAATGCTCAAATCACTCACGGAAAAATTCAGGACCCTTGTGCCAGTTTTATCCCCCCCCTTTCCTTGTTTTCGTTATTAGGTGCCTGTCTTTTCCGGTTTGGATCTCTTTAAGAGCTTTTATGGCTCTGGACAAAAAAAAAAAAAAAAGCTTTTACATCCAACAGCATCTTTAAGAGATCTTACTAGCTGTCTGTGCTACTGGTTTTGAAGAAAAAGCTGCATGCTTGAAGGCACAAAAGCAGAGAAGGACCATCTGGCCTTCCCTGACCCTCTCCCCAGCCCTCCTAGGCAGGAAAAGGGAGCAGGAGCCTGGCAGAGGAGGAAGAGCAGCACAGCCCCGAGGTTTGGGAGGGATTTACATTCAAGAGAGCAAGCAGGACATGGAGAAAGCCAGGCTGGGTAAAAGCCTCTGGGTAAAAATCCCTACAGCAGCTGCAGTTCTGCAGGGTCCTCCTGGGAAACAGCCCGGGCTGGGATGCACATCCTTGTTTCTTTGGGAAGGGATTGGAAGGGAGCAGCTCCTCAGGGTCAGGGGATTTTCTGCTGTCAGGCAGGTGGGGGTTTAGCCAGAGGAAGGAGAGCAGCAGGGATTGGGGCTGTGGGGGGGTCAGAGCAGGGTGAGGGTCCCAGGACTGGAGTTGTCCCATGGACCTCTCCCATCTGCACAGCTGGGGTCCTGTCCCTCCACTTAATCAGCAATTAATGCTGGAGAGGGCACTTAATGGTGCTGGATCTTAGCTTATCTCAAATGGCAGATCAAGGAGGAGACCACTTTAACCAGGGAGCTGGTTTATCTCTTCAGGAAAAGTGGAGGATTTCTTTTTCTGTCCTGTACCCCTGTGTTTTATGGTGACCTGACATTTGCATTTACACCACTAAACCAGGTTCTGACAAGAAGCTCATTAAATGTGGCAATAAATCAGTTCCTCTGACAAGTGTCTTTTTTTTGCTGCCTTTGGAAATGATGGATGGATACCCTGGGCACATGGATGTGCACACCCAGGGATGCACACACACACAAACACACACTTTAAAAAGAATTTGGCTCTCATCCTGAGAGGCTTGCCAGGGATGAAATACTAGTCACACTCAAGAGCAGGAGAAAAAAAATGCAAGCTAAGAGTTACAGATAAGGGAAAAGAGAGGCACTTAATATGAAATTAGATGGGTCACCTGCCAGAGGGATCCAGGGATCTCCCCCAGGCCACAGCAGCTCTGGAGGTGGGGGGAAAGTTGCCTCCCCTAGGCTCAAACTGGGTGAAAGCTGGGACAGGGCAGGAGCCAGATGTATATTTATAAGAAAAGCTAGAATTAAAGCTTTTGGAGATTACATTCAGAAAGTACACAGATGTTAAAGTGAGAAAGAAAAGCCAGTTAAAGTTAGTCAAAGTACAAAATTACAAGAAAATAAACAGTTTGGAAGCAGCAGCTCCAGCCCTCATGGGAGAATAACTCCATTTTCCAACCCTTGCAGATGCTCTTTTAAAGACCAAGTGTGGAAGAGGCTGATTAAGGGGAAATGATTATTATGAATAAAAGACCAGAAACACACACACAAAAGCTCCTCACCACTTACCAACTGTGGCCTAGTACTAAGAACTTCTTCTAGTTCAAGTAGATACATAGCAGGTATTTGAAGTCAGCAGGACTTTCCAGTAGCCCTGGTCCCTCAGGAGCACAGCAATTCAATATTTCTTTCCAAAAGCCTCTGTAAACCCACAGCTGCTATACATGGCTTTATTTATACACACCAGCATTTCCTGCCAGGCACTGGCTCACCTGGATTTAGCTATCAAGTAAAGAACTGCCACCTCTATCCTCTGGAGGAAAAAGTTCTACAGCATTCATTTCACCTGTGAAATGAAGCAGTTCGGCTGGAACCAGCTTTTTCAAGGGCTCCTGCCCCTGGTAATGAAGGCTCTAATCCCCCTCTCAATTGTAACTCACTAAAGATTGAGCCTTTGCCTGATAAAAACCTTTGGCTCATGGTTTCACTTTACAAAAGTTGCTGGATGGTGAAAGCCTAGAATTAATTCTGTCTCTATATCAAGCTTTCAAGTCTTGGAGGAGGCAAGTTCTCCATCTAAAAGATTTCCAAAGACAATGGGGATGAGAAACCTCCCTGCTGGAGCTAAGACACAGATAGTTCAAGTCCCCCAGATAGTTCAGTCCCACCTCTGCCTTTTTGCTTGCCACCCACGTGATGCTTTGTGAGTGAATGAAAAGGTCATTTCCCCATTTTGCCATAACAATGGGGCCTAAAAATAAACTCTTGCCTTAAAAAATACCCCCATTGGCCTTAAAAAGAGAGAGAGGGGGAAAAGGAGGAAAAAAGTTGAAAGAAGGAGAGGAGAAGAAAAAAAAAGAGAAGTCATAAGTTGTGCTGTTCTTCTTGCCAACATACACAATCCCTCTTCCAAATAACCTCTCATTTACATGTGTGTTTATTTAGTTTTCATGGCTGTCTGGAAGTCAGAACTTTTTTCCCCCTTCTTGTCTACGGCAAAGATGCGGAGAGGTAGAGAAATGTGACCTCCATTAGTCAAAGACATCACCACAACCAACCACCATGGTCAGTTTTCTGACTGACCAAACAACCAACTCACACGTGCTGAGGGCTTATGTACAGGGAAGGAGTGTTTAAAATGAGCTGATAAACAAATCCAAGAAAGAGGGATGCTCATGAGAAGCAGCCTTCCCAGCTCCCTCCGGACATTCCCAGCAATGTTCCTGAGATTTTCTAACCTGGCCCTGCCTTGTCAGAGCTAGTCTTTCCCCTGGAAAGCTCTGCATTGGTTTAATTAGATTTCCTGGAATAAATTATTTCGTCTTTTTAAATTATATTGTTGTTGTGCTAAATATCTCAGGGAGCCATTGGAGCTAGATGATACATTAACACACAGCCTGGAAGTGTTCTGAAGACACATGCAAAACTCATCCTTCTCAATAGAAAAGGCTTCAGATAATATTTAGAAGGATAAACTCTGTTCTTTGTGGATCCAGAAAGTTTAAAGCACAGAATATCATTTACTTTTGAGACCAACAAAATCTGCACTGGAGTGTGAAATGGAGTAAGTGTCACTGAATATGGAAAAGGCTCTTGGTATTCTCTCCTGGTATTGAAATCACACATTATCCAAATACACACATGCTCAACTTTGATCACACAAATACACTGAAGGGCACACTGGTTGTACTTGCAAGCTCTCCTCAGTTTTGCTGAGTGCATTTTGAGGGCTGTATTACCATGAATAACAGTGAATCATCACCAGGGCTTGCTGCACTGCACACAGAACCTCCAACAGTGAGCAAAGGAGGGGGAAAAAAATGAACTTCTGTGTTAGTGTGCACTCCAAAAATTATGTTACACCCACCAGGAAAAAGTGAGCCTGGTCCACATGGAGGCATAGATACAGAAAAGTAACCTGGCCTCAGAATTTGGTAAGTTACTCACATACCAGATTTAAAAATTATTTCCATTTCTCTGTTAAGTACCCAATTGTCTGATCACACATAGAAGCAGAGAAAAAGATGACCACAGCATTTCCCTTGCCTACTACTGTGAGGACCTTGAGTAACCAGACTTGGACTCCCCAAGTGTGGAATTAACAGCATGTTTGGGTTAAACTCTTAAGACAACTCATAGTCAGGACTTGTCTCAGCTTCCCTCTGCCCCCACGGTGTGACCAGCCTCCTAGTTTGAGAAGGTTTTGGTCTCCAGTTCTGTTATTCTATCACTTCTTATTATTAGAAGTTTTTCTCATCTCCCGATTGGTAGAAAACGTCATCATCGATTGCCAAGAATAACCTAATATTGTTTAAAAACATTATTGCTGGGGCTGACCCAGGGCATGTCATGCTGTGAGTGGAGTAGACTTGAAATCACAAACTCCTTTCAGCTCATGGAAGCAACAAGGGCTGATGTGTTTCCTGGGCTTTCTGAGGGCAAGCTGGGGAAGGAGGTGACACCCACTTCATGTTGGAGCTTCCTGCCAGGCAGCCAAGCTGTGTCCTGCCATCCCCTGGGACACAGATGCTCATCTTTCCTTGGGTGAGAACAGGAGGGAGAAAATAAAAACACAGAGCAGAGGGGAAGGGAGGTTTTCACACTTGTGTTTCACCTCATGTGTCATTGCCTCCATCCCAAGTAGGTCGTGCAGAGGGCTGGCAAACTCCTTTTCAAAGAAAATAAAAGCATCTCACAACATTTGGGTAAAGCTTCAACCACATCTTTAGGGATTTGGAGACGTACTGGATCATATTAGAAAAGTTTTACCATTTTATTTCCCCCTCATCTCCAGTTACTTTCTGGCTCTTGCAGAGCTCTGGACAAGCCGCCTGCTTTCTAGGACAGGAACATCTGAACTCTTATTGCAGCTGAACTCCAACAAGATTTGCACCAACTGCTTCTGATAGGGTCATAGCATCCTAGGTGCTAACCCCTATGTATTCAACCCTTTCCTGGTGGTTTTTCATCGTGACCAAGGATGACGCAGGATAAAATCTCTGTAATTATTTGCATTTTCCTTGCTGGGATGGAGGCACAAAAAGATGCAGTAGTTTGCCCAAGTACCCAGTAAATCAATGGCAGAGACAGAAGTCTTCAAGAACAAGTCTTGTATTTGAACCAAAACACCCTCCCCTACTGCCAGTTCAAGAAGGAAGCAAGATGGTGTAAATTATTTGGAGGGGAAGGAGGCTACAATCACATCCATGATTGGGCTAAAAGGGGTCTTGCAATCTCCAGACTTCTGCTATTTGACCCTCCAGAGAAGATGCTCTCTGCTCCCCCAGTGTGCCCAACACCACACTCCTCTTAGCTCCCTACTTCACACAAGAGCATCTCTCTCCCACCCCCCCTTGCCCCATCAGAGCTACTGAAAACTGCCTAAACAAACTACCACAAGACTGTTTATTTCGCCATTTCCAGTAATTTTTTTTTTCCTTTCTTCATATCTGTGGTCCAGTTCTAAAGAATCCAACATGCACTTGGAAAGTTGAACATTGTGATTCATCCATGACTATTTCATGGCAGATTGATGTGCTGTTAGACTGAGAAGGTATAAATAATTAGGTGCTTGTTGATTTATTTGTTGCCAATAATATTTGTTCACAATTCAGGCTCTTTTTATTTTAGTGTTTCTGAGCTGTTCACAACTGACTGGTTTTATTACAACAGGAATTTTTTTAAGGAATGTCTGACTGAGGAACTAGAAGAGACACCTCCAGTCTGCATGGGATCTGTGCCATTTGATCCTTTGCTGCTCCCTGTTCTTGGTGGGGAGTGATCACCTGAGCCCTGGGCACCAATTCTGGTTTTGTTTTGGACAGTAATACTCAGAAAAAAACTTTGCTTTTATTGTGTTCTTGTCTTTGAAATGTGCTGATGGCCCTCACAAATAAAACCACCAAGACAAATAATAGCAAAAATTCCTAGAAACCACTGGCCATGAGGAGAACAAGAAGGAAAAGAAGACAATGTGGTTATCCAGTGTGTTGTCATCTGACCTTGGCCTTGCCATGTCACCCCTTGTCTGATTTAATTTGCCTTTTAGCTTCAGCCTTTTCCATAAATCACTTTTCTGTTATCCCCTTGTTTCTTTCTCCTCCCTGCTGGCTGCTTTTGCTTTTGCTGTGCAAGTGGCAAATACCAGCAGTGAGCAGCAAGTCCTGAAGGTGGCTTTCACCCCAGCTGACTACTGGGCACAACAGAAATCTGCCTCTTGCCTCTGAATAACCCTCTAGTTTGGGGGTTCAGAATATTTCATAATTTAAACAATTCCTTGCAACAGGCAACTGTGGTGTTAGCATTTTCATTGTTACCTTCATTATTTTGGCTGTTATAACTTATGTTGGAAGCAACTAAATTCACACCTGGTTTGCCAGAGTACAAGACTTTTTTAAACTCTTATTGAAGTTTTATTTAACATCTGTCAGGATACAAAGATTTGAGGCAGTGATTTTCCATCATTTAAGAAAACACAGCTAAAGAGGACAGCATTCACTCCTACAGCTAAATGATGGGATAGTAATACCTGCAGCAAATTGTCATCTGAGATGATGAGAAGACAGGAAAGTGTCAAAAAGTGAATCAAGTCTGGGCTGGGAATCACAAAATACATGCTCCTGGTAAGAGCAGTTTGGGTTAACAGGGTAAGCACAAGAATTCATCCCTGCAGAGATCCAGCAAGAGGTGATTACAGAGAGCACACGTGGGGCTCTCAGAGATGGCCACCAGGACCTTTCTCTACTCTGCTGTTTAGGATCCCATTAGCTGAGCTGCCAGTGCCAGTCTGCAGTGATTTCCTTCAAGATTTTTGCTGTTTGCAAACTCAAACACATACAAAAAAGGAACAAGTTTGTACAGATGTGTAGCCTGTAAACAGGAATTCCCTGAATCTGCTGCTTTCCTGCAGAAGGCCAAGATGTAGCACTGTGGTAGGCCACTCATGCAGCTTCCCATCTCCAGGGACTCCCTGCCAAAGCTGCCACTGGGGAAGATGTGTTCAGCTGTCTGAAAGAGAGGATACAGCTACATCACTCTTCAAATTCCCCCTGCCAACTGTTCCATGGTCAAACGATGCTATGGAAAAAGAGTCCCTTGCCAGCCCTGGAGGGAAACTTTAATGCTCCTTGCCAGGTGGATGGAAAGAGAATCATGCAGCTGGCATGAACATTATACTGCTGATAGCAAGAGAACAAATGCTCTTACTTACCGTTTTTTTTTTTTTTTTTTTTTTTTTACATTAACCTGACCAAAATTTTTTGCCCAATTCTCTCCCTTGATGTTGACCATGCCCACTGGATGCTCATTGCCAAAACCAGTGCATTGACTCAAAATAATTTTACGTTGTGCTCTTTGTACCAGTAGGAAGATGGGGGACAGTGGGGAAAGCTCCTGCCTAAATCAGCTAGTTAAGTAAAAAGACAAATCGTAAAGCAAACTGGAGGAAAATGCAAAGATCTGCACTGGATAGATGAAACTGTTTGGAGGAGAGTTGCAGAGAGCAAAGGCTGAGGGTAGGCATTGGGTTTTGTTCAGGTTGTGGTCTCAGCTGGAAGGGAACTAATCCTGAGTTACCCCATGGGCTTCAGCATGGCATGACTGTGAACACACACAGCTATAAACTCGTGGGGGATTGAACAAAAGCTGGAATTGAAGACCAACAGCCACTAGTTTGGTTTATTCCAGGTTATTTCTCGTGTTCAGTGGAGCAGCCCTAGTAACAAGGCTAATATTCTATCATATTCTCAATTTAGACTGCTGGGTGACAAATGCTAGACCATAGGTATGCTTAATCTTTTCCAGTGGCTGGAAAAAATTGACTTTCCTGATGTTCAACACAGTAACCTTAGTGTGTGTGGCTTGTTTTTCTCCAGTGATGGACGGAGTGGAACTAAAACTCCCCAGCTCCATGTTGTTCCTTCAGCAAAGGACCTGAGGTTGATCATGTCCACGTTCAGGAGGACAAAAATCCTTGCTCAGGAGAACTTCAGAACAGAGATCTCTGCTTTTCAGGCATTCCTGTCCTAGGGAAGGGGTAGATCCAAGGGCTGGAAGTGAAATAACGTTGGGTTTGCTCCCCGTGGTCAATGCTTTGTCTCTGCATTTGCAAGAAGTACAATTCCCATGATTTATCTACAACAGTTGTCCCACTTGGAATAGTGATTAAACTAACTGGACAGGCTACTTGAGCCCTGCTCAAGCCATGCAAACAGCACCAGCTGATCCAGAGCTCTGTTTGGGCACCCTCGAGCTTCCCCAAGCCCTCCTGACCTCATCCCCAGGCAGATGTCTACCAAGCACTGGCCTTGCACCAAGCAGGAATAATAGAAGCTGGGCAGTTCTGTAAGAAAACCTTCCTGAAGCTGTGGTAGTATCCTGGCAAGGCAAAAATACAAACACAACATAACCAATCCACAAACAGGCCCCTGGAATCAAAAGAGAACAGGGGCAGATAACAGCATGGGGCTACTTCCTTCAGTGCAAATTGATAATGAAACCTTCAAAACAATGTCTCTGTCTCCCTTTAAGCTGATGGATTGCATTTGATTTCTAAAAAATGCTGAGAGTGCCATTCTTTGAACAAATCTACTGGTGAATCTCTTTCCTAATGGGAACTAAGCATCCCATTCTAGTCTCCATCAGTGGCAGGGAAAGGAAATCACCCAATACTTTTCCAAGCTCTGTTTTCATTTGGTATTTCAAAGCAGAATTTCCAATCACCATGCACTTATCTTGTAGAGATGTGGTTATCTTGTAGAGATTTGGTTATTTTCAAGCTCTGTTTAATCCCTTTGTGTTTTCAGCATTGCACAACAAGTATCAGAGCTGGTTGCTCATCCTGTAGCTTCAAGATTAAAGACTGGTGTGAGCCTGGAGTCCTGAGCCCTTGCATTGCAGAGCTGCTAAGCAATCCTGAACTCAGAAATTCACCTCAATGCAGTTAAGGAGAAGTCAAGACATGGCTCAAAAATGTTTGCAGGCATTTAACATTTCTCAAGCAACTACTGCCATAAAACTCAACAGAATAAAGGTGTAAAATTCAGAGCAATCTCTGCTAAGAAAATAGAAGACAAAATAGCAATCAGAAAGATTCTCTAGAAGATAAAAGAAGAAATATCTCCTATCAGCACTTTAATCCATTGCTTCCAGAGTGCTACTGTGCACTCTTGACCTGAGAAAGGAATGAATCCTGAAGGGGAATAGCAATCATTGCAGTGAAATTGGAGTTCACAACTGGAAGGTGCTAATTTTGCTTAATCTCATTCAACTCACTTAGAAAGTAACAAAATATTGAAAATAACACTTTAATTTCATAAAAAAGATTGACAGCTCTGAAGCCTAGAGCCCCCGTGGCTCCATTACCAGCCCAAGGAAAAGCATGTGGATCAGAGCAGGGGATTAATCCAATTTGAAACTCCTGGGTGAGCTCAAGAAATGGCTGGATTTTCCCTGCGCAACTTTTAGGTTTCCCGTTTGCCTAAAAAATTGAAAATCAATGTGAATCCTGAGGAGCCTGATGGTGTGAGAGTTTGCATTTGGCAGCCTCTCATTCACAGACAAGACCCTCGAGGTAAAGATAAAACCAGATTGTGAATTGAGGAAACTCATCTCCGGTGTGACTCTAATAAATACCCTTGGAGTGGTCCTTATCTCTGGCTGATTTAAATGGTTTGCTCTTTAGGGCAGTGGGTAGTTCTATCATGTAGGTAGTGGAGAACTTGGAGCAAAACACAGCAAAGCCATCAGTAGCTGATGATTCTCCTAATTTTTTTTTTTTTCTGATGTTGAATGCTAGGAAAACAAGACTGTTTCCTCTTCCATTTTTCACTCGGAGCCCGAGGTTGCCCGCTGGCAGCCCCCAGTTGGGGGCTTTGACTGAAAGCTGTAGGCTGAGTGTTAATTTTCATGCTAGTCAGACCCTCCTGAGCCAGAGGATAAACAGTGTGTGTCTGAGCATCCCCTTCATCACCAGCTGCCAGGAGGGGAACACGCACCTGCCCCGAGCAGCCCCAGCCACCCCCCAGCTCTGCCAGCAAAGGGCTCTTGGCTGCTGCTTCCTCAGCATTGAGCACTGCCTCCAGCTTTCCCAGTTTTCACTCAGTCTCTATCCAACTGCTGGTGTCTAGCCACAGATAAGCACTTAATAGGGGGAGGAAATGAACAGCCATGGAGATCCTTTGGAATGAAGGCAGAGGAGAGTTTGACAAAAAGAGCTTTCTGAAACACCCCAGCCCAGGGACCTGCTTGCTGCTATCTTCTTTGCTGCCCTCCCTGGAAAGTGATCTGATTACAGGGTAGCTGCCTGGCTGGGTTCCCTCCAGCTGACCACAGAGCAGTTGGCAGAAGAAAAATGGCTTTAAACAGCTCTTGTTGTCAGGCCACAAACAAGATGTTCCTTGGGCAGAATGTAAACCTCAAACCAAATGAATGAAATAGGAATGACAATGCTCCTGCCACGCTGCTAAGGATTTTCCCTTTGCTCATGGTGAGCAACCAGGCATGGAAAGGGCAGGGGAGCCCAGGTTGCCAGCTCAGCAGCAGTGTCATGCACAGAGAAACAACTTAACAGCACTCTTAAGGATATTAAAACCACACTGGACATCAACCAGTAGCTCTTCAACTTCTAATTCATTTCCTCTTCAGTGTCCTACAATTTAAACTGGTATGCAGGCATCTTCATCCTTGAGCAACAATCCCCAGCCTCCCTTCACCCCCCTTAAAGATATTTAATCCTTACCAGCCATATCTGCTTTATGCAGCTTTTAGTAAAATATCTTTGATTTATGGACTCGCAAAAATCATACAAAAGAATCTATCTGGGGTGGTTCTTGAAAGACATTTTACAAGCACCGATAACCATTTTAATTGCAGAGGCAGATCTTAATCAAAATATCCAAATCTAGCTGTCAAAACAGCCAGTAACTTTTCTTTTAATTTTAACATCCATGCCATGGCAATACATCTGTTTTAAAGCTGGTCTTCATTAAGGAAAAGTTAGCTCTAAAACTTAGATCCTACGGAAATGAAAAGGAAGCCCTCCTCTGGAAATCCACCCAGGAGGAGACAGTCCACTTTTTGTTTAGTGGCATCACTACGCCAGCTGCAGCTACATCTCAGTTCAAATCAGGTTTCTGTGACATCTTACCAAGGACTTGCACATCCTGCTCAGCCCATGGGGGTACAAAGGGGCAGGTGTGGAGGGCTCTGAAGTGCTGGAGAGGGGAGTGGGCAGGAGACGGATGCTCTGACCTGTGCAGGCTGTGCCTCAGGCCCCCTGCAAGCCTGATTCCTGGCACACCAGCAAGTGCCCCAGGGTATCCTCCTGCTTGCATTGCCTTGGCTGAAGAACCCCCAACATCTGCCTTACCCAATATGCCTACAGGAGAGGCAAAAAACCTCGGTAAATCCTTCTTCCACATATCCTCCCCCCGCAGATCTTCCCCCATTTGGATCTTTTGTAGAGGATCATGCAGACTCCTCTAGAGAAAATGAGTGATCTCCTTGTAGAAAAAAAAAAAATATAGGAAAAATCTACATCAGGTCTGGAAACTTTCCTGACATGAGCACCAGAGACATGACCAGTTCCTTGGGTGGCTGGCTGAGTATCAGATGGTTAATCCCAGCTCTGCAGCTCCCTATTCCTTTGCTTCAAAGCCATCCCAAATCCAGGCTGTCAGAACAGCTTCCACCATGGGGAGCTCAGAAGTTAGATAGCAGCACGGAGCAAGGCAAAGCATCTCTCCAGAGGCACTTGCACATCTAACCCAGACCCATAATGAAAGGTTCTGAAGAGCTAAAGAATGACAGACTCAAACGCAAAGATACAAAACCACTTTTCTCCAGCTGAAGGACAGGTAACATGAAATGAACAATGGGCTACTGCAAGAAGGAACTTCTCTGAAAAGGCAGTTATTGAGGACCCAGAATCCCACAATCTGCACCTTTCATGTTGGCAAGAGCAGCGTGGAAGTTTAGGGGGAATAATCCATGGTTTAACTTGCCCTTCCTAACTCCCACTGTTCCAGCCATCAGACAGTCCTGAGGTTTACTAATAGATTAACATTTTTGAAAAACAGGCCACCTTAATGAATTAGTCTTCTTATCAGGGGAGTTCTTCCATCCCAAATGCATTTCTCTTTCAACTCTGAGATGTCCTCACCAACAGAGGACAGACCTCCATCTGCCTTCCCTGGCTAGTTCTAGGGCAGTCGACCTCTCAGACAAACTGCTGTGTTTGCATGTTTCACTTCTTTGATCCCAAAGTCCATGGCTGCCCAAATATGCACTTCCATGTGGAGGAACAGCATTCCCCATCCAAATCAGCCCAGTGGGAAAACAAACAGTGAGGGAGCAAAACAAACCTATAGCATCAGAAAACATCAATCACCAAAGGTGTCAACTGCAGAGGCATTTGTACTCACACCATCAAAGCCAAGTAATTGTTTTCCATCCAGCCAAGTCAGAAGGGTTATTTGTTTTACTCTATAATTTAAGCAAATGTAGTTGCGAGACAGGGCTACTATGATGTGGATTTATCTTTAAAAACATCTTGAGAATCCCACAGCTTTGCTGCTAAATGTTTACAGAAGATAAGAAAACAGGGACAGAATATGCAACTGCTTCTGGGGAGGGAGGTGGAGTTGGTTGGAACACAAGAATCTTGCAGGTGTACACATAAATTCTCCTATTTAGGGTCCGATTGCCAAAGCTGCTGCTAACAGACCATGTTAGATCAGACACCACTTTCCTCAGAAGTAGAACTCCCAGTGAGGATGGAAGAATCTCATATTCAACCTATCCTGTTCCATCCCCAGCTCCTGCATCATTTTACCTTGTGGAGCAAGGAGGGATGAGGAGCTCCAGCCAGGGGATGTCCCCTGCTCCCAGGCAGTGCCCACAACAAAACCACTGCTAGATTACACTCAGGGGAAAGGCTAGGAAGGAAGGGATATTGTTTGTTTCTCTTACATCTCCCTCCTGCACTAGAAATTTTAAATTGGTTTATAGGAGTTGCAGGCTAAGCTAAACATTTTAACTTGTCAATCAGCCTGTGTTTGTTGACCTAAGATTGGCAGATATGAGAGACAGTTATTAGGGAAAAAAATGAGCGCAGTGGAAAAATCTTTTCTTGGGCTTTGTTTCAGCTATATCATCCTGGCACCACCTCTCAATCTTTTTTTCTTACTCAGTTAAATAATGCTACAAAAATAAGCACATACAATCAATTCATCTCCTTAAAGAGATGTGTGTGTTTAATAATGTTTAACTTGTTTACTGCAAGGAACTCGCAGCTCCTCACTTTATTTCACTGATTAAACCCTTCTTTGGAGCCAGTGAAAGCTAAGGAGGTTTGACATCTGTTTTTTGCCCTTAGCATACTCCAGAGTAAAACATTTTTATTTCAGGGGAAGAGAGCAGGGAGCTACTGCTGGGGAGCTCTTTGCAATTGCTTTGCAAAATCTGCTCTTCCATTTTGCTCCAGGAAGGTTTGACATAAAGTTTCAGGAATAAGCAGAATAAAGTCAGCAAGTGAAACCTCAATATTTCCATTCTTCTTTCCAGATCCAGTGCTGACATGAAGTCCATGGGATCTGCTGGTCCTCATCCTTAGTGAAAGTCAGACCCAAACCAGACAGCTTTCACACCAGCCCCAAGCATTGCCACAGATTCCTCAGCCATCCACTGCAATTGCTGGCAACTCAACACATATTTCTCTGAGTTACTCACAAACCTCTGCAAGGATTGCCTAAGCATGGGTGACCACACATGATGGTCTGCTGCAAACCCTGAGGCCACATAACAGAATGCAGAGGAGTTCCCCTCGCCTTGATTATTCTGTCTCCCAGCACGACAGCTTCTTGTGGTCCAACCTCATGTTACAGAAGAGAGTGGGAACAAAGCTCAAGGAAACTGGTGGCAACCACAACAGGCTGATTCCATGTGGCTGAGGGTGTGGAAAGACAAAAGGGATCATAATTTTGGGGGGATTACACAGAAAAGCTGGGGGGTTGCTAAGCCTCAAAATAAAATTGTTGGTCCTCAGTTTTTGAAGCAAAAGGATGGGAGAGTGGCCCCAAAGCAGTGTAAATTTGATGTAAATAAGAGCAGAACATTCCCAACAGCCCTTTCCTCCTTAAAAAGGAATTTAAGCTACCCTTGGCAGTTTATTTAAACCCTGGGCCACCAGCAGAGCTGGTGCAGACCAGTGTGGTTCTCTTGAAGTCAATAAGGTTTATATCAGCTGAAGATTCCCTCCCTCGATACTTATTTCCAAATATTATTTCTTCTTCTGGCAGGCATTAAACTTGCATCATAGCTGGATGAAAATTGACTTTAAGGTCTCAGACAGGCAATTCCCACAGGCCAGAGGTGTCATAAATGTGGTTGGATATTTAGCAAAGGGCCACTGCTGGCAGGAGGCTCAAACGCCTTTCATACTTGGACACATACTGCGCATGAGTAGAAGATGACTCTCCAGCTCCTGGTAACTCACCTCCACTGCATTCCTTCCACCAGATTTAGCAGCAGGTCAGTCCTTAAAAATCTTATACTACTGGTAAATACAACAGCTCTGCCCCCAAACCTGTCATAGCTACCTGGGCAAAATATTTCCAGGTGAGAATGGCTGGGTATGAAAGCTCACTGACACTCCTGGAAATGATCAAGTCTGCATCTGGAGTTTCTAGCACCCAAGCTGGTACCAAAGGCAGTAAGGAAGGGTGACCAGTCAGTGTCTCCATCCACTGAAGGGAGGGCATGGTGTCAGCCCCTGCTACAGCAGGAGATGCAGATTATGTGTGAGGATTTTAGCTCCAAAATAATGGGCTGCATGCTGCAGCAGTAAGGTCTCCTCCTCGGGAGGTTTATGTGAACTAATTAGGGTCATAAACATTTAGGACCCTATTGAGCTCCAGCCACTGGCTGAAGGAGGAGGAAGATGCCTTTTCTACACCACTTTCCTTATTTATAAGATGGGAACAACAGTACTTAAGGAAAACCTTTCCCATCAACTATAAAAAAATGTATCACCCCAGGGATGGGACACTTGTTTGGGTTTGTTGCACTTTGGACCAAGGAAAGGGGTGCTTGTAGTTTGCTCCTGTATCACATTTACCTCCTGGAGCTGTACCTGGAGGTGGTCAGTGGAGACACCTCCTTGGCCACTGGAATTTGGATAGAAACATGACAGAGAACACCTTCTCCCTCCAGGTATTTGTCCTGTTAAGGTTTAATTACTGGAACACGTTTGCTACAGAGGCTGCTGAGACCTCCAGCCCACAGACACCAACTCGTTTAAGAGAACAGTTTCTTCCTATTATCCCAACCCTGCACAAGTTTCCAGTTGGTGTTCAGGTGTTTATGCAGATCTATAAAACCCCACATGGTCTGGCTTCTGAAATCTCAGGCATGCTCTGCAGACAACGTTGCATTCACACAACTCCAGCTACAGCTTTAAATGTGGGGGATTAACCACGGGATGCATGCACACACACTTCTACACGAGATTAAACCTGCATTTTGCTGGCTTGATCTGCATTAAAAGAGCTCTGAAACCCTGCTGAAATAGAGATATATTATCATATGGTCCTTCTGGGTGTCTGTTGAAATTGCTGCTCTTATTCCTCCCCAGTTCCAGTTAATGTTACTGAGCTTAGACTTCAATGAAAGCATAAACAAACACCACAGCTGAATAGATTGCCCTTGGAGCACTATTTGTGCATGTGCCCAAAGGCTTGGAGACAAGCATGTTTTATATATTGTAAAGATAAAATAGTACAGGCCTGGAAAAAAAAAAAAGTTTGAAAACTTTATGGGAAGCATTATTTCCCATGGGGCATCACGCTGCAATCAGGAAAAGAAGATTTCTTTAAAGGACAGTGTTCTGGAGCAGTTCAGACATACATTGACCCCGACTTAAATATTCACCCAAGGTGCTGAAATTTTGGTCCAGGTAGCAGTCAAGAGCTGGCTGATTTCACAGCAGACAAATGATTTCAGTATAGATTTGAGCTGAAGTAGGTGCAGGTTAAACCATGGCTGGATACAGCAGAAACCTTCTGCTGCCCCACCAGGAACTGGGTTGGGTTCTTTCCTAACCAAAGTGCTGCAGTTTGAAAAGATCAGGTCAGGTGTCTGCTCCACTTCAGGATGCTTCATCCAAGAGAAGGAAGGGAAAAGGCAAAAATTTCTCTACAGTCCCAGCAAGAGAAGGAAACCAAGGGAAGAGCATTTCAGTGGAACTACCTTAAGTTCTGATGAACTCCAACAAGCATCCCCCTTTCCACTCAAATAGCCAAAGGACCAGAGGTGCTGTAATTACCCTGCAAACCCCTGTGTCATTTGCTGGACCACAATATTTTTCTTGCTCACTATGCTCTCTTTCTTAAAGACAACTTTGCTCTGTTGATGAAGACATGAATTATCCTGGTGGAGGCTTTCCAAAAAACCATTTTATTTTAAAATGGCTGGGGAAAAACCTACACGATGCCAATGCAATCTATTTATTTTGTTTTAGAGAGGTGGTGTCCCTCCTCTTTATGCCAGTGACATTTAACTGCAATATATATATTGGGAGCCTGATGAAAGCCTCCATGTGTGAGGAGGAAGGTCACAAGGGAGATGAGTTTGCAGGCACTAGCCCTGGCCACAATTGCAGATCTACCTCGGAGGTTAACACACCTTGTTACAGTGGGGTTTCAGAAGATGGACTGTAGGATTAAGCAAGCCCTGGGTGGTCCTTCAGGGTCAGATGAAGGGATATTTCCACTAGCTCTGTGTCAGGAGGGTTGGTTTTAAAAGGGTTTCAGTTTCCACTGACTTCCCCACCCTCTCCCACCATCAGCCAAGGTGCTGGCACCGAGGCTGCTTGCCCTGCCATGGGTTGTCACCCACTGGGTGACTGCAGAGACAGATTTCAGCCCTGCAGGACTTGGGGTCACCCAAAACAGCCCTCGAGGGGACACCTCCAAAGCCCACCAGCCTTGCTTCCCGTCTCCTCCTCACTCAATGGAGTTTTCCTCTTGCTTTTCTGGGAAGCAAAGCTCCCTGCTCAGCCTCCCCTGGGAGAACAACCAACCAACCAAATTCCCTGAGGAAGCATCTGCAGAGCACCCAGGTGCAGGGAGCAGATGGGGGCAGCTGAGTGCTGGAGCTGCCTCCTCACTCCCAAGAGCCACACTCCTGCAGCAAGGAGGAACCTTCTCATCCAGGAGGAGAAGAGGAATGGGAGAGGAACTCTGGAGCTGCAGAACATCATGTCCTGCAAAGCCCACAGAGGGTGGGTGTGGACCAGGAGAGGATCTGCCTTGCTGAGCTTTCCTTCCCACTGCTCCTCCACCGAGCTCTGGCAGGGCTGTGCCAAAATCCGCAGCCACTGTTGTGTCCCCAGGGAGCTGAACGGGTGCTCCATGGTTTGCTTTACCTTTAACACTGCTTGCACAAGGGATTTAGTTTCAGTCAAGGGAGGAGGAACCATCTCTGGAAGTGGTAGCACCTGGGGCTGCCACCTCTGTTAGGGAGCAGCTTTACCTCCAGTGCTTGTCCCACCCTGGCAGACACTTGTGTGGCTTTTTGCAAAGGGTTGGAGTATGCTGACTTGGCAGCTCCCCTCCCTGCCCTGGATTGTCAAGCAGATCACACAGGCAAATATTTAGACACCAGAGCAAACAAACGGGCATTCTCTCAGCTCTTTCACACTGGGATACAATATTTAACCAAGCCCCGGGCAGAAAACAGCAGCTCTGAATTGAAGGATCATTACATAAAAGACACTGCTGGCTTCTGGCTAGGGAAAGGAAAGTGGGTGCTGCATCATGCAAATGTTTCCAGCCTGTTTCTGGGTGGAGGTCTTCTGGGGCTTCCTTATTTCCTATCTTCTCCAAAATTTCCCATGTCATGACTTCAGTTACACAAAACCCCATCCGACACACCTGTAATGATCTCTTCCAGTCTTAAGAGCAAGACCCTTCTCTATTAATTTTTTTAAACCTCTGAAGTTCTTAGGAGAGGATGCCTGCTGTCATGTTTTTGACACTTGACCAGAGTGTTTCATTTCTGAAGGCATTCGAGTTCTCCAAACTTATTCCAGAGGCAGGGCTGCAATTTGCAGCTTGTCTTTTCCTACAGCAGAGAGGGCAAAGCCTAATGCCCAGTAAATCACCAGTGAAGCCACTTGTTTACAGGCAGCACCAGCCCATGGGTGACCTAAAGAGCTGGTCTGATTCAGCCAGGCTTGGAAGAGACAGAAACAGTCAGGGCAGTCATCAGGTGGGAACACGGTCCATCCGGACACTCCCCTTCAGCAGCAGTGGATGAAGATCAAATAAACTTGGCATGGGATCAGGTGGAGAGGACATAAATCTCCAGGATTTCTTAGAAACTGCCCTTTTTTGTTTGCTTTCTCCGTTTGTCTTCTTGATCTCTCTTTCCCAATGTTTGATTTAAAGGAGCAGCTCGAAAAGTCTCACCTCAGCCTGGGTGCTTGCAGGGCACAAACAGGAAACTCCAGCTGCTGGCAGCAAAAAGCTGAGCACATTTTCCCATCTCCAGAGCTCTCTGTTTCTACCTGCCCATGCTTCACCTCAGTCAGCCCTGATGACAGCACCGGGCTCCAGTGTGCCATTACCCTGGGAAAGCAGTGGTGGTGGCTCAGGTCCCTGTCCCCAGGGGTGGCAGAGCCTTTGCAGTCTCTTGCAGGAACAGCAGAACGTGGGGGGTTCCCCTGCAGGACCAGGAGCAGGGATCATGCTTAGGCTCTGAGCCTCTTGGCATCATGCAGCCAAAAGGGCACGTTCTCCAGCACTTCCCGAGACCCATTTTGGGAATGAATCTCTCAGTTGATGCCAAAATTACCAATTGATGGACTGCAAGTAACACTAAGTTGATGCTAATTGCCATCTAATAACAACGACTCAGAGACTTTAAATTGCTTCATACAGAACCAAGAGGTTGGGGGGCTGGATTTTTATTTTTTTTTATTCTCCAAACTGATTTTTGCCACTGAAATTTCCGTCACAAACATATGTGCAAATATATTGAGGTCATGTTTTTCCTCCAAAATGAGTTTTTGGCTGCCACATTTTAGGGGCACACCAGGCTGCCCTCCAGCACAGCAAGCCTCTGGATCTAGAGCCATAACTGAGCTGCTCAGCTGTGCAGAACCCCCTTACCCAGCAGTACTCAGACAGAATCAGGGATGTCAAGTGTCAAAAAATAGAAACTGTCCTTCCTAGAAGCACCGCAGTTTAATTCCAGGCTGGTAATGAAACAAACTGCAGGATGCTCTCTATTAAGCCCCTCCATTTCCCTATATAGCAAGGAGAAAGACTTACAGGTTGGAGACTAAGACACACAGCATTAATCAAACAGTAATGAGGAAGAAATTAATGAAATACATAAAAATATTCCTAAATATGTACAAAACTACTATTGCAACCCCCCCCTCCCAATAACACTCACATCACATTTCAGCAAGTGCAGTTACTTCCAAGAGACTTCACTAAAAAGTAAAATTACTAGAAAGAAAACTGGTCCTCTCCTCCAAAAGGTGGCCCTGCCCCAAACAAGGACTTCTAGCACCTTGCCTGGCCAGATGCTCACTTTTATCTCACTGAATTTTAAACAAAGCTGCCCACAACACAGATGCTTCCAGCTAAGAGAGGTGAGCTTTTCTCAGGTCAAACTATCCATATCCGTTCCCCTGAATTTTCTACCCAAGCCTGCCATCTCACTAGACTTAACAAAAAATTACAACTTTATTTTGGCTGCAGAGCTTTCCTGCCCTTTGGGGACGGGGAGAGAAATTGTACTGTGTAGCCATTGTTTCTGACAGTTCATTTACTCGAATGAAACAATCCATTCATCACCAGGAGTCCATCAAACAGAAACTGTCTTCAGCTTTGCCTTGCATAATAAATATACAGTATTTCAGCACTGCAGATTTACATTCAACAGCGTCTATCCAATACAACCACCATTTGCCTTAGATCCCTGGATAATAGATTCATGGCATTGCTACTGTACCAGCATTTGAGTAACTGTTCCTTCAGCCCCAGGCTGCCCTCTCTCAGCCTCTTAGTCATACAATATCCCTTTATCAGAAGCAATTGCACACTCCTGTTCCATTAAAAAAATGTTAGAGAAAATTGATAGCAACATTTCCCTCCCCCCGCCCCCATCTCCAATGGAATTGCATCAGGTATCATTTAAATTTCAGCCTCCCTTGCATAGGTGAGACAGGCTCCATCTTATTTTTAGTTTCCCAAAAGTCAGGAGTCTGGTCTAAAATATTTATCTGTGGCTGCTCCACAGTCAGGTGAGGGAGCAAGGGCTCTGCAGAGAGTGTCTGCAATAAATGGCTGAAGTCAGCCAAGG
The DNA here is from genome assembly GCA_023637945.1 of Phaethornis superciliosus. Classification (NCBI taxonomy): domain Eukaryota; kingdom Metazoa; phylum Chordata; class Aves; order Apodiformes; family Trochilidae; genus Phaethornis; species Phaethornis superciliosus. Next base: position 10,300,146 of record JAJQWJ010000021.1, on the reverse strand, counting down.
TACAATATTGCTACATGAAAGAAGTGAGGGAAAAGGAATTCAAACAGATAAGTACTTCTCTGTTTATTTCTCGGGTGGTGTTAGTTTTTGTTTGGTTTTTTTTTTTCAACAATGAAAATTAATTCCTATTTGCAAGGTTAAACTGCCTAACATTTGAATATTTTGATGAGAGTTAAATCCAGTATAACTAAATGAAAAAAATCAAATTAAGTTATCAGGGAAGAAGCTTAGAATACACTTAAAAAAGAAACCTATAAACATCTACAGAAGTCACTGAAGAGCAATAGCATCACAGTTTGAGCATCACAAATTGACAGCTCCTTTAGAATGATGACCCATAAAAACCAGCTCTGGTTTCAATATTACATTTTTGTTTGCAGAACTAAAGTGTTGTTTAACTGAGAGACCAGCAGTACCTACTTGGATAAGAAAACTTTAATTTTGTGATGTAGAATGTAATTTTTTTTTTTTTTTTGAAAGAGGGCAAAAATTCAAAATGAGACTCCAATGAAAGAAGACAAGAAGCCTGAACACAAATGGGATTAATTTCTTTTCCCTCTTTTTTTAGTACTTCTTCTAGATAAAATTAAGACAAAAGTAGACAGTAACATTTCTTTTCCCTGGCAGGACAGCTATCTGGCACTTGAGAAAAATGTCAAATCCAAGAAACAATCCCCATCTTTCTCCTAGGCTGCTGCCTTCCAGCAGGAATGTTCCCTGGGGGGTGAGCTTCCAAATCCCTGCTTTTCGGCTCATTTCTGAAGGCTCATTGCTGCTGCTGCTGAGATCAGTTATCTGCTTGTGTGTGGGGACTTGAAAAATGGGCATGTAGATGAAAAAAAAAAAAAAATCCCAACACAACAACAAATGGTTCCTTCAACAGCCTGCCTGTGTTTGGCAAAGTCCTTTTTGATGTGCTTACATTTCAAAAATTATTACCGAGCATGGAAGCAGTTTCCTGAGACATGTCCTGCTGGGATGGGTGGGTGGTGGATTTGAAAGAAAAAAAAAAACCCAAAACACCAAGAACAAAAAGGTCTTGAAATTGAAATTAAATTGCTTTTCAAGCCAAGACGAGATGGCAAAACCGTGGAGAAAGTGTGGTAAGATCAGACTGTGGTGAGGCTGGACATTTAATTAAAAGAGAACAAATTGACCCTTCTAGGAGGGATTTTTATTTATCTTTTGGGGCTGTGCTCTTCTGTAGCATGAGAACAGAACCAGCCAATACCATTTCCCAAGCCCTGAAGCAGCAACATTCACCCAACACCCACACGTGGGTCCTTCATAGCACATCTCAAACCTCCAGTCGGCTGCTTACTGTACTCAACATTTTAGCTCTGAGAGGACACATGAGCTTTGGTTATCTTGTCCCAGGCCTCCTGTATCCTCCTAACAACCAGCCACACACCCAGAAGCAACGTGAAAGGGGTTCCAGGAACAACAGCAGGTAGAGGGGCACTCCAGCAGCAGCCAGCAGGAGGGGTGTCCCAGAAGAACACAAATAATCACTGTTGTTCTTGTGTTGCCTCCAACTCCTTCCAAACGTGGGCCATTAAGGGTATAGGCAGAGGTAAGGAAAAGCTGCCTCACAAATCACTCCAATGAGACCCTGGAGTGAAAATGGAGTCTGCTTACAATTGCTAATGAAGTGCCAAGCAATTTGTTTCTTCTTCTACTGTATGTTTTATTTTGGGAGGAGATAAGTTCTGACTAGAGACTATTTTGCTTGATTGAATTTAGTGAGGTTGTGTGCCTGGGGCACCAGGCTTGACCCCTGCCAACTTCTGCTTTTTTAAGTGGAATGTCTATTCTGCTGAAACTGGAAGGGGGGAGACATGTCCCTGGTCTCTCTGGGAATACAAGAGCCCAGCAGTGGAGCTGTAATAATCATTTGTCCAGGGGAGCCTTCATCTCTGAGCTTTTAGGAAGCTGGACACAGTGCTGGAAGATCTCCGAATTCTTAAGGTTCCATACAAAGAGCTGAAAACAAGTTTTTGGTCTCAGTAGGTTCTCTTTGTAGAGCTTGAAGAAAAATCAGCTCTTGAAGGAGTCCTCCTCAAGCCACACAGAGTTTTGGTTCACTTTAGGTAAGCTTGATGCTTATCCAAATGGTGAAAACCTCAACCATATACCTCTTGTGAGACCAGGCTGCCCAGTACCTCCAGAGAAAGGAAAAACACAGGAGCAGCAAAATCTGATCTACTTTGGCACTTTTGCTTCTAATTGCAACAAAATCCAGGTGGATTTATAGGCCAAAGTTGGTGGGAGCCTTTACTCAGAGCTCCATACGAGGTGCAAAATGTAGCTTGCAGATGTTGTCACATCCCTGTGACCAAGGTTTGCAGAAGCTTGCAGCCAGACTTCTCAGTTCCTACTGCTATTTCCTGCCTTGGCACACTCAGCTCCCAGATTAACTTTTCAGTGCACAACCCCCTGGCACTGGGGGAGAGCAGAGCTGTGCCCCCCAACTGGGACAGGACAGGAGCTGGGAAGCATTGCAGCATTCCCAAAGGAGGGAGGACCAAAAGAATGAGAATGATTCCGGGCTGAGATTGGACGTGTCTGAGATGTAGGCAAAGGGAGCAAAGGGGCAGCCCTGCCTTCCAGGGGCACCCAGTTTTGAAAAAGAAAAATGGGACAAACAGACACACAAAATAAATTTGATTTTTCAAAACTCCTTTAAAAACCAAATCATCCTGTCACGTTCTTCCCTTTTAGTTGCATGGACTGAAACAGAAAATAAGGGAGGAAACATCTTGAACCTGAACTGGAAGATATGAGCTAGAGGAACATTACCTTCCCAGGAAACCAAAGTAATGAGCTTGCAGTCTCAACCTCCAGGCCAGTGCAGGCATGAGTCTTGCTCCAGGAGTCAAACACACTCATGTTTTGGGGCTTGTGCATCAAAGACTTTGCTCTCATTGCTGATGGCAGAGCTCAGGAATACAGGAGCCTGGTATAACTCTGCTGACAGCAAGGCAAACCAGCCTTGTCCAGCAGCACTGTCCCAGGAAGGGCCAGCTCCTGAAGGTTTCCCTGGCTCCTGGACATTCAAAAGCTTTAGAGCACAATTAGACCACAAACATGACAAAGAAACAAGGTCCTGTGCATCCTTCCCTTCCCAAAGAGCCTACTCTGGAGTGCTTAAGTGAGCAGAGAGACAGGGCAGGGGAGAGGAAGAGTGGGAGTGGTGGGAATTTAAAAATGCCAACTTTTGCCATGCAGCACACTGGGAAGTTTAAAGAAAAAAAAAAAAAGATTTAAGAAGTGACACTTTTGAACTCTTGCCAAAGTCAAACCATCGAACTGGGACACTGTCTCTTTAAGTGCAAGGCTGCACAAATGAAGGGAAATTAATTAAGTAGGGGAGGCTGGTGTGGCGCCGGAGCGAGAATGCACAATCTGGGACCCTCATGCCAAAGCTGGGATGGAAAGGGAGGTGATCTGTCATTTGCTGCTGTTTTTTTAAGACAGAAAATATATTTTTGAGAATTGACTAAGCAATTACCCAAATTAAAGAAACTGGAAAAGCAAACAGTGGTGAAAAGGCTCTAATTTTTTTTTCTTTTCTGGAAAAGGGGGTGAAAGAGATGAGGATAAATTGGAGCTGTTGTTTCAGGGTGCTCCATGTTAATGTAATGCTCAGGAAAATAAAACAGCAGCTCACAACATCTATTAACTCTTTCATGGCTCTGTCCTGCCAGGAAGGACTTCTCCATCCCATTCCCTGCTGGAGAATCACTCCCAAACAATCTCCTCACTTTGGGAAGTGAGACTTTCCTGCAGCATCTTCCCACCCGTGTCTCCCCTGCAAGCTGCAGGGCTCCACCGTGGGCCTCTGGATTTAGGAAGGGGAGAATCAGAGGGAGGTTTGGCTCTCACCTTCCTGGTCCAGGGTTGCTGCCAACTGGTCCTTCCACACCTCACTCAGCTGGGGCCAGGTCTGGGTGTAGGGTGCTGGGTGAGTGGGTGCAGCAGGGGGTATGGGGGAGCAAAGGCACTGCCATCCATCTAGGAAAAAGGGAGATTTTAACCCTGGGGGGGTTGGCAGTTTTTTGCAGCAACCCCACAGGACACGTGCAAGCACCTTTTGGTACTGGATGGAGGCAGAAAGAGCCTAGCACTGCCAGTGTCCAGCAGCAGTTTCCCAGACATCAACTGGGAATCCCATCCAGCTGTGACAAGAAGGTCTGGGAAATTCCTACAGTTTGTTAAAAAGGAAAAGCATAGGAAGGCTGGGGAGCCAAGGCTCTGCCTCCCTGTGCAATTCAAGCCCACTGCCCAAACAAGATGCTCTGGCCTCAGGCTGGGGATGCTGGTGACATCATCTCCCATCTGCCCCAAACAGCTTTTATCCCTTTCTTCTGCTGCTGCTACTGAGAATTTAAACTTAAGGCATCCAACGTGTGAGATTCCAACTCTAACTACATGGCTGATCCAGAGAGCAGCACATCAGAGCATCCCAGAGCAGAGAGTGCAGATCTGTAATGTGCTCCTAGACCTGAGGTCTCCCCCTCCTACTGTAAATGTCATTTTTCCTCTGAGCTTCTGTCTGGATGACAGGAGAGAGACTCTGAGGGTGGGGGGATAAAGGCAGCTTTGCAGTGGAGCACTATTTGCAGGATTCAGGGATGCTTTTCAGCCACGAGCAAATTTGCTTTTCCTTGTGATGCACCAGAGAGGAAAAGTTCAGGACAGAAACACGAAGAGTGCCCTTCATACCCTGTCCAATCCCACTGCTTCTAGAAAACAAATTTTAACTGCATTATGCTGTAATGAGCCATGCCCAAACTACTGTTTTCTGGCACTGTGTTTATTTTATTTCCTTATTGTAATGAAACTCAGATGGCTGCTGTTTACACTAGCACAGCACTGCAAGCACATGCTTGCCCCAGTCTAATTAGCTGCAAGTCGCTCTTGGAATTAGGGCAGAGGAAAGAACAAATTTTTAGTAACTACTTTAAATTGAAGCTCTCATTTATTTTCATTATGGCTAGACAAAAGCAATATAATGTTTCCTAGTCCTTCCCACGTGCTGGGCTGCATGGGGTTGCATTTTGCTTTCAGAGCATCCCTCTGCCCTGGCTCTGGCCCTGGGATGCAGAGGTGGCTTCTGCAAGGCAGCAGCACAGGACCAGAGGCTGAGCCAGTCTCAGAGCTTGCATGAGCACCCAGAGGGATTAAAACTGCTGCTGCAATCAGCAGCTAGGATGGAACTGGAAAGGCAAGGTGCAGGACCAGACCCTGGCCCCTTCCCCACAGCCTCCTACCAATCCTAACAGCCAGGCTGCACTTCGATGAGTTTTTCACCTTCTAATACCCCCGCAAACAGAAACAGGAGATACAACAGCAATGGATTTGCTGTAACAGAGCCACTAGAATTTTAGTACTCTAAACCCTTAACAGATATGCTAGAAATACATTTTTACTGTCTTGATAAAGTGTCACCTCAGCATGTATATAAACCTGCATTACCCTCAAATTCCACCTGCATGTAATAATGCACAAAGCAGTCACATATACCCAAATTATTCCTCTCCATATATAAACCAGCTCCTATTTGAAATGCAAATAATTACCACCGACATTAAAAGATTAAAATTCTCCAGCAACGTGGGATAAAAATCACTAGTTACATGTCACTACAGGAGAAGATAGATGAAATACTCAAACTACTCTCATGCCAGAAAAAGGTATCCTCAAAACTGTTCTGTTTAGGAACATGCACAGGAAGTGGGTAATATTTTAATTTTTTTAAACATAGATTTCCAGATACTGAAATCATCTTTGCCGGTCAAATAGCTTTTTAAAAAATATATTAGGTAACATATTTGTTAAAACTACTTTGAGCTAAAGCACACTCAGATTAAGCTGCAATATATATTATTTACAATAGATCTATTTTCCAAAAGGGTTCCTGTGTGTTGGATGCAGTGTTGCCAACTGTCAGTAAATTTACGAACAGCTTGTAAATTTAAGTGCTTTCCAGAGAGCTATTGCTATGTGTGTAAAATACTCATTTTGTTCCTAAAACATGGCAGGATATTTTTTTTTCTATGCTTGAAAAATAAGGAAAAAACCCTCATAAATAATATCATCGAAGTGATGACGTATCAGTTTCGAAGAAGAAGCTGAAGTAACTCACTTGGTGAGCCAAAGCATCAGCTTTTTCTTGCCTTCAGTGGCTTAGAAGATACTACTAATACCTTGATGCACTTCCAAGGCAAGAGTCTCCACAAAACCCAAGGGCTGCCTCATCCCTCCCACGAGGATGTGTCAGAGTGAGGAAGGTTTGACAGCAGTAATCAAGACGACAGTAATTATCCAAGTCTCATTATTTGAGCTGACACCTGAATTTGGGAAGACTTCACTCAAAACTGGCGGCTTGATGGAAAAATAGTTGAAAGAAATAAAGACCAGCGAAAGGAAGGTTTGTCACGTCCAGACCTAGAGCTGAAAATAATAATCTTCATTTCAAGAGAAACAGGTGTCAGGCTGGCTTTCCTAACCCTGGCAGGCACAAATCCCAGCAGAAACAACAACTCCTAATGCAAGAACCACTGCAGACCCTTTGCTGCAGCCTGATAGAGTTCAGAGCCTTGGTCACCAGCAGCACATCCCTCCTCCTGCAGAGCCCCTGCCAAAGGATCCTGGGGGAGCAGATGACAGCTGTTTGCAGGTGCCAAGAGCCTGGAAAAATATCCCTTTGCAGGTCTTGTATCAGCTGTATCAGCCCTGCACCCAGGGAGGGCAAAGCCCAGGGTTTTGGTACCTCCTGGAGGATGCAAAACCTGAGCCCTGCTCTACCCCCCCAGCACCTGATAACAGGGCTGTTAACTTTTACATCACTGCAGTCACCTTTAGATGTTTGGGATTTATTAGCCATTTTAGTGGCAACTCAGAAGGCTGAACACTAGAACAAGTGGAAACTCTTTGCAGAGCTGAGTTTAAAGCCCATTTACACTGCAGTTTTTATTCTATGCATCAGGCCAAGTTCAGTCAAACTGAATTGGACTTGGGTGGGAAGAAACACGGGCCCAGGATGATCTGAGGGGTGAAGCAGATGCTAAGTCTTGGTGATTTCCTCTCATTTTCTTTTTTTTTTTTTTCATCCAGGCTCCTCTTTGAGGTGCTTTAAGGACAGTGTGATTATCTCTGCAGCTTGGGACCAAGAGAGGGGACAGAGGCAGGCAGAGCTTGCAGGCACTTGGCAGCAGAGCAGGGAGAGCTGCAGGATCTCCAGCCCCTGGACCACACGCCTGGGGTGGCTTTACAGCTGCTGGAAAACTCTGGGATGGTTCCCAAAACTACACATCCTGCTGCAACAGACACAGCACCTTGGCTCTATGGAGGGGCCCTATAACACACTGTATAATACTAATAAACATGATTGTTATAAAAAGATAAGGTTACAGAACATTACATTTTGCCAAACTCCAGTTGACTGTAACTTTAAGTTTTGGCCGAGCAAAGAGCCAGAGAGATTTTAAAATTCAGCAGTAGTAGCTATTCAGAGGGTTGTTCTGGTACTCCTGCCAGGAAAAACTTCAAGTGAAAGGTCTAATTTATCACACATTGGGGTTGCAAACCTGTGCTCCGGGTACCAAGGCTGTTGCTTTTCAGGTTTCAAAAAAAGTCTGGAGGAATCCCTGGGTTAGGAAGTGGTGAGAATTCCAGGTTGCTGCTGGGAGCGAGCAGAGCTGCAGCCAGAGGGACGTGTCCTGTCCCAGGAAAAAGGATGGATTTATCCCTCTGGTGCTTCACCAGCCTCTGCCTCCAGATCACTAAATAAAGAATAGCTCATTTTTGAGGCAAAGCTTAGGTTATAAAAATGGGTTTTGTTTTTATACAAAAGTCTGGTAGAGCAGCCTTCTGAGTTGACACAAAGGAAAAAGGGTGCTGGAAGAAGGCAGCTCCAGAATCCTGGGAAGTTCCTATAGACAGAAATATTTAAATTGGGAGCTACTTTAATTTTTTCACCTATTTATTTGCATTTTCTTTTATCTCCCTGTAGTTGTCTCCTTTGTTTGCCACAGCAGGCCTGCTCTGAGTTGCTTTTGACAAGGAGTTTTTCCTCATGTTATAAAGCTTTTATAAACCACTTAAACATAACCTTTTGATGGGAAATCCAATACACACCTTACCCTCCGAATCCGAGGAGCTGTTGCAAAACACTTGTATGTCATTGAGAAAAGCTCTTTAGTTTTAATGGGATTGAGATTAAGTGCATAATGCCTGTTTAATTTGAACACCATAAATATTCCAGTGTGACAGATTGCTCATCCCAGAGATGAGATAAAGTAATCCTCCATGGAGGAGATCTAATCTGCTTAAGCAACACACCATGCTCACTGCACACCACCAACCCAACTTGCAGAGATATTTTTATTTTAATATTTTCACTGTCCTGGATACCCTGAGCTGTTTAGTTAAGGGAATCCTCCAAGGAGTTGTGTGGGAATATATGCATACCTATAGAAAACCCCAGGCATTATGCACACCAAATGCATATCAAGGGCTAATTATAATTTCTCTGCAGATGCCAATCAGAACAACTGAAAGCCATTGAGAGGAGCAGGAAAAAAAAAAAAGCATCTGCAGTTTGCAGGGTAGGTATACTTGACATGTCCTTTTATTAATTCTAATTATAGAAACTCCACAAATGGATGTCAACCATTTTCAGGGCGTTTTGCTAAAAAATTTCTGTGATGGAAAAAGGAAGAACTCCATCCCAGTAGATCGGTTCTTGTTTGTTTTACTATTTTCTCTGCTTTTTTACTTTTAGGACAACTAGGAAAGTGAGAACACGAGGAAAATAAATTTTAAAAATCTTGTGTTCAATTGTTGTATGGCCCTCAGCTGAAACAAAGAGCAAACATTCCCAGAATCTGTTAAATTCAAACAAATGAACTTGCCAGCATCAGCTCAAGAGGAAAAGAAATGGGAACAACAAGAATAATTTCAGTGGCTGGACAGATGAGATCTCAGATCTCATCCAAACTGAGGACAAAGGGTGAGGGCAGTCTGGTTATTTCCATCTTGAGAGTTTCACTTGCAGCAGAGCTAAAGAGAGAGAATTCCACTCAACTGTACATGGCCAGCTGAGAACTGGCCCATGTGTAAAACAAAAAAAGGGGCATTTTAACAGAGAATCAAAAGCATTGGGGATTCCTCATTAAGTGCCTTTGCCCAGCTGTAGCCACCAGAGTTTTCAGCAGAGCACATGAAGAAATTCACTAAAGCCTCTGCCCTCTCCCTGGTCTCTCCATGCCCCAGACACTTCCTTACAGAGGGAATTCTGCAGCCTTCCACAAATCCAGATACATTAGAACGCCAAAACATCCTTTTCCTTCAAGCCAGCATCTATAAATGGACTCATCAGCTCCATCCATGGCCCTGATCCCTGCTCTAGGAATGGGATCAGACTTCCCTGGGAGCAACACAGCTGCACGTGCTTCCAGCAGAGGAATTGGGTTGAGGCCCAGATCCTCAAAGGGACTGAATTACCTCATTTCTATTGAAATAACTTGGGGTTAGACACCTGAATGCTTTTGAAAAGCCAGGTCCACTGTGCTTTTTTTGAAGTTAACAAACCTCAATCCAGACAAAATTAATATTAAAAAAAAAACCAACAAATTTAATGGGCTATTCTGCAGTAGTACACTTAAGGGTTATTGCTCTTGACTGGCCAATAAATTATATTTTTATTTGCCAGTAAAACAATAAGAATAATTTTAGTTATCCTACTATAAGAAGAAATTTCTTCCCTCAGAACTGTTGCAAGTGATAAAATATGCTGTAGAATACCAGATGATACATGTATCAATAGGAAAAGAGTGGAAAAATACACCCAAGCAAACAAAAGAAGCAAGAACAAGCTGTTATTTGAACTCTGAAATTCATTCTACTACAGTTCTCCAAAAGTCAATGGCCTCAAAAAATGAGTATTTGCTGGACTACATGGTAGGTGGGATTTACTGAATGAAGCAGAGAAATAGCTGTAGGAATGCAAGAATTCTAGCTTTAGGTATTGCAAACTATTCAAAACCTTCAGATAATAAATTATGCTTTTTGGTAAGGTCACCCAGACTGATCTGCCCCCCCTCTGCTTTTGCAGGCAGCAGCAGTTATACTTTGCACAATGAGAAATAGCAATAAACCTGGAAAAACCTGATGTAAAATGGCACAGCACCCTTTTCCCTGCTCCAAAGTCCCAGCTCATGCACCCCTGGCAGCAGTGTCCATGGGGGAGCTCTCAGAGAAAGCTCTGAAAATTCACATTGTGCAAACTGCATGAATTAAAGGCAACAGCCCTGAGGTCCTTAAGAGCAACACTCCCTTTCTGCAACAAGCAGCAACAGAATTATCCAGCACCATCCAGGGCTGTTTACAACAAAAAGGGAAGTTTTCCAGGGCAGGCATAGATGCAGATAGGAGCAAAGGAACAGCAATATTGGACCTGACCATAACAGGGAAGCACAGGTGTCACAGAGCACACATTTTTTAATCTCACCAGGACATTACTGTTCAAGATAACCTCCCCAGCCTTCTCAATCAACAATCATTTTCAGCTGGCTTCAATGAAAATTATTTTTCTACTGAGGCATTGACTTTACCTTTAATATTCTCAAAACATTTTACCACAAAGTCAGGGTAAGATTTTCTTTACTCCAAGTCTCAGTAAACTCATCTTTGCCCCACTGGACCCTTGAACACACACACACACACACACATTCCCAGCCCCCAGTGTTTTTTGTTCAGTCCTAAGTCAGAACCTTCACACAGGGAGCTTCAAGCAGCTCCTGAAACAAAGCCACCCCAAAAGCAAAACCCCAAACAGGTTACTCTAATTTTTTTTTTTTCTTCAAATCAAAATGAACTTGTAGAAAAGCCCTAAACAAGCAGGAAAAAAAAGCCAGAATCCCATCACACATCTCAAAGTGACTCTTATCCCCATGGCTGCAAGCCAACACCCCCCAAAACCCAAAATACCTTTCCTGTATCAGCAGCTCCCATCAGGACAGATCCCAACTGATCCTTAGCAGAGAGATGGAGTCAGGATGGGGAGACAAAAGAGCACAGGGAACTCCTTCCCTTCTGGTCCCATCACAAACTAAGGAGCTCTGGGGAGAAATTTGCCCCTTTACCACCCAGACTCACACCTGAGCTGATGAGCAGGGCATCATTTGCCTGGCTTGAACCACTTAATTTTCTGCAAAAGTTGTTTAATTCAGAGCACCTGGCAGGAGGAGCCAGCCCAGGGTAACAGAGCTGCTGGTCATCACAGCCTCCTCCATTCAGCACCACCTGGGCTGGGGTTGGATTATTGACACTAGGGTGCTGCTAGAATTAGGAAGTCTTTTCCTTTTCCTTTTCCTTTTCCTTTTCCTTTTCCTTTTCCTTTTCCTTTTTCCTTTTTCCTTTTTCCTTTTTCCTTTTTCCTTTTTCCTTTTTCTTTTTTTTCCCCCTGCAAGCAATGACAAATTTTTGGATCTTCAACCATGACCAGAAAGTAGCTTGCTGTACCTAAGAAGGATAAAATAATTAAATAAAATAATAAAACACATCTGGCTAATTTCTGCTGGCATCACTCATGAAATAAGCAACCACAGAGTGAGAAATCAGACTTAGCAGCTCCATCCTGGATGGGAGGGTTGAGGGTGTCAGTATTTCAGCACTTTGCAATGGTGATAACCAACTGATCTGCTGACAATAAGCTAATTATGTTCATCAGAAGTTTGGTATTGAGAAACTGCTGTTCCTCAGAGTACATGAGCTAATCAGCACCCAACATGCAACTGCAAGTCCCCCTGACTCTCCACAGTTTCTAGACGTGGATTTCCCATCACGTGGAGACTGTGTTTGGGCTGAGACTTCCCTCACAAATTTGCTTTATTTTTCCTTCAAGGGTTTTAAAGAGGGAGGAGGGAATATCTTTTCCCCTCTCTTATAGTTTGTTTTCTTGATGACTTCAGAGTCATACACAGATTTAAGTCTGTAAGATTAAAGGCTTCTCTATCACATTACTTAAATGTGCTTCTGATAATTACAACCATAAGCCTGATTGTTTAGGCTTTTATGATCATATTATCCAGTGAAAAACCATATGCTCACAAAGGTGTACTAAAATCCATATTTAAGTAACCACAGAATAAGTTACAAGATGCAGCACAGGAAAATGGCAGATCTCATTAAAGAGATGGTTTGATTATTTCCATACATTAAATTTATATTAATCAATCTTCTCCATGGACTTGGGCAGTTATTGCAAAACAGCCATGGGAAATACCAAGTTCTTGGTCTATCTCTTGGGCCTCCAAATAGAACCAATGTTGAAAACTCTGGAACTGCCCAGAGATTTGACTTTTTTCTTGCCTAGTGACTCATCTATTGCTCTGACCTTCCTTCCTTCCTACGTTTACAGCTCTCTTGGAAACCTGTTTTAGGGAAAGTGGTAGTGAATGATACTGCAGAAACTCAAAATGTTTCCAGAAAGACAGTAACACATGCCACAGAGTATTTGGCTAAAAATACATAAAGAACCAGACTGTCATTTAGGGGATTGGCATGGTCCAAAGGGTGAATGGTGCCAGTCCATGCCAGCTGAGTTGAGACCACTGGTTTTGTTGGTAACAAGGTAAAATAGAGCCAAATGTGTAATTTTTTTTTTTGTCCTGGCATTTTAAATTTTATCTTCAAGTTCTGGGGAGAGGAAAAATGGATAAAAAAAAAGCACTTCCTTCAGGGGGTTTATGTTTGTTCAAGAAATGCTTTATACAAAGAGAGACTCACATCATACACACAGCAACTCCCCAAGCTCTTTTGAATCTAGAAAGTACACATGCAGGGTACCAACTGAGCCAGACTGCAACACTTGGGGATTTGTTCTATCATCCTTCTCTAATTAGCTGAATTTAACAAATATGTTGTCACTAGAGCCAGGCTAAGGATAAAGAAATTACTCCTAACTTTTTGGCACTGGTTCCTGAGCCCACTGTGCCCACACTGGTACACCCTGTTTCAGAACATCTTGTTACCTGACACCTAATGAAGGAAAATAGGCACATATAGGGGGTTATCCAAAGCCACAAGCCTAAAACAAGATCAGAACAGGCTGGGATTATGAAATTACATCCAGTTTAGAGAAAAAAAAACCCAAGGTTATCAGCCACTTTTTCAAGCTCTCTTGGGAGTCTGCTGTCTATCCCAAAGGTATTCTCAGTAGGTCTCTGGGAGCCATGAAAACTCTCCTTTCTTTCTATGAATTGCAGGTTTCATTCTTGCATCTGCAAGACAGCATCAAATGTGTGGATAGATGGATCAAAACATGCACTCAGTCTTCAGATTTGGGGCATAAATTGGAGAGGGGAGGGCAGGGAACACTCCCATGTGTCACTCAGAGTTAGAATTGAGATTTTGAGCAGAATTTCAATCTAAATCTGAAATTGTGATTGGCTCAAGTACATTTCTCTTGTTCTTGGTAAACCCTGACCCTCAGGTAAACCTCAGCTGATGCTCAGCCCATGCTGTCTCAAACCCAGTACACTTGCTTCATCATTAGGGCTGGGATTTAAAACAGAACACTGAAACTGGCCCTTTTCTTTCTTTTTCAGTTCATTCCATATTCCTGTATATCTCTGGTGGGACTGGCATCAGTGCCTTGGGATGGATTTGCCTTCAAGGTCCTTGACAATGTTTTGTGGCCAGCAGCCAGCACAGAGTGGCCACTGCCTTTCTGTGGTACCAACCACCACCTTTATCTGAGCTCCCTTTTCCAACATCTCTCTTCATCTCTGGTTACTCACTGCCCTCTACCAGCTGCCTGTGCCTCCAATACCAGAATGGGTTTAATTTGGCACAGACCATCAGTTGCCAGAGCCTCAGGGTGGGCTCCTTTTCTAAAGACCAATGTAGGTGAGAGAATTTCATGGCAGCTCAGGATTCCACGATGAAGAAAGCGAGGATCTTTCCTGGGGAGGCCACTTCATTCAGAAGCTACATGACTTGGCAGCCTAAGATGCTTTTTTCTTGCATGCCTGTCAATTCTGCTGGCAGCACAGGGGCAGCCTGAGCTTCTGCTTCATGGATTTCAGAGCCCCTGGCTGGCTTTGTACTGCATGCCAAGCCGGGAACAACAGCCCAGGAAAACAAAGCCTGTGCTATCATGCAACCTGGGAGGGATTTAGTATCCATGTAAATGTTTCCAAGCAGTAATGGTGTGAAGGTCACAATTTACATGACAGTGATTGCCCACCGCAGGAGGCACCAGCGTGGGTAACCTCCTTCTCCATGTGCATCCCATGGGCAGGAGTGGGATGGATTAGTGTTCCAATGTCACACTGCTCTTGGGGGATCCTGGTTTACACTTCAGTCCTGGCTGGCAAACAATATTCTTGATTCTTCCACATGAGAACAGAGAAGACAGTTTCAAACCAGGCCAGGAACAAAGCACTTGCATTTCACAGACTATTTCTCTGGGACCCTCTCCATCCTCTGCAGCTCGGGGAATGCTCTTTGGTCTCTCACTTTTCTTGAGCCCTTTCCAAGTACACCTACTGCAAAGTGGGGGAGCTCACCTTTGAGTCTGACCTTTCCTGTCCCTCTCCTTTCCCAATCTCTCACCGTGTTCCCCAGGCTGGAGAGCAGCAGCTGGAGGAGGCAGAGTGCAGAATGCCACCTTGTGGTTCCTGACCTTTGAAGACCTTTTTGGAAAGAAGTATTTTTTCAGGTGAGTTTAGGGAGCAGCTCCCCAGCAGAATTACCAATCAAACCACCAGCCATGCTCCCCTTGTTCTTTGCCTTTGCTTCTGGAAATAACCATCACCTGCAGGCACTGGCTGTATTGCAGAGAATTCTCTAGGTTTTAAATCTTTGGCTCTTCCAAGCATTTTATTTGGTAGGAGCAGGCCTCTGGAAAGCAATTAGACAACTGTAAAGGAAAACTGCATTAGGTCAGAAGGTTTACAGCAGGGAGCTTCTGCATTACCTTTCGTCCCAGCCATGCCATTCCATCCCTTCCCCATTTCAGCAGGTTCTGTGTTCTGGTTTTTGCTGACCTGGTAAACATCTCTTGGTACCAGTGATGTGCTCTGACTTGGCTTTCGGAGGAGATGGTGGAATGAGTTGTGTCTGGCTCAGCCTGAAGGGATTCCTGGCAGGGAGCTTTGGAGGGAGCAGTGAGGATACCTCTCCCTGGGAGCACCCAGACACCCAAACACCACAGGCCAGGCCATGGGAGTCACTTCTGCTGGAGGATGGCACTCGTGTTGGAAGCTCTTTGAGATGGGGACATCTTTTTTTTTTTTTTTTTTTTTCCTTGTTTGCTGTGTTTGCCAACAGCCTGGCATCCAGCCTGCTCCTGAACAGGGCACACAGACCATGAACAAACACACACACATAGGAGTGGTCAGCTGAAGAATCAAGAAGGCAGTCAGTCCAGAAACTGCAAGCTTTGTGCAGTTCTTCATTCTCCTCAGTCTGTGTCCCTCAACACTGCAATTTGTCTCCAAAAATCCAACTGGAAAATCCATCCATCACTCCAGCAGCTGGTCCTGGCTATGCATGGAGTGGTGATGCCACCAACCCCCTGGGGAGCATCTTCCTACAGCCCTGAGCAGAAGGGACCTCAGCAGGCAAGGTGGATGAAAGGAGACTTGGTGACATGTCTGGGGACCCTGGGCAGATGGAGATTGACAGGGCAGCAGTGAGTGGCAAGGGATGGAAGGGAGCTGCAGTGTCACTCTGCAACTGCTGAGGCTGACATTTAAATTGCAGGCAGCCCTGGGCTCCTTCCAGGAGCTGCTTGTGGCTGGATGCAGTTTTCATCATTTAGAGAAGAAGCAGGGGGAAAAAAGAGGGGGGGGGGGGGGGTGGAAACACACAAAAAAAAAAGAAAAGAAAAATCAAATTGTTCTCGGAAATCATGTTTAATGTAGAAATCTGGTTAATATTAAATAGTAATCTGCAGTTTTCAAGTATACTATTCCTTGAGGAAAATGTTTCCTGTTTGAGGGCTGCGAGTATTAAGGGTTCCCTTATTACATCACTTCCTATGTCAGACCCAACAAGCCTTCAACATGCATTAGTGTATTGATAATGGTAATTTCAAAATTATTGTTTGAAAAAAAATAAATAAATACAATCTGGGCAATTCTCCAATCATATGGATCAATTTAACTTTAGAATAATGGAGCCAAGCTGGTATTTTTGACACTGCATCCAAGCAGTACTTTCACAAGAGGTGTTCTCCCCTGCAGTTCAGTTTCAGGACCATGTAGTGTTTGGCCATCAGTTACAGCACCAGGTCGATTTATTCACTGCTAAACTGATTTTGCAGGCAGAATTCCCCTTAATCCCACACAAATTGAAAATTGATAACTGTGCATGGAATGGAATGAACATTAGGCACCCAAGTGTAATAATTTATAGTAATAATAATAATAACCCACAAAATATCTGGACACTTTTACAAAAACACAGCAAAGAAATATATATAAAAAAAAAAAAAAAAAAAAGCAACCACTAATAAGCAATTCTGCCAAAAAATAGTATACACACAGCCCAGTGAGCCTCAGAAATTATGAGGAAGGAATTCTTGCAGGAAGACACTACCTATGCCTTCTGATGGAAAGAGATTTCCAGAGCTGTTGACAAGAACAGAAGAAGGCAAGAACTCTGCTTTTAACTTTCAGACTGAAAGATTGCCAGTGGTTTAACATTGTAGTTATCATAATGTAATCCACAAGATTTTGGCAGAAATGTCCACTCCACAGGTAGCTCCTGGTGACATGGTTATTTAAGTTTAAATAAAAGTCTTTTTTTTTTTTCAGTCTAACATTGGTTGAAAGTGTTAATGAGAAACATCAGCTAAATTCATGTCTCATTGTGAAAAAAGAGAAATTATTGAAAATTTCAGTCTGACATTTCTTTAAAAGTCCAAAATAGGTTCTCATTTAAAAGCAAAACTAATTTTACAAACTCAAAAAAACTAGAGAACAATGAAACTCAAGCCAAAATATTTCTAAGCAATCTAAATGAAATGTTTTAGTTAGCTGCAGTATGTACTGACTTGAAAAAACTCTTATCTGATGACAATGAATGATTGGGAGGGATACATGTTTATCATTGCTAAATACAAATGATAGTAATGAACTTGTATTTATTTAATACTTGAAGATAATCTTAGTGAAAAGTGCTAAAATCAACTCGAGTACCTACAGTTCCAGCAAAATGTAATATACATTTGAAATCTATCTTCAAATTCTTTCTGCTCCTAGCAAAGAACACAGCATGTGTATTTCTAATATATTCAGGTGTCTAAACCATGTGTTACTTATTAGAAAATTGATCGGTTTGCATACTGTTCATGGCACTGCACATTAGATTTGAATGTATAATCATAACACATCATTCAAATTCAGTGAAAAGGGATCAGTTTTGTCATGCTGTGAATCTGCTCCACTTTACATATAGAACCCTCTTTTATCTACTTCTACATGTGAAGAAAAGGTATAAAAAAATTACATAGAGTCTATCACAGCCACTAATATAGAGGGAAAAAAAAAGAGACCCCATTTTCTGTAGAGGAGGTAAGGGAAGAGGTAAGGCAGAAATATTATTCTTTCCCTAAGTTTTGTCCTCTGATGCAATTCTTCCAAAAACAAGGGCTGCCTTCTTAGCTGATGTAAAAAATGCTGTTGTATCACAAACAGCCTGAGCCCAAAAGTCTCTTTTCCCCTCAGTTATCCCAGGTAAAGACAGAAATGTAGCACAGAGGAAAGGGTCACTGTTTCCTGCTAAAGTAACTTCATCAGCTTCACAGCCAGGTCTGCAGGACCTCCCCTTCTGCCTCCCAAACCAAGGCAAAAGCTGCAATAAGGACACAGAACTGACTCCATCCCCTTAGTGCCCATACCCATGCCCCCAAATTTCATCCTCCTGAAGCAAAGGGCACTGGACCAAAGCAAAACCCCCACAGCAGCACCAGAGCCCTTGCTCTGCTCCTCACACAAACGCTCTGGGATTGGGATGCTCCTGAATTTGGGAGCAGGGATTAAAGGGGTGCAGGCTGAGGCTCTCCCTGTGCATTCTGCAGCTAGAGATTGGGCTCCTGAAGATTTCCAACTTCATCCTCCCCCCATCACCCCTCTGTTCATCCCTCTTCCTCCCTCCAGGGCAGGACAACTCCTCAGAATAAACCCCGCTCCCCAGAGCTGCTGCTTTCTGCAGCCTCGCAGAGTCATTCCCTGGAACAACCAAATCCATTGGCAGTGAGAACAGAGAGAAAGCGGCTCATTTTTCAAGGGTTTTCCAGCCTGCTTTCTGCTCCGGCTCCATCCAGGAGCCAGCCTTGCAGACTTACCAATATTTTCATAATTAACTGACCAGAATTTTCATAATTTGTAAACACAGTAAAATAGCTTTGAGACATAGGGTGTGCAGTCAGAGGGAGCGTGTGTGTGATGGGGGCACAGTGCCAGGGTGAGGGGCAGGAGGGGGACGTTTCCTCAGGCAATTTACATTTGACTCAGGAAATCTGGGAGGGTGCCCGCTGCAGTTAAGTGATCAGGCTCACGACTCAAAGCGATTTTTCTTGAAGTGTCACTGCAACACACAACCACCATGTGTTCTTTCTTGGCTCGGCTTCCCCTGCTGATGCTCCAAAACCTGGGCTGCTCCAGCCTGCCCGGTTTTCATCCATTTGCTGGGAGCAGGGCAGAGACAAAACTGCGTTTTGATGCATGTGAGAGCTCTCCCCTCACCCTCCTCCTCCTCTCAGTTCCACAAGAAGGGGCCCTCCTCATTTTTGGGATTTGGACAAAAGCTGGGAGGTTATGGACAACAAGGTCTAGGATGTGTGTCTGCACAGGAGACAGCAGCTACGTGAGGAAAAGGAATAAAACATGTCAGAAAAAATCCAAATCGCCTTTGCCAGACTCAGCCACCTCCCCTGCTCCATCAGCTCCTCAGGAAAAGCCCTCAGCCGGATCCTCTGTTGTTCTGCTCTTGGGTTCATCCCCAACGCTGGGGTTCAATGGGTCCAAAACGCTTCAGCTCCAAACTGGACCCCTCCAGGCACCCCAGGCTTGTGAGCAGTGTCAGGGGATTCCCCAGGGCTGGGAGCATCTGTCTAAAGGCTGTAACTGTCAGTCCTACCCTGCCAAAAGAGGACACTAATTGGGTGCTGTTTCACTGGGATGATTTAATCCTTACCACCATCTGGATTCTAGCTGGAGGCCACCCACCCAAGCACTGACCAGCTCACACACTGCCTAGCTTAGATGATTTGATGTGATCATGACCTGAGGCTGGAGAGCTGTCATAGGGGAAGAAATGAAAACCAGCTTCGTTTATACAACTGAGTTCAGTTTCAAGTCCCAGTGAAAAAAATGAAACAAAACAAAACTCCCCAAAGACTTAAAATATAGTCATTTTGAGGACTGTAAAATCTCCCGTGACTGACAGCAAATCCTATAGGGCACACAGCAATGATTTACACCTTGAAAAAGGCAGCTGGCACGGCTGAAATCAGAGCCATGGCCATCCTGACCACTACTAGAGGCAAGGGTAGGTAGAAAATCACACCCACTGATCTTACTGAGTGGGGAAATGGCTCTGATGAGGCCAAGAGGCAGCTAGCACACACTTGTGGATGGAAGGACCATTCTTGCAATGCTATGATCTGTAGAGCTCAGCTAATGCATGGCCATCCTCATCTACAGTGGTTTTGTTCACTCTCAGTCTGGTGTGCTGAGATCTGGGGTAGGCAGCATATCCCAACCCAAAGCTTAGCACCAACCCCACCACTGCCCGGGGCTGGATTTCACTGGAGCAGAGCCCCAAAATGGAGATGCCTTGACTAAGCATGTCAGTGGAGGCCCTTTTGGAGGAGTGTGTAAAGATAAAGGAGAACAGAGTCTCCTAACCCACCTTGCTTTTGGATCACCCTGCTGTGTTTGTTCCCAGCCACCTCCTGACCTGCTCTCCTAACTGAGCTGTCTGAGTGAGGTGTGTAACATTCCATGGTGTCAGTAAGCCTCAGATTTTATCAGCCTGGGTGGCAATGGAGCTCACAAGGCTGCAGTGCAGGGTTATGCCACATGCTCTCCAGGCTGGCCGGGTAGGAGCCAACTTCAGCCTCGCTGCCTTTGAGCTGCATGAAGGTGGCACCTGGCCCAAACTAATAAGTCCCGTGGAGAGGCACCATGTTAACATGGCCATAAAGCTTCCAGATTGGAGCAGCTTCCTGGGCAGGTCTGCTGAGGAGCCTGGCTCTGGCAGCAAAGACAGAGGTAGACTTTTTTTTTTTTTTTTTTTTCCTATATGTTGCCATTCCTCATTTTTTAGTCCAATTTCAGCTGGGACAGACCTCCTAGTTTAGGGGTGCCCCTCAGCATGGGCAAAGGTGCTGCCCCTGCAGCACTCCCCAGCACAAAGTGCTGGATGTTGGGTGGCTTTACAGCCTTCTTCCCATGCACAAGGCATACAAAGTCCTGCACACGCTGGCACACATGGGCTTGGGGCTGATTTGTTCAGTTTTGAAAGTGACCTGGAATAACTTGGCCAAATTATAGAAAGGAACACCATGTCCTGTTTTCTTGAGATTTTGGTTTGCTGGGGTTTAGTTTGTTTGGTTTTTTTTTTTTTTTTTCTTTTCCTTCTTTTTTGGGGGGGGCTGTAGTTTTTTTTTTGCTTTTCATTAAATAAAAGATAAATGGCAGATAATGACTCACTCATCTTGATCCACCTTATAAGACCCATAATCAAATCTTATTGGAAAGGCATCTAAGGTATGTAGTGCTGAAGAAAAGTGCTTGTCAGGAGGGATAGAGAACAAAGGGTACCTGGAGGTTAGTAAATGTTTTTCATGGGTTCTGTAAGCTGTGGTTTCCTCTTTTGGGGGTGTTATACACTTTCAGCTTTCTAGCTCCTCTGTCAGACACCCAGCCAAACAAGGGAGTGATTAGCAGAGCTCCCTTGTTGAGGCTATTGTTGTAGGTATGGTTTTAATACACCCACAGTTCTTGGCACTGACATTCATTTTCTGACTCCAGGAAATCTTGAACTGTTTATTGATTCAAAGGCAAGAAATAGAACATTGAGATGGAGCTAATTGGCCGGAGACATAATCTGCAAGTCACCCAAATAAATATTTCCATTAATTGAGACCCAGTTTTGTGTGAAGAAAAAGTAGCCTGGTTTAACAGTGATAATTTCCTGCAAATCTACATTTTAATAGTTTGTTTTTTTGTGGACAGACCCTTAAGTGCAGGCATAGTTGAAGGTAGACTGATGTCCCAACACCAGATCCAGGTGCTAGCAGTTTGCCTGCTCTGGCAGAAGCAGAGGCTGGGCTGGCTCTGGAGATGTTCCCTGACCCAATGGCAGAGTCACACAAGCCTGCATCAATCCCTACAGAACATTCTCTGCTATATTGGACCCTCCTCGTTTTTTTTTTAATTTTTGCACTTCCATGCCTAGAAATATCCGTGGGCTGCTGCTCTGCTTTTATCAAAATTTGCAAGAGGCAGGTATGATCCCAAGCTGATTTGGGGAAAAAGGAGCCCAAGCTTTAACAGGTTTGGTATATGGCATGGGAACATATGCTGTAAAAAATGGTGTTAGTGGGAACTAACTGTCCCTCTGTCCTCTATCTGCATCCTTCAGTACCTGGCACCTGATGGAAGGAGAGGCTTTGGCCCTCTGTTCCTCCTTCCCTTCAGTATTCACTTGTCAGGCAATCAGGAGGACGGCACTAATCCAGAGAACTCGGAAGAGAAATAGGAATAAAGACAGAGCAGAGAGCAATATTTATAATGTTTCATTCTTTGGAACAGCAAGGGCTGGGTTATACGCATGAAAGCTCCAGGACTGGAGAGAAACAGTGTGCTGGCTAAAGTATCTCAGCAATCCTTTTTCTAATTAAAAAGGACTCCTCTCTTCCCTGCCTCTCATTTTACAGCAAATTAGATATGAAATCAGATCTGCTTTCTCTGCTTCTCTGAACTCTAATGACCATTTACCATTGAGAAACATTTTGTTTGGGGCTGGGAGAGAAGGCAGAAGCCAAGAACAGTCTTTACAGTTTGAAATACACTGAGAAATGTTCAAGAAACATTTCTCCCTGCTGCAGCAACAAAAGCAAGGCATGCCACAGTCTGAGAGCAGAGCCTCAGGCCAAGGAGGAGAGCAGAAGGGCTGGGGACTGAGATGGGAGCCATCTGCAAACAGATGATGTGCAGACTAAGGTGTGCAGGGCACAGTGATGGGTACGTTCAGGTAAGTAGAATGGACCCACTTCTAGTCTGGACTATAAAAGTTTTATGTCTTGCTGCTTGTCATGGAATATCAAGCAGGTAGATAAAACCCTTCATGCTTAACATCCCACTGGAAAGCAAAGCAAATGAAAATCTTCACTATCCGTGCAAAGAGACAAGTTTTCTAAAGGTGCAGACCCACAGTCCTGCTCACCTCACATCCTCATCTTCTCTAGAGAAAAAGAGATGACTGACCCCAGAGTAAATGGTTCCTGGGAATTCTACAGAGAAGCTTTGTCAGGCTGAAAGAATGAGCCCATCTCAAGGTACGTTATGAACAGGACAAAATAAAAACCTTACTGCATCTTTTCAGGACCTGTGGCAAAGTGCCAGCGCTGGAAAAAAATCTGGAATTCAGTCAGTTCATGGAACAGGAGGATGAAAAAACCTTTTCTTCTCTGCCTACACTGCTGTTGGATGGGATGCAGTACACAGTCTGCTGCATCATGTCACAGGATGAAGAGACCTCTGGACATCAGATCAGTGACACTTCCTATTGCATTCACTCCTGTACAGATCTGCTCCATCAGCTGTGCTCCTGAGTTCACTTGCTTAATTCTGCTGGAGAAATCCCTTCAAGTACACAGATCTATCTTCACTGTAAAGAAGAAAACCAGCCCTGGAATGCAGTGGCCTGTCTAATCCTGTTATTTTATTTTTTTCCCGAGCGCGGAAGTCCTGCATTGTTTATCAGTGTTTGATAAGCTCATACTGTAATTTGCCAGTCACAAAGGACTGGAAGAAAGGGAAAGGATTTGACTGACTCTGAAAAACCTAGGAGTGCCTCTGTTAATCTCCTTGCCATTCTTCCAGCATCCCTGAAAGGCAAATACTGGTGGCTGGCGATGAGTGATGGGCGGCGGGCGATGGCAAGGTGCCCCCGAGCCAACCAGCAAGCCCAAGGCTCAGCAAGTTAAGCAATCTCACTCAATTGTGTGTGATAAAACCCTATTCTATCAGCTATAAAAACCTGGTCAAGGGAATGTTTTGGTGCAGTTGTTGAGTAAGAAGATAAACAAGATTGGAGGAGATGGGGAAGTTTCTTGGTTTGCTTCTGATCACTTTTTCCCCTCAAGGTTTCTTTAATTCCCAGTCCATCCGAAGAAAGAGTCTGCAGAGTCAGGCTACCACTGGAATAAAAGTTCAGGCAGATGCACCAACACACCAGCAATTTCAACACCCCTGAGCATCTTTCTCTCTCTGGTTGTGCACCTGGTTGGTCCCCACCCAGCAGCTACACTTGGAGCTACTGGAACAGGAGGAAAGCTATGGCTCTTCCTGGGAAATACACACCCCAGCAAAGCCCACAGCAGCATGGGCAGGGAGGAGACTGAATGGTGTGCTGGGGGAACTCTGGGGTAAGAGGGCAGAACCCCTTCAAGCCCTCTCAGGGCACTGTTACTCCTGCTATCTACCTGAGAAGGTGCTTCAGAAATTGGGTGGAGGATATCATCCTGCAGGATATGGACTCTTTGAATCCAGACCTAATCACCATTGCTGCCAGGATGAGGGCCCTGATTTTTCTGTTCCATCTGCAAACCCCTTGTCTCGCAAAGGGACAAAAATCATCCTCTTTTGCTGCTTCTTAGCCCCGTGATCTGCTGACCAACCAAGCTGGGTTGTAGCAGGTCACACTACAATCTCATAAGGGTACTGCTGAATCACAGAAACATGCCCAAATAAAATAACAGCAATGACAGAAACAATAACAAACACTCATTTGTATGCTCTAGGGTAAGAGGTTCCCAAATGCCTCAACAGAAATAACTAAAAATCAAAATTACAATAAACAAAGGCAAAATGCTTATAAAAAAAAATATCCCGCTTCGAGCACTCCTACCACTTAATCCCATCTGTCAATAACACAGCTGCACTGCAGGGACTGTTCAGCATCTTTCTTTATTTTTCTAGGCATCCTGGCTGTGTGTAGCACATTAAATGACTCAGAGTTCCAACAGGCGATTTTGAAAGTCACTCTCTGTGGCTGCTACATGTTTGCTTTTCTCTTGACCTCACCACTCATATCTTGCTGTTGTTGCAAAACTAATTCATGGGCTGGATCCAAAAAAATGGAAACTGCACTCCCTTCAGATTCTTACATTTCTGAAAAAGTCCTTCCTGCTTCCTGTTTGCACTCTCGGCAGTGTTTCCAAAACAAAATTTCCATTGCCTTTGAAAACACAGAGCCACGCTGAGCAGGAATGCAAAGCTCCAAGTCAGTGGCACATCCAGGACAACCCAAGACAGTGATGTGCTTGTAGAAAAGTCAAAAGGCCAAAATTTTATTTTTATCCATAAATAACACGAAGAAGCATCAGGCTTCCAGTGTCTTTTGGATGCAGGTGAGATGGATGGAGCTCACCAGGCTATGGCCTCTGTCCCATGTTGCCACCATGAATATCTGCTTGGCTGTACATCAGTGAGATGTTGGTTAGGACCTTTCAACTTTTTTGTAGCAAAGCAAAGCAAAATGACAGTGAAAGCTCCCCCCACACCATTTAAAATAGTTGGGTTTACCCAGAAGCTGGAGGCTGAGCTAGTTTGTCAACTTGCCTTTGCAGAGCTTGGCAGTAGAGACTGATGGGGATTGCTGATAAAGAAAAGGAATATTCTGTGTCCCAAAAGGAACCAGACTGAACCCAACTGCCTAATCTTTAGAAGAATTTTAAGCAATGTTGAGCACTCTGGAGTTGCAAACCAGATACAAAAGTCATGATACGACTGGAGTTAAATAATGAGAATCTTTGCATTCATTTTATATGGTGCCTGGCTTATCTGCCTCGGGGACAATACTTTCTTTTCAGCCTTTCAAGGTTGAAAATACTTTGAAACACGTCCTGTTTTATTTTCAGTGACTGCTTGGACCCTTCAGTATGTAGCTGACTCCAGCCTCTGTGGTGTGAGAAAACTGCTTCTACAACTTGTGTGAAAGCACCAACACTCTGACATGACTTCTGCTGATGAGGCTGGGGATAATTCAAAAGAATTGGAGAGAAACAACTGGCAGCAACATCTCTGTAGATTACTTAGCCCAGTTTCCTACACTTGGCAACAGGTTCTACCCAAGGCTACCTAACTCTGCAGACTCTGAGAAGAGTCATGGTATAAACTATGGAAAAAAGTTGTTTTCCAGACAGCCCATCAAAAAGGAATATTGAGGCTAGCATGGAAAGAGGACTGGGATGGGATGGGATGGGATAGACAGGGGTGTGCTGCTCCTGGACTGCCACAAGTCAGGGCAGTTTTCCTGTCCTTTTGCCAGAGCTGTGAGGAGTCCTGCCTCCTCCATCACTCCCCATCACCAGCTCTCAGCACAGACAAGGCAGGACAATGCCTGAGACAGCAGACTGCTTGGCAAGAAAATTCCCCATGGCTCAGCTCTGTTTTACCCTTTTGATAATCCTGCAAAGCCCAGAGAGCTGCTAGGAACACATAGGTCAAAGAAAACCATAGTGAGGAAAGGGATTATCATTGTCCCCATCTCTCTCCCTCTTTTTGGCAATAAAAAACTTGAGCTTCTAGAGCTTTCCTCCAGACCACTGTCATGATCCTTTTTCTCCCATCTATCTTTTCCCTTTTGAAGGCTGGGACAAGCTGGGTTTCTTTCTGGGGCAGCAAAATTCAAAGCTGCTGAGAAGCCTTCAGCAAGCTCTGGATTCCCCTCCCCGGTGCCTCTCTCTTCTTAATGATCTTTTATCATTCATTAGTTTTGTTCATTAGATGAGAATCTGGTGAGGCTTTAACTCAATTGGCACAAAGATGTTGAGATTATTAAAGGGAATATCATTACCACCATCTCTGCAGGTATGAAGCAAGTCGGTTGGAACTGGCTGGGAGCTTGGAGTGGATCAGTAAATGGAAATTGCAGACACCTGGGCTGTGCAAATTATGCATGAACTTGTTTTACAGCTTCCGTTGATGCCAGATGAAAGTTACTTGGACGTGCTAGAGCTTTGCAGGTGATAGTTTATAATGGCAATAGAGTTAAGTGTGGCTAGAAGAAAACATGATTACACTTCAAACGTCCAGCTAGCTCTTTGCTTTCTTAATGTCGTGGCAGCTTATCTGGAACACCTTATTCTGGAATTCCAGGAAGAAAAAAAGTGGCTAAATTTGAATGTCTTTCTGGTTTGTTTTTCTGGTATCATGCTTTCTTTGTTAAAACTCAAATATCTCTTTCACAACTGGGGATCTTCTGCAATTAGTGTGTCAATCATCATTATCCATATTACACAGATTTCGTAATTTGTGCCTGGCACCTGGGTTGTACTTGAAAAATGTCATTTTATATTTGCTCAGATCCTCACAGAATTGTATTCTGTGATGTATACCATAGAGTGCCTGCAGACAAGTCTGGTCTAAAATACCTACTGGGTTTTATGCATGGCAGAAGCAGGGAGTGAAGGGCAGGAGAGCAGAGTGGGTACAAGAGTTTGCACACAGGGGGCAGAACATCTGCATGAAACAAGGAGGTCTGAGAGGTCCTCATGGGTTCTCTGGGCAAAGGGATTTTCCAGGGAGCCATTCCTTAGGGCTGTTCATAGCACTGCTGAGCCTTTTCTCCTCACCCTAGGCACATGGTGTTCAATTTGGCAACTCCTTAGCCCTCTGTGGTTTGAGATGAAGCATCATTGCAATAATGCACTATGTTCTAGGCAATCAGTCAGCTTTTTTTTTTTTCCTCATTCTTTTACATCTACCTCACTGCACTAAGTTCCACACAAAATCCTTATCACAGCTGGGTTATGGGGCTTATCAGTTGGTTCAGACTTTCACTGTCTGTCCCAGACAGTGACAAAGTCCTGAGGAGGGTCATTACCCTGTTATATGTCTGCCCTTTGTATGTTGGGCAACACCAAGAAAAATATAGCTTGATAGCACAGCAATGAGTGGCATCTAAATGCAAAAAGACACAAAGAAGTTGCAGAGTCAGCATACAGGGAGTCCTCTGGGAGCTATAGAAGTAGTGTGGGTAGTATGGGTCAGTGACAAATCCCTATCTTTCCTCTGAAGTTGAGCATTAACAGCTGGCTGGATGCCAGCTTTGGGATCAGGGCTCAGAGGTGCTTCCTGCCATCCCCAGTCTGCAACCTCCTGGGCTGTTCCCCATTATTTCTGATAGAGTCTCCGTGTGTTCTTGCACAACTCCAGCAGGGTCTCTCACACCAATAAAGGAAAAGGAATTGGCTGTTAAGGAACTGTTAGCCCTGTCCTCTTTTAACCTGGTGTAAACTTCCCACCATCTGACACTGAATCACACTCCTATGAAGATTAACATGACAGATGAAGATTAAGGTATTTCTCTTTCTTGCCCAAAGACTATCAAACAATTACAGTACACTTTTCAATGGCACTTTTCTTTCATCTGCGTGGGGTAAGTTGTTATCTACCCCAATGACTTTATAGGTTTTCTCTTCCATTTTTAAAATTTTATGTATAACCTGAGAATTTCACTGCCAAGAGAGGAGGTTTCTGGAGTAAGAAGAGGATCATATTAATTTATACCCGGGAGCTGAAGCCCAGAGTGTAAATGTGTGGGGTTATCTGCCTGGTCCAGCCTTCTACAACTTGACTTATGCTGTGGCTGCTGCCCCCTGGGTTTCTGAACACAGCTTTTTCTTTATCCCCTAATACTCTGATTTCTGAGTGCCTCCTGA
The DNA here is from genome assembly GCA_023637945.1 of Phaethornis superciliosus. NCBI lineage: Eukaryota > Metazoa > Chordata > Aves > Apodiformes > Trochilidae > Phaethornis > Phaethornis superciliosus. The sequence continues at coordinate 10,272,170 of JAJQWJ010000021.1, read as the reverse complement.
GGCCAATGGGAAACAAACACCTTGGATGTTCCTGGTTCTGAAGATCCACCTTGCTGCAAGCTCTGGTGGGGATGTGCCTGTGAGCTGGAGCTTCCTTGTGCTGTCTCTGTGCTCAGCAGGATTGCCCCAGGCCCTTTCAGTCATGTAGTCCCCAGGTACACTAATGTTGAGTGAAACAGAAAAGCAGAGATTCAGTCCCTGTTTATTTTGAAATAATCTCTGGAAACAGAACATGATAGCAACTCAAGTAACTCCTTTCTTTTTGGCAGTTGCAGCTCTTCTTGAAATAAACAGGTAAGTTACAAGCCTTGGGGGGATTTTAAAAACCACTTGTCCCTCAATCATTTTTCCACTTTCCAGCTACTACACAGTACAAAAAGACTTAAATTATATTTATGTTCCTGTAGAGTTGGCAGCATGGTTCTGTGTTCATAATGGGCTATGTTTTTGGGACTTGGGGAAGGGGGGAGAAATTTCCACTCATTTTGTATAATTATGATATAGAAAATATTTGTAGATCATGTTTTTGGACCATAACTAATGTGCTGTTCAGTCCTGCCTCCTACGTGAGCCCGACACATTTGCCCTCCCGGGGGCTGTGGGGTGTGCAGAAGGGGATATTTACACCCTGATGGCTTTTTCAGTGACATCATTGAGCAGCTCAAGAAGTTGCAGCTTCAGGGCTGTTCTTCATCACCTGGTTTGTTTGGAATTCCCTCTGCCACAAATAAAACAAACCACCAAGGAAAGAAACAACACCCTTAAAAATCCTCAGCTCACCCATGTGCAATTTTGTCTTGGCTTCTCTTTTCTGGAGTGTGAGGTCAATGGTGAAAACCACCAGGGAGCAAGCATGCCTGACCACCTGGAGGGGCCATATTTAACTAAAATTTACATCTTGCTGAGTGTGCACCTTGGGGATATGAATCTGGTGACCTTGCTGCTGCATTTTGCTACATCTTGGACCATTTATGTCATCCTTAGCTGTGTGTCAGTGCCACAGGAGGAATGAGGTGTCCTGGGTTCTGGGGTTCAGGATTATAGGATTCATTATCTGGCATCCAGAAGGCATTTCAATTGAAAGGCCAAGCCCTGAGAATTACTAAATGATTCTCTTCCCCCCTCAGGACACACACATTCCACAGACTGTTCCAGGCACTGAGATAAGCTGAGCATCCTCCTGGAAGTCCTGATCTGCTTCTACCACTGCTTGTCCTTTTTTACCACAAACTTGTTTGATTGGCAGGGCAAACACAGAGCTGATGGGGGCAGCTCAATCCAGCACAGATTGAAGCTTCCCCTCTAAAATAAAGCACTTTAAATTTATTTATTTATTTCTATGTATCTCTCAAGGCTTGTTAGCCCTCCCTTGCCTATGTGAGGTGACAGAATTGCTTTTCTTCTGACTCCCAAACACAATGAGAAGGGAAATTGAGAACTTAAGACAAAGCAGACAGCTTTCTCAGTTTTCCCCATTCAATTAGCAGTGCCCACAAATCCTGTCCATCTGATTAAATCCATAAAAGTAATATCTTCTGACCCCACCAGCTCACCACCCCCCCCCTGCCCCCCAAAGCACTAAATTAAAATAAACAGTTCCAGGCTTGACTTTTTTTGTTCATTGTAATCATCCTAAAATTGGTGGCTCCAGCCTCTCTCACTGGCTTCTGTAAAAATAGTTTTCCTTTACTGCTAAACCAAGGCTTCTTTATACAGCCTCCGAGTGCACAAATGCTGCTCTTATTTACATAAAGAAATTACAAACAGCCCCTTGATTCTTTGATCCTGTGTATTCAAACAGCCCCAGGCTTCTGCTGATTCTGGCTACAGACATCAGGTGCCTGGTAGTGGGGTTTGCCCTTATTATGGTGCAGAGAGCTCCAGTTTTTACAGTCACAGCACCTATTTGGGCATAAAAACTTGGGAATAAGAAAAGATCTCTGTCTCTCCTACCCCAGTGCTCTAAGGACACTGAACATTGTTCAGGGGGTTTTGGCACCCAAAAATGTTCCTGTTGGCCCTGCAGTCGCAGCCCTGTGCCCAGATCTGGGTTAATCTGGGAGGCAAAGGAGTTTTTTGGGATGCCTCTCACCTGTAACTGGTTTATTTAACTCAGGCTTTGGTACAACCTCTCCACTGAGCACTGAATTCAATGGCTCACTGGGAGCTCAGCAATCCCTTTGCCACCCTGCAGGAAAAGGCAGGGGAGGTTCTGCTGTGGTGCAGAGAGGGGAAGTCAAATGCTTCATGGGCTCTAATGCACTGGTGGGACTGGGCACTTTCTGCTCCAGACTGGTACCACTGGCTGCTCACATGCTGGTAGCAGCAGCAAAGGGAGCCCTGGGAAAGAGATCCAGGAAAAAAAAAACAAAAAACAAAACTTTGGGAAGAGCTGAGATGTTTTCATGTTTCTACAGAAGTCTTAAAAATTTTCATTTTGCTTTCCAAATGAAATGTTGCTAGAAAACTTAAAAAAATATGAAACAACAAAACAACAAAAACAACTGAAGTGGGGGTTTCTTTTCCTAGTGGAAAAGAAAAAGGAGAGAGGACTACCATTCTTTGCTATTTTATCTCTACTTTTTACTGTTTCAAAATGTATTTTTAGTGTCAGAGACTAGAGGAGGAAACCAGGATAAGAATTATTTTCTTAACTCTATTTTTTCCCCCCAACTTTACTCCGGAAAAAAAGAATCTAGGGAATGTTGCCTGATCTGAAAATGTAGTGGCATCTTTTTCAACTTCTAAATCCTGAGATGAATGCATCTCACCAAAATGAAATTTACAACTGATGCATTAAAAGCATTTCTTTCTGCTTCAGCTCCACCTCTACAAACCAGACAATTAATTAAGCACCAGTAATTTCCTTAAGAACAGAGAAAACACTGATTGCAGGGAAATTTTCTACACGTTTGCCTGGACATATTTCACTTGAACTGTTGCAGCATTTCCATGGCAGTGTGGGAACAGGGAGCAAAGCTGTGGGAGGCTGGGCTGCTCAGAGGCACCTCTAACAACATTGCTCATGGTCAGGTTGTCCTTGAGTCCCAGAATCAGTAAAACATCCAGATGTCCTGATTTGTGACTAGCTAAGCCCAGAACAAAGGTGAGATAATGCTGTTAAGAAAATGTGAGATAGAAAAATGATGAGAAAGTCAGTAGAATCCATGAAGCCTTTCCACCCAGGTTGTTCCTGCCCTTGATTTCTTGCTTTTCTCACCCTTTATGCTGGGAATTTTTCCTGTAGCATCCCTCACTGCAAGATTTGCCTGGGAGGAGGAGGACAGCCCAGCAAGCAGCACTTGGTAAAAATGTTTCTTTGGAAGGTTTGGTTATGATCTTGCTGCATTGTGCAGGTGGCTTGAGCTGTTATCCCCTGACCTTGACATCCCCAACCTCTGCTTTGGTTGAATCAGGGTTAGAATCAGGCAATCAGTTCTTTCAAATCCTTCCTGGACAGATTGCCAGACAAAACTTGCAGACAACTGGTTTTGCAAGTATTTCATGGTGGTTTTTTTTATTGTCACTAATATTGCTTAGCTGCTTGTGAGATGCTGGGCTAAATCCTGTGTTAATGCTGGCCTTAGCCTGTAATAATCCCCATCCATTTTCTGAGAGCTTCCCAGTAAGTCGGGCAAGTGTAAAGTGGGTGGGAAACTTTGAGTTTTCTCCCCAAGTCTAAGGAACTGAAGTCAAATAGAAAAACTTCCCTCAACAAGGGCACTTTCAGGTTTGGGCAGAGCAGAGCCCAGCAGCTTCCTCATTTTGTTCTTCTCTAATTCTGTCAGGGGCAATGTGTGGCTGTGCCTCTCTGCAAGGCAGATGGACAGATAAAATCCTTATTCCTCCTGAAGACTGTGACTACTTAGGAATGCCCTGACCAGGATAAATAATTCTCTCCTTTCTCCTTAGTCTCCTATCTGATAACCCTCATTCATCTCCCTTTACTCACACCCCACCAAGCCTCCTTGCTTTAGAGGACAGGAGGACCCTGCACAGCTAGATCACATTTTATCTTGGTTCATGGATCTCTCCTTATTTATTTAAACCTCCACTGCCTCCAGCTTCAGTAACGATGCTGCTGCCCTCAGCATCAATGTCTCTGCCAATAACAACAACCTCCATTTAGTCTGCTACAGCTTCCTATGGAGAATTGTTTTCTCACTTTACCCCTGCTCCTCAACCCTTTAAAAATAGGCAAAGCCTAAAAATTATCCCCAACAGGCTTTTGCATTCGTCCGCTTTGAAACAAAGCCTTTACACATGTTTGTTCTGTGGGGTCCCACTGATTTTTCCCCTTGCAAACTTTTCTCCCATTGCTTTTCCAAATCCCAGCCTTTTCCTTCAAGGGCTTTTATATATATGAATTTGAAAGCCTGGAAGGAGAGCGAGAGAGAGAAGAAAAATAAATTTAAAAAAAAAAAAAGAAAAAAAAAAAGAGAGAGAGAGAAAATTTTAAATGTATTTCTTTTATTTGATTCCTGGTTTCTTATTTATGCATCTACACATACAAGGGTAGATGCTGTGTTTAAATCCTACAATAATTGGCTTTGGAAAAACAGTAGCTCATAATAATAATATTGTGAGTGGCCAGAATAAAAAGAGCTACTTGAATGATGGGGCAATTAATCATGTGTGCGTAGGCTACCCCAGCAGTGCCAAGCAGGCACCGAGGGAAAAATCATCTCCCCTACGTCTCCTCCTGTCTTCAGACCCACCTAATTGGTAGTCAAAACAGACTATCTCACTTCTAAATTTATCTGCCTCTTACACAGAGGCAGAGCTGAAGGTCCCGTTGGGCCTGTGGCAGTGTTTATCCATCAGCCATGGAGGAACAGCTCATTCCTGGCACCACCACTTTCCTTAACAGCAACCTGGCAGGCGAGCAGCCCCAAGGAGACAGGGGCTCTGCTCTCAGGATGCAAAGTGTTGGGCAGCAAGGCTGAGCTTGGATGGGGCTGCCCCTGGCCTGGAATGGGCAACTCAGAGCTGTCTCAGAACCCCAAACAGCTTTTGGGTTGTTTTCAGCAGTCTTTCCTCCTAGCCCTGAATCTGCTTCCTGAGCCAATTCGTGGTTCAGCCTCCATGTAAGGGAGCTGGCAGGAGAGGGGAGGAGGGATGGGAAAACATGGGATGCAGAGAGGTGGCAGGGATGGGAGAAGCAATCAGCAGGGAAAGCTTGAGAGGACCTGGCAGTGCCTTGTGCTGCTCAGCTTCTCTTGCTCTCAAACCCAGAATGAAAGTCAAAATGATGTTGTTTTGCCTCCAGGTCACTACTTTGCAAGACAAAATCAGCATCCCCCTGAACACACCAGTCTGGGAAGTGAGGAGAAGGTAAGAAATCCTTCAGCTGCAGCTGCCTGGGGGGCAGGTCCTGTGTCAGCAGCTCTGGGTGAGCTCACTGGACCTCATCTCTTCCCCTCAAGTGCAAAGCTCCAAATGATTTTGGTTTTTGGTGACTCCAGCTACTCTGGAAGATGATAAAGCTGGAGCTTCTAAGTTGCCTTGCCTACTTTGGAAATATTACTTCTGCCTTTTGGGAAAATATCCTTGTCACCAATACATCTCTTCAGTCATAGGATATGATTTCATGGTCGGGCTTCAGCTGATCTAAGTCTACTGCTGCTGAAAGGAAAGATCCTGCCCTGCCTTCTGCCTCCAGCTGCAAAAGCCCTCTGCCTCCTGCCAGCTCCTGGCCAGCCTGTGGCTGATCCAGCTGAAAGCCAGTCCTTTCCTGGCCAGGTGGTGGGAACCTGAAGCAGAGAAAGCCACTGACCTATTTGGGATCCTCCAGATCCTAACAATATCACCTCTGGGCCATCCTTTTCTTCATCTTGAAGAAGATTATGGCTTGGTCTCATGCCAGCTCTTGGATGTCCTTATTATTTCTACACATCATGTCTGTGATCCTTCTGCTCTTACAGAAGGGGAAGGTGTTTTCTCTCCTCCCATCTCCCCTTGTCACACACGCCCCAAAATCTCAGCCTCTTGCTGGAGACACCCACAAGCGTCCCTGCTCCAAGTGGGCAATTTCCTTCTGCCACACTACAGCCAGCACGTAAACAAACTCTCCCAAAACTCCAGACAGACAAGAGCAAACACATGGTACCCACAGCCCTTCCGTCCCACAGGCCTTGTTTGTTACCATCTGTGATGGGGACAACCTGCCTGGGTACATGGTCACCTCTCAGGGAGCAGGAGCACTCCTGCTGGAGCTCAGTCATTAACTCCTGATAAGCTGTGTCAATAACCTGGATACACACAGGGACATCAACCCCCCCTGGCAGCTGACCTTCAGAGCTGCACTCTGGCATTTGGGGGAATTATGTCATTAGCAGCAAATGTTCTCAGAAAGGAGAGCTTGTACTGGAGAAAGCCCAATGGAAGGAGCACTTGGAAGTGAAAAGGGCATGTCCCAGCAGTGACAACAGTTCTTTCACTCTGTGATCTTTAGATATTTTATAATTGGTGTTGGGAACCTTTGCCTGAATCTTCTGTTTACTCCATTTGGGAGTGGTGTTTAAATTTGTTCCTCAGAGGACAATGAGAAACAAAACAAAACAAAACAACCCCCCCCCCAAAAAAAAAAACCAAAAAAACAAACCTCAGGACATGGCAGAGCCAGCTTTACTCTGAGCAGATCCAAGTCTGACAACAACATGGGTATGGCAGAAGCAGCTTTTTTCCTCTCACTATGAGTCACATAAAGATGAAAAAGAACAGCTCAGAGCAGTGAGTGAACTCATTAACAACACTGCTGAGAGTATCCAAGTACCTTAACAGGAAGAAAAATGAACCCAGGAGGCCTGAATCCAACCCCCCAATCCCAGGCAGTGATGAGTCCCTCCCCAGGAGGTACACAGCTGTCTTCACAGCAGATTTTATTCTCTGTTTAGTCCCCTGTGAAGCCCCAGCTCTGCCCTTGTGATGCCCCAGTGCATGGCTCTGAAATCACTGCTGTAGCAAAACTAAATTCTAGGTTGAGCTAAGTTCTAAAACTGAAAATTAAAACTAAATTCGGAGCTGAGCCAAGCACCTCAGGTGAGTGGTGGGGCTGCATGGAGCTTGTGTGCCTGAGCCATCCCTCCGTGTCCCCTGATCACTCCCCAGCCATGAACCAGAGCTGGGTGTCTGGGACACTGTGGGGACTCAGCTGCTACAGACACACACCAGGACTGATCCAGCTCTGGGCTTCAGCCTTCCCCAGGTGACAGTCCTGAGAAGCAAGGCTGATATGGGCTGAGTGGTGATTTAGTTTTGTTTTTTTTTTTTTTTTTCCCCACTAGTGATAATTTATCTATCCTGGGTATGTTGCACTTTCCAGAGGGTGCTACTAAGGCTACAAACCTAGGACTTCTTAAAGATGTTTTAAAAATAATTACCAACCACAATTTCCCATTTCACATGCACAGTTGTCATCTGCATGCAAGAATCCATGAAGAGAGCAATCTCTTTGGAGGGTTCACTTGACAAAACGTTATGGGACAGAACTTTCTTCTTGGTTATAGTGTAGAACCAGTAAGGCTGAACAGGAGCAATACAGAGGAGAATTGGTCCCTGCTCTTTATGCAGTAGATGTTGAAAAGTTTGCTCCAATATGAAAGTCCTTTAAAAATACAGGCTGTATATCCGAAGTGAGCCCACCAGAAAAGAAAAATAATAAAGAAAGTAGCTTTGAAAGACTGGGCAAAGGTCTGGAGGAGCCACAGTTTTCCTTGCCTGCAGTAAAGCGTGGCTAAAACAACACAAACTCCTATGGCTTACTAATTTTTCAACCCAATATTTTCATATAATTTGTGTGCTTTATAAGCCTTGGAAAGCCCACAAGAGGCCACACATTTCTGATGTAATCGTCTTTGAATTCAACAAAGACCATTACCATGTCAATGAGGGGGATGGTTTCAAGGAGCAGAGGGTGGTTTGCAGAGCACCCAGAGGGGATTTTCACTGCAGCTACTGAAATAATAAACTCCTCTTTCCCCCTCCCTTGTCCCCTTCCAAATTTTGGCTTCAGCTGGAGACATTTCAATAGTTTAGTTTTAATCACAGATAATTCTTTTTTTATTGTGTCATTTTGGATGCTGTTATAATACATAACAAATGTTGCTATGTTACTTGGACCATAAAGTCCAAGCTTTAGTTTAGGTCAGTTTGAACACAAACTCTTTGCTTTTTGGTCCTTAAAATGTTGTGTATTTGGGGTGGAGGTTGCCTTTGTTGCAAGGGGCTACTACACAGAAATAGCTTTTCTCTCCTTGACTTGATCCCAGTTTTTAACCTATCACTGAGCTGTGCTGGAATTTTTTTTGCAAGCTTTTAATTAAAAGAGGTCAATCACTTATACTTCCAACTGTCAAACACTTTTGCATGGCAGTATTTTTATGCAGAAGTCCCACTGACTTACAGTGAGCTATTCATGATGCAAAATATTTTATAAAATATTTTATAGACATTCAATCTTTGCAATTGTGCCCTTCTGGAAGCTGAAGTGAAAGGAAAGGCAGGAGGTAGGAACATGATGATCAGGCAAGCTGCATCAGACTATTACAACTGCAGGAAAGGAAAAAGCAACAACAACAACAAAAAGGATTTGCTGTAAATTATCCCTTTAAGTACAGACTTACAAAATGAGTTTTGATTAAACGTTCGAAGAGTACTAATTCCTGTGCAAAAAATTGCAAGTTGAAAATCATGTCTTAGGATGACAGATTGAAAGAATTGGATCTCTAGCTTATCAAAGTCTAAAAATTAGCATCAGCTCTACCTTGATACTCAGATATATTCCTTAATGAAGAAAATAATCATTTAAGTACATTCCCTGTTGCTCCCAGAACACTGATCTCTGCCTTCTCTGTCCTCTGGCCCAAGAAGTGACCATGGTGATGAGAGTTTGATTCTTTCTTTCTTTCTTTTTTTTTTTTTTTTTTTTTTTTTTCTGAGTGACCTCACCCTGTTCCCTCTGCAAATGCTCCTTGAAGCTACAAACTCAGTGAACTTCCAGATCACATGGAGTTTCCAAACAGATGTCAAAATGCCTCAGAGACGGGGGGAGATAAATTATCATCAGCAGTCTATTTCCTTCCCTCAGCCATGGAAGGAGCCTAAGCCATCCAGCTTAGTCTGGATGCTGAGGGCAAGCTTCAGTTGCTGAAACAGAGGTGTCAAGTGCTCCTCAAGAGCACTCTGGTAACCCAGCAATGTGTGTGGGGTGGCAGATAGGATTCAGGAGGGCAGATGTTCCTGAAATGATTTCACAGGAGACTCCAGACCTTTCCAAAGCAGCTGGAGAGCACCTCAGCAATGACATCCCACCCCATCTTACAGATGGTTGAGCAAAAGTACTTGGGCCAGGACCAACAGTGACAGAGAAACAAAACCGGGGGGGGTTGAAGGGATGGAAGAGTGTTTTCCTCCCATTTTAAGAAGACAGAACTTGTAGGGCTGAAAAACTTGCAGCTTGCCAGAGCATAACTGTTAAGGGTTTATTACAATTGAGTTTTATAACACACGTTCTAATAAGTCCTTCAAGAATGTGGCTGTATGCAGTAATCATTTCATAAATATTAATACAGCATTTAGAAATGGGGCCTTAATTTAAAGTGTTACCTTTTTATTAGCAAGTGCACAGTTTAATTACTGCAGTAAAACCAGAGATTAGTTAAGCTTTGCTGCTGTTCTATTACCTGGGAACCAGCACCAGCCCAGCTTTAATAAACAGCTTCTGAGGAGGTGAAAGAAATTCCTCTGGCTAGAGAGACTGAGGGGGCAAGGTTTGCTGCTGGAAACTGACTGTATTCTTTAACAAGGCTAGACTGTGGAATGACTTCTTCTTGCTGTCTGCATTTTTGTGTGCATGTGTGTTAATTCACACACGTCTCCAGTTATTTCCATTAGGGATTGACAGGCTGGTTCTGGACAAACAAACAAAAATAAAGCACTAGGACATGAAACCAGAATTAAAGCTGAACTCAAAAGGGTATGATTTCTTTTTGGTTTTGTTTAAAAAAAAACCAAAAACTGAATCAATATTTACTCCATAATTCTTAATAAGTTAATAATTATGGAGTACATAATTATTTTTCCATAAACCAGTTATTTTCATGTGCTTCTGTACTCAGGGGTTGGAAGCTCCTGTATTTCCTCTCTATCTCATTTTTTGCTCAGCAGATAGTGGTGGGGAGGAGGCAGGACACTAAGTTTCCATCCTGAACTGTGCAGCCCATGTGCTCAGTTGGAGGGAACAAGTCAACCTCTGTATATCAGTTTCCCAGTGCAGGAGATAAAAATAACAATCCTGGTGTCATTTATCCTGGTATTGTTGTTTGGAATATGCAAGAGACAGTGGAGGCCTCAGCAGTAGCTACATTTTAGCTAGTACATTCCATGACCTTAATTAATTACTCCCTACCTTGGAACTTGGGAAGACATCCCATTCCCTAAAATCCCAGATAAATGCAAGCACCAACTTCCCTCTAAACCCAGATACTGCTCGGATACTTGACCTAGATGTGCAGACACTTACAAGACACTGCCTTTTCTCTAAGGCAGGATAATTTAAGCAAATAGGATGGGAAAGGGGAAGGAGAAACTGTATCCTGACTTTGCAGGACCAGATTTCAAGAGCAGCCCACTCAGTAACTTGTCTGAGATCATTCAGGAGGAGCGTGGCCATGCCAAAAGCTGAACTCATGTCCGTTTGGTCCCTGTCTATCAAGATAAGACAAGTTGTTCTGTGAAAAAGTCCAATGGGTGAAGACAGCTATGCAAAAGCAAGGCACTTGTAGTTTCTTATTTGCAGCCCCCTTCGTCTTGTGATTTATTGTGATTCTTGTTTTGCAGACTCAATGTCTTCTGGCCAGTACAGATTTAAACATTTGGAGCCATATGCAAGTCACACCCAGTCTCTGAAACGTGTGTGATCACAAAGCCTAAGCTGGCTTGTTACAGGCATGGGGCTGGGTGAGTGCTTTTGGCAAGTGGGGAGCTGGGAAGACAACAACCACCTACAGCTGGAGACCTGAGGGAATTCTCAAACTTGGTTTCTGGAAACAAGGGCAAAAAAACCCCTTTGAATCACAGGAATGTGGCAAAACCCAGCAACATTAAAGAGAACAGAGAAAAGAAATTAGGACTGAAAGTACCTGGAAAAGTGGAATCCCAAGGGAAGCGATTGATGGCTGAGGAGTGAAGAGAGATCTTCTGAGCTTCCCTGTGCATCCTTCTCTTATTGCAGGAACAATTAACTTTTCCCAAGCTCTGCAAAGCCTTCTGTAGGAGGCCCAGCACACAGTTACTGCAGGTCTCTCTCTGGCTGCCCTCATTTCCCCTGGCACTTTTCAGGACTGAGAACCTGATGGTCTGAAAGGCAGAGCTGACTTGCAGGAGGTGCCTGCTGCCCTCCAGCCCTTTTGAAGCTTTCCTTATGGACATGCCCAAATGTTTACTTCCAGGAGCTGCTAAGGGCACACCCCTGTGAGCCCAGCAAGCTGCCCAGCTTGCCAGAAAGGAGAGGGAACTGGGAAAGCCTTCTGCTATGGTGGAATGGCAGGCTTTGGTTTCTAGTGATGATAAAATTTAAAAGGGAGGAGAAGGAGCAAGACCAAGAACCTGGTGCTGGATGCAGGGCAAACACCAAACATCCATATGAGATTCCCCTGTCTGGATGGGAATGGGGAATCCAAGTGCTGAAACCCATCCAGGTTTTTTGCACCTTACTCGGCCAAGCTGAGCAGCATTCCCAGCTGTGACACATGGATCATTATGGTGTGTTGCCATGGTTGATTTCACAATTAAAAACAAATACAGCTTATGCTGCAGCCGATGTTATAAAAATAAATGGAGCTACTTTGCATAACAGCATAATTAGGGCCTAATTGCCAGCTGGTCTGTTAAACCATAAATGAAAACAAACAGGGCTATAAATTAAATTATTTGAATGGTATTATGGCTTGGGGAGATATTACATCACTAGAGCTTATTCTGAGGATCACACTGTAAATAGAGCAAACCCAATCAGAAGAGCAGAATCTAAGCAGCCTCCTTCTCCAATCATCTTTCTCATAACCCTGGGGATCATTCAAACAATTCTTCATCATCTGCTTTCTACTTGAGACCATCAGTGCCTCCTCTCTACAAGCAGAACACCACAAAAGACAGATATGAGTTTGTAGTGTGAAAAGATGCAGCAAACAAAATCACATGGAAAGACACAGAAACAATAGGGAATCTATGTTTTTATATCTTATTTCTTTAGGAGGGACTTGGGGTTGGGAGTGGTACTGGACCCAGAGTTTTCCTGGAAATTACCTTATACTAAAAGCACGATATCCATCATTACAGCAAATTGACATCTTGAGCATTCTTATTTCTGCCTCATTGTTTTCTACCTGTGGTGTTTGCTTTTGGGTGACAAGCTGGATTTCCAGGACAGTCAGAGTGTACCCACACAGCACGGTGCTGGCTAACCAGGGAAAGATGCTGAGCATCATCTCTCACAGTACCTTGTCTACAAATTCACTGCCTGGGTGCACAGACACAGGATACACCAGAGGGTTTTTAGGATGAGAATGCAGACTCTGCTATTAGTGTAAATTCAGATGGTTGTAAATATATCTTGAAGCTTGATATATGCAAAGCTTTTCCATTTCAACCTCTTTCCCCCTTATTCTCCATTCAGGATGAGCTTTCCTGACTATTTCTATCAGGAGCAATAAAGGCAGTCAAAGGAGAAGGTAGTCAAATGTAGTCAAAAAGGAGAAAAGCCTGTCCTGTCAGGCAGCTGTTAAAAATGAACCTACTTGGGGCAATAACAACTTTGGAGCAAGACCTGTTGAAAACAAAGCATAAAACATCTGCTGAAATGTAACAGTAGAGAAAAAAGTTCACAGGCCACAGGTGTGCCCACAGATGTCCTACATACATCTCTCTGCTGAATTCTTTTTACTTGGAAATGCTGAGATAAGAGGGGCAGGGTAAAGCCAACCCAATGGAAAGTCAGGGGGTTAGAAACACTCAGCAGCCTGAGCTAAATCTTTGAACACCCATCCTTCCTGGGGTAGCAATTGGACAGGTGAACTAATACCAGTCAAAGGATTCAGAGCAACAGGGAAATAAAATCACAAATCTCTGAGGCTGCTCTGAAGCTGCCTTTCAGTCCGCAGCCTTTGCCTTTGTGAGCCTGGTCATTTCTGTGATGCTCTACATCTTTGCAGTGCCTTTCCCTGAAAATGTTCAGATCCCTTCAGAACAGGAGGTCAAATATTGTGTTATTGACATTAACAACAGTTGTGGCTTTAGATCAGGGACCTCTTCCTTAGTGCAGGTGAAGGACCTCTGAGATGGAGCACGATGGCTGAACGTTGAATAATGTTTTGGAAGGAGCCATGGGTAATACCAGTTTAGCTCATAAAGTTGAGGGGAGTTTTAGGTAATTTAGCTAAAGCTGGAATTTAGCCAGACTCCCCAGCTCTTTGGCAGGCCCATTAGCACAGAGCCATGGGTCTCATTTTCCACGTGCACCTCCAGCCACACGATGTTCTAATCCCCAGCCCAGGTGTCAGCTCAGAGAAGTGCCTGGCAGATCCTCTTGTCCCTACATGCAATCTGCTGAGAATACTTCTCGGTGGCATTGCTCCCTTCTCCTTCCCCTCCTGAGCCTGAGCTCTCAGCCTGAGGATGCTGAGAAAACACAAAGTTTCTCTGAACGCGGAGGTAGCCTTTCCATACCACCTCCCAATCCTGCATGGATTCGTTTCCTTTCCTGACAGAAATTTCCACGAGTCTCAGTGATTCCTGATTTTGGCTCCACTGAGGAGCAGGAATGTGAGGCTGTGGAAATGACAGCACACAGAGCATCAGGAGAGGTGGGAGCTCAGAAACAGCCCACGGGGTCACTCAAGTGGTCCGTCAGGCCCGGCACGGCTCGGCACGGCATGGCAGGGATCTCAGGCAAGGAGCTGCTGGCTCGGGGAGCAGCTTTTTATTGCAGCTCAGTTCCGCTGTGCTAACAGAACCCACTCTGTCAGGCAGCCAGAGGGTTGGCAGCCTCATCCCCCTGCTCGTCCTGTGCCAAGCCAAGGGGCAGCCCGTGGAGATAGGCCGTTTGATTTACTTCACAGTTATTTCTTGGAGGATGAAGGAAAAGCAGAGAAAGGAAATGAAAAGCAGGCTGGGCTCACTGAGTCAGCAGAGCCACACGTGCTTGCTGCCTGCTGGGTCATTGGTTGGCACCGGCAGAGCTCTGCTGGGTGGAAGTTTATAGACTGCGTTATAAAGCCTTTTGCCTGGAGTGGTTATCATGAGAAACCAGGAGCAAACGAATCCAGGCAGGGATTGGGAGGAAAGCTGTGAAGATTAAGGAGCCCTTTGTGTCACCTTTTAACTACTGCTTGTTATTTATAACAAAGGAAAATATCTGGAGCCAGAACCCGGTGTAAATCAGCTTCGCTTCCCCAGCTTTCCCCTGCTATCTGCAAGTGTTAAACAAGCAGCTCCACTCTCCTGGGCTCTTCTTTTCTGCCTCAGCATCTTCTTTCTCAGCCTTGCATTTCACATCCCCTCTGCTGGGGGGGGCAGCTCCCCGCATCCCTGCCCATGAGCAGGGGCCATGGGAAGGTCTTTTCCCTGCCACAGAATGACAACTTTGTGGATGAGAGATTCCACATGCAAGCTGCTGTCCGGTGTCCAGCGTGTGGAGCCAGCTGAGCATCTTCCAGGGCAGCAAGGTTTAAAGACAGGGTTTTAAAGAAGATTTTTTTACGAGCAGAGTAGCAGGAGGAGGGAGGTGGTGTAAGCTTAATACATACCAAATGTACCTCTGACAGAGCAAGATCACCACTCCATGTCCTTTCCCCACAGTCCACCCTCCTTTTTTTTTTTTTTTTCTTTTTCTTCCTTTTTCCCTAAAGCAACAGATCTTCCTGGAGTCAGTTAAACAGATCCCTGAACAACTGCTGTTCTCTGTGTTTTCCCTTCCAGCTACATCCATCAGCCTGGGGATGATCTAGCTAATCTCCTTGTTTTGCAGGACTTCCAGGCAGCAAAGCTTTCCTGTGGATCGATATTATTTGTATGCGAGGGGGTTTTTGAGATCTTTTTTCCTTAGGCCAGGAAGTGTTGCCCCATATGTAGCAGGCACTTTCTTGAGAGACATATTGCCATGCAGGTTTCTTTTCTGTTCTCTTTGGCTGCTTCTCGTCGCTCTCCTCCAGAGCTGCACGTCAGTGATTCTGGCAGAAGTGGGTAACTAATGACCTTAGGAGGTCCTATTTCATGTAAAGTTTATCTCCTCCTGACTGACAGCTAAGTGGAGCTTTTCCAAAAGCTTCAGGTTAGTTTCCCTGGTTCCTGATGTCTTCTTATGCCAGACATGAGATTTATTCTCCTGCCAATGCCCACAGGATCCTCCTGTCATCCTTTGCCTCTCCGTCAGCTTTGATGGGCAGAGGGGATATCAAATGGACACTTGTTTCCTTGGGAAAAAAGGGACTTGATTTTAACATGTTTGCTCCTCACTTAAAGTGGCATCTGTGAGAGGTGAGCAAGAGAAATAAAGGTGGAAAGAAGTAGGAGAAAGATATAGAAAGCTTGAGAAAAAATAAAGGCAAGGAAAATGAATAAAGGATTAATAAATGTGAAGAAAAAGAGGGAAAATAGTTGGAAATATTGAAATATTTCCTGTATAGAACTATAGCCATCAAACTCTGTTGATGAGAAGTGATTTAGAATTGTGACCATCTCACGAAGGGAAGGAAATCCCTGAGCTGTAGAAGGAGTTCAAGGAATGGAGAAGAACATCCAGCCCGGAGGTGGCCTCGGAAGGGTGAGAAAGATTCCTGCTGATCCTGCCAGGCTGAGGGCTGAGCTGATTTGCTGCTCAGCAAGGAGAGAGGACACAGGCAAGGCCCAGAAGAACAAAGTCTGCACAATTCCAGTGCTCAGGGCTGCTCCAGAGAGGGAGAGCACATGGGAGAATAAGAATTGTAAGACCTCATCACCATTCAGCCAGAGGTGAGCAGATACAAACACAAAGAACCTGAAGAAGGCCCTGAGAAATCAGAAGAATTCAGAATTCAGAAGAAATCCAGAAAAAATCCACTGCTCCTCAAGCACCCTAAAAATCTGCTGTTCCTAAAACACAATAAAACAAGATAAAGGAAAGAGCCAAGACAAACAGAACATGGCTACTTTCAACATTTATTCATATGTATTTTTTTAGAAAAAGAAAATACAGACTAAGCACATAAATGGACAAGACTTACTTAGCTAAGTCATTTTTTTGCCTCCCATGCACCACTTTGGAAAATAAATAGTTTTTAAAAATTTAGAGTTTTTTTAATTTTTTTTTTTTTTTTTTTAATCCAAGGTCCATATGTACAGTAACAGCAAACCTTTAAGAGCTACATTTTTGCTTTTTTTTCCTGCTATAATTATGGTCTCATTAAGATTCCAATAAAAAATAGTAAAGAAAACCATTTTTTTCTTCTTTTTTTAGAGAAAACAGAAGTGCCCACAGTGTCTCTCTACATGTTACGCTTTTAAAATATTTGCATTTGAAATTCCTCACTGCAAATAATTCCAAGCCAAATGTAAATATAACACTTAGATTACTCCCAGAAGAACATTCTTTTGACCATTAATCCCTCCAATTCGGAATCAAATTTTTCCCTCTCTCTCCTCTCCTTTTTTTTTTTTTTTTTTTTTTTTGGTTTTTTTTTTTTTGTTTTGTTTTTTCACCAGGACTGTAATGTCACTGTATTGACTGGATCCTGCAATCTGACAGGCAATGTGTATTAAGAAAAAAAAAAAAAAAATATATATCTTAGAACCCACTGGAGCTCACTTTGTCTCCTCTCCTTGCTTTTTGTCAGTCTCCCCATCAGCTCTTGCTGCTCTCACACAGCCCATGGGGGAAGAGGTCTGTTTGTTATGACAGAATTCCTGGGATGAGGCTCTTGGCAGGATGTTGGGAGGATTATGAGCTTCTAGGCATGACAGACAAGATGCATTAGTGTGCTGAGCTCTAGCAGGGAAGCAGAGCACAACACTGAGCTCTAAGCAGGTGGAAACGTTATCACTTTTGCTTCTCACCTGCATTTTTCTAGAATAGAGATGCAAGAGGCAGGAGGAACCATCCAAACCTTCCTGCAGAACACAGGCCAAAGGATTTCACCCAAGAGTTTCTGTCTCAGCAAAGCTTTTAAAGCAGGACCAGGTCCTGCAGTAAGGACAAGAAGTGTTGGAGCTTCCACCACCTACAAGTTAACTCTAATTTGTACCACCATTACTCCTCTTCACCTTTCAAAATGAATGTGTCATGATGGACTTGCTCAGAGAATCTCCTGGAGTTGAGGTGGGATGCTCAGGTGGGATGAATCCATGCCTGTGGGTTTCTCTGAGCAAGAATCAGTAAGAAAGGGTTTTGTTTCTCCCTTCTGCAGTCAGCTTCCAGCTTGACATCCATCTGACCAGTGCTCATTGCAAACTGGGCAGAAATGGGGCTGACTCCTGGTTCTCTTCTGGCTCTCTCTCAGGCATGATGTGCTTTCACATTGCAGTTCTGAAGATGATCTTCTCTTCTGTTCTTCTCCAGCGAATAAAGCAAACAAAAAAGAAATCAAGTGGTGATGATGACAGCCTTTAGAGCACTGCAGAGATCCCTCGAGGCAAGGATGAGCAATCATTCAATGCATTTTATCAGTCATCTCAACTCTCATCTCACTGTTCTTTCTAAGGTGTAAGAAACATTTTCTCTCATAGTTCAGATGAGAATTGCCAAAAAATTAGCTGTCCGGATCTTTTATTCAAATTATTTTTCTCCTTTTCCTTGTTTACCTCCAGTTGTATTTGATCTTGTATGAGCATTTCATGAGCCACGACACACAATTAATTTGCTTTCAAAGCCACCAGAAGTTCTTTGAAAATATCACCTTGTTAAATCATAGTACAGCCTGTGACTGAGCCAGGAGGTAACAGAGAACTGGTAACTTTGCTCTGCTGCCCAAAGGCTGCCAACACAATAATAATAATAATCTACCTCAGTCTTTTTGACAGTTTTCCCTCCTCTTCCCTAAAACTACACTAACTGCAGCTCCAAGCCCTGCCTTGCCATCCCTCAGTGGGACCATGGCATTCACGTGTGTGTGTGTGTCCACAGCACTCTTCATAAAATCTGAATTTTTGGACTCATGGGCAACTTTGAACCTGACCTCTTGGAGCAGTGGTGGCTTCTATTATCTTATGAAAACAGTAACAGAGACATCCTGTTCTGACTGAGAGAAAACCCTGGTCTTAGCTTGGCTAGTACAGGCTCACAAAGGAGACAGAACACAAGATCTGACAAGGACTGTGCTGGGTGCCATCCTGGGCTCTTCTAGGTCACAACCCATCATGGGTGATAATATAAGCAACATATATAAAAATATAAGCAACACAGCAACTATAGAGCAACTTTATCCACTTGTATCTCCTCGTGGCCCAGCAGATGGGGAAGAAGGTTTTGTTTGTTCTACTTTTCTGCAAAGCAGTGGTTTGACCTGGGACCTGGAGCTGTCTCAGCTCTGCCAGGACAGGGTCAGGCACTGGGACTCACTCTCCCACTCAAGTGGTGGAGATGCTGAGGGGAATTCAGCTCCTAAATGTGAAGCTGGGTCTGTTAATGGTGGAGAGAAACGAAAAGACTTGCTCTAGAAACTTGTACGCAAGGCGTTCGTTGGTATTTGTGTAGGGTTTTGCTCATAGCCCCGTCCTGCATGGGATTTGAATATTTGAACAGAGCATTTACCTACCCAGCAGCTGGCTCCTATAGCCAGCAGCATCAGGGACTGACAGACAATGCACTTCTATGCTGCCCTGCCATGCAGGCTTTCCTCTTCCAGCCCCCCTCCCCTCCCACCCCTCAGGAAGATGGTTTATGAACTGTGTACAAATGTTTTCATTCAATGGGAGGAATGTTGTTTTCCTAAAATCAGGAATTAGGACTGGGGCTCATTTCAGGAATTAAGGTGTTAAGCCTCAGGAATCCAGCTGCAGAGACACTCAGCATCCAAGGCAGAGAAATGCCAGCCAGCAGGAATCTGGGTGGGAGACTGCAATGTTAATGGACGCGCTTTTTTAAATTTTAATTTTTAAAGATAGGTTTGTCCTGGTTGGTGGAAGGCATTTTGTGCACTCTCCTTGAAGCAGTATTTGGAAAAAGGCCCTGGGGGACTTCTTTCCAGACTTTGTATTCATTGGAAGCAATCGGTTTGTATCATCCTTCTTTATCCATGTTTTTTTCCCTTGAGGGAACTGAGTGTGGTGGTGTTGGCACACAACTGCCTCCCACCTCTGTGCCTGGGGTGGAATGCAGGGAGCACAGACAGATCATCCCAGGAATGCAGTGGGTGTTTCCTTGGGTCTTGTTTCTATGTTTTAATTGCTTTAAAAATAATAGTAAGGGTGATTAAAAATAATAATAATAATAATTAAAAAAAAAAAAAAGATAAAAAGTTGTGAAGTGAAGAGGAAATTAATTTGTAAGACAATGGAGCAGATTGCATTGCCTTGAGCCAGGCAAAATGAGTCCTGGAGTAGCTTTCTCCACCTCCCTTGCTTCAGATTTGGCCTGATGTGTATCTCCCAACTGAACCTACACATCTCTGCTGACAAACCTCAGTCCCAACCTGCACCTCCCAGCCCTGCTCTGATTATGGACCACTTGATGACAGGCTAATGCATCTTCAATCTGGACCTGTTGTTTCAGACTGACATGGTATTGCTGACGTGGTTCAGACCTGAACCATGCACAGCTTCCTCTGGCAGTGATTTCCATTAACAGAAGCTGTCAGTCAGGATTTTAATCTCTCCATCTATGATGTATTTTTTATAAAATACATAAAGATAGAACCATCCTTAAGAGCATCCTTCTTGTTTGTTTGTTTTTCTTTCAGTTCTCCACTGTACCAAAGCCTATTAATTGAAATTAATTCCAGTATACAAATAATCAGCTGAGCTCAGGAGCACGCTTGAAATACATTTTTAAAAGCATCAAAGTTGGCACTGCTAAATCAGAGCAGCATTTCTCTGAAATGCTACTCAGTCAGGATTTTAGGCTGTTTGTTTCTTCTCTATGAAAAGGAAATGTATCAGCCTCTGTCCTTGACATGAGAGGAGATAGGATCTCAGGAGACTCCCTGAACCAGAGAGAAATCAAAGCCATTTGGCTGGCCTCTTATTTGGAGACACCAATTCCTGCATTGCACTTTAGATACAATTGCAACATTTGCCATGGAAAGCTGCTTGGAAAAGATAAACTTCACAGTATCCTCACACCACAAAATGTATTTACTTGTTGTCAGCAGCAATGATTACCCATGGACACAGAGTCCAAAACATTCTCTCTAGCTTTGAACACTCCCCTCCCAAACTAAACCTCTCCTCTCACCCCACACCCCTGCAGATGGGCTCTCTGCTCTGTTAACCTTTTGCCTTTGCTGAGTGTATTTTCTTCTGGATCCCTAGCAGTTGCACTGAGACGTAACCTAAGGCTGTCATAGTCAAATTTCCCCTGTTTGGATTTTTTCAAGAGATCTGCAAAGCACGAGAGGATTGGTAAGAATGAAATGAAGTAGAACTTAAGGCAGCCACCAAGAAAAAAATTGTGAGTGCTAGGATTTCCATAGCATAAAGAATGATTTGAAAGCAGAGACAGAAGAGATTACTCAGAATTCAGTGCAAGGTCAATTGTGGGACAGCCTTTCCAACATGCTATGAGGACCTCATATCCCAGTCCAGCCTTGGACTAAGCTTGAAGCTTGTTTAGAATCCCAGCAAAGCAGATAGGTCCTGTAGAAATGCTTGAAATAAAGCAGGTGTATGAAAACTTTGCCCAAGAGAGGTCATCAGATTGATCCCTGAAGGTTTCATTAAAGCTCACTGCTGTCTGGGGGAGTTTGGTTTCAGATGGCCAGCAGTGGAACAAGGATAAGCAACTACAAAAATGTAACTTGCTGTGTCCAGTGCTGTGCAGTTGGCTCTCTAGTAAGAAAAACTCTTGCATTATGTCCTATAGGCTTAGATTAAATTGCCCCATTTTTTTTTTCCAAAAATATTTTGAAGCAGGAGGCTGAGAGGTGTGGCAGGAGGGCAGGGGGTAGGCTGGCCCAGCACCCACTGGCAGCTAAAGCTTGGCCAGGCAGAGGAGCAGTTTTGGAGGAGTGGGGAACATGGGGTTGGGTTTTGATGGACATGGAGAGCTGGAAAGCTGAGCTGTCAGTCAGGTCTTCCAAGTCTTGAAACATCTCTCCCCTTTCCCCTGCATCTTTACCAGCAAGGAGAAGACCACAAAGCGTTCAGGCTGAGGACTCCCTTGGGAGGAAGGTGGGAGAGAACTTACTAGTTTTATCATCACCCCAAGCAGAGGCTGGTGGACAGGAAGAGGCTCCTCACCAGGGCAGCAGAGACTGTAAATCCAGTCCCTTTCCAGAGTTTACTCAACAGTGCAAACAAAAATAAACGGGTGTCAGCTCGCCTGCTTAAAGAGGCCATGAAAGGTGACACTGTGTCACTAATCCCTTGTTGCCATTCATTAAATACATCCTCTAGGCTGTTAATCTTCACACCTTCCTTTGGGGGCCACCAGGCAACAAGCTGGGAGGTCTTGACCATGGCAAAGGATGGCAGGAGATGCCTAAGGTCAGCCTGAATAAGCAAAAGCAAGAGCACTGAAATGGTAATAAGATCATGTGTGAAGAATGCATGCTAAATATGATCAAATTAGCTGTGTTATGAGAAGCAATGAGCAGCCCAGCAGAGCTGATAGGGGATATCCCTGAATGCCCAGGGCAACTCGATAAACCCAGCTCACCACTGCTTCCCAGATGTGCTGCTCCTATCAGAGCATGAGGCGACACGGCCTCGGCCATCCTGGGACAACAGCAAAAGTGGGGAAGGTTTTGGGGCACAATGAGAATGGACCTTTCAGCCTTGGCTGCACCATAAAGCATTCAAAGAAAAGAAAGAAATGGGAACTGGCTTCTCATAGAAAGCAGAGCAGCTGGAGGAAGGTTTGAGATTTGGGGCTGTCCCAGCCCAGCTCCAGGGTGACAGGACAAGAGGGACTTCGTGTGCCATTCAAGGGCAGAACACAGGCACTCTACACCTTGCCTGAGGTTACATCTGGATTAGAATTAGTCTCCCACATCTTGCCTTTTCCCTAGCAAACCTGCTGGAAGACCTTTTTTCATTTTTATTGAAGCAGAAATGTAGTAAAGTGGTCACATCCCATGGGAAGAAAACAAGCAAGGGCTGCCTGCAAGCCAGCCTGGGGTGGGATGAGTTGGTCAGACCCAGCAGCCTGGGCTGGGGGCTGACATTCAGGGAGCTGACAGGAATAAAAAAGGCAACAGTGTGTGTTGTGTGCTGAGATATTGCATGGGACTGGCCTTGCCTTAGCAGTTTCCAGGCTGGGACAGCTATGGGCTGTGCTTTTTGGGAGTTCCACGTGTGGCTGCATGTGACATTTTTTCCCTCCCCAGCCTGTTTCTCCAAACAGACAGGTTGTAGATATTCACCACAAATGTGTGCTGCTCTGGGCTGAGTTAATCTGATTTATTTAAAGACAATAAACAAAGAGAAAGCAGGATTTGGGAGCCTGGCTGCTGCCATCCCATCCTGCACCCAGCTCTGGGGAATGCCCTGCAGCTCAGCACCAACCAGCCTTGATCCAACCAGCATATCAACCCCCTTTTCCCTTCTGACCTGCTCTAAATATAGATCTCTGCCTTTCTTGGGCTCGTGCATGGAAAGGAGGTGAATATCTGGGACTACAGAGTTTCTCCCTTTAATAGATAAATTCAGTAACATGTCTGCAGTGAAGTTCAAAGGGATGAAAGCAAATCTGTAAGGCATGACATTCAGCCCAAATTCTTTCCAGTGTTGCATCACCATATAATTCTCTACAGGTGGTGTTGATATTATTGTTTCATGATAAATAATCCAAACAAGTGGACTTTTTGTTTTAAAAATATCTCAGTGGCACATGTATCCTCTTACTATTCCCTGGCTTTCTGTGCTACTGTTGAAATGCAACAGGTTTTTAATACAGACACTGCCCTTGTCTGGAAATGAAAGTTCAGGCTTTACCATCAAACACACAGGAAATAAGAGTGACACCTGGCAAGACAGAAATAATTCAGCTTGTCCCCTCAGCCAGCCTTAAATCTGTGCATTTTTTTCCCATTTTTCCTTAGATACACTGAGATGTCAGAGTGATTTTGTTGGGTGAGAGACAGATGAACAAACTACTGACTCCCTGCCCCTCTGTGTCCTGTGGAATTACTCTCCTCTGAACGAGCTGCCACAGTATCCTTGAACTAAAAGGAAATCTCTCATTTGGCTCAAAAAGATGACAGCCAAAAAAGAACTGGCAGAGAGGAAAAACACACCTTTTTGGTCACATTAAATTGTCAGGAAATAAGATATTTAAGAGAATTAGCTTATGGAGATCAAGCTGCACAAGGGAGAGATGGACAGAGAGGCCACTGCAGCTGGTGGTGGCTCAGAGTGACCCTGTGATGAAAGATGGGGAACTTTGCCTGCAATATTCAGCATCATTTCAACATGGCAATGAAAAGGCATCTTCCTCCTCCCCTTCCTCAGAGTAGGAGGCAGAGCTGGGATGCAGACCTCACAACTCCTCCTGCAGATGCAGGAGACTTTTAGCTTCTAGGTTTGGTGCACGAGAGTGTGTTTGTCCAGGTATTTTGCCACCAAAATCTATTTGTGTTCATTTTAACAAAAAACCCCAAACCAACAAAAAACAGCCAACAAAACAACACACAAGCCATGTCCTCACAAACCAGCCACCCCCTTACATGCAGCCCTATTTACTATTTATCTTTGCGAAGAACATATGGTTCCACTTTCTTAGGCTGTTGGTCTCCAGGGTTAATGACATATGACCATATGGCCCAGAGCAAAGAGTGATGGGACCGACTTGCAGGACAATTAATCTGGGGGGGGAAAAAGAAAAATAATAAAAAAAAAGAAATACTGAAATATTCAAGCATTCCCCCTTACACAAAAAATGTCAGATCTTTGGGCTGACATCCTGACAGATGTTGTTAACGTCTGGGAAGATGTTAAGTGTAGGCTTTCTTTTTCCTTTTTACATTTAAATGTTCCAAATGTAAATATTATACATAAAAACATTTATAAATGATACTGTCTTTTTTACCCTGCTGAGGCTATGGTTGTCTCCACACCACTTACATCTTGGCTTTTAAAGGTTTTCCAGTGACATACTCTCAATGTGTCCAGTGACAAATGATGTAACGTGTTATTAGACCATTGGTGCTGTTTCAGAGGAGCCCTGGGTTTCATTAAACTTAGCACGCAACATTTCTTTCTAACTAGCTCTGCAGAACAACAACACCTCCCTCCACACAGGGTGCTGTGAAGTCACTTTTCACTATTAACAAACTGCCAAAAGCAAATAGCCAGAAGTCTCTTTCATACCATCCTTTTCTCACCTGTCCTCTCTGGGGACTTTTTGTTGGCAGGGGAATAGGCACCCCTGGGAGACATTTCACAAACCAGCTCCAGCCCAGGGAAGAGGCTGAGCTGGAAGCCCCGAGGGGCTCAGGGGGATCTCTCCAGGTCAGACCTAGAGCCCTGGACTTGCCCATTGCTCTGGGCCTCCAGGAACTCGGCTCATTAAACTTTGTTGGATTTATATGAGCCACGAGCAGGATGGGCTCAAATGCAGGTTCTGTGCAAACTACCTTGCTCTGAAAAATCAAGCCTGCATCCTCCAAAGGCTTTGTTTGCTGCTCATTTTTAAGGACACAGGACTGACTGGCAGAAACTATTGGTTTACTGCTGTCACTTAAAGGAGGGCTTTTCTCAAATGGTAGAAGGCCACGTTTTTATACTTGAGACACTAAGGGCAGATACCATTTTTGCTGAAAGAAGAGTGTTTTTTGAGGATTGCTTATTTTGTTTGGGGCACTAATATAAACTGTGCTGGCAGATCCTTTCTCCTGTAGGCAAAGGTTAAGTAGTCTATTGATTTAATTGGCTTAAAGTTAAGTAGGTGTCTACAAGATTAGAGCCTGAGAGCAGCCCTTCAAGCTGGCTTCCTTCTTCCTCTGACATCACAGAAACGCTGTGTGATTTCTTTTTTTCCCCCAGCTTTGAAACTTCAACATTATCCTTTGTCAACATCTCAGATGTTGGCAGAAAGATGCAAAGCAATGGGTTCACCAATATTTTCAGCTCACTGTTGCTTCATTGCTTACCAACTCTTTGCAAACAGCAGAAGTCACATTTGCTCTGCACCAAACCCATGTCTGAGTGAACACAAAGAGAAGCTCAGCTCACTGGTTGGGTATTTTAAAAGCTGACATTCTAACTGAATTTCCAACCACAACATTTCTGTGCTGTTCATGCAGATCATATATTACCAATGCAGAGAGAACCCTAGCAAATGAAGAAGCATGAGATGAGCAAGGAGTATCAGAGGCTCTTCTGAGAAAGGAACATCCACCATCCCCTGATTTTCACGGGGCAAACACTGAAGGTTGGAGTAACCTTTTGCTGGAAATAGCTTCCCAGCCCAGTGAGCTCCCTGGCACACTTATCACCCATCTACCTGAATCAGTCATGTTGGGAGCTTGACACCACTGGGAGTCCCTGCAGCATGCAAGAAAATACAGGGCTTTCACAGTGGAAAACACCAAAAGGGTGAGTAATCTCAGTGATCTGAGTAATCTCAGTAATCTGAGTCCAAAAGATGAGAGAAAACCAAAGCAAAACAAAATAACAATCAAACCAAACTTCAAAGGGTTTTCTGTGTCATGTCTACCAATTTGAGTCTGTACCTTGCCACTGCCAGCATCAAAACCTTACTGCTCATGGCACAGACAGCTCAAAATACAGGGAATCAGTAATGTGAAGGAATCTACTTCAAGCAGGAAGTCAATTATTTTACAGAAAACCCTCCTCTTACTCTTTTTTGTAATTTCTTAATACTGTAGAAGCATGTTAGATTATAAATGGTCATTACATATGTTTGTAGTGTATACCTGACTCTCCAAAGTATATATAAAATATATTAGATTGTATGATTAAATGTTTATTGAGGGCATTTTAGGAACATGCAATTCTCCACTACAGTGTGTTTGAAAGAGAAGATTAGCATTACTTTATTGCTGAAAAGATCCACCCATGTTTGTTCTTCATCATCACATTTCGGATGGAAATACTAGATGAAGAAAAAGGTAACCAGTAATTTCCTCCTTCCCTCCACATCCAGGGTCCCCCTCTCCAAAAAGCTCTCTTCATGAGGGTGAAAAACATGCTGCCAAAGCACATTACTGTTTCCTACTGGAAAGTGGGAACTTGAATTCAGCTACTTGTGCTATGAAGTCTTCAGAATAGGAACTGCAGAGTCCTTCTCTATTTTCACAGCATCTGGCAGAATGAAATTCTGCTTTTGGTTCTCCCTTCAGTAAATATAATAGATAAAAAGATAAATGGATAGGTCTGGAAGAAAACATTGGTTATGCTTTGATAGAAGTTTAGAAGTTTAATCTACAGCTAAATGTTTAGCAACA
This sequence comes from Phaethornis superciliosus, assembly GCA_023637945.1. Lineage (NCBI taxonomy): Eukaryota > Metazoa > Chordata > Aves > Apodiformes > Trochilidae > Phaethornis > Phaethornis superciliosus. The sequence goes on along the minus strand of JAJQWJ010000021.1, from coordinate 10,245,576 downwards.
AAGAGAATCAGGTTCCTAATTCCTGTGAGCTGATCTGGGATTCTATGATAAACTCCATGGAAAGTTTTGTAAATCTCACCAGGAATAAAACTCTTCACCTCTATATGCCCAAGGATCTCCACTGAATTTGTCCCTTAATTTCTGCTGCTGAGCTATAAATGTTGTGAAGGCTTTGAGGAAACTATCAGTGGGCAATTGCTGTGTACACACTCAAGAGATTTTATCAACACTGCTCCTGATTCAGCTTGCTGAGTAGTTATGAGAAGTGTTCTTCCCTGATGTGACCCAGCACTCCTGCCACCTCTGCCTGGTTTTTAGGCCCTCAGCTGCAGCACTGTGGGTTGGTGTCAAGTGCAGAATGTGCTAGGGGTACATTCCTGTCTGACAAAACTGGCTTGGAACTGCCAGTGCTTTGTGAGTGTAAAGTCACGTAGAGAGGGATTTTAATGCCAAAAAGAACTAGAGCTTTAATTTAAAACGGCAGATTCCTTAATGCAGAAATTACCCATTAAACAAGATAACACAACACAGAGCCCTGTTGGGATGAGTGTTGGGTGTTTATGTAAACAGACTGAAGCTGAGCAAGGGAACATCTCTAGGTTAGGGATGGTGTCTGTGGGTGTGTGATGGAGACACTTTTTTTTCCTTCAGCTGGTACTTGAATGGTTCTGCTAATTGCTTATCTCATTTTCCAATCTGATTACCTCTGGCTTCAAACCCATCCACATTTTGCCTCTTGTCTATGTTTATTAAAAGTGTTCTGAACTGTGAAAGGCCTGCAAAGTGCATACCCCTCACAGAAGACAGGTTAAAAAAAAAAATAAAAAGAAAAGGATAAATACCTCCAGGGTTTGTCTTTTACCTGTTTCCTCAACTGATTATCTCAGAACAATCAGACTTCACAGTGCTTTTTTTGGAGCTGGCTTTGCACTTACAGAGTTACAGGAGAATGCAGAAGGAAAGTGGCAGCGTGTTGGAGCAGGCAGTGCCTGCACACATCAGTTCCCCACCCTCCCGGGCAAAGAGTCATCAATTCCTGGCCAAGCATCTGACCAAATGGCTCTCCCTGCAGCCAGCATAGGTGTTTTCTCAGGACAGCACAGGAAAAGTGCTATCTGAGCTGCCTGAGCAGGGAAATGCCCTTTGCTAATCACCTTCATCTCCTTAATGAACACTGCTGAGGGGAGGATGTCCTGGATCAGTCGTGCTAAATGTGTTGGGTCCAAAGACACCCTCTGGATCCTGAGTTTCATGTCAGAAGTGAAAAATACAGCAACCCTTAAATATTTTATCAAAGTAGTTATGAACTCTTCTTTTGAACAAAACTTGAGGTTTATCATGAAGATTTCATGGGCGTGCAGCACTTAGCATGCATGGGAAAGGCAACTGAGAATTAAAAAAATCTAAACAGGAGTGAAATGAGACTCTGCTTTACCCAAAGAATAAATATTTAACTCAGACAGAAATAAACTGGTATCACAGGTCAGTGATTACAGCTCTCTTCTGCCTGAGAGACTCAGAAGCAAGTCTTGTGCAACAGAGGGGTGGCTGTGCTGACCATCACCAAGCTACCAGGTCACTTCTTTTGTCATAAACCACCTCCCAGGTCTCAGGTTTTGCCTGATGTGAGATGAGACAATTCTTGGATCACAAAATGGCTCACAGGTTGGGAAAACCCCAGCCAGATTTATGACCACTCAGTTATTCCAGGCTTAACACAAATACCAGGACAGTTCCGGGATGGAATTTTATTTTGTCCTTTACTCAACTGCATCTTCATATTTTATCTTTTATGTGATTATCTGACCAGAAGAGAGCAGCTTTTCTCCCAAACCAGAGGTTTACAGAAGTTTGGGTCCCCTTTGGAGCAGACAAGTAAAGCTGAAGCACTGAGGGAGAAGTGAACTTAAATGCTCTTCATGTTTATTTGAGTTAAACAGATCCACTTTGCCTGCATCAACTTAATGGTGCTCCAGAAGGGAAGAGAAGTGGGAAGTCTGGAGCAAAGGCAAGTCTGCCTTCCTGAGCCATTTGTGTGACAGGCAGTCCTTGAATCAGACAAAATAAATTAACAAAAATTTAATTAGCCTGTATCATTTCTGTCAAAACTGACAACTCAAACATGGAGAAAAGATCATGTTTTTCCCCAGGGAGCATTTTTTTTTTTTTTTTTTAAACTCTCTGTCTGAGGGGGAACCTGAAGTTGGATAGCTATTTATAGGTTTTACATGGCCTACTGCTTCCTGTGCTGTGGGAGGGTTCAAGAGTGAAGCCATAAATGAAATCAATTTCCTTTTCTCCCTTTAGTACTGTGGATATGGACCCTCTGCTTATTTACATTCTGGCTGACAAGTTTTTCAACTGACTAAACCATTTTTCTGTAATCCCCACTGGATCCTTGACATAGGTTTCCATCACAGAACCTTCTTTCAGAGGATGTCTTAGGTCTGGCCTAACAATGTAGATGTGTGTGTGTGTGTATCAGTCATTTCTCAGGAGGAGCATGAAATGACTCTGCAGAATTCCTCTCATGGAAAAAGAAAAAAAAAAAAGAAAAAAAAATAGAAAAAAAAGAAAAAGTAAAAATAAATTTCACTCAAAGCTAGAACTTATCAGCAGACACCAGAAACAGCAGAAAGAGTTCTGAATATTTAAGTCTTCCACTTTAAAATGTTTTTCCCCTCTCCTGCCTAACTCAGATTAAGCTGCAATTGTGGTGACAATAGTTCTGTGGGTGCCACATCAATTTTGTGTCCCAGAATCCAGTCCTCCACTGCTGGGGTTTCTCTTGCAGGGAAGTTATACCTTAGGGTGTAGCTGTTATAAACTGGGCTGGCACAGTCAAAGAGCAAGGGGAAGTATTTTGGTTGGAGCAACTGCTCACTGGATGTTAACTAAGTACTGATTTGGGGTTTTGAAAGCAGATACTAATTGCTTTAATTAAGCAATTATCCATTAGATCAAATAAATAGCAAATAATAAATCTTGCAGCTTTGGACTATTATGCATTTCACTTAGATAAGCATCTACCATGAAATATAAAAAAGCTTCCTTGTTATTATTGGTTTCACCTGATGATTTGGTGCTTACGAATCACAAAGACCCAAACTGTGCCAGACACAGGAGATGGAGGCTCCTTCTATTTCTTGGGGTTTATTTCCTGTGTTTACAAAGAAAACTTTGCCTTTCTTTTTCATCTCTCAGGTGGTGATGAGGAAAGGTCTGCACCCCAGCTGCAAACAGTAACCAGGAAAGGACCCTCCACTGGTTATAGAGTATTAAAGCTTAATTACTTCCATGCATCTTACTAAATAATTAATATTTATTAAATAAATCCATGATCCCTGAGTGTTTCTTATACCCAGTGTTGGATTCATTTCTGGATCTGAGCCACCAGCTTCCCAATCTGTTCAGGAGAGACACAAAGGAGATCCTTTCCAAGTCAGTAACCAAGCAGTGATTTGTGATATGTCAGGAATATTCAGGGAAAAATGATGGTGCCACCGACCCTAGAGAAGGGAAATCCATCTTTTGGTTGGGAAATGGTATATAACTCTTGGAAACTTAACCCATTTTACCCTTCCCACTTGGTTTCAAAGAGGTACAGTCCATTCCAAAGTGGAAGATTAGTAGCTTGCAACCAAAAGAATGTCACATATATATATTAGGGAAAAAAAAAAAAAAAGAATGGATTACAAGGAGCAAAAATGATACTAAAAACCTAAGCACTGAACCACTTTCTCTCTGTCCTCCACTGAGAAATACTGAGTGAACATTTACTTAGCAATTAGCTTTTAATGGCAAAACTTTCAAGGCAGCGCTGGGCAGAAAGTCAAAATCTACATTTTAAGGAGATATTTTAAGTACCCTACAATGCACAGGAGTCCACACGGTTTTTCTTTCACTGTAACACAGCACTTTGTCTTCCTGCAAATACACGTGGATGAAGAGAGATAAATGCAGAAGTCATTAGGTATCTCATATAACTCATTTACTAAAGTGTCTCTGAGAGGACTTCTAATGTCACCACCTGATCCCCAGATGGGTTTCAGAGAAGGATGGTGCAGTGTAACTATAAAGGGTTCAGGTCTGAACACAAGGCCTTCAAAAGACTTTGAGATTAACTATTTTCTTTTGATTAATTTGGGGTAAACAAAGAAACAGGATGGTATTTTAAGTACGAAAAAACAGAAGCAATGAAAAGCACAGTTAAATTTTTGCATGTTGAAACCAATGATTGAAAGAATGTCCTCCTGCTAAAGTCATGATTTTCCATAAGAAGGATAATGTGCAGTTTAGGAGTTGGTTACATTCTGCTCATTCCAGGACAGATTTTCTGGTAGAGCATCCAGACACCTGAACCTGCTGGTGTTTTGCTGCTGATGTGTTGTGCTCCATTCACCTTCCATCTGGGGCTTCCCTATGTGCCACGAGCATCCCAAGAAGGGACTCACCCTGATCTGCAGGAAACCTTGCTTCTTGAAAGCTTAATGCAAATATAATAAGAAGGGGGAGTTCAGACTGGCTCCTCTGGTCCTGCTCCCTGCACTGAGATCAGAGCAAAACCTTGACCAGGGAAAGATGAGTTATTCCTAAAGAGATGAGCTGTGCAAAGAAAATCCCATGAGCTCAGAAGACATGAGCATGAGGTAGAGAAGTCAATTTGTAACTTCGTGCCTCAGTTTCCCTCTAAAACAGGGAGGTTAACAGAAGGCCAGCTTGGCTCAGTGTTGAAACCTGGTGGATAGGTGTTTGAAACCAACCAGCTCTGGCAGGAAAGAAATGGTTCATAAGAAAGAAAAAGAAGTTTGGGAGAGAGTGTGAAAAAACCTTGGGATCCAGAGACGACATCACAAACTGCTCCACTGAACGCAGGAGCAGAGTGAGAGGGCTGGAGGTTCCCATCTCCTTCCCAATCCAGCTTGTTTATCTCTGCCTTGCAGAAAATGCAATATTAGAGAGGAAAGGCGGGGGGTTCCTTGCCATGAAAGCTTCCCCCATCCTTTTTTCTCCTTTCTCTAATGCTGTCCCTGATACATTAAGCTACATTCCAGCCAGCTTCAAGGACATGTTTCTGAATCCTATTCAAAAGGCTGACAGCCACTGAATGTGTGAGAGGAAACATGCCCTCAGATGGACTGCATTTATTCGTCTGGTTATACCTTTAATCTGACATGTTTAGTAAAGCCTCTGCAGTGACTGCTGAGAGGGTTCCAACAGAAGAAAGGAGGAGAAGCAAGATTCAGGTGTTGCCTCTGAAGGTTGCTGTAGAGTTGGGAGGGCAGCCCCCAAACTGGTTCCAGCCACAGAATAGGGCACTCTGTTGGTGCTGAGCTGGTGAAGCTGCCATGGTTTGGTTGCTGCCAACCTCAGGGGTTTCTGCTGGGGTTTGCTGGTCTTTTACTGAAATGGTTTCTGTGTGGTACCACCCAGATGCCCATGTGCTTTCGTATTCTTTTAACAACCAGAGGTCCAAGCTTGCATCCATTCCACTGCTGAGGGTCACGGAGTCTGATTTCCTTTCTGAATTGACCTAAATAGGACTTCAGAAAAACCACTTTGTGTGAATCATGAGATGAACTCAAGGCAGAGATTTCAGGCAGATAAGGGCTGCTGCCCTTGCTCTGGACAGAGATTGTTTGAACCCTGCCTGCTTTGGAAACAGATATGCTGATGCACACCAGCAGAAGGGCAACTCTCCAGTCCCAGTTTTAATACATCAGAGATCTCCTGCAAACAGCTGTATTTTTCCTTTTCCTTTTCCTGTTCCTGTTCCTAGTCCTTTCCTTGTTTTGTTATTCTTTGTGGCTTTGTGGTTTGTTTTGTTTTGTTTTGGTTTTTTTGGTTTGTTTTTTTCTTTGACTTTTTCTTTTTCATTTGTTTGGGTTTTTTGGTGGTGGTGGGTTTTTTTTTTCTCTGGCTGGGTTTGACTCAGTTGTCATCCCCTTTCTCCCCTTCCCCCCCCCCCCCCCCCCTTTTTTTTTTTTATTTTTTGTGGTGAGAATATACATTCTCTTCATCCTGATAAAGCAGTAGTTACTCATATTTCATTTCCATTGATATCACTCAAGACTTATTGACCAGCCTTAAATGGCATTGATTTAACTCGGGATTAAATAGATTAAAAAATGACTCATCATGATCTGAGAGATTTCTGAGGCCAACACAATGCTGAGCAAAGGGGAGAAAGTGGAACAGTCTAACCAATCCCTAACTTTAAATCCTTCTTTTCTCTCTGCTGCTAAAATGGGAGGAGAGAATTCACTGTGGTGCTGAAACTTGGGTGATGGGAAAAAAAGATCACTTTGCAAAACTCAAAGCAACTTTAATCACTGTGATAAGATTACCCTTAAAAATGTTCAGTTCTGCCCTGACAGCCCTGCTGCAGACACATTCATGGGCAAAGAGACCTTGAGCCATGTTAAATTGTATTTGCTATCTTGAAGCCCCCTGGTTACAAAGTTCCCACGGGACACTGGGTGTGGACAGCCCAAGGATGAGCGGATGCTTAGGGCAGAGCAGAGGGACCCGGAGTCTCTGGGAAGTTCAGAGGATGCTCACTCCTTCCTCTGGGCACAACTTTCCAGTCACTCAGCTCTGCTCTGTTACCTGTGTCTGTACCCATTTTAAATCAGGAAAAAAAAAAATAAAATACCCAATTCCTAAAAAAAAAAGATGCTTAAATATTTTTAAAGGTTGGCCCTGAGACATGCCCTGGGTACAGCTTTGCACAGCAGCTCTCATGTCGTGGTGCCCCTACCTCTGGTGGCACAGGGAACTGGACACAGCCCCCCTGGGGACAGAAAAGGTCTGTGACAAAGCCTGTCCTCTTGCTCATCATGTAAGAGAGACCTGGCAGGGTCTGATCAAGGAGAAGGAGAGGAACTGGAGCCGCCTCGGCTTCCCTGCACATCGTGGCAATGGGAGCATTCAGCCCAGGCTGCAGTCCTTTGAAGAGGGAGCAATGCACTGATCCCAGTGGCAAAACCTTCACAGGGGTTTAAATTTGGCAGTAAGAGCCAAAGCTACATTATCCAAGTGCAGCCACTTGGGTTTCCAATGACGCACGGGCCTTAGATCTCCACTTTATAGCAAGTAGAAAGAGCAAATCATAGGACACTCCATAATCCTTTGAGGAGCATCCAGCATTGGTTTTACAGCCCTATGACTTAACTGCTAGCATTGCTTGCCACTCTCTACATCTGAAATAAGAAGACAGACAGGAAAAAAGCACCTTCGGAGCCTTTAAGACTAATTAGGAAGTGTATCAAAAGAAAAAAAAAAAAAAAGAGAGAGAGAGAAAGAGAGAGAGAGATACATTTGGCTGACTGTGAATGAATCTTATAAAATGGAAATGGGAAACATGTGCAAACACTTTAAATATTTTTGCCCCTGCAAGATATTTGAAGACTTCCCTTGTAAAACAAATAGGGAACAAAATAAAACCAGGTTTCCTTCAGTCAGCACATAATCATTTTCATGTTAATTTTTATCTTGTTAACCCAAAAATCTATTAGAAGAAAATTATCTGCCTGAAATCTAGCTTGTGACTCATGCTAAGTGGTTCTGATATTTTGAGAAAATAAATCTTTACACTGTTTACACAAGTCTATCTGAAATTACAGTGTGTAAAAGAAATAATGGTTTCAAGTGACCATAGGTGACAAATGATCAGGCTTCTGATGTTATTCACTTTGGCCTTGTCTACATTGGAGATTTTTTTTTTCTTTTCTTTTAATCCTTACTAGTTGTAACAATGACAAACCAGTACCAGAGCTAATTGCAGACCTAACTGAGCTCATTCAGCAGAAAAAAATATCTTTGAGTTCACAGTGCTGAGGACTGTGCTCGGGTGCTGAACAAGGTTACGTGGTCAAACAGTGGTGTAATTACAATGAGCAGAGGAGCAATTTAACAACACACAAGACATGCCTTAACCTGACATGCCTCACTCCTTATTATTCCAATTTATGCTACCAACGGAGTTAGTTTTTAGGAAAGATCATTTGTACATACATGCTGAGATGTTTTTCATTGAGTAGAAATTCTCAAAGAACAGTTTTAATTTGGAAGAGTCCAACCAACTGGCTCATGAAGAGGATTCTTTTATACAGAAAATATGGAGTGCTCCTAGCTGTGAAACTCACATGGAAGACATACTTGATATGAGCATTTTCCAGGAAAATCCTTGCAAACAGGAAAATACAGAGAGCATTAAAGGAGAATTAAAGTTCATATATGTTTTAAATAGTCCACTTTCCTTTCCCAGATCTCACCAGTCTCCACACATTCCTTCTGGCATTCCCAAAGAGTGCACAATACTAATAATAATGGCAGGAAGAGATTTTGTTAATAAATATCAATAAGGCGATGAATCCTTTGAATTTTGCGGTAGAATCAGAGAAACAGTAAGTGGTTTTGTCTGGAGGTGAAGGGCAGCAGGAGTGGGGGAAAGGAGATGGGAAGACATAATGCTGCATCGAGTGGAGCCCAGGCTTGGAGCCTGAACACCTTTGTGAATTTTCTCCCCTGTTTAAAGTTTGTTCCTGTGGCTTGGCTGGGCACACTTGAGTTGTTTAGCAAGCAATAACACAGATGCTTCCCCCTTCTCCCTAGGCAAGATACGGCAGAAACCAAAAAGAAAGATTTGTTTTAGCCAGAAAGAAAAACCACAATCTGACTTTGCTGGTGTGGTATTTTCCACTTGCACAGCTCTGGATTACAGCAGCACCATAAAGCCAACGTTTCCTTTTTATGTGCACTTCTCATGCCCTGTTTCAGTCCTTGGCAAGCACGTGCAGTGGCACAGTGTTGATCTAACCAGAGCCACGGGTTGCCATGGGCTGTTCCACCAGCACCTGGAGCCTGCCACATCAGAGAGGAGAAGTCATCATCATCATCTGAGGAGCAGGCAATGATTTGGATTCAAGTGGGGGAAAGGGAGGAAAAGCCATTTATTAAAAATCAGCACATGTGCTCTGAAGACTGCAAATTGATGAGGTGACAGTATCTCTAAGTATTTGCTTTATGTCAGGAGGTACCACGCTGTCCTCAGTGAAAACAATCTCCCTGCTTTCAAAGGGGGCTGGGCAGGCAGAGAAGTCTGATGCCCATTACCATTCTGGGATGAAATCCCACTGCATTTTTTTTGCTGGTTGCAATATGAGAACTTAGCAAAAATGCTGGGGGTGAGCTTCCCACCAAGACCACAGGATTAATTCTGTTTAGTTTCAAATGTAGATCACCCACCACAACAACTAGCACTAACAGCATCTGGTAAGCTGGCTTAGCAAGGTCATCAAGAAAGAAGGGGTCCAATAAACTTAACCCCATGCAGCAGGGTGAGGGACATTTGTGAGGACAGGATGGAGAAGAAGTGTCCCCTGCTACTGCCCAGGAAGCTGAAGACTTACTCAGACTGGATCTCCAAATGCACCTAATAGGTACATTTGCTTCTTTCAGGTGCTTGAGAATTCAAGTCTAAAATACACTCCAATTTCACAGAGCTTAGCCAGAAAGGAAAAACCAGTCTGAACACTACCGCAATGTCAGCCACAGAATTATACCCTCTGCTTCCTGAAGCAAGGAAAATTTTCTTCTCTATTACCTAAAACCGACACAACTTAGCTCAGCGGCTTGAAGTTAATGTCATTTAGAAACATAAGGAGGAATGATTTTAAGATTTTAGCAGTGAAGTGCAGTGCTTCAGTTCATAAACTGTGTTGGTAGCCACTTGCCTACTGTTAAAAAGTTTTAAAATGCCTCTGAATTCCTTTAATTTCAATTTCATCTAATTATCTGTGTGTTTGCTAAGATATAGTCGCTTAGATCTAGTAATCCAGATTCTTTTCTCTCTATGGGAATCTTGAGGCTATTAAAACACTGTGAACCAAATATTAACAAACATGAAAAGGCCATAAACTGGGGCAAACTCGAAAAGTAATGAAAAATGATCAGCATATAAATTATTCACCCAGCACAATCAAAATGAGAAGAGAACATGGCTGGTAACAGGAGAGTCTAGAAGTTAGAAGAATGGGGTTGAGTAATCTTTTTTTCTGAGAGACTTTTCTGTGTAAAAGTGTGTACTTGCCTTAATTCAGAAGTTCTTCCCCATACACCAACTGTGCTTTTTGTGTTGATGACCATAAAGTTGGCCACAGGAAAAACAAAGGTCTGGCAGGCTTGAAATTCTGTTCTACAAGATCTTTTCCTACAAGAAAATTCCTGGTCCCTTCAGTGAGAAGCAATAGGTATGCTTCATCCCCAGAATTGCAGGAATTAATGCCACCAGGGCCATCACTGTTGACTGATCCTGGGGACCCCAACAGGTGAGTCTGTTCAGACACTTCACCTGCTGTTGAAAGGCATTTTTCAAATTACTTATTGCCCTACTGAGAATGGCAGGGCTGGGCATTATCTCAAAACCAGTGCCATCAGCCAAATAAAGCAGAGAGCTGCCTGCCAGCTACTCAACAGGGATTAATAAAGTGGTTAAGATTTAAAGGGAAGTCAGCTCAAAATGCTTTCCAAAAAACATGAGTCAAAAACATTATATTGTCTTGAATATACGTCATTAGTAACTGGATTTGATGGGTTTCTGGCAGAAGGACACTTTTTAACCCTGATAGGCTAAAATATGTTTTACTGGAGCTTTGAGGGTAAGGCAAGGTAGATGGGAAGCATGTGAAGTGAATATTAAAGCCCCTATTAAATTGGTTCCTCTGAAGTTAACAGTATTTTACTGCTTTTCATCGAAGACATAAAGGTGTTCAAATGAGAATCAAAGGCAGTGGGACATCAGGGAGCCCTCAAATTGATGGAATAGACCCTTCCCTAGCAACATGTTTTGGATAACTTCTTTTTTTGTTGTTTGGTTTTTGTTTGTTTTTGTTTGTTTTTTTTTTTTTTAACCTGGAGATACTTAGGGTTGAACAGCTTCCAGGAAAATATATTGTTTCCTTCAGTGTTGCCTTCCCAAACAGCCATTTTCTGTGCCCTTGAATATGCTTTTAAAAAGTCTCAAGAAGCTACTGTAGGACTGAGGCTTTCCAAATTCTTCCAAAATATAAGGAAGCAGTTTGATTTGTTGAAATAAAAGAAAAGATAGAACGTGATTTTAACATTATTTCGTCTGGACTCATGAAAAATACTTTTCATACCCACAGCTGCAAAATCCAAACAATTGTCCCCACTTCAGCTGAGCAGCTGGGACATCATTCTCCTTGGGGTTTTTACAGTTAATGTCTGCTGGAGATGCAGCATGCATGGAATTTCTGTGCTACATAGCTCAGCTGCCTAAATGAAACTGTATCTTTCTAAGGTTTGTTTGTTTGGGTCGATTTGCTTTTTTTGTGTGTTTCTGGTGGGCTTTTTTGGTTTGTTTTTTGGGGGGGTTGTTGTTTGTTTTTTTTTTCATTTGTCATTGTCTTGTCTAATTCTTGTACACAAAGGATGTTGCTACTATCTCTGCTGGTTTCTATACACATTTTGTATTTAAAGTACAGAGAGTAAGGACTAGAAAGAAGGCAAAGACTAAGAGAGAGAAGGATTATGATCCAAAGAAAGGAAAAGTGAATGCTTGAATATTAGAGAGCCATATTTTCTGCTTAGGGAAAGTGAGCTATCTATATTTTGGCTATCTATAGCCAAAAGAGAGCTATCTATAACCCTATCTATAGAGGGATCTATCTATATTTTGCAGAACTCTCCTGAATGTAGAGCTGAACCCTACAAACCAAGACTTCTCCTCTGGCACAATGTTTTCTGAATCTCTGAAGAGCTCTGCTTCCTGAATCCTGCTAATTACATTAGCAGGGGGTTTGATACATAAAGGTATGGGGATGATGATTAAAGAACAACAGAAAATAGCACTGTCCTTGGAATTCAAAGATAACATAAAATCCCATGAAACTTTGTGAGCACATTAGAATGAATGGATACACCAAACAAGTGCTATGAAGACATCTTTGGATGCTTGTATTTGGTAGAAGTTAATGTGGAAGAAAATAAGACCTATCCAGCAGTGAAAACATCTCTGACAGGATAATGTTCAATTTAAATAAACAGTTCTAATGAGATCTGTTATTACCTGCTATTTTGTCATGCTCTGGCATGAAGTCTTAAGTCTAATGTTTCTAAATGCTGTCATAAATTTTTTCAACCTGATCTGCTCCTGAAAATTTCAGCTAATGTCTCTCAAGGTTCACTGTAAATTACAGAAAATGTTGCAGTCTGTGAGTGAATCTAAATCTTAGAAAAACCCAGTCCACCAAAACCAGTCTTTTCCCATCTAAAATAAAAGATTGCTGGGGCTGTTAAGGTTAGTGAAGAACTCTCCAAGTGGACACATTAAGCATGCAATTTTGCCTAAAATATGTACAGAAAAATGTATAGTTCCTTCAAGGTTATCTATTTAGTGTCCAAAGAGGGGGGGGGGGGGGGGAGGAAGCTGGAATAATGTGAGCCAACCTGACAGCACTTAGACCCTGCCATGACCAAATGTGTCTTCTCCTCTGCAGTTCAGATACAGCTGAGAAAGCTCCAAATAATTTTCCACCTGTCCTTCCAATGCTGGTCCAAGTAGGTGGGTACAAAATACTGTTCTTAATAGCTCATGTCAATCTCAGAAGAGAAAGTTTGGCCATGGCATCATGCTTGTAGGGATCTGCATCTGCTTATAGGGTCAAGTGGAACAAGGAATGCCCACTGCAGCCAAGAACTGCAAACCTGAGCCTCATTTCACTCCTGCCTCCTTCCTATTTACTGTGCCCTCAGCCCTGGCAGATCAGCCTGATCTCCAGCCTTTGGGCACAGGGATGTGCCCTGAAGTCCAGCAGAGGCAGAAGCATCCCAAAGTGATGCACTGTCTGCAGCTCAGCAGCATGGGAGGCAGCTCACTGATACTGCTTTGACACAGAAAAACCAGATAGGAAATTCTGTTCAAACTCGTGCTGGGTAATTACAAAATAGCTCCACTTATGACAGAGGACTTGTTCTTATTTTTGCAATGAAAAGACATATCTGTGGGACTTTTACAGATCAAGATGGCCAAGAATATCTCACTGTAGCAGGAAATGGTGGAAATAGTCAAATTGCAGCGTTCTGCACGGGGTTTTGTGTTACATCAGCAGTGCCTTTCTGCTGCACATGTGTGCTGGGAGAGAAGCACTGAAAGGCAGCCAAACTCCAAGTGAAACAGGAAAATGGAAGAGTTTTAACAGAATTTCTGAGTGATCCAATTTACAGAGTTTCATCTAGATGCAGCAATACAGTACTTGGTTCACTTTATCATGCAGCCTGGTCTTGAGCACAGCCCTTGCAGAGCCTTTGTGGGACAATGAGGAAGGAAGAGCAAGGCTGAAATGAATTTTTCATACTTAAGCTCCAGAAATAATGCTACAGGAAAAGGGTGATGTTTTTTAAAAATACCAGGGACCCCCAGCTACTAAAATTATCAAAATATTCTGAATTCTGCTGACTTGGGTCAATAGTTTTGCTCCGGTAGAGAGTCATCTCAAAAGAAAGTAACTAACTACTGATCAGAACTAAACCTGGAAGGTGTGTGCATCAACTCTCTCTGTAGCCAGAGCAGGAGTTGAATGGAAAGGGGGTGGCAAAGGGCTACAGTTTAGTAAAAGGTGAGTAATGTCATCCACTGGGAAAGGAGACATAACTCAAATTTGTCTATGAATTGTGCAATGTTAAAAACCTTGTCACTACCATGCAAGCAAATCAAAGCAATGGGAATACATTTTTTGTGGTAAGAATGCTTGAAAATTTATTTCCTGTAATATATAAGTCTGCAGAAATGTTGTTTCCACAGCCCAAACAGTTTATTCAAAGACAAAAAGAAGTTTCAGTTTTCCACAAAGGTCAGTACAACTTGCTTTGCCCTGACAATCCCCAAGCAGGTAATACTTCTAATGCTTTATTAACACAGACTGGGGTCAATAAACACTTTACACTCCCTGCCTCCCATATCTGCAAATGTAATTCCCCAGCCCTAATGCTTAAAGACCAGAGGGATTCCCAGACCCAAGCCAGAGTAAGCTCAGCAGTTCAGTTATATTTCAGCTCTTTCTAAGGCCACCATGTCTGCTACCTTGATAAATGCAGTTGTTACTAGGAAAGAACAAAATCCTTTAATCATTTTCAAACATTAAATTCCATCATGTCTGGCCCATAAATGTAAAGTTCACTTTCCAGGAAGGATTTACCAAAGTTGATACCTTGTGCTGGCAGAACGTTAACTGTACATTTAGCAAAATGATTTTTTGGGAGCTTTCGATGCATTCAATTCCAAAAACACAATGATACCCTAATTTGCCCCAAGTGGCTGAAGCTGAATGTTGTCATCTGTACCTAATAAGGCGCAGGGCTCTGTTTGTCACGGGCTTATCCCGGGATACTTAATGCCACAAAAAAAAAAAAAGAAAAAAAAAAAAAAAAAAAGAAATGACTAAGCTCCTTCCCTATCCAGCCTCGAAAGCCTTACGTCTGTGCTGGTTTCTCAGAGGCAATGTACATCTGGTGCTGAACCAGTGGGGTCAAATAATGTTCTCACCATTTAGCGTAATTAACTCCAACCGCCCGTCTGCTGCAAGCCCCCGCCGCAGCCAACACAAGCAAAGCTGGGCCAAGACGAAATTTCTCCTCATTATTAAACCCAAATCTAAGCACTTGTCTGTCTGTAAAAACAGAGCAAAGGGAGGAAAACTGAAACCAGCGAACAGGGTCTGAGGTTTCAATAAATGTCAGAGAGCGTCAAGTCTGTTTGGATTGCAAATTATTGCTGGCTGATGGTCTATTATTTTACAACTAGCGATTGCTGTCAAGGAGTTGGGGAGGGGGTGGGAGGGAGAGGTTTCTCGAATCCCAGCCAGAGGGGAACAGAAGTTACAAACCAGTGTAACAATCGTTTTAAAAAAATACCAAAGTAACTTTAGTGTTTGCTAAGTTTAGAACTGTGATGGAGCAGCTCTTTAAAGAGGAAAAGAAGTTGCCCTGCCTGTCCTAGGAATCACCGCTAGGTTTGTTCTGCTGGATCTCATTTGCCATCCCTGCCTCTTGCATCCAAACATCATCCCGGGTGGAATAAAGACAACTGGAGGATTTTGAACATGTAAGGGTGAAAAAAGAGCATCCCCTCCCCCTGTGGTGCTTCAGGTGAGCTCAAATCTTGCCAAACGTGCCTGAATAGACACATGGTGGTTAAATCCCTCCTGTAAATGAACAACCCCATGGATGGATAATCACTGCTTGAAACACAGAGGGAGAGGATGTGTCTTGACAGATTTGATTCCCACTGACCATAAATGCAAACAATCAGCCACAGATTGGTAGGAGAATGGAGATGGCCAAGCCATGAGCTGCAGAAAAAGGATAAATCAGGGTATGGGTAAATGTTCCTGCAGTCACAGCTAAGGAGCAGGGCATGACCATCAACTTCTCCTCTCCCAAAGACATACATGGTCCCCGTTCTAAGCTGACACAAAAATCTTCCACTGATGGGTTTGGATTCTACTAAGTATCTGAGGTGAGGCTTCTAACATTGGGAGAAGTCAGTAAATCTGTATTTTATTCAAAAAAAACACCCAGTGAAAACATCCTGGAGCTAGTGGGGGAAAAAAGTATTTCTCCCAACAACCCTGATTCCAGTTCCAAATGTCTCAGCCTGTTTTTTGTCTCCTCATTCTGTTCCTCTCTGAGTCTAATGCTGCCTGAAAAGTAGAAGTGTTCTTATTAAATTTCTGAATATCTCTGCCATCTACAAAACTGCCCAGAGAGGACACCATGAAAGAAGGTCCATCAAAGATCCTTCAGTCACATAAATATTGTGACTGAACATTGTACCAATGAACTACACCAAATATGATATCAAATGTGTAGGCAGGATATTATAAATTCTGTTATTCTCCTCTCCAAAAACTTTACTGTTGAGTCTGTTATTTATGGCTTGTTTACAGGACTCAGAGTAGTCTGTTTTGAGCTTGAGAAATTCATCTCTCATTCTGTTTCCTGCTCCCCTTTCATACTGGGTAACACTTTGCTTGTGACCTTCCTTACTTATCTGGAGAGAAGTCTCAGGCAGCTGCTGTGCTACTACCACGTGACAAGCCCTAGTAAGTCAGATTTTCTCTGTGGTACCAAGGACTTCATGTTGTTCAGGTGATCCATTGACAGTGAAGTTTTATGCAGTGTTTGAAAATGCATGTTGCAACATAAAATTGGAACTTTTTGTAGGATGGAAAGTGGGTATTATGAGAATAAATCCATAGAGCCCACTTTGAAAAAAAAAAAAAAAAAGCCCCAAACAATTTCAGTAATGCAAACTGAAGAATCCATCAACTTTGAAGAAAAGCAGAGTTAAAAAAAAAAAAAAGATTCCCACAATATGTCTGATTGACACTATTTGGAAAGCAAATTCTATTTTTTCCTTCCCTAAAATTAAAACTGCTTTTTGCAAAGAAAAAAAAAAAAAAAAGAAAAAGAAAAAAAAGAATGGATTCCTAGTTACAAAAGAGTGGTTATATTCCCCTAGACCCACCACCTCCTCCTCTCTCCCTCACACACACACACACACACAGCAACTGGTAATAAAACTGTAACTTACGATTTTGCACCAATAATATCCCAAGAAGGGTGCCTCTATTTTACCCTAGAGCAAAGGAAAGAGGCCAAAACAATCAACCTCTCTTGTGCAGAGCTGAACGTGGGCTCCACTTTGACTCTGCTCTGTGTACCCCTGATGTCTGTGGAATATGCTTTACCTGCCAAACTCCTCAGCCCCAAATGTGACTGTGACCTTGAAGCTTATTTTGGCCCATCACAAAGTCAGGGGAGAAACGTGAATCACCCAAAAGCCTCTCCTGAACTTTTCCTCCACAAATGCAACATGATCTTTCATGCAGAGCTGATCGATATTTTTCCAGTGCAACAGCTTTCTACTGTGAAATCCAAATGTTTTGAAGATATTTATCAAATCTTTGTGACTTTTGTCAAAAATTAGCACAATTTCTGGTTTCTGGAAGCAAGAACCTTTTGTTTTCTCCTCGCTGTTTTTTGCTGTATAGTACAGTGAGAGAACTCAGGAGGAAAGAGCTAGATTTTATCTAGGGGAATTTATCATAGAATGGAAATTCCTGATTTTGGTTATCTCTACACAGAACTGAATAAAAAATCCTGGTGTGGTTAGAAAGTTCCTGTTGTATCACAACGTGAAGAAGCAATTTTACACCCCCCTCAACCATACACACACAAAAGTGCATGGTAAATCATTAGGATCCCTTGGTCCAGAAGTGATTACATACATGGCAGATAGCTGAGATATATGTGTGGTAACTCAGATGTTATCTTTCTGTGGACATTTTATGAAGAATTCTACTACCCATACTGCAGGACTGCTAAGGAACAATCACATTTGCTTTTGGCCTTACTAATAGCCATGTAGTGTTACTCTTGAGCTAACACTCACAGAGAAATTGTGAGGCATGCTTCATGCTTTGTACAAATTCATGGCTATCAGCACTGCATAATGAAGCAGAGATGGACTGTTTGTCACTGAGCCTCTTAAAATAGAAATTTGCTGTAATTAAATCAACTAATAAACTACAGCATCTCCTTGGGAAGTATCTGCAAGTGAAAGGCTTCCTTTTTTATTAGTATGAGTTTTTCTTATTAATTACACCAAAGAGTTTCATTCTTGCCTTGGCTGAATTAAATTAAGATGCACAGAGAGACTTGAGAATAAAACTTAACTATTGCATTCTGAAACATCTTTGGAAAGCTCAATATAACAATCACAGTTAGACCCCCTGTGACCAAAAAATGCACTTTTGTGGTTAAATAAAGAGACAACAGAAAAACCTCCTCAAGCTGGTTTGGCTTCAGCTCTCCTCACTCACTTTGGCACTTGTTCACTTAGAATGATGGATTAACAACTCCAAATTTCAACAAGTTTTTCGCCCCCTCTGTATTGGGATTAAGTGTTTTAGGGTAATTACTTTCTAATTGCTGTGTCTAAACCATAGGAGTTTATGGGTGTTTCTATACCTGTACATCTCAGCTCTCCTTAGGCAGGAGGGAGTGAGTTTACTTTGAAAGAGAGACTGACCATTGTTTAATGAGCAGTTATGGTCTGACAAATGATTGTGTAAAACACTTCCTCACTTCACATGTACTCCCGGCATGCCTGGGCCCCAAGAGTGCCCAGATCTTAACTCTAATATTAAATATCACACCCTCTTCAATTATTTTGTCTACTTGTCAGATCCTCCCTTGTGTAAAGAAGTAAATGTTTCTTATCTACCTGTATGGCAACAGGGTATTAATGGATATTAATCAGTTAACCTCAGTCATCTATAACAATAATAAATTTCTCATCTTTAGAGAGAAAAACATTGTTTTCCCCCTGTCAGGACCAACACAGACAAACAACACTCTTAGCTCCATGTCAGATTCAGCATCTCCTACAGATACAGAGAGATACTCTGCCAAACCTAAATTATCTTTAGTATCCACTTTCAGAATGAGATTATTGCATGTGAAGCACAGGTATGGCCAAACAGCAAAGGCACAGAAAGTGTCATTAATCCCAGTAGATTTGCTGGAGAATTGGAGGAGCATATTGCTGGTCCCTGGCAAGGAGGGACAGCCCGTAATGATTCAGATCCAAGAGGTTCAAAAGCATTTACAAAAAATCACTGCACCACTCTTCAAACTGGAAGAGAGATTTTCAAAGTCTCACATACATAAGGGCACTGTCAGGAAGGGAAAGTGGAAGGCAACCGAGACCAAGCAGCAGTTTGTTCTCTGTTTGGACTTCCAACCACTTTTCCTTCTGATCCATCTGAATTTATCTCTACCCCTTGGACTCGTGCATCTCCAGTGAACTCTACACACAGCTAGCTGGGGTGTTGCTTAGCTGCTTCCAGTTTGGGAAGTACGATGGTCCTCAGAGACCCTGGATTGTCCTCAGGGGTCCCTTCCAGCTCAGGATATTCTATGATCCTATGAGCCCAGAACTGGATGGCAATCTTACAAGAACAGATTCTCACATTAAACCTTACAGCTGGAAAATTCAGAAAATAAAATTCAGTGAATTTCCACTGAAATGTGACCCAAAATTGCACCAGCTCCAATAAATCTCATTCTACTTGGCTAAAATATCCTCAGAATAGCTTTTCCAATGGTAACTAGGCACATCTATTAATCGGCCTTACCCAGAACTCAGATGAGAAAAACACTGAGAAAGAACATCACATTTTTTGGATCTTCAAAAGATTTTCCAGTCAAAATTCTATCCAAAACAGGGGTTAGCATTTAGAAGTTGGACTTTGCATTTTAAGACCTGGTTGGCTAATACCTAGCTTGGGACAAGACAAAACAAAACAAAACAAAAAAAAGGTTGTTGAACAGAACCTGAAATGAGGACATGATGGATGCAGTCTTTCTTTGGTTGCATTCAGCATGTTAAACCACCCATTGGGCTGACCACCCTGAGCTCAAATATTATTTAATGCTAGTGTAAAAAGAAAATAATAATACTGAAGAGTGAGTGTTGCATAGTGTGGCTTCCAATTCACCTCTGGCCTTGCAGACTCTGGGTAATGATTCATTTTCTCCTGACAGGAGGGGTACAATGTTCTCAGGACTTCTTGGGTGGAAGAAAGTTGGTAGGAAGCAAATCCACTGTGAGCCATTAAAGCTGATGAGGATTAATACCTTCCCTTACCAGCTAATGTACAAAATGCATCGATCGCTTTGAGAATTGTGCTTAAGGCTACAGCTGGGAGCAACCCTGTGATCCAGAGGTTTTTGAGAATGTGTACATACTACCAAACTAATGGTGAAACAAACCCCAGTGCAGTGGAGTTGGGCAGTCCCATTACAGCAGTAACCTATTGTAAAGGATCAAGTTTCAGGACAATTAGCTCCTGGCTGCAGTTTATTACCCCATCGGAGATTTAAAACATGATTCTTTTTCTTCCCCCTGCTGCATTCCAACAATACTTAAGTGTCTGGAACTGACACTGTAAAACAATAATAGAGTGACAAATATCTGTCTATCTGAAGGCAGACCCACTAGCTGGGCTTGTTTTGAGACAATAAACTGTAAAATAGACTTTTTAAAAAGTATTTTCTTGTCCTTCTCATAGGTTACAGAACTGTGTCGAAATGTTTTCTGTGGGTTATTTTTACTGTTTGCTGGGATCTCTGAATGGCAGAATACAGTGAAGTTCTTGGATTGGATGGCTGCTACACTGGATTATCATTTGTGGAACATCACAAGGAGAAATATATCTGGGGACATCTTGTTTATAATGTGTTACACCCTGCGGCCTGCAAACAGTCCTGCAGCTTCCAAAGCAGAAAGCCAAGAATCATCAAGAGAAAGGAAAACCCACAGGAGAAAAAGGAAAAGTTGGGAACTGTCAGGGTCAATCTGCAGTTTTTTTCATGTGCTGAAAGTGAAAAGCATCATGCATTTTACACAACATGAAGTTGCAATTACAGAAGCAAACTGTAGTGATTACACCATGTGTAACACTTCTTGGTGACACAATAAACAGCAGTGCACAGTTAATAAAATTTAATTCAAGTACTATTTACTTAGAAACTGAAGTTTCAATCATAACCAGGGGCTCCCAACAGGACCACATTTCCCCAGTTGTTTTGGGCAAACCTGCATGTGTCAAGGTATCAAAAGACATTCACTTCTCTGGAGCTGACTGCAGACAGCACCCTGGAGGGTCTGCAACACAAAGCTCTACTCTGTGGATGGTATCAGCCTCAGCAGAAGCTTGGGTCTCCAGGAATCTAGTTGTAGGACTGGGGCCTAAGAAAATAGAGGGCAATTGGCATGGCAGAAGAAGGAGGCTATTCAAAATGTCGTTTTTCCTCCAATCACTTTGGGGGGGGATTGAACTCACTAAGGTCTCCCCAATTCCAACTCACCTGCCTAGTTTAAGCTAGTTCTCTAGCCTGCTTCAAAGGGAGCAGAAGAGAAAAAAAGTCATGCTAGAAATGGAGCTGGGCCACCTCCCTCACAGAGGGGTTCTTAGCACAGATCCTCTGCCCTCCTCAGGTGACAACAGAGACACCAGCTGGGACCAGATGCCTCACCTTAGGACAGCTATAGATGGATGAACTGAATCCCAGTTTTTCTTCCTAAGAGTGCTGTGCAGAAGGATGTTCCCGAGGCCATTAAAACCTCAAGCCCAGCTCTTGTCTGAATTCCCAAGCAGCCAGGACAAGAGGATTTGGTAATCCTTTTGGCCTCCTACACAGGGTGGTTTTGGACAGGGAGGCACAGAGACTAAGGCTAGCCTAGTTTCCACAGGTCAGGGTTAAGGCACATTGGTGCAGTGGTGCAGAAGTTAGCCTGCCCTGCCAAGATGCTGTGGATAAACACAGCCTGCTCCCTGTGGATAAACAGCAGCCCTGGAACGTCATTTTCCAGTGATGTCGATCTGGCACCTTTCTCCTGAACTAAATTTCTCTTTAAAGGAGTAAAGTGAAAAAGTGGGAAAACTAACAATGCTAAAAAAAGGCCTGCTATATTTAGAATAAAGCTGAGGACGTATTGGTCAGTCTCCAAGGGAAATGGCCCAATGACCTGATTACTGTTCAGCAAAGTAGATGGGAAAAGCTCAAACTGGAAAACTAAAGAAGTTTTATGACCTTTAAGAACTGCAGTTAGAAAAGTGAATTTAATGCCACTATCTTAACATTTGTTTACAATATTAGTCATTCTTAGAAGAGGGCCTGACTCATGTTGCCAGTTTCTCCTCCTGTATAAACTAAAATACTGTGACATTAAGCAAGTTATTTAATTATTTTAGGCCCCTCCCAAATTAATGCTCTCCTTGTAGTACCTTCTCCTCCCAGTGACACCAAGTCTGCACAGAATAATACCTGGCACTTGTCCATTCCACTCAACTTCAGGCGCCTACTGGAGAGAGCCTAAATTAGAAGCACATTCACTCTCAGCTCCTCATTCACTGCTGAAAAGGATGAACATCTAAATTGTAGCTTTTCACATTTATCTAGGGCTAGATCTTTCTATGCTGGCACATACAGGCATCTCCACTTAGAAACACCTCTAGAATGTTTACTTTGAAGCGTTTATGCTTTCATGACCCGAGAAGGTCCTCTCATGTATTGCTAAAATTATTTTAACTTTCTGAAATGTTTTTTTTTAAGGATTTGGCAACAACAAAGATCACTCCATTGAAATCATCACTTCCAAGCTGCACGTTGCACATTTGATTTTAAAAGATGGGCTCAAAACCATCGTTTCATTTTAAATGTTGATTTCTTCTTCTGCTTGATAAAACCTCTGTTCTAGATGTGTCCTAAGAGAGAAGGTCAGCTCATAGCTGCCAATCTGATACCACCTGCAAAGAGCCAGCAGATCTAACCTCACTGTCTGCTTGAAACTGCAACCCCCAAACGTGCCCTTCAGCCCCTCCAGAAGAAGTGTTCTGGGTAGAGACCTTTCAAACTTGGCTCCTAATCACCACACAGATGTTTAGCTGAAGGATTGTCACCAAGGTGTGAGAAAAAGAAAGCCACTGCAGTGCAGAGCAGCTCATACTTGTTTTCTTTCCTGCTAATTGTCCCTGCGGAAAGCGGATTCCCTCATTAGGCTTCCAACCCCCACTGACTCACCCACTGCCTTCTCCTTCCCGCACATCAGAAATGTTATTCCTCAGGTTGGCAGGCTGGAAAGCTGGCCCTGCTCCAATGCCCACAATGCACTGCCTGGAACACAACTCTTGCACAACTCTCCCAAGGCACCACTTCCCCCATCGCCACCTCCGCTGGCAGAAAGGCATTGCCCTCCCCAGCCCTTGCCTCTTGCCCAACCTGCCCCTGCCTTCCCCTGGGAAACTGGGGTTTGAAATAGAAAATTATGTTCAAAAGCAAAGACACGTGTCAGTGGTAAAAGGGACACCTAAACACAGTTATGGACTGGAAAAAAAAAAAGAAAAATAAAATAAATATATATATATAAAAAGATTAATTGTAAGGAAATCTACAATTTGACTGTGGTGGAGTGGGAAAAACAGACCTGGTAGTGTACTTCATTCCCACTGAATCTGCATGGAGTCCATTTCAGGTTTCAAAGTCTCAGGGTGAGTGTGTGACTTTGTCTCCTGTGGAATGACTTCCACCATCACCAAGTGGATGCCAGTTTAAGCCAAGCTCTATGCCCGAGGCAGTTATCAGAGGCAGCCTGGAGGGAAATTTGTCACTAGCTATCCTAATTCCTTGTTGAGTACAAGCTCTACTTAAAATCAACAGTGAGTGGGGATGTAGGTCACCCTAAACTCTAGAAAAGAGTCAGAGAAGAAAGGATCTACCCAGTGAATGGGCCCCAGTGCACTGCATCAGCTGCCTGTCTCCTAGAGTTACCAACAACAAGCAAACAAGTCCAATTTTCCAATGGGATACTTAATTCCATCTAAGAAACATGGGGGTACTTCCTTTAACTTCCAATAAACAAAATAGGAATATTAAAACTATTTGTTAAAATAAAATGTTATAACTATTCAATTTAAATATTTAAGACCTTTCTCTAAATTAATGACTAGAGGTTTATGATACAAGCCAGTATTAAACATGATTTGTTTACAGCACAATTACATTTTAAAAAGCAAACATTGTCAAACCATTCATGGGGTAAAAAAAAAAAAAAAGCCATGATTGGCATTGTACTAGCAATATAATTTTAATTTCCCAGTTACTGCAGTCTTGCTGTTTGCACTTAAGTCTGTCAAAAATTGTTTCATAAGTACCATTGAACAAAGAGAATGGAAATGAGCAGCCTAGGAAAGCTAGAAAAGCTTTCAGCAAGAATCTGAAGGAAGAGAAGACTAACCAGTACTGCTCAGAAATAGTGGTTTTTACTCTAATGAAAGGAATTTTAAGATACTGAACTTTCCATGCTGCTGAATAATGTCTCCTAAGCAAAATTACGGAGTGGTTTTGGAGAAGAGTGCTAAATTGGTGTGTTGCACTGGCAGTCAGACAGACATCTCCTGGAAGATGTGCTCAGCATCTCTGTGAGGCAGGTTCAGCACTCTGTGGCCTGACTCAGCTCTCGTAAGCAGTGGCAGAAGGAAGAGGGATGGCTATAGAAAAAAAGCCACATCAATCCTACCATTGCAGGGAGACAGACATCTCCTCTTGCTTCTTTTCAATCTCATCATCAACATCTTCATGAAAAGGCAAGAGGTTTATTTGGTAGCACAGAGCCCTATCTTTGTTATTCACAAATCCAGACTACAGAATGTATCATTAGCTATCAGCCAGCTGCACAACATCCATGTCTGAGCCAGCTTTCCAAACCCAGTGCTCACTCCTGGTAAAGCATCACCCAGCAGCAGGCTCTTGGACAACTTGTAACTGTAAGCAGTACGTCTCCAGCCCAGCTTTGGCTTTGTCCTCCTTGGACAACCCTGACATTGCAGCCTTTCATTGAGCAAGAGTAGAGACTTGGGGGACTGAAGTGACCATGGACAAATGATCCCCAGAACCGAAGCCATTCCTTCAGGGAGCCAGCTTCACGTGCAGGAACAACGTGGGGAACTTTGCCTGGAGCTCTGCTCCACTGGAAATAGCACCTTGGCAGCTGGAAGCTTTTTTTTCTGGGGCAGCTTTCAGTATCTGCAGCATTCAGAAGTTACCTTCAGGCAAGAGCCACCCTTCAGTTTGGAGTTTTCACCCTGTAATTATCTCCTCTCAGAGTCAGGCTTTGTTATTTCCTGGTGTCACCTGGGGAGGGCAGGGAACACACTGGGTGTGCATGGGAAGCTCTCCACACCCTCCCTGAGTCTGCTGAACTTTGGAGGTTCTGAGGGCAGCACTGGAAATTGGCATCCTCCACACAAACCTGGAGAACTGCTCAACCAGTTTGAGGGCCTCTGTGCCCAAGGAGGGGCATTCTGCCTGGAGTCAGCTCCATCACTCCCAGCTCCTGACTGCAGCCTTCAGGAGATCACTTCCTTCCCAGTTCAGCTCTTTCTGCAGCCTCTTTGGACTGGTGGCACAGTGAACGTCTGCACGTGTGAGCACCCCCAGCAGCTGCTGGGGCACAACATTCGTGTGTTTTGTCCAACTCACCATTCAAAAAGAGCAGAAAGGAACTCTTTGGAGGTACAAGTAAATCAGGGGTGCTGTGAGGGTTCAATCACCTGATTGCACAGGCTTCTGGGAGGGGACTGTGACCAATGATGATGGGGGTGAGCTGAGCATCACCTACTTGAAGCTCCTCCTTACTTAGAGACATCTTACAAAATGATAAAGATTTTGGATGTGTTAAGAAAAAGAAAGTAAGAAAATGTTACCAGAATTTCCCTAATCACTCTCAAGCTGCTTCTAACCAATGGTTTCAGGGTTTTTTCTAAAAGCCAGAAGAGTAGAGAAAAAGAAGGGTTGTGGGTGTAGGAAGGGAGAGATCCACTTCTGAAGATGTGAAAGATCTCTATAAAATTATTCATGGTGCCAGCAGGGTTCCAGGCAGTTTGGGCTTCCTGCTGGGGCTGTGGATTGGCCAGTGGGCTGGAACTCAACAGCAGCTTGGATGGTATCTGGAGTCTGAAAAGGGAGGAGGATGCGTCCTGGGAGGGACTGGCAAACACCTCCACTTGGGTTGCTAGCAAACATGCACAAGGGTTGGTTTCAGGACCTGACTCTCATTAGCAGTAGTGCCTTGGTTCCAGGTCCTTTACAGGATGCAGGGTTTTAAGAACACATTTTACCATCCATTTAATGTAACAATATTAAGCTAGATTTGGCAGGGCTACTTCAGACATAAAACTTTAAAATGAGCTTTTTCAGAGCATAAAATCACAATTGGTCTTGCTAGTAAAAGGATAAAATAAATGTCTATTCACCCTAATTGCTGTCAAACTTGTGATTTTTTTGTTTTGTTTTCTTTTATATGTAGTAAAGCCAACTCGGTTTTATTGTATAGGGTGCAAACGCCTACCGTATAATATTATAAATCCTGCAGAGAATTAAGCATCTGCACATTTTTCCTGGCTGTTTCTTACTTTAACTCAAAACGTCTGTTAGCGCTGGCACAAAAGAAAATTATGTGGGCGAGCCTGATCCCACCTCTTTTCCAATTCAACTCTTTCCGAAACCTTTGCTCGTGTATTGGCAGCAGGGACTCAATACTCTGAGTGCAACTGATGACATACTTAGGAGCATGTGAGAGTGTCAGGAAAGGATTCTGATACAGAACGTTCATGGGCTTTATCCACCTCATTATCCCAAAAGGAGAAAAATAAAAGTTGGAAGGAGTCAGCCTCCCAAAAGCTCAAGATGGAAAATAATAATTATTAGAATTACTCCAACTTCTGAGCCAATATAAGGACTGTTGGATCCACAGTCCACAAGCTGAGATCTCTGACCCTTGCTAAACTCTGCTTTGGTTAAGAAGTCCTCAGATCTCCCTATGGTTACAGAACAGTTCTGCCTCCCTGCAACCTCCTCTCCAGCTCTGGCTTCGCTTTGTCCCTAAAAGCACCTACAAGGAGCTCAGAGAGCTTTTGTAATTTGTTTGCCCAAGTTAATTGCACTTGCTGATGTCTCGTTAAGGAGTGTGGACAGGAATTGCTCCCATTTCACCTGTTTTGTACTTGTAAACAAATAAATCTGTTAAAGGAAACAATTTCTCTGGCAGGCTGCAGGTAGCCTCAGATGTAAAAGCAGTGCCTGAGGAGGTGTTGGATAACCGGGCACAGGCACCCAGCAAATGCCTACAGAAAGCACTGGGGCACAAAAAGAACAAAAGCCTCTCAGCTAGGACTGTATTTATTTCCCTGGAAGGCTTCTCTAGCCTTAACAGAGATGGCCAAGCTACCCAAGAGCTATTCAAGAACAGCCACCCCGGAGATGGTAACAGGAAAATGGAATATTAGAAACGTGCAGATTTTTTTGACAAACAAATGAAGATTTTTGCTGTTTGGCCTTCCCTGGGCCAGGGCTGAGGGGGCTGCAGAAGCAAGGACAGGCAGCCTGTCCCCATGGTCTCACCACGTCTTTGCCTTCCACCACCACTTTTCTTGCCCTTTAAGAAAAAACATTCTTCCTTACTTTGCCTTTATGGCAAAGAGCAAGAAATGTATTTGCTTATTTAGAAATTGAACTAATTTTCTCCTAAGGAACAACGTGAACTTCAGGTTTCTCAGGTTTCTCTGGGATTTGCAGCCATTGTGAGCACTTGGGCTGAGCAGCACAAGACACGAGTTAAAAAGTTATACTTTCCCATTGTTACTGGTGATTCCAAGGAGACCCAGTCATGCCAGGCATCCCCTGTTGGTAATACTGCACAAATGTGAGCCAAAAAGTAGACTCTTGCTTCCAAAACAATTTCCTCATTTCTCTTATTTGCTTTATTATCACTTCAATCTGCAAAGGAAGGCTCACTAAAGCAGAGGTTGAAAAAACCCCAAACATTCTCCACCTTATAGTTTTAAATTTATTTCTTCCAATTTTGTAAAAATCATTATTCCCCCCCGAAGTTTCTAAAAAAGCAAAGTAGAAGTTTTGAATCGTGACCACTTTGAAAACAGAAAAAAAAATTAATTATAGACTTTTAAAATGAATTGAGGAGATTTCCACTGCATTTCTTTCTGTTGTTCCTCCTCCTCTCTGAAAGTAGGGATTTTTCCATTACAAACTTTAAGGACTTGCAGGAGAACTTCCAGCCTCCCAGCCAGCCCTAGCACAGCTGAGGGCTATGCAGTATATGGATTCTTCCACTAGATGTCCTCGATTAAAATATTATTTACATTGATTAGGGTTGAAGGACGTTCCTGCAGCCCAGTTCTTTCCCTCTGATGAGAGGAATGCTGTGGATAGGGCAATGGTTTGGGACACTCAATGCCTGCCTTGCTTCTAACATCCCCAAAAGAAGGCAGTGGCTCCCCTGGTGCTATGCTGACTTCTCTGATCAGGCAGTGCCAGACCTGCCAGCTTTGGTTTAAGCAGCTCTTTCAGGTCTGGAAGAGTTAAAAAAAAAAATAAATTGTACATATACTTTACAAACATGGATGTGCTGGGTCCTACCCCCAGCTGTGTACTGTGTAATTATAGCTGCTGGTTCTGGTTTGCTTTCTTTTGTTCTAGTGTGGAGGTCTGTTCTCAGCCTGCCACAACCAGAAAAAGCATCTCACTTGTTCCTTCTTGCAAAGCTTTTTGCTGTCCTTCAGGAGAGGGAAGGCTTTAATCAGACACTGTAAATGCCTGGAGACAAACTGCAAGACAAGCAAAGCAAAAAACCCCAAAATTAAACCCCCTAAATATTCTCAGACCGCTCCAGGTGCAGAACATAACACATGGTGAGAACCATGTTAAACTGTGTTTCTTATTGAGATGAAATTAAAGGAATTGGATTAATGATTACATAGATAGACACACATGAAAACAGATTGACTACAGATAGGGAAACAGGTGAGTACAAATAGGATAGGAGATAAGGGGAGAGGTGGGTTAATTAAATTGCTTTTTAAAACACAAAGATTTGTGTGAGGCAAGAAGGAATGCTAACACAGTGACTGGTTTTTATTTTAACTCCACACAATCAAAAAGCCACCATGCACATTGTCACTGTTAGTTGTATGACTTTTAAAGGGAAGATGCTCAAAAAGAAGGGCAGAGAGTACTAAGATTGGACACATACAGACCAGAAACCAGAGCCATGGTTCCCCTCTCCTAGCATCAGCTCTCCAAAGTTTCAGCATCCCATTTGAAATCCGCATCCAACTCCCTCTCAAGTCAATGGGGAAAAAGAAGAGTTTGCAAAGTCTCCCTAAAACTGAGAGCTAGGGAAGCCAAGAGGATTCAGCCCTCATGCTGGCTGTCTGCCTCTCCTCCCTTTGACTGTAGAAGGAGCCCAGCTCAGCTCAGGTCAGACACCTACATGGTTACATCCAGCAGCAAGTCGTGCCATTCTGCTAGAAAGTGTAAATCAGTCAGAAATAACTCTGAAGAACCAGTCACTCTCTTTACACACTTCCCTTCTTTAGAGAAAATCACTGAACTACTCATATCCAGTCTATTTTTCTGGTTGGTAGCAGGATACTGTTTGGGGAAGACTTAAAGATGATTGAGATTTTTTCTTTTTTTTTCTTCTTTTTTTTTTGGTCCTGGAAGAAAGTAAATTGACAGATGAATGTAGAAACTCTCACTGGAAAACCATGTCCAGACTGGTCTGTAGAGAAAAAAATACAGTGATAACAAGGCAAATCCTGCAATTTCAGGTTTATATTACATTCATGAGGCAATGGGGAAAAAATACTCCTCAGCTTTTAAAACTGTCCTCTCTGCAGCCAGCAATCTCAAACTCTCCATTAGTTGTGCAGTAAAAGTCAGTAAAAGATGGAAACACACAAAATATGGGATGAGAGTGCAGTGGCTGGAGGATGATTGCTGTGGTGTTGCTTTTGTATAACATGATATAGTAACCTGCAGAAGTGCTGGTGTATTTAGACAGTTTATTGTAGCTTGCCAGGATCTTCCTAAGTGGAAGAAAAAAATGGACAATGTGTTTTACGTATTTCCCTGGGCTCAATTTTCCTTAGCTTTGAATGCAAGAAATCCTGGGTATCCTCTTCCATCTATCAACACAGATCTTTGGCCAAATAATATTCAGGAATAAACATTCAGAAGCTCATCAAGAATGAATTAGGTTACAGTCCAGCCAAACCCTCTGTCTCTGTGTATCTGCCTTTTCTTGTCTCAGAATTTGATTGATCAACAGTGTCAAGGAGTAGTCAGTCAGCACTGGGGATTCCCAGTCCTGATAAATCACTGCCTGCAGACAGGAACAGTTAAACACCATCCTCAGACTGGAGGAAGAGAATTGCCTGAGACATGGAAGGAACAAAACGAAAGGGAGACAGGGCTGGGGGGAGAGAACAGGAGAGCTAATGTTTCTTTAGTAGAGCAAAGTTTTCTAAAACTATCATAATTCTATTACAGGGTCCTTGGTAAGAGCATATGGTTTTATCTGCGGTGCTAGAAAAACTTCAATACTTGGAAATCTTGTTTCCTTTCTTAGATTCATCACTAGCTTGTGCTGGTAGTCTTTCAAAAATGAGGATTATGATATATCTTTCCCCTGGGCAACTGTAAGGCTCATTTACTCCAAGTTTGCAATTCTGTGCTTTGAGATTATCATATGGAAGATAGCTTAAAGGGCAGTACATTTCTGTGGGGGAACAGGTACCCAATATATTTGCAAAGAATCAGTCTAAGTGCAAAATTTCAAAATATAAGCAGAAAAATAAACCAAACAAACTAAACTGACACTGCAAACCATAGTAAAGATTACAATTTTGTTTCCAACTAGACAAGAAACCTTTGGTTGACTTAACCTACAAAAGATAATAATGTGCAATTAACATGAAACAAATGACAGGTCTTATTATTGCTGGAACCAAAAGCACCTCTAGGACAGTTTTCCATTCTTGGCTCAGCCTGACCTAAGTGAATAGGTTTTGGGATTTTTTTTTTTTTTTTTTGTTATTTTTTTGTTATTTTTTTATTCCCAGAATCAGGTTTTAAGAGCCCAGGGTGCAAGAAGGCACTATGGGATACAGCAAGGGATTATTTTAACGAGACCTCTTCCTGAAAGGCAGTTATTATGAAACTTAGAGATGTGTCTCTGATAAACAACACCCACCTTCCCCAGCCTGCAGCCTGTTTGAAGTGGCATGTGGCCAGAAACGAGCTTTGTCAACAGGTTTAATTTGGGTTCTTTTAATTCAGGGCTTGGTTTGCTTCAGAGAGAGGTTGCAGTTCCCCGACTAGGAATCCAACAGATTTTCTGGATTTTTTCAGTGCAGATAAAATGTCCACAAGGTTGGAAGCACCACAGGACAGAGTACAGATGTGAAAAGAAAACCAAAGGTGGGCTGACATCCAGCTTTATTTTTAATGTCACATCAAAGTATGTTGTTATTCCTTATTTACAAATCCATCCTCTGAAAAGCTTAAATCCAGATGCTGGTGCTTTCAGGGTAGATCCAAGCAATCCATGCCTAATGCACAACACTTCCTAGGATTTTATGTGAAAAAGTGTTAATGGGTGTCATCAAGGTGTGTCTGTGATCCAAGGACCAGTTCCACAGCCATGCCAAGCACCCCATCAGGCTCAAAACAGGAGCAATTAAGCTCAAATAGCCAGAATCAGAAGCCACTCGGAGAACACACAGATCAGAGAAGAATCAATGAGAAACTCTTCAGCCCTCCCTGAATTCACGAAATAAACCAAGTAGCGGCTTCCCTTCACAATTTCGGTAGTTCCTTTCCAAGCCTTTAAAATCAGCGTACAAAGAGCAAACAAGGCTCCCATCCCTGTCATCTATCCATTTTACAGATGAGCCAATGAAAACACAAAAATGGGAAAGAGAAATATTTCAAAGCACCCATCAGTTTTCAGTGCTGAAGTTTTTCTATCTCTTCCTGATGTCCATTGGAATAGAAGGTACTCAGAATATTTAGCACCCCCAAAGAGTGATAACGCATCAGCTTAGCCTCTGGGTTCTGTTTCAGCCTTAGGAGGGTTAGAAAACTGACCAGTGAGCTCACATTTCTTGCTCTTAATTTTGTGACCTAGCTCCAGTCCTTGAAACTCTTCAGATGAGACAGATGAGCTCAGTGTCCATCCTGCCTGTCTATTCTCTTGATTATATTTTCTTTTTCCTTTTTCTTTAGATATTGGCCAGGGCATTAAAATATTTTCAATAACTAAAGCAAGCTGCTGTGAGGCTGCATGTGCTGCAAAGTGCTAAATTTCATCCACAACTACTGTAATAATTCTTGCAGCAACCATTATGATCCTTCCAGATGTTGGTACATGCATTATGCTTTCCAAGTACAACTTAAATCCCACATGTATCCCAAAACCACATGGAAGGGAAATGTTAGATCTGGGGGTGGACAATGTCTGCATAATTTCCTTAGCTCACTGCAGTTGCTGTTCTCTCTCGATTCCCTCCTCTCTCCTGCACAATTAGCCTAATGAGTGCAAATAGGCATGAAGGATTTGCTGCAATAAAGGTGGCATGTAGTGACAAGCAAGGGTTTGAGACAGCCACCAGGTTTTGTGTGCTAGCACCCAGATTCCTTCCACAGATGTGTGATGCTTCAGATTGCCATCCTACCAATCAAATACTGACCCAACATTAGAACTGGGATGCATTTAAAATAATTCCTGAGGTTTCCAACGTGCCTATAATTGTTTTCCTTTTCCTCTCTGCTTCTTCAGCAGAAGCAAAACCCAAGGTGAGGATTCTAAACAAACAAACAGACCAGCAACACCCTCCTTTGCACAGATTTCTTTTTGCTCATCTTTGGCTTTATTTGAATAGTGGATTTTCCCTTGCTGCTCCTTTGAATTTTGACCGCAAAAAATATATATATAGTACTAAAAAATAGTCTGCAAAATGAAAGCAATGTTGTTAAATCCACTCAAGGATAAATAAACCCAGCTCCTCTGGGATTTCTACATTAAAAATAAACTGTGCTGTCAGTTATGGGTCTAGATTAGGTGGAGGGCAAAGGAAGCATTATTTATTTATCCCTTATTTCCTACTAGCTTCTGGTGCCCTCACAACACTGGATAACTCTCCAATGTCAGGGCTCATGGGCTCAGAGGAGTACAACCACTGGCAGGGACAGAGGGCTTCAGGATTGACTTCAGATGTTACACTGTCATGAATTATTAGTCTAATTTTAGTACTTTTGTTGGTTCAGGTATGACCTTTCCATGCTGTTCTTCAAGCTGCCAAGTATCTTGGTCAGACCGAAGCAAACCTCATTTCTAGTGATTTGTCCTAATAACAATATTGCTTTTTCATCATGTCACCTGGCACTGTAATCCCAACATATTCTGTCTGATGATGTGACCCCAGTCACCCAGCAGTGACCTGGGCAATTTCCAAATGCTCCAGCCAGTTGGAAGGATGAAGGGGAAACCACAGGGACTCTTCTGGAGACCAGCCCTTATCTGGGGTTCCCTTTAAAGGCAAGAACATTACATGAGACAAAATATTATATGTCCCAGGAAGGCCCTCTGGGGTGATGCTGTCTTTGGTGCATGCCACCTGGCAGTGTCCTGACCCTGTAGGAGAAATCCTCCAGTCCTTGCATGAGTTGTCTTTATCATACCATATGCAGCATGAAAAATGCCACATCAGGGCTTCCAAAGAAGGACCAGGCTCTCCTTCTCATGAAGGACTCAGCTCTGGTCCTCTGCCTGGCAGCAAACTGCACTTTTACTTGGCCACCTACTGAGTGGCAACATGTTTGAAGGCAGAGCCCTTTCTGAGCTGTTCACAGCATCAGTTGTTAAGGTTAAGTACTCTCTTGCCTGAAAAATATTTTTTCTTGACATCTATTGTATGTCACAGAGCAAAAAGCAGCAGGTCTGAACAGGAGAGTGAGTGAAAAAGAGCCCCATTTGCTACCTTGAGGCATTCTGTGCTGATCAGACAGGTAGATAGGGGCTCTCCTCCTCATACAATCAGCCTGGAAGTGGAAGTCAA
This sequence comes from Phaethornis superciliosus, assembly GCA_023637945.1. Taxonomy (NCBI): domain Eukaryota; kingdom Metazoa; phylum Chordata; class Aves; order Apodiformes; family Trochilidae; genus Phaethornis; species Phaethornis superciliosus. Next base: position 10,212,007 of record JAJQWJ010000021.1, on the reverse strand, counting down.
GACCACATGTTCAGTGCTGCTCTTTGCAGATGACTTATCACTAGAGATGCTCATTTTCCCTCTTGTTAGCATAAGTGTAAAAACAAAATAAAGAGGAGCAAATGGAGTAGGAGGTAGTGAGGGAAGAGTAGGTCCTAAATTGAGAAGAATGGTGAAAAATCTCCAGCCACTGGTACAGTAAGTGCTGCTGCCTGGAAGTGTGGTCATAATCACATGCAAATTCTGGACAGTAGAGAGAGAAAAGACAGCAAAGGAAATTATAATAGCTGTTTTATAGAAGAATGGTTAATTGGGTGTAATTAGGGTTTGAAAATCCTGCAGCCTTGTTGCACTTGTGACACAGCTTCTCCTCTGATGGTTTTGGGCTCAAAGGGTATCAGAGCTGACAAATCTTACTGGGCCCAACTAAGATGCTGGAAAAAAACAGGAGAAAGCCCTGGGACAAAGACTGTAGGAGTACACCAACTCCACAGTGCTGCTGGCATGCTCTGCAGCCACCTTTCCTCTATTTCTCAACCTCTAAACCAACTTTGGATTTCTTGGTCCAAAGCCCCTCTCATTGGCCTGGGGAATGAAGATACCCCAGTGCTGTCCCAGCTCCCTCCCCACACTGGAAAATTCACTTCTAAGCATTGCAGCCTTGGTCTCATGGAACATTACCATCTGTGTACCAAAAGCTGTCCTGGCCAGAAGATGTTTGAAGCAAAGTGTCTGCAGTGATGCAGCTGCAGTGTCACTCGTACAGGAAATCTGGGCAGCTGTGGGAGGGCTGGGGAAAACTGGAACCCATGCCAGTGGTATTTTATGGGCAGATCAGGACTTCACAGTGGTGTGGTGAGGCCTTGTGCTTATAAAACACTTAGGTTATAAAAAGTGCTAATTGGCATTTTCTGCCCTTGGCAAGAACATTCTTTGGCTCCTAAGTGAAAGAGCAGGGGGATGATTTTTCATCTTGGACTTTAGCTGGTGGTAGCTGGCTGGGAATAGAGGCAGAAACAGCTTGGTCTTGCCAAGTGGGAGAAAAAGGGTTAAAGCTCCCACTCACCTCAGTGTTGCATTGAGACAAAGACTTTCCAGCATCCCAGTAGAAGCTGTACTGGAAATTTCAGGCAATGGCACTAGATAATACTGCTGCAATGTTGGCTTAGAGCTTATTTTTAAATCTCCTTACAAGGCAAGGGCACTAGCAGTCATTACTTGGCACAAGCAGCTTCCAAAGCAGGAGCCTAAGGTCATCAGTCAAGATATTCACACTTGGGACATAAAAGCTTCCTCTGAAGCAAGGGAAGAGAAGCATTTTGCAAACAATATCCAGTGCAGAGTAAAAAGATTTTTACAGGGAGTGCAAGGTGATTATCAGGAAGGAGTCAGAAATGACAAGTATATGAGCAGGACTGAGCTGCTCCAGAAAAAATAGATAAGAAAACATTAGAAAGGAAGATCTGCTAATGAGTGTCAGGGCAGTGCCCATGGGCTGGCTCAGCTGTGACAGGGCCATTCCTGCCAGAAGAGGATGCTCTTCTCCTCTGACTGAGCAGTTTCCTTTTTATCAAATATGTGGTGCTAGAAAATTATTAAGCATTTAAGAAACGAAAACATTAACTGCTCCATATTTGATGTGAAGTATTACTAGGATCAACTGAAGAATAAGAACTGTATTTCCTTCATGGACTTTCTATATATTCATACTATGTATACAAATTACAGATAGTATTTATACAGATTTTTTGGGTCATTTGACCTTGCTGCTGAAGGGCAAATGTGAAGATTCTTCAGGAAACACAGCTGTTCAAAAGAGGGGTTATTGTACAGATGGCACATGACAGAGATTAATATATAAATAAGATGCTCAATAAACAGAAATCTGTCAATTCTGTATCTGAAGCCTAGAAAAACCCATGGTCATGGATTAGGCACTACTTGTTATATTGTTCCTCATCATTTTGACATTTTAGAAAAAAAAAAAATCGGAATTAGAATAACTGCAGTCCCTCCTGAAGAAGAACTGTGTTTGCTCTTCATGAATGAACCTCACTCAACAAACCTTTGTCTCCAAGCCGGTTTTTATTCTCCATCAGCTGACTTTTCACATCCTGATTCAACAAAGCACTAAAGCTTGAACAATTATTTATGGCGTAACTCGTGCTTTAAGCTGCTCTTTGCTGAACCTTGTTCCCAGAATTTATGTAGGGAAAGATGTAGCCTTATGATGCCAGGAAAATTCTCAGTAACACAGGCGAATGAGATAAAGGCCTGGGAGGCACCTTACACCTCCTGATGAGCAGTATTTTCCTTGCATTGCAAAGAAACTTGGGGCAGACAAGGGGAGAGGGAGACACAAGCCATGCCAAGCCATGGAGTAGCAGAACCTAGAATATGTTACATGGTTTTTACAGGACTGGGGGCAGCAACAGAAGAGTCAAACTAATTTCTCTTGTCTCTTTTCTAGTTCTCCTTGGTATGGATGATAATGAATGATGACAGTGATTTCTTCCTTCAGGCTTTGGATGAAGTGGTGCCTAATACAGACCAGCACTCCCAGGTTTGCCTAACAAATGCCACCAGTGTTCTTTTAGGGATTCAAAGCTCAGCCTAAGGTTGGGATTTCCTCACTTTTTTTATTTTTACTTCTTCCTTTCTTAGCAAATGGTCACCAGGAATGTTGTGAAGAAACGGTAGCAAGCATTAAAAGGAAATAAAGACGAAAAAATCAAGATTTTTTTTATCTGCCTTCACCAGAACCAGCATCTTTTCTCTTTCCACTTCTCATCCATAAGCCTCTTCTTTTCCACTGAGTTTTTCTTGCTTTTCCCATGATTCACCAAGCTCAGAACAGACACGGGTGTGTAGGTGGCATGTGCAGCACCAAGCACCCGGCGATGAAATCCCCCTCGGGGCTCTCAGGTTCCTCTGCCAAAGGAAGGGAAGTGGCAGAACAAAAGGATTTGATATTTTTCCCCAAGATGTCTGCCTCACGTCTCACGCATGAGGAAAAATATTCTACAAGAGACACAGTCAAATCCATCTCCTGTTGCGATTGTCAATTTTCTGGATGACTGGAAGTCTGTAACCTGTACCTGAACCTTTCTGGTTGCTCAGTCTGTGGGAATTATTTTGGCGGAAGGCAAGACAAAACAAGTCCCTGCTGACTGCAGCAGAAAAGCTGACAGCCAAACGTAATTCAGGAAAACCCACAAGCTTACTCAGGCACCGTCGCCTGCGGATATTAGGGTCGGATCCTGTGAAGTGCTGAGGACTTCCTACTGCTTCTCTCCACCCAGGTAGCAAAGTTGAGGAGGAGAACAGAAACCCCCCCCTGAGCCCCAGCTCAATATTCTGCTCCCTGCCTCCTCCTTGCTGGCTAAGCCTGTAACTTTGCATGTTCTAATTTTTAATTAGGAAAGGTCTCAGTGTTTCAAGGTCACAAAAGAAAGACATTGAGAGGGAAGGGCTTTGGAGGAGCATGCACAGTTAGAACAAGGAGGAAGGTAAACACCAGATTTCCTCTTCAGTCATTCATTATTTGCATATTACAAACTCAAAAATCCTGCTGTGAACGACCAAGTTATGTTTTGGACTTGATATTTTTTCCTCTTTGGTTATAATCTGTGCTTAATAATTAATTGCAGAAAACCTTAAGACTACTCCTCCTGGAAATTATGCACTTACACTTGTTAAAAATGTCCTCTGTTAATTACTCACAGTGAGGATCTGCATAAATTCACTTTGATGATGTGTTTCATTCTGGGTAAGTTATCTCCCGGTGCCCCAGGGTCACAGGTCAGTGTGCAGGAAAAGGGAAGCATACAGACATAGACACGAGTGATGCCTGGGACAGAAAACTCAGTGAAACATTTGGAAACAGTGAAAGTGAGAAATCATTGTATGGAGATGCTTCTTCACTCATGGTGTCCAGAAATTAATCACAAAACCAAACCTCAGTGAATATTCTGCCATTAGCTCAATCCATTTTGAACTCAGTAGCTCTGCTCTCCTACTTCTCTTTTCCAGGCAGAAGACAGCTCTCTAGGCAGCTCTGCATGGTTCTTACTAGAAAAGTGATTATTCAGTGTTGAAATTTTTACTTCTTTATATGTTTAATGCGTCTAGAAGTGCGTTTATACAAAAATAAATATATGTATTGCAAGACCTCCTATGCATTCTTGTCTGGCACAGGGACAGAAAGCTCCCACACTCACCCTGCCTGGGGAACAGGGCACATCTGACTTCTGTCCTAAGCCCCAAGTTTGAATTAGGATTCATTTTCCATGGAGAATCCTTATTCGGCATCAGGCACCTCTTTGCTCAGCAGATCCTTGCTTTTTATTTCCAAATTGCAGCATTACAGGATTTAATTTTTCCTTTTCCTGTCCCAAATGTTCCCTGGTTCCCCAGCAAAGACAGTCCATCACCTCTTCCAGAAAATGACACTTTCTGCTCCTCAGTACAGACCCCTCTGAAGCACTTCAAGAGGCTTCCCAGTCCTTCACCCCCTCCACTCAGCTTCTGGCAATCTTTTCATTAAGTAGAATTAATGAATAAGTAAAATAATCTGAATTTGTCTGGAGCTGTGCAACACACAATGCATTATATAAAAATAAAATTGAAATATAAAATGTCTCCTATCACCTGTACATAGCACCCATGGAACAGTCAATTTCCATTTAACACCACTGTCACCCTTTGAAAAATAGTTAAAAGCTTTAAATCTCCTAAAAAACACAATTAGAGGTGTTTAGCTATTGAGCAGAAGAGAATACGCCTCTCTTCAGATCAAACAGTAAATGCTTTAAGAAGTTAGAATACATTTATTGGAGGGAAGGGAAAAAAAAAAAAAAAAAGAAGAAAAAAAAACTTGCGGATGTTTCAGAGGTCACTTGAAATTGCCTGGGAGACCATTTCATTTGATCCATGGAGGTCAATGTTTATATTTTTTGCTATTTATGTGTGAAGTGTTACATGAGTATCATTTGATCATTGATCATTTACTGTTGCGTTTTGTCTGGTTTTGTCTAAAAGGTGAGAAAGTATAAATTCCAAAGATTTGGATCTGTGGACAAGAGGAGTTACATTGAAACAAACTGAATGAGCTCTGGCTTTGTCCAGGTTTCCTCCTGGGAGTTGCTGATCATTTTCATGACTTCAAACAACGAAAAAACATTGACTTGATGGTACAGCAAGAAAATTATTGATTTTTCTTTGTATAGCCTGCCAGTTTTCTGCAGAGAATGGCTCTGGCCAAGCATGAAGGAGCTGCAGAGGGCAGTTAGGGTGCATTATACAATGGGGACATGGAAAATCTCTGGTGAGAGATTATTTTCCCTCTGGCGTAGTTGTTCTAGGAAAGTGATGTAGATTTGTAGATGTGACCCTATGTTTCAGTCATAACAAACCTCACAAGGTCCAGAATGCTACAGAATTCAGACTTAACTGAAAGAAAAGAAGCGGCAAGAAAGGAGTTTTTCAGAAGTGAACAACAGAGGATTCAATCATTATTTGATCTGATACTCTTTATATGATGATGTCCTTTATAATTTTTTTTAAAGTAATTTTTTTCTTAATTTATAAAGCAAAAGAAAAAAATTGTTTGACACCTAGACTTCTCCTTTAAAGCATCTCAAGTCTTGACTTTCATGTTGTTAAACCAGAATAAAAATACTTATCACATAAACCAATTTGAAAACCTGTTAATTAACAAAATTACAAAAAGAGTAAGGAAGAAAAAAAAAAAGCAAAATATCAAGAAAACTTGCCACAGGTTTTCTCTAAGCATGGGTGGAGTGGAAAAAGTGAGCCAAGATAATTACCCACACTTAGTCATAAGGAGCAGGAAACACAGTAAAAGAGAAAAAAAAACCTAATTGGAGCTAGTTTTCATATATATATATTAAGGTGTTAATTTCCATCACATCATACAATGCAAGAACATATGACTTGAAGCACAGGATCCTTCCCCTGCATGTGAAATGATTAAAAAAGAAAGTTCATGTGCAGATGTTGCTATAGGCACACATGCACTCAGATCCAGCAGCTCTGCAGTGCTTTGTGTTCATGGCAAGTTTGGGGTTTTGCTCTCAGCCATAGGCTGCTGCTCACCCTTCTGCAGAGGAGCACAGGAGAGACAAAAAACAAAAACCAAAACTGGAAAGCCAGCAGGCGGCAAGCCAGCTGCATAAGCTGACAGAAAAGAGGTCTCTATCTTACTGTAGGCCGGGTCCAACGAGGTGTTAGATAACCACAAATCCTCAAGGTAATCAGGAATGACCACAACAAATCTTAATTCTTTCAGAAAGGAATGGAAAATCCATCTTTTTGCTGCAGGGTTTTTTTCTATTGAAGAGCACAAGAACAAAAGCTGGACCTACTTCTGTGTTTGAGGGCTGGTGGAATGTGTCCTTAGCCTGCTCTGACAGTTTCATTTCAAGGGAAATTTGACCAATCCATCTCCCTGGTTTTTCTGCAGTTTGAAATGATCTCTATGACAGAAGAGGGAGATTTTCAGGCTTCCCAAAGGCCAGAGCTCTCTGGTATAGAGATGTAGCCTACCCAGCCAAGAGACTGAACTTCTGGATCATGAGGAACCCCGGTGTCACAGCCTGCCCTTGCTAACTTTGGGTGTTGTCCTTGTTCATCTTTATGTCATGCCATGTCAGAGTTTTTAGAATTACGTGTACTGATGGGTTTGTTGTTCTAAAGGGTGGTGGTGTTACAGGCACAAGTTCTGCTCTAGTAATTGCCTTTCAGAGCTGGACAAGATGTGGAATGGAAAGTCACCTAAGAATTAGCATGGAAAAAAAACAGAAGTAAGCAAACAAAAAACCTCATATATTTGTATTTGCAGTGAGAGGGCCTTTCTCCACCCATTTGTGCTGTCATTGTTGTAGAAAGACATTTGAACAACACTCACTAACCTCTAAAGAGAGAGAATGTTAATTTGGGTGGCAACATGGAAAGATGCTGGCACAACCAGGACAAGTTAAGAAATTAATTTCACTAGGCAACATAATGTCAGAGACAATTCCTAAACTGTTCCATGAGATCGTGTCTCTTACCTTCTCCTCTTCATCTATGTTCCATCTAAAAATAGCAGGTGCTTATCCACATCCCTGGGAAGTGTCACCACAGATACCTGTCAGCAATACCAGAAGTCCAGCTGTCTCCAAAAAGTTTAAGAAACCCCAATTGCCCCACAGGGCTCCCAAATGCCAACCAACCCAGGCATTTAGGTATCCTCATTTTCCTTCTATCTACTCTAATGAGGTAGATACCTCATTTACAGATTTCTCTTCCTCTAAGGAAGATTTCTCTTCCTCTTCTCTTTCCTCTAAGGTATGAAGGGAGTTGATTTCCATTGGAATTGTCTCATGCTTCATCTTTGACTCCAATAAAAAAGGCAGACCAGACCAGACCAAATGTGCTGAAACATCTGTGAGGTTCCTAAACCAATAAGCTCCTCAGGTAACCTTTGAGCTTAAGACAATTGCTTGCATACAACAGCCACAGAACTTAAAAAAATCAGAAGGATATCCATGCTACACCTGAGAAGGTAAGAATTTCACCCAAATTAGTCTTAAACCTGGCTTTCCACTATGCTTCAAGACTTAGTGGTGATACATAGTCTGATGTATTCACTACCAGACAAAAAGATGAAGAATCATACTCAATGCCATACTGGGTCTGTAGGATCAGCAAGAAGATAAATCCTCCCTGAAGTCAGCCATCTGATGCAAGGAGATGGGCTCCTTCTTAAGAAGTTTGGATGTAGAGATTTGGTCAGCCCTGTGACCAAGGTTATAGTCTGAGAAGCTTATATGTTGCATTTTGATGTGTCATAGTTTTACAATGTCACCTTAGTCACCTCCTTTCCTCATAAGAGTAAAGTTATTTACAACTTGTCTGTCTTCTGGAACCAGAAAGAGTGATCATCAGGCAGCTGATGCATTCTCCAGAAAATACAGGAAGAGATCCCATTCCATAATGATTTATGCTTGTTGCTTACAAGCAAAAAATTACAAAGACAAATGTCAGAGAGCTCTTCTCCTACCATTCCCAGCAGATGGGCCATTTGAGCCTTCTGGTGCCATTTTCTCTCGCTGTTCTCCTCTTCCTCCCAGAACTCCTGGCAGTCTGTCTGGGGCAGGACATCAGTCTGCCATTCTCCTCACGGATCAGCCACGCCGCTGTGGAATTTTTATTGGCCATAAATATTTTATTGGCTAGATTAATATGATTTAAAGTGTTGCACCTAGTAAATACTCGGTGCTATTTGGTTTAGCAATACCTGTGGAAAAGGGTAACCTGGGGACCCAGGCAACGTCGGGACTAGTGGAAGTAGGGGAACTGAACAGCTAGAGGGGGGCCTGGATGAAGGATGATCTGAGGTTGGTCTTGGAGGGAGGTCCCTGTAGCAATGGGACTCTCCACTGGTACATGCTGCTACCATGTGTTGTAATGTTCCACTTCACTGACTGTCAAAGCTTTCGACAGTCTCGCCTGCTGACTCTGTGACCAGGGGATCTCTTTCAACACAGGGAAAGTCTGCTGAGGGAAAGAAAGAAAGAAATACTTTTTTTAAAAAAAGAAATAAATGGTAGCTGGCTTTCTGGTGGTCTCGTATTTATTGCCTGTAGATTTGCTGTTGGAGTCCCACCTCCGTTGTAGAGGTCAAAGCTGATGTGTATTGTTATAGGATGCAGGACATGGCTTAGAGGTGCTTCAGCTATTGTCACAACACTTGGAGGGGGAAAGGGATGTTTGTGAAAAGATTTTTATAGTTTTGTAAAGACACGTGGATTCCTGGCTCCAGGAGAAATAATAAAAGACCAACTTACTTCAGAAAGTGAACGGAGAAAAAATAAACAGGACAATATGCTAAGGACCATCTGTTTTCTTCTCCCTGCCAAATATTTGCTCAAAACAACTAGGAAAAAGTGACCAACAGGGACTCAAGAGGTTCATTTCAGAAAAAAACTGTCATGTTCAACTGAAAACCTATCTGAAACAGCAGCCCTCCTGTCTTATCTCTCCTGGGACTGTTTGCTGTCACTAAGGGGCACTGGTGCATTCTGCACTACTTGGTATTGCATAAAGACATTTTGCTTCTTGCTTCTTAGGTATGCCAGGGAAAAAAAATACAAATAGAAAACTATCTGAAACACTATAAAAGATGGCACCAGGAGACCTGGATGTCCAAATACACAAACACAAGTGGAAGAGGGTGCAGAAATTACATTGTCATGTCCATGAGCTCTTCTTCAGTGGAGAAAAGTTGTCAAGAAGAAAGTTAAATGTGCCATGGTGCACCTAAGATGGAAAATGATCTTACTGCAAAGGTTTCCTTGTGATTTCTTGCGTGGGTTTTCTGGTCACTTCCTTACAGTTTGTCTCACCCAAGACAGGAAGATGCAAAGACAGGAGGCAGCCCTTCCTTACCAAACAAATGTAAAGATCATCCAGGTGTAGCATAAAATGATAAGTTTCTATTAAAAAAAACCCAAACCCTACGACAGGGTAGTAGGGCTGTGAAAACAGCCTTCCCCAAACCAGGGAACCTTCAGAGATTCCTCAGTCAGAAAACTGTAAATGACTTCTGTAAAATTCTCAAAGATGGCACTTTCTAGAATATACGGTTGTAATATTCATTAAAAATAAACACATCAGGGTAGAGAGCTACCTCTAGGACTGGAAAAGCAAAAGCTTCATCAGCTCCTTATGTCACAATAAATAAGTAAATGCAAACTTTCTGCAAGGCAGAGGCGTAAAGGAGTGTGTCACGCAATGACGATAAAATATTGCCATCTGTTGGCATCCTGTGCAAGGAGATCCAGACACATTCCACGCTTATTTCACACTGAGAGGAGAGCTGGTGTACCAGAATGGCCCCCCAGAATAAAGAATTGTTTCAATAGACAACCTTTGTTGTTGTTGTTGTTGTTTGGGTTGTTGGGTTTTTTTTATTTTTGGGTTGGCTGTCCTGGGGATTCAGGATTTTCATCTCCCTCCACTCCTTCCCAGCCATGGTATGCAGTCACACAGGTTTGGCCAAGCCCAGAAGCTGGATCTCCAGGGTTCAGGGGCTGCACTTGGAGAGCTGTCCCCCCAGAAAGTTTTGGACAGAAGCACTTTAAAGGTCACTGAATACAAAATCAGCTGGTTGCAACCAGCTGAAACAGGGGGAGTTTCTGGATGGTAGAATATTATCACCTCCAGGGAGATGGAGGGCAGCACACAGGACCAGAACCTTCTTCCCTGCCACTGTGCAGCCCCTTGAAGGCAGAGCAGAAGGTAATGGGTGTTACTGAAAGGGGGGAAATTTGGGATGCCAACACACTCACCCATCCAATGAGGCAGGTTTCAGGAAAAACAATAAAACTGCCTGCTGTTTCTTCCAGTTTGAGATAGAGAAACCCCTTTTAGTCAGATGTTCCACATGACCTCAGTGCCTGACGTGCCAGGAAAGCACATTTCATGTGACCGTGGGGATTTCCAGTGTTGCTGAGGGGCCCCTTGCAGAGGGATACCATGAGGCACATGGTATCCTACAGCCTTGACACCCACGTTATAGTTCCCAAAATATCTACAGCACCAGCCCTGTACCAGACCCACAAACCTCAGGGCTTGACCAACCCAAATGAGTCTTTACTCTGCTAAAATACTGAACCTGAAGACAGATAGGAGAACCAAACCAACTTCCAAAACACCAGATAAAGATTCACACTTTGTCCCACAGAAATAAACACCTGAATGCTGCAGAACTGAACAGATAACTCTGGTGCTGTGCTGCCACGTTTATCCCAACAACTCCTCTGGCCTCAGCCTCTTCCATTTGACATCTTTACCTAAGGGCTCCAAAATGTTGTTACCTACCACTTCCCCATTATTGTTATGAACACAGTCTGCTCAACTCTTACAGCATCTGCTTGCCAGAGAAAATCAACTTTCATGTGTTTTTTTTTTTGTTGTTGTTGGGTTTTTTTTTCCCTAATATTTTAGAATTTAAAAGAACGATTCCAAAATTTCAACTGAAGATTATATATCAGACACCTTGAGTTTGGCAATCTGCTTCAGATAATCAGGCTTTTGCACTGAGTGGTAAAAGAAAAATGTCTTGCAGTTATTTTTCAGTGAAATTTTTTCACTGTTCATGAAAAAGTTGAGCTAAGTAAAATTTTAAACAAAATACTAATGATTCAGACACTGGTTTTATTCTAGGAGGCTGAAAACATGCAATGTTATCCTTTTGCAGTTTTGTAAAAAAAAAGTTTATTCTTTTCAATTCTTGCAGCCATTTCCATAAATTTAATTCTAAGCAAAATTTTATGATTTCACCATTTCTGTCAGAAAAATACAAAACCCAATCTCCTCCATCTGCTTTTAGTTTTAGCTAAAAATATGTCTAAAACAAGAAGAGTGATGCTTCAGAAAAATTTTTCTGCAAAAAAGAAGAAAAAAAAATTCTGGATAAAATCCAAAGATGTCTGACAGTTTTCCCATCCCACAAAAGCTTGAGATTTTAAAAACATCTTTGCTCTGCATTAGGAATAAACTTTTTGGAGAAAGAGAAAAGACCCACCCAAGAACATATAATAGCCCAGTGGTGAAAGCTCTCACTTGGGACCTGGGGTATTCCAATTCAAATATTCTCACTGTCTGTTAGAGATGTCTCCTACTGTCAGAAGCCAGGAGCTCTCCTGGATCTGGGAAGCCTTGGTCAAAATGGATACATTCCTGCTAAAAGTTGTGGTCTGATGAATCATGCAGGAAAAATTTTCCTCCAGAAATTCTCAACTCATTGTAGAACCAGCTACTTTGACTAAATAGCCTCATGTATTATAAGAACCACGAGCTGCCAGTATGACTTTGCCATCTAAAATGATGAGGCTCTTTGCTGTTTACCATCAGCAGAGATTTATGGAGTGGGATATTAGGAGCTCTGGTCCATTTCTGGAGGTTTGTAGCCCTGGCAGAGAGAGCACCAGCTGACTGCAGTCCTCTCTGAGGGTGTTTTCCAGTTGAGAAAACTCATTGTGTCCTAGCAAAAGTCTTAGGAGGCAAGAAGGCTGATGGACAGAGGAACTGGGCCACTTTGTAGGAGCTGAGAGCTCACTTAAATACAGGTTCTCCCCAATTTTTCAGCTAAGAACAGATCCTGCCACGGTGCACTCAGGGTAGCCAAAGAGGTTCAAGGTAACAGAAGAGAAAACCTGTCTCTAAATTCATCTCCAGTTAGAACCTTAAAAAAAAATTAAAAAAAAAAAATAAATCAGCATGCTGCTTTGAGTCAAACTCCTTCCAAGGGAAAAGATCCAACTCTTATCACTGCTCCATTGTCAGTTGAAACATTAATGGTGGGGAGCAAGAACTGGGGGTGGAATTACCATTTTTGACTGACATTTTGGCTTTTGGGAATCTGGAGTTTGGCTCTGTCACAAAAAGATCTCATCAGGCAAAGAATGCAGCAGGGTGTGGCTGAACTCGCAGGTAACAGGCACTTTCTCCACCACTTCCCTTTTATTTTTAGGCACATCAGCTGAAATGTCACATTTACTACAAGCCACAGGAGTCTGGGCTCTCCTGTTAGCATTCAGACTGTCAACAGGGGGTTGTGTTTTTTGGGTTTTTTGGTTTTTTTTTTTCCTACTTGCTTTGAAGTAAAACCAATAATTAAGAAGGAGGACTGGCTACAGAAGCTGAGGAATCCATATCTTGACTAATAGTGCCTTACTACTGTGTTACTACTAATAATAGTGTATCTAAATTGTCTACAGAGATATTTGTTGGAATTAAATCAGTGATCTAAAGAAGACTGAATTCTTCTCGTATCCATTAGAGATTAAGTCATCTCTCTCCTTGTTGAAAAACAACACAGAAAGAAGTTAAGTGCCTCGTCCAGTCTCATCACAGGAGGTAGCAGCAGAGCTGGAAACACAACTCAGGAGTTTCTGAGGGGAGATTCAGAAGGACTTCCCATGCTACAGCCCTGCAGGCTATGATGCTTAAATGACTCGCAGATGTCTGGCTGCTGGCATGGAATCTAGAAGCTTGCATTATGCTCCTTAATGAATGTTCAAGGGCAGAAAAGCCCCTTAGGACGGGATCCAGCCCAACCAGCCAATTCTTGGGTCCTGAAGGAAAGCTGTGGCTCCTGCAGCATTTGTCACAGAGCTTTGCTGCCCTCTGCCCTTGGCACCCTCCCAGAACCAGCTGACAGGGCCAGGAGAATGCTTCCATCCAACAAGGTGCATGTAAGAATGCAGTGCCAAGATGCTAAGCACAGACAAAACAGCGTCTGGGCAGCAAAAATTTGGTGCCTGGGGAGTTCTGGTGCTGGTGGAGTTCAAGCACCCTGAGCATTCGTGGTGCAAAATAAAAAGCCAAGCCCCACGGTGTCTCTCATTCATTCATCTGATGCTTGGTTTCACTGCCTCTTCCTCCAACTTGACACTTTTTTAAGCTTTAAAGTGAGAAAAGTTTAATCTTACAGATGTCCCAGAGGGAGAGTCCCTCATGTGATGGAATAGCTTCCAGATAACTGAGCACACCTGGAGTGGCTGCTTGGATCAAGCCTGGGTCAGTGCTGCAGAGCTGTGTGTGAGGAGCAGGGACACTGCTGCCTGGAGAGAGCAGAGGGATGGGATGGGATGGGAATGCTGGGCTGCCTTAAAACACATCACTGGGACAGGTGTCAAGAGCTCAAGGTATGGACACAACCTGTATTTTTTATTTTGACATTTGTTTTACGACCCTGTCCAACTCCTTAACCCCTGCTTGATCTCAAGCTCCAGGCTGATCTCAGAGGCACCTTCCTAAAGCTTCAGTGAGGGTGACACCCATGATTGAAATTAAAAATGTAACTGGGGTTCTTTCAGTTTGCAAACCTCTCTGTCTGAGCAGACTGGCTACCTGATGTTCTTCAAAGGGGGGAGGGAATTCACTTCACAAATTTTATGGTCAATTCAATTTACCTAAATCATTCCTTTGTACAAAAACCTGGGAAAACATAGCAGAAAATCAACTTCAGAGGATGTGGTTATCATGAGATAATCAGGCCCTGGGGAAATCAGACTGCACCTGGCTCTGCTGTGCCTTGTTGTGCCCTTGAAGAATGATTAACTCCAGCAGACACACACCCCTACCACCCCCAGTACAAAAATGAACCACTGTCCTCTGCTTCCATCTCACTGCCCTGCACAGGTGACAGTCATCCCCAAATCCAATATCTGGGGAGCTGCACGGGAGGTCACCAACTCACTGACATTGGCTTGACCAGCAAAATACCTCTTCAGAAACAGCTTATTTAAACCAGAGGACAGTGTAATGAGAAGCAGACACAGCTCTTCTGGTTTCCAACATGATTCAAACTTCCACCACCTTGGGTGGACCCAGCAGTGTGTCAGACACCTCCAGTCTGCAATCGGTGCTGGAAATACAAGTGTTGCCCTGAAGCAGGAGATGGGAGTGACAGCCTCTCCCTGGCTGAAATTGTGATCTTGCATTGTGATCTTTCCATGTTTAAATTTAGGGTTCTGTAACGTGAAGGCATTACCCAGCTATTATTGGCAAAAAATGAAAACCAGACCAGTGCAATTATTGTTCCCAGCTGAGCCATGATTTGGGCTTAAAACTGGAGTGACCTGACTTCCCAATATGGACAGTGGAGAAGGGAATAAGAAGGGTTTTCAAGCAAAGAAAAGGGTTTTTGCAAGGGTTTTCTGCAGCCCATGCAGCTCTTCATCACCAGGCTGGGTGATGAAAAGTGATAGAGAGAATTAGATCTACCTGGAGCCAAGGAAGGAGGTGGGGTGCAAGGAGAGAGGAATAGAACACTTTGGATATTTTGACACTTGACCCATGTCTGCTTCTTCCAAGGAAAAATGTTGGCTCCATGTAATACTGGTGCTGTTGGCACAAGGCACACCTCTCTTGCCTCTGGAAATCTGGGAAGTGGTCTAAAGGGAAAATATTTTCGTTGGAAGTCATCAACTAACACCTAAGCAAGGTGGAAGTAGATGTGACACCTTTTGCTTTGAGCCTCTTGGCAACTGCTTCTCCTTCCTGGTTTTGTGCTCAGCCCAACGTGCCTCAAGCTGTGAGGGTGAGGATGGCTCAGCCACAATCCCTTCAGCTCCTGACCTGATCTCAGGAGCTCTGTCCCAGCCAGGCAGCATCAGGAGATTCATTTGACTCTTCAACTCGGCATCTAGTGGGATTCAATTCAGAGAATGCCACGCAGTGTGCTGCACATCAAGGGAAAGCCAAGGCTGCTGGGCAGGGACAGCAGACACCCAACTCTTGGGGGAAGCCTGACTGGAGAGACCCATTGCAAGACCCATCAGGAGATGTTTTTCACATGCCAGCCACCCTGAGTTTCCCAACCTCCCATACTTCAACTGACATTGTGGACTTTGGAAGGGTGCCAGGTTCTATTAATTAAACTATTATCTTCTCTCACTTTTTTTTTTTTTTTTTTTTTTTTTTTTTTTACCTTCAGTTTACTGAAGATCTCATGGTTCTGAGGAATCCATTGTTTATTTTAATTAGAAGCTGGGATTTGTCTGGAAATATGTAGGTGACTCTAGCTTTAATAACCACACTGTGGCTGGATTTTTGTAGTATTCCCAAGTGAAAATGAAAATGCTGCTAGCTTGAAACTGAGGTCACAAAAGTATCTTTCATTTCAGCACAAACCTTAAAAAAATAATTCAGAAAATCTCCAAGTAAGACAAAACTGAAGATCAGCCTCATTACACATACATTAACTCAAATTCATTCATGGCTGGTTACCTCCAGCACACAAGTGAACAATCATCACTATAAACTTAACACGATTTCTTTGCTAATTTGACAGATATAATGAAGAAGAAAATGAAAGCAGTACTCTAGCCTGACTTTACAGACCAGGGTTTGTATATGTTCATGCTTCTGATGTTTAGGATCTTGCTAAATGCATTACTACTCATGAGACAAAAGTCATGGCTACTCTCTGGCCTTAGTGTAGTTATTCTATAATTACACAGGTTGTTTAACTACCTAAAAGTCTTATAAAACCTGCAGAATGCCTGGGTTAGATGTGCTGCTCCTTCCCTCTGGCTTCTCTCTGCCCCCTTTCCTACCTGTGGATTTCTCTCATGCACAAGAGAGATGCACACAGCCTGCATGCCCAACTCTAAAAGCACAGCTTTGGAGCTGTTGAAATGGTTGAGAGGGATGTACAGAACTCAGGGGTTGAGCTTTATGGTAAAAGCACCCCCTAAGAGCAGCCTCAGAGGATAAACTGCTTGCCAGGCAGGGAAGCCCAGGGCCATCCTGGCCTCTTGCTGCTGCTCTTTGCCTTTGCCTGATGAGTTCTCCAGATTTTGCAGCTGTGGAACAGACAATTTCTTCATACCTGTTATCAAGCACTTTATACAGTTTTTAATTCATCCTCTTAAGAAAGTTCATTTGGGGGTGAAACTATCACTACCTCCAAGGGAACATCTTCCTACTTTTTTTTTTCCTACCTTAAAAACATCGAACACTGTTGTAGACAACACTCCAAACCCCACAAATACACACCTGAAGAGTTTCATCTAGTTTTGGCTCAGCCTTAGCATTTCAATTACCAGAGAGAAGAAAGGAAGGAGGATGAATGAAAGATTGCTCCTTAGGATCTTGGTACTTAGCTGAATGACTGATGTTTACTGAAAAGGGTTAGATCAGTTTCTCTGAGAAGAGACAAAGAAGTTGTAATTACTGGCCAGGAAGTCAGCTAAGAAAGGCAAGCTGACTTTGTTTTGCATTTATTCCATAATACCTCCATGCACAATAAGCTGCATGTGTGATATTTATGGGAAGACTTCTGAGAAGACACTGCCTGTATTCTCTGAATACTGTGGTGCACACATACCTGTAAGCTCCACATAAAAATATCTTTTGACTCCACATCAGAAATTTGCTGCTGTATGTGCAGCCAATCTGCTCAAGAAACGAACAAAAAAAAAAGCTATGTACCCTTCCAATAACCTTGGGATCAACAGAAGAGAAAGATGGAGAGAAATCAATGCCCTGACTGGAGTAAGGAGCTTCTGCAAGGTTTAGGAACCACTGGCTTGGCTTAGCCTCAGCCTGCAGCAGGCTCTGAACCCCACCAAGGAGGTATTAAAACTAGATTTGAAGACCTGCTGCCCTCAGCAGCAATTTCAGTTGGCCTCATAAGAACAGAAATTATAATCTATATTCCCACGGCAGCTCAGAGCATCCTGTGAGATGATAAGCAAACACATGCCTGGATTTCAGAGTCTTTATACACAGAGGTAAGTTTTTCATGGGAGGTGAAGCATGAAAGATGACAGAAAACTTCCCACTCAAGTTGCTGAGACCCCAAATGCAATTGATATTTGAAATATTATCTTTCTGGACAAATACTCTAATAACACCCCAGGAAACAATCCTAAAATGCAGCTACTATCCCAGCACTGCAGCAAATGCAATTTGAAGCCTCGGTGACATAAGTCCTGGCTTCCTGACTTCAATGGCTTTGAGTCTCTATTAGACATGACTTTCAAGGGCTCTTTCCAAATCTGCTGGACTCTTCTGCTGACTCATCTCCAAAGCAGATCAGGTGGGTCCCATTAACTTCCATTCAGGAAGTTAAAATATGGAGAACGTCTCCACAGTCAGCCAAATATCTTGGCAAGGAAAAACCCTGGATAGGAGCCAGTTCAGGAAGCAGCTCAGGATAATGAGGTTTATATTTGTTGGTGAAGTAAAGGAAAACCCCAAAGTGCAGAGTGATTTTGGTGACTTAACCTGCTCACAATCTCCCATAACTGCAACAGGCTCAAGCCATTGTGTTTTATTTCATATCTAGACCTGGCTGAAAACAGGGTATAAAAGTTATAAAAGTTAGAGCAACCACTGAAGTGCCATAACTTTAAGAAGAGGATGGGAGGAAGTTGCTTCTTTCCAACCACACTGCTGTGAATTTGATTCCCTCTGCCTTTTGGATCTTCCTATAATTTTTGAGAAAGATCCAATCGCTTTAATTTCAGCTGAAAAACTGATTACTAAACATGAGCTTAGTGTTTTTTCTTAAATCAGTTGGCCAGATAGTAAAGAAGTCCAGTGAACTCCCCAGAACAAGAAGAATAATTTGGAATGGTATAGAATTCAATTTTTATTTTTTTTTTTAATTGAGGAGGTATATGATAAGGTATTTTTCCACTTCTTTGGGAAAAGAATGGAACACAGAAGAGCTGGAGATGAACAAATTAAGTGTAGGAACCCAGATTTCTGATTTATTCACTATTTTGTAGTCTTTCTTATACCACAAGAATTTTGCAAAGCATTCCTCAAGAGCAAGCTGTATTAGATTGATGAATAAAAATTGAAGACAAAGTTCCACTGCATGCTGATTAGCCACAGGTCTGACATCCCCAAGTAACATCAGCTTCCATAGCTAATGAACAGGAGGGAAACAGCCAGAAGTGCCTCTGATCTGACAGCCCAAAAGAAAAACCTTTTGGCTTAAATTCAGAGTGATCCTGGAAACCTCATTTTTAAATGCAGAATGAGACATTTCAATTGGTTTGTAACTCTGCTCCTTTAAGAAACCAAGATCTGCTAATACAACATCCATTCTAGAGAAGAAATTGTACAAGTGGTCGTGGTTATTTATGCCTCCTTAGAACATCCCTGTGCCTTTATAATTATAAAAGTCTTACTTCTAAATGCAGAGTTCTTCAGTGATTAGCATTTTGTGGCAAGCTGTAAGCAGAGAGGTGATTTTTGAGCTTTAACTTTTGCAGTTTATGGAGCTTTTTTTTTGCTTCCCTGTCTTTTCAGAGTAACTATTTAGGGAATCATTAGCTAAAAGGTACTAGAAATGCCACTGGTATTGCTTGTAATACTGCCTTCCAGCTTCTCTGTAATTGGAAAGCTGGTGAATCCAGATCTACAAAGGACAGGCAGCCCTGGCTGATTTACCAGAAATACTCGCAGAGGTTAAAGCTGTGACACCTCATCCCATCCAAACCATCACTCACCCTGTTCCCAGGCATGAAGGAGTTTCACCTGAAGAGTGAGGCTGTGTCAAAACCCCTCCTAGTCACACATCAAGGGCTGCTCAGTTCCAAATTCAGCTGAATTCCAAATTCAGTATTTCCAGCTCTACCTCCAGTTTCAAGTGAAAGATTGTTTCCACCTTTTCTCATTGTCTTCTCCCCTCTTACACAGATGTCAAAACCCCCAAACTGGACAAACTCCTTTTCAGGTGAGACCCCTAGAGGCAATCCCTCCATTTCTGTCACTTGACTTTAGATGCTTCCAACATACAGAGCCAGCTTCCAGCACTGGAAATCTTGAAACAATTTTCCATTTCATGTCTTGAATGTAAAGAGAGTGAGTAATCCTTCCTAACAATTGAGACCAGCTTATATCCATAGCAAACAGAAATACAATCCTGGTAGCCTTGTACTTGCCATTTGACAAGATATGACATATCTGACACAATATCTGCTGTTTTGTTCAGTCTGGCAGACTATCATTTCCTTGCAGAGTTTCAGTAATAAATTTACAGACCCATTTACAGCTATCCCTCAGGGGCTACTGAACAAGGAAAGCAGTGCCTTGCTCATAAAGTTGGGATACTTGAAACAGAACTGAGCTCCTGTGGAGCCAGTGGATTTGAATTGCATCACTGTAAAGACAAAAACAAACAAACAAAATCCCCTGCTCGACAGAAAATTACACACACGTTGCAGGGGAATAGCTGTTGGATAAAGATTAGCATTTGCTTCACTCCGAATATGATACTCCTTCACCTACTTAGAGAATTAAAGGAGAAAAAAAAGCAATTTTCAAGAGAGATTACAGTGAAACCACAAATTCTGTCCATTCCTTCAGTCATTTAAATTCACTGATTTACTTATTTTTAGAGCAAAATCATTCACTGCTTTCTCTGTTCCCAGAGCAGAGATATCTAATGATCTAGCATGACAAATTCCAAAGAGAAAACTATTTTAACTTGCTTTCTTTCTGTCTAAGTCCTGTTCTCATCTACTGCAAGCCCAAGGATTGCTTTAATAGAAGTTTAGATGAAAAGAACAAATGGAGCTGTGCTGTGGCAGGACTGGGCCCAACCAGCTTCGTTTTCCAGTTATAGGGACATAAGCACATGCTTTTCTTTAACACAGTTTTGGGGCACGTATCTGAAATCACAACAAAAGCAAAGTTTTCAAAGGGAGAGCTGCAAGAATTTCAAGTGGTAATAGTAATAATAATAAGTAGTAACAATAAAAAATGACAGAGGTCTCCCCACATTTTTTTATACATGACAGTGACCTCACAAAGCCAAAGGTGATTGGAGGTCACTCATTAATCTTCCTCAGTCTTTTCATAATTTTAAAAATCGCTGCTTCTCCAGAATGAAACTTAACAGATTTGAAAAGCTCTTTGAATTTTTTTTCCTCTCCCAAATAAAACCTCCCAAAACTAGTTTACCAAGAAAAGTTCTGAGAAAAACAAAACTGAACAACCTCTCCTGTCATCTCTTCTATATCCAAAGCAAGTAGATTGTACAGCAGGTCACTGACACTGAGATACACCCTGCCTGATCTGGGGAAGGGATTTGCTAATTCCTGATGTGGGAACTGCACACAGAAATTGGGCATTTTGTGTGATGCCTCTATTCTCACAGTGTCTTTCAAGTATTTATCTATGGGCAGCACTCTGAAATACTGAGTTTATGCCCAAGCACTTCTCAGCCCAGGACAGTGGGCAGTTTTCACACTGAGGGGGAAGCTCAGGCAGCAGTTTCCCATTCCTCAGCAGCCACGTCAGGCACAGATTTCTCTACACTTCAGAAAACTTTGACTCCTTCACCTACTGGGGCCAACGTAGCTTCAACCCTGTGATCTACACTTACCCTTCCTATGCCCATTTCTCTCCCAAGTATATTATTTCCATTTCAGAGAACTTATTTTTGCTGTTGGTTTGGCTTTTAGCTTAACTCCTGGTTTTTCCAGTGCTTCTAGGAACCACTGCCTAGTTCCTCTACTGGTTTTCCCAGATCAAAATGTCATCTACACAAACCTTTGTACCTTCTAAACCATCAAACAGTTGTTGTATTTTCCTTTGAACACCTCAGGTGTTGAACATAACCCAAAGGGCAGTCTGAGGAAACAGTGTCTCCCCAAGGGGGTGTTGAATGCACAGAAATGTGTGCTGTATTTTTCCAAGGGCACCTGCCAGAACCCTGCTGATACATCAAGCATAGAAAAATATTTGCCATCAGCCATCTCTTCCAGAATGTCCTTGCCTTTTTACATGGTTATTTAGCTCATTTGGGCTATATGTAAACAACATGCTACACAATATAGGCCAACTCTGACAGCCCAGTGATGGAGAAACAGCAAGCAATTAGAAAAACTGCCAGGCTCAGCTTGCAGTTCTCCCCCTTGAGCATAGGAAACTCTGTCCTAGAAGCGCCACTAAGGAGAGGCTGGGTTGTTTCAGGTCTCTACTCTTTTCCTCAAAGGCTGCCTTCAAGCTCTTCCTTAGCTGCTTAGGTTTCTTGCCCTTCCACTAATTCAGTTCCTGAGAATCATCCACTCTTTTCTATGCTGTTATTCCAAAGGGTTTACTTTAAATTGTTTGTTAGCCTGTGCAATTCCTTGCTGGACATAAACAATTAAAACCACTCACTTTTGCTCATTTAAGTTTTCTATGGTCTGATGCCTTTTTTTTTTTTTTTTTTTTTTCCCCTCCCAGTGTGAATATCATTATTCCTGGCTCCAGCTTGGATTTACAGCCAGACTGAAATGGAGAAATGTCCTATTGACTTTCAGGTCAATAGTATTCTACTGCAACACTTTCTACCAACTTTATGAAGAATTTCTTCACATCATACATTCCCCAGTTCATAATACAGAATTACATGTTCAGAATTAAATAGGACTAAACTCACAAAAGCTAAGAGTATTACTTGCACCAAAAAAGGGACCATCAAAAAGGCACATCAAGAGAGAGAAAAGACTCATATGAGACTGGATGATGAGATCAGGCATCGAAAGGCAATGAGAAAAATGACACAAAAACCTCAGAGTTCTGTCTGGGGAGGATCAGCTAAAGAATGGACACATGAGAGGTCATGTCCTGAAGACAACAAATCTTCAGGAAAAGAGAAGTCATGGTGCAAGGGAGCCCTTTTTAAGGCAGGAGCTGTAGAGACCCATGTGATACCAGCAAAGCTCCCCAGTTCCCCAGTTGAAGAAAGGCTGGGATGCATTTCTTTGCTCCTAGGTTGCACACAGTCCATAGAAGCTTCCAACAGGATGGGACTGGAAGTTACTCAGCTTTTCACCTACAACTAACCTCAGCTGGAACAGCAACACTCCTCTCTACTCTGGACACAAACTCCAAAGAAAAATCAAGACTATAATGTGTTTGCAATTGTCTTATTTTTGAATCATCTATATTTTCCTTGGCTATTAAAAGACATGTATTTTCTTTTTCAGGCAAATGCATGACATATGGCCTAGTTTTTCCCCTCAGAAAAGGCATAATGCCATCACTGGGCCATGATTGCACAGTTGTTAAACAGCAGGGATTATCAGGCAGGACAATATTAAGTGGTATTTAACAGCAAGACCAAAGTTCCTTGTCAAATGCTTGACTTAGTGTTCCTTGATTGTTAGCATCCCAGCAATGAGACCTTTTGCACTGAACCATTTTTCATTTTGACAACAAACTACCGCAGCTATCCAGTGCTGCCTTGCTGGAGCTGACAGCAAAGGATTTTTGTGGCAGAAATATTACTGTGGAGTGGGGTTCAGGGCTGGAGGATAGAGGGTTTTATCCCTTTCCTTTCAGAGTGCAATGGCATTCCAAGCAGTAGGTGTCCTGAGTCACTGCCTGGCTAATGCACTCAGTGTGATCCTCTGTCTAGTCATAACAATGGTGGAAAAGTTAAAAAAAAAAAAAGAAAAAAAAAAAGAGAGAAATAAAAATCAAACCCTTAATGTGATTGTTTAAATTACAGGCTACCTTCTTTTAGATGCATCTTAATGAAGATGTACGATGGAAGACTGGATAGGGAAGGAAGGTTGAGTTACTGATTTAGGGGTGAATTTCCACAAGGTTTTTAGAGAATCTGAAGTGCCTTTAAACCTCCAGTAAAGCTGTTTTTATTAAAGCACTAAAAGCAAGAGTGCTTATGAAAGTTATAGTGTGATGTGAGCAAAAGGCAGGAAATAAAGGGGAAAAAAAGGGGGAACTTAATGAAGGTTTAATCTTCAAGGGAGTTTGGACTTCAAGACTCTAAATCTAAAGGAATGGTCCCACATTCTAATGTCAAAAGCTGGCATCTTATGCCAGCACATTTAACATTTTCAGATGAGAAACTACTTTTAAAACCAGCTTTTTATACATTTAAAAGATGAGATGTGGTAGTTTCAGAATGCAAAGAACTATGTGATTTTCAAGGGTCTTTGCTACTGACAGATTTATTAAGGAGTTTATCACTCCTTTTCCATGCTTTTCTGAATGTATGTACTCCCTCAATACTTGAAGATTGGAAAATCCCTACTAAAAATCCTGAAAGTTTGATTCTGGGGTATGATGGAAACAGACATACTGTCTTTCATTGATAAAGGAATGACCTGGAGTTCGCTATATCCATTTCTATTTTTTAATTCTCACATTTCATTAGTTTCCCTTTTCTTAATTTTTCTCTTTGAAAAGGAGAACAATAGCCCACCTTAAAATTCACACCTTCTTCTAGAATAATTCACACATTCTTTTACAGTAGTTCCAGTAAAATTCCCGGAGAAACAGTTGCATTAGTACTAGAATTTCAGATTCACTTTTTCTTCTTTTTTTTCCTTTGCCTTTTTTAAAAGAGAATTGTCTGGACCTGGCCACCTAGAATCTCTGTGGCTTTGAAATAGCATCTGGTGCCCTTTGAAACCTTTCAGAAATACAGAAAAGATATTTTGAGAATCCTGTTAAAAGTCAATGCCAATGAAAGCTTTCTCCCCCTATTCTCCACAACTGTTGTATGTTCAGATTAATAATGAAAATGTTGGCAGTCTCTGACAATATTATTGGACTGAGCATTTTAACAGCTCCTGATATCTCTATACAGAATGCTATCATTTAGCACTCAGGTTGGAAACTCCCTCTGTGCTCTGAGCAAGCCATGTTCCTTTCCATGTTCCTTGATTTATCACAAAAGTTTAAAATACTGTGCTCCATGCTTTATAGATAACATTATGAAAAATGCAGAAGATAAAATGTAATCCAAATATCATTGATCCTGATACATACTTCAGTTGATTCATCTTGTCATTCCGACAGCATTAAACTTGTAGGTTCACCTTAAATGTGTATCAGGAAATTTTTTTTAAGTCCTAATCAAATTGGGAAAAATACCATTATTTTGAACAAAGATGATGAGGATAAAAATTTCTACTGCCCTGAGAATGTGAACAACCTGTAATTATGAATTATGGGCTTAGGTGCAACAGCTATTTTTCTTTTCTCATTTATTCATTCACTTACATCATATGGTACAGAATTCTTTATCTAGCTTGACACCAGAAGAAGAAGTAACAGAAACTGTATAAATAGCTCACACAATGCATTCATCTCCACTGCTGCTTTCAGTAAAATAAAGGAAAATCATCATCAATAAACAAGAGACTCAACTCTATAGTAAGGACCTAGGAACTAGAGTTTCTGTTTTCTCTGTAAAATGACACTAGACTTAGCTGGGTATAATGTGACTTGGAATTAAAGTAAAAGAATCTGCATGCACTTCAAAACAGCAGTGCAACTTCCTAACTCTTACCTAAAATACAATTTTTTCAATTAAATTCTATGTCAATTCCTAGGGGTAGAATGGACACTGGACCATGATTACAACATTTCTTGAAGCCCTCTGTACATATAGCTTTTACTGCTTTCACAAAAAAAAGTGAAAATCTTGTTTCTTGCCAGAATATTTGGCATCCAAAGTGTAGTTCAGCTGCTATGGGAATTGTATAAACCAGTCTGTTCTCAAGTAATTAAAACATTTAAAATAAAATAGTTATGCCAACAATAATCATGCCTTTCTAAAAATGGATTAAAATTAACACCTTTGGTCCAAATCTCTCTGAATGCTGCGGTCTCTACTGGTGTTCAGCCTGCTATCTGAATGCTGTACTTAGTCTCTAATTTCCACAATGAGTAAACCTAAAAAAACCTGTATCTGGATAACCCTTAAATTAGGGATGTTTGAGGTCTGGAGCCTGATCAAGTTGTACACTTGGTGGTTTGGGCACCATCTGTAATCCCTTCCCATCCATCTTCTCCATGGATGCACTTGCTGTGTTGAGCATCCTCCCAGGGAACCAAGGAGGTGGCTGAGCTGTGGGACTGCTGAGCCCATCAAGGTGGTGACCCTTCTGAAAGCTCTTCAAAATGCCAGTTTCTGAGTTTGTTTTATCTCCACCCAGAGCAATTCCAACAAGATTTTTGCAGTAAACCTCCCCAGGCTATAACAGGAGGGATGTTCTTTAAAGGAAGATGCCTAACTAATCACCAAAGAGACACAGAGCTTCCTGCTTTGCTCCACCCTTTCCAAACTTCATATCCAAAAGCTGAATGAACCAGGGAGACTTTTAGATCTCGCTACCAGCAGTGGCTAAATTAAAAGTTGAAACAATTCAGATGTGTTCTAAAATGAAAATGGGTTGTTCAAAAAGTGGAAAATGAAAGTGCACCTCAGAAACTTGTTAGGATATACCTGGAAAATATATTACTTCATGAGTACCCAACAACTGTTCCATCAATGCAACTTCTTCCTAGGAAAACCTCAAGATAACACAGGGACATTTCTAGTTCTAACCAACTTTGATCAGGAAAAAAAGAAATCAAGAAGGGTTATGTTCAGCAAGAGATCCATAAGCATTAACAAAACAGATGATCCATAAATCTCTGACAAGTGGCATGTGATACCCAGGTCACTTCTGACCCAAATTAAAGCCCAGCAGCCATCGCCAAAAGGTCCTCTGAACTATTTCTGCTTCCTGTCCCCACCCCAAACTATATTTTTCCCTTTTTGACTCTAAAGCCACAAGTCTGGAGGGTTCTCAGTGTGAGCTGTGCCTATGTCAAAATCACTTCACACCCACAGGAAAATTTTTTAATATGAATTGGGCTTTAAAAAACTTTACCTTGATTTAGTGAGAATATAAAGTGGGCCACAGTCAATGCCTAGTTTGTATGCATGGCAATGAATACTCTAACCTGAGGGATATCTGCTACCAAGGCAACATTAAGTACTAACTCACATTTAAAAAGCTTCTAAAGAAGCTCTTTATTCAAGGCAGAGTTTTTCAAATGCGCAAAGTAATGTTATCTAGAAGTAGACATTTTAAATATATATAAATATACAACCCTTTTAAATAAACACACTTCCAGGGAGTTTTTGCTGCAAGTGATAAGTTACCTCACTACAGGGTCTGCTGTATTTTACTGCTTTCAGGAGACAGAAGTCAGTGAGAGGGAGGCAGTTTAGGCTCAGTCAGCCCCGAGAGGAAGGCAGTGGGGACACCACTGGCTGCAGTCACAGAGTTCAACAAAAAATTACAACATGCTTTGATTGTGGAGCTTCTCCTGTAATTTCAAATTCATTAGCTGCCCTCATGCATTCGCTTTAAGGAGGATAAAAAAGGGGAGCCAAAAAAAAAGGAAGGTAAGCACAGATTTTATGGGCTGACAACTGATGGCTCAGCTGCCAGTCTCCTGGCTTTGAGTGCAGGACCCATTACAGATACCTAAACTACATTTTAGCCATAAAGTACATTTCATTGGCATTGTAGCTAGCAGACTCTGAAGGAGACAATGGGAGATGAGGAAAGGTCTCCTGGAAAGCTGACTGGGGCATACCCACTGGTGGTTATTATCTTCTGGCATAATAAATTCAGTGAGACTTTGCTGCAGCCAAAATGGCAGAAAAGAGGCTGAAAACCTGCACTTTAATCTCTGTTCAGATGTGATTTCCCCATTGCATCAGGAGGCAATCTCTTTGGATGACTTGATGTCACATAATACACTCCCCAATTGGCTTAAAAAAATAAGCAGCTTTTTTGTACAATGGGATGTGTGTGTACAGACCTGCAAAGCCACACAGATGGAAACCCAGCCAGTTATTCTTCAAACCTAACCAAGTCCTTTCCTCACAAAAACTTCTTACAGCCCTTTGCAAGCATTATTTAATTCCACTAAATTTTGCAATATCTCTATTTAGCAGCTGGAAAGACTGAGGGATGGGGAAATGAAATGTGCCACTAAATGGTTTAAGTACAGAAGAAGTCTGGGTTGCTGCCTTGACTCATGAGCTCTAGCCGAGATCTCCAGGTAATCCTCCTCCCATGCATTTTCAAAGTAGGAAAACTCAGTAAATAGGAACTACAAAGTGCTTCCAGTTTTGAAGGAAATGGTTATAACTGTGATTCTCTCAGCGTGCCCAGTGGGAGATACAGGAATATTTTTACCCATCTCAGCAGTTGATGAATTTTCCCACAGATCTTCTAGGGAATTTAGATGTCTTTCCAGAGCAATAAAACCTGAGATTTTTAATACTGACATGTTTCTTTTTCTCTTAGAAAAATCTCCCCAGCCCTTTAACTCCCCTGGAAGCTACCTTTAAGCAAGGGCCATTCACTCTCCAGGCAGAAAGGCAGTCTCCCTTTAAAAGCAGCATTTTTGGAAAGACCATGTGCCCATGGCATTATCTCCCTTCCCTTTCGTCTGAGCTTTGATCTCGCAGCTTTTCATCCTGGTGCTGGGAAAGACAGGATGGGGGCATCCTCAGAACTGGGTCTGCCTGGAGCACATTGTTCCCTCTCCAGCCTCTGCAGGGCTGTCTCTCAGCAAGGATCCTTGATCCTTCGAGGGCAGGGGCTCTGAAGCAGGCATTCTGCTAACAGGACCTGTTAACGAGGAGCTCTGGGCATCCGAGAGGACAGAGATGTTTCACATTCCAACCTTTGATGCCTTTGGGACCTCAGCTGACAGACACGGTGTCTTCAGACCTGGCACGGGAGGGACTTTACAGGCAAGCACAAAGCAATGTGGTTTATCAAATTAAGAGAAGGGAAAAAGGCTTAGCCCAGGCCATTTGGAAAGAGCTGGAAAAGACAGGCATTCTTTTCAACTTTGCTCCCTCCTGTTCTGTTCCCCTTTGCAAAAGCATTGGTAGAAGAGATGTTTATGGTTGAAGGTATGAGCTGGAGAGGATCCCTTGCTGTCTGTACTGCCTTTCCTGGGTAGCACAGAGGATGTGGCAGCCTTCATCTACACCCAAGTACCTGTCCAGCAGTAACCCTCTGCAAGGAGATGTCTGGGATGTGATGGAGTTCAATCACCGAAGATAAAAGCAATTAATAAACCTGCTCGACTAAGTGGCCTCAAGGGGCTCTCCCAGCACTGCTTTCTGTCATTTGCCATTTACAGCCACAATACCAGGTTCAAACCTTACAGGTAGGAGCCAGCCAGTACTTAAAGAAAGCATTTGGGGTGGTTACCTCCTATCTATTCACCCACCTGAAGGAGACAGAATTATTTATCAGAACAAAAGGAACACCTCGAGAGGTCTTCTGTCACCGAGTACAACAAAAGAGGAAAAAAGCAGCTAATTAGTCCCAAAACTTTTCTTCCTCATTTTAAATAAAATCTGATGATGCAAAGTGTTCCTTGGCTTCTTGCTCTGTAACCAACCGGCTCTCTGTGGAAAGAGCTTCTTTTTTTATGGCTATGTATTAAAAGTAAACCAGCCCATGCCAGGTTTGGATAAAAGGCTATTTATTTTCAACCAATTTGATAGCTGCAGTTTTCGGTAATTGAATTTTCTGTGGTCAGAGAAGCAGTAATCTTAGAAACCAAATAAATATTTTTTAATAAAATGGAACACTGAGAAACCCTATAATAATGTCAAATATGTAGCCACTTATGGATGGATAAATATTTTAAGAAATTTACATCTCACCCAATGCTTTAGGCCTTAAGCTTCCCTGGAAATTTCAAACAACACCATTTTATTTTGGGGAGGGGAATGGAGTGTATTTAGATAAAGAGCTAAATACTAATCCTTCAGTTTACAGCAGGTTCCATTGCCAATATTTACGCAGCAGTTGCTCATTTAATCAGGAAAAGAAAAATCAAGCAACAAAATTCCCCAATCTTTTCAATAGCCTGTTCCAAGCCATATGATGCAGGTTGTGCTGTAGTCACCCGTGCTTGCACAAAAATGACCAAGTCAGCCAGAACCACAGCTCCAATCCTCTGCAGAGTTAGGTGTGTACCACTGCCCTGTGCCCACACCAGAAAATCACGAGGAACCCTTGGCAGAAAGGCAGTTTTTCCTGAAGCCTCCTGACAATCAGGACACAGCATTTGCATGGACACTCACTCACACTGGTTTGTGCAAACTGGGGGAAAAGAGATTTGAATTAGAAATCCCTCAGCAAGCTAAGGACTAACAAGTGAGGAAGAGAAAGAAGGCAACGAGATCCTTGTGTCATGGATAGCCAGAAAATAAATTACATTTTGAGGTGACAGCACCAATCTGATTGTTTCCCTAAGCTTCTGTGCAAATCCTTGTATCTGAAAAGGCTTCTGTCTGCCCAACACAGATGGAGGCACCTACAAATGATGCTTCAGGGCAGGAGACAGCCAGGGAAGACCTTCAAGGAGTCTTTGTTTCTGGGACACCTAAACCCAGAGGCCGCTGCCATCCCAAATCCTAAGGAGTTCCCTGCTGCAGCAACACCTCCTAAAATCCCTGATAAGTTTGCCAGCCTTCTTTTCCAAACTGGGTGTTTTCCTTTGACTGGGGGGGGCTCTTGCTTTCCAAAGATACTTATTTTCTGAAAGAGTGTCAAGTCATTACAGAATAAATGAGTTTCAATGGTGTGCAAAATAGAACTAACTGCAGCAATAGAAGATGCATTTACTGCAAGACAGAACTGCTCTCCAGAGCTTGGTATTATTGTTCTCTTCTGCTGACACCTGCTGGCAAATGCAGCCTCCTGTACAACTTCTGGAAAAGGATCAATTGCAAAATTAATTTGGATTAGTGAATGCAGGACTGCTTTTCTACTAAATGATCCACAGGAGAGGGGAAAGAACTGGAGCTATTCAGTCCAAGTAAGAAAAGCCAGAGGGAACATACATCAGGTCTTCGAATACATGAAATGCATCAAGAAAAGGAGATAAATTCTTGTCCACATCCATGGGATGAGTGATAACAAAAGATGAAGGCATATGCCATTGAAGCAAGAAAGATTTGGGTAAGATCTCTGTTTGCTAGAAGGTTCCTAACTGTGAAGCTAATGCTGTGAAATCTCATTCAGAGCAACAGGGAGGCACACAGTTCCAGTGAGTCCTGTCAGCATGAACACCTCTTCCAACCTGATTGATCCATTATTCCATTAGAGCAGTCCCAGTTCAAATATAACCACCCCTTTTCAGGCCGTGTCTTTTTTTTAAATATTTTTTTTTTTATTTATTTTAAATGTCGATGAAAACTGAAACCCAGGTGGTTTTCAGCATGACACTCTGTGGAAATCAGGTATGAAATTACCTGTTTATTAATGATGTGTCAGGAGAATGACACACTAACAGCCAACTCCAGCACTGGTAGTGCTAAGGTAGAAATAACAACCATGCTCTATATAAAATATGGATTCTGCAGGACTATAACTTTGTATCCCTAGAGACACAGCAGAAACCCATGTGTTTAATCTCAAAATTTAAATCTCAGCAAATTAAATTGTTCCAACATGGAAGTTTAACATATGCTTGGTCATTACTATGCCATATCACTTCCTTGGGACTCATGGGTGAGTTGGAGGTTGCCATCAGAACTGCAAAGATTCCGAATGTCATTAGTCCAGTGCTCCAGGCAGGGAAGAGCACTGATGGTGGGATGGGATTTTCAAGGAGAGATCATGTTGATGAGCATTTCAACAAGAATCACCAGTAGCATCTGACCTGGCACAGACACGTAGCACTTGTGGTGACGCATATAGAGATTATAATTTCACAATTATAAAAAAAAAAATCAGAGTTGTTCCCACAGTCCTGTCCCCCACATTGAACAGAATGGAAATAAACAAAAATTCACAGATGTTAAAGTAAATATTGTTTGACTGCAAGGTCCTTGAATAATCTTCAGTACACTTTCAAGTGAGTTTCTCTCTCTTACAATAAAGTTCGCATTTCCTTTTCTTTATTCCAGAAAATTCTTGAAATAATACATGGCTCTGTCAGCATGGAACCAGAAGAACTAAATAGGACAAAAATCTTAATTAATGATGTTTCATGTAAATAGCCACTGTAGATTGTTCTGTTATTGCCTAAGAGGAGCTTCTTATTTATGTTTGGAGCTTGTTCTCAAAGTTTTAATCCTCAGAAGTACCTTGTAACATACAATATCAGGAACAATTACAAACAGCTTTTCCAGGAGATGGGGTCTTTGTTATGGAGACTTCATTTCACAATCTTTGCCTTGTTCAATAAGGAAAAGATGCCTCTCTGAACAGATTTCCTGGTGTAGCTCTGGGGCATCATGCAATATTTATACTCTGTTAACCTTAAAGCTTTAAACATGGAGGAGGCCAAATCCAACCTTCATATAAATGCCATTGATTTTGGGTTCTAACAGCATTGGATTGGGGCCAGAATTTTCCCTTGCCTCACTCTTCGCCTTTTAGAATATTTGTGGAAATGAGTAACAGGGTCATTTGGTATTCAGCCCTGGATGTGAATTATAATCTTGGTATAAGCTACATAGAAATTTAAAAGGCAAATTTTTCACCTTAGAAACACACTTTTCTTCAACCAGCCAGAAAACCTGGTGCCAGATTCAGCCCATGGCTTGGAGGAAAGCAGGGGAGCACAGACAGAGCTCCACACAGACACCCACTGGAGGGTTAGCAGCCCCCACTTCAAAACCAGAACAAACCAACAAAGCATTCCACACCGAGGAAGGGGGACAGCTTGGAATCTGTTCAGAAACCTGGGGGGGTTCACAAGATTTGCATAATCAGGTACATAAATTTACATAATATCTGCATCAAAATAGAAGCAGGCCACCTTTCTCCTGTACTGTTATTTAATAAGGGCTATAATGTAATTAAGTGACTACATATATTTAACATTTTTTCTCAGAGCCATTTTCCATAGTGATTGATTTCCACCCCCTTTCAAAGCTCTGAGCACAATAAGGCAACAGAAGGGGTAGGCAGGGCCCTATTTCATCTGTCCTCAGAGGGCAGTCACCCTAGCCTCAAGGATATGTACCTGCTGGGGAGATGGTACAAGACCTTGAATGTTCAGGAAAACCTTTCTGTTGCTTGAATTTGATGACCTAGGAATCACAGGAGACCTTCAGAAAAATCACAGTCCTGCTGGATTGAGTTGCCTTCATATTTCTGGACATATCAAATCTCAAGCTGAATTGGTGCTTGACTCCAGCTCCTATTCAGATGATAAAACCCTGAAAGAGAGTGACCCATCCTGGGTTTTAGGGCCAGGAGATCAAGGCTTAGAAGGGTGAGGTTGGTTCCACCAAACCATCAGAAATGGACCTCTAGACCCCTGACACCTCCATCACATTAGCTTTTCCTGTCTGAAATGGACTGCCCACTCCAGCTCTGTATAGAGAATCTTAACACATCCAATCTTTTCTGTTAGGTTCTTCTCATCATAAAGCTCTGCTTTGCTTTTATCGTCAACTTATTTCATCACTGCCATTCTAAAATACCAAGAAACACCCTGTATTTCCATTGCAGCTTTTAAATAACATGAACCCAAACCCCTTCCTGAGCTAGGAGGAAAAGAGAGAAGGTCAGATCTCTCTTCCAGCTTTACTCTGAAGTCCTCATTATTCTTTACCTCCAATAGCAGAGACACTTCCATGAATGGTCTATGAAATGCAGCCTTTCCTCCAAAGCATTCCTTCACCCTCTCATCTTGCATAAGAAATAATTGCTTCAGCACAGGGCAGCCTGAGTGAGCACAGACTGGAGTTAATGCAGTGCTGGTATGCTCAGACACTAGCATATTC
Source organism: Phaethornis superciliosus (assembly GCA_023637945.1). Classification (NCBI taxonomy): domain Eukaryota; kingdom Metazoa; phylum Chordata; class Aves; order Apodiformes; family Trochilidae; genus Phaethornis; species Phaethornis superciliosus. Next base: position 10,178,913 of record JAJQWJ010000021.1, on the reverse strand, counting down.
TATCACCCTGTATTAAAATTGCAATTGATCCTACAAGCACAAGCCAATTTCAGCATGCACATGAGCTCAGTGCCCAGACGTGCATGATACAGGATTAGTAAGAGTTTTTCATTATGTTCTCTTAACAGAAATGGTCACGGTTTATGGAGGTCCCCTTGAGGAAAAGTTTTCTACTCCCCCCCTCGAGTGTGCTCTGAATTCAATTCTATAAAAACCAAACAGCACTGCTCCTCGGAAGCAGACAAAGGAAGGATTTTATGGCAGTGTTTAGCTGGATGTATCACTAACCAGGTACAGATTTTTCCCCTCGTGAGGTGACATGTTCAAAGTATGAGGCAGAGGGATGCAGGGTATCAGTGCAATTTGCCATGTTGTCCTCAGTGTCACTTCTTCCCCCTTAAGGCTGGAATTACAGCAGAAGCATCTCCTGGCTGTATGCAGAGTTTTTCATAAAACATGTTTGCTCTTAATAGTCATTCCCCTTTTCCTTCACGGAAAAGATGAGTTGAAAGCATCTTAATTATTTTATTGGGTTTCTTTAAATTATTGTGTGTACTCTACTGAAGTATCAGAGTACAGAAACCGCTGGATTAAACAGACTTCCAGCAAACTTTTACTACTTTCATTTGCTGAGCTTTCTGGACTCCTCTAAGATAACAATAGCTTCTATTCCTCAGAGGGAGAAGGTGGCTAGAAAGGGAAAAGCCAACATCCAACTAATTTTAGCAACTACAAAAGGAGACTCCATGCCAGAGGAACATACGGCATTTTTAGTTCACCTTAAACTTTCCCCTGGGCATTTCAAGCCCTATTAATAAACAAAACAAACTTGTTTCAGAAAACAGATGAGTAAACATCTTTGATGGCTGTACTCTATTACTGATTCACCCTCCTTCCTCTCACCCACCACCCCAGGCCTCCACTCTTTGACTCCGAATATTTTTATCATTAAGGCAAGAGCACTGGGACATGTTGTGGTAAAGACCCAAAAACAAAACATGTGGCAAGGTCAAACAGTGTTTCCTCAGCACCCCAGGACCTCACCCTTCACTTTCTCCTCAGAACAAACCCCTCTGTATTGTAATGCTGAGGAAAAGAGAGCAGAGGAGAGAGAGGGAGAGTCAGGCTGGCACCAGAAATATAATTTAGTGTGCAGGTATTTGATTTGATAAAAGCCCCTACCTTAATTTAAAAAAAATACATACATATATGTATATATGTGTATATATATAATAGGTTCCTGACAAAGTTGTAATTCATTGAGAGGGGCCAGGCCCCCAGTTTGGGTTTGACATGTCACTCCAACCTAAACCATGACTGGTTTTACGTGATCCCCTAAGAGGGTAGCATGTTGCAGCTGGCAAAAAAATAAACAAACCTGAGCTCTGTGCTAACAGATTTTTTTTTTCTTTTTGATTTATGCCATGAGCAAAGGAAAAACAGCAACATAGTTGTGAATTTAGGTTTCATTTGTGTGCCCCCTTCTCCCCACTTGCAGCAACAGCGTCCTGCTAAGGAGATGGACAGTGAGAAAGAGTGAGGAGACAGGCAGAGGACTGCCAGGATCGGGGAGAAGATGAGCAGTAGCCCTGGGGTACTTTTTTTTCCTGTGTCAGCATCTCACATGCACACATAAAACCCTCTCTTTTTTTTTTTTTTTTTTTTTCTTTTATTCTTAATTCCCAGGGGAATCTGGATCTCTGCTGGTGAGAAGAACTTGGTGTGATTCTTGTGGAGCAGTCAAGCAGCAATTTTTGGGTTTTATTTTAAAACTTCGCCCTTATTCTGAAGAGACAGAAAACCAGAGATATGCAAAACAGTATTTTCTGCTCTTGGCTGGGTTCTTTCCAAACACTGTTTTCAGAAACACATATTTAGACCTTAACCCATCTTCATTCTTCCCTCCTAGGTTTGCACTAAGAGTATTACTTCAGATAAAAGTAGAATTTGGGGAGCCTGGAGACTACTAAGTGACCTCAAATAAGAGCTGATATACTTGTGTTTTCCTGTCAGACATATTTTGAGCTGGCATGACTGAACACACTTCAGAGAGGACAGTAGTGAGAGGCAGAAGACACCAAATTAACCAAGTGCCCCCCCTTTGCTCCCAGCTCCCAGGTAACCCCAGTCCCAGTACTGGGACTGTCCCTTCTATAACTGGTGCATGGGAAATGACTTAATTCTCCACAGCAGACCCAGCTGACTACACAAATCCTTGAACTCCAGGCAAGGCTCTGCAGTTTCTCCTATTGTTCTCAGTTTGTTTTTCTTTCCAGCAGAAACCTAAAGCTACAGTGTTGGGTTTGCAAGTAGAGATGAGGAATAGAGAACATCAGACCATGATGCTTTTCACCTTGAATATGTTAAATATTTTAGCTGGATGCCTAAAGAAACAAGGCTTGTACGTTAATGTTGTAGGGATTTTTGTCTCTGTTCCCTGCAATCCAAAATGTTTTTAATTACCAGCTAATTTCAAGCAAACCCATCAAAGGTGTAAAGACATTAAAGACAAGGTTCTAAGAGGCTTCATGAAAGGGAGTTGGATAGGGAAAGCATCTCCCGAATGCTAAGAGAAGCCTCCACCACACCCAAGGCATCAGAAAACACATTAAAGGGGGGAAAAGAGATGTTGGAAAGGAGCTTTCATTAAACCCTTTGCACACAAAACTACTACTTCATTACTATGAGACTTTTTAGATCCATCTCGCTGCTTCTAAGATCCAGCAACACAGTCTTAGAAACACATGGAGATTTTGTTTTACATGCTCTGGTCCATAAAGTTAAACACATGCTTACAAGCTCTGGGTCTGAAATCTGGTATCATGTTGTATCCTGTCAGAAACAGAACCAGGAGGAACATTTCAGCCCAGTTAGTTTCCAGGACAACATCCAAATAGAAAGCTCTGTGGCACAGCAAATAAAAAGTGTGTCAGTGTTACTGTTTTACTGAGGAAAGTTAGAAATTAGTCAATATCCTTCAGAGCCTTGGAGAAGAGGATTTTCCTTTCAGGGTTTGCTGCCATACCAGCGTGGTGCAATGCTACTATTTAAAAACAAAGCTTTTGTTGGGTTTTTTTGTTTGGTTTTTTTTTTTTTTTTTTTCAGCACTTTTGTCCTTATTACAGACATAAGCACTGATTTGCAGAACAGCAGCAGCAGCTTGGGTTCATGTGCCTAAGCTTTATATAATATAAGACTAATATAACAGTGTGTCAAATGTTTGCTTTGGCGATCCCGATTCCTCAAATCCCCTTTTTATACTAATATTTAAAATGGGAAAAGGCTTTAAAAGAATGGGTGCAAATTACTGGTTCAAAGGTTTTATTAGGCTTCCAGCTGAGCATTGCTTATGCTAAGAATGGGAATTTGGAAAAAAAAAAAAACCCAACGAAACCCCCCCCCCAAAAAAAACCTAACCCCAGTGTTTAAGCTGGTTTATTGGCATTTATTTTCTCCTCTACAATCCTGGAGGAGAGGAAGGAGCAGCAGGAGGGACAGGAGGCAACAAATTATCTTTTTCTCCTTCAAATTCTGAGAACTGTGATTACTTACAGCTCATAAAGACTGACCTCTGAACTATCCCAGTTACAAAAGCTAAGGAAAATTCAGCTCAGTAGAAATGAGCCGGACTTCCCAACAGTGACAGCCACCCCTAAAAATACTTTTGACATTATTTTTATTTTAATAAAATATTTAGGAAACAGCGGGCAACTGTTTTGTTAAAAACTCAACTTTGTAAAATATCACCAAGCTCAGTTATCAAGCTGAGGGAGATAGGAGCAAGAGACCTGTGCAGATGGCTGGCTGAAGAGGCAGCTTTAGCCTGTCTGGATTTTTACACAAGAGCAGTTTTTACTATTACTGTGATAATTTCCATGAATTAAGCTACCTTATCACTTTAAAGGGTTTATCAGCTCAGGAACAGCCCCGTGCTCTTGCAGCAATGGTGGCTCTCACTGATGATGTGCTTGTACCAGGCTCTGCAGGGGAAGAACCCTCAGGACACTCCAAGTGGTGTCTGGGGCTTCTGGGGGCAGTGCAGTGCAGCGCAGCACAGCTCAGATCATCATCATCATCATCTCAGAACCCAGCCTGCTTTTGGGACCTGTTTGCCAAAGAAAAAACCTGACAGAGAAGATAAGCAACTTGTGGACAGGATGAGCCCTGAACACTGTGGGATTTTGCCAGATACAAAACACTCATACAGAAAGCAACATCTATGAAGTAAAACACTTGTGACATTATCTGTTTCTTGGTTTTCTTGCCACCTTTCTAAGCCCATGGGTTTGAGTGTGCTTCACAGAAGCCCACCTTGCTGATGCTCCATTCAGCTCTGAGCTTCTGTCCAGTTTTCCCTCAACTGCCAAGTTAGAACAAAACACACAAGCAAGTACTCCTGAAATAATAATAACCTGGGGATCATGGACTTAAAAACTTTTGATAGAAAAAAAAAAATAGAGGCTCACAGTTATGTTTCACTCCAGGATTATAGTGTCAAATCACAGGAAGTTGTCTCTGGTGGTTGGCTGATCTCTGTGGTCAGACTGAATTGAAATTCTTAGGAACAGTAACTTCATTGCTGGAGGTATGACCATGTGCCTTTCTCCTCATCTGTAACCTTAAGGACTAATCTTAGGACTTAATCCTGCAGTGTCTGAGAGAGATCTGACCCTCATACTAGTGAAGTCAGGAGTGACATTTCCATTTACTCAGCAATGGACACTTGGGGATCCACACAAGGGGATTAGGGCCACTGGGTTCACTGAGTCACCACTGAATTGCACTGAGTGTGCCACAGGTGTGCAGAGGCAAAACCTCAGCCTTGGGTATCAGATGTAGGATCTAGGATTTGGGCTGGTGCAGATGTCAGAGGTTACCTGGCACTAACAAGCCAAGGAAGCATTTAGGATCCCAGACTGTAGACAACTAAAATCTACCACATGATACAAATATTAAAAAGACTACAATGCCTTACAATAGCACTTTTTGAACCTGACTCAATGTACTTTACAAAGGAGTTCATTTCCATTAATCCATTTTGCAGATACTCAAACCAAGCCACATGAAAGAGATGCAAAGATCAGAGTCAGCAGAGATATGGCACACTGGGGTTGTCAATGAAAGAAGACAACTTGAAGAGTAACTTATACAGGGCTTTAAAAATCTGCTGGTAGTTTTAAATTATTTTAGGTGCTGTTTTCTTAACAAGGATTAGTAATGATATTTAAAATACATCACTTCAGTGTGATGATACCTTTTTAAATGAAGGGTTTCCTTTGCTGCTCCTATTATTCTGCCTGGACTAAAAGATGACTTTAAAGTATTTTGTCTATCACTTTTAAAGAGAAAAAAAAAAAAAAATCAAGTCTGAAAGAACAAAGAACACTTCAAAGCCTTCAGCAGAGAAGGAAGTGCTTTCTAGCAAAAATCAGACACGTTTGTCAATGAAACCTTTGTCAGACAGTTCCTCTCCTGCCTTGGCTGCTGTATGGTTAAAGATATAAAAGCAACTGAAGACAGAAGAGAAAGAGAATCCCTGAGAGAATGAAAAAAGTCATGTCCCAGCAAAGTCCTCTCTTTGCCCTCAGTTTTTATCTGACATACTGTTATTGATAGCTCTTTTTCCAACTCCCCTGACTAAGGGAGCACATATACCTTTTATTGCACTGAAGTTGATTTAAATCACCCTGGCAATTTGTGAGGCTGTTTTTCACTTACATAAGGAAGTTCTTGAGAGGATTTTGAAGCAATACAGTATGGTAGTTAAAACCAAGGCCATTTTAAAAAGAACTGCATTTCCTCAGCCTGCCCATAATTTTTCATTTTCCTAAAAGTATCAGTGGAACTTTGCAACTTTGGTAGGAAAAAGTCAGCTAAATGCAATGGGCTTTGGATCACTCCCAAGCATCAGTCCAAGTTCATTCCCTTTTGACCCTCAGGCCCTCAAGTCTTATCACAGCCAACTGAGATTTCTCTTCCAAGGCCTCTGGAGTGCCATCTGGATTTTTCTGAGAAACATCTTTCAGTTTGCTCAGGTACTAACACCATTTTGGGACCCCCCCACTCTATTTTACATTTTCTAGGTAAAGTCCTTCTGTGCAGTTGTCTTATACCACTTGCTATACAACAAGAGTGTTCATAGCTCTCTTTAGTGCCCCTTTTCAGACCCCCTCCCAAGCAAGATGAGAAGTATTCCATTACTCACAGTGCCACTGGTTCTTCTCTCCTGGAGTACTGCAGCAATGTTACTTCAGCTTTAGTTGGCTTTGACCTTATTTAGTTGAGTTTCTCCTGCTAGCTATTACCCCTAACAAGCTTCCCCTCAATAACAAGTTGCTTTTGACCTCAACACACCTGGAGGCTTCACCCTTTTATTTCACCTCTGACCTATCCCAATGCAGTTGACATTTTGCAATTATCAGCAATTTGTTAGCTTTATTTTTGTTAGCACCCAATTATGCAAATAATACATTTGTAATAGAACTGGGCTATTGGGCTGCAAATCTGTGGAAAAGTGTTTCATGCATGAATGAGTGTGATAGCCCCAGTCCATTTTGTAGGAGCAGGAAATGAGAGTTCAGAGGATACTTATCCCATGAAGCCTCTGTTGGGGTGGTAGAAGGATACTTAATATTTATTTTTCATTAACTCTTGTGAGAACCTACAGCCCAGATGTAGCCTGCTCCCATGAAACAGGACTTCTTAACATTTAACTTTCTTGCAATGATAAGCTGTATTCCTGTAGAATTTATCCTGTAAGACCTGAGATAGTGTCAAATACCAACAAAGAAAACCTTTTTTCCAAAAAGATAGAGAATTAACTTGTTCTGGAGTCAGTTCACCTTACAGATGGAGAAATCCCAATTTTCTCCTTGGAGACAGTGATCTATCTCAGGGCATAGAGCAGAGCTCTACCCTGGACATGCCTAGGTTGGCCTTTGTGCTTGAATATACTGTTTTGTCTTTTCTTCATCGTGTTTTTAGAGTTTACTATGGTGAAAATAGAACAGCTGATCCTGTCACATCCTGTGCTATATATATACATATACATATATATATATGTATATATCAAAAGGGTTTTTAACCCACAGCACTTCACGTGCACCAAAGAAGTATACAAAAAAACACTGGAAAAAAGGGCATGTTGGGCCCCATTTCCCTACCTTCCTTCACCCACAGCAACACTCAGTCCTACTGGATGTGTTAAGTTCACCATCCTCCTGACAGCAAACAAGTCCTTTCCCAGTCTTGTGACCTCATCCACTTCCCTGTCAAAAGATTAAGGCACATTTTCAGATGCTCAAGGCTATTTTTAGATTGCACTAGGGACGTGGGGAAGAAAGTAGCTAGTGTACTTTCTTCATAACCTAATAACCTGTCTAGAAAAAACACTCAGATCTGAAAGGCACTTCACTTAATTACCCCGGGTAAGGCTGGATTAGCTGCATGAGTTTGAGGTGTCACTGTCCACATCACCTCCCTCTGGAAAGGGGCTGCAGTGACTCCTGTGGCTGAGAATGCAGAGCCCCAGGATGCAGGAGGTGGGCTCTTATCTCTGCCATTGGGAAACCAGCTCTTTCCAGTGGTCTGCAAACGGGAGCAAAAAAAACACTGGAGTCAGCAAACATAGGCAAATGCTGTGCTGAAATCTGATGAGGCCAAGAGCACCATGCTGTTGGCTGCCCCAGGACTATGCTCTGAGGAGAGTGGGAAGTCCTTTGTGGGGCTTGGATCCACTTTTCCATGATAAGGGGTTTGCTGAAGGGGAAGCTGAGGCACAACTTTACTGGAGACCTGGCCTTGCACCTTCCACTTGATGTAGCTCACCCTCTCCTACCTGCTGCTCCTCACCTGCACACTGGTAAAACTGGTACCCTGACTTATTCTCTCCCTCCTCTCCAACACAGTCAAACTTATATTTTTGTCAGGTTCTATCTGAAAGCTCAACACTAGGCAAGGAGGGGAAGGAAGAAAACAAAGAAAAAAAAAAAAAGACCCAAGTGCAAGATACCAAACTAACATAATAAAGACATCACCTTTCTTTTCTTTTTATTTTTTCTATTTTTTTTTTTTCTCCTCTCCAACAGAAGGAAGCATCAGAATATCCAAACCCCAAATCAGAAAAGGCACTTCAAGATAGCTCCTCCCAGGATCACCCTTGATCTGCCCACTTTGCCAAATACTCAATTTGCTTCCAGCCATGCTTGGCAGCTCTCCAGCCATGAACATGTACATCTGAATGCATAATGGTTATTACATGTCACGCTCATGGGCATTTGGCCCATGCAGCACTCAGTTTCCCCATCTATAAGTACATGAAATGTAAGACTAAGTAAAAGCTGAGACATTGTGGAAACTGATGAGGGCTTGAATGAGCTCCTGGAATAAAACTCGAGCCCCTCCCCACCCAGAGCTGTATTTTTAGGAAGTCGATTGAGAAATGTTTTCCTTGCTCCATTTCCATGTTTACTGGGATACAACATCGTTACACTCGATTGCATCAGAAAACATGGAAACAGCTCTACAAATTGATCCGACCACAACATCTCAGAGGAGTTGCTTCCTTGTCTCCAAGGAGTTTATCCAGCATAAACAATGTCAAATAACTACAAGGCAGCCCTGGGAGAGTTAGTGGTTCTCCAATATGCTTCAGAAATATCAGAATATTGGGGCATCTGCTGGGTAACTTTGCATGGAGTTTATGGTGGCGTAATTTGCACAAGATATTGGATACAGCTGTGCATAAATTTATACAATATATTGGAAATAAAAGTGAAATTCACTGTATTTTAGGAGGAGATCATGTAATTTAAATAATTATGGGATCAAATAAATGTTAATATGCACAATCCCCCTCCCAAGGGCTCTAAGTGTCTAAGCCACTTCGGGAGATGTAACTGCACTCCAGCTCAGTGTTTCCTAAATTCTTTTGAGGTTCTGAACTCAGAAATTCATGCCAGAACAGAATTCAAGGTAATTGATTTGCATGATAATGGGAAACATGGGAGCTTAAAAATTCTGTTTGAAATTGGGATCTCTTCAATAATAGAAAGTACAAACATGTGCAGGCATTTCTTTTCAGACATCTGAGTTGCCTTTGCATGTAATCAATTAGAAACCAACAAAGTTTTGTGGGGAAATGGTTCTGTCTTAGCTAAAAGATCATTTTGTCACATGGGTAAATTAATTTTTCCAAGGCCAAGCATATCCCCTAACTTGTACCCCACTCTATCCGCTCTCTTATCTTGTCTTCCCAGATAGCATCATCTCTATTAATATCAAGTTAAATTAATCTGTGTGGAGGGATTTTGAAGCCCTGTAAAGTCTTTTTTGTTTGAAATCTTAAAGATGTATTTGATTTCAGTTTTTGTCTTCACCAAAGAGCAGAAAAAGAATAAATATTGTGAGGGTTCAAGGTGGGCAGCCAGGAAGTTGTCATTTTTATTTCCTCACTGGTGAATGGATTTTATTTTTTTTTTTTTTTTTTTTAAAAAACAAACCTGTAATATTCTCGAGGACAAATTTTGATTTTGCAGAGACATTTTCTATCAGAAAATTGTTCTGATGGAAAATTGCTCAGCAGACCTACTCAGTGTGTGCAGTAACATGAAAGAAGCAGTCAAAGTCTTTCAGGTAGAGTTGTTGTAAGACTGCTTTTGCCATTAGAGTGAAGAAGTGGTCTTCCCCAGCATGGCCAAGTAAACCTGAGAATCCAGAGGCTTAGGAACAGAAATTCATTGCCTAATATAAGAGGAAATTTGGTCCTTATTAGGAAGTCCACTAGATTTAAAACTCTGCAGAAAACATCAGATGGTCCACAAGGTAAAAAATAGAGGAATAGCATCTGCTTTGTAACCCAGAGCCTGCAATCACTCCATTCATAAACTCTACACAACTGAGTAAATATTCTTATCAGCATCCTCCCCGTTTTAAGGCTAAGGAAGCAGGCAGAGATCAAGTGTTGGGGTCACAGCTGCAGTGTTCCTGGCACAACCTCGTGCCCAGGATGCACCAATCCTGCCACCCTTCCTCTGCCCTCTAACCAGGAGACCCCACTCCAGGGGTAGGAAAAGCTGCTCCAAGGAGTAGGAGCTGGAAGTGGTTGGAAGATCACGTGGCAGCCAAACTGTTCCCAGAGTTTCCCCAGGAGAATGGTGTCTGAGCAGGCAGAGACTTTGGCAGCAATTTTCAATTGTTCCTAAAGGCTGGCACACAGGGATAATTAGAGAATATAACACGTATATAAAAAGAACTTGTTCCCTCCTCCACCCTGTACGTGGCAGACTGTATAGACACTGAGATTAACTTTCTCACCTGAATCAGAACAAAGTGTTTTGCTATTCACTCTCTTCTCTTTCCCTCCCCTTAGCTCCACTCCATCCCTTTTGCTGTCCTTGTTTTAATCTACAAAACAGTAATGGGTCTGCAGGCGTCCTGCCAGGGTACCTGGCAAATGCTGGGATCCTTCTCCTGGCTCCAATTAAAAACCAGGACGAGAAGGAGGAGCCAGGAGGTCATTTTTGAGCCAAGGCATCCGCCCAGCTTGTTCAGACTTTATAGGAACTAAATTTATGGGAACTAAAGACTTCCATCACTCTCTTGCTCATTCTCTTGCTCCAGAAGATGTATTTATCACCCTTGATATCAGAGTGAAAATGTTTTAAGAAGCTGAAATTATGAATATTGATGGCATTACTCTCTTTTGCTTAACAAATAAAATGGAAATTGTGTGGGAAAATACACTGAGGCCAACTGCATTGCAATGGATTAACAATTTTAACATTTAACAGCAGCTAAGTGGGAAGTGTTAAGAGGGAACTCTCTGGGCTCTCCAGTGAAGCAGCAAGCCATCCATCAATTCATTCCTGCTAACTGTCTTTCCTGCAATAAACCAACCATATTTTAATTGTCCACTTCACAAGTTTCACTGAGGAATCTGGTAGCTGCTATTCACACACTAAGTGCTTCTTCAAATCCAACATAAATCCACCAACAAGTACTCACAGCAGCTGCTGTGTGAGGAATAATTTTCTCAGTCATATGTGCAGCTATAATTTTAACCCTACCCCATAGCCAACCACACTATCAACACTGCCTGCCAGCCACAGCTGCCCCTTCAATCTGGTTTCTTCCACCCAGAGGTCTGTGCTCTGGCATTGTGCCTTCTGACCTTAGTGTTGGCATTTGTCACCCTCCTTTCTTTTCCACTCAAACTTCCCAACTCGAATTTCAGCATTCTTCTCTGTGAAAGATGGAAGAAGAGTGCCCTGAACCCATCTCAGTGACCTGGAACATTCTAGCAAATGAAACTTGACTCCTGCAGGTCAGGTAAAGTCCTGAAAAACTTCATTTCCATTTCAATTAATGTGAGATGGGAAATTATCCCATTGACTGACATGGGAACAGCTATAACAGCAGTATTAATAAACCAGCACCTCTTCAAATTGCAGACTCCTTGGGGCAGGGAAACGTGCCAAATTCTGCCACTGTTCAATCACTTGGATCACTTGGCAGGGGTGTGAATGGGGGCAACCTCCAGCTTCTATCTGTTCCAGTCCAGGCTGAGGTACCTGCTGGATTGCTATCTCACTTAAAATGTGGCTAATCAGAGGTAGCACTAGAACACCAATCCATGAATTCATGATTAACCATGATAGTATTCTTGGAAACAATTTTTCAAGCCAAGCATCACACTTACAAATGACTCAGTGGAAGTCAGTAAACACTGGGCATCAGCCAGCAGTTACAATGCAAAGGAAGCAGCAGCTGACTTCAGGGGATTGTTCTCCCTGCTCAGGGGGAATTAGAGATACCCATTGGAATGCAATTACAAAACCAAAGCCGGGGATGGGATAGGCTGATGGAATATCAAAGCTTCTGTTGAGCAATCCAAGGCATTACTCTGGCACCAAGGACCCTGCAGTGGCTCAGTGCAGATCATTTGGCTTTTTTTGTGACGTTGGAGACCAGAAAGTGAAGAGGAAGTTGAGTCCAGGGCCTCAGGACTGAGAAAACAATCATCAGGAATTATACCTGAGCAGATTAATAAAGATGAATTTAAAGAATTTCTGTGCTTCCACTTATTACATCTTTTTGCTGATTGAGTATTTGGAATTAAAGCCTTGTTCTGGAGAGAGTGATGTGAATTCTAGAGTGCATGTTATTGCTACAAACATACCCTTCCAACACAGAACCACTCCTCCTGCAATCTGAAAACATCTGCAGATTTCCTATGTCCAAAATACTTCATTCCTTCCTGAAGAATTACTGACAGAATAGCTTTTATCATCAGTTTTATGCTAACCACTCATCTCTGTGTGGTTGTGCCCTTCATTCCAGTGGACTAATATAACCTGAGGGAAGTTTTTAATAGCCTTATGAATTCACTGCCATGCTGCCAGTTCACCTCAACCCAAAATCTGACTGCTGGGATTGCTCAGATATCAATAAAGAATCTGGGTAAAAAAACCCAGACATGTACTATCATTTAATTATTTCACCATTGGAGGGATTGAATAATACAGACTTTAATTACAAGTGAAGAGTGTCCTGTTGTACACCAGGATGGCTCTGAGTACTTATGAACTGAATTTTAGAATTCAGTTCAAAATCTGGGGACATTTTTATTAGACTGTCCACTCAGTGGAGTTTGCTACCTGTAGCATTCAAAGTAAAGAACTAATGTCACCCATCTCCTGAAGTTCCCTTCACTGCTTTTTTTCTTTTTTTTTTTTTTTTTTTTTTTAATCATGAAAAAGCAAAACTGCTTTTTTACTGCAAACAGTCACACCCTCAGTGTGGGGATGAGGAAGATGTGGGAGAGAGTAAGTGACTCACTCTGTGTTCAGACTGCCAGATTTGAGCAAAGAAGGTGTCAGACATCACCTAATAGTGGAAATTAGGGAAGCAAGATAAGATAAGTGCAAAGGGACTTGGTAACCATGAAGGCTGCAGCAGCCAGAAGTCAAAAATGTGAGAGAAGGACCTCAAATTAAACAGGACAAAACTTGACAACGTTAAGCAAAGCAGCAAAACAAGACTGAGCTACCAAATGATGCCCTGGAAATTCAGCATTGCTCAGTTAAATCTGCTCATGGATCATTTCCCAGATCCTTTCCATACCGCCTTGGAGTGACTGTTCCTTAGCTGGTCAGCAGTTTATTTTATCCATTTTGTAAAAGAATTACAGAATAGGTGAGAAAGCTGTTGGCTATTTAGAGCCTCCCCAAGTCACAGCCCTCAGGGCTGCTGTTGCCACTGAGAGGGGAAGACAGGCCCAGAGGGGAGATGTCTGCTGATGTCATGCAGAAACCATGGCAATACAGGCTGCCAAAACCAAGCTGCTGACCACTTGTGGTCACTCAAGATCCCAGGACCCATTTTGCAAGAGTATGGGTGTTAGCTCTGGTGTACTGTCCAACTCCAAATCTTGGCTATTTATATTCAGCCTCCCTAAAATACTGCTTGGAGTTGCAACTGGAAAAGTTAATTTTGCTTTTCTGTCTGGGACTGTGCAATGATGCAGGTCCAAAAGTGGCTTGTGGAATGCCAGCAGAATGGTGCCCCAGTGGCTGCTAAGTCCTGGGAACACACTTTCCTTTAGCATCTTGCATCAGCACTTTAACTCCCACAGTTTGAAAAAGACACTTAAAAATTTTTAAAAGTGGCTGATTTAAATTCCAGACTGTTTTTAGGAAGCCCAGATGCATTAACCATGTTTAAAAGCCATGGCTCACTACCTTCAGTACTGAGTTTTCCCCCATAATGCTCAAAAGATATCACCCATAGAGATCTGGGGTTCTAGATGCCAACTCTGCATTCCTGCAGGTGTTCATCACCATCAGGACTGGAAGCACAAGCAATATCGTGGACATCTATTAATTAATTTGCTCTCTCCTCATCACCTGTCATTCATTTTAAAGAGAAACAACAAGCTGGTTGATGGCAGCTACCCTGAAGAGTGTTTTGACATGATGATATGAACATTTGTCAAAATGAAAGGTTAACTCCACCAACATTTCTTGTTCTAAAGAGCCCCACTGACAAAATAAACCAGTGACAGTGGGGGAGCTGAAAGTGCAGGTAGATCCTGGCCTGGGAAGCAGATTGCCAACTTCTAGGATTTTCCTCTGGTTCTAGCACAGCAAAATAAACCCTCAGCATTCTACTTCTGCCATCATTAAATCGTGGAGGTTTGGGTTTTTTTCCCCCCAATGGTGCAAAATTTAATACTGCCAAATTGTGGGAAAATAATGTTGGTTTTTTGTTTGTTTTTTTTTTAACCTTTCAGAAACAATAAATAGATAAAACAGCTAAAAAAGGAAGCTATTCAAATAACTAAAGGCTACAGCTGAAAATAGCCAAGCTAGCTTACTCTGAGACATTGTGTAATTCCACTCAGATCTGGAAAAGAGATACAAGAAGAAATGTGTATCAGCCAAAGTTAATATTTGCACAAAAATGGTGAGTCATATAAACTGGGATTTCCTCTTCTGGCTACTTATGGCATATCAACTGAGTCTCAATCGAATTTGATGCAACGACTTTCATCTGATAGTGAAAAATGTTCAGCTCAGGTAAGACAGACTTGATTTTCTGGCATGAATTCTTCTTCTGTATCTAGTGTCTGAATTGGGTAAGAAATAAGCTTGTCCTCCAGGATCCCATCACATGCTATTGCTCAACTCTTGTCATGATGCACTGACTTCCTGAGACTCAGTTATCCTCCAGAAATGTAGCACAGAACCAGCACTACATTTGGTTTATCCTGACTCAGTGAGGGAAGTCCAACTACACAACCTATTCAGTTTCCTTCTGGCTCCAATCTTCTATGATTTTGTTATCACTGACTGGGTTTTATTCAGATTCTAGCAGCTCACTAAAAATTGCTGAGCTTACGCTGTTCCTCATGCAGTTAACAGGACACTTCAAAAGAAAATGGGTTTTTTATTCAGCCACATAGGTAGGAGAGAATTGCCCAGCCCAAAGCAAATCAGTGCTGTAAGGGAAGAACACGCTTCAAATAAAAACACAACAGCTCCACCTCACCGGGGATGTTACTTGTATGAAACAAAAATAAGCTGAATCACTTTTTATTTTCTTCCTGATAGACTGGAAGACATGCTTCACCAGGCTTAGCTGATTTTCCTCTGTGAGGAAGCCAGGCCTTCATGGGGAAGTGCTGGGCATGGCTCCCTTTTGCCTGCCACCACCTCTGAGCCATGCCAAGCTGTAGTACTGTGCCCTCCAGAAACAACAGGCAGCAGTAAGACAGGAGGAAGGGCCACAGGACAACACCCTGTTTGGATCTGGAAAAAGTGATGGGTAGCAAGGTGGCTGATGAGTGTAAGCAATGAGCAAGAAAAGAAACAGGTAAGAGCAGTGGGGATTTTTTTTTTTTTTCTCTCCTCCGGGATAAAATGGAAAATAAGAACTGGGTTTTCCAGATGGTCCCTTGGTGACTCTCTCATCCCTCGTGTGATGAGGGTGACAGTCATACAGCAATGCCCATCACTGCTGTCAGGACATTTGACAAGGAATCATCTTCAGTGAATGTAAGTAATGCAAATCTGGTCTTGGTACTTCAAAAGCAACTTCTGAAGTTTGAAGTCCAAAGATAAGCATCAACATAAAAAACTAAAAGAAACTTCATTTCTCAGCCGGAGTCTGCCTGCAAACTACTCATTAATATTTCAGATTCTCCAGAGTAGGCACCATTCTCCAGAAGCATGGAGTATTTTAGTGCTCAGGTTGCTGCTCTTGGCACTGTATAAACACTGGGTCAGCTTTAAAAAAAAGCATATTATGCATTTAATCATGTCGATATGGAAAGAGTAGGATTTATTAAAAGCACCTAGATAAGTTCCAGGCCTTACTCCCATTAGCTTCCAGTGGTGACTCACAGCCTGGTTTTATGAACTGTCTGGAAAAATCCCTTTGGGGTCTTACCCGAATCTTTAAGCACATTTTATAAATTTGACCTCCTGTTCTTGCACAGTCCTCAGAACAATGAGGTGACTCCTTTGGGGATTTTTAGGAATGGCAGCAATGCACCTAAATAACTAAAGGATACCCTTGCCTATGGCACACTGTGCCCCAACACTGA
The DNA here is from genome assembly GCA_023637945.1 of Phaethornis superciliosus. NCBI lineage: Eukaryota > Metazoa > Chordata > Aves > Apodiformes > Trochilidae > Phaethornis > Phaethornis superciliosus. Next base: position 10,162,808 of record JAJQWJ010000021.1, on the reverse strand, counting down.
CTTTCTAATCCTTATTTAAAGAGATATCTATTTCTGATGTTCAGATACCTATGTCTGATGTTCTTTTTGTTTACAGCCTTGTAAAAATCCACTGGGCTCTTACTGGTGCGTTAGTTGTCTAGACTGTCCTGCAGGTAAACTCAGGGCAACTTAAAAAAAAAAAAACAAAAAAAAAAACAACCCCAAAACAGCCAAAGGAAAACCCCCATGACGCTGTTTCTTCTGACGTGACCCTCAGAACTACTTGGGCAGGGATTTCAACACACGACAAAGCTTTGTTCCAGGTCGGGAAGAGCAGGGTGCTCCGAAGGACTGCTTAGAGGTGGAGTTATTAAAAGAGCTCCCTGAGAAACAATCACCCAGCGAGGGAGAGAGCTCACAGCTACCACCAGAGCAGCCACCAGGAGCTCTGCTGCTCCTCCCGCCTCACTCCCACCTTCTCCCTCAGGAGCTCAGGCCCCCGAGGCCGCCATTTTCCCCGCCCAGGCCGCCATTTTCCCCACCCTTTCCTGAGGGAAGGGAAATCCCGGGCGCTCATTGGCTGCTGCGCGACGCCCCCCGGGGCACGGACCAATGGGAGGGCGGCACCTTGTTGCTGTGGCAACGGTGAGGTCTGCTGCGGCCTGGATGTGCGAGGGCCGCCCGGGAGGGCCCAGGGCCTTTGGCTGGGGTATAACTCATTCCTTTCCACAGCATTTAAATGTCTCTCTCTTTCTTTCTCTCTTTAACAAATTCAGCGGTTCACACACCAAAAAATGTAGGGGGACCTTCTGGCTGAATGCTTTATAGAAACAGAGCCATAAATAAGTGTATGTGTGTGTGCGTGCACACATACAGATATATATGCATATGCATATGACTATAACATAATTTTATTCCGGTGGGACAACTTTTGCTTTAATAAATAAAATGTTATGAAGGGAGGGTGGTCAGCTTGTTTGGAAGAACAACACTGAACGGGTGCGACTCAGCTTTCCCTGGCTTTTTAACAGCTATGAACTGCTTGATATTTTTGGCTCAGCTCTATTATTATAATTTTTTTTTTTTTTTCCTTTTAAAAAATATGAGGCAGTAGGCTTCCTCCCAAGACACACTCAGGTGGGGCCGCTTCGAGCTGCTGACTTTCCCCTGGGGCACCTCATTTTGGGGAGAAAAGAAAAAAAAAAAAAAAAAAAAAAAGGGAAAAAAGAAATAATATGGAAGGAAAAAAAAAAAAAAGTCCAACTCCCCATGAGACACTCCATAAAGCTCAGATGGCTCCTCTGCCTCTCATCCCTCGGAGTCTCTGTGCTGGCAAAGTCCCTGGGAGAGGTTTGAGCAGATGGATGAGCATGGACATTTGTCACTTGCAAATGAGGGCTCTGCCATCCCCTCTGGAGGAAGAATTCCCTTCTGCATCCCTCCTGCCAGGTGCTTTCCTGCACAGGAATCTCAGTGGAAGTGAACGGGGGCTGCGTGGCTCCCCGGGGGTGACTTTTGGCCCCAGGAATCCCGTTGGAATGCTTTTCCTTTGTGTGTGTTTTGGGACAAAATTTTGACTCTGCGGTGAATAAGAATGATAAAATCATTTGCTGTCAGGCAGTTGTTGGGGAGTGGGCCTGGGTTCTGCTGCAGCCTGTGCTCTTTCATTGAGAACTGTGTAGTAAAATATAATACATCAAGAGCATTGGATCTATGCTATAAAATATATTATTGTCCCTCTTCAAAGCATTAGTTTCTACTTCATTTGCTCTTCCTTGTGTGGCATGGAGTGCCCAAAGAGGTGGGACTGAGACATAAAGGTACAAGCAGCACTGCAAGAAAATCCATAACACAAATCACTGCTGGAGCACGTGTCAGGATATAATCAGAATTTTGGTCAGTTCAGGAAGAGTCACCAGATCCAAAGAATTCGTGATTTTTGTTAAAAAGTCTCACATATGTTTGCAGAGGAGGTAACTGGGCTCACTGACTAGAACTGGAAACCAAGGAGAGTGGCTCACATAGACTGAATTTTTTGAGGTACTCCAAGAAACCTCCTGGATCTGCTTTCTCCCTTTTGATCACACAGAAGCTTTGCAGCCTGGAAAGCTGCTTTCCCAAAGTTCCATCATACCTGGGGGGCTTAAATCTGAGTCCCCCCATCATCTTGAAGGGTTGCTCAAGGCTGCTGAAACAAGTTTCATCTCCTGGTTCCCAGTTACTTCCAGATGAAAAGAACTTGTCCTGCCATTGGGATGAGGGGAGAGAGAATAGGAGAGAGGAGGAAAGAAAGCACCAGCAGCTTCATTCATGGGGGGGATGCAGGCACTGCCAAGTATCATTATGAAAATTCTTCCTTCTCATACGATATTAAACTCTCCTCTTGGCAGGTCCCCTGACACAGTCAGTGTTTTTAGTGAAAATACACGAGGCACTGAATTCTTTAACCTCAGTTCATTTCTCAGTATATTACTCTGTTAATAGTCCTGGGAAATACAGGAAAAACCCAAAGCTGTGTCTGTGCTCCAGCAGGGATCTTGATGTTTAGGGTGGCTCTTGGCAATGAGTCTCCTGGAGAAGATGGGGAAAAAAATTAAAGGGGAGAGGAATCAGGAAGAGTTGATTTTTCTGAATTTAATTAGGCATTGAAATCAAGGCCAGGGTTTGGACAATGTCTAAATCTGTCTGTCGCCCAATTGCCTCTTTAAATTTCAAACTTTTGAGGTTTGAATCTTTCCAGAAGGAGTGCTAGTTATCAGCTCTGGATTTGATTCAGTTCCTTCTCAAAGTCAAGATTTTACTCACTTCTTGTCACCCAAGGGAAGGTTGACATGGCTTAAGTACGGAGTTTGCTTCCAAGATGTTACTGCCCATGAGGTGGGACTACATTAAATGAAAAAATCAGGTGTTTCTGGTCTGTCACAAATGTAAATTGAAATGCTGTGAAAGGAGGTGTGGAATGATAACATTTCAAACAGCCTCCAAATGGGAGTGAGCAGAACTCATGCAAAGGTGTCTCAGAAACACCTGCTTTACCTTCTTACTGGGCTAGAAGCAGGCTTAGAGTCATCACTGATGAAAACTGTGCATCTGCAATAAATTTATTGCTTATGATCATGAGTGTAGCTGCAACAGACTGGGTGGTCATTTGTCATGTTGTAGCTATAAATTTTATTTCTGTCTCCTGATCTCAGTATATTTCTTCTAGAACACAATATTTAATTAATAAAAAATAAATAAATAAAAATAAAAAATGATAACTGTTTCACTACATCAGCCTAAGAAGTAGAGAAATCATGTAAATCTCATGTTGGCTATCATACTGATTGCAGATGAGCTGTCTGTGAGGCAGACCTTGTGACCAGAAATTCTCAGTCCGTAATTTCGATTGACAAATAACAATCAAAACATCATCGTGGCCAATTCCCAGGAAGACAGAGAAGGAAATTTTTTTCAATCAGTAACGTGCCAGACATGATGTGCCTTGTTCTCAAACAGCCATATCCTTGGAGACTGGATGCCTCTGGTCATGTAGAACATGATGGATTGTGATCTGAGTCCCATGATTTATAGTCCAATGGCACACACAGAGACCCGAGTGAGAATGCAGCCTCTGTTGTATGGAACACTGCTGGTGGACTGAAAAAATCACATTGTAAATGCATCAAACAGCTTGAGAGGTTTGTCTGTTGCACAGTGGTACAAAAAATGAAGAAAAGGGGTAAACTGGTTTGCTCGCAGTTAGGCACTGATGGAGATGACCCCTGATTTCCTATGGCCAGCCCCTCTGTCTTCATTCCTGCTCTGTCTTCTCCAAGCACAGCAAAATTTGCAAGTTGTTTGCAGATTCTGTCATCCAGCTGCATCCTAATACTCCAAGCATTCCCACGGGCAGAGATAAGAAAGCTCTGCTGGCACGGGACTGCTCACTGGAGTTCCTGAGGGAGATGTTAGCAAGGTCCTGTCTCCAACAGAATCAGTGACAGTGGAGCATCTGTCCTGATTTCTGCTCCTTTTGGCTCTTGCAAATAGTTGATTTTGGCGAGTGAAAACTAAAAGATGTTTCAAGGCTCCATCACTTTTATTTATTTATTTATTTTTAATTTTTCCCCTTTTATTTTTCCTTTTTTTTACCTTTTTTTTTTTCTTTTTAATTTTTTAAATTTTTCTCTCCGTTTTCTTTACAGTTTAAAGCATGGCAGCTTTCATTTGGAGTTAAGACCATTCACGGCTGTACTCGGAGCACCTCAAGGCAACCTCTATTTGTGCCTATCTACAGAAGAAGAAAAAAAGTTCCATTTTCCAAAAATTCCTCCCACTTCCTCTTCCCTGCCTGTGCCCCTAACCACGGCTGTGTACGCAGTTAATTGAAATGGTGTTTGTTTTATCTTGAATAACCTCCCAATTGATTGAGGTGGTGGACAGCAAGACTCCAGAGCCATTTACATACCTGTACACGAAGCAGTAATTTCTAGAAGGCTTTCCACTGCCTTTTTTTATTATTTTTTATTTATTTTTTCCCCCTTCTCCCTGAAGGACTGCACTCCCCTGTACGTGCCTACATCTGTACCTCTCTCTCTAGATATTCACCTTCACAGAGATCTCCCCACAGTCCATTCACTCTGGCTGCAACTGTCCATTTGCTGCTCGTTGAGATCTTATGTTACCCGGGGTGGTAAGAGTCCTGGCACTCTTCCCTCCAGAAGAAAAACAGTCTGATTGGGGAGTGCTTGCTGCCTACAAGGCCCCGATTGTGTGCGGCTGCCGAAAAAGTAACAAATGCAGTTTAATTACGTTGGATGCTTGGTGGCTGGTTTGCAAATCTTTTATTTGTTTTGAGAAGTGCCCCGGCAGCAGCACTAAATTTTGTGTGCATTTGGGGAGCCCAACGTACCACTTATGCTGGGGGAGGGAAGACGGGCTAATTAACTGGGCTGCTGTCAAGCTAATAAACTAATGGAGAGCTTAAACAAATAAAAAAATAAAGGAAGTAGACACGATGGGGGAAAAATAAAGTGACTAGACATGAAGTCTTACGACATGCATTTCCACCTTCTGTGAAAAAGTATCCTCGGGCACCCAGAATTTTGCAGATGAAGTTTTATGTATCGTAATTCAAGTCCCCCTTTCAGGAGGCAAAGGTTTAGCAGATCTATCCAGGAATGAGTAACGAGAGAGAAGCTTTTCCCATCCTGCCCAGAAACCAATTCCAGCTCATCAGAGTTGTTCATTTTGGAAAAGAGTCAGATTCACATTCATGGGACAGAGGGGAGTGGAAAGCAATCAATGTTTAAATCTTCTCTTTGCCAGGCCGAGATGTTACATAAGGTTGAGGAAAATGTTTTGTTATCCCAACTAAGCCCGAAGTGTCAGATACTGACAGCATTTCAGAGACAGGATACTGAGCTTGATGGTCCAATAGTCTGACTCAGGCTGACAGATTTTCTATCCCGCCCTCTCAGATTATTAGTTGTTCTTTTTTGGGCCATTAGGTATGAGGTGGTTTTCGACTGCAAAGGTTAAAGAAGCATACACAGTGCTTTGGGACTGCTCTGAAAGAAACCTCCCAGTTCTGGTCATTAAAGAGCACCAAACAAATACCTATCATGCTTCATGTGATGTCTCAAAGTGTTCAGCTGCCACAGACTCATCAGCTGAGGTGACACACTGCTCATGCTCTGAGGTACTGATGGTCAAGTTGATTTTGTTCACATTATCTCCTCCAAACCCTTTTCTGCTCATTTCAGATGCCATGGGTTTCTTACATGAGATTCCAGGGCAGCATAAGCCCATGTTTTACTGAAGTCCTCAACTCTTATGTTCATTTAAATGGTTAGTGACTCTTCTGACTGCTTTTTTGAGGCTTATCTCAACTGTAGAGTTTTCCTAAGAACTCAAGGGGTTTTCAAGTGCTTCTGAACAGTCAATTATCTGAGCCAGTGGTAAAAAAATCCACGGTGCTCCATGTTCTTCAGGAAAACATTAACAAATCAGTATCTGTGTTATTTGGCTACCTTTGCTTATCAGACACAGAGAAGTTCATGCTAAATAAGTCAAGGGAGCTGTTGGTATATCATAACTTGAAAAATACTTTTTCCAACCCAAAAAAGAAGCAGCTTTGTATCTGGAGGTCTGCAGAAAATGATGGATGGTCCAACCAGTGAGGGACACATATGTCCGGGGTCACATGGAGCACTCTAAATCTGCTTTCAGAAGCATTGCACTGCCCACTGTTTCCCCCTTCATTTTCTGGATGAAATATCAGCCCAGCAGGCAGTGAGATTTCTTCACTGGATGTGATGGTGCCTCATGAATATGACAGTGAAAGCAGAAAAGATTTTGTGATCTCCGAAAAAAAAAATAAAAAATAAAAACCAAACCACAATTTAAGTACTTAAGGAAACATTTTCTGAAGAGAAATCAAAATCAACATTTTCCAGGAAGAAGGTTGATTTTTTGTGTGTGTGTGTTTATTGTCATTCCTGAGATACTTCAGGCTATTTTTTGATAAATAAATCTGAATTAATTGTCTTGGCTCTGGAAGCAAGTTTTGATTGCCCTGAGTTAATGCTGTGCTAGTAGATGCTAAAGTACTGCAGAGATGACTGAAGCAAAGGCAGCCCTAGAACAGAGAAGCAAAATTTCCATTTCACTCGAAACAAAATCCTTCATCTTTCTCAAACCCAAACCTCTGAATATTTTCTCCTCTCAAAATCTGAGCTGTTTCAGCCTCACATCCCACCATAAAAGAAAGGGAAGAATGGGATCTGTGCCCATTTCTCACTCGATGGTGTCATTTACCATAGTTACTCAGCTCGTTATTGCTCAGGACCAACTGTTTCAATTGCAGCCTTGGGTCACTGCTCTCACTTCTGCCATTTCATCCATGATGAAGGGGATGATGAATATTCCAACAAAAGTGAGTTGGGAGCTCTCTGTTGTAATTCCTAAATAACAACAATGACAAAACAAATATTCAAAGCCATCTAAAGTCAAGATAATTTACATTTTTCTGCTTTAAAGATTGTAAAGATAATTTTAAAACTAATTTTAATCAGGAGGCTTAAGATTTTTTTACTAGGAATTATTCCTGGGCCATGCTGATGGAAAGACTTGTGTCATTGAGAATGCCCCACAGGAAGAATTGATTGGTATGAATATTGTATTTCATTAACAAATCATTCTGAAGCCAGTCCCTGTCTCCAAATTGCTTGAAAACTCTTGATTCCAAATATTCATCACTCGTGTAATGTGGTTTACCAGATGGGTCTGGACACAGGATCAGATGAGAAGATACTGCTGAGCAGGAAAATAATGGATAATGAATAACAAATACACTTCCCTAATCTGTTGCTGTGATACATAACCACTGCCTTGAAGTCTCATTGCTTTCTCTGCCCTTCCTCACTGACTTAGTGCTTTTACCAACATCTTTAAATTGTCTGAGACATTTTTTTCACTCTTTTCTTTAATGCAACATAGCCCTGGGACATGAACTGATTTCAGTCATAGCAACAAGGTGTTCTCAGGTGGTTTTGGTAAGGTGTGCCATGCTGTTCCTTTGCTGCTGTATACTTCAGCTTTATTTATTATAGCCTTATTATATATAAGCATTCTACTCTCCCAAGCTTTTTCAGGATAAAAGGGTAAATGGGGAAAAAAAAAAAAAAGGAGGTGCGGAAGGCCTGGTTTGAAGCACAGTTTCTAAGCTGAAGAGCACAATGAGTTTGAGCAGGGGTTTTGTGTATGTGTCTGAAGAAATGCAGCAGCTGACTACAGGAGATTTTAGTATGTTAGAATAAAATACATAAACTCCAGTACAAATAGCAAACATAAGTTACAGGCTTGTTTCCTCTCAGGGTTCTCCTCTTTCTTTTTTGGAAGAAAAATAATATTATGAAGTGTGTATCTCATCTCCCTTGAAATCAGTGGATACACTCTATTTTGGTGCATTCTCAGATATAACATTATCTACCTGGTAGATTTTGGGCAGCTGGTAAAAAGTTGTTAAAAATACATGCAGCGTTTTTCCTTTTTTTTTTTTTTTTTTTTTTTTGAAATAACTATTTAAACATGTAAAAAATGAATTGTGCACAGATCCAGGATGGAGTTTCCAGTCTGAAAATAAAGATCAGCATTTGGTATTGCAGTTAGCCACAGATAAAATTCAAATTTGTAACACTTCATTTAGCAGAGTATTAACCCCATGGGAAGCCAATGGGAGACCTTTGGTGAACAGAACTCCTCAGTGTAGACCAGGTAAAAATATATCTCCAAGAGTTTTGCCCCTCTGTGTTACAATGGTGTGAAGGTGACCAGCCCAGCTCCAATATATTTGTTTAACTTGCTCGGAATTAATCAGAGCACTCTGGGATTAATAATTACTTAATCAAATAATCGCTTCGTGACTCCAACACTATCTTTTTTTTCCTTCTAGCAGGCTGGAAATAAGACCCGTGAATATGTAAATTGGAACTGATTAGAGGATTAGGTTTCGCTCTTTTTTTTTTTTTTTTTTTTCTTCTTCTTTTTTTCTTTTTTTATTATTTGGAATAAAAACAGCCTGTAGATCCCTGTAAGCCAAGCCATGTCTCTGAATTACAGCACTAGCGCCTGTCGGCTGTGATAATTTCACTTCATTAAGTTCCAGATATAAATAGAGAAAGTTTCTTATTTTTTTTCCATGCACCACCTTTAATAAGCATGGACTGAAAACACAGGGGTTATTGATCCACACAGCTATTGGGTCCTTGTGAGTCTGGTGTAACAGTGAAAGAAGACCAAACACCTTCTACCTGTTTGCTTGTGTAGCCAGGGACAATTCATCTCTGTTGAATTCATTTTAAAGCTTTTGCAGCAACTGCCAAAAAAGCGTTGCAAGAATGGAAGTGTCAGCCACACCATTCATAGGGGTGCAAAACAAACGTGTCTGATAGGCCACAACAGGGAAAAATTTCAGCAGGACACAGCCAGGATTTCAAGGTTGGGCACCTGGAGTAAGGTGGCCCCCAAAGAACTCTGTGACAGCAACCTCAGTGCCCCCTGCTCTGCTGGGAAAACACATGCTGAGCATCCCTGAAAATCCCTGAAAATCTTCCTATGCAAATGGCATCGTTCATACACTCTTTTTTTCCTGTAATGTACAAAACGATGATTTTTAAAAGTTTTGTCCAGAATGTGGCCCTCAGTCAGGTCTTTAACCAGGGCATCCCATCGTAGCTACTGTGTATAAGAGGTTTTGCATTTTAGATTATTAGAAATCTTGTCTGTAAATCCCTGCTACAGGGTAGGGAGCTCAGAAACTCATCAGGAAAGTGGAGCGTTCCTTTACTTTGTGACTCACAGGTTGATACTAGGACATATGAGGCTAAAAGTCCTTTACTAAAGCTCAGAAAAGAATTCTGCAGCAGAACAGAAACATTATTCCCTCAGAATTTAAGGATTATGATGTTTTTTTTCCATAAATTTGGGAATGGCTAATAGTCGAGGGCACAGTATAAAAGGAAGTTCCTAATTTTGCACTAAAAATAAAGCTCCCTTGGCCATAAAGCAAAAAGAAGCCTGAAGGTGAGGGAATTGCTGGTGCTACAAGCAACTCTTAAGGGCAAAGGTTCACAGATCTGTTTAGATGTTAAATGAAAATTAATTCAGAGGGTTGAATCCTAGTTGAATGTTAGCAAAAATCTATATGGAATTTGGACATGGGCACATGTGAGCAACATCCTTTCTCTGCTCGAGGGAGGATGCAGAGTAACAAAGGTTGTTGAAGGTCAGAAATGAAAATTACATTTTTAAATCTGCTTTGGTTTTGTTTTTTTTCTTGTTTGGTTTTTGCAATGGCTTGAATGCCAAACTGAAATGTAGAGGGCACAGCAACTGTGAAAGAAGCTTAAGAAACGTTAAGAAAAATTCCTGTAAAGAGTCTGCCTCCCCCAGTCCTGGCTCCAGCAGGTAGTTCTAGTAATCTCTTATTTTTCACAAGCATTAATTTTATACAGAAACAATGAAATAAACAGACTTGGGAACAAAAGGTGCTGGGGAGTGGAAAAGGTACAAAACCTTCCGGCTTGATGTCAACAAAAGGGACTCTGGGTTTCTTGTGAATTGTCTTTCCTCTGGTTAGAAGTTCATTCTCTTGGAGGGGAGTGTGGAGAGGAGGGGGCACAGAGGACAAAAACTTCTGCACCCCTGACCGAAGACAAGAATGTAAATGAGGATTGGGAAGGTGGACAGCTTTGGGAAAGAAAGGTCCTGAGAAGTGGGGAAAGTTGTGCAAAAGGGCCTCTGGCTTGGGAGACTGAAAGCATTAAAAGGAATTCTTAGTTTCTGATAAAGGAGCCAAACACTCAAAAAAAAAAAAAAAAAAAAAAAAAGCAGCACCCATGTCCTTAAAGCCATGAGCAATTCAAATGAATACATACTGCTAAAAATGATAATTTACAGGCTGAAGCCAGTAAGAAGTGATGCTGGTTCTGAGATGACACACTGAAGAAAGGAACCCCCACCTTATGAGGGAGAAATTGAGTGAAGTACTTGGCTGGATGCTCATATTCTGTAAAGTCAGCCTTGAAAGCTTGAAGTATTTTTATTAATAAAGTCACACACGTGGGGCTTGTGAAGTGTTACTGACTGTTACAGAGATTCTTAAGGCATTGGGAGAGCTTGCAACTCTAGAGTGCAACTTAGCCACTACAGGTAAATCTTAAAAGTACTTTCTGGATTGTGTGTGTGTTGCAGACATTTTTTAGAGAACTTGGATGGTGATTTCCTGGAAAAAAACAAACCAAACCCCCCGCCCCCCCAAAAAAAAGAAGAAGAAGAAGAAGAAAAAAAGCATTGCTATGAAACTGCAATGCCACTCAGAGAAAACGTGATGTTTTTAACAGTATTCCCAGGTACTTCCAGGCTAGGTGTGCTTGAAATTGAAGTGTAGGAATTAAGAGAACACAAACTTCATTTATTCAGGAGCAACTGGAAAACCTGAATGTGTTTCCATGGTGATGGGGTTATTTCCTTTCCCACAATTCAAATCTTTTCCACAGGTCCTGCTTCATTCTGGTCACCCTAATGTTTTGTTGAGGAGAATTTTTTGGATTTTGATCTCAAGACTTGGCCAGGCTCCAGGCAGAACAATGAAAAAGTAGTAAATCTCTTTAATAGATATAACAAGAAATGGAGGGGCTGAAATATGGCAGCCCCAGCACATCCATCAAACACAGAATACTCTTCTTGAGGTGCAGGAGAGCCCACCAGTTAGAAAAGTGTAGACTTGCTATGGTCATATGAGGGATTGTGATGCCTGGATGCCAGTCAGATTTATGTATGAAAAGCATATCTTGATATTTTCTCCAAATTGTTATGCTAGAGAGAGTTCTGTGTGGTCTTAACTACTCTCCCACTACTATAAGCTTGCACCTAAATTATCTCAGTAGTGCCGTGGGGAAGACAGAGATTTCAGCCCCATCTGAGATACTGTCTGCAGAAGATGGTGACAAAGATCATAGAACCAGAGGATGGTTTGGGTTGGAAAGGGCCTTTGAAGACTTCAAATGAAACCTAAGGAAAAAAACAGGTTCATAACTTGTGTAGAAGTAGAAAATGCATTTGTATTTGCTCTGACCTAGTCAGGTAGATAACAAAGCAATAGTGATGCTTCTTACCCAGTGCCCATCACCTCACTAAGCAGTCAGCTTACATTGCGTTGTGCCTTCTTCAGGTACAGCTTATTAAGTGTGGTGCATTTTTTACACACAGGCTACAAAACTGGAGTGGATCTGGCTGCTTTGATCACTTGCAGCTTCAAGTCACATCAGCATGAAAGCAGCAGGTGCCTAGAGAGACAGTTTGGTTATTACATTATGTCCATACCGTGCCCCTTACAGCAAATCTAAACTGGATTTGTAATAATTTTTAGCAATGTACAGGGGACCAGAAATTACAGAGAATTACGTGGAGGATATTTTTATTGAAGATTTTTTTTTTTTTTCATCTCTGCTCTGAAAGTACAGCATACACAACCTTTCTCCTCAAAAGCTGATAAATGGTTTAGCCATTATTTAAAGTTCGGGAAAAGGCAGCTACAGAAATAACATTTTAATGTATTCCAGATTAGACTTCATGCTATATTTGTAATAAAAACTTGTTTCCAACATTGGTTGGCAGATCACTCACATGGACAATTATCCAAATAGCTATTAGGATACGATTGTGCTCATTTCCAGGCAGTGCAGGAGTGCCAGAGCTCAGCTTGGCTGGCGGTTGGATTTTGGTTTGACTTTTGGAGAAAACCACAAGAATTTGTCAGTCTTCTTGGCTGTAAGGGAGTCTTGTTGTCTTCAGGCTATTCTTTTCCCTCTTCAAACACAGCAGGCAAAACGTACTCTTGTTTGGTTGGGTTCCCTTCTCTTTATTTTGTTATCTCTCACCTTATCTCATCAGCAGAAGACTCAGATGTGGGTGGGTGAGGAGGTGAGAGACCTCTCCCATCATTGCCAGAAAAGGGGGGGTCAGTATGAGAAGAGCACGTGTGTTCTGGGGGCTGAAAACTGGAAAGAAAACCAAAGGTCATGGATTTTTTTTTAATTTTTTTTTTTTTTTTACTGGGGGAAGGGAGCTTTAGGGAGGGAATACTTGAGGCCACTCTCAGTCAGTGGGAGCTGGGAAGGGAGACTCTCTCTTTATGCACTATGCTAATGTGCTGTTTGGCAGATGTGAATCATGCTGGCTAGTTCAGCCAGAGCTTGAGTCGAAGAACACCAACTCCCTCAGAAGGAAAAAGCTCTCTTTGTGCCAGGGAACAAGTTCTGTGGTGAGATGATGTAATTGTTTCAGTCACAGATGCAGTGGTCAGGAAGCCTTTTCATACTGAAAGATAGATAGGTCCACGATGGTCCATGAAACTTCCAAGTAGCTCCAGCCATCCCCTCTGCTAGAGCTGAGAACAAAAACAGGTTCATTATTTGTTGCCAGTCTAGCGTGGGTGCTGCTCAGCCCAGCAGCCAGACAGGGGTGGTGTGTCTCTCTGTCCCAAGATTTATAACAGTTCATCACAAGACATTAAATGAAGCACTCCAGTGGGGCTGCTTGGTGTGCTCCCCTTTGCCAAATAACAGCAAGCCTGGAACCAAATCCCAAGCGTTGCATTGTTGGAATGAAGTTTATGAAAGATAACAGGAGGCTTGATAAAGGATCCAAATCTCTTTTGCTTTTCTGTATTTCTACAATCAAATCAAAGGCTTTGGATGAACACATCACATCAGCTACTGGGAGGTGCCAACATTTCTCAAAAATACCCTTCTTTCCAAACTCTTTGTTTCTCAAACACAGGAGAAAGTCCAGTATGTTGTTGGGTTTTTTTTTCCTCATTTTCTTGCCATGAGTTACACCATCTTTTGTAGGGTAGCTGACCAATGAAACCCAACCACAGAAGCTGATAAGTGACAGTAAGGTTGGTGAAAATGAAAAATAAAATGAAAGGAGAAAAATATCACAATATCACTTTGTTAAAAAAAAAAACAAAAAAAAAAACCCTCAAGATCTTCTCTGAGCTCCAGTTGGGTCTCCCTGGAAAGACTTTTCCATGGGATGAATACTGCTACATTTAATGTACAGAAATCCTTTCTTGCTGGCTTGGCTCCAAAACATTGACTGCACCAAAGGGGCTGAGGCATATCCTACCAATGGAGCAGAAAATTGCTTCAAGGCCACTAGCAGTAACACCTTGGTGAAGCAAACACTGTAATTAGGAAGAAAGCAGCACCCATGCCCAATAGGCCTATTGTGTCCTGGGCAGGATTTTGGTCTTTGGTGCAAAGGGGAAATGTGTGTGTGAGCAAGAATGAGAGCAGAGAGGTAATCCCCATCCAGCATGGTAATGATGAATGTGCTGCAGTTGGCATAAAGTGGAATATATGCCAAGATGAGGCCCTCTTGTTCCTTCCAGTCCCCCACCTCCATTCTCCCAAACACCACATTATATTTTTAGCGTTTTTATTTTCTTGGAAAAATATATAAACTGCAGTTATAAAATGCGTTTAAGCAAATGAAATGGAGCTAGCAGGTGTACAAAACGTCCTAAAATGCTTCCCATGGCTGCAGTTAAACAAAAAAAAAAAAAAAAAAAAAAAAAAAGGTAAACTTAAACAGTTCCATAGTGGAAAAAAAATAATCTCTGGGTATAATATGTAAATGTCAGGTTTTTTTTCACACTGCACAGTCACTTTCATTTTTGACTCCTAAAATCTATCTAGAATTATTCCTGGTTTGGCTCTTAATTTCTCACTCACATTAAAGGGTTAATTCTTTTGCCATCTGTGAGGCGGCATTATACCAGAGGAACCCCTCTGAAATGCTGAGATCCCCTGCATACCACGTGGGAAGCTCCTTGCAAAGCTGTGAATATATTCTGGTTTTTGCTATTTTTGTCATCTCCGATCTTCATGTGGAATCTGGGGAAGACTTAGGTTCAGTTTAGAGATTATTTATATTCAGGATTTAATTTTTAGTAGAATAAGGTTGCATTTACAAGCTTAGTCAAACCTGAAGGGCTGCTGGCAGTGGACATAAAAATATAAGCACATCTACGGAGGGATTTGTATATATGTACGTATACATTCAGAGAAGATGTCAGTCCAAAATAATTTATAATCAAAATATTCCATACGCCAAGAAACAGGAGGCTATTCAAAGAAAGAAAATAATTCAGTCTAAGAAGAGCTGGAAATAGGGTTTTATATTGTACTTGTAGTGCCTGGTTTGGTGGAAATGTGATAGGAAAGGGACTTTTTGTGAGGTTAAAAGTGAAGGGATTCTAACTTTGCTGCATCCTTTGAATGCTCAGAGGAGCCCATCAGTAACTCTTGGGAACAATTGCTGAGCAACTGCAGCATGGGGAGGCTTTCATTTGACAGTGAGAAGTGACACTTTTTCACCTGGTTCTGAGTTTTTCTGTCTACCTACCTAACCTTCACTAAAATACTTTTTTCCTAAAAAGCTCCCAACTGAAAATCTGTTTTTTTTCTTTCCTATTTTATTTTTTTCCTATTTTATTTTTTGTCTCATTTTTTGTTTGTCATTATTTCAAAATTATCAAGAAATGTTTTAACCCCTGTGTCTGCGATTTGAATTCTGTCCCCCTGAAATCTAGCTGGGGTTACCAGCAAGATATTTTGCCCTGCTGGAGTTTCAGTTTCATGCTGTTGTTCAGAAAGTTCCTTCTGAGGACTGTACTCCAGCAAGAAATGCTTAGGGAACCCTTGGCCCTTGAGGTAAGAGATACTGAAAGCAGATTTCTTGATTCCAGCAATGTATTTGATCCTATTTGGCATCTCCCTTGCTCTGGTTTTGCTACAGCCTGCTAAAACTAACAAGATTATTCCAGGAAGCCACATTCTAGAAATAAAGCCCCCAGCCATTTTTAAAATTCCCCTTTGTAGTTTTTAGCAAGGCATTGTGGTTCTGTACCAGTCTAATAGCCAACTTTCTTTCCAGCAATCAGGGATAACAAAATACATTATTTTTAAATTAAACAAGCCCTCATTTTTTTTTCCATGGGAAATTACTCAGAGTGCAGTAAAATGTGTCACATTCATATTTCCAATCTTTATGAAACAGTTTGGTTCTCTAAGTAAATTTTTTAATGCATAAATTTCACGCAAGATCAAAATTTATTGCAACACATTTTCCCATCTTATTTGTTTAAGGCTAAGATATCCTGCTTAACCCTGACAGAAATGTTTTATAAATTATTAATACGGGAATAAAGTTCACAATGCTTGTATGAATTGTTAAATAAATATAGCTATAATTCCTATTGTTTTAACTACTTAAACATTTTCAAATGAACACTAACTTTCAACTGTGCTTCTCAAAGTCTATTCTTGATTAATCTGGCCTTGGACAGCTTTACAAAATGTTGGGTTCAAATCCTCAGTGCTGTTTCTGCATTATTCTGGGACATGAATTTTGGTGTTCTTGGGGTGCTGATGTGAGTGTAAACCTGCGATGCTGAGGAGTCTGTAGGGATGGATTATTCCCAGTTGTGAATCCAATCTTCTTTTAATGGGTAATTTTATTCTGAATGGGTAATTCATGTCACCACTGCTCTACAAAACTGGAGACCTGGTTTAAATCTCGTGCCTACTGGATGGCTGCAAGTGTGACAAAACTGCTGTAAAATGGTGTGTATTCACTTGGAAACTGAATGAAAAGAAACAGAAAAAAGAGATGGGTCACTTGTCTGACATATGAGGTTTCTGGCTGTGTAAGAGCGACTGCAGAATGAGGCAAAGACAAATGAAAGTAAATGAAAACATTTTGGAATGCAGAGGGCTGCTGAAAAGGTTTGGAGATGTCTTCTCATCCACTATAACATCACCACTGTTCCAGCTTCTCAGGCTCTTTGGTATCCCCATCTCTGAAGAGAATTACAAACCCAATTACCAGAAATGGTTTCTTAAAGCCTGGAAGCAATCCAGCTCCCTGTACTAACAGGGATGGGATGGGAGAAAATCTATTTTAAACCCCTGAGTATGGAGTTTGACATGAACTGCAGTGAGGCTGGAGCTCTGTATTCAAGCCTGTCCGTGTGCACAGACAAGTGAAATCTTTTCAAACAAACAGGGTGGAAATTCTTGGCTTCTTGAGGAACTGGCCTTATTTCCAAGAGATCGTGGTTTGGATTCCCAACCTGCCCTTGGCATTCCAGTTTTCCCCCTTCTTGCCACAGCTAGATTGTGTTTGCTGTTTCTGGACCGAAATGCTGAACAAGATCCTGGTGCCTCAGGTAGGTGATGTTTTACCATGGAGGAAGAAATCCCTGTCTGAAGTCAGGGAATGGAACCTCCTAGTTAACAACTGGCAAAGCTACAGGAAAGGAACTGAGCTGCCGTCAGAAGGTGACATATTAATGGCTGGTGTTTCATTTCTTATAGGTAAAACATAAGAATTTGGTGGTCCTCGCATTAGTGGTCTCACTACAGAAAAGTCTGTGTAGAGAGGTAGCACCATTTCCTTCCATCCACCATTAATGGCCTTGCAGATCTGCCAGAAAAGGGAAAATTAGCCTTCTGTGGAAATCCAGCAAAAGGTCTTTTCCCCTTTAAATCATTAAAGGAGAACTTAATGATGCATCAGTCTGCAGAGTGCTTTCCAGCCAGATGCAACAGAGGCTTTTTGGATACTTGGCTGCTTTGAAGCTCTGTTATTGCCTCCTTACACTTAGCAGACTTCTTGCAGATAGTAATAACTACATTTCCCTCTACCATTCCAAACTGGGAAAGGTCAGAGGCTGTTGTGATCTGCACTAATATCTGGGGCTAAACTTAGCTCTGCTGCACCCAACGTGGGCTACTTTCTCTGTGCATGACTGGCAAAAATCACAGCAGCAAGGAGAGAAAGAAGACTCAGCACTGTGCAGGGACAGATGAAAGATGAGTGACATAGGGCTGACAAAAACCTCAGTGAGGCATAAGTTATGATTATGCTCAGTGATAACAACAACAACAACAACAAAAAGGGGGGGGGGGAAAAACTAGTTTATTTTTTTCTTTTAAATGCAAAGACTCATCTACAGCCAACAGACACATGGTACCAAATTTTCATTGGCTGGAGATCAAATTAGGGACAATGCTATACATGAAACTTGCTCATTTGACCAATGTTAAGCTTCATTTTCATCAGTGCTGTCCATGGAATATTAGCTATTCTGGCAGTTATTTAATAAGGCAAATGCACACAAGGAGCCCTTTAAGGTAAAAAGTAAAATAATCTCTATTTTCTCTTCAGGAGGTTTTGGCAAGTGGGAAAAGATGGAGAAGAGGGAATAAAAAGTGTATGTGAAACAAAAGTTTTAACAGTCTGTCTAACCAATTGGTATAATTAAGTTTTACTTCAGCCCTCAGAAAACCCCAGGGAAGTTTGTGGCATCTCAGTTCATGTGCATATTAAGTAGGGGATCATGTAGCCCTCATGCAGTGTTGGAAAAGGTTGTTTTTAAAAGAGTTATAGCACTCGTTTATACCAGTGTGAGGCTGAGGTAGCTCTGGACTGCAGCTGTGATAATCCAGAACTGTATTTGGTTGCACAAATTTGAGTTTAGATTCACCCAAATTCTTCCAATTAGAAGTAGAGGGAATGGAAATCAAGGGAGGAATGGGAGCTAATCCAATGTCTTGAAGCCCTGACCAGACACCTCTTAAAAACAATTACTAGTGGGAGGTGACTAAATATCCGTAAGGGAGGTGCACCATGTGCTGGGAGAAGGTGAACACTGTTCTTCTGTTGTCCCAAACCAAAGCAGTTCCTATTCTCCTTTCTCCTCCTTTTGACTGTTACCGTGATGCAGAGGATCTTACAGAACTCTTGGTTGAAAACCTTGATGTGGTATCAGAAATGATGGAATTTGGTCCCACTTTTCCCATTATTATCCGTATAAGGAGGTGGATCCACAAGGATGACCCAGGATCTCCAGGAGAGAAACCAATACAATAAGGAATAAATCCCCCAGATGGTCATTAGTGGTGTCTCCTGGTCAAAAAGTAGCAGTGGGAGTAACCCCTTCAACAAGGGCAAGCCAGCAATCTTAATTTCTTGCAAATATACTTCTCTGCCCAGGTTACCCAACTCTGCTCACCCACTTAAGCAATTGCTTAAGTTTCTTACAACACAGGAGTTGTCTTCTGTCTTCACCAATACTTAAAACTACCAGTTTACACTGACATTATTTTTTCCTTTCAATATCAGGGTAAATCTTCAGCTGCTGACATCAGGCCTGTTCCACTGTGGTGAAATTGGAGAAAATTTATTTTGGAGCTTCTTTCCAAATAAAAAAATTGCTTTTTAATTCTAAATTGCAAGATAAGCCTGAGAAGATTTTCTGTATACATTGATTCATAACAACTTTTCTAGGCTGCCTTAGAAGATCTCAGTCACAATTTCTCATTGTGTAGACAGGAAAATAAAGAGTGAGGTGGAAGGAGATTACAGTTAATTTTAACACAGAAACTACTAATAAGATCCAAACTTACAAATTCTAACTCTTACATCTCCTTCCCTTCTGTAGCCCTCAGTCCTCTGAGCAGTCCCAAATATGATCCAGCAATTTAAGAGACAAACATTCCTACAGTATTTCAAGAGGGCTGAGGTGGGAGATATAGATTTACCAAGGCCTTACAGCAGGGATTTTTTTTTTTAGCCCCCCAAACAATGCTGTTATAGAACATGTCCTCACAAAATATTCAACTTTTGCACATTTCCATTTTGGGCTTGCAACCAGGTGTGTCTGAGCTCTCTGCAGCAGGGTTTTACCCAGCATGACTCCTGGACTCTAAATGCAGCTTTTCCCCAGCAGCTTCAGCTCCTGAACAAGCTGTTCTTTCCTTGCACGTAGGTCACCTACATGCTGGAAAAAAAACCAGAAGGAACCTGCAAAGAGTTGCCTTGCCTAAGGTCTTCTAACACATCCAGGCATCTTCTCTTCAGAGCTGTCTCCCAGGCTGGGGTTGTGCCTGCTGTAGGATGTGGTACCCTGAATTACAAAGCAAGAAGGGGAGGAGTAAAGGCTGCAGCACCCTCTAAGCTCAGTGTTGTGTGATCTAACCCAACAAATAATAAAGTGGGAGCAAACAGGACATTTGCTTCCAAACCCCCTAGCTTGGTCTTTTGGTGCAGAGCAGCCACCACAGCCCAAATGCCCAGTGGTTATTTCTTCAGCTCAGGTGGCAGCAGCAGATTCCTCTGATGCAGAGCATCCCAGCCTTGCTCTCACAGGTGATTTTCTGCTACAGCAGCACGTTCACAGCTGCTTACCCACAATGGCAAAAATCTGGCATTTCATAAAATAGCTCTGCTGTCAAAAAGCTGTTCAAAGCTGCTCTGCTGGAGCTCCCAGGGAATGAGCTAGACACCTGCCAGGGATGTTTTGTGTGATTGTGCCTCTTGGAATAGTTTTGGACTGGATGATTACTTGAGATCCCTTCAAGCCCAACCTTGTAGATTTCTAAACATCTTTATTTTCACCCCCATTGCGTCAAATGTTTGTCTTTATTTCTTTCCCAGGCCATCAGTCTTCTTATTTCTTCTCCTAAGAAAGAGCATAAAAGCCACCCCACTAATCACATAAGGGTTAAAAACATGATTGCTGGGCACAGACCCCCCTTTTTTTCTGCAAGGTTGGTTGAAATTGTGAATAGAGACTGACAGCTTGCCGGAGTGTTTGTGGTTCGATTTGAAACCACAAGACCCAGAAGCACATGGTTTAGATTCAGTGTCTTTCTCAAGCTAACACAAACCATTTGTCCAAGCAGCTTGGCTATCTGGTGGAGAATACTTTTGCACCAGGATCAGCGTTGATTCACCCCAGACGGCCAAATACGTTCAGATAGAAATGCAAAAAAAAAAAAAAAAAAAGGAAAAAAAGGAAAAATTTCCCAAACAAAGGCTTACATTTACTTTTTCTTGTTTATTTTTACAGCTTGTAAAGGAGCTACTAATATCTTGGTTAAAAAAAAAAAAAAAAAATCCAAAACGCCAATCAAAAGCAGTGCCAAATTAGGTGGTGTTTACTTCAAAAATACGTTTTTCATTGCCCTTTTTAAGGTAAATTCCTGTAAAATAGTAATGTCAGGCAGGGCATGGAAAGAAGAGACTTAAGTGACTCGAAAATAAATTTAGACCAATCTTTTCAAATTTGGCTGTGCAAAAGGAGGCACGTAATAAGGCTCAGGTTTAGTCAGTGAACTCTCACACATAAAGCACTTAAATATACACCTAACACCAATCTTTTACTCTAAGTCCTCCATCCATAGAAACCCCTAAGCTTAAGTGCTTGTAATTTCATTGCTTGTAATGAAGAGCAGAAAGGTTGGAAAGTGGCAAGTTGGAAAATTAAAATATACAAGAAAAAATGTCCCGTTCTGGGCATTTTGTGGAGGCACAGGACAGGTCCCAGCCACCTCTGCACACTGTTGAATTCACTTCAACTCCTTTACAAACCAAGTGAAAGCATCATTACGCAGATTATGTAGAGCCATTGAAAAGACTTGTGAAGGGGAGGAGGAATCAAGTGGGATTAGCATTTGGAAAGTCCAGGTTTCTTGCCTACTGGTTGATTATCTGCTCTGTACTTCTAAAAGCTTGTTATTGACTGCCATTTCATCACCTTGCTCCTGTGTTACACAGCCCCTGCCTGAAAGGAGCTGATGCTACCACGGAAAGCAGGACTTGCCACAATGAGGCATTATATCTGCAAAATCTGGTGAGGTAAGAGCACAGCATTCAGGCTCACTGAGAAGTAAAAGAGAGGTAATTTGATGAATTATTGTGGCGAGGCAATGAACCAAGTGTTCAGTTACCCCAAATCACAAAAGTTAGGGCTGAAATGCATTCTCCTAAAACAATTTCCCATCATCTAGCCCCCGGGATTATTTGTTTTATCTTTCTCCTCCTCGACATAAAAGTGGTTCCAGACTATTACATTACAATACAGGCAACCACCTACTGTACTCAGAGGTGAAGTACCTTGGAAGAAAGCAAGAATACTTCTCTGCTATGTCTCTCTATCTCCTAGTTAGGAATAAGCGACCGTAAAATCTGTGTATGTGTGAAACCACAATATATTCCCCTGTTCTGTCATTAAAAGCCACTCACAACATAAATGTGAATCAGAGGTGGGAGTGCATTCACCAGCAGGGAGGAGCGTGTGATTACATACCATGAGTTTACTTCCAAGAAAAGATTATATTTCTGGGAATTCAAAATAACATATACTTTATTTTAGTATTATGGGAATATTGAAAAGGCTTCTAACGTTACAGCTTTTTAAGCTACTATATAATCACGGTATAAATTTTATTAACAAAAAGACTTCATAACTTCAGAGACGTGCAGCAGTCGTTGCAGAGCTAATGAAGTGAGTGTGAGGCTTTCAGGGCTGAGATACACTGCAGGTATATCAGGAAAACTGCCTGGGCAATTTTAAAGCTGAATAGAAATGCAGGTTTAAGGTTAGGGTCTGTTCCTCAAGCCATTTGGCTGGGCAGGAGGAGTGGAGCTGTTCTGAGCTATTTCCCAGAGACACACACCTACTGAGCCCCCTTCTCTTCTGCTTCTCTCCCATTTCTTCAGATCCCCAGAATTTTGTCAGTCCTTGTGTGATCACCTTTTGTGAAAGAGTGACCTAAAATAATGGTGCTGAGGTTTGTGTAGGAACCATGAGTGTGCAAGACAGCCTTCTTAAAATGGCCTAAAGAGCAGCTGGAAAGAACCACTTGAGCACTACAAAATTATCAAAACTCAACCATAGTGCTTGGAGTAGAATGAGCATTCCCACACCAGTGTGTGCTGGATCTTGTGAGCATGGAAAGCCAGCTGGAGAGACTGAACCCCTGCATCTTGGACAGTAGCATTCAGAACATTATCTTGCCTGATTTCTTTATTTGATTTAGACTCTAATGGGTGCTTTTTGGTCCTCAGCATTGGGACTGCTGATGGCTTTTAGTTCCTCTGGTTTCAATGGGTTTTATTTCATGGATCAATCACAATCAGATGAAAAGGGAAAGCGTGTCCCTGATGCCCCATGTGCTCAAGCAATACATAACCCACACGAAGAAGAAGGAAGCAGGGCCCAGGCAAGAGGATGGGCTTGTTCAGGAGGATGCTTCTGTCTTAAAGAGAGCAAAGCTCCTCCAGATGTGGCTTTTCCTTCACGTGGTGTCACAGAGGTGAGGCTGGAATGACAGCCAACGTGCTTCCACACTTAATTATTTTCCTCTAGACTTCCACCACAAAGGTGACATCCTAACACACCAAGAGCCTTGCAACATGACAGTGTTTTTTTCTCTTTTAAAACATAGGAAGGGCAAGAAATGCAAACTGTTTAATTCTTAGAGTGTTCTGTTTCCATTTAGTATATTTTGCTTCCAAACATGGCTTCAGATGTCTGGGATTATCAGACTCCTTTTGATGAATTATATTATGACAAGTTACTTCTACTGGTTTTTCTGTTGGGAGATATCCTGTTTATGGAAACATAGAAAGAAGGAAAAGATAGCTTCAGGTTTAGGTTTTACTTTGCTATAAATAAAGCCTTCTGAACTGTGTCTCCTTTGGAAATGGAATAATTTTCTGCTAACAAAAATAAAAAAAAATCAGAATGATATTTTACTAAAATCAGATTAAAACAAAAAAAAAGTTATATTAATAAAATGAAATAATATCACTTCTACCAGCATGGGAAACTTTTACTCTTAAAAAGCTGAAAGACTTCAGTGTTATAGCTCTCAAGAGAGCACAGAAAACTTTCCCTAATTTTAATGAAAGTGTGACTACCTCCTGTGGATAAGGATAAAGAGCCTGGTCTCTGACTTACATATGAGCATTTGCTCATATGAATACAATTAGCTCACTTCTTTGTATGATCAAGTGGTACCCAACAGAAACAAGCTCAATAATTGTTTACAAACCATATGAGTTTGGTTGTGGCTTTGCTCAGACACGTGGTGCAGTTTTTCACACTGGTACAAGTGAGTTCCACCCCTGGTTCAGCAGATGTTGGAATACAGAGCTGGGAAAGGTGGGGGGCCTGAGACCAGGCAGCCCTGCCAAACCCTCTGCCAGGTTTGCTCTTGAACAAGGGTTGATGTCTAAGCAGCTGATGTGTGCAAAGCCAGTAAGAAGCAAACAAAGCATGAATGCCAAGCCATTAATAATTATTTACCTAAGATGACTCCAGACCTGATTCAGGTTAAGGCTCTATTTTGCACCTTACTAGAGCACTGTGCAAGGAGTTGGACCTGATGACCTTTCAAAGTCCCTTCCAACCCAAACTAGTCTGTGACTCAATGAGTATCTCCATGAATTATGAAGGGAAAATCAATGCAGCTTCAAAGCCATGCAGAGATGAACTGGAAGCTTTAAGTTTTAGCACCAGCTCTGAGGTTTAGTCCAAGCATGATCACCATGGACATCATCTACTTTATAGCAGTGCAGGAACACAAGGGAGGACACATTTGAGTCCAGGTTACAGCTGACTGGAAGCCTGAGGTTTTACTGGCTGGGAGCCACTTTGAAACCCACTCGAGGCACCCGAGTATTTTATAACATTGTAAAGAAGGTATTGTTTAAAACATTTCAAAAATTCTCCGCACAATCTGGCAGCCTTCCAAAACTGTCTTAAATGAGCCAAAACTATCAGCAGCCACCCACCTTCCTGTCCATTATCCTCTGATTAATGACATTCCACCAACAGGGTCCGACGTTCAGGATCTCCCTGCTGCAGGACCTCTGCATAAATGTGATCCCTGGGTCTGCAGAGTTTGCAGCTGGGTTTTATATGGGGTGTGTGTCTCTTTGTCATGTGGGGACCATGCAGGGGGGCTCACAGGGAGAGGGGAAGAGAGACCAGGACTTGGAGAATCTTGTAAAACCTTAATTAGACACAGCAAAAGAGGAGAAACCAAATCGGGCTGGAGGTACCATGCTCTGATTCTGTGATCATTTCTGTGCTCCTGTCACTTTGTACCTTCTGAGTCAAAGCAGCCATCATCAGCACCACCTCTTCTGTTGGAATTAATTATTGACCAGATGTAGCTCCATCAGGGAAAAGAATGTCAATGTTTATTTCCTGATATAGATAAAAGAGATACAGGTGTTAGGTAATTAGTGACAAGATCAATGTTATTTTGGTGTCCTGATCAATGGCCACACTGATCTCTTCTGCACTGTGGATATTTTCCAGGTAGGACACTTAGAGACAGACATTGCAGTACCTAATAAATAAAAGATCTCAAGCAGGCAATGCTCTTGTGTGCTCCCTCAATCTGTGACAAATACCCAGGACAGCACAAGGACAATCCAGAGAGTGCTTGGGGACGTGAGATATTTCCTTAGATATATTGGACCTCTGTGAGCACCTAAATGATTGGCTGAAATAGCTCAGTTTCATTGATGGATACTCTCCAGAAATGATGAGATGAAGAATAAGGTATTAGGATGGTGGATAAAGACAAACAACCTCAGCCTTTTCAGCAGTGTTCCATCCAACCCTTAGGCTTACCTACAGGTAATTCTTAAAGAGTCAAAATTGTGAAAGTTACATTAATGTGTAAGTGCACCTTCATCAGCTGCTGGGGTCCATACAATGTCATTTTGCAGAATAAAGAAGTACTCCTACTAGTCAAAATCTCAATATTTTTCATCCCTCTGATATTTCCTTTCTCCCCTGTAACTTTGTATTACCTGACTACCTGGAAAGAGAAAATTCAAACTAAAACCATGAAAAAAAGACACACTACTTTGAAGTAGTTCACACTTCTGAAACGTCTCAGAGTTTCTGTGCTGCCCTGAGCGTGTGACAGAAGATGAGCAGAACATCTGCTTTGTGATTTCATCAGGAGCTGGGCACTGAAATACCTTTACAATCTGGATCTGATGTGCCTCAGGTTCACACAGAGGATCATTTCTTCCTGATCATTTATTTTCCTAAAGCATTAAGTTTTTTGCAAAGTAGGCAGAGAAGGGGCATGGGGTGGGGGGATGCTGCATGATGCCCTCAGTAAATTCAGGGTTTATGTCCTGGACATGGAGGCTCAGCTCCATTTAGAATTGGTGTTAGATGGTTAGAGACATCCATTTCTGGGTTCATGCACGTTTGAGTCGTGGTTTTTTTTTTTTTGTCTTTTTACGTTTGTATTCTCACGTCTGTATCAACATGTAGAAAAAATACATATAGGGACACATCATATGACTTTTAAGAAAGCTTTCTTTCCATGAGAAGCTACGGAGTACATTTGCACTCGGCTGTGACTCATCTTTCTAGCTCTTTTTTTTTTTTTTATTTTTTTTATTTTCTTTTTCTTGCTGCTTAATCCAAGAAACTCTGACTAAGTCAGCTCTGCCACGTCCCAAGTGTAGCAGGGATTCCTCACAGTCCTTGATGCAAACAGAACTAGTAATTCTCCTCAGAAATAGCAAGAAATTGCTATTTGTGGGCTCATGCTTTACGCAATGATGACCTTGGCTGAGGCAACCCAAGTGGAAAGGGCTGCAGCTCATGAAGTCAATGCCACTGTGGTAAATAAAGGCAGTGCCAGGAAGGCACAATTTCAACATCGCCTGGCAGGGAGGCAGAGCTGGGCAGGGGCACCACCAGTATGAGCTATATTTTCTTAATAGCAGTCTGGGAACCTCATGGCACTATGTCATAGTGAGACAGTCCAGTTTTGTACCTCAGCTTGTTGGTTTTTTGGTTTTTTTTTTAATGTTTTGTTTTTTTTTTTAATATTCAACCCTTTAAATAATCTGTATGCCTCTAAAAAAGAGTTATAAGAAAAACTGATGGATTATTTGTACTTGGGTTATTTGTCAATGGCACAGGTTAATGTAACTTGAGGGGGTTTCAGGTATTAATTGTAAAAAAAAAAAAAAAAAAAAAAGGAAAAAAAACAATGGAGAGCTATTTCAGCACTTCAACTTGGGATCAAGAGATCACTGAGAGGGGCTGCAGCCCATGATTTAGACTCACACATACCATGTTAGAGAGTAAGAGTCAAATCAGGTGCACGCCCACAGCCCATAAAGCTCAGTTACATGTGTCAAGGTTTCTACTGGCAATCTTTACTTAAAACAAAGCATAGCTTGGATGAGTGAGGAAGGCTAACTAGCTAACTAACTAACTAACCTCATGGCAGCTTGCTCAGATCACTGCT
The DNA here is from genome assembly GCA_023637945.1 of Phaethornis superciliosus. Classification (NCBI taxonomy): domain Eukaryota; kingdom Metazoa; phylum Chordata; class Aves; order Apodiformes; family Trochilidae; genus Phaethornis; species Phaethornis superciliosus. The sequence continues at coordinate 10,136,145 of JAJQWJ010000021.1, read as the reverse complement.
TTGTAAGGCTGATCTTTTTTTTTCTCTGTAAATCCTTAGGCAGCACTGTGAATAGCCAGTACCCAGCAGGTTGCCTTAGTTGCTCAAAAGAAATTAACAAAATCAGTTTTGGAGAACCTCAGAACCCAGATCTCCTTCTTCCTGTGGACTGATCATCCTCTTCCCAAACCCCTCAGGCTATCCCTGAGCTCTCGCTGTCTCTTTGAACAGGGGCACCGCTCTCTAACATCCACCACAGCTGCACGTAGCACCCATGAATTGTGCCATCCTCTCCTTCTTGGATACACACTCATTTTCAAGACAGTTCCATTTTCATCCCGGCCCCATGCAGAATGAGCAGCTCTCTCAGTTACTTTTCCATAGCTTCCTTGGCTTAATTTCGGCGTCCGCCAATGGCGTTTTTTCTCTTTGACTTTTTCCACATCTGTTTACTCTGTGGCTTCTTCTCTGGACAGGCTGTATACTCATTATCATATGAAATAATGTTTTATAGGAAGAAATATTATCTGCAGGTATATAAGCTTAGTGTTTCTCCCTGGGTTCTCAGCTTTCTTTCATCAGGACAGTTTTGTTAAAATGATATTACCTCTCCTGGGCGTACTTCACAGGGGCTTTACAGTGATGATGAATAAAACAACTGTGGCAAGACTGCAATAAATTAATTGCACCATTTTATGTGAGTAAGAGAATGGGCAGGAGACCTGAGACTGAAACACAAATCTGATGATGACTTGGGATTCGTGGTTGAAAGACTGGTATGAAAAGATGTCATAGCAGCCTTGGGAAAGGGGGACTGGGGAGGGAAAAAAAAAAAAAACCCTCAGCCCAGCACATTGTGGTTAGAAATAAGCAATTCGGAGTCTCCGTGTCCATTCAGCCAAGAATGTGGAAGATCTGAATTTCTAATTTAGCAGTTGCATTTTGTGTTTCATGAGATGCAGAAAGTTTTTATGAGTCTGTGCCTCTGCCTCTTATTGGCTGGAAAGTGACTGTCTAACTGGATTACAGGAGCCCTCCAGAAACCAAAGGCTTCTTTGAGGGCCCAAAGGAAGGTTCCAGTCCCTCTCATTTTTGTTTTGTCTTCAGGAGGATTTGAGTTCTAGCTCTGCTGCTGCAGGTCACAGCCTACAGTGGCAAATTTAGCCATTCATGTGTGCTGCAGCTCCCCATCTTGCTCTGTTAGATTAAACACCATTTTACCCAGTCTGAAGTGGGAAGGTTGAGTTTTGTCTGTTTGATAGAATACATAACAAACTGCCCACTCAGCTTGTGCTGGCTGGAATCAGAAATGGGCACAAAAATTGTCTGAGTCCTCAGAAGATGAGAGAGAATGTGCTGGAATGCAATGTCAGATAGGTCTTATAGGATCATCTTCCTGCCGTGGCACATCATTGAAGAAAAGCAACCAAACATGGTATGGAAGCAATCATGAGAACCAAAGGTGAGCATTGCTTAAAAGATCAACATCCCCCACATTAATTGGCACAATAAAATATCCTGTTGAAGATGCAGTCCCCCTTTTTTCCATGATGCTGCTTGCTCGGTGTGCAGGGAAGTGCTTTTGGTACCCAGCTGTCCCCATTTCTCCTGCTGTTGGCAATAACCTGGGCTGTCCTCTGCAGTGCAGGAGCTCTCACCTCTCACCTAGGCAGAGAGGGTGACTTCTCAGACATTGTTCCATTGCCAAAAGGAAAATTTCAGGCATAGATGTTGTCAGTCTAGGCAGACACGCCACACATTTGGGCAAGGGTGCACTTTGCATCTCGTACATTAAGACATAAAACATTCTGAAGACAAATATAACTGTTTATTATTCACAGATATAATTGCTGATTATTCACTGATTTTCCAGCCAAAGCAAGGGGTAAGGCCAGCACTGCTATTTTTAAGATACTGCCATGCTTGCCTACTAATCCACTGTCACAATCCATTTTTTAAATCTGAATATAGCTACTATTTGAGATGTTTTGAATTTTGTGCATAAAGCCCTGGAATTTCACAGCTGTCCAGTGAACATGTGGAGTTTTTTCTGCAGGATTTGATCAGTAGTTCTCAAAATCAGACTGAACAGTTCTTCACTGTTCAGTATCTGCAGTGACCTCACTGCCACATAGGTGAGAGTTAGTGTCCTCAGCTTCCAATGAAAAAAACTCCAAAAACCAAGCCAGAAACGCAGGCACTGAGAGGGTAGAAAAAGGCTCAATTTCTTGAACTTTTCTTTTTGTCTTTTCAAAGGCTTCCTGAACTGACTGGTGAATGCTTTTTCCAGCATTTCGTCCCAGGACAGGCTGGGGAGAGGGAGGTAGGATTTGGTACAGGGAGTTATGAAGTGTTTGGGGTAGTGACGATAGGCAGGTAACAACTTCTGGTGGTAATACCAGGCCATGGGATGGAGGCTGAGCCTCCTCCAGTGAACCAAAAATCAGGGAGAGAGTTTGGTGCCAGCAGGGCGTCAGGCATCACCTGATAGATTACCTCTGACTGCTTCACAGGGCTCAGCCATTGCCTTTTCTCTAAGGTAGCCAACGTTAGAAAAGCATTTGGCTGTTGGCTCAGAAACAGAGGGATGGGGGATGACAAGGGTTCTGCTGGTGGAGCTGCAAAAGACGTAGGGAAAGTTGTACAGAGTCTGGCAGGAGAGGTGAGAGAAACCGTCGTCCTGCCCTGCTCACAACTTTCCAACTCTGAGTTTTAGCTGATATTTTGATGTAAAGTTTTCCTTTCTTTGGGCCGCACAGTTCATATACTTTCTGAACATGCGGTCCAGTGAGTTCTGACTTAAGGCAAGGGGTGGTTGGGCCTGGCTGTGTGGCTGCTGGGTACAATCCATCCGAACCCTCCTGCTTTTCTGGTCCCTTTTCCCTGAGCTGCAGCCTTTCCCTCTGGGGAATATATATATATATGTATAAAACTTGTGTAAAGAAAGCTGATTCCTCCTCTGTTTGAAAAACACATCATAACTTTCTTTCTCTTTCACAGCAGGAACCCCTTCCTGTAAACACAAGGCAGCCCTGTCGCAACATCAGTAATAAGATTTCAACTATTTTCTTTGGATGTTTCACCCCTTGCCCCCTCCTTTGTGGACAGTGGTTAAAGTGATAATTAGTAAATTCTGGTACTCGTCCAAAAAATGCTTGCACTGAAATAGTACATAGACACAAAAGAAGTGCATGGACACAGATTATCAGCACTCCACTGTCTGACATTGGGAGAAACAAACAAACAAAAAATAATAATAAAAAAATATTTTAAAAATGGTGTGGACCCCCTGCCAGAGACTGTAAACATGCAGTTATAAAAGAGGACGTTAAATGGTAATGACCTCACATTTATACAGTGCTTTTCATCCAGAAGAAATATAACTGCTTTGCAAACTGCCAAGCCTTCTAAAAGTCACTGCAGGGCTGCTAATGGGGAGGCACTTTAGGACAATTTAGGGTAGAAAGTGAAAAATACAGATGAAGTAGAAATAGAAATGAAGGAAAATTCAAGGATCCCCCCAAACAGCTTGTTTACAAGAAGCACAGGCTGAAAAGCTTCAAAGCTGGAGAATGTGCAATGGATTATTTACAGAATGTGTGGCAGATTATTTATGTGACATAGAAACTCCAGTGAAGATCAAAATAACATTGTGTGAGCAAAAAGTATACAACAAATTAGGACATTTTTTCCAGCCCAAGTTGGATGTGCTGACATTACCATACTGTGTGTCGGAGCAAAGGTTTCTTACAGGAGTGTGCAAGGACAGGTTCCATTTGTAATGCTAATTTAGCCATAAATTCTGCTATACAAGACAGAAAACAAGCCTAGCTCCATGTCATTCACTCATGTAACATGTTCCTGAGGCTCCAAATAACTAAAGTTTTGGTGGGGGTCACAGAAGGGGAAATAAAAGGAACCTTATTTAATTGGCTGAACTAAAACTGTCAAAATTTTAACTTCTTGAAAAAATTAAAAGCTGCTATTTTTCAGTTTGTGGGAGCCGCAGTTTGGATGAATTAAAGCATAATTTTCCTATATGGGACGTTACATCCCTCCCAGTGTGTCCCAGTGTCCTGTCTCAGTGGGGGGAATGGGACATCCCAGGAGGGGATGAGTGCCCAGCACAGCCACTTCCAGACTGAAAAGGAGACAGCTGCAACACCCTTCCAAGAACCATTGTGATGACCTTTCAGAACAGGGCTCTTTAAGGCTTTTGAAGAAATGTTTTGGCTTTCAGTAAAGACAAAAACCTTTAGTGTTTTCCAGGATATATATCTTTTTAATAAAAGACTGTTTTTCTCTGGAAAAGAGGGCATTTTATTTGAATGTTTTCATTTTCTTAAAAACCCATGTTTCTGTCAAACACCAGTTGTTTAGTGGGGAGGCAGCCAGGAATGAGTGCTGAAGAGGGTAAGCCATGGGATCAATAACTAGCTCAGAATTTGCTTTGAATTTTCCTTCAATTAATTTTATATAATGAACCTCAGGGTAGTATTTATTTATTCACTGACTCTACTTTAAATAAGTTTTATGGAACGAGATGGAATTTGATAGAAAGCAATTTTTCCTTCTCTTATTCAGTTATAAATGTGAAGGAACATCTTGATCTTCTGTGGCACCCCAGAGAACAGATTCTTCATTTCTATTCATCATTAAGATCCATCACTTTATTGGAAAAAAACCCCATGTTCCTCCCTGCTTCTCCTCCTCCCTCCTTTTTTTTTTTTTTTTTTTTTTTTTTTTTAGGAAACTTAGACACATAAAAGCAAAACAGAGAAGCAAAGCAAAGCACACTCAGCATTAATTTGGCAACGGGGAAACCTACTAAAACAGATTTTATTGTTTAAAACTGAGGCTGAAGTTTTCCTTCTATAAAAAAACAAACCTCTCTGACATTTGTTGGAAATATTGCTAGCAAATGGATCATCTATTCCATTGCGCAGGAGATGCAATTAGATTTCTTCAGGTTTGTAAAACAAACTATGGTCTAGGAGTGCTGTCATGGAACCAGTGGTTTGATTTCCAGTTGGATAAGTGAGCTTTTAATTAGGGCTCCAGTGGTGCAACTGCTTTGCAATTGCTAAAGCTGCCTAAGGGATTTAAATGTCAAATTTTGATTAAAATTATTGTGAACTGAGCATGCTCTAAAAGGATTTGGAACTTTGGCCTATATATATTCTCTTTGTATAAGAAGGAAGGATTTGCTTAGTGGAGAAGAACTTTACTGCAGGTATGAAAAATTACTAAATGAGATCCTCTGCTACTGTAAATCAGCATATTTTATGCACACTAAAAAACAGTGCCATTTTTGCTGCCACTTTGGAAATTATTAATAGGGACTGTTTCAGGCATTTCAGTCTTCCTCCCCACTTCTCCTCCAAATGGCTATGTCAGAAATTACTCCAAATCTATCCTTCCTTTTTTAAAGTTTTTATCTCAGATAAAAGAACTCCGAAAGCCAAAAAGGGTCTGTATCTGATCAAAGTCCAGGTCCATGCTGACTTCCAACAACTTTTCACTCTCTTTCACCTCTCTCCCAATTCTCTGTTGATTTATTCTGTTGCCGACTCTAAAATCCCTTTGGGTTTCTAATTTCCCCAGGGGTCTTCAGTAAGGAGGGGACCCTCATGATGAAGCTGGTGAAGGTACATGGCATTGGCAGCCTCTTCTCTGGCATTGCCAGCACCACAATCCCTCTGCCATGCTGAAGGGTGCCCAAAAGAGGTTTCTGGCTGCTCTCCCACTGCAGTCTTACAGCCTGCACAGAGGCTCTGCAGCAGGAGCATGGTAAGCAGCAGAAAGCCAAGAACAAATTGAGGCCAACAGTAAAATAATGAGGGCCATGTGAATTAACAGCATTCTGGAGGGTGCTGCAGTGTCCCAGTGCCTGTGCCTGGAGCCTGCTCAGAGCCCCCATCATTGCTGCTTCCCATGCTGTATGACACAGTTGAGATGGATTTCAGATTTCATGGAGATTCTGGCCATATTTATAGCTTGTTTCCACTTTATGGTTCTACAATATAATGTTTCTGACTGGGGTGATTCATCTTGCAAACCCATATCATGAGCTTAGCCTTTTCTAGTGCTACTTTACATGGCTCTGACTCCAGCCCTGCCCTGTGACATCCACCTTTGTGACACCCCAGAGCCAGCCACAAGTTTGGGGGACAGAAAAGCCCCAAGCTCATGGACCTGATCAGGAGAACAATGAGGTGTCTCAGGGAAGATTAGGATGGATTTGCAGTATGCTTTTCAGAAAAGACTCACCCACTACCCAGTGCTTTTCACTAAATGAACCAAAAAAAAAAAAAAAAAACCCAACCAAAAAACCCCACCAATTTAAATTTAGCCAAGTGGAGAGGCTATTGATTTCACCAGAGGGAAGGCAAAGCAGCTGTATCAGGGTTGGGTTTGACCCCATGTGCTTAAAGAAGTCCTCAAGGAAGTTCTCTAGGAGTCTACTGCATCATGGGTTTAGTTTTGCAGAAAGAAGTGTTTGGATATCCCTTTGTTGGACTCTAACCATAGGCATGTCACAAGGAAGATGTTTTGTCTTTCCAGGTGCCCTCAAGGTGCAGGTGCACATGAAGAGCTACAGCTTTTCTCTCAGTGTAAAGGAGAATGAGGTGCCTGACAAACTGAAGTGGGGCCAGCAGCAGGTGGGGGAGCTGAGGTGTTCCACAAAACATGTCCTTGCTAGAAAAAACATACTCCAGGAAATGCTCAGTGCTTCAGAATCAGACTCAGCTGGAAAATAGCATCAGAACCACAAACCTGGAGTATCTGGACCAGGTATGGCTAGAAGGTAACCTGGGAGAGGACATCCAACAGATCAGCCTGGGCAGGGAGCTCTCAGAGCAGTATGATGAAGCTGCCAGGAGTGTTTTGAGGGAAATGGCCCAGTGCTAGAAGCAGCTCCTCAAATAAGAGCCAAAAAATGCTTATAAACTGCCCACACAGACAGAGACCTGGTTGGTGTAGTGACTTGGAAGTGTCAGTAAATAGGCTTATGGATGGCTCTGGGTTTCACATCTGTTTCATTAGATGATGGGCAGAAAGATGCATCTGGAAAAAAGCTTTAGTTTTCACCTGAACCATTAACACAGGTGGACAGAAAATGACTTTTTCTATGTAGTGTGTTGTCATCCTTTATGTAGTAACACAGAGAAAATCATGGAGTGCCCACCCAAATAAAGGCAGTTTGCACTGGAATTTGTTAACATTTCCATCCCTGCTTAGTAGGTGGTGTGGTTGTAGTGGAAGGGTAGTTAGGGTTACTCGTGATGAATCCAAAACCATGGGACCCAAGTCAGCGGTACCTCATCTCCTCTGTGTCATTGTGTCTTCATCCTGTGGGCAGGATGGGACATCTAGGCTAGGACTGACACTTGACTTCCAAAGGAAATTAAACTCTTTCCCAAACCTGAAACAGAGCAAATCAAGTGTTTAGATTGAAAGGTAGATTTTTTCCCTAAATCATTAGAATTACATCCCTTGCTGCTTATGATAGATATGGCTAATTGTTTAACATATGGCTTATAGCACATTCATGCCCTCACTCTGCCTGGAAACTCCTGGAGCCACTGGCAGACAGAAATCTTTTCTTCAGACACAGTTCAAAACCTGGGATGAACGCTGTGGAATAATGACAATCCTGGGGAGCTGTGAGACAGCTTTTGGATTCCAGCTGGGTAACCCTGACATGCTTTGGGTGCCCAGGGTAAAAGTCCAGTTTGGAGCAGGGACTCTGTGAATGCTGGGGGGGGTCAGCTGGGTTTGCAGTGCTGGACCTGGTTGGCAGTCAGAAAAGTTATTGAATTCATCACATTTTTTAAGGATGAGGGAAAGAATAGAAACCACGAGTGAAATCCTACCCAGCACCACAAATAACTACAAAGGGAACTCAACCTCTGGGTTTTTAGGCTGTCTCTACTCTTCACACTATTAGTGTTTTAAGTCCTTTTTCTCTTTGCTTCAGCTTAGCTCCCAAATATGTCAGGAATTCCCAGGAGACTTTTCTGCCCTTAAATGGCCTTGTGCTTCCTCCAGGCCTCAGGTGCCTTTGTTCTCTGTCAGATTCTCCCTCTAACTACCCATTTGCCTCGCACCAGAATTACAAATTATCGAGCTCTTTCCTTTAGGAGTTTCAGTTCCCCCAGCAAGACACATTTCGGATGGCCTTACCAGCTCAACAAGGAGATTTGTCTCTTCATTTGTATTTTTTTTTAATCTAAATGAAAGCCAGAGCTTCTATCTTCCCATCAGGTAGAGCGTTTGGTACCACCCAGCACAAGGGTTTCTCTACAGACATATATTTTATTCTGGTCACTTTGTTTATTAAGAAATTTTTGCTCGTGGTAAATAAATATATTTAACACCATGTAGTAGAGAGCATGGTGTTACTACATGTTCACCATGTAGTAGTGAATTCTGGCAGCACTGACATTATTTCTTACCCATCTGAGGAGGTAACTGCACTACAATTCCTTGTCAGTTTTCCTGGAGTTTGCAGAGTATTTAATGGAATATATGCAATCAATATTAGCCTTACAGGTCTGGGAGATCTCCTAATAACTCTGTGTCATGATACTATTGTTATACTCAGACACACCACAAACCTCATCATGTCCTCAGGTAGTACTGCAATGTAGGAATGGATGTCCTGTAAACCTCAGGTGGCCAGACAGAGAGAGCTCTTGTGACAACAGAGCCTCAGGAAGCTCCTCCACTTCAAATAAACACTCCAAAGCCAGTTGCTTAGACACCCTATTGAAAACCTGCAAAACAAGGGTGGGAACCTCGTGAGCTACTCCCTGTTTCTGCTCAGGTTAGAAATCGGAAATTCTGTTTCACAGTGTTACAGCTCTGCTCCTCATGACCATGACTCAGGAGCAGAGAGTTTGCAGCAGCAGAAGAAATTAAAAAAATAAAGAAGGTGAAGCTGGGCAACCCTACCATGAAGAGCTTTTTAGTTCGGAAAAGGTGGACTTTGGTATAAATCTTGGAGACTGAGGCACAACACGAAGCCTCCCTGCTGAAAACCTACACTGCTTTTCCCCTTATCACGTTTGCCTTTTATTTTTTAAGTACTCTAGGGTCACGTTGCTGGCCTATGTCTGGAGCAGAAGTTTGGACCTCCATTGCTGCTTGGTCTTTCTAGGAAAAAGGGCACTGTCTGAAAACATCTGGAACCTTAATTGGCCTCATTAAAGAAGCTGGCCATCTGGACCTCACTCACTCTAATTAATCATCAATAGGGCAGTGATTGGGTCATAAAAAATAAGAAAGCCACCTCTACTGCCTTGCACACAGTTACTACCCACAAAACTGTCTCCTTTGCTCTCAGGCTGGAGCGCGTGGATGTGTTGTCCCTCCCTCAGCATCCATCCACCCTGGAGTTTGTGGCCAGCAGCTTCTTTCTTGGCAGGGCCACTCAACCTAAGCCTGGAAGCTGCCAGTCAGGAAAGGATGGAGCTAAATATGGCAAAGAAACCCAGAGCATGTGATTACCCCACCCTTCACTTGTAAGTCAGTCTGGTATCCACACTTCCAAATGTCATTACTGTGCATAAAACCTTGGACAACACATGAAGAAGGGTTCCAGTCATCACTGAAGTACCTCTGGGGCTATTAACTGGCACTCCCTTGTTTCCAGGCAATTTCCCTTTGGTCACTATTTTGTGCTCCTCAGGCAAGGACAGGTCAGGAGAAGCAGAGGTAGATGAACTGAATGATTTCTGCTCCTTCATTTAGGATTTCCAGGTTCACATGCTCCATATATTGGTTTTCACTCACCCAGTTTGTACCCAGGTAGGATCACCAGGACACTTCACTGAGATGGAGACCCCTCATGTTTGCCTATCCTTAAACAGGACAAGCCAAAACAATTATGGAAACCACAAAAGGTGGCTTAACAAGTATAAATAAGACAGCAATAAGCAAAACATGGTTTGCAGTAGTGGATAGGCAGGACTGGAGAAAAATTGCAAAAACACATTTCTTCTGCACTGGTGATGCATCAGTGCATAAATAAGTTGTGAGTGGTCTTAAAAGCTGAGGGACTTAAAGATCATCCTCCCAAAACTATCACACCATTCCCAAACCTACCACAACTTCTGTGCCTCCCAAAATCTCACTTTCCTTCTCCCATTTCAAATGAAGTTCCTAATTCCTGTTCTTGGGCAGTCCATATCCTGAAAATCGTGTACTCAGGGAGTGCATCTGAAAATATTGATGTCATATATGCCCAGTGCCTCAGTGAGCAGAGCCAAGAGAAATGTCTTGGCTGGTTACTGAGAGGATTAAAAGTCATTGCTTTGTACAGCTCCTCATGGGACTCCATGAGCCCAAGGTGCAATGACTCAGGTGGGTCCAGAGCACTCCTCAAAAATTAGTGACAGCCACATTCAAACCTGTAGTTTGGTTACATGAAAACTTGGAGAAATGCTGTTGTATCAAGAGAAAGCGGATTTAACCACCCCATCTATTTTACAGTTAATCTTGTATCTGTGTTGAGGAAAAAACACCCCTCAAAACCAGTTTTTAGTGGGCCAACAAAGGCCTCGGGTTGTCAGGCACCTTATTAATAATATTCTTCTGCAGGATGGGGATGCAGTTTTTTTATAAAGATTTATTAATTGTCATTATTACTTTCACAGAAGCTTTAATGTACAGTAAAAGACCTATAAAGACAAGCAACCAAAGGAACTCACTGATTTCACACTGATGTGCACTAGAAAAACATCAGTTTTTTTAAAAAAAATTTTTTAAATAAAAAAAATAATAAAACAAAGAGCTTTCAGGAGCAGCAAATGCAGAAGGCTAATGTAAAGTGATATATTTGAGACCCAGGAGTGTGGTGTAACTTACTCTTGCCTCTGTGGCCTGTTTATTGTGTTTGTCTGGTTGCCCTGGGAACCAGCTCACGCCGTTTCACTTATTTTATAATGTTCCTGTAAATGTTAGGTAGGGCCAGGATTTATTATACACTGTCAACACCTAAAATGGAACGCACCGCTTAGTGTCGCTTATTTGGCAAGATGCCTTTCCAGGTTCCCTTCGAGAAAAAATATATAATAATAATAATTAAAAAAAAGCCTTTCTCATCCAGCTATGTGTGTGAGGGTGCATGTGAGTGTGTGTGTTTGTGCATCTCTGTCCAAATAAATAAACAAACCCCGGGTGCTTTCCAGCAGCCTTTGCCCAGGGAGGGCTGGTGCTGGGTGGTAGAAGTTGTTGCTGTGCTGGAGGAAGGGCTGAGCTGCCCTTGGGTGGGATCTCTGACTCATGGTATTTGTGTGGGGTGGATGTTTAGGGGCTGGGGAAGGCATGTTTACCAGGAGTGTTTATTATCCCTAAAGAAGCAGCAGGATCCTGTTGCTTCTGTCCCCAAAGACCTCTCTTAATTCAGAGCAATGAATCATGAGAATTATTAGGGCTGGAGCAAGCTGCTTTCCTTCCTCTCCTTTCCACCAGTCCCTCAGCATGACAGAGCAGATTTGATTGCAGACTAGTGGGTGTGAGGCTTATTTTTTAATTTACCTTTTTTTTTTTTTTTCCCCTTGGGTGGTACCTCTCACACTAACACATGGTGCTAACCAAAAGGACTATTAACCTTTTAAATGCTCAACAACAAACTCGAGCAGCATCCCAGCTCCTTGAAATGTGTGTTTCTAAATCTCCCCATCCTTTCCTTGCTCCAGCACCCAACTGCAGCCTTCTCTCTCCTCCCTAATTCCCAAAGGGTGGGCATCTCTCTCACCTCCCACTTTCCTTTCACAGAAGGAAACATATCCTCAAGGAAAGGAGCTCCCTTCTCCTCTCTGGTTGCCTTTTGTAGTGTCAAGTGATCTCTGAGGTCCCTTCCAACCCGGCTAATTCTATGATTCTATGATCTCTACCAACTCTTCTTGCCCTTGCCCCCAAACAAGAGGGATTTGTGCAGTGACTCCATATGACTGCAGATGCCTCCACCACCAGGAATCCTGCTCACTTGGGACATTTGTACTCAGCTCTGCTCCTAATTTGCCTCCACTCTTACAAGAGCACCTGGATTCAGCAGTGAGTGGGACAGCTGGAAATACAGGCTGGGTGAAGAAGTGGATCAATGAGTGGGTAGAATCCAAGAAAATTGGCTTTCTTCCTTCTCATGCTTAGGGCTAGTTCAGCCTCCCAGTCCAGAAATCCTTGGCACGAAGCCTTTGACCAGAGCCCAGCTCCAAGTGCAAGAAAAGCAGACCAGCACCCAAAGCATTAAACACTTCAGGATTAGGCAGCACCCTGAGACTGAAGGTACAGGAGATGCAGAATCTCCAAAAGGTTTAGGAATGGGAATGGGAAAAGGCAGAGCCCAGGGCAGAACAGCTGGTGACAGCAAAGGGTGTTCAGGGGAAAAAATCAGATGAGGAAAGCTGGACTTGATGGAACAAGGCTGCCTAGCATGGGTTTTTCTTTCAGTTGGCATGAATTAAGGATGGGGAATTTGCTTAGGAAGTATAAAGGTAAGGATTCCTATTTCCTGTGTGATGCTGAGTAATTTAAATCTTAATTGCTCACTTCATCTGACTGTGAGACAGCACAGGAGTGAAGCAGAATTAATTCCTATTTGCAATGTCACCTGAGACCCCTGACTAAAGACTTCATAATAGGAGCCTCTAGAGTATGGTTTGTGTGTGATTTGTGTCAATGTTAGCCAATAAAACAGGATTTTATTGTTTTGTTTCAGGCAAGAAGATAGTAGAAAATGGATTTTTCTCTCTTCTTGTTTTCCTTCCTGATAGCCAATTCACAAGAAATCATATGTTGTGCCCAGAGGTCTGGTGTTCTGTTTTGTTTTGATTTTTTTTTCCCTGAAACTTCTGTGCATGCAAAACAGCTGTTGGAATAAGCAGCAACAGGCATTCACCTCAACAACATTCCATATAAATATACACATGCACATACCCTCACCTTTCTCAATTTTAGGAAATATTTCCAAATGTAATAAGTGTGTGTTTCCACTTTTTAAAAAGAAAAATGCCACTGTTAAAGAAAACATGAAATGACAGAATACCTTTTTAATGAGCCTAAACCAGCCCGTACATGACAGTGACAAGAGTAACAGTGAAATCACAGCTGCTCCTTTTAATTGCCTTCTAATTTGCTCTTAGGTGCAAGTAATTGGAACAATTTGCCTACAGAAACCTGTGAGGTCTCAGACACTAATTGATTTTGTCTTGCTTAATCAGCCCTGCAAAAACCAGAGCCTATTTCACTGACTTAGCTTAGCACTGTTGCTGTGTGATATACTGAGCAGAAAATACACCCCCCCACCCAAACCATAGAGACCCCAGCCTGCTCATGGGGCTGAGGCAGAAACTCTGGTGTTACAGTCCTGAAAAAGACCTCAAATGAGAAGACAAAGCACTGATATATATTTCAAGTATAAAAAGGTGATACTTGAAGTCTATTCCAACTCAACCAGTCCTGAAAAATGTGGTGTTTGCAAGCATTTTTCTTTCTTGTGCTTGGAGGCCAGCTAAATTTTAATGGAAAAATAAGCTATGCCTTGCATGTGTAGCAAAAGAGAATAAATCATTTAATGGGCTATTTAATTTTCTCTTAAAAAAAAACAGGTTTTCAATGTTATGATTTAAGGAGTCTCTGTTATTCTATTTCAGGATAATTTATTAGATTATTATTATTATCATGTGCAGAAAAACAGTGAAAGAGACATCTCACCAAGTGCTGGTGTACCTTGTACTAAGGTCACTATCTCACAACAGAACCCATCCTCAGTGCCTGGGATCATGTTACAAAACTCTTCAGAGGTTATTTCTGAGCCATGTGAGGGTAGGTGAAGCTCAGAGGCCAGTTTCTACATTATTAAACCTGCATTTTCCAAATCAGGTCTGGCAGAGGCAGGCCCTGGGCTGATTTTGCCTTCTCTTTTCCCTCCAGCACTCAGCAGAGCTCAGAGGCAAGAGGATACACAGAGAACTTGGGTGAGCATCAGCAGAAGAAGGGGAGCAGCAGCATCTGGCTGCATCTGGCTTGACAGCAGAGTGCTTTTGTGTTCACCCAGACCTTTAAAGCTGCTGCAGTTCAAGCATGGCTTCAAAAAAGACAAATCAATGCTTGAAAATTCCCCCTTGTCTTTATAAAGCCTACCCTGTTTGATAAATTCTTTATTGTTTCACTTAGATAAAGGATAAGTATTTCTATACACCAAACAGTATTTTAAGGTGCATTTCCTTGATGGGATGAGCTAGATCAGTAGCATGTCCTTTCCATAAGCACATTTTGTTCCTGACTGATGCCTTTGCTGACTTCAAGCCAAGGAAGAGACTCAGCCCCTTGCAGAAAGCAGGTGCATGTTTGCTGCATCAAGACCAAACCCCACCACCCCTCAATTCCTTGCTATTGTAAATCTCCATTTGCTGTTACCCAGATTTTTAAAGAGGAAGTAGATTGTAAGTCTGTAGAGATTTATAGTTTCATTCTAAAATATCTATCATTTTAAACACAGCACTGCTGCTGACATGCACTGAACTGCCATAGATAGACTGGTAAAGTACTTAAAAAGAAGAAAAAAAAAAAAAAAGGAAAGACATTACAATATATCCAGATATGTTTCAAGAATTTTTGTCGGGCATGGACTAACTTGGAGACATATTTCATGAAAACTGCTATTTACATTTCAGCTCTATGCTTTTGCTCTTTATGTCCTTTTCCATTGCTCTGCATTTCCAAGGCTTTTGCACAAATAGACATTTTCCCTGTTGGCTCCTGCAGGGCTGTGTGTGACATCACTGCTTGTCCTCAGAAACACCACCTCCGAGCCTCAGAAGTTTTGACCTCAGGTGTTGGGTTTTTTTGGTAGAACCATTATTGAAAACACAGCGGTTGAGATTTACTGGCTGGTAAGAGTTTCTAATGATCAGAGATTAAGGGTGGGACTTTCAAAACAGTGTAAGCCTTGAGCACAGTCGAGTTTGTACTCCATTACCCAGCAGCTTTTCAAAGCTCCACCCTAAATCTGTATGAAATTATTCTAGTGGCAAGGCAAGTATATTTACCTAATGTCAAATATTAAACATTACTGCCCATTAAAATATAGGCCTTCATTATATTTGGCCTGGTGCAGATGTGCAGGAGAGAAGGAGCAATTATCTTTGCCCAAGCTCTGTACCTAGGCAGAGGAGTTGTCACTAATTTTTGGTGTCTGCCTGCGGGTTCTGAGCGTCTACTTTTTGCAGCCTGTGGGGAAGTGAGTTACATCTTCAGGCTGTAATTGCTTCTGAGAACCAGGTCCTTCATAATGCAAGTAAGCCAAATTGACCATGCAAAAAAAAAAAAAAAAAAAAAAAGAAAACCAACAAAAAACCAAAACCAATGCATCCAAGCTTGTGGGCAGTTTGGAAAGCAGAGGCCAAAATAACTGACTGGCTGTTGTGCAGCACACTGCTGGCAGCAGCAGGATGGGAACACAGATCTCTTTATTCCCAGCCCCTCGTGCCTGCTGTACCAGCATCCCTCAGCTCATGTCACTGGCTGGTGTCTGCCAGGGTCCTCCTCTTTCTTTTGTCCCCTTCTGCAGGCTGCTTGGGCTCACACAGGCAAAAGCAGAATCCCTGACAGAGGAGCAGCTCTTGGAAAACCCCACAGTGCCCAGGTGACATGAAACAACCCCAAACCCTCCCGATATTTGCTCTGGAGGGTTGGGCATGACCAGAATGTGGGAACTTGGCATCCCTCCATTTGCTGGGGACATTAGTGGCTGGGTGACAAATCTGGCCTGGGGATGACAAGTGAGCCACCTTAGCTCTGGATTTTGCTGACGTAGCAAGGCTGCTGAAAGCAAAGGAGAGAAAAAACCTGCCAAGCCCTGCAGCTCCCAGGGACAGAGCACACTGTGCACAGGGAGTCAGTCCCCAGGCAGCCAGACATGAAAATCCCACGCTGGCACAACCTCTTCTTGAGCTTCCTCAGTGACAACACACTTGTTTCTTAAGCAGACTGTAGTGGATTTAGTTGAAAGTGCAAACGACTTTTGTAACAACGAGGGATGCTCTTAATTTCTCAGCTTAGGTTTTCCTCCCATCTCTTTCCTCCTGACTCTCTCTCTGCTTCCATCTTGAGGGTTTTTCCTAACAAAGAGAACCTTAGAGCAGGCAATAGAAGTTCCCCAGATGTCAGCAATACCCAAGCTTTCAATTGCATTCCCCAGGAGTTTGTAAAAGAGCAGAAAATCAATCCATGTGGGGTAAAAGATGAACTGAAACTCTCAAAGTTAGGGCTGGAGAAGGACAAGCTTGCTATGCTGTTGGGTGAAAGCACTAATAAAGCAAACGTACTGGAGACGTGCAAATTGTGCAAACATTTGTCCCACACCTTCCACCTTGATCTTCTGCCCTTTTCTTGTCAGAGTAATTTAAAATCCATGTAGCTGTATAACCATGCTCTTAAAAAAGTGAGGAATGACAGTGCTTGAAGAAGCATTTGCCTGTTTCTCCCACATGCCACTGTTGGAAGCAAGAAAATATTAGCATAAAGCAAAAATGCAATGATCTGTACAAAGTGCAGAGAATTACCAGGTCTTTACCTTGCAAAGCCTTGTAAAAACTGTCCTGCCCATAAATACCATTTCCAATCCATTTCAATGCCTTCCTCCAACCTCACCAAGACAAAATCTCCAGCTGAGGAGTTTTGAAGCCAATTGCATTTTGCCTGAATAAGGACAATTAACATCAAAGTAAGGCATCTGCTGAAAGAAGAAATAATAGCACCCGGTGATACAGAAATAAGGACCCTGTTTGAGCTTTGCTGTCCCCAGTGAATAACCCCAGTTCATTGCCCAGCAGTGTCCTTGTCAGCACCAGTACAGTATTTTACAGGGGGAATGCTAAAGCAATGCTTCTCTCATGCCACCACGAGTCCCAGCTGGATCAGAGCTCTTTATCCTAAAGCTTAGGAGCAGTGTGAGGGCTCTCCTGCTTTTTCTGCCCCAGCAGAAGCCCCAGGGCTGCCATCAGCTCCTTCTTCATGGCCCATGGGAAACACAAACACCAAGTGATCAGCAGATGGAGAAGATAAAGTTTTGTTTTTTAAACCAGAAATAGGCAGTCAGCACTGAATGAAGGCACGACCTATTCTGTTGTTTCTTTTGGAAATGGGTCCTTAAAATAAAGTGGCTGCATCCTTTTTTTAATGTCAAGGGCTCCCAGCAGACAGGTTGTAGTAAAACACAAAATTAAGTCTTTACCCCACAAGTACCATTTTTTGTCTCTCCAAAAACTGTCCTGGCTTCCTGGTGATTAAAATTACTTCCCAGATATTTCTGCTGTTCAGTTGGATTAAGGTAAAAAAATGTTCTACAGAAGAGCAGAGTAGAATTCAGGGAGAACTGCTTCACCTGGGCAGAGCCTTCAAGCCTCACTGCCTGCATCCCACTGGCAGGCAGCTAGAGCAGGCTGGGTGAAATCCCTTCTGGCTTAAGGGTTTTGAGGGATTTTGCATTTTTGAGGGTTTTTTGTTTGTTTGGGATTTTGTTTATTTTCTGTTTGTTTGGTTTGTTTGGTTGGTTGGTTGGGTTTTTTCGGGGTGTCAAGTAAAATGTTAGAATATACTAAATTTTCTAAATAACACAAGCAGGGGAAAGTATTGGCCATCTCACTTAAGCCCAGACCTAGACAGTTTGGTTTCAAAGTTGTCTCAGTATCCTAAAGTCATCTTCCCTAAAGGAATCCCTGGGGCTGGTGTTAGAGGAAGGGGTGTCCTGGTGTCTTTGCAGTGATGCCTGGTTTACTGTAGTGGCAGTTACCCATGCACTACAACATTTTTATTCCCCAGGAAAACTGCAGAGGTTGTAATTGCACAATCTTCATAGGCTTGAATACAGTTTAAGGCCTGGCCCTCTCTGTCCTTATATGATAGAGAGCAAGAAAGATAAATATATATATAATTTTTATATATACAGACTTTGCAAATTATTAGTAGACAATATATAGCTGAAAATGGAATTAGAGGCATTAGTTCTGCATCTCTGAGGTTAAAAGGGGATTACTAACATTGCTCTAACAGAGTATTTTTTCTTCCTCACTCCTATTTTTTTAAGGGAGAGGGGGCTGGAGGGGAGGGAGATGTGGGAATCGAGTATTACAGAAAAGGGGTGGCAATTAGATGATAAGAGCAGCACGGAGGGCTTCTTGTTCCTGCTCGTTTTGGAGGTGCCAAAGCTACGTGGGACATCGTCATTATTAGGGCTTCAAGTTGGCTAAGGTCACCCCGGTTCATCTGTTTTATACATTGGTAGCCTTCTACTTATTACTTGCCAAACAAACCTTTTTATTTTTGCACACGTTTATGTTGATTTTGTGGTTTCTGAAATTGGATTCTGTCTCCTACGGGCCTGAGTTTCCACGGCAACTATGGACCTTATCTGCTGCTGCTGTTTGGCAGACAGACAACAAGGCCTTTCAGTTTACTTCTCCAATTTTTAAAAAATATTATTTTCTTTAAAACCCTTTTTCTTCATCATCATGTTCTCTCTCTCTCTTTTTTTTTTTTTTTTCCTTTCCTTTTTATTATTTTTACTTTTCCCAACCCCTGTCATTTAAAAATCACATAATTAATTGGGCACATCCTGTGCCACACGGGGCTGCCACGACTTTGAAGTCCCAATAGATCATTTTATAGAGCCATGGGTACCATTTTTTCCAGCACAGCACCAGGCGCCAGTGCGAGGGCTTGTGGAATGTAGCATATCCTACTCCAGGTATGATAAAGAAACCTTGGCACCTTCTGTTTGTTTTTACTAATTTCCTTTCCAAACTGCCTTTTCAATACAGAGGAAAGACCTCAGGACTTAAAGTTTGTTATTTTCTCTCCAAAGTTAGCCCCTGTTCCCCCTGCCTCCCTCCCTCCCCTTCCTTTAAACCAGACTGAACTGCTTCTTCACTTGGTGGTAAGTTTTCTTTTTTTTTCTTTTTTTTTTCCCTCTTTTCTTTTCTTCAGGAAAGTGTGGTCTGATTTAGCATCATGTAGCTGAGAGCTGTTACTGATCCTGTAGCAGCAGCAAAACCAGCCGAGGGAAAAAGATCCTGACAGTCTCTATTAACCCTTAAAAACAATAAATGATCTTATCACCTTCTCAAATACAAAAGAAAAAATAATAATGCAATAATTTACTTCAGTGAAAGAACAATTCTTTTGGGGATGGAGACTGAAATCAGTCCCCAAAAGACACTGGTGCTGGCAATAAAGAAGAAGGGCTGCTCTTCCTGAAAATAAACAGCAGTGTCTCTCAGCATTCAGAAAGGAGAATGTGCATGAACAGCCACAGCTGGACATGCACATGTGTATATGTGAAGAACAGAGAGAGCAAGAGAGAAGATGGTGTGCTAAACCAGGTGAAAAATACTACAGCCTTCTTCCTTTGACATGGCATTACTCTGCATCCTGCATCTGAAACAGCTGTAAAATCCTCTAAAACCTCTTTAAAACAGAGTCAGGGATGTCTGGAGATGAGCTGATAATGGGAAGTTGTCATGTATTTTTACCACACTTTGAAAAGATGAATGTGATCGCTTGAGATGGTTTTGTAGCAAGGAGAAAATTCAGAGCGGCAGGATTATTATCTTCCTTCTAGAAGATGGGTGTTCTATCTCACAGAAAATAATAGAAAATGAGATCTTTTGTACAGATATTTCAAGACAGCTTCTAACATCTGATGAGAAAGCACATTTCTGCCTTGAAGTTTGTACATTATTTTAAAATCCTGTAGAAAAAGAAATAGTCTTTTTTTCCAGGATTTTAAAAATAGTTTTAAAATTATTTCTGAGCATATTTATGTTTCATTTTTATAGAGCTACAATTATTTCATGGCTACTGAGGGTCTTATTCAAAATCCCATGTTGTAAATGAAAAGATTTCCATTAATTCCAATGGGATTTGGATTAAACAGCTAAGAAACTTTCTGTGAGACTAAAAATGGGAAACAATTCATTATGAAATCCCAGAGGTTCATTTTAAAAGCCTATATAGCATATATTGTTCTCTGTTAAAGTTTGTGGGACAAAACCCAGCCTGCTCTGTTGTCTTGTGCCTGCAGATTCCTGCACGTCTGTTCATTTTGATCTGGACAAAAAGAAAGGCAAAAGCTCATTACTCTTTCTGCCTATATCCACATGCTTTTCAAAATCACATCCATAGGAGAAGGTGCTAATTGAACAGGAGTGTAATTACAGTTGGGTACTTCCAGCCACTCACACTCCTTTTAAAAACAACTGCTATTTATACTGACTATTTTACAGTGCCATTGAAATATTTGTACCAATTACTGTGTCATAGTGGATGTGTTAGATGTAGTGGTGGTTTTAGTTCTGTTTTGGGTTTTGTTTTCTGTTGCTTATACCAGTTTTCTTCCTTCCCCCCCCTTTTCTCCCCTTTGCTTTCTCTGCACTTCTGGAGAACTCACACTATTTGCTCTACTTGAAGAACATCATGAACTTTATAATCCTCCAAATCTGAATCCTCTCTCATTTCGTATATACCTACAGCTATATCCCTTATTCCTGCACCACTGGCATTTTTCTAATTGTTAAAATCTTTGTGCATGATTCATAGTTAGGGAAGTAGAAACTTTACTCACGAAGCAGAGCTGTGTGCAAGCTCCAGGTGCTAGATCAGAGCAAACTACAACTCGGAGTAGATCAAACCAATGTTCCTTATCAGAGTTTCCTCCAGAGAAGCCCCACAAAGCATGGTGTGAGGTTGGCCTTGCTGTCTATGATTTTGGGACACGTTTTTAAGGAAGATGAGGGTCTGAACCCCAAATATGATCAGCATTCCCATGTCCCTCCAGCTAACAGCTGATCTGCACAACCTGGGCTCCTGATCCAGCCAGGGAATTGTTATATTCCACTATAGGTGTAAACAGCTTTGGAAATCATTAATTTGGGATTAAAGACACTGTGCAATTGTGAAACAATGACATGATCATTATTGAGTTATCCTAATTCTGCTCCTGTGAACAGGCTGTATAAGAAAAATTAGGATATTTATGTACATTGTGTACATTTAGGTACGTTAATGCAAGGAGTAAAACAGTCCTCAGCTACTTGAGCTGTGCCAACAAGAGGTTTTCTGGGTGGCTGGTTGACCCAAGAAACACATTGAGCAAAATGTTTGCCTCCAATTAACTGTAAAATGTGAACCATAATTCCACTTTCATTTTGAAAATGCTTTTTAATCTTTTTCTTTTTCTTTTTTTTTTTTCTTTTTTTTTTTCCCTCCCCCAGCTGAATATAGGATCCTTTGGAAAGAAAGGATCATGAATATTGAAGCATTTCAGTGTCAAAGACATTCCACTGACCTGTGCTGATAGTCTTGATTTTATTTCTCATTTGTAATGGTTGGAACTATGGGGGAATGCAAGGTTTGCAAAGAGCTCATGTCAACTGAAAACTACAATATCTGGCAAATAAAGCATGCAAGAACTGTCACCATTTCCCTTCTTGTGAATAAGGCTCTGCAGGCCAGATCCTAAACTCTTGTGGGATCCTAAAATCTTGAGCACTCAGACAGTGCTCCAAGAACTGGCACTGAAGGAAACATTGATGGAAGGTTCAGACTTGGAGTGCACCTATATTCAGCCTCCACATTTACAGACAGTGGACTGTTTGGTCAGTCAATTATTCTCTGGAATTTTGTGGACTCCAGGCAAGTCAGCTCAAGATATATAACCTATCAATTTCAGTAATAAAACTCCATAAATCTGTCCTAGATTTGGACTTCCAGCAAAAGCTGAAAGTTGGCAAATCTCAAACCATTTGGGGTGACATTACAAGCAATTCCCCACCAGCTCCCTACTATGGTCTTAACAAGAGAGAATGTGAAAATTCAATCTGTATGTGCATGTGTAAGCAGTGAGCTAGGTAAAATAGCCATTGGGTTTTTATGATAATTTCTTTCCCTATAGAACTTGTAGAGTGCAAACCTACACGTTTTTTTCCTGCGAGGCGCAAAGCAGACAATGAAGTTGCAGAAAGTGCAGGAGACTGTTTTTGTTTAACTTTGGTATTCTCAATTTACTCTCACTACCACTGCCCTCTGGGTATTTTTATGAAAGTAAAAGAAAACGCTCCTTTTATGTATTAGAGCTATGCATGTGGGTGACTCATTTGGCAATATTAATAAGAAGGAGATTCAGTTTTATTTTGAAATCTCCTCCAAAATTATTTAAGTGAAAGAGAAAAATAGTCAAATTGCAGAACGAGGCCATTTACTACATCAGGAGGGTTTTACCTTTCATATGGCATTTCTAATTTTGCAGCATAACAAGATTAAAAAAAAAAAAAAAGAAAGAAAATACACAGTATGAGTTGCAAACAGAACTTGTCCAAGGGAAAACCAGGCTGGGGCTATTCTTGTTTCAGAGGTGTAGGGGCAGTTCATACTTGGAAGGGCTATGAACTTGTCAGTCTAAGGCAGAGTTTTGTTTCAAGGTGATAATACCACATCATGCTCTGAGCCCTGACCTTCCCCTTGAGCACCAACAGTATTCACAGCTGTGAACAAATAGAATGAATAGCTTCTAGCAAAATGTCCCTCCAAAGCCTACCTGCTTGGCCCTCCCTTTTTTCATTTCATCCACTGAATTAAAACAAATTCATCATTTCAGCAGGCCTAGCAGATCAACTTAACAGGCAAGTGAAAATAAAGGCCACTACCTGCTGAAAGCTAGATACAGGATAACTTAAGCAATATGTGCCTTAGTCTCAATTCCTGCACATTCTCTGAAAGGTGTCTATTAGGTTACACTTCTTACTAATATTGCCTCTCTACAGCACCACACCATCTCATTTTACTCCAGTGTAGCAGTTTTCAAGGTTGGAAGAATCCATCCTTAATTTTCCCCCTTGTCTGTGGCTGTTTAAACCAGCAATATAACTATTTGTTAGCTCTTGCCTTGAACCAGCATGTATATATTCACAAATAAATCCCTAATAATTTAATTTTTCAGGTTTTGATCTTGCTCACAGAAGCAGAGTAATTTTTGCTCCCTTATGGCTTAGATTATGCTGAAAGGTTAGGATTCAAGCCTTCCCTTTTTCCCCAGTATGATTCTTCCAGACCCTGGGACTGATAGGGCCCTGCACAGCACCAGGTCTCTGTTTTCTCTGTAAATACAGCCTACAAAATTTCAACAAGTCAGCCCTTGTGTGCCACACCGAGAGATTGATGACAAACCACATTATTTTTCCCCTCCATATAACTGCCCACAATTACAAGGGGAACTCTCTCCAAACACTGGTTTGTTTTTGTCCGAGGAGGAAGGAGTGTGAGCACGGGCTGATATCTCGGTGTAGAGCTGGAGGCAACACTGAGCAGCATTATTTGTGGAAAATGCCCTTTTCTTCCCTCTTTTTCCTATCCATGATAAAATATTGGATCTGATTCTGCCACATGTGCTTAGGCAAAGCCAGTAACTCATCAGCAAAGGTTATCTCAATACCAAGCTAAAGAAAGCAGAGGACCAAAGACTTTGCAAGTCTTGTTCAGTTCCCTGGCCTGCTCCTGTCACAGGGAGGTTGCACCTAAACCCAGGCAGCTGGTGAAATCAGGATTAGTCGTGTTTTCAGTAGATCAGGCTTGCAACATGTTTTTGGGGTTTTTTTTAATCCAAAAATTTGCATTTTCTGTTAGTCTTGTGTTTGAAGATGACTGCCCTGGTGTGATGATGCAGCTCTGATCTCTTGCAGAATGCCATTCATGTACAAATCCACAAGGCTGTGAAATGGCAGCATTCAACAATTTGCAAAAATAAATAAAAATACAATAAAAGGGCTGCCTCCTGAAAGACATATATTTGCCCAGAGAAGTGAGACTATGTTGTTATAGTCATCCCATCATCCTTCCTGAACCTGATATCCAATTCCCTTATCTCTGTACTGACATCCTTCCTACATTTCAGTTGCATCTCCTTAGACACAAGGAAAACCCTGGTTGTTGGGAGATCTGATGGTATTTCCAGAAATACTGCTGTCCTCCAGATAACTGAATTCCCAGACTCAATTGCAAACTTCGGAGCAGAGGCAGCACCTGAAAAGCAAGTCTTACTTTCAAGTGAAAAATGCTTAGAGCATCAAACATATGTCAGAATCACTAATTTGTCATGAAGCTGCTGCAGGCTTATATCATCAATCATCCTGACACACTGTACTTGAAATGGTGCTGAAAAGATACAAGTCATTTACTCAAAAATGTTTTCCTTATCTGTGTGCACCCTTAAACACTTCCACAAGAGCACTGAAATCTTTGCCCTCCTTGTTTACAAGATGTGTTTTACTTCTGTAGTTTGTGTATGAAACAAGAATGACCAAATCTGTCTCAGTTCTGTGGCACTTCTATTCAAAACAAGGATGTGCAGCATATTTCTGAGTGATAAAGAGCTTACTTGTGTTAACATTATCCCTTGGAATATTTTCTGCTACTTACAGCCTTTTGTTGTTTTATTTATTTATTTGTTTTTTATTCAAGATGATTTGTGACATTCCAGGAGGCACTGATCCTTCAGAATAATGTAGAGAAGAAATCAATGACTGAATTCTTCAACTATGACACATATATTACTGATATTTAGCAACCTCTGGATAAGCAGATTCCAATGAGACAAATTTAATTAATCCAATTTTTAGGGACCACATACACAATTTCTCGAGTTTCTCATCCTTACA
This sequence comes from Phaethornis superciliosus, assembly GCA_023637945.1. Classification (NCBI taxonomy): domain Eukaryota; kingdom Metazoa; phylum Chordata; class Aves; order Apodiformes; family Trochilidae; genus Phaethornis; species Phaethornis superciliosus. The sequence continues at coordinate 10,111,447 of JAJQWJ010000021.1, read as the reverse complement.
CAAAATTTTTATGTGCATTAATCTGCATTAATGATTAATTAATGCATTATTCATAAACAGCTATACTGAACCCCAAAGTTTCTCTGTAACTTCTATGAGACTGTTGTGGCTTCTAAAGTTTATGTAGCTCTAGCAAAGATGCACAAGTTTCTAAAAGAAAAGTCTAAAATTTGTCTGAAATTGTAAATTGTTTCCAAATTGATTGTTTGAAGATAAGGAGTTGCAAAACCTTCATCCTTCCTTGAAATATCAGGCCCAAGATAATAAAAATCTGGGAAGTGAAGTCTTGAGATTTCAACATATGAACTGGAAGCAAAATACACATGAATTCTGTGTGATTTTCTTGAATCTCAAAGCAAACAGGGGAGTAAGACCTTGTACCTTAAACGTTAATATTCATTCCCAAAATTTAAGAAAATCTTAATACTAAAAAAATACTAAAAATCCAACCTTTGATTGTAGAATCACAAGTATTGACAGCAACATAACTTATCTGCAAATTCAGTTCTACACAGTTTCTTGTGCAAGGGAATAGGAAGAATTTTAAGGAAGTTTTGGCAGTGAGGTGGCATAGAGACTTTTGGGCTGATGCCCCAAGTAGCTCTGAAAATCCCACCAGTTTTCCATGCTATTTCTGACACCTCTCTGGAAAATCTGTGCAGCTTAATCCTAGAAGCTCCAGCCCTGCTTTTGAGTGGTGCTGGAAATTACTTCAGGATGAAGTGAATAGAAGTAGAAACCCTCTGTAGTGAACTCAGAGATCCTTTTACTTTTGTAGCAAATACGTATGCATTTAATTTGGGGATGGCTTTTGTCTTGTTTGTTTCAAAAATCAGTCAATTCAGGATGTCCAGATCACTAAGAGCTTCTGTAGGGAGTTTGGGAGTCTTTTACAATGATGCCAGGTTTCAAACTGGCTTTGCAGGAGTGCTGAGTAGGGATATTAAGGTGAAAATGAAGGGAAGAGTTCTTTTCCTCAAAAAAAAAAAAAAAAAAGGGAAAAAAAAAAAAAGAAAAAAGACAAGACAGAAAGAGAGCAATAAAGCAAAAGGTATTTCCTAAAGGTAGCCATTAAATCATTCAACACACTGCTCCCTCGAGAACAGAGAGGTTCCTCTTTCCTTTCCAGAATGGGTTTTTACTAACCATTTCTCATTTAATGCTCAGTGTCTTCACCTGGCTCTCTCTGGGCATTCACCCAGACTTCATCCAGCAGGACAGCTCCATGGCTTTTGCTAAGATGGGCTTTGGCCCATATATCACTTTCAAGATTTTTTTCTGTGGGTCCCTGATGATGTCAAACGAGGGCTCTGTTTTGCTCGTGATAATGTGCTAATGCTCTGAGACCTGGCATAAATCTTCCCTCCGCATCATCATTTGTCAAAGTCACAACAGGGGGCTGGAAACTCAAGAAAGAAAAAAAAAAAAAAAAAAAAAAAAAGGAGAAAGCAAGAAAGCAACAACAAAAAAAAGTAGGACGAGATAGAAAACGTGGGTTTCTTTTTCTCTTCCCTCCCATGTGATTTTCCCCTTCTCCTCCACCCCCTTCTCATTTTCACCTAATCTCTAAAACATCTGATTGTACAGAAATGGTAAATAAAGGTTTGAGTTTCTCCCTCCCCTGTGTGTGTATGTGTGCACATGCTTGCTGGACATTTCTGTAAATGGAAATTCAGAGTTAATTAAAGGAGCCTTTGACACCTTTAGGAAGGAAAACACTTCAGGACAGTTGGTCAACTGGTGCTCATTTCTAGTTAAGTTGTTGCTTGTGGTGGTAAAACTGGATGGAAAAATGTGATTATATCCTCCTGGCTGATGGGATTTGGTTTTAATTGTCTCTAAGGGAACAGTCCCACAGACCGTACCAAAATGTTCTCTAGTGCTCATTTAAAGGGAACAGAAGAGAATTAGTGAGAAAAATCAAACAGATGATGAAAGTGGGCATAAACTAAAGGGAAAAAAGACATAAATTGATGGAAGCTTGCAGAGTGTCACTGGAGATGCTCAGTGTCCTGCAGCTACATTTCATTCAGTTTTTACTAAATACATGGACAGAAAATGATGAGACTTTCAAGCCCTTCCAAGCAATCCTCACCAGTGTAGTTGTAGCATGAGCAATGCTCTTGGAGTCAAAGTGAAATTAGTGCCACAGTCCCTGGGATGGACTTGGTGCAGTTTTGGGTGGCAGGCTCTAGCTTCCAATGCTTTGCAGAATGAGGCAGAACATACAAGATCATTTTATTTAGACAATTAACAGGCAGGCTTTGCAGTACCTGTTAGCCACTACTGGATACCCAGAACCATCCAGAGAGCCTGGAAACAATAAGAGGGTTGGAGTTAGCAGCCCTTAAACCTCTCCTTTGCTGCTTTCTGCCAGTTGATATATAACTCTTTGGCCAGTAAATATTATATTAAATGCTGATTGGGCTCTCAGCATTGTAGTGGCACTGTTCCTGCTTTCCAGCTCTCTAGCAGGCACTGAGGCTTTATCTTGGTGTAGCCTTACAGCCTGTATCTTAAATCATGGCCTGAACTGGAGCCCTGGGCTGTGCTGCCTGTCTGTGCCTGAGCCCCAGGAGTGGCTGGCAGGGTCCCCAGCCCTGGCATCCTTCCTCAGCAGCCTCGGCTCCAATTTGACTTCACCTCAGGTAACTCTTCAAAAGAAAAATTCCAATAATCATAATGTGATGGGCGACATGTCGGGAAAAAGAAAATAACAGCCTGAAATCTGGGATTAACCTGCAGTGGAAAACAAGCCGTGGGGTTATTTCCATGAGAAATCTTGGAAGCTGTACAGTGGGTGGAAGGGAAGGGATGGGGGAGAGGGGGAGCAGACCAGGGGGGATATGAAAAGGAAGGGGTCCTTGGCCAAGGTCTGCTCCTGCCTGACTGCTCAAGGACCAGGTTTTGGGTTTCATACCTCTGCTGTCAATTTGATACACTTGCTATCAAGAAGATTAGAAAGGAAATGTTTGTGGGGGTCTCTCCCTGAAGAGAAGGAGCTGCACAATGCTGTAAAAACTTTCTTTTCTTTCTCTTTTAGTTTTGAGTACAGCTTGTCCTTGTCACCAGGCCTTCCATGCTTTTTTGGGGTCTCTATACCCTTGTAAGCCCTATAGGATGGTTTTGGGACTTGTGGAGCAAGATGAGGCTCAGGTTCAGCATCACTGGGTACCACTGCTCTCATTGCAGAAAGGATCCAAAGGAGAGAAGGGAAAGCAAAGAAAATTCAAAGAGGGAGAGGAGGGTGCCTGCAACACCCCATCCTTCTCCACCAGCTCCGTGGTACTGGGAGTGTTGGGATAGGGAAGCAGCTGGGCTGATGCCAGATTTCTTGTCCACCCTTCCCATCCTCATGCACACAGCAGCATCTGTCAGGAGCTACAGCACTGTAATGGATGAGATTTAGCCCACAGTAACGCCAGGGGAAACTGGACTGGAATTAGTCCTCATCTGATGACTATTTAACTAGCTCTTCATTAGGAATGTTTAATATAAACAGAGATTAAAAGAGAAAATAAAAGATACTGGAATTACTCTGAGGAAACCATCTCTTTGGAGGCCAAAGATAATGTAACATAATAGCTCTTTATAGGAGAAGATAATAATATCTTCAATCCAATTCTATCAAGGCAGGTAATTACCCACTTACACAGCAAGGTAAATACATGAGTTTTAATGTCAATGTTTTAAAAAATGAGTTTTAATGTCAATTAGAACTCCCCAAAACATATTTAGTTAAAAAAATTTTCGAATTCGCATCTTAACTTATCAAGCAAATTTTATTAATGCATATAATTATTATTGTTTAATGCACAAATTATTTGGGCTCGAGTCTTTGATGTGGTGTAAAATCAGCAGTTTAAGAGTAATGAAGAATGCAGAAGTCCAGGGAGAATTGCAGTAAGCTACCATATCTGTGCAAAGAAAGAATCTCTGTTTTCAAAGACTGTTATCAAAACAGATGCTGACTAATGGCTTGCTTAGCCAAGAACATATTTTCTTCTTACTGGGGTTCCTTATTTCACTGTGTATATTTGTCCTCCCTGTGCCATTTCCCTCAAAATTTCATCACAGAGAGGAGGCAACACAATATCTGATAGAGCAGAGACTCCAGTGTCAAGAAGTTGAAAGCACAGATAAATTGTTCAAGAATACTGAGCAAAGTTTTCATGCTGGAGCTGAAAGGGAAGAATGGCTTCTCTTTAGTTGGTCTAGACACCAAAATGCTGCAAACTGAAAAACTGTGTGGAAAATGGCATGATTATTAAAAGCAATTAAGCTGCAGAAATATATATATAGAAAATAATTAAGTTACAGAAGTTACAAAAATATTGTGTTTTAAATATGGTTACATACTCCTGGATATAAACTGATTAAATCTGCTTTCATACAATGTTTACTGATGGTTTCTGATGTTCCAAGTCAGACTTTCAGTGGGCTTATTTTTCATTATAGCATTTGATCCAGCATGGAGGCAAATGTCTTATCACAGTTCTGTAAGTATTGACTCAAACTGATTATTTGCTTAAAGTTAAGTATGAGCTTAAGTACTCAACTGCACTGATGCTTACATGAACATTCCCACCAGTATAATATTCCGAATCCCTCCTGTGATTATAGTATTCCCCACAATGGGAACCCCAATATTACCAAGGACTTTGGCAATCTTGGCCAATGTCAACAGAATGGGAGGTGCTATTTCATTAATTTCCCCTGACTAGGGACAAAAATAACTTCATATATTTCTTGGTTTTGTGTTTCAACCTCCAGGAGAACAAATTTTCTTAAAAAGTAAAGAAACTGGTTACATTATACTCCAGTTGGTTACATTAGACTGTAATTTCACAAGGCATCAGTGATTCCAGAGACTGATTTTTGACAAGAAAAAAAATGACCACACATTTTCTAGCATCAGTAGTCACCTTTCCTCATGCATAAAGCATATGAACACATTTTTGGCTGTCAGTATTTGAACAACAGAAAATGGGAAGGAAGAAGCATAGACATGTTTTAACTTTCTGACAAATGGTTTTGATGAACGGGGATCCCCGCACTGGCTAAAGAGTGAGGACAGAAAAATGGGTCCCAGTGGTGCTGGGCAAGATCTCCTCTAATAACAGAATGAGTGAGCAAATCAGGGGAACCACAACTTTCCTACTGTGTGAGAGACCACAAATAGTGGAAGACAAACAGATATGAGAAGGAGCCATCCATTTTCCATGCCCATTAAGTTTTCCAGGTAGCACTGGGTGTCAATGTATTTATGATTTGGTCTGTTATATCTCTTCAGGTCTTCCTTAAAGCAGACTGGAGCTGGATTTGGGGTTTCAGTCTGGCTTGTAGTGTGCTTATCCTGTGCTTGATGAGAGGCTAAAATGAATTCTTGTAAATCATTGTGCAGCCTTGCAGAGCAGGACTCTGTTGTAAATTTGTAGCAACCTAAATGGTTAAAATCTCAGTCTAATAAAGCCCATGTGCACACCTCCTGAAGCTATTGCAGCAAATGGCTTTAATTTTTAAAGTTTTATTGTTGTGATTTTTTTAAAGACTGTGCTATCAGTAATAACACGATCACATATTTGAAACTGGTATTGATAATTTTTCAGCCACTAAACACCTGAAACCCCTCTTCTCCTCTCTTTGTTGGCACACTTGGATTTTATGGGTGTATTGCTTAAAATAAGAGGGTGCAGGAAGTTGCCTTGTTGTGGAAGACCAGGTGCCCATCAGTTTCAAAATAATTCTTATAGTTACAGTTAAGCTTTAATTGGTTTAAAGTCATATGGTGTTGAATATGAGCAAATCCATTATTCAGTGTGACAACATATGAGCAACTGTGCTGACAGAGTGCTAACACAACCCTCCTGGATAATCCCCACCATTCCTCTGCCTCTTTGGCTGCAGCCTTTACAGGTTCCTCTTCCTCCACCATCCAACCCAAAGAGGATGCTCAAGGGAAGGTGAAAGCCATAATGTGCTTTTTACAGCTATTCCCCACTTTGGTCCCTTCCCTTCCCTGGCAAAGCACTGTGACACAAAAGATGACCCAAGCACTGGCACCACAAATGATTCAGGAGACGAGCAGAGTGAGAGAGGGAAAGGGAATTAATTAGCTTTTAATTAAAGATCCTCTGACAGGGCTGATCATCACATAGGTGGGCAGTATTGAGAGCTCTTATAGCTTACACATGTCTGGGCAGAAAGGAATTACTGAGCAGATTTCTTCATGTCCTGAAAGATGTGGCCCAAGGGTGTCCCTGTCCTGCGTGGGTTAAAGGTCCCTAAAGCCCTTTTCTGACTGTGGATTCCTAAAAGTGCAAAAGCAATGCAGATCTAGAATAGTCTGGGTTAAGGTCCACATTTGAGGGACAGTAGACAATGTGCTATGTGCCTTTTCCATGGTGCATGTATATATATATATATGTATATGTGTATGTATATACTGAAAAGGAAGCCTGTGGCAGAGGGAAGAATTAAAAACAGATCTTTCAAATCCCAAGTTAACCTTTACCACTGGATTATTTTTTCTCTCTTGTGTGAATACTGCATATGCATACTGTATACAAATATGAAAGATTTACTGGAGAAATAACCTCTAGGCACAATAATACATGTGTGCATGTGTGTACAGATATATAAATATATATAGTCTCAATATCAGCCTGAGAAAGCATTGCCTCATAAAAAGTCTCTGAACAGTCAGTAAATTCTGGGCCAGATTTCAACTCGTGTTCCTGAGATAAGGACCAGAGGGAGGAGGAAGAAAAAGACAGCAGTGATCCTTTTATCCTTCTGGCCACATATGGTAGGTCTATTTCTTTCAGCAGATGTGAATAAAATTAGATATATTTACAATTGCAGTTGGATACAGAATGGAGCAGAAGCGAACACAGAGCAGCCGTTTTCATCGATGCTAATACCATAATAGTCTGGATTATGCAGTGTGCTGGTGCTGTAACAACATTCGTTTGCTGTCAGCGCTCCTGTGTAAAAACAAATTAGCTGGATGATTAATGAATATCAAAACCAGCATGTGGATTCTCCTCTGTGATGCTTCAGCCCAGTGTGAAATCTGCTGCTGCAAGAGCTGTCTCTGCTGTTTGCGTTCTGAGTGTCTCCTCTGCAGATGTGGGTTTCACTCAGAAAGGTGCTTTCTAACCACAGGACCTCTTCAGGCTCACTATCTTTCTTTTTAATTTTAATTTTTAAAAAATATCTAATACATAAGAGAAAACACTGAGAGATCAGAAATAGGTGGTGGGGTAAGAAATGTCTCCTTTAAATTTAATCTGACCTCGATCAGTTCAGCACCCCTGAGGACATCCCTGTGGAGGGGCCCTGCTGCAAACCCTCCAACAAATCCTTGAATTCAGAGTCACCTGAGTACTTTGGGACACATAACTCTTTATTTTCTGGATGGACTTTTGGAGGGATAACTGGAGTTCACTGCAAATGTGAGTATTTCAAGACTGCTGAGAGCACCAAAGGCATGATGACACCTAACCTTCTGGTGACCTGATCTGACACTTCCCCAAGGGAAAAACAAATCCATGCAGTGTTAGTAGCCTGGCTGGCAAAGCTTGTTCTGATGGAGACACAATACCATGGTGATAAAGTGACATTTATTGTAATGCTGGAGCTGGCACAGACAGCAGCAGACACTGCAGTTCTTACAGGACTCAGTTAATCAACACTCCCAGTGTAAGGAAGGGTAAAACATGCCATGCTGTCATCCTGCTGCTGTTCCCAGTGATTTACTGTGTGCAGAGTGACTTCACAAACTAAAAGATTACAATCAGTAAGCGACCTAATGGATACATGCAGTGGTTGAAGTTATTCCAAATGTGTAATGCCATTTCATATTGAATCCTTAGTATTACAATTTACAAAATAACTGTCAGTGCTATAGACTAAAGAGGGACAAAATTCAGGGTTCTTCCAAGAGTCTCAGCTTGACAGTCATGATCCCTCTCGTGTGTATGTATTTATACAGCTCTCAAAACCCTGTGCTCTCTTTCACAACTTCTTTATCACAATTAACTCACAGACACTTCAGTTCAAACTGTTGACTTCAGTGCTCTGTGACACAATGCCATCCCAGAACTTTGTGCTGTGCAAATGCAAATTGGTGTCCTTTTTCTGGGTGACAGTAGCTCTGGAGCTCAAAGGATAATAAAGATATTTATGCTGAGACACAGCTGTCACATCTGGCAAATGCACAGACTGGTGTGTGCTTGCTTTCTTAATGAAATACTCAAAAAAAAAAAAAAAAAAAAAAAGAAAAAATAATCTCCTGACCAAGGAGCAGGAGCAGCAAACAGGCATCTGCTCCTTTCTCTTTTGACAATCTCCTCCTCCCCACCCTGACTGGATTTTCTTTTTTAAACTTCTGCCTTTTTTACTACTTCCTAGATCACATACCTGAACGGAATCAGAATGAAATCTGACCACAGAGAACTGGCATCTGTCATCAAAATGTACCCCCAGAGATCACCTGTTTGTTTTTCTTGCTGTACATATGTGGGCTGCAGAGTTTGTGGGTATTTAAAACCTTTTTTTTTTTTTTTTTTTTTCCATTTTGAAATACCCACCTATTTCTTTCAGGGATGTTTTAGATGATAATGCATAGAACTACCATGGCAAAGCATATTTCTTACTAAGGGACATCAGAGGGAGGTTTTTTAGCATTTATGGGGTTAATTGTGTTTTTAATATTATATACACACACACATGCGCGTCAAGTCATTATATAATATAAAAAGGCTCTTTTCTCATATCCCCACAGCGTGCAACAGGACTCCACATATAGCACACCAAAAAAATAAAAAAATAAAAAAAAGCCCAAACACTGCCAAAATCTACATTTTCATTTGGCAAACCAGTTAAATCTATTCATAATCTGGTGCCTGAATCAAGTTTCAGACCAGACTAGACTGCCTTGGCTCCTGGTTTTTGTTGCTCGACCTGTCTCTGACTGAATTTAGCTATGATGTTACATCTTTAACTGTAGAAAATTTCTAATAATGGTAGCCTGTTTTATTTTGCCACTGGAGGGTACAAGTTCCAGCATTTCCGTACTGAGGTCCAATTGGAGCCAGTTTCGGACTTTTTTTTGGACAGAAACCTTCCTTGTTGCTTTTTCACTGTTTTCTTTTTTCTATTTTTTTTTTCCTTTTTTTTTTTTTGTTTTTTTTTTGTTTTTTTTGTTTTCATTTTAATAACGTTCACTCTCACAGCTTTCAAAAGGAGGAATAAAAACACAGCAAATCCACAGTGAAATGTGTGGTGTCAAAAATCTGTGTTATAATAAGTCACCTGCCTCGAGCTCCCCCCGTCTGTCCCCCCGGCACCTCCAGGGGCTGAGGAGGAGGAAGAGGAGGATGGAGCCGTGGTTTCTGGCCAGTTACTTGGGGCTCGTCTCCTCCTTAGGAGGCCACAGCTCAGAATTTGATTTAGGTGGTGTGGAAACAACCCTTAATTGGGACTAGGCTAATCACTGGAACCCAAAAAGGAGATGCACAACCAGCTGGCGGAAAGAAATAATAGGGAAATTATAGTCCCTGCTCAGTGTTTTTATGAATTTAGAGCAACTCAGCTCCACTGAAGCCATGAGTCTTCTGCTATATCCTCCAGCATATAACATACATAATATATATTAAAAAAAAAAAGCCCCACACATATATATATATACATAAAACCTCCAGAATTTTAGCGGATACGTTTCTATGCCATCTCCAAAATAACCATTCACCCCAGAAGATGCTTTCTTAAAGCCTTTTAAGCCCAAGTACAAGAAGGAAGCTAGGACCATGCTATGGCTGGGGTAGGAGTGGAGGGAGAGGACCCTCCCTGTGGGCAGCTGAAACCTTTGGGGGAATTTCAGTGTCTCAGGGATGCCTCACTGCAGCTTGCCCTGACATAATCCAGTTCATATTTTCCCTCAGACCGACTGCTTGCTGAAACAGGAAATCTTTATAGTTTTATATAATGCTAATAGGCCACCAGAAATTTTGGCTGTAATAATAACCCTACACAGAGAATTAAAGAACATGAACAGGATTCTCACTTTAGGTACACCCGTGTGGTTTCACGGGCTTTGGTAAATTAATCTCAGTTTGGGACAGGCAATTGTCTGTAAGACTGAAAAGGACTAAAAATCTTGGGGTTTGTCTGGGAAATAAAATTTGTTTCATTTTAGTTTAAGCTTTTTTGAAGGATAAGTAAAGAGAGTGATTTTGAGGCCAGTTGTAAACCTTTAGTTGTAAAAATGACCATATGATGAGGTCAAAGCAGATGTTGCTTTGGGTTTATGCCTTTGCTTTGACTGAAGAAGTAGTGAAGAGAAGGAGTTAATTAGAGTCAGAAAGAGGTTTCCTCTCTGAGTTTGCACTCAATAATCATCAGGAAGCTTTGTTCATCTGTCTTAGAGAAACCTCTGCCTTATAGAAACCATAAGTGTTATTATCATGCAAAAGCTTAAAGAAGTTAGAAAGCAAAAAGCCTGAACCCAGCTGGGGAAAAGTGATCACCATGGTCCCATGGAAACTGGAGAAGCCTCAAACAACTGATGCCACCAACAAAATATTCAGAAAGACAGAGGGGTGAAAGGCATGGCCAGAGGAGTCCAACAGGAGGGGAAAAGGGGGCTGCACTTTGGGAAGTGCCTCTTGCAGAGGAAAGCAGGGCCACTCCTCCATCTCGGGTGCCTTTTCCTCCTGCTTTTGGACACAGGAGATATCTGAGGGCTCCTCCAGGTGGCTTTGGGGACCTGTCCCCCATGGCCACTCACATCAGCTCACAGCTGGCTGCTCTCCTGCTGGTGACACAACGGGATGCTGAGGAAGGGGACAAGGAGGGTACACAGCCTAGGACTAATTTGGACTATTTAGAGCAAATGTAATCCAAACAGGGAGCCAGGAGGCTGGGCTGAGCTGGGGACGCTCCACCTTGCCAAGTTTGGGTGGGTTTGCGTTAAATTGGATGTCTGAACGTTTTTTTCTGCCCAACCCTCATCATTACATGCTTGCATAGAAAATTAAGTTACCACACCTTTAATGAACTTAATTTCCTAATTCTGACAGAGTTCCCATTGCCAGTGATTCACTCCCTACTTTTTACACACTTGGTCTGTGTAAGCTTGTGTTTTTATTTTATTTTTTTTTTTAACCAGGCAGATCTCCATGACTGAACACTGGACTTATTCTTTTCTTTTCTCTTCAACTAGTTGAAACATAGTACGTAATAAATTACAATCAATATTATACTGGAGAAGGGATTCCTCCAAAGTTTCCACTCTGTGGGGACTCTATTAAAAGCAAAACATTTCCTCACTCATCCCTTTTGACCCTTCAGTCTTCGCCCTCTAAACTTGCCTCAGACTTCACCAGGATGAGTGAACCCATCATAAACTCCTTGGACTCTGCTGCAAAACCCATATTTTAATGCTCTTCAGTGCATAAACTTTGTACCACAGCTCTTCCCTGACAGTCAGTGGGAGCTGAGACCCTCATGGTTTAACACTGATAAATCCAATAGTGCTCCATGGAAAGTTTTCCAGATGCTACGGGGGGTTGCTCTTCCAAAACAGGAATTTAATGTAATTAGGTGCAACCATTCTCGAAAGACTAATTCTGCTGTACAGCTTTGTTGAGATGGTTTATTAAATGATCTGCTCTCTTGAATTCCGTAAACTTAGAGTAATTTTGTAGTGTCCTAATAGCAGCAGAGCCTCACTGGCAGGTAACTGAATACATCTTTTAATCAGAGAATTTAAACAGTACCATGTGGTAAGCAATACAACGCCAAACCAGAGAGCTCAGGCAGGGAATGTTCTCTAAATGAACATTCTGCTTACTATTGATATAAAAAAAAGGTGGGAAATGGGATTATAAAAGCGTGAGGTGTTAACACATAGGCTGCTGTGACTACAGCTTAGGAACCCTTCGTGTGACCTGTTACCAAAGTCAGCACGGTATTTTCACTCAGGAATCAGCCACTAGCCTCCAGGAGATTCAGTCATGGCAATGTGTCTTGGTTTGAGAGAACCAGAAGGTAAAAAAAATCAAAACCAACAAACGCTGCCTGTGATTTCACTGACCTGAGAACGGCGGAGCACTGAGATCCTGAGGGGAGCAGAGGATGATTTCTTCTGGCAGTTTGGGCAGGGTGAAATTCCGAGGATCACCTTGAGGGTGGACGTGCTCAGGGCATGACACTGACCCACTAATATCTGTTTAAAAATTAAGGGTCACGACGTGGAAATCTTCCACTTCCAAGGCCACTCCCAGCCCTGACCCTTTGGTGGCCATTGCAGTGTTGAAGAGCTTCACATGGAAGAGCAATCATTCCTCACAGGAATTACCTGGCTTCCCACGCCCAGGTTGGTGGGGAAGAGCTGGGCTGATGGACAAATCCAAACCACGGCCCCGTTGAGCTCATCTTGTGCAATGGGCTCATGGGAGCCAAGAATTAATAAAGTAGATCAGAAGGGTGGAATTGGGAAGTTTGAATTTCAGAAGTGTCAGCCGCCTGTCCTCCCAGCCAACCTTTATTTTCCTGTCCTGGTTTGAGAGGCCCAGGACACCAAGGCGGCCATGGCGCTGAGGCACTGCTGGGGGGGAGCAGAGGAGGGGTCAGGTGACCCGGATGGACCAATCACAGAGCTCCTGCCCATGGCGCTCAGCAGGAAATGGCTCCCGGGAGGGCTGAGCGCTGCCTGGGCCGCGGCCTCTGGGGTGTTGGTGCTGCTGCTGCTGTGGGGTTCCTGACTGGAGAAGGACGTTGGTCATGGAGAAAGACACTGGTCATGGAGAAGGACGTTGGCCATGGAGACATCTCACCTGCTCCTGCCTTCCCAGGTAAACCCCTTGGTTGCTGTCACTGAGGCGCTGGGCGCACACGCCTCATCTGCTGCCTGGTCCTGTGTGGGACTGTTCAGCTATTACAGCTGAGGGATGTGATTGTCAGAATTACATATTTATGTACGTTTGCAATTCACTTTCAACTATTACTGCTTCGTTAAACATATTCTAGTTCTTCATCCAACGTTACAATCTCTCTTCCTCCCTCATTCCCCTTCCTCCCTCATCGCCTTTGTCCTCCCTCACTTCCTTTCTTCTCCTTCCATCCCTTTCCTCCCTCATTTCCTTTCTCCTCCCTCATTCCCTTTCCTCCCTCATTTCCTTCCTTCTCCCTCGTTCCCTTTCCTCCCTCATTTCCTTCCTTCTCCCTCATTCCCTTTCCTCCCTCATTTCCTTTCTTCTCCCTTGTGCTCCTTCTCTTCCCTCATTCCCTCTCTCTTCCCTCATTCCTCCCTGGGAAGGTTGTGAAGAAGCACCAGAGAGCTTCTCTCACCCAGTTATTGGTGAAAACTGTGACACAATGTGGTTGTAATTTAGAATTCAGCCACACTAGGGTTCCGTTTTCTCTTTTCCAACACCAGGGTACCATTTACTCTTTTCCCCATTCCTATTCCTCCTGTGGAAGTCACTGAGGAGAACCTGGCTCTAGCAATGACCATCATTGCCTTGTAAGGGAATAAGAGAAATGACACAGAATTTATCTGCTGCTGCCTGGTGTTCCCCAGGATGCATCCTGACAAACCAGGCTGACACTGCACTTCTAAAGTGCAGTTGGAAATGATTTGCAAGAACCAAAATTGCCACTGGACTGGTGTGTTAAACAAGGAATTTTTAATTTTATTTTTTTTTTCTAAATCTAGTAAGAGGGATGTGACTAGTGTCTGCTTTCACACACATGGTGTTCTGTTATTCCCTGCACAGCCCAGTAATTTGATTTAAAGAGAAGAATGGGTTAACAAAAGGGGAACTGCATTGTATGAGAAGTCCCCAGTGATATGACATGCTCCTGAACCTTCTGATTTTTCATCTGTAATGAGATATTTCCATACAAGTATTTTTGGGATGCAAGTATAAATGTGCATTGGATGTGGCTTGCCTGTGCTAGTTATTTCTGTCTCTCTTGTCCCTGTTCTACCTATCCAAAGTTATGTGAGAGTTTAACAGACTTAAGGATAATTTGCTCATGCAGATTAATATTCATGTGATACACAGCAGAAATGTGCAATGGAAATAAATTATCACCACGAATAAGCAACAGCTACATTCTAATGAAATGTGACCCATTCTGTTTCGTTGAGGTATTTTTAGTTTTAAAAAAGGTAGATTGAAAACCACTGCTCTCAAACATGGCCAAGATTTTCCCTCCAGAGAGGGCACAGCAGGTGATGCTCAGCCTGGGGACATTACAGAGCAGCCAAGAGCCAGAGAGCCACATTTGTTCCAGAGCAAAAGCCAGTGGTGGGTTGAAACCACAAGCCTGGGCTGTCTGGAGAGCCAGACTTTCTTGCCATTTCTCTTCTGAATTTGTCCAAAGAGTGCTTGCTGACGGAGGTAGTTAAATAATTGATATTTACTTAGTTTGCTTTCTTTTGACTCTGCTTTGGAGTTCTTTAAGATAAGACCAAATATTGACAAAGCTGGGGCTGAGATTAAAGTACATATAAAAAACATCAGCGTTGCTTAGGAATAAAAATAATCAAACAAACTACCTTGCCATAAGCTCTCAGGGTAAATAAATGCTGATGTGCTTACTGAAAAAGTCCTGCTGATTAAAAAAATGTATTCCATTAACAGGAAGCACTGAGTTTCTGCCTAACTAAAATACAGGATTAAACTTGATTTAAACTTAAATTTTCTTGATTCCAGACACACACAGATAAACCCATAGACATTTAAACACTCAAGCACTCTCATGGTTTTCTCAGATTGCAGAAAAAAAAAAAATTCTCTCACACCATGATTTATTGACTAGAATTCATCTACCTTTATATCTCTTTACTGGTCAAGCTGTACAAGGTAATTGTTTTGAAACTCTGCAGAGTGATTTGATTCCCTGAGGTGGAGACCAGGCTGGGTTTTTCTCCTGGGGAACTGAGCAGACCATTGCCTCAGTTGTTTGATTCTGGTATTTTCAGAAGTCACTACTGAGCAAAGTTGGACAGAGTGATGCTCAGGGAAGGTTAACTCCTGCAGAGCAGAGGATCCAGTCACTGGAGTTGGGTCACAGCTTATTTCAGCAGAAGACATGGCTCTGGGACATGGTTTGGTGGGAATAGTAGAGCCAGAAACAAAAGTCATATTCTGCTGGGTTCAGAAGCTGGGAGTGCTCCATCTCTACATGGGGAAAGCTTTGAAACCCTCCAGTCTTATTATACAGTGTTGGACATATCTTTAAGAAATCAGATTATTTGGAAATACACACCTCTACTGGTTTTATCTGATAGTTTCAGTCTAAAATTTATTTTTAAGAAACATGGTTATGGTTAATGCCTTTATTAATCCCTGGTGCTTATATGCTATTGTTGGTGGTATTAATGTTATTACAAATCCATCACTTTTATCCTGTTCCAAGTTACTTTTCTGTACCATGTACACAGTATGAGGGTATCAATAGTTTCTACTATAAAAAACTTGCTGACTGTTGGCTGTGTTTTTCCTGTCTTTAAGACAGCAGTTGTTTCCCCTCACCTAGGGGAGCAATCCCAGGAGCTTCAAATCCTTGGAAATTGCAGGCCTCTTTCCAAACACATCCTTTTTTTGTTGCTGACAGTTTTAGTTACCTACAGACTTGCAGAAACAATTACCAAAAAATTAGCCCAGCCATGTGCCTCTCCCCATATGGTATCGAAATAATATTTTTTAGTGATTTAAACTGTTATTTACTCCCCAAATAAAAAGCTTTCAAATTTCCACATATTCTAAGTGCAGCACAGAGCAATATGTGTCGTGATGTTCCTTGCTGGCACCAGCAGCGTGTTTACATCTTTGAAACTGAGTTTGCCCATGAACAGCCTGGCATGCCCAGTGAGTTTAGGAATGATGGATCATCGACCATTTTTATTCTTCCAAGAGGGCCTGTGAATGCTTTAGGAAGGCTGCTTCTGAATTTTTTTGTTGCTACTTATTTGCTTTCCTTGGACTGCAGACTCATGGTCGAAGTGATGCTGGATGTCTTTCCTGTGCTGATGTTGCAGGCTTTGTTCTTAAGTAAACTAGGTGTAATTTATACCTCCTGCCTTGCCATCTTGCTCTCCTGTCATCAAAATGGCAACGATTTGAAAGACAGCTCTGTTGGCTTCTGTTGAAACCAACTCTCTGGAAATCAACATCAGTCTGTCCTCATCATTAAGTATAAATTCACCACAAGAGAAAATTAACTACAGAATTTCACTTTGTTTCCACCAGCAAGAAACTACCTGAATCTCTTGTGGAGGATTTAGTAGAATGCCCAGAAAGTTTCTAATACACATGTGAAATTAATACTTTGGTTTTGATTGTGTTTGTGTTTGTTTGTCACTGTGGAATTTCTGTTAACTGCTCCAAGCTTTCAGGAGAACACCACCTTCATCAGGATTGATAAATGTGCTGGATGATGCAGATCCAGATGAGGATTTTGGCTTTAGGAAAGCTGTTTTTCCTATTCCCAAGTGAAATGGTGTATTTGCCAGATATGGAACAAAGTTATTATGAACTGAAAAAAAAAAAATAAAAAAAAAAAATCCTGCAAAACAATCAAGAGAAACTTGCTTTCCAGCTTCTAAAATAAATCCAGATTTATTTCGTCAAAATTTATCAAACATTTAAATGTGTAAGCAAAGATAGGAGTCCTATCCAGCTGGAATACAAAGAGAGAGACAGTTAATTATAAATTATCCAAATAATTCAGCTCCTAAGCTAAGAGATAGAAACACTCACCATCTGAAGACACCCAGATTTCTCCATATACCAGGCAGAAGTTTAGATAGACTATAACTAAGTGAGATGCACTGGCCTATGTAACAAGACCTCTATCAATGCAACATTACTGATAAAACATTAATAGATATGTTTATACCTGGTTTAAGTTAAAAAGCAGTTCTATTGCTCATTATCTTATCTGTCTGCACCACACTTACTTTATATTGACCTCAGGCATCATGCTTTTTGATAATCACCTCCAGGGAAGAGAAATATTCCTCTTTCCTCTGCAGTGCATAAATTCTCTTTGTGTTTTGTGTTACTTTCTCTCCAAAGCACTGGAGATTCAGCAGCAATTGTATGAGTTGTGAACTTGTTTGAGGTTCATCAGCACTTCCAGACCTTGTTAACACCATCATGATGTGAATCATGATTTGTTATACATATTGCAGTATTTGCTTGTTGGCACAGAGATTAGCATGAAAAAACTCCTACTTGTTCTTCCACCCACACGCCAAGCAGAAAAGCATCTAATGCAACTGTTGGAAGAGACAGATTGATGACACATTGCTCTTGTCTTGATCTACTTAGAATCCAAAAAAAAGAAAAAGTTCCCAGCAGGCGAGAGCAATAAACTGAAAGCAGGGAGGGAAAAGAACAAAGGCAATGAGTGACAAGATTATGCTTCTGTTTCTGCCAGCTCTGTAACAGATTGCTCTGGACAGGAAAAAAAAAAAAAAAAATTCACAGAAAACAGAACCAACAAATTTGCAAACTTACCTTCAAGACAGCTGCTGGAGTGAGGAGAAGCACTGCTTATCTCAGCAGTGAATCTCTCCTGAAAAGCTGGAGTAATTCTTCAAAGTAAAATGACAATCTTTTTGGGGGTCTCTCATGAGGCTATCATAGCTCTTACTACAAGTCCATACATCTGAAGAGGGCACTGTATGAAGGTCAAATCATAGATTATTTTTAAAATGCCATATCTAGGGGCAATTTTGCCAGCTATCTAAGGTTTTCAAAGCCAGAAGAGCAAAACTCCTTGAGGTATCTTAAAAGGCCTTCCTACTGATTATCTTTCAGCTTCATACGGGACAGTAAGCAGTTACTTGGGTTTTTTAATAGGTGTTTTAAAACTTGTGGTATGTGGTTGTTTCTGGACTGGATGTTTCCTTAGATCTTTGCTGGACCAACTATGGGCTACGTGACCATTTCAGGCTGCAGGGGATTACAGACTTGCTGACTCATCTGGTGTCCTCCAATCCAGTGACCCTGGATTCCTAAAACCCTGACAAAGGAGATACTTGTGATTTTTTAAATGTGTAAGATTTTCTATGTGAAATCTAAGGTATGCATTCCCTTTCCCCAAATGTTCTTCAGGAGAATGCAAATGCATGCAAATTAATCATAATAATCCATATCCACATCCATTTGGACGAGACAGTAGAATATATACGCCCACATGGTATTTTAGTTGAAAAGAATCCCATAGAATGGGAAGCAAAAAGGAAGGTGGGCGACTTGGTTGGACTTTTAAATATTTTTTTATATTAAGTGAATTTAGCTGAGCACACATTTTGAAGGGCTGTTCTGAGGCTGATGCTAATGGCTTTGCCAAACCCCCAAAATAACTTACAAACGTAATGGTCTGAGGGATGGTTGAGCAGCATTTGCTGAATGCTAAATTCAGTTCATTGGAAAGAGGTATTTTGGCCTTGTGAAAACAACCCATTTAATATGGACACATGAGGAGAGTAGAATAGACTAAGAAACTTGAAGATTATTTCAACAGCAGCTGGGCTGGTATTTATGGAAACACAGTGATGTGTACAAAACAATAAGGACATTCTTGTGGCTGACGCCTTTACTTTTTGTTGTTCATACTTCTTGGGTATAAAAAGAGGTAGGAACAACAGGAGCTTTTTTAAGGACCAGATGTATTTTAGAAACAGTGGTTTTGCTTCTAAGCATAGGTGAATCTGGCTGAAGAATGAGGGGTTCCTGAGAACTGACAATTTGATGTAGGAAAAGTGTTTTCCATCTTGTCTTATGAGTAAGAAAAGTACCTGATGGAACCGGCCGTTTTTCTTTCAAAATATTTGGATAACTGCTTGTTTTAGTCTTTCTCACTAAAAATGCAATGGAACCATGCAAAGATACCTGCAAGTCTTCTGACTGAGCAGGAAGTGGGGTTATTTCACATGGGAGTGCAGCACATTAATCTGGAAGTACCTGGCAACGTGAACTCATACAAATCAGAGTCAGGCTTGACAGGGAGAGACTACAGAGCCCAGCTGCCCTTTGCAGCCTTCTCTTGACTCTCATGATCAAAGCTCCCATCAATCACTTTCAGCCCAGGCAGCTGCCCAAGCTGGGAGACCCAGAGTGGCCTAATGGAGTCACATCTTTAAACCAGCAAGAACCTGGCAAATGAACAAACAAAACCTGATTGTATCTTACCCAGAGGCAAGGGGAGCCTCTGAACGGAGGTGAGGTGAGATGGAGTGCCAGCTCACTGCCAGGTTTTCTTTGAGGACCAGGATGTCTTGGTGGTTCAACCCACCAGTGAGTGCCTGGGGTTTTTTTCTGAAGAAAAAAGCATGATATTGCTGTTGTGGAGTTATCAGGACTCCTGTAAACGTCTGCAGGTGAGGAAGCACAAAATGGAAATGGAAATTCCTTGTGTGAGCAGCCCAGGGTTCAGATTGAGATGGTTACACCTAGACAGCATCTGTTCCCAAAGGAAGACTTGGACTGTCCTGAAACAAAGCTTTGTTCCTCTTGCTAAAAAGCTGTGGGGCAAGAGGGTTTCCATGTCAGTTGTCTTTGTCTTTGGAGGCCAAACAGGATTGACAACTTCCCCACACCTTCTACTGGTGGCTGAAAAACACTGTGAATATTTGTAATTTTTTTGAGAGATTACTCACAATAAAAATAAACTACTGGTTTGTGTAACAAATCTAAGACGACCGCATGTGGAAACCAAAGCAAGCAAGGAAGGCTTCTTCTTGTAACTCCTAACAATTACTGCTTACATTTGAAAGAAAAATAGTGGGCAAAGTCTTAAATGAATGTGGGTTTTCATGTTGCCTTACTACTTGGAAAAAAGTTTTTGAACTAAACCAAGGAATAAATTTGGAAACCTGTTTTTTTAATCATTATTTTTGATCAGAAACCCTTAAAACTGGAACGACTTTAGGTAACTTTTGGCGATCCTTTCATGCAATATATCATAGCAGCTACAGCTGAGACAAAGAGTTATGGGGGAACTCTCTGCCTTCCCTTTGGCCATCTAGTTATTAGGCATCTGGTCCAAACTAGTTATCTAAACGGTGTAATTAATGGAGGAGCCAGACATATCCAGAAAAGAGCTCAGCCCACTCACCTTGGAGACCTGTCTAACAGAGGGGTGATTCACCCTCCTGGGGATCAGCAAGGGAGTCTTACAGAACTTGGATGTCTGGGCTTGGGTTAGATGAGTCCCACCTCACTCCTTTGCCCACTGTTGTGTAACATCCTGCAGTGAAGGTAGGAAACCACCCCAGACTGACCACATTTCAGTGCTGTACTTTATCTTCTGCAAGAGCTCGATGCAAACTCCACACAGATGCAAAGAAGTCCCCTTTGCAATGAAGTGCCAGCCTAGCAATGCTCCCCCTCCTTGTCCTCTCCTTGCCCTGGGACAATCAGTGCTTTAGAACCAGTTCAGGAAACCTTCACTCTGACAACAATTCACACGGGCTTTTATTTTCCTGGAAAGATGTCAGCACAACACTTTAAAGTACCACAAAAAAGATGCCACCTGGGAAAGAGACTCTGCCAGGGGTAGCTGTCAAAACCCAGTGAGAAAAATCACCTAATGTGAGGAGGTACAGAAATTAATAATTAAACTCTTAATACCAGGCAGCTGCACATACAGATCTCCAGTGCCAGTCAAGGAGTGGCATAATCTGGGCAGATTTGTCCCACTATTAAAGCAGAAGGGTGGGGCAGTGTCCTTATCACTATCTAAAGTTACTGAACAAATTTAAGCTGTATTATTCACGGCGTTAAAGCTGTTTGCAAGCTGACAATGGCAGATCCATCCTGCCAGGCATTTCCTGGGTGAAAGAAGCACCCAAGGGTTCTGCCCCACAAAGGGCAGAGACTGAGAGGGAGCAAGCGTCTTGCAGAAGCAGGCAACCAAACCTCCTCACCTTGTGCCCTGCCAAGCTCCCTGGGAGGCTGGAGAGCAGAGAGCAGGAACTACAAAATCACCTCCTCCAGGTGCCCCAGCAAGAACTGGTACCAGTTGCTGCAGCAGCCACTTCCCAGCAGCCAGATAGGGGATAAACTGACTCTGAGAGAGATTCCTTTCTATGCTCAGCGAGTCAGAACTTGGACTGAGTCCTGCAGAACAAGAACACAGAGCCCAAGTAGCCTGTAAGGTTTCCAAGCACGGCACTGTGGATTCTGGACCATTAGTGACATTAGTCTTGGGAAGCCCTCCTCTCTCTGGGACAGCAGGCAGATGCTCTGGAAAGGTTACACACCCCTCCAGCTTTAGGAAACACACACTGAGATAGCTTTCAGCCTCTGCCACCCACCCACCCCACGCTGGTACCGGGATAATTCACAGCTATTCCCGTGGAACGCATCCAGCAGCACAAAAAACAAACAAAACCAACTGAAACCACAGCAGCTTTAAAGGGAGGAACGGATTAGAGCAACGCATGACTCTATTTTCCCCAACACTTCTCCCACTCACAGATACTGAATGAGATCCCAGTCTCTTATTTAACTCTGCTTACTGTCAAGACTTCGGAAAAAGGGCTACTGCAGCTTACATTCTGCAGACTTCACATCCATGCCAGCTCACACCTTCTAAATCCCAACTCTATTTACATGAGGGTGGGGCATGTAAATCCACGGAGGAATTATTTTAACAAAGCAACCTACTGCCACCATTTGATCAGAACCAGCTTTGCAGGACAAAGTACTGAGCTTGCTTGCAGGAGCCATTTGTCTTAATCAGCCAAGTGGAAAATATTTAATTGTCTGCAAGCCTGCAGTGCTCAGTGAAGAAAGAAGCATTATGCTGCTGGTTAAATGCTGCTCTGTGAATATAAATCTGGACCTGTGTCCATCCTGGGGGCTCAGGAAGGATAAGCACATACGGACAGCCTGTAAATGCAGCCCCTAAAATATCCCATGCAGATGATACCTACCAGGCACATGCTGACCAGCTGTCTCTATTAATTTAATGACCTAATCTGATGATTGCCAAGAGTTCTGCACAAGGACAAACACAGCACAAGTTGCTACAAGAAAAGCTGCAAAGAAACTACTACAAGAAGGAAAGCTTTGGAAGGAGTGGATAACTAAAGGTTTCCTTTTAGTGTTTTTGATGCTGGAACTATCTAATGAGTGAGCTGTGGGAATACAGTCACCTCAGGAAAATCAGAGAGTGCAAATGAGCAAGGGGAGGTCACTGCATTGCCAGTTAATGCATGCCTAGAGGGAGGCACACACAGAACTGGGAATTTGAAAAAGCACTTCTGACACTCAGAGCCTGCACAGGGTGGTACAAGAGTACCAAGAGGATAAAGCTGTGGGAGCTTTGGTCGCTGAATTCAGATCAGATGGGCACACAGTGAACACGCCAGCCTTCATCTTTTGAGATACTCCAGTGCTCTAGGTCAAAGACAGCAAATTTCAGCAGGTTTATAGCAAGCATTGGGTGTCCTGTTTGTGCTAACAGACCTAAGGGGCCTTTGCCTTCCACCCAGACACACTCAGACCAGTGCTGCCAGCCAGGGTCCAGCTCCCTGGGAACAAGACAGCATTGCCTTGTGCAACATGTCCCTTAACTGAGCTCCCATCCAGCTGCCAGTGCCCTCAGGTATTGATCATGCACCTCTCAGCCATGCTGTGAGCAGTTTCTCCTATAGCATCTGCACAGGTAGCAAGCAGGGTGCTGGTGACCATCTCCTCTGCAGTCCTGGAGCTCTCTCTGCTCTGAAGTGCATTTCTGTTCCTATAGCTCTCCGTGTGGTTTTGAATCTCAGGCAGCCCTGGTAAGACGATGATCTAAACTGACCTACATTCCAGGTCAAGCAAAATTTGGGTTAATTTCACTGATGTAATTTTAAAATTTTAATTGGCATAAACCATCCGGGGCAGGGATTTTTTCCAGGGAGTGCGTGTACAAGCTGCATCCCCTGATGGAGTCTCACAGTCTCTGAACCCCCGATTTCCAAACTTGTTTTCCTTCTGTGCAAGGCTGTTTCATATCAGGGTGTTTCCTTCCTACCACCTCAGGAAAAAAAAAAAGGCACACACGTGCTCAAAAGAGGGGGTGAAGGGAGCGATGCTAACAGAGCCCTGCCAGAAGCAGCCATTCCTGCAGACTGAAAGATCAGAAAACATAAATGCAAACAGAGAGCCCATTAAACACTGGTGGAAAAATGGAAGCCCTGGAAAGTCTCCAATATAACTAAAAAGCAGTCCAGGACTGGAGTGATTCTGTGTTTGTTTTCTGTCCATTTTTCATGGTTTGCTCATTGTCACTTCGAGCTCTCCCAATATCATTAATACAGCTGACCAATGTTATTTCTAAGAAAAATATTTTCATTTAAAAAAGACATTTTCCTGAAAATAAGTTTTCTGAACGTGATGATATATGGTTGAAATACTCCTTTTTCTATAAACAATTGACTTTTTAAAAGTAACGTTTGTTGAAAATTTTACTGGAAATATGACCAAATCTTTGTCAATTAATCACATCTACAGCATTTCTACTTTACAAAACATGTTGGAAAGAAGTGTAAAATAGGGCCATCTGTAATATGGTGAATTGCAAGTGATGCTGCCTGAGGGAGTACAATAGTTCATGTTTTAAAGTTTGGTGTGGTTCTAACAATCATCCCAAAAGTTCACCCTATTTACAGTATTGCCACTCAAGTATGTGCTGACAAGGAGGGGAAGCAAAACTTTATTTCCAAGGGCATCTTTGAACTCCTGTTCTGCCATCCTTGCCACCTTCCTTCTTGGAAATGTTGGGTGGATGGACTCTTCTTTCTCATCCTACCAAAATAATAAATCTCATCTATTTTCCTCACTTTCCCATTTCCAACAGAGATTGGCATTGGATATGCCAAAATTTCCTTGTTTTCATCCTTCTGTTATCTTAAAGATGCTCAACTCTGCCTCAGGACTAATTAAATTCATAAAACCATTTCCAAACTCATTTTACGGGAAGGTTATGAAGATACCATGAGACATCCTGACACTGAGGCACATGGGGATGGATAGACTGGGAATAGCTCAGCGATTCCAGGACCCCAAAACCCTGGTCAAAGTGATGGGGATGGAAGTGGTGTCCCCCAGGGCAATGCAGGGAGGTGGCTCTGCAGCTGGGCCACTGTCACCCTTGTGCAGAAGCATCTCAGCCATGGGCAGAGCAAGGTGGGACTACCCCAGGTAATACAGGGATTAGGTGTGGCAAAGGGAAAAAAAGAATTAGGAGTAGTCAGAAAAATAACACACAGGGGATGAATTGTGACTAGTTTATGGGGAAGGGAGATTCCTCAGCTACATATTAAATATCTTAATCACAGTACTAGCTTAATTTCGTGTGTAATTACAACTCTGCACTTCCCTCACTCCCCCACCCTCTCAGTGGTTAATTTTGCACTCGGTGCATGCACATTAAATATTACCTTGCTCTATATGTGGGGTACTTATTGACACAGATGCAGTGCACTTCAACATGGGAGGAGAGGGGGAAGGGAATGGGGAAGCACTGGAGCCAGGACACAGGACCCAGCCCCACTCCAATGGTAATTTGTGGTTTTTCTTCCAACGTTTAGTGGCCACAAAGAAGTCTTAGAAATTTCTGGTCAGAACCAGGACTCCCCTGTTCCTCTGCAGACGAAACACTGAGCTCTTACACTCCAACCCAATAAATATTTCATCTGGTATGGAGGGAGAAGGGGTGGAGCCCTGCAGAAATTGTGTTTCACGAATGCAAATGACAGCTCAGACCCTCTAAAAGCTAAATCCTAACTTGCCTCTCACCTCTGTGTGTGTGTGCAGGAGCAGAGGGGCTCTGGGCACACTGAGAAGGTGCCATCCAGGTGATGCTGGCACTGATGGACAGTCACAGGGGCTGAGCACATCCCCAGAGCTCCCCATGGAAAACTACAATAAGCTGGAGGAGCCATCCTCATATCTGGATGGTAGAAACATTTCTCTCACACACAGAGGTGACTCAGAATCAAAGCAAGTCTGAAAAGATTCAAAATACATTAAGAGCTGGAAATGCAAATTTAAACCACTCAGCCTTTGCTCTGCTCTGCAGAGATGCTCATCAATAACCAATATTATGATGCCAGTTTAAAGGATAGATTTCTGAAGAATAATTTTTTCACCCTTTACTCTTTCTGTTTTCCTCTTTGGGAGTCCTCAGGATGCAAAGCACAGCACTGGTATTCAATCTAGTGGGAGATAGTTGAATTTAAACATTATAAAAACCAACCCTTAATTAAAGGGTCAGAATACAAGTTAGAAAATAAAGAGTGGAATTACTATTTGAAAGGATTATACCAGCATTCTTGACAGAAAGGAGATTGCAAAGCAGAATTTCAAAGCACTGGGCAAATGTTGTACATATGAGCAGGAAGTTTTTCTGCAAACAAGTGCATAGGTGACAAACCAGCCTCATGCATAAGTAATTAGCCATATTTATGTCCTAATTAATTCTTTTTTTTTTTAAAATAACCTTAATTCTAGTGTTAAAAGCTTACATCCCTGTATTCATTTTTGTGCATTTAACCATAGGTGTGTTACTCTCCTCTTTTTAATTCACAGCTCTGATACCTCCTTTGACTGAGGTACTTCCACTTAT
Source organism: Phaethornis superciliosus (assembly GCA_023637945.1). NCBI lineage: Eukaryota > Metazoa > Chordata > Aves > Apodiformes > Trochilidae > Phaethornis > Phaethornis superciliosus. The sequence continues at coordinate 10,085,800 of JAJQWJ010000021.1, read as the reverse complement.
CCCAGCATGGCAAATGGTGCTAAATTTTCAAGAGGCAAATGGCTCTCTAGGAAGCTTTAGCTGCTAATAGTAAAACTTGAAAGACTCTCATAAAAAAAAAAAAAAAAAAAAAAAGGAAAAAAAGGCAAGCTAAGCAGCCATCATAAAGACTCATCTGCTCTGCAAAGAAAATAAAACATAACAGAATATATAATATATAATAATATATAATATATACCCTCCAGAATGACAATGAGGAAGAGAAACCTATGTCTGCACTCTTGGAAATAAGATAATAATTTAATTTTATATATTAACACAGAAGTTTTCAAAAACTCATGCTGACCTAACACCAAAGTAAATCACCAATCCAACCACTGTGGACAAACAAGCTGTGAGAAGGAAAAGGCTGGAAATCAATGCACAGGTTTAAGTAAAAAAAACTCCATGATGAGTTGTTGAACTGGAAGAGAGAAGATAATCCAGATCTGCATTTACAAAGTAAGCTGAAAAGACACAGACATGAAAATTTGCAGGATTGTTTTTCCATAGCCTATAACCACCACCAGGAATAAATCAGGGGCAGAAATTATTTAGGGCAGAGCTGTAATCTAATGCTAAGTGCTTTTAACTGAGGGGAAATGCCCACATCGCTCTCCTGGCACTGCCCTCTCAGGGATTTATATTCAGTTTTTAATAGTTTTTATGGAGAGGAAGATTTAATTCCTGCCCCGGCTCATCTCAGCCCTCAGTGACAGATAAAATTCAGGATGTGCTGCAAGTCTGGAGTATAAAGGACAGTTCTGTAACTCTGGAGACATCCATCTGCCTTCTCTCCACGGTCCTGTCCCAGCCTGATGCTGCCTTCCAGATCTCCATAAACAATATCCAAGCACCAGGCAAATCAGAAAAAGCATGAAATCAAATCAAAGACAAATATGTAGGAACAGAAAACAATGCAAGCTGCAGTCAGAGGAATCTCTCATTAAAAGCCATCACTAACATCCCCCGAAGACTTAATGTTTTACCCTTTATTCAGACTCCAAGTGCCCCCCTGCATCACTTCAGGAGGAGAAGCTGCAGGTTTCTCTATTATCACCTTCTGCATCTTCAGGCTGTCAGCCTCCTCCTGAAACACTGACACTTGGGTAAGTTTGCTTTCTTGATATGTTTCAGAGCAGATGATCAGGATCAGATCATACACAACCTACACAACACAAATATTCCTCTTAACAAACCAACCAAAATCAGCACCACAGATGCTCAGGTCAGCAAACAGTGAGTAGCTGATCCCCTGCTGCAAGTGCAGAACCTCAAGAGAGCAGTGCTGAGGGGTTAAGCATCAGTTTATTGATGCATTTCTCTGGACCAGGAGGTCAGAGGTTTGGGGACTGCTCTGCCTGATCAACCCCTTGTTTGTTTTCAGACTGAAGTAATTAGTGTAAAATAGCAAACAGTCTTTCAGGAACCTGCTAACAAAACTTGTCTGGGTGTTAGCTTGAATTTTGTGGCCATGTTGGGGATTTTCTGGGCCAAGCCACAGAGTTCAGATTTCACTTCATTATGACTAGCTTGATTAAAAGAAAAGCCAATGCATTTTCTAAATGGACTTGTGGGAATTTCCCTTCTTTAGTAGCCTTTAGGTGAACATGCCTTTGGTAAGTATCTGTCTATGTTTTTTCTAACCCCAGAACATAAAAGGGGGAGTCCTTTATTCAGCATTTAGGTCTGGGATTTATTTACATAGGAAATGGCCTCACATCAGTCAAAAAAGGTGGTATAAAATCCAAAATGACCATTTACTTTTGGGGTGATTGATAACTCAAAGATACATTTTCAAAAGTTTGCATTTGTTTTGGTTAGACGTTGATACCATTTCTAATTTGGTGACTTATAGATTATTCTCAACAGAAACAAAATGTGTTAGATTTCTAAAAATTACAAGCAAAAAGTGCAGGTGATTACAAAGAGACCACCTAGTTTCATTAATTTACAAAAAAAGTACAAAGAATAAAAAGGAAAGGGTTCTGAAACCTGAATAAAACTCAGTGGTTCAGTTCAATGGTTTTTAACTGCCTTGGAAACAAAACCTCAAGATTGACAAGGTGACAAGAAAAAACAAATCTTTCCATATTCCCTTGGTTTGAGTAAGTTAAGACATATCTAATGATACAGGGAAAGTAATGATTATATTTTCAATACCTGATTTTAATACTGATGGTGCCTCTCAAGTTAAATGGAAAGAAAGGCTGAAATTGGAAATATACATTATTTCATAAATTTATGAAAAGCTGCAAAGAGCATAGCTTATAAAATGATAATAAGTCAGCCTAGATCCTGAAGCCTATTTATTATGCTTGGAATTAGCAATAATAAAACCAAAGCTTCTGCAATATTCACGGTGGAATTTAATGGAAATAAAACGAACTTCCAGAGTTTGATTTTGCACTTAATGCATTGTCATAGTTTTGGACCCAAGAAACTTCTAAAATTACCTTTCTTGAAAAGTTGTAGTAAGTGTGTTCAAGTGTAAATGGAGGGGTTTTTACCCAGGGTTTCCACGAGCCCGGTGGTCCCCGTGCTCCTCTCCCCTCTCCACGGGGCCCATCCCTGGCTCCATCCCCGACCCAGGGAGATGTGTCCAAGGTGCCCTGAAGGAGAGGTCACTCCAACACCTCCTTGGCTTTGCATTTTTCAAAGCCAAAGTGGTTTCAGGAACAGGATCTGTGAATAACTGGCAAATGAAACGAAGCTGTATGTAGGTTCCAAAAATAAATCAGCATTTCCATATGCTGATTTTTGCTAAGTTTATCAACCTCTTTCTTATTTTTTTTCTTTGTAACCAGTAGATTTTGCAATTTTTATTTTTTTTTTTTTTAATGTATTTTTTTCCATAGTCCTTCTATCTCCAGAAATCCAATAGTCAGGTTCTCCAAACCTTCTCACACTTTCTATAAAAAAACAGAATAAAAATTTAAACATGACTCCATCGGGAGTCTCACCTGGGGTGTCCTCAAACAGGGCTATCACTACCACCTCCAACAATCTGAGGAGGTTTGGATTCAATTCCTTTGAAGTAATACTAACTGTGAAAAATTTGGACATGATTTAAACCTAAATTTTAGTGTTTACCAGCTGCCTGCAGCAATCTCCATTACGCCATAAACAGATGATTCTGACATCATCTAAGAAAGAAAATGTATTAATGGGAGCAACTCTGGAGAAAGAAACATCCTGTTTTTTTCAAGTATCTCAAAGAGTTTAAACATATGTGGTTAGGGGAACATTAAAAAAATAAATAAAATGAAAACAGATAAAATTATTTCCTATAGGAATAGTTTCCATGCTAAAGGGAGCAGGATTTTCACCAACATTCTGTAAACAGGAATTTACAGAAATATACCCAAAATCCAAAGGGTTTTTTTTTTCCTTCTCCACCAAATGCTTGGTGAAACACTGATGCAAAAAGCATGTAACAACTTCCATGCACATTAACTTTTTTTCCCCCCATTTGTATTGGAGCCATGAGTTGTTTTCCCCCCTCAAACACACCATCCCCAGCCCTAGGCAAGACTCACTGGGGTTCACATGCAAGCCAGTCTGGACAAGGCTTCACGTGAATTTTGTCTAACTTATGGTGGAAAACATGTATACAGAATATGGTTTTGATGAAATGAAGCCACTTCTGCTCAAGGTTTTCATTAAGTTTTTCATTAGCTCAAACCTGAAATGTTGAGCACTGGCTTACAGCCTTACGTGAGCACAGATAGTAAGACTTTGCTCCCAGACCTCCAAGGGCCACGTTTCATTTTGCTTCACTCTACCACACCTCATGGAGCTTTAACTGGAACTTATTAAACCTCTCAAGACATGATCCGCAACCAAGAGTATTTTAAAATTTTGTTTTACATCTATAAAATGCTGCATCAGCTGCGTTCATACAAGATGTCACCAGTAAGGAAAAAATAAAATGAGCTCTTTGAAAACAGGGAACAACTGATTGATCTCTGGCCCCAGGCTGCTCTCAGGCTGCCCGTTAGCTACACAGTAGCTCAGGATAGGGATGAACTGCTGAAATACAGCATTTGCTTCTCCTGGGATATAAAGAGAGAGGAATGAAAGGAAAAACAAACAGTCTGGGAAGAGGGGTCTTGGCAGCAGCAGCAGAGCTGGAGGTGATGAGCTGCCTGCCAGTCACCAGCCCTGCACCCAACCACTCCTCTGGGAACTTGGTCAACCCCTTCTCCAAGGCTTAGCCTCATGCACATTAATTGGCAGATTAATTAAGCAGAACGTGCACTCATTTTCTTCCTTTGCCCATTGCTCTTAACCTGTTCCAATACAGAACACACCCTGCTCCAGTGCAAAATGTGCACAACTTCAGTGTCCCACTCTTCAATCACCACCAGCTTCACCTCATGCAGGATCTGGCCTTTGTTTAGAGGCAGCCTTAAACAACAGGTAGATAAAATCACTATTAATATCACACAGAGAGTGATACATCTTATCAGTAAAACCACAGAGGCTTTGCAGATAGGCTAATACAAGTGGGGCATCTTTCCTCTCAAATCTCAGATACAAACTTTACCCACAGCTGAATATTTACTGAAAGAAAAAGATGTGATGGTAGAGGCAGCAAGGGGCTGTCTGTCCTTCCAGCTCTATCTACATCATCCCAAGTTTAATGACATTTTGTAGGTGGGTATCAACTTGCCATTAAAAGGAAAAGCAATTTTTTAGTCTGTATGGAGAAGCAAGGTGTGAGTCTTTAAACAAACAAACAAAAAAGCACTTGCTCACATTGATGATGGCTCTGCCAGCTCTGTAACTACCCAAATGCAGCCTGGAGAAAGTACCCACTGCAAACCAACCTCTCTGAGCCCTGCACAAGGTCCAAGCATCCTTTTGTGCTGCTGTTTCAGGCTGGTGGTGGGGTCATCACTGGATATTACGGTTGTGAGCCAGTAAAGCACTGCTTGCTTCTGCCTCCCTGTGAAGCAGGAGAGCTGGCAGCCCCATGCTGGAATCTTCCCAAATTACCTTCAACATCTGTACAGTTCTGGCTTGCTGAACACTCTTTGCTCCTGCTTGGGCAGGGTGATTTATGGCTCCCTACTCCCCTGACACATTCCCTGTGCCATTCCCCACTGCCCATGGGTCCTGATGTCCCCAGCCCCTTCCCATGGGAGCACCTTGGTGGGATGGGATTGTTTCTTTCCCAGCAGCAGTTCCTCCTCCCAGATATGCTCTGCACATACGTGTCTGGCGAGGAGCTTGGCCATTTATTTTTCCTCTCTGTAGGCATGTTTAGAGCTGTGGGTGGCCTCTCCTGTTTAAAATAAAGAAGCCAGGAGGAAGCTTTGTTCTTTGTGGACTGAAAAACAGAACATCTGCCCTGTACTACGCAGGATAAGAAAGCAGCAGATCTTGGTCTGCTAGACAGTTCCCCACCTTAATTTTAATTTGTTTGGTTTGAAGGAAATGGGAACACCAGGCAAAAAGAAAGAGACAACAACCTTGTAGAAGGACAGGCTCAACTGCTCCATTTGAAGAAAATGTTGTGATCCTGGATAAGCAACTTATAGAAACTCTTGTTTCTACAAATGATCACGAGTTCAAATTATCTGGAATGAGCTCAGAGATACCATATGCTTTTGAGCCAGTTTTGGGTTTTTTTAAATTAATTTTCCCAGAGCTATCAGCCCAGTTAGGCTCTAGAGACATATCTGCAGAGCCTCATAAGGCCGAATAGGCTTCATCCTTTAGTCACTTGATATTAAAGGAGCTCTCTTTAGAGCTTTGCTTACAGTTTGCCTCCACTTTTACCAACTTGAGGCATGAAATACTCCCTTTAATCATGATTTCTAGCCTCATTAAAAAGACCAAAAGAAGCAGAGCTAGAACAAGGTTTTTTGTTTTGTTTTGTTTTTTTTAAATTATTATTTTTTAATTCAAGGCCTCCTAACATATTGCAAAACCATCTTGGCAAACTTAAAGACACCAAATTCTCTGAAAAATTACTCCAGGCAGCCCAGCCCAGTCCATTAGTTGTGGGAGTACATACAAGGACATTACAACACAAAGCACGAAGGACTAAGTCACCTCATCGATCCTCCCAGTGCAGGACAGGTTGGTTTTCTGCCTTCCCTTTCACCATTCTATAGCTTTTAATCTCATAATAAATATTCCCCTTCTGCAATGGAAATTTGTCCACTGGAGGGACATTTATGACTTGTCGTCGGATGTTGGACCAACGTAAACACATCAGGAGCAGGAGTGCACATCTCAGCCTTTTCACTCACAATTGTTTCTGACATAAAGAATGACTCCTGGAGGTTTCAGGTCCTGCGTGCCACATCCTGACAACATAAGAAACAGGGTGTAGTGCCACTAGTCCTTGATTTACATAGTGTTCATTATATCACTGCTTAACTCAGCTCTGTGCATCCAGCATAAACCCCATTTTTCTGTCTGAAATTTGGCTAAGGAATGGTAGGAGATGCTTCATTATTGCATGTCTTTAAGTGGAAGAAGAGCCTATTTTTAAACTGCTATTTTGCAGGTCATTAATCCACAACCTGGATGTGAGCCTTTAGCTGTTGACCTCCCCAGAGACCAAGTTATTTACTGCACATGACAAATACCTATTTTTCATGGCTGTTTTCAAAAGACATTGCACATTTTAGAGACATTATGGAGCATTGTAGCAGCCTGCATGATACCCAGTGGCTTGTATCCTTAATCCACCCTGAAAGATATACCAAGCACTTTAACAGTGACTCATGGCAGTGTAATAGAATCATTATGTAATGTCCTTAACATGAGAGCCATATTATTCCTATTATTTCATGGATACTTCAGTCTAATAACTGCTTGGTTATTAATACTGAGCAATCATCTGAGAGTACTTGAGCTGTATAACATCCACAGATAATCTGCAAGACTCTTATTGATACAGTTCCCATGTCAGCTCCATGTCCATGATTAGCTCTAAAAACTGAGCAGAATTGAGCTTTTAGGGTCAACCTGAAAAGCAGGTATAGGACAACAGATGTGTTGCACATGTAAGTTCATCCTGCAACAAATGACCACGGTTTAAATCGGATTTTAAAAGTGACTTTCTGGCAGTACTGGTAATTGATATAAAGAGATCAAAGGAGGAGAATGCTCTTCAATATGTACCCATAGTGAAATAACTATGTATGGTCAGAGCAATGATCCCACCAGCCCTGTACCTGGTCCCTCAGAGCAGGGATTTCAGAGGGAGGGGGGAACTGGGAGGAGGGAGATAAGGAGTAGCCAGCCCAAGATTAAATTTCGAGTGAAAGAAACCAGAAGGAAATTTATGCACATAAATGTTAGTCCCAAGATCAGTTCTCCTTCACTCTTCACATGTCTTCAATTATGCTCCATTGCCATGTAACAAACCACCCCAGGCCAGAGGACACCTCACCGCCTATCTTGAGACAGAGCCAATTAAAGAGGATGTGATGATGAACAGAAGCTCCCCCCAAATGATACTCTCAGCCTAAGTTTCCATGGCTTAATCCATGTTTTGGTTTAGCAGGGAAGAACTCCATGGTGGTGTGTTGTTTTAGTGGTTGGTGCATGACATAAAGTAAACCCCATAAGTTCAAAGTGTCAGCTGTTTACGGGAACCCCACTACCCGGGAACTGGCAGGACTGTCCCGGATTACTCATCTGCATTAACTCTTTGGATAAACATTTTCCTGTTAAGAGCAAGGCCGAGCTGCACATTCCCTGACAAAAACCCATGTTCAAAAATAAACACAAGGTATGTCTGAATTATGGGCTTATTTCATACAAAAAACAAAACAAAACAAAATTATACCAGGGTGGTTCATCGTGACAAGTTTGTTTTCCAAACTAGCAAGTTCTCCTCCTGTGAAGGGCTCTGGAAGAAATAATTACTATGGAACAGAGATCTAAATATTAATGAGTAACAGCCCTTCAAGATGGGAGTTTGAGGATGACTTTGGGAGGGCAAAGGAGCTGGAGTCACGCCGGGTTTGCTGCAGCTCCTGAGCTCTGCCCTGGGAAAGCAATCTCATATTCTAATGACAGAAACACCTACGTGTCCCACATACACCACCATAAATAACCAATTGAATTTCCATGATGTCAAGTAAGTGTGAAGGAAAATAAGACTGTGGCTAAATGGAGGATAGAAGCATGAAGCAAAAACTCAGGAAGGCACAGCCTGTTTTTTGGTTATTGGGCGGTTGATTTTTTTTGTTTCCCCCAAAGAAGGAGGCAGCACATTTAAAAGTAAGAACTGAAACAGAAACTGAGCTTGCAATGATGACACTTCAGAGATTCTCCCTAAGGGCAGCCCTGCAAGCCCACCATATTTTATAACATCATTAAAGGCATCTAGCACAGATGGCTACAGCAAGGCAAGGGTGCATTCCTGGTAAATAACATTCACAGCAAAAGAAATGTCAGGGTATTTATATATCAGGTCTGGAAATATCAACCCATCAGTAATAATTTCTGTGGCATATTAGAAGCCTGAAAGAGCAGAGAATTCTGCTTGCAATACATTTCAATTGTTTCATTCTTGTACTTTTTGTGTTCTACAGCTAAGCAGCAATGTGACATCATTTTCCCTACTTGATTTTCCCACTAGTTTTCAAATACAAGTGGAAAAATATAGTTTATCTTACTGTTGCAGCTAATAAGGTTATGTCAAAGGTTATAAGAACCTTATAAGGTATAAGAAGGTTATGTCAAACCTTCAGCTAGAAAGGAGATGACAGATCAGCAAGGCCAACTGTGATTTTTTTTTTTTTTTTTATTGATTTAAAGCAGGAAAGCCACATTTTGTAGATTATCAATTCCAGTGGTAACCAAGGATCATGGAACTAAAGGATATTAATCACTATGGATTAGAGAACCAGGGTTTCTATTAATTTCCCCGTCGGTTTTGTTATCTTCTCAGATTTTCTTGTCATTTTTTTAAGGCTTTCCTTGTAAATTTTGCATTTAAAGCTGTAAGAAGGCCATTAGAAGATGGCAGGAGTCCTGTATTTCTCTCGTAATGAATTCTCAAGTTACACTGGGTTTTCCTATGCCAAACAAACTGAAGCCACACACAATTATACTTCAGCTGCACCGACTAGACATTTTTCTGTAGGATCTTCTATTTTTAATTCAGCCAGTGCAATAAGGATTCTGGGCGTTGTTATTTGTATAAAAAAGGAAACATTAGGAACAACTGTAGTGTAAACACATACACAGTACATTATTCATACAAATAATAATTTTGGTTTTGATCTAGTTGGGACTAGAAGAGAAAGGGCACTCTGGAGGCACTTGCTCTCCATCAATCCTGCCTCTGCAGCTTTTGCTGCTGTTGCTCACAGCCCAGTTGCCCCCAAGGCAGCCCAATGCACTTGGGGTTCCTAAATGTGTTGTAGCCAAGGTGAGAGCAACCCTCTAAACTGAGAAAATGCTCTATAACAAAATAGAAATTATTGTTAGCAATGTCACTACTTTTAAACTTTCATAACAATCTATGTGCAGGTCGTACTGAGCAAGGTAAAATTAACACTTTTTTGTTGGGCTTTTTTATTATTATTATTCTTATTGCTGTTTTGCAGTTCAGCATCTTATAATAAATAGAGGCTTGAGGGAAACTCTGTATCCAAGAGAGAGTTCCTTATTCATCAGCAAGGCAACAAATTCTTACCTTTGTTTTACTCACCTTTAGCCAGGAACATAATCCACCAATGATATTCAGACTGCTGACAACACTTGTTTTTCTTGAGAAGTAAAGAGAGATCAAAAACTACTTAATAATTTATGTATGAGGGAGGAAGAAGAGAAGAAAGTAGGTGATGCAGGAAAAATTTATTTAATAATATGTGAGAAGTTTGCACTTTTTAGCAAGAAGCTACTCACTCCTGCACTGCAGTGCAGCACACCAGATTTATTCAAGAAAAGCTGATCTTTGCAATCCCCAAGTCTTGTTTTAAAACTTTGAAACATGTCTACGCTATTTGTTTCACTCAGTGTTGAGTAATCTCCCCATTTATACACCTCCCTCCACATCCACTAAGTGAGCATATGATATATTACAGGTTGCTTTCCTTTGATATCCCCACCACTCACCCAGCCCTTTGTCTGCCCTGGTCCTCTGCTCCCAAACCATCTCTGGAGCAGCTCCCAGGCTCCCACGGAGCTGGGCAGTGGGGAATCTTTGCAATAAGTCTTAAATTGAAAGCTCTGCTATGTCTCCCCACTGTGAGAGCCTGCTGAGATAGGCTTCTTTTAATATTGCCTTAATAGGCTCTTCAAACTCAGTTAATTAAGTTCAGTGCATCTAGACAGATTTTCCCTGCCTGCAGAGACCATGTGTCTTGGCAAATGGGAGCCTGTGCCTGCAGCACTTATTATCCATAGAGGTTTGGGGAAAGTGATTATAGCACTCGGGAGAAAACATAATCACCTTGGGCGATTTTGCTGGCTCCACACATTTCTGGTGAAGCTGGTGGACAGGCTGAGCTCAGAAGGAGCCCAACCAGGGCTGAAAGATCCCGAGAAGGGCTGGAAAAATGAACCATCAGAGGCTTGGAGCAAGGGAGCTGCACACCTCCCCTTTTGGCCTGGGCTGTTAATCACTAATTAGGCTCTAATTATCAACACCCGCTGCATCCAAAGGCCTCCCGTGGGCAGGGAAAGGTTGCAGCCCCTCACTTTGCCAGGTGATCCCTGCCCCAGCAGAGTCCCCACAAAGGGGTTGCTGGAGCCACTGCCTGGGGGGTGCCGGGGTTTTGGGGGCTGCCCCGGGGGCTGGGAGCTGTGCTTTGTCCCTCCAAGATGTAGCATGGGCTGATGGATTATTCACCCAGCACCGGGGCTGAAATGAAAAGTCCTGGTCCGAGGGAATGGGGAAAAGAGGGATGGGGAGGCTGCTGGTCCCAAAAGCAGAGGCAGGCTGAGATTTTAGTGAGCTGGGGCACAAATCCCAGATGTAAAAACAGCCGGGAGAATTCACAGCCTCCGAGGTGACCTCTGCAGGTCGGATTCCTCCCTAATTATAATAATGTCTCTGATACTGAAAACTGGTATTGAGGGGAGGTTTTTCCAGCAGCTTGGCTTGTGCTGAACATAACCCTGGTACCAGGAAAATGCTTGCTGGAGGCTGCTGTGCCTCTTCTAGCAATGGCACAGCAGCAGAGTAGTAGAAACAAAGACAAAAGGAAAATTCTGGGCCAGAATCCCCTGCCTTGAACAAGATATAAATATATTTACCATCCCTTCAAACACTGCAAGTTAACACTGTGAGCTAGGAAAGTGTGGCTTGTCTTTCCTTCAGAAGTAAATATTTGGAAAATACCTGCTCCCTGCTTAGTGTTAAATACATTTTTTTGGACATATTTGTGATTTTTTTTCCCCTCCTTGAAGTTCTTCAGTGTAAATTTCACATTTACTACTTCCTACATATCCTGACAGGGCTAAAAGATCTTATCATACATTGCTTTGCATTAAATATAGTTTAATAGCACTCGGCCTGTAACGATGGTTTAATTTTGATCCATTTCTATATTTGGCATATGCATCTTAAATTGAAATCATTAAAGTTATGCTTTTGTAGAGTAATGAAAATCTGAGGGGGGAACATCAATGCATCACAAGAATAAATGGTGATCAGGTTGGACCACGAACATTTCAGCAGTTACAAGAGAGTAAACAGGCAATGGAAAACAGTGTCTAGCATTATAGGATGCTACAATAATACAATAATTCTCTCAGCCTTTCCAGTCCCAGTCTCATTTCCTGGGTTTTAACATTACTTTGGGTAGTATAGGCATGCAGTGAGTCAGCCTGTATCAATTTTCCTAATCCTCACAAAACGTTGATAATTTGTTCAGCTGTTCTTTTTTAACAGAGTGACAGAACAAACGCATAAGTCCATTTTTAGGTTAGTTTTTTACCTAATAGTTTCAATTTGGCATCCAGCTGAAAGTTTCTGATGAAGGTTTTTAGTTCCAGTAAATGTAGTGAAGGCATTTGGTGTCATACTTTTTATCCTCAATAACATACTGGAGAAAAAAAGGATGGTTTATTTACCTCAGGGTGCCCTGAATTTGAATCCCTAAACTCCTGCCTGGCCTCACTTCCATGTCTGTGGAATAGGAATTAGTCAGCACAGCCCAGTATGTGCTGTTTCATGCTTCTGACACTCATGTCCAAGGTGAAATGTTGCAGGTTGGAGGAACAACAGCACTGCAGCATTCCCAGGACAGTGCTCATGCATCCCCACCTCACCCAACACTACTGAATGTACAGGGGAATAAAATTCCTTAATGGTTATGGAGGAGCAACCCAGTGAGAGAAGAAATGCATTGTCCAGCTCCTCAGCTTCTGGGCATTTTTTCACCTGCACCATATTGCTGTCATCTAGCTGAAGATATATACAATTTTATCTTTTTAGGAGTTCTTTTCTAGGTCTGCAAGCAAACATTTTTCTAAAACTGACAGACAACAGAGTACATAAGAGGTACTGTATATGTTTATAAGTGACATTTATAAGTCATAATAGATTCCTACAGACCAGACTTGTGAGCTGGAAACCCTAAATTGTTCTTACAAAAACTGAGAATAGTGGCAGCATATCTTAGAGATGTGTCAGCCATTCTTTCACCACTTAGGATTAACTCTAATCAAAAGTGACATTCAAGACAATCCTTGTAGCCACTTATTTGTTTTCTTAATGTAGGCCAGAAGATTTTACCTGCTGATTCTCTATTGAAATTTTGCAAAATATTACAGAAAGTTACCTTATGTTCTTCCAAGAGCTCTAGCATCATGTGTTTATGTAGAAGAGTAATGAGTGGAGAGGGCTTGGAGGAGTTCAAGGCTGAAGAGCTTTAATATCTTTGCTTTTTTCTCTAAAGATGTATGTTAGAATTTTTTGGAACATGAATAAAATAAATTTACAAAGGTGATAAACTGTTTAAAAGGGGAAGAAGATCCCATCAAAACTTCTGGTTTTCATTCAGATCTCATCAAACCCTAATGCAAAGATGAAGTACTAAGACCATGGGTAGAGAAGCAATGATCTTGTAGTTACCTGCCTGCAGCTCACCATACGGTCCCCAGCCTGTGTCTTATATTTAGAATGAGATTTTATGGGGAAAAATGACTGTGGTTTTCCTTCTCTGTTTTTAGAGCATTAAGAACCAGGCTCTTGTTTATCATACAGCTTGTAGTTGTCTCTGGAATAAAATAAATTGCAGCAGAACAATGTGTTAATGCAAATTCTGTCCATCATTGACTTAAGTGATGGAACTTTTGCTTTGCATCAGTCTAAAAAAATCAGGAATTCTCCTGTCCCTCAATGCTCTGTGCTGAACAGCAATTTCCCTTCACATGAGCAGGGCCAGCTTCCAACACTGCACCTTGGGCAGGATTTGCCACCCTGAGTTTGCAGTGAAGCTTTTGAAGGTCTTCAGAAAGACAAAACCCTCACACTCCTCTCTTTTAGTTAAGGCTGCTCCAAAGATGCAAGATGCCTCTGTTGATGTATGTCCTTTGTCATTAGCCAAAAGCACAAGGTCAGAGGAGGATGGATGGGGTAACCAGAGTTACCCCAGGAATGGGGTAATGGGCCAGGAAATCCATAGGAGCACGAGAGAGGTGTCTCCTCAAAATGTTCCTAAGGGTTGAGGAACAGCTTGTGACAGAGATATAACAAAGACAACTTGGATTCAAACTCTTGAGGCAGAGACTAAGCGAGGGAAAAAGTAGTACATGATTAGGGAATGACTAACTCTGGTCTCCACTGAGCTCTGTGGCTTGGACACTTTGCTGAAGGTTTTGTTATAAGCTGGCATTTTTCGCTCTGATTAATCCTTCCCAGTCCCTGATCTCAGCTGACTCGGCTGAGCCCGTTGGAAGCCATTGTTCAGCTCTCTGAACTTTATCTCTTTTCAGTGCCTAAATAGGAGACCCCTTCTCCCCCCACCTCATCCTTCTTGCTAAAAGCCTGTTTGTAAGAGCCATAATGAAACTCCAGGTGGCCTGGTGATTTCGAAGTAATCCCCTCAGGGATTTGAAGCACTTGGTTATGCCTCATGCATTGTAACAACCCATGGATGTGATTTTCCTCCCTTTCTTTCCGCTGTGCTGCGTGATTTAATAAGTGCAGGGCATTAGATGCTAAAGGAGTACTAAGAAAAAAAAAAAAAAAGCAAAACAATCCTTTGAAACACAACAAACTCTGCAGTGTGTGCATATGGACAGTGTATCCAGCAGCTCCCCACTGAACATTATATTATCTCCTGAACCAACCTCCACTGAAGAGAACAGCAGATAGCTCTCCAGAAAAGTCCTAATCCCAGCTCCACAGCCCAGACACCCAAGCAGGGACTACATCTGATCCCAATTGTCCTTCCCCTCTGTCATGCACTGAAACCTCGTCCCGGCTGTGCTGCCAAGTCCAAGCACCTACGAGCTTGGGAAACCATGAGAGTCAGATCTGAAACATTCCAGCTGGGCCCCCTCTCTAAAGAAAACAGCAGAAAAGGAACAGAGCAAAATGAGTTTTCAAGGCTGAAAAAAAAGAAAAAGGTTTTTTTCAGTGTATATGACGAGGTTCCACATGGTCTGTTTGCCACATGTGTAAAAGATGGGAAAGGCTTGGAAAGGGAACTACAAGATTTTGGGGCTTGGGATACCACCAGGTTGGTTGCCACTGCTACCTGGACACTTCCAGTAACTCTTTTCCTAAACTGTACTCTGGCATCAGAACTTGTTCAGCTTTCCTGTAAAGCCAAGAAAGGTGATGGAGCCTTTTGCTAAAGACTCCTGAGATCTATCATTACATTAGCTGAGAGCTTGCCCCAGTTTATGAAGTTATTGAGGATATTCCCATGGATTAGTGAAAGTCATTAATATCATTAACAAAACAAAATTAAGAAAACTAAAACCAGGGTGCAATTAAAGAGGGGCTTAACTATTAACTCTTAATTAGTAATAGGGAATTAGGTCCTACATTGCTCTACACCCTACCACTTGCTGCTGTGAGCTCTCTCCCCTTAAACATATGGTGCAGGTCACTGTCAGACCTGGGCTTCCAGTCTGGAGGGATTACACATCTAATTCATCACAGCCATCCTCATCTTCCTCGCAGTGTGCTCCTGGGCTGCAGAGCATTGTGCTTGATTTGTTCCACCAGAAAGGAATTTTCATGGGAGAGCCAGAATGAATAAATTAGCAGCAAATTGCTATTGGCAGGGTGAGATCAGGAGCAAGCAGGAGAGAAGGACCTGGAGAAAGGGAAGGAAGGAGAGAAAGGCAGCAAGCATCTTTGGTGCACATTGTAATGCTTGTCTGCTTTTAGTTTGAGACTCAATCTGAGGCAGCAGCTGCTCCAGTGATGTATTACGAACGACTTATTGCTGTAATGCATCATGAAGCTCCAGTGCCCTGATGACATGTTACTGTAATACATCATCAGAGCATTGCCCAGCAGGAACAGGAGTCCTGGAAACAAAACAGCTCCATAAATTTTAGTAGTCCCCCCAAAAAATTGTTGTGAATTTCTCTTCTGCTCTATTTAAGATTTAAGCTTTGAAAAGTTTGGGCCAGAACAGGCACTCATTAAACAAGCTCCAATGGTTTCATAAGTCCCCTAAGTCATTAAAGGTTTTAATATAAGAGATTAACTATTGCTATTGTTGCTCAGCAAGAATAAATTATATTTAAATACTTTTTTATTCCCTCTTGGTAGCAAGTCGAGAACTTGAGCTTGCATGTGAGGAGGACCCTGGCGCTGCGGAGCTGGAGAGCAGCACAGTTCACCCTTAAAATAAAGTCTGCAGCTTTGAGCAGCAAGGCTGGATTGGGGTGACCCTGCTCCTCTGAGCTCCATTGCTCCAGAACTCAGGAGAGCTGATGCTAGGGCCACATTTATAGATTATTTGTGTGGCTTCAAGATAAGTAGGAATCATGTATGCTCAGCCTCTCTGGAAGTTAAGAGCTAAAAGCCCACGGGCTCTATTGCACAGAACACTGAACACATGTATGGATGGAGTCAGTGAAGAGTTCAGCAGCTCAGAGGATCTCTGTGGACTAAATCGAGTTTAAACCCAAGAAGTAGAGTGTTTGGGTCTGACTAACCCCAGCATCTGACCATCCCCACTGCTGTGTGCCTTGTGGGGCCACACAGGGATGGAGGACCTCAGGACCACCTCAAGTCAAGGGCATGGAGAGCACGTCATCCAGGAAGGTGGTGGAGTAAGGAGTACACTCCATGGACAGCACTTCTTCCCACTGCTGAGACCCAAGGGAGATGCTCCAAGGGTGATGGGGCTGTGCCCACTAGTGCTGCAGGGAAAACACAACCTTGGGAATGTAACAGGCATTCTGCAAGACATTGGCATTAAAATTAGATTTGGTTTCTCCTTGTACTTATTATGTTAGAGAAAAAAAGTGGTCTCTTCCACCAGGCAGCAGAACAGAGAAACAAGAGAACAGAGAATTAATTAAAAGAAAAAAAGGAAAGGAAAAGGGAAAAGTAGTAAAAGAGCAGAGCAAATTTACCTGCATTTAGGCTGCATGGCAAACATGAACATGTCTTTTGCTTGAACTAACTGGAAAGTTCTCCGTGGCACCATGGGGTGACTCTGGGGAAGTTCCCGTGAGCTTTCCTTGAGACGTCCCTTTCAGGCAGCCCTGGAAACTTGACCAGGGAATTTCTTAGAAGCTCCTTTCGTGGTACAGTATCAGCAAGCTGAATTTGCCTTGGAAGTGCCCCCGCTGCTCAGGCTGGGTGGTGCTGCTTGCTATTTTGTAGTTATTTTTGATCCAAGATTAAGTGTCTTTTTATTTTGTTGAAATGGCTTTTAATTGAACGTGCCGGCTCTGCTCGAGGTGCACCAAACTAACATGGTTTGGTGTTTTTCTTTCCCAAATCCTAAGGGAACGTGCCCCTAGACCAACATTAGACTGTTTTGTTTTGGGTTTTTTTCTTTTTTTTTTTTTTTTTTCCCCTTGGTCAAAAGATCCAGTGTGTGCTAATTCTGTCGTACTCTCTCTCACTCAATCACTCATATTCAGTGCCCCCTAAAGAAACATTGCAGAAGCCAGCAGGCTAAGAAATTACCCAAATGAACTGCCTGTGCTTTGCCCTCACATATCACATGCTGAATTGTTGCCACCTTGCTGGTAAAATTAGCCACGTGTTTCACAGCGTTACCTTTACTTATCAAATAACAGAGAAGGTGCTGTGCTGCCCCATGTCAGCTCAAAGGACTCCCCAAAATTGGTACCGACTGCCGCTTGATGACTTAAGAGAGGGAAAGCTATCTTGCAGAATTTTATTAACTAATCTTTTAAATCAAATTTTCAGAGGTCTGTGCTGAGATGTGGTGGGTATCCCTTCCCCATGCAGAAAGGCATCTGCATGCACGCCTAATTTATAGATAAAAAGTCACTCTAAGTTAGAAAGGAACAGAAAGATTTTATGGCTTTGCAAACTTGGATCTTTATCCAATTGTCCTGAAGCTTTACCACTGAAATGCATTCAAGAAAAAAACTAACTTGATTTAAAAAATTGCAGTTATGCAGTGATACCTCTTTAATAGAATTATTTTTTTAAAGGAAAGCATCTTGATTTTTCATTGCTAAAAACCTCAGAATTTGCCTGCATTTTAAAACATCAACAGTAAAGAGAAAGGTTAAATGAGAACGAAAGGATTGTTTTTTCTGAGGCCTGTTTCTATTTTCTATCTCACCAAGGCACTCAAAGGCATTTGCTTCAGTACAACCCAAGTCATAGTAGTAACAAAAACAACAAAAAAAATTATTTCAGCTACTGAGCTGAAAATTCATATTGTCATACAAATTTATGCATTAAAAATATTTCTTCTGCCATAGTTAATGAAAGCTGATGATTGTTGCATTATTACCTAGGGGTAAATTCTTTGCAATCTAAACCCAGTAGAAGGGGAATGAGAAGCCAGCAGCAGCCTGGGGTGGGAAGGGGGGAGGAGGAGCTTTGCTGTCCACTGATGCCCCAGTTAGGGGGGCAAGCACCAGACCCAGTTTTCCTCCTGCTGCATCCCTTGAAATGTGATGGCAACAGAAATTCTGCTAGGGAATGGGTCTCTTCAGTACAGTTCCAAATTTTGCTTCTAAGGCCATCATTATTTTCCTTAAGCTGCCCAAACTACAAAGCCCCATCACCTGCAAATACAATTAATGCAACAAACCTGAGAGTTTTCTGCAGCGACAGAAGCATAACATCAAACTGAAAAACTATCAAAACTCTAAATTTCAGGAGTAACACAAGTGATGCAAAGGATGGTAACATCAAAACAGCCCTGTCCCTTGCCTGGGCCTCTAATTGCCTGAAAACTCCTCTCTTTCCCACCAAAATTCATCTGCCTTTTTATAGTCTACCTCATCTCCTGGGTTTTGGGTAAATTATCTGAGGCTGCATTTGTCTCATGCAGAGCATCTCTTCACTCCCAGCAGAGCAGCAAAAGCCACAGCATCCCATCCAGACACCAGCCCTGCCTTACAGCCCAGCAGCAGCTTTGTGCTCAGCTCAGTACCCAAAAAGCCAGAGCTTTTGGTATTTCACCCACTCCACTTTCTGTCATTAGTGTTTGATCTGCATCACAGTACTTGGGAGCCTAAACTACAATGAAAACAAAACTAAGGGAGGTGCTGAAGATGGGAATAAGGAGAGTGAAAAGTCACAGGATGAACATCAAGTTCACAGCAAGTGCAGCACCTCACCCATCCCCATCCAGGTGATGCAGAAGCAGAGCAAAAAATCCCAGGCTTGAGTTCTCCTGAGCCTCCACCCTCTGTCCCACCACAATCTGTCACAGTCTCATCAACAGCTTCTTCACTGCAGCCCGCAGGTCCCCAGCCTTCTGCAACCCAATTTATGTCCAATTTGCAGACTTTCAACATAGCAGCCTCACAGTTCATAAAATCAAACTCAGCCAGGGCTAAGTCTCTGGGTAATGGATTTAGGATCACTCGAGGTGTTACCGGCAGTTCATGATGGGTAACTTTCTTGTTAACTAAAGTCCCTTTTGCTAAATGAGTTCCAGGTTTAACTCCCCCCAGCCTTCACGCTCCTCTTTTTTTTTTCTTTTTTTTTTTTTTTTTTTTTTTTTTTCTTTTTCTGTTTCTTTTTTACTTTTTGGCAGCACTGCTCTGGATGGGAAGGGAGGGGGAGAGGAGGTGGCACAGGACTTTTTATTAGCCTGCGCGTGGAGGGCTTTTCATTGCGAGGGCTACGGGGAGCAGAGACAGAAGGAGAGAGGGGGGGGAGGAGGGAAAAAAGGTGGGATAAGTTAGTCTTTGTGTAAGGGGAAGGTGCTGAAAGGAAGGCTGTGTGCTGGGGCTGGGGGATCAGCCCTCTGGCTCCACTTGTCTACACAGGGACTACGGAGACAGCCGCCTGCGTAGAGCGCTGCTTTTGGGTTTCCGCAGGGAACTGGGAGCACTGTGGGGAACACGGCTGGGGAGGGAAAACCACAGCTTGCACATGGGGAGGAAAACTCAGCTCGCCTCCCTCCTCAGGCACTGCTGGGCTCCTTGGGGCTGGCAGTGCTGCCAATGACCCCTGGAGCCACCATCCCAGAGAACCAGGAGCCCAGCAGGGCTGATGCTGGCCTTGCTGCACAGCTCCAAACACCAGGACACAGCCTTTGGGTCGGGCTCTTGTTGACCACTTGCTCTTTCCATCCACTGATGGAACTCAGGGCTGGTCCTGTGATTACTCCTAAGGATATTTGCATGGGATTTTAGTCAAGCATGTCTGACAAAAAAAAAAAAAAGCTTTTCTATCCGGAGGCAGGAAGAGAGCACATTAAAGCAGCTCTTCATGACAGAGTGGCCTTCCCACTCATTTATTATCATCTATCCTCAGATGATTTCTTATCCTTTTTCTCCTTGTCTTTGGTTTCTATTTTCTTTTGCTTCTTATACTTCTCCCCCTTGGACAGCATTTCTGACAAAAATAAAAAAATGTGGCAGTAACGTTTTGTGGCATTTTTAACCAAAGCAACCACTTTGTCATTTCTCTTCAGCTGACTACTGCTTTCAAACATTTACCTTTGGAGTGTTTTCTTTTGTTGAAAAAATAATCACCCCAGGAGCTGTGTGCCTCCTTAGGCCATCCTGGTCCATGGCCCAGAGGACAGGTCTTGCTGCAGCTCTCTCCAAAGCCATCTCCCCAAGGCAGAATAGGTGAAAACTAATGAGGACTGTCAAAAGAAAATATTTCTCAGTGGGAAAATACTATTTTACTGAGGTCCAAGTTTGCAGGAGTTTGTTTGCAATCAGGTTCAAAATATGCCCCAGGTGAAGCAGTATGGCAAAAGTGTCAAAATGCCCCATTTCATCACCAGAATATATACATATTTAAAAAAAGGTCCTATTTTCTGGTCTAAAGCAGCAGTTTGTTTAGAATCCGAACTATTGTCAAACACAACTGTTGACTAAAGGACCCCCAGAAGATCATCACAAGCACAGAGCCAGTGCTGTACAGAAAAGTGAGTTTGCAGTTTAAGTTTAGCACACCCCACAACCCTCCTAATGGGTGTGTTTTACATTCTGGCTACAAGAAAATTAGCCAGTAGTGATTTATTATCGATATCAAATAAAAATCCACTTGATAATCTCGATTCTTTACCTCCAGGAGAATATTTTCTTTCCTTTTTGTAGATGCCAGCCAACATTTTATAATCACAGTCTACCACAAGACTGAAACTATAAACGGAACATTATAGTAATTCAAGTGGAGAACTCTCTTCCACTCCATTTCATCGCTATTTGTTTTGAGTAACTTATATTGTCATCTGAGCCTTTTTTCCTCTTGGAAGGGTGCAGCTCCACTCATTGTGGTTATGCCAGCTGCCTGCATTAGCTCACTGAGCACACTCCCTGTAGCCTAGCCGGGTATTGTCTTTCAAACTAAACAAATAATTTTATTTTAAAAAGAAAGAGAGAGAGAGAGAAGAAGAAAATGTCAGCCCCAGCTCCCTGTAGCTGTTTTCTCTGGCTTCTGTGACAAATGTGGCAGTGGTTATGTGCTCTGTACATGTCACTGCCTGAGTTTGCTCTCTGGCATCAATGATGGATCATCTCTTACAAAAAAGCTACATTAAAAAAAATATCATAAGTGATTTATTTTTTTTTTAAACCAACTCATAAATATGAATTTCAATCTGTCTTATCTCTGGGGAACCATGATAGACAGCCTTCTACTGACTATATTGCAAAGGTGACTTAAGTGGAATTAATTCTGATGAAGATGATAGAATTTCCCAGATTGGATCAGAACAACATTCAGCTTCCCAGTGTTGTTGTCTTGGCAAAGGCCAGCAGCCCATGGGAAACACAGGATGCCAGAGAGAAAGCAAGTATGGAGACCACTGCAACAAGATCATCCAGATCCTTCCAAGTCAGAGACAGAAACTGCAGATTATGAGAGTTCAAGTCCTCAGATGCTAAATATATGTGTATATGCATATGCATGTGAGACTTTATGTTCATGTGTTAAGAAATCATTATTCACAAGCTCAAAAAGGATACATTGGTTATTGGTTCTGATTTCACCACTTCATACTTGATTGCTGCGAAATTCCAAGCATATAAAGCTAATCTTCAAATTCAGATAGGATTTCAATTTTTCACTTTTAAAACTGCAAATAACTAATTTGAGCCAGGATAGAGACCTTTTGAATGTCAAAGCAATATTAAAACAAAACCACTTTCATGTTATGCCAGTATCAGTATCCATTGATTAAGGTCTGATCTTTCAAAAAATAACACCTTATCATTATTCACTTTAAATGTTAACTACTGTTAACTGGTAGGCATGCTGGCTGCTTTTTAAATAACTTAATTGCTTTTCAAAACATTTGTGGTGAGAAGGAAACTCCAAATGTATGGGACAAAGCTCTATTCATTTTAATAGGAGGCAGCACTGTCACCGAGCACTGTACAGTGTGGACAGGACTCCATGAAACCCATGGAGTTTTAATCCCACATCTATCTTTTCTTCTTTATTCTAATCTCATCCTCTTTGTTTCTCAGACTATAAAGCATGGATAATAAAAGCAACAAACCAGACAAAGTCTTAAAACTAGACAGTTTTGCTTTTTCAAAATGTCCAGAAATTTTCAGTTGTGTGTTCTTGTTTCAAAATTAATATTTAAAGTGATTAAATTATTTCTATAATTGATACCTGAAACTTACTTACAATTTCTAGAAAAATCATTGTCCTTCTTTCATCTGGAGAAGTTGCAAGTTCTGAGGCTCTAATAAATGACCAGGAACTGCATTCATTTTCGCTACATAGCTGAATATAATATTTATAACTGGACAAAGACATGGGGGGTTATTATCTAGAAATGCAATTTAGGATATATAAATCTTTCAATTAAAAGCCTTTATCTGGAGAGACACTAATCATGTGCTACTCCCAGTCTGAGCTCCCTGTGGCTGCACTTCGTAGAATTATTTTTTCTCTGTAGCATGGACACTATGGCAACATTTGCTTTTTCTCTGTTTTTTGTTTTATGATATTGGTGTAGTCCCTTTTGCCAGGTCCACCATCACACTTTCCATTCTCTTCAAAGGAAGAAGGGAGGAGAAGTGATGCCTCTTGTGAACCTTGTTTCCATCTTTCTTGGTTTGTGTCACTTTATTTTAGCACTCCAGTAAAACTCCACCACAACCAACATTTAATTTAGACCAGTGAAGGATACAGCCTAGTCATAGCTTCACAACAAATAACTTCAGAAAGGACAGCCTGTCTTGATATTAAACAATTCAAAATAACTCCTTCCCCTCTAATTATAAAAAGAAAAGCAACTGAAAACAAAGTGAAGGTGTGGCACAACCACTAGCAACTAGCCAAAATTTTCATGTGTAGCTTCCCATGATTCAGCCTGAATGCAAATAAAATACAAAGTGCCCGAACTTTTCTTTTATAAGGCAAAGTTAAGTTTACAGAAGTTAAGTTTTACAAAACCAAAACCATCTCACAGCTCTGCACAGTTTGAACAGCAAAGAGGAGGCTTGGACATACATGGGGAAGGTCACCTGCAGCCCCCTCAGAAAAACTCCTGAAAAAATAATGCATCTATTCTATGCTGGTGCTGAAGAAAGGCTAATGGGAAAAGCCCCCAGATAATCATTTATTCGTGTCCATCCTCCGGCCCCAAGGAGCTCCCTGATGTCCTTTTCCATCTGAACCTCCTGGATCTCACCTCCAGGGCCAGGGCAGGTGGGATGGGGACTGACACCCAAGCCATGGGCTCAGAAAACACGTTCATTTTCAGCAACTCCAAGAGTCAGGAAAGAATCTTGACAAAACAAATGACTCCCCATAAACATGTCGAAGGAAATTAAGATGCTACAACTGATCTGCTTTAATAAAATTACGCAGTCAGCTCAGTTTCCAAAGTTAGTCACTGTATTTTCTGCATCACGCCATGCAATTAATCCTTCCTAAAATAAACAGACTGATTAAAATTCCATTATCCTGACAGTTCACAATAAACCATGGGACCAATGATCCCCTTTCTTTTTAACTATTTAAGCCATTATAATTAATTCTGGATTTATGTCATTTGCTGGTAAATGTTACGATCACCTTACTAACTACCTAAACAATTTCAAACAGTTGCACTGCTTCTCAAACATGTAAGCAATGGGCAATAATTGAACTATTTAACCTCATTCACATTTCATGAAGTTCCCTTCATACACAAAGCTCAGTATTGAGTTGCTGGGGTCTCATTTGTTTGCTTATTTTTTTTTTCCAGCATCTAATTAAATAGTCATTAAAAAAAAAAAAATTAACACTTTGGAAAAAGACAGGGAAGTGTCTGACTTTTCCTTCATTACTATTATGGTCTCATGTTCAATTTGTGAGTGAAAAGAGACCTCCAGAAGAACATTATTTTACATTATTATTATTTCAAACTCGTTTAAAAAATGCCAATATTTTTCTTACCAAATTTTCTGCAATTCACTTGTGCCCAAAGTCAACTTTCCTTAGCATGCCCTGTATTTTAGGATGACCACCACCACGTTCATAAAAACACATGAAATTGTAACTATTTTGTTCAGTAGAATCACTTTTGGCTCAAATGGCTCTAGTTTTTACAGAAAACACACCATGGAAATGAAACCAATCCTACAGTCAAGCCCCAGGAATTGGCCTGCGTATATAAATATTCCTCCATCACTTTTTTCCTGAGGTCTGCCTCATGTCTGCTAACCTTGTTCTCTCTTTTATGTGTTCTACTTCTGTTGTTCTACATTATCATCTGTTCTGACAGACCCCCTGGCTCGTTGGGATGCCCCAATTTGCCCCAAACCCCATGAGAGATGCAGTCCTATACACTGTAGCAACCATGCAAAACCTGGAGAGATCAGCTGGCTTGAAAGAGATGGATTTACTAAATCAACCACTCCCTTGTCTGCATATAGTGCATAGGTTTTTTTTCTCTATATTAAATTACAGAAAAATCCAAATTAAAAAAAAAAAAAAAAAAAAGGTAATTTAAATAGATTTGTCTTGGTTTTGGAAAAGAGTATCAAAACTTCAGCTTTTAAAAAAACTGTGATTACAGAGATCTCCAAATGTTTCAGAAGGTGGAAAATCCATTTTCTAACCAGGCCTACTTATGGCTGGGTAGATGGGTTACTTATCCAAACTAACACTGACCTTCAAAAATGTTTGGGTTGATGTCAGTGTTTGGGCTGAGGTTTGGTTTGGCCAGTTCTTATTTTTCCATAGCAATTTACCCATCCCTAGAAGAGATGCAGCTCTGAAATGGAATAAATAGAAGGACGCTAGGCACACACAGGCCAAACTGAGCTAATACTTCATAGAAATAATAAAAAAAACCCTTTTTGCCTCATCTTTATCTGACTGATGGCACACGGCACTTATTACCACAGCAGCTGATGGCACT
The DNA here is from genome assembly GCA_023637945.1 of Phaethornis superciliosus. NCBI lineage: Eukaryota > Metazoa > Chordata > Aves > Apodiformes > Trochilidae > Phaethornis > Phaethornis superciliosus. The sequence goes on along the minus strand of JAJQWJ010000021.1, from coordinate 10,060,835 downwards.
CGGAAAGCCATCAGGCATCACAGCAGCGCCTGATGAAAAGGAGGAAAGAAAACAGATTTATGAACCAGCTAAACTCTGTTTACATTGATAAATGAGCCCTTCTAGAGATCCCCAAGTTCATTTCAACCCTTTCTTTTTTTTTTTTTACCAGCTGGCCAGCTGCAAAACCCTCCCGGGATCTCCCCGGTGTCATTGGCAGAAACCTTCTAAGTTTCTCCCGAGGTCTCCCGAGCTCGTGCCCAGGTGTTGAGCTTTAAGGATGTGCTATTCCTCACATCAGCTGCACAGGATGGACTCTGGCCCATACTGTCAGCACCCTGTGAAGAAGAGAAGGCCTCCTTTGTGCTCTGGCTCCAGGCCTGCCACTCTGCCTATCTCATTCTGTTTCGAATTAACGGCGGTGGCGATTTCCGCAGAAAGGCTTCAATGTTCCGCGGCCGCTCTCCAGTTGCAGGAGCCATGGGAGGCTGCAGGCAGATGCAAATGGTGTTGTCTCAGTTTGCTCCCGTGGTTTTGCTTTCCTAAGAGGCTGGGAAGGGAAGAGATTAGGGGTTTGGTCATCAGCAGCCAAGGTGGATGGAAAGAAAAAAGAATTGGGTTTATTGCACGCCGGGCTTTGCGCCGGAGAGAACGTGGACTGCAAAAATTCCACCTTCCTTCTATTGGCCTCCAGAACATGATGCAAGGGCTGAACAAATTCACCAGCACAGAAATGGGAATGCTTGAGGCTAAAGTACACCAGTGAGTGGTGCAAAACTTGCAGAAAGCCTGTGAGGACCAAGCAAAAGAGCTGCACCAAGTATCAGATCACCACGGAGCCATGATTTAAATTTTCATTCAATAGAAGGGGCTGAGAAAACCAGTTTCCCAGGGGCTGCTCCCATCTTGGTGCTTCCAAAGGAAGGGACAGAGCATGTGGCAGTGAATGAATGCTACCTCTCTTCAGATGCATTTTCCTGTACTCATAACAAGATCACAGACAATATATATAGGAGTGTGCAAACATTCAAGGATGATTAATACTTGCGTGTGATTAATTGCATGTTTACTCCAACCAACAACTTAATAATTGGGTGAACATTTTTCTGATCCTTTGCAGGATTTTCTCACTTTAGGGCACTCTGTGCTGTGGATACATCATCAGATATGGAGCAAAGCCAAGGTCAGAGCTGAGCTCCCTGAGCCTGGCCGCAAAAATCCTCTCCCCAGCCTGGATCAGGCTCCTGGGCTGTGAACCACCTCGTGGTGGCTGAGTTGACAGCACTGAAAGTACAAGAAATCTTGAAGATGTATATATAGAGCTGGTAGGAAGGCAGTGTCCAAAAGGGAAGACTATTGTACTCAGATTGTGCCCACAGGCCCAGAATAGATGGGTGTTTTTGCAACAGCAGCCAGGAGAGTTAACTTGTTGACACTATGCTTTAAACAGTAGGATTCAAAGTCAACAGAAGGGTGGTGAAAATACCTCCTCAGATTTATGTCTTTATTTGCATTACACAAAACTTGTCCTTTCTTTCCAACAACCCAACAAACAAACCAAGAAATGGGGTCAAGTTGCCAACATGTTCCAGTTTGGCCGTCCAGATTTAATCCTGTCCTCCCAACACAGTTACATGGCTAAATATCGGAGGGAAATTTTGCAGGTCACGTAGTTTTCAGCCAAACCTCTGACAGCTTGGGGGAACTGTAAGCATTAAGCCCAAGCACTAATCCTCATTGCTCCCAGGAGCACGGGGGAACAAGCAATGCTTGAGGCTTGACAGGGAAAACAGCCCCAACAGCTCTGCAAGGGGATTCTACGTGCATAGGTGCACGCACACCCGCTCCTACCCTCAGCTACACCCCTGCAAACTTAGCCTCCTTCCTTTCCCTCTTTCCTCTCCAGCACCCCATTTGGCAAGGCACTGTTTTTTGCAAAGTATGTCTGACAAGCAAACAATTTTTGCAAATCCAATTATTACAGATAATAATGCATTTCCAGGTAGATTGTGATACAGGGGGAATAGCGGGAACTCTATTTCCATTTATACTTAACTAATTCATTAAACGTTAGAAGGCAAAAGGAACATAAAAAATTAGGCTATTTATTTTCTATATTAAGATTAATTTATTTGCTATGTGACTTCCTAAATCTTTTCCTGCATTCCAGACTCTTCAGCCACTCCAAAAAGTTTGCCCCATGTCACTTTTTCCTTCCGGGCAGCAGCACTGTTCCTCCCATCCCCATCTCCCATCTCCCACTGGCAGCACAATTCTGACAGACAGATAATGAGATAACACTCAGAGAGAAAGAAGTTCATGAAATGATGGGTTTTCTGAACCCTTTTCATTCCAGATGTTTCCAAAGCGTGTGGCTTCCTATTTATTGCAAAACATTACCGGAAAAATTAATATTAAATTCCATTTCCTTTACTTTCTGCATTATGATCATGCCTGGAGATTGTCTAGAAATCTCTCTGTCCCTGTTCCTGGCTTCACCAGCACTGTGCTTTCTGCACTTTGGGGAGCTGGGCTGCCTGCAGGTCATGTACATCCTGCCCTGTGTTTATAGGAGACAAAGGAAAGCTGGGAAAGCATGTGTTCCATTGGAACAGAAAGGAGGTTTTGGCTCCTCTGGGATTCATGGAGATGGAGAGATAAGCTGTGAACCCTAACAAGCAGTCAGTGGGGTTCGTGTTAGCTGGCCACAGGATGGGTGCTCAAATTGGCTCTTTTAGAACAAAAAAAAATACAGCAAAATACACCACACGCCCCTCAGGCTGAAAAGCAAAGTTTAAAAGTGTGGAAAATGCCCAGAGCATTTTGTTCACCTGAGAGGCAGCAATGGCACTGAACACACTGCTCTCTAAGCACTCAGCCTGGAAAACTTCAGCTTCTGGGTTTTAGGTGGGTCTGCCAGAGAGAAAACAGCTCAGTGTTCTCAATGTCAGTGGGTTTTTTTAGTATTAAAATATAGCACCAAATCATTGTTCGGGGGGTATTTAAATTTTATATAAATAGAATTATTGGTAGAAATTTTATATAAATAAAATTATGTTTTAAACCAAAAATTTCCTCCACAGCACCTTATTCGGATGGCTAAAACCCTATTTTTTTCATACTAGGAAATCTGTTTTACTGTTATGGGAAGACCCATCCAAGACCTCAGTGCTCTCAGACCTGCATATGCCCAAAGCTGACAGGTTTATCACAACCATAATAGAGCTGGAGTCTGTATCTACAGCCTGATCCATGAGTTTATCTGGCAGTAGGGAAAAATCCTGGGATGATTTTGTTTTCTTCACATGGATGGGAATTTACAGTGTGAAATTCCCAGTATTTTCATTTATCTTGATCTTGCTGCTTTCTAGAGCCCTTTAAAACACCATGAACCATTTCCTTTAAATGGAAGGCTGTCACTGTTATGCCTATAATTATTATTTTCCCCATTTCCCCCTTTTGGTTTTTCTTCTTGGCTCTTCAGCTGATGTCTGAGAAACCTTTAGGCACCTTTTTTTTTTTTTTTTCCTCTTTTTTTTCTTTTCTCTTTTTTTTTCCTTTTTTTTTTTCTCTTTTTTTTTTTTTTTTTTTTTTTTTTTTCTTCCCCAGCTTCTCTGGTGCAAAACCAATTGGATTTATATTTAGTCTGTGTTTCTGTCCTTATTTTATAAACACAGGAGTTCTGAGACAAAATAATAATAGTGTGAAAACGGACCAACTGCTGTGATGGCAAATACATGGATCAACCTTTTAGTTTATAGTTACATGGAATATGTTTTGCTGAAGTGGTGGTCCCTAATGTAAGATTCACTTTTAATTACCCAATACACTCATATTTGAGTAAAAAAAAATAAACAGATAACATAGATGAAAGGATATGAATGTCAGTGGTCATGAAATAATTGACTGGAAAGCCTCAATGATGTATTTTATTAATTTAGCTAGGGTAGCATAGTCATAGCTTTTCATTACCAGTGTGGTAATTTGGGGTTTTAAGCTTTTATCTTTTCAGAGAATATTTCATGCCCTTAAATCTGTGTGGCTTATTTGCCTAATTCTTCTACATTTCTAACAGTAGCATCAAATAGTATTTATCATTTTTAAAAGGGTTGTCAGAACTTAGGTATCAGATGAGTGTAAGACACATAGGAAACAAAAAATATTTTCTCTACCATATTCAGGAAACAATAAATATTTTAGATTTTACCCTTGAACTGCTCATTTGACTTTCCAGTTGGAAGCATTACCACTTCTTTAGTTAGGAGGCACTATAGGAAAAGACTAAATGTTAAATAACATTTTCAGCTATCTTGACATGCCGTATTTGGCACAGCTTCCTCACTGAACAAGCCAGTCTATATATTGCAGAGAAACTAAAACCATATGGCAACACCTTAAAAAAAAAAAAAAAAAAAAAAAAAAAAAAAAAGCACCCTTCTCTGGAAACATCCTTGGAGTTTTCAAACTGTAAATGAATGAAATATAGTCATATTTATTTAGAATGGATCTGTTTGGATTAGACATAGACCTCTCATTTCTGCTCCAAGAATTAAGCTGCCAATATGCTACTGCTTTAAGTCACAACGGGAGATAACTTAATGACTGCACATTTATTAATAGCCTCTTCGTCCCCCAGTTGAAGAATATATTTAATTTTGGCTAAACTCAGCTTTGGGGAAAACTATTAAATTAGGGCATTGATTAGAGACGAGAGCTTTGCTCTGCTGTGCCAGATAATTGGTAAATAATATTTTCACCGGAAAGAGATTCCACTCTTCACTGTCATTTGAAAGGTTTCAGAAGCCTCTACAGTAATTTAGAAATTTCTGATAGGTGCTGCTGGCTCTGCCCAGCAGTACTGAGGCTTTGGGCTTCCCAGTGGCCTTGGGGCAGCACCACATCCAGGAGATCTCAAGGCACAAACCTTGCAAAAAAAAAACCACATCTGGGACATGGGACAAGGGGAGAGGAGAACAAGTGGGCTCAGAAATTTCTTAAACGTGTACATATGTCCTTTCTGGACAGCTATGATCTTCTTCCTTAAGTTCATCAAGTTTCATGTTAGAGCTTCATGCTTCTCATTTCCCCAAGGCAGTGTGGAGGAGCTGGGTCTCAGTCCCACCCTCTCCTCGTGTGCCTGAGCTGGACCAAGGTGCTGGGAAAAGGAGCCTCTCTGCTTGAATTATCCTGTGACATTACAAGCTTTGACAAGAAATCTCCAACTCCTACCCAGCCCATTATGTGGCCAAATATATGTCTTAGGCAGAAAGCATTTGGTTACCTAAACCCATTCCATTTGGCATAGGTGTTTTGACATAGGAAACATATTTTCAATTCTATATTTTATGTCGACGAGGAAGCACGTAAAAACTTTTCAGCAACATAATACCCTAAAAAACTAAAGGCCTCAGTTTTGCCCTGCCTCTGTTCCTCTACACGTCTTGTATATTTGCACATTTGGATATGATGACAATTAGTTTGTGCTACGGGACTGGATTGATTTCACTTTCTGGGTCTCGTCCAGCTAAAACGTTACAGGTTCAAATACAGAAGCCTCTGGTTAATGAACTCCAGAAAGTGTAAAATACTGAGGCCCTGGAGTTACACGATCACCCTTCTAACAGAAGCACTAATATCTAACAAGGCAAGCTACTGTTCTGCCCCTTAGAAGAAGCTCATAAAAAGTAGGTTTAATTTGTCTGGGAAAAATAGACTTTAAAAAAGTGGTCTAAGTTCCCTGGTGGAAAAACATGCTTCTATTATGAAGCCTTCCCACCAAATGTCTTGGAAATTAGGCAAAGTTAACATGTCCAGTTGGAGCTGAGCCAGGAAATGAACAGTGGATGTTCTCTTGTAAAAATCCTGAAAGCTGCAAGTAACCCATAAACAGTTTGCAGAGTGAGTCAAAATGGACCATTTTATGTTCCCTAATGGAAATACAGCTTATTTGTACATGGATTCAAAGTAACAATGTGATGTCATCAAATGATTTAAGGTCAGAAGCATAGCAAGAGTCAATATACAGTGGTGAATGGAAACATCCTATTCTTCCTGAAATATTTTAAAGGAACCACCAACACTGGGGTTTGTCTTGGCCCTTTGGAGCTGGTACAGGAAAACCTCAGCAGCTCTATTCCTGGAACTGCAAGGTGGGAAGTTTACTGTTACCATCAATCTAAGGAGGGCTTTCAGGAATATTAGCAAAGTTTGCATTTGGTTCAGAAAGCAGAGACTTTTCCTAAAGAAAAGCTCACCTTAGGCTGGTGTGGCCAAATAACCAGCTGCGTTCAGTATTATCTCCAGAATTAACACCCAGGGTTGCAGATCAGATTCAAAGCACAAACAGCTTGGAATCAGGTATCCCAGTTCACAGATTTGCTGCAGAAAAAGAGGACACCTGAAAAAGTGTCCCCTGAGGACTAAGTTTCCTCCAAAGTAAGGGGAGCTGGGATGTCCCCCAACCTTTGACTATACAGCCAGAGGCCCTTTCCTTGCATTCTGAAATGTGAGATTTGATCCCTTCTTTCACAATATGATTTTAATTTGTCAAGTGGTTTTGAGCCTGTGGCAGAAAAACACGAAAGCTGAAATGTTATCCAGCACTGATACAGAGTTTTTCCAAAGCTTTAGAACTAGATGAGCCAGGAACAGTCCTTCCATGTTTCTTCCAAAGGCAGAACAGAGCAGTGGAAGGTTCACATGAGGTGCTTGCAAGAAGGTAAAGAAGAAAAATTGTGCCTAGGTAATGTAAGTCCTACAGAAAGCAGCCAAAGCTTGTTCAAAGCAGTTATCTGTGAACTGTCAGAAGAATCCTCAAAGCTGAAGTTTCACTAAATGACACATTTTCCCCCCTCAAACTATTTTAGCAAAGAATGCTTCCTTCGTAGCTTCCTGTGACAAAGTCTGACTGTGACTCTTGAGTAATTTCTGATATTTATCTTATGTCACTTTGTTGATTGCTGTCATACTGATTCCTATGGTAACAAACACATCATGTACAGGAGGGATGTCTGTCTTCAATCCTAAGATTTACCATTCAGTTAGAATCCTAATGAAAACAGCTCTCACTCAACTGCTAATGGGAATAAGCAATTCAGAATTAATCTCAAATTAAGGATGAGTTTTGGAAGCCAAACTGATATTTGACCTATAGGTCCTGGTCTCTGTAGGAACATTAAAAGCCTCATCATAAATGGTCTGGATGACAAGAGGGGAGAAACTGAGAATATAAGTAATTAATATAAAAGAATAATTAAATAACCAAACTCAAGAGACATACAGGGAGCACAGAGCTCACTCAGGTATCTCTCCAGGACTGCATTGCTCTGTCAGACCCAGCTGGATTTCCTTCACAGATGTTTTCCTACATGGTTTGTGGAAGTGAGTAGGATGATCATGATTTTTACAGACATATGCAGGCAAAGCAAATGACATGAGATTACTGAGGTGAGCTGGAGGTAGACAGCAGAATATAGTTGATTTCAGCTCCCTGGCCTCCAGCTCATGGGTCTTTTCTTACTCCATGGACTGTATGGTCTGTTTTCTCAGAAAATTTCAGCAATAAGATGAGAGCTTGCTCTCTGAAAAACATGTAGATCTTCAGCCATATATTGAGAAGTTGTTGGGAAACCTCAACACTCATAATTTCTCATTAAAAATTAAGCCTATGATTTTCAGAGGTTTATTCATTTTGAAGGAAACTTCTAAATCAGTTCTGCTTATTGATAGTTGCAAGCACTCGCTTGTCTTCAATTTTGGCAGGAGGTGAGCTGCAGATTCAGTGGAACAAGCCACTGTTTGATCACCTTTCTGTATTTCATGGCAGCTGCCAGTTAGAAGGTGGGAGAGAGGCATGGATAGGTTAGAACCATATGGTGTACTCTAAAAGTAGATAATTTAGGAAGGACATTTATTTGTATAAAAAATAGTGCCTTCTCTTACCTACCTGTTAGCCCTGGCCCTTTCATGAATCTTGCCCACAGTTGCAAGAAAAGCAAATTGGAATAAAATGAGATGCCAAGAACAGCACTTGCTGGTTGAGAACATTACTGTTTTATTATAGGAAAATACCTGTATCACACTCATAAAGAAACTATTAAAAAATGTAGGTAGGCTACCCTTTTTACCTCCTTCCACATACCCACACCTACACACAAAACCTGCCTTTCTTCTGAGCCCCAGTTTTGGCCAATTTCTTTATGAGGGTTGTGTCTAACCAAGCATCAGGAAAGTCACAGACAAAGAAGGGTATGAGCAGGAGGAATCTTTCTGTTTCCATTATGGCTCCATAAAACTTCAGTCCAAAAGCTGCAGCTTGGGATACAGCGAGGAGTTCTGCATGGGAGATGGAGCTCCTACAAACCCACATCCAGCACCACAGCCAGACTTGTCTCCTTTGGACTTGTCCTGCACCAAATAGATGTTATTCTGAAAGATTTAATTAGATACACACTCAAATGTTGCTGAGAAAGAGAAATTCAAGGGGAGAATTAACAAACTGCCTCTTCCCCTTTTCTGTTGAGCTGTGTGGAGCCGGAGTTGAGCAGAAGCCACTGAGGCTTTAGGAGTTTGAAACTTCTTTTCTTGCAAGTTGACTGAAACCAAATATACTTGATAACAGGGCTGAGTCCTTGTGGGAGCTGAGCTGAGTCTTTCACACATTTCCTCAAGTAGGAAACCACCGTGCAACATTTCAAAGCAGCATCCCTCCCATTTTTCTTCAAAGAGCTCTTCAGTGATTCCCGAGGCTGTGGTTTCCGAGTCCCCCAGGTTGGACCCGGTGCTGGTTCCTCACAGGACACAAGGTCCAGCATCTCTCAGGACCCTCTTTTCCCTGGTTTACAGATCCATACCCCCACCCTGTGGCCTGGAAAGCCAACAGAACTCCCTCACTCCAGTCCTCTTGGGACGTCCAAGCTTAGAGAGAAAGGACCAGGATGGGTCAGAGGCTCTGCATGGAGGGAAGAGGAGGTGATTCACAACTGCTTTACAGGAGCCCTGAGGACAGCAAAACACGGAGCTTGAATCGTTTCCAGGCCCAGTGAAAAATGGAAATTAAATTCTCGGCATCAGGAAAGATCCTCTGGCTTTTCCATCAGAAGGGACAGAGGAATTTAACACCTGGAATTCAGCCAAAGGCTGAGAGATCTCATAACTTCAGTTCTGCACTGGACGGCTTCATTTCACTGCAACATTTTCATCTCCAGTGAGGATATACATGCACTCAGCTCACTGCACATGCAGCTTCCCTACAGCAGCCCCTGATGGAGGGTGAGCACAGCAGCTCTTGAGAATGATTTTGCCTTCAGCCAACCATTTGTTATGCCATTGTAAATCCAGAGAAAGCCCCATGACTTCACTGAACTAGTGGGAAGCCAAAGTAAATACAATGAGTTGTCAAAGGAGTAATATCACGTTGACACTCATGTAACTGAAAGCCTAATTTGCACTATTTTTTAATCATATGGTGTCTTAGATCATTAGGAATGAGATCCTGCAAACACATGTGTGAGTAACTTTCTTCATTTGAGTAGCCCCTGTTCTCTCTGGTTATGTGAAGGGTGCTACTATGCCAGGGACTGCAGCAGAAACCAGCCAATGCTTTGGTTTATTATGCTCATGTGGGAAAATGCTTGCTGGATCAGGGCCTTCTGGTGCTGTCCCCCAAGAACTGATAAAAATAATAGCTGAGAAACCTTTAAAAAGGTTTCTGGCAAAACTGGTAGAGTAGAAAAGCTCATGGTAGGGCTCGTAACAGATTTAAAAATGAGACTGAGTATGCATGAAAGTCTCAGAGTAAGATGAGAAATGAAACTTTTGTCTCCTCTGAACTGTTTGTCATTAAAATAATAGGAAAGTTTGGAAGGAACTTATAATTAAGAAAGATAATCTTCATGCTACTAAAATCTCCCCCCTTGGTCCTCCCTGGGACCCAACAATCAAGATAACCCCTGTCACAGCCACCTCAAGTGCTACAGAGCACAAGTCCTCCCTGCCAGCTGTCCCACACCACAGCCACAAACACGCATCACAACACTGATATTTCAGAAAAATAAAAGATGTTCCATCCAGCCTAAAGAGTGCCACTTGCCCCAGACCCACTGGGAAAGCAGGAGCAAAAGGAGAGAAACTGACAGGAGGAATTGAAAGATGGGATCCTGGTCCCACTGAATTCTGTGGCAACACTCACACCAACTTCTGAGTTGTTGTAGTTTTGCCCCAAATAAGTGACAAGTTTTTCCACAGTGGTGCAGTATGATGGAGGTAAAGCATTGCTTTATATCAGCTCCCTCAACATAAATTGCTCCTGGGTATAGGAACAAGAAGGGAGTTTGCTGGGGGGGTTGTTTTCAGTAAGAAGGTATTCCATATACCTTTAAAAAATACGTTCCAGAGAAAACATAAGGAAATTAAGTTTCAGTATGGCTACAGAGCCATTTCCCCCCTCCACCAGCCCAGATTCACTTAAAGACATAAACCAACATCTCCATATTTCGTTTTGAAGGGTCCTTCCTCCAGCCTTTTAGAAGCAAATTTTCCCCTGCACATAGTTGTAAATAAACAAAGCAACAAACCCAATTGACCACGACTGTTTCTGCAGAGAAAGTTAACGCACACCACTGCCTGGGAATTGTTTTCTAACAGCATAATGGCCAAGAAAGTGCATTTCTTATTTGCCCCTGTCTACTTTCATGAAGTTTCCTGCAGGTCAGAAGGCACACGAGCTAAGGTCAACCCCTAGGGTGTACAATTTGCAGCACAGTGCCTTCATTGCAGAGCTTCCCTGCCACAAGGAGCAAATATGTTTTCCTTGGCCAGAGGAACCGCACGAAATAAATTATTCTGCAGCCAGTCTGACAGAGCTGGGCATGGGGTACAGAGAACTGGACAACTTCCCAGTGGCCTCTTGCCTAGAATTTGTTCTGAATGCATGAAGCTGAGCAGGATTAGCAAAAGACAGATGTGGAGAGCGCGTATTAATTCCCAATTCAAGTTTATCTCTTCCCGTCACAAAAGGACAATGTGTTGCTTCAGCCAAGCTCGTTTAGCAGAACTCAATGTGACTCCTACCAGAGCTGGAAATCTCACATGCATTTATCTTAACATGTTTAAGATGGCTGCTCTCAAACCTTGGGTCTTATCACATATTTCACGGCTGTACAGCAAGACTCTCAGGTTCAGCTCAGTCCTGGAGGAACTCGATCAAATCCATGTGTGCAGGTTGCTTGGAAATGATGTGAGAGTGTGAACCTCCTGGCAAGGGCAATCATCTGAGAAAGGGGGAAAAAACAAACTAGGTATGATGTTCCTTGTGCTATCAAATACCTTTCCATTTTGAACAGGAAAAAACCCAACCCAACAAACAAAAAAAACCAACCAAAAAGCAAACACCAAAAAGAAAAAAAACAAACAATAATCAAACAAACAAAACAATAACAACCCTCCCCCAAACAAAGAGATAAACCCCCCAAAACCCCAAAACAACCAAAACCCAATCCTTAGCTTTTGCTTTTAGATATTAAAGGTCAGATTAAAAAAAGTATTTTGGCATCTAATACTTAGTGAAGTCATGGGCAACCAATGTGAAAAAAAGCCCAGCAAGAAGAATTTACATTTTTTTGTTTTTTTAAATACGATTGTGTATGATCAGATAAGTAAATATTGTGTTTGCTTCTGTTCTATTTTACTCTAGTCATGAACCTGTCCTGCTCCTATTAGGACAGCATCTGATTTTGCTCCCTCATGCCCACGTCTCCAAAATCTTTGACATATCTATGGTTATATGCCCCCACTTAATAAAAGCAAGGAAGATAGGGCAGGAGCTTTACACTTCTCTCTGTCTCACAGATATATTAATAGGATTTTACTAAATCCACATTAGCAGCTCTTGAGTTTCCTAAAACAAGAAAAACTGAATAGTTAGCTGAATTCCTGGAGAATCAGTGGTTCAGACAGACACTCTGATTTTTACATTGGGAAAGCACTCTGGCATCTCTCTTTCTCCAAGTTATTCCGTGCACTTACTGAAACGGAAAATGGTATCATATGGGAAAAATCACTTCCAGAAGTTTTTTCTTCACCAGGTCATACAGTAGCTGCTTGGAAGGACAAATCCAGATCAGAGGCAATGCAAGGTGGCAGGTTCAGAGACTGAAATTTTGACTGCCTTGCTTTGCTGGTTTTTTTTCTCTTCCTGAAAAGTGAACATTTTAAAACAGCTGCATCCCACATTTTATATAACAAAGTAGGAAATGCACTCCTTTCAATATTTAAATCTGCACATCTGAGAACTAATACAGCAAGAATTTATCAACTGTGATAAGGTGAAACCTACATTATTGAAAGTGAAAGGAAGGAAATAATATTATAGTCCTGGTGAATATTTCAGTGTTTTTTTTTCAGAATGTCTGCTTTTTACTTCGTCTTGAACATCCATACGAAATAATTGGGAAGTCACAGCACAGCAAATATCTCCTGCTGCTTGATGGACATACCTGGGATATTATTGGATAGTTGGGTGGATAATAGTGTGAAATAAGCCTATAAAAACCAACAGCCTTCAGAGTTAATATTTTTTCAGAGTATAGTTAAGTTACTATGACACATCTGTCATAACTCTTATGAGAAGCTTCATAATATGTCTGATCTTATATACTCAGAGCTGTAATGAATCTCTTGAACTGCAGTAGACCTATGGAAACTGAATATGCACAGGTCAATGGCAATATACTTTCTAGTGTCAATAGAGTGTACAGTTACAATGGGAGCCTGTAATAATGCCAAGGTCTCTTCTTTTTCTAAAGGATCTTCTTTTCCACCTGTGCACTGTCTCTGAAAGCTTTGCAGTTCAGTTTTTCTGGAGAAGACGAGCATGGAGGTGGGATTCTGGCATCATGCTGTGTGCTGCCACAGCACAGTGCTCTCAGCCTGCTAAAAATCCTGATTCCTGCATGTATCAAACCCAAAAGAAACTGAAAACACTTGGAGAAGGAAGGGACAGCATCAGAGTCCCGGGAAGCAGATGAATGTTTCCATGTACTGGACGGGACAGTGAGGTAAGAATTTCCAGCCTGAAAGACAGTCCTACCACTACATTTTAGCTAAAAATGCTCAAAGTGAAGGTAAAAAAATAGTGCCAGCATCTCGTTTTCCATAGCTGACAAGGAAAAAAAAATAATCTTTTGTCAGCCTGCCTTAAGTCTTAGCTGGGGTGTCCCAGCAGAGTGCAGTGAGAGGTGAGGCAGGGGGGATGCAGAGAAGCCAGGCAGGTTCCCTGGCTCCATGTTGTCCTGTGAAAAACACTTACTACTAAAGCTAGAGTTTCTAGCTGAAAATGAATTTGCATTATTAAATTTTATTATAAACTAGCAGGGGTTCCATAAAAAGTTGAAGAAATAAGTCCCAGAGGTCAGTTATAGACGTCCAGGATGCTTCAAGAGATGGTTTTATGCTGAATTCCTGAGGTGATTTATCTGAGCACTGGTAGGATAACTTCTGCTGTGTGACAAAGATTCAGTTCCCTCCTTCTGCATCTCCCATCAGTGGTTTTTTCTAGAGTTCCCCTAAGCAAAACAATAATTGCAGTCCAGTTTTGGAAGGGAGAATTTTCTGTCCTCAAGGTCTGGTACACCTGGGCCTCAGACACCCGAAGCTCTGGGAATCCCATTCAATCCAGTGCAACGTGTGAAATTTGGAAGTCTTAATTCTCACTAAAAAACTATGGGTCTGGGCTGGCTTTGCTTTTTTATCCACATAAAAGGAGCAGAATCTAAGGTAGCAGCCAGCTACTGGAATTACTCCTGTGTTAAAAGGAACAGAGGCTGAGCCTTGAAATGTGGTGGGTTCCTGGACACTTCAAGACCCAGCAGTACTTTATGGGTAACTGTGATTAATTCTTGCAGCTTTTAAGTCAAGTTGTCTCACAGACACTAAGCTCTGCTTCACGTTAAGTGTTGATTTCCAGGGTCTTGGCTGAGCTCAGTGAGGAGATGGGATTTATTTCCAAGGAACAAACTGAGCTCTAGATTCTGCTTTCAAAGAAACCCAGAGGTATCCGGACTCAGAATACTGCTTCAAACCCAAACTATTCTCCCTGGCTTGGACAAAAAAACAAAACCCAACTGAAGTTTGCTCAAACAGTTTAAAAGACAGAAGGAGAGAAGCTGAGACAAATTCTGAATTCTCACTTTTCAGCACTGAAACATCTACCAGGGTTCCTTTTTGATGGAGAAATTTCCCAGTGTTGAGTGCTTTTAGGGGGCACCTAAAAGGTGGAGCAGACACCTAATCACAGAGCTAGAGGGGCAGTTTTTCAGACTTCCAGCACCTTTCCCTGCACACAGCAGAGACCTCCAGAGCCTCTTCTTCACGTGGCTGAGGATAGAAATGTTCCGTACAGCCCCGAGCTTAGAGCTAAAAGGTTTCATGACAAGGCAGGCTTCCACCTGGAGGCTCTTCTTTTAAAATGAAACGAAATCGAAGGGAATCAAATTAAACCAAATCAAATCCTCCATTCCAGCCTCCTGATAGTGGTGCTAAAAGGTTAACTTCCAAAAGAGAATTGCTCTCGGGCCGATCCTGTGGCGGCTCTGTGGTTTCCGCCTATATAAATTTGATAATATTTTACAAATGCAGTATATGAAATATATTCTTAACATGTGTTTAATACATTTACAATCTATTAAAATGAAAAACAGAATACGCTTCAAATACTGCTTGGGTCTTTGCTTAATGCAGTATGTCTGGAACATGTTAAACATTATTTTAGAGGTAATTGAAACATTTCACACACATTCACCCCGTGTACTGGATGCGTGTCCTGCGTGCACTTTGGGGCCAAATCTTGCCCCAAGCACACAGCCTGGAACTCCAGGCTGAGGACTGAGAGTTTTTCCCTGCCTGCAGTGGTGCTCAGGTCCCCGTGGCTCTCCTCAGAAAGCAAAATTCCTCCCCTCCTTTGCCCCAGTGGAACACAACCCAGGGGTCCTCATAGTGCAGGTCTCTCCCGACTTCATTTTTGCTAAATAAATTAGATCCAACTTTACTCTGGGCAACGGGTTACCAAGTTACAGGGTATTATTTCAGCACATAGCCTGTCAAAGCAGCCATTAAATACTTCTCAAATGAATATTTATGTAAATACACATGGTACGGGAATATTTGTCTAAGTATTTGCTTAGTTTCACAACATGTTCCTCTCACTCATGCCAATGTTCCCAAAAAAAGTGAACAAGGTGTATAGAATAATGAAGGGGAGAAATCCTGGTTCTTGCTCCAATAAATGGCCACAAAGACTCAATTATGGTCTTTTCCTCATTATCTCTATCTAGCCATTTCATGTCCCTGGACAAGACAGGCTGATGAACAGATTATACACAGCTATTTAAGGTGACAGAGTGGCTACCAGTGCTCCCAAGAAGCAGTACAGTTTAAGGGAGAAGAGGGAAAAATGGGGTCTACTTCCATCTTGGAAACAAAACTGTGATGTGGCCACACATCTGATGTCTCTATGCCATTTTCTTTTCATTCTCTGACTGTGCAGAGTAGATGGCTGGGAACCTGCACTTAACTCACTACAGATTTTAATGTTTTTCCATTCTTTAAAGCTAAATCAACAAATTGTGTAATAAATACTGGAGGAGATAGTAGTTACACTTCTTGCTGGCTGTCAGAAAAGATGTACTTCGAGCTGAGATTTGCTGCTTGGAAGAAAGCCATCTGTGTACAATCTAAGGCTAAAAAATCAGGGTTTTCTTCTCTCACAGATGGATTTTTAACTTGGGATACAACATCTTTGGAGCCAGGAAAGCAAATTAATTTTGGAAAGAAAATATGAAAGATGAAAAGGGAGAAGATCTCTATGCTCATGAAAACAAGATAACAGCAATACTCAGTGGTTTTCTGTCTCACTCTTATTTGGCAGTCTCATACAATATAGACCTTGATATCTCAACTTCTTTTTCCCAGTAGAGCCTTTACTCTTATCTACTGCCTCCTCCCTTTTTAATCCTTCTAAAATCCTTTCCCTTCACCAAGTAATGTGGGCAGATATAAATTGTCTTGGTGGTGTGGACTACAAGCTATTTTTCATTTCAGCTTTGGTTGAGACACAAATTTTAGCTGTGAGCCACTAGAATAGAAAAAAAAAAATCAAAGCTTAAAATAGACTAAATTAGGTCTTATTAGAGTGGTTTCTGGATGTTTAATAATTTCTGTATGATCCTTTTCCTTCAGTGGGTTCTTAGTACACACATTCAGATAAGATGTTCCTTGAAATGAATACATAGCAGAAAGTAGAAAAGTCATTTTCTACGGACAGCTCAAGCCAAAGAGTGTATTTTTAATGTATTATATTACTGTCCCACTTTGCATTTGGACTCTATCTCAGGCAAGGAGCTAATGTCAAGGAGAGACTGTACACTGTAATCCAATTTCTTCAAAGGAAAGAACTTTTTATCCCAAAGCAATGTTGTGTAGTTATTTTTTAAAGTAAGAATTAGTCCACATTATTTATTTATAAACAAATAAACCCTCCTCTCCTCTACAGCTGTATTAATGTGCTCTATTCATGCAGTTGGATGCTCTAAGACATTTTGTAGGAAATTTACCCGAGACAGGGCTGCAGGCAAGTAGCAGATATTATGAAAGGTTCTTGCTAAAAGGAGATGAGTAATTTTAGTCATGAATGTCCCAGGAACCTCACCTAGACTTGAAGGACCATCTCAATGACAAGGGCACCTCGACCATATTCTGAACACCTCCATAAAGCTCTTATCTGAGATGTCATTCACGTTCACAGTAGATCTGACATGTAAGTGATGTCATTGATACTGAATAAACCAATATATCAATCAAGCAATGAGCTGGAAGAAGCCAACATGGCAAAAGTCACAGTGCTAAACTTCTCTGGGCTGTGCACCAAACATTTCCCTGTCCAGAGACACTGAAGCAAAAGTCTAGGCTAACAGAAAATGGAGCACAAATTTACAGTGATCACTTCTGTGCTTTGTCCTGAGAGGAAGTGAAATCTGAAAAGGGCCACAGCTGTTTTATAGGATGGCTTAGGAGTAATTTCTGGATAATGCACATTATTAACTCTTTCTGCTTGGGTTAAAGACTACTTCTGTAGCCTCCAATTCTCTGAAAGGTTTTCCCGAGCATTTTTCAACATTCTCTGAGGCTAAAGAAGGGCAAAACCTACCTAATTTAATTTGCTTCTTGTTTTGAAATACTCAGTATTCACACCACTGTGAAATGGAGACATGACCAGCAAAGAATTTTGGTTTATGTGCCTTGCATTTTTGGCAAGTCAGGTTTTATTTCTTGCCTCCTCCCTTTCCTTTCATCTCTTCTTCTCCTCCTTCAACCCACACCATCCAAACCCAATGTGCCCTTTTCTAGCACAGGAGCCTAAAGGAAAGTTTGCAGATTACAAATTTGAATAAACTTCGTTTCAACAGTAAACAAGCAAAAACTGACCACATTGGTGTCAAGTTCCTGAGGAATATTAGGCCTGACGTAGGCTGGGGTTTTTCTTTGGACTTCTGCTTGCTTGCTGTGTTCCAGGAATCCATTTTTATAGTAGGTCTTTTTCTTTTTTTTTCTTTTTTCTTCTTAATTAATTGAAAACTTGATGTGATTTCTCAAATACACTATGAAATGACATGGGCAGAAGCAGTAACCTGGCTGGTCTGCCTGAACCCATGTCTTGAACAGAAAAGTCTATCTCAAATATTTATTTTTCATAATGTAAGAAGAGGTGCTAAACACTGCCCATGGCTGGTGGATCATAGTGACTGCTAATCATATATAAAAGAATCTACCTGGGTATTTTATTATTTTATTTTTTCAACATTTGGTCCTGTTGAGTTCTGAAAAAGTACACTTTGTGTCTGAATAACAACCAGACATGCATCTGCTTTGCAAAGCAATGAAGAAATTTCCACATGAAAAGTAAAGAGAGCTGCCAGTGCAGGAATTATGTAGCTCAGGCAGAACTTATTAACCACAAGGCATTTCTGAAATATCAACCAGATTCTTTATCCTCTGCTGAGTTTTAATTTCATATATGAATCAGCTCCAGCAATTTTCAAATCAAAGACTGCCAGAAGAGGGACAGGAGGCAGGAGTCATCAGGTGAAAGAAATGGGCAAAGGCTGATTTTGTATAAGATGCAGAAAGGAGGAGATAAAATAGGAGATTCAGAGAAAATTATTGGTCTTAAAAAAGGAGTGAGATTATGAAAAACTAAGAAGCCTCAAGATTTTTTTCAGAGAAGTGTTTCAAATAAAGGAGTGGCTGAACCGCAAAGAAATCTGACTGCCCACATTTTCCAGTGAGTGTCTTTTGGAAAACAGGTGACTTTGCTGGTGTGGAATGAGAGGCTTTAAAAATCTGTTCAATTGCTGAATCTAAAATAAAGCTCAATCAGGACATGGGGGGCTTGAGTACCTCCCTCTACTCAAAGGTTCAGCTTCCGAAATCTTCCCACAGTACAATTAACTTCAGCAGACCCCGAATAAAACTGTTATGGTAGAATCCAAATAAATTAGGATTTATGAGCCTAATCCTTCATATTCCACTGAAAATATCTGCTTGGGCCAGTGGTCCATCAGAGGAATGTTGCCTCTTGTGCCCAGTCCAGAGCTCACCCAATGCAACACTGTCCCTTAAGATGAGGGGGACAGGATCAGTGCATGGGTGGATTAAAGCCATTAAAGTAAAAGAGCAGGCAGGAGCTGACAACAACAGGCAGTGCTCAGCAACCAACCTGGGATTTGAGAGATTTGGCAACACATCCATCAGGAGACTTGCCAGCTCTTCAGCCCTGACACAGCAGCCTTCTTGTATTTCAACTGTGATAATTTTTGTAGTCCCGGACAATCTATGCAAAATATGGTTTTGTCAATATCAGGTATTCCTGAAAATATGACAGGAGTTAAATTTATGATAATACCCAGTCATGACAAGTGAGTTCTGAACAGATAAATATGAGAAGGCTGAATAAGCATTGAAGTCATGCTGTCAGGCAGCAAGTGCATTCATTTGATCACTGTGGCCAGAGAAAATAAACAATTCTGAGTGTTAAATACCCTTAATCAACTGATCAAAAATAACATACATATTATATATATGTATATATAATGTATTATATATGTATATATAATAACATATTTCAGTATTTACTACTTCCAATTATTCAGAAATATTTGCCTGAGGTTTTTTTTCCCCCCTCTTCCCAGCATTGCATTATCTTTAAGAAATCTGCAGCTGCTCCACCTAAGGCTGTGGGCTAAGATGGGCTGAGCATGTTTATTTGTACTTAGACTGAAAACCTCCAAAAATAAATTAAAGACCAGGTGTATTGAGAAGTGATGCTAAATGACTCAGGAGGTGGCATCCAGCCCATTGAGTCAATACTGCTCTGGTGATCTGGCACAGAGTGAGGACACAATGTCTTCTGCAAGGCAAGGCATAAACCTTCCAGTTGCTCATACATAATTCAACTGGCTGTTTTCTTTGACTTTTCTTAGGTTCCAGCCTCTAAGCTTGCACTTGAGAAAACGAATCTGGGTTTTCTCAGTAACAGAAGAGGTCTGATGGGAGAAGAAAATACGAGTTGCCTTCAAGCCTCACAACTCAACATTTTGTCAGGGGGCTGAAGAAGATGGCAATGCTGGAACATCTCAACCTGGGTGTTATCTAATTGCAGGTAAGTCTTAAATCTTGAGGACTCGACTGAACTTTTAAGCCTGGATTCACTTTTCCCTGCTGAAGAGCAGGAACTGTCTCTGTCCTTCCCAGTAGGATGCATTTCCCTCCCAGCATTACAATCCTTGCTAGTGGAGGGAACAGAAATTGCAGATGTTCTGCAGCTCCCAAGGTGACTCATGACCACTGCCAATAATGTTTGTTATATTGCTCAGACAAAATAAACAAAATAATCACTGGTTGGCAACCTCCCTTGGCCACCAGGGAAATGGAAGTGTCATCTCTTTTGGTGCTCAAGCTGCAAATGGGCAAATCTCAGCTGAACCCTGGTAGTGAGAGTGACCCCAGCCACTCCAGCAGCCAGGAACAGAACCACCTTGAGGCCAGGCCAACACTCATCTCACACCCAAAACCTAAAGATCAGTAGATTGGATGCTGTGAGAGCAGCTTTGGCATTTCACTTTCCTGAATGAACCAGCCTTTCAAGGTGACTGTGTCACCCAAATCCATCTGGCAGGGACGTGGTGACAGTCACCCCACTGCCAGCTGGACAGCCCTGGGGGGGTCTAGGACAAACACCTCCTGTGATGGCAGTGATGTTTCATGGCAGCCCAGCTCCATGGCTCTATGAACCTATTGTTGTATCATTCCCAGCAGCATAAATCAGTGTGTGTTGAGAGAACAAAGTTGGTTAGCAGGGTCCTGGTCCTTTCCAAGTTTCATGGCTAGTTAGCTGCATATTACTTCCCAAAATGCTCCTATCTTTATGCTTTTAGAAAACATGCCTGGCTCCTAAAGAAGTTTCCAGTTTCAGTTCAAGTGACTAATTCTTTTTTTTTTTCTTTTTTCATTTTTTTTCCCCCTCTAAGAAAGTAAAATCTGTGTGCTTTCGTATTAAGCCACTTTATACTTGGCAGGCTTTGAAAAAAGCCCTACTTCAGCAATTTAAGCTTTTCTTCCTGGAGGTACAATACTCAGACACGAGGAAAAGTAAGTCAAGAAGACAAAATAAACATTTTTTTCAGGAAGACTGTAAGCCAACTGGAACTTTCAATGAATGATTGAGAGACTGGTTGCTTTTGATATGTGCAAATACACCCCAGTAATGCATACCCCATGCAGGCAACCACCACATTGCTGCACACTGCAGAGATGTAGAGACACAGAGGGAAAACTCTAATAGATATTGTAGTTTGTCTCCTACAATGGCTTTGAAATACATACACAGCTCAGAAAAGGTTGCACAAGTTCATGAATGATGAAATTTAATCCCTACTGGCCAGACAAAAAGGAAGGAGGGAAATAATCACTGGTTTTCAGTGGTTCATAAAAATGTTCCAGGATGTAGAGTGTTTTACAAAATCCTAAAGCTTGTATTTACTTTCTACTCTCCATTTATCTGCTTAAATAAGAGGATATAAAGATGACTGGATTTAAATTGTGGTCTGATTCACACCAGATTTATTAAATATTAAGGCAGATTCAGAAGTGAGGTAGCTGCCATTCTCTAAGGTGGTTAAAGTGCTGACAGCAGAATACCAATCAGACCCATGGCTCCTGATGATAATTATGCCTTGATCTGTAAACCTGAAATTAGTATATTCAGGATCTTTAGTAGTGTGTTGCACTCTCATATCTTCAGACCAAAGCATTTTTCATTAGCAAAGAGAATCCCAAAGCCTATTTTGAAGACTGCACGACAGTAAATGGTGGGAAATCAGTGAGAAAGTCACTCACAGAGAGAAATAATACTAACAAAACTTGCCAAAGATTTCTGGGCACGTAAGAAATCACTGCCATGAAATGGCACCCTGAGCTGAAGACACCCACATATCTGTCATATGTTTTAGAACTGTTGTACAAACTGACTCATGGGTTTGCTCATGGATTTCAAGGCTGCTTGAAAACAAAAAAAAGCCAAACCTCCCACACTGAGGTGGAAAAAAAGTGCATTTGATCCATGGCACTGCCTGCCTCTACAGGGTTTCTGTATTTAGCACAGCTTCAGGACTGTACCTTCAGGTGATCAGGGAAGGCAGTCTGGGGAGCTCTGGAACTGCTCCAGGTAAGCTCAGACTGGTTTCGTCCATGGGGATGAAGAAAACCATGGGATTAAAACAAATTCCAAAACCTAGGACTCTTCAAAACCAGCTCAATGTCAACAGTCCATTCTTTTACTGCCCCTGTAGGCAGCAGTTTAAGTCACAACAGTGGCAGAACAGTAGAGCAAGAAAGCAAACCATGATAAGATGGAATGGAAACTTGGGCCACAACAGCTGTTCTGATTGCAGGTATCACCTTCTGTATGTTTAATGTCCTTGAATTTTATTCCATGGTCAAGTGACTAATATGGCAAAGAGAAATCAAGCCCAGTTCAACGTGACCTGTGAAACCTTCTCTCTTCAGATGGTCTTACAAATGATCAGAGAAAAAGAAACCTAGCTCTGCATCACTTCTACTCCACTACAACCAAAATTGAAGTTCCAGTTATGCAACAACATAGCATTGTCTCATTTCATTAAGGCCATGGGCTTCTGGAGGTCTTTGGCATGTTATTGTTCTCAATTAACACACTTCTCCTCTTTCTCTCTGGAATCTTTCCCGCTGGTTTGCATTGTAATAATACCTCCAGCTCACAGTCTCCAAGATAGATTTCAGTTTGTGAAGGCAATTTCACTCCATAGCCCACTAAAGACTATTCACAGTCTGCATTCTAACATGCTGCATTAATTAAAAGGAAAATTTGCAGAAACAAACAAACAAGCAACGCTTTCTTTGCTTTTTTCTTAGGAAGTTGCTGTTGTCCACAAAATAAATCTTTACATTAGAAAAAATAGCCAGCAAATGAAGCCAGACAGTAGCTGTGCCTTTTGGCAATGGGAATAATCTAATAAAACATCACCTTTCAAAGACAAAAAGAAAAAAAAAAAAGTTCTCTGGACACTTGGTAACGTCACCTCAGCACGAAATATATTCCACTCTTGGTTTGTGTTTTTTGGACCAATGCAGCTTAGGATGGTTGTTATCCCAAGACCATGCCACCAGAGTTGGAATTAATAATATAAACGGTGAGCCCAAGCTTTGATTGACAGCTCTGATTCTCTTAATACCTTCTAGTTGGTCTTCTGCTACGGTCAGAAGTTAAGATTTATTTTGACAAGCTTTCTGCTGGTTATGGAGGCTAGAAGCTTTATACCAGGGTATCCAGTGATTAAATATCTGGCATAGATTATCAAAAACTGTAAGGAAAGGCAAGGAAGGCCTCTTGATGACAAACTAGATCCTGCAGCGCGTCGGACTTGGTTTTAATTAAGTTATTACCTTCCTTAATAGGAAGTAGCTGTTCCTTTGTTCTTTTGCAAGTCAGCAGACAGTAACTGAGCGTGGAATGTAAGCAAGTCAATGAAGGGGAGGCTGCCTGGATGGCTCCTTCCATGGCCACGAGCTTGCCCTGCTCAGGTACCTGCTGGTTTCTGTTTCACCCGCTGGCGACCGCCTCTGCGGCCAGCGGCACGGGACTGCTGGGGTGACAGTGTCATGGCTCAGGCAGATAAACTCTGTGAGGGTCAAAACGAGTAATTCAGGATTAAGAGGAGAGCTCCTGGGCTTAATCAGTAGATTCAGAGTAATTAAAGGCAGAAAGGTCTAAGAGTCAACCCCTTTATTTCCCAGGGCGGTTGTGGGATTGCCTCTGTCGTTCTTTTTCCAGAATGCCTCAGTGTACTGGATGAGTATTTCAAAGATGGTTTCAAAACCAGACCCATGTTCATCTTTTTGATCACCTCAACTATTAATAGTCAGTATTAATAATAGGGAAGGCAAGAAAAATCTATTTTTCCTTTCACTTGCACTCAAAGCGGTACCCTTTGAGTACCGCTACATTCAGCACAGCTCAAAATTCATTATGATTGGATCCAGTTTGGGTCTCATTGATAGAAATTTCAGCCCACAGTAAGTCAGCAATGCCAGCACTAAGAGCAAAAAAAAAGACCTATTAGTTTTCACCTCTAATTTTATAAAAATTAGTCTCGTGTCAGCAGGAAAGACCTGAGGTGCCAAGTCTGTAAGCCAGATTGAAATTAGTAGGGAAATAGGCACATCTGACAGATAGATGCCTTTTTTTTTTTCCTTTAGCCCTCTGGAACATCTTCCCTGGGAATGAAATATTCCCTGTGGAGCAAAAGCTGATACCAAACTCCCTCTGGTCGCTTACTTGCACCTAATGCAGTAATATTATGTGATGTAGGCTAAGCTTATAAAAAAGCCCCACAGAGTACTCCAGAAAACCCCTGCTACTTAGACCACTGATATATAAAAATCAATCAACAGCACCAAAGATCCCACCCCAAACCCTGCTGGGAATGGTTTGTCTGAAAGTGCAGCCAAGCACAGAAGCTACATATGGTCACGGGAATCTCTCATATAGAGGGAGTAGCCACCCCAAACTAACTTCAGACTACACACTTTACAAAGAGGCAATCCCCGTGAAGGGTTTATTAGGAGGAAAAGGGAAAGAAAGAAAAAAAAAAAAGACAAAAAAAAAGACAGAGAATAAGGCTATTTTCAAAAGTCAGTCACTGCTCTCACTCTTCACAAATTACTGAACTTGTGTGCCAGGGTAGCAGAAGTGTTGTAACGTTTAAACAACAGAAATTTCATGTCTTGAAGTAGTGAGAATGGCAAAGTTCATTTCCAATGCAAAGGAATACTGAAGAAATGCACATTCCTGACCATGCAGAGATCAGAGGTACTGAACTGACATCTCACTCAAGACAGGGATGTGCTGCAAAGGTAGCATGGTTCAGAGGAGATCTCCCAGTCAAAACTGGGAAAATGAATAAAAGGCCACGGGAAGGGAAAATTAGAAGTTTTATTTGCTGAGAAAGAATGGGAGTAATTGCTACAATAAAAGTGTAATTTTATTATAATGTTTTTACAGCCATAATAATGATAATGCAATTACCACAACCCACTGTAACACTATTCATCATTGTAAGAATTGGTGTAGATGAGGTGAGCACCAGTGTGTAATGCAAATTTTTCTGCAAACTGTCCTGCTGCTCAGGAAAAAGATGTTCTGAAACCACTCGATTATGCACCTAGACCTGATGGATGGGGTTTTTTTTTTAGTGGACTTGTAAGAATTTTGGGAACTTGAATTGTTCAGTGCAAAGTATTTTAACTGTAAAAATCCAGGTACATCATGGGAGATGTTGGGGGTAGGATTTGTATCCATCAGGAACTTTCCCAGATGGACTTTCTTGTGGCTCAGCTTCACCAAATCACAGCTCCTCTGTATAGCTTCTCCTGCACTCTGCTCTCTGCTTTGTCTTTAGATCCTAGAAAGCATTTCTTTTGCAATAATTTTCATGGACACAAAGCAATGAGTTTTATCACTTATTGGTATGTAACTCCCAGTACAATTAACACTAAGTGATTTATTTTTCATTTTTTTTTATTTACTTAATTCTTTAAGGCACTTTATTGATATTTTACTTGGAGGCTGTTTAATATCCAGGCATTCTTTAGACAATTATGAAGCTTTTGTATAGGAAATGAACACCTAATCCCCAGATCCCATGAGACTATGCACCCTTCTAGAAAGAATATGGTTTTTAAGAAAATCCTTTGCCCTAAGTCTCATAAAACAAAGCAGCTTAGGGATCCTTGCAAGATCAGGGCTGAACTAAACACGCTTAACAAAGTTTCCCTTTGTCAATAGTATTTTGGTGAGGTTCCCTCCTGGAGGATGAGTGTCAGGCTTCAGGCTAATCTCTGTAATTCTTTAACTAGAGATTTGCACATTATTAAGTGGTAGTTTTCTCAGTGGGTGGAAAGCTATCATGCAGTGGAACATTTCTCCCAACGGAAAGCTCAAATGCTTCATTCTTCACTCAAAAGGCCAGTGGTGTGTGTCCCAGCTGAAGGACAATAAAAGGCAAATGAAATCAGAATAAAACCCCTATTGAAATACTTTTATTCACCACCATCTACCCACAGGCTGTAAGCAAGCAAAGATTTCTTAAGTTAGCCCCAACTTCTTTGCTAAGCATTACTCAGTCTCTACAGGTAATTACAGACCCTGGAACAGAACCCAGCCTGCATGGTTACCAATCCCACTCTGGACTACATGGGACACCCCAGAAGTGAGCATGGCCCTGTGCTATAATATTGAAGGAGCCAGCAAACCTCAGGGGCTGTCTCCCTTCATTATCCTCAACAAAGACTCTCTTTTACTGCCTTTTCAACTGAATTCTGATTTTTGTCTACTAGGAGACACGTCACACAGCCTTTTAAATATAGCAAGCTTGTTCCATCAGAAATCTTGTAGGCTTTGGTTAATAGTACCCTTTTAGAGACAGTGAGAAGAAAATCTGTTCACTTTTTGAAACGAGGTACCCAATGTTTAAATGTAAGTTATCTCAGGCCCTTATAAATGACATAGTGTGTACTTATAACAAAGCAGATCCGTGAGTGGCACACCAGCACTACAGCAGTGCCCACTGTGGGAAAAATGAGAAACACACAGGAGTGGCACCTTAAGCTCCACCAGAATTTGCAAGGTGGGCAATCAGAAGGATATTCTCCATGCTCCATGGACGAGTCATTTTGGTGAATGACCTACCCAGCTTTTGGCAAAGCAGGGTGACTGCTCCAAAACAATCTACTCCATTGTAATTTATTTTTAGGATTGCTTCCACATCCAACTTTCACCTTCTTCCTTGAACAAACACAGGGCCAAACTCCCCCGAGGTCTTTACAATGGCTTCTCTGGGTCCCTGTGCAGGCAAACTCCTGTTGTCAGTGAGATTTGAGCCCCAAGCTTCATCTTGAATTCATTTGCGTGTGGCATTTGCATGCTGATTTCTTTGACGCCCTAATGGTTCGATTTCAAAGCCCATCTTTTTCCCTTTTATCTCCAGCTGAATGAGATGTCTCAATAAGCGCCAGATAAAGACGGAAGTCTTTTGTCTGAAATCACAGAGGCATGGCCAGCTGTGATGAAAACTGGCTGAAGTTTCACAGGCTGCTTGTCTGCCTTCAAACTGGAGCTCCAGCTCCTTTCAGTCTGGAGGAACAGAGCAGGGGGAAAAGGCCTTTCTTGTACACATGGTTGCCAAAACAGCTGAGTGTCTTCCAGTGTTTATTTTTCCTTCCAGAAGTTATTTTTGATAAAGGGGTTGGGGGGGGAGCAAAAGGAAAGAGATCAAGAGGGGAGAAAGAACAAGAAAGCAGACACAATAACAGCTAAATCTATGATTTGCATGGTAGGGGCTATTAGATGGTGGGCCATCTTTATACTGAGAGTAGACATTGTCTTTAGCACTTCAGCCTCTGAGTCAGACATTATTCAGTTGTTTAACAGTGGGATGCCCTTGTGCTGTTTCTCTGATTTTATAAAGACTTGCTTTTGTGCTTTTGGGGTAGCTGACCTCTTGAATACAAACAGTCTGGCACTGAAAAATAAAGGCTACTTTTTTCAGACAGTTAACAGGGAGCAAAATTTTATCTGAAAAAGATGCCAGCCTTAAGAATCCGTCATCAGGCCATCAAGATGGCACAAGTAAGAAAGGATTATTACAAACCCGAGGAGTGCATTTTGATTAATACATTTAAGGGCTTCAAGAGATCTACCAAATCTGAAACCTCCTGCACACTATTCAACACTGGTTACATACCAATCCAGTTTGCTCAGGGTGGTGCACTGGAATTGCCAAAAAAAATCTAGATGGTGAGTTTGTTCTTCAAATGGTCTGCCCTGGAGCTAAAGTAAGCTTACGTGTTTTTCATGGAGTTATTGAAAACATATTGAGTTTAAGCTCGAGAGGTCTTGACACATGGAGAACAGTTTAAAACCTGCAAGGCCACGATGCTTGTTAGGATTACACATGGTGGAGGCTGAGCAGCAGTTGCTGATTTTGGTCTCATTACAGCCTGTAGTGCGGTTTGTGCAGATCGTAGCTTGGCACGAGCTCCTCCCCATAAAACCAGGGACTGAAAAGCCACCGGCGCATCTTTGACCACATTTCTGCACAAAGACTTGGGTGTCAACCTGAACTTTAACTGTTCTGCCAAACCAGCACCATTTTATGAGGCTTTCAGGAGAATGACAAGGAAATGCAGCTTCCCCGGAGGAGCTCCAAGGGGTTAAATTCCCTTGGAGAAAGGAAAGTCAGATGGGCTAGTCTCAAATAAGCCGCCCATCTGGGAAATGTCAAGTTTTCTCACAATGTTTTTAAGGGTTTGTAATGTGGCTGATCGTTTGCATGCATGAAAACAGCATGGGAATGCAATATTTCCTACTATATGTGTGGTGGAGCCCTCCAGTCCAGCTGTATTTTGCTTGTCATGTTCTTGAATTCTGACACCATTTAGAACATGCCAGTTACTACCGTAGAAAATGCATTTTCATTCTGTTCCCTGGATGAAAAGCACATTAAGACAGAAGAGAAAAACCAGCAGATTCTGGAGCTATCAGAGAGGTCTCTTATTTATTTATTTTTTAATACCGTATCATTTTTTTTTCATCAGGGGGATGAGTGGCTTGGGGTAAAACTCAGTTTGACACCGTCCTAAAAATGAGAATGTGAAAGTCTGGGCTTGATGCCACAGAGGAAGAGAGAGGATGATGACAACATTACTGTCACTGTATTACCACACGCTGTAAATTAAAGTTAGTGGTAAGCAGTTTAAGCACTATTCCTGTCTGATTCATTATAAAAATGCAGTAGCAAAAAGGCACAAAAGCCTGGTTCTTCGTCCATCTGATATATGATTGGAAAGTTGGGTTCTGTCCTGTCTTGAGGAGAGGTGTGTGTCTTCAGTGTCCCCAGTGGAACAGCAGATGTGTAACCACTGACTCCTGTGGAGAGGACCCCACGTCTGCTGTGCTGGCTGTGGCTGAGGAGAATTGTCACTGAAAGATGTGAGCCAGATCCTCCGTAGGTGTAAACTGGCAAATCCTTAATAAAGTTAATGATTTACTGATTTAGTCCAGCTGAGGTCTGGCACTCTGTGTGTGAGTGTCAAGAAGAGGAACTATTTATTCCTAAGTGAGCTATTAACTTCGGGTCCTTTATGTTCATCTCTGCAGTTAAAATTCCTACTGCATTTCTTCAAAAGAAAAAGGGGTGATATATACATGAGTCATATGGCCACATACCATGCACCATGACCAGCAGAAGCTGTCATTAGGACTTCTCAATAGGCCTATAAAAGCAACTGGATTTTTTTTTCTGTCAAGTCAAGTATAGGCCTTTTGGAGCAAGCCATTACAAAATTTTCATGCAAATCAATGTACCAAAATGTGTTTCTTGGGGGTAAAACAATGCTCAGCATTTCATTCTGATTCAGGCTTGCAAGGATATATATTTTAAATAGAATTACAGGCAACTTTGAAAAGCACAGATCCCACCAAGGAGTAAAAACATTTAACTATCAAATATGAAAACTAAGTTGTCCAAATCTCTCTGCTTCATTTGCATGACACTGCCTGAGGCCCTAGGGTTTGATACCAGCACACCTTTTATTCTGCTTTCCTAAATCTAAACCTCCTGTAGTCCAGGTGACTGCAGCATGTAGGACTAATGGAACCCTTGGAAGGAAGAAGAGTAACAAAGCTGACAGCCCTCACCTCACCCTTGTTTCTGTTCCTGTAATTTATGCACTGATGGTTGCTGCTTCATTTTTACCACATGTGAGGCTAAGAAGGCACAAGAAATGGAAAAGAAAGCATAGGAAACAATGTTGTGTTACTTGTTCAGTGATAAGAAATCCACTCTACTTGGTGGCCACTCCTATTTAATATTTTTTCTTCTCAGATTGCAGGAGAAATCTCATCCAGGTTAGAAAGTACTTGGCTTTTCCCTCCCAGTGACAGGACACAAGGTGTAAACTCTGTGCCTGCTTTAGGGGGTCACAGCACTGTGAGATGTGTGCTGACCACACAGAGACTGCTGGAGAAAGCAACTTCATCAAAAATGGACATTCTCATCTTTAATGTCACCAAGATCCACTGACTGCTGTTCCTTGCTGCAATGATGCAACAGCAGGTTTCTACCAGCTGAGCTCCATGAGAACAGAGTTTGTCTCACTGCCTTGTTTTGTGGCTGGGATGGGCAATTTTAAAGCCATAGACATATTCACGTCCCAGACTCACACCTAATAACTGGGTCATACATCATCATGGCTTCAAACAAAACAAATGCATGCAAAAGCAGCAAGACAGACCTATTACTAATCCCCCAAAAGATTTGCACAATCAGATACTTCCAAGAAACAGGACTATTTCCTGAAGTTATCACTCACATGTTAAATGAGATTTTTCCAAATACGCTGGCTGGAATATTATTCTTGGTGACTTGCAGTTGCTGCTGAGTCACCTCGTAACAATCACAAGAACAATGAGACTGTAACTGATCCCAACGAGCCAAAATTTTAATCTGAGGAGACTTCTTTATTAAAAGAAGTTGCTGATGATTCCAGTGATATAGAAGCAAGCAAAATCTTTGCTCTTAGTACCTTTAACCCTAAAGATGTAAGAATGCCTAACCAAAATTATTACTTAGAATTCTTACCCATAAAATGTCACTTTTGGTTAGTCAAAACCATTTACAAATTTGAGTCAATCAGAAAGATTAAACAAATGTTAAAACCCTAAAATTTTTATCTTAATGCTTACAGACTAAGTGACTGAAGCTTTAAAATTATATTAAAGCCAGAAAATATTTTCCCCTGTTGTGGACACTGGAACACCTCCTACTTCAGTTTGCTGGTTAGCTTTTATTTATTGCTTTGGTGCTTATAGGCAGACTGGGCTGGAAAAGCAACCCAGATACAAGCTGTGAAAACTGCCTTCATTTAACGCCCATGTCAACATTTCAAAACTTCAGATAAGCTTCTAGCTACCTGAAAACAAAAAGTAGATGGAAATGATGAAAAAATATTATTTTTAATTCTGGAAAGTTGCTAACTTTTTGCTGTGCTGGTGAATGATTTTGTCCAGAGAAAACAAAGCCAGCCTCACTGGATATGAACTTTTCTTACTTTATCTTTTGTGTGTGTGTGTCAATATCACCGTGAAGACAACCAGACATGGCCATGCACACTGCAAGTACAAGCCACACACAAACAGTGCCATAAAACCCAGCAGCAATTAGAAGCAGAACATTCTGGTGAAGCTAAAATTAGAAAATGATTATTCAAAACTTGTGCTAGTTCCAGTTCTTAAAGCCGATTCTACTCGGAACTGTGCTGTTACGAACACTTGGCCAGGATTAATAAATCGTCTATTTTCCTGAGATTTTATTTCATCCAATGCAATTTGACAAACTCCTATGGAATGTTTAACACGGCATCGCTCTTATCTAGCAGCCCGGCGTGAGGCAGCTTTGTTGGAACCATCTGATATGTTTATTAAAAGCCTCCAGAAGGTCACTCACACTGCAAACTAAGGTCAGCCATAAGAATGTCTGTCTGGAGATGGATGAACTGCTCTGGGCTCCCCCACCTGCCGAAGGCTCTAATGAGCCAGCTGAGAGTTCCTGTCATAGCAAACATATCCCTTCTCCATTAGAACCTCTAGAGCTGCTTGAAAACACGTGAGCACGTAGAGTTTTAGGAGTCGACATTTGACGGTGCTGAAAGAAAGAAAAACAGGCCCGGGGAGAACACTGCCACACAGCTGAAGAGGGGAAAAAAAAAAAGTTTGCCTATCCTCTGGCGAAAGATGTAACGCGTTTCACTCTGAACTCTAGGCACGGATCTTATTTATGTCTCTTAAACCAGATTGCTAGTGAGTGAGAGGGTTTGTTTCTACAAGGATCTGCGGTAATAGTTGGGGAGAGGGAAAAAGGCTCAGGTGCAGACAGGCCCCGGAAAACCTTCCACACCGCAGGGCCGCCACCACATCCATAGGGACACCAGGCTCCTTCGGCTTTGTATCCTGGGGAAAAGAGCCCGAATTCAGGAAATCGGATGCGCAGAGTGTCAGAGGGAGTTGTCTTGTCTACGAGAGAACTATTTAAGGGAGAAATATTTCAGAGCCAGCTCGATGTTGGATGATGGCGGGAGGGTGCAGCTGCAGCCAGAGGAGCGGTGATGGTCGCAGAGACCACGCGCTCACAGCATGGCTGCCAGACGGTAAAATACAAACGCAGATTATTATATACACACACACACATATATATATATATATTAAACCCGAGGGAATGACAGTAGAACGGCGATGTATGGCCCTAAAGCGGGGAGGCCGTTGACCCCCAGGGCTCTCCTCTCACACCGCGGCCTCTGAGGGCCTCGCCCACCGCCCCCAGAGCTCCGCCCCCATTTTCCCCTCAGCGCCTCAGAGCCCGCGCTGCCCTCGTCCCGAACGCTCCTTTCTCTCTTTCTGTCCCTCTGTCCCTTTCTCTCTTTCTCAAATCGATGAAAATCGTTCGAAATGAGGCGGCAAAAAAAAAAAAAAAAAAAAAAAAAAAAAAATAAATAAAAAACCGTATTTATATAAATGTGACCGCCAGGTAGAACCTGGCTCTGCCTCTGAGGCGGCGAAAGGCGAAACGAGCCCAGGGCCCTGGCAGCAGCGGCCCTGCGCTGCCATCTGCAGCCCTCAGCGGGAACCGCTGCCCCGGGGAACGGGGAGACAGCTCGGGAAGAGCAGGGCACGACAGCCCGGGGCGGACAGGGCCCGAGTTGGGCTGGCGAAAAGGGCAGAACTCTTGGTGCCGAGCAGAGCAGCCCCGGGGCCCTGAGGGAGCAGCCCCCGGGGCCCTGAGGGAGCAGCCCCCGGGGCCCTGAGGGAGCAGCCCCCGGGGCCTTTGAGGGAGCAGCCCCCGGGGCCTTTGAGGGAGCAGCCCCCGGGGCCTTTGAGGGAGCAGCCCCCGGGGCCTTTGAGGGAGCAGCCCCCGGGGCCTTTGAGGGAGCAGCCCCCGGGGCCTTTGAGGGAGCAGCCCCCGGGGCCCTGAGGGAGCAGCCCCCGGGGCCCTGAGGGAGCAGCCCCCGGGGCCCTGAGGGAGCAGCCCGAGGCTGCTGTAAAAGAGGCTGCAGGCCCTGATCGATTGCTCCATGCCCAATCCGAGTTGAATACAGAGAATCTTCGATAGATTTAGAACGAAGCAGTTCAGTTGAAAGGCACCTAAACCGTCCCGAGTAATCCTGTGTGCAGTTACAGGATCTTGGCAAGATGTTGTTTTGATGTCTGTTGTCCTGAACTTCCCAGTTTAAAGCTCGGGCACAAAGTGGAGTGAAAGACAGGACAAGGTGAATTTTTTACCTTGAGGACAATCAAACACTGGAATGGTCTCCCAGGGGAAATTGGTACACTCCCCCACTTGAGATTTAAGATTCATCTCAAGGCATCTCAAACTGTAGCATTAGAAGGGTTGTACCAGATGATTCTTGAGCTCCCTTCCAACCTGAAATTCTGTGATACCATGAAAGTTGTTCAAAAGACCTGGGAGATCCTAACTACATAGGAAAACTTTGATCAGGAATGCACTACTGCCTGTCATCCAGGTCAACAGCCAAGCCTTTTCACTTTTGTGATGTTTGGGTTATCCTTTGCTGTGGTTAGTCCCACTCGCTGCTCATGATAAGTTTTGAGAAATGTATATTTGAAATGAGCATGAAGTATCCCTTGGAAATCATAATTGCTGGGAGCTTTTTTTTTTTTTTTTTCGTTCTATTGAAATGGTAATAATAAAAAACTACCTTTCTTCTGAAGGTAGACAGCCTGTGGATCAGGGTCAGCACAATAGCTGGGCATTAGGCAAAAATCTGTACAGTTTTGGTGCCTTGGCTCTGCTATTGTAAACTGTCTGCTTTGCTTCATTTCAAAACACTGGGGTTTCAAATCAATCATAGTTTTCTGTTGGTTGATACTTGTTTGCTCTACTTCTCAGCTTTTAATACTGTCTCAGAAGTCAGTGCCAAGAACTGCATCACATTGATAGGAACAAAACTCTTGCAAATT
Source organism: Phaethornis superciliosus (assembly GCA_023637945.1). Classification (NCBI taxonomy): domain Eukaryota; kingdom Metazoa; phylum Chordata; class Aves; order Apodiformes; family Trochilidae; genus Phaethornis; species Phaethornis superciliosus. Next base: position 10,027,177 of record JAJQWJ010000021.1, on the reverse strand, counting down.
CAAGCTGGCCCTCAAAATCCATTAGTGCCCTAGGAAATTCGGGAGTTGGAACAATCGCAATAGAAAGGTACAGAATTGGTTTACATATGTTGACACCAGGATCTCAGTTGCACCCGTTATGAGAGTAACTGCACTTGGTGATGAGTGAGTGGGTTCTCCAAGGGGGAATGGAAAAATCAGAAATGGACCCTGTGAGGGAGCTATACGCTAAGGTGCTGACAGCTTAATGAATAACTTGACTGTTATGACAGTAGGACACCTTGCAGTTCCAAGAGCAAATATTTGAAATCATATGCAATGCAGGAAATGTATATATGTATGTAGAGAATACATGGCTTACCCATATCACTAACAGATGGTCTATGTTTTCACTTCAGAGGTTTTCTTCTGCACAATCATGAGTTACTGGGGGTGAGAGTGAATCCATAAGTTGCAACTGATGACATAAAATGGAACAGTGTATTAAAGTCCCCTTTTTATGGTGGCCATATGGCTCAGAGGTTTTGGTAACAGCTAATTAAGATATTTGCCTGTAGGCCCCCCCCTATAAACCTACTACTACTACTGCTCCAAAACCTTTAGCCAGCCTATATGCTGAAAAGGTGGCTATTAGGGGATGGTTCTTTAAGGATATAGCTACATTTAAAAAAAAAAAAAAAATTCTGGTCTTCTATGTTGTCATTTACATTCTTCTAAAGCTTCAGTGGGCTATGGAGGCAAAAACGTTTTGTCCAAGTATTTTGCCTAAGACAAGCTTTAGTGGGGCATATTGAAGAGGGGGATTTGTGAGGATCTGGATGTTTCTCTTGCCATTTTTGGGGACCTGAAGACTCTTCCAGGATGATGAATCCTGAGCCTCTCCCACCCTGTCATTCCCTGGCAAGCAGAACCAGGCATCCCTGCAGGAGTAGTCTGAAGGAAAGAAGGTTGCTGCTCCTGCACATAATAATGAAGGAATATAATACTGAGGAAACTTCTGAAGTGAATAGAATTGAATTATTAAATGAAATTCAGAAAAAAACAAAACTGACTACTAAAAAAACCTCCTGCATGAGGCTTCCCTTACAGCAAGCAGCTCATTCCCTGCTCACTACTGTTTCAGCTTTAACTTTCCGATTGTTACACACAGTCCATCTTCTTGGAGTCAACTTTCCAGTCCCACATACAGGATTTGGTAGGGCTCAGTCCTTGGGGAAAGAACAGTCCAACATAAGCATTTCATGTGAGCCTGGCAAGGTAATTGTCTCCTGCAGCTGTCAGGACTAATCACTCAATGAAAACCAGGCCCCAGCATTTGTGGTAGCCTGAGGGCAAGCAAAATATCAATTGGGCTACAAATCAAGAGTGCAGCATCCTCTTGCACCATGAATCAGTTAAATGAGACAAGCAATTCAAGTGCTAAGTCAACATGGTCTGTATAAACAAGAGTTTAAAAACTGGTTCAGTAATTCGCCTCACCTTTTAAAAATAAGGCAGATTAAAAAAAAAAATAAATAAAAAAAAATAAAAAAAGAAGTGCTTGGGTTGGACAAACTGATTCAGATCAAATATCCACAATTCTGACATCCTCACAGAGATTCCAGCTCAGTATCTCATCTGTTTTGGTTGGGAAATGTTAACAAATGTTTTAAGAAAATTTCCTACTTTGTTCTTGTTCATTTAATTGTGGACCTGAAGCGGAATTGTAATACACTGGAAGGCACTTGAAATCTTCTCTCAGTCATCTGAAAGGACACATTGGGTGTCCTTGTGCATGGGTGGGTTGCAGAGTAAAGAAACTGCAATCAGCTTTGCAAAGAAAAGATTTCTAAATAGGCAAATCCATAAGAATACATGGACAGATGAAACTCAGCAATTTTGCCTGAAATTATCCCTCCAGCCCAAATTCCTATTGAAGAACATCAATCCAGACCAGAAGAAAGTTGTCACATAAATCCTGGGAATTAACCTAGAGCAGAGTGATGACCACATGATTGTTGTTTTCTACAAAGGCAGCAGAGAAAAATTCCCAACAGGTTCAGTGGACTTTAGTGGTCATGAAAAGAATAAATGACAAAACAGGCAGTATCTAATTGGGTTCAGCAACCTCCTCTCTGATTACCAATATCTCCTAAATTTGGAGCACTTCTCCTCCAGACACTTTGCAGATGATTCTTGAGGGGAAAAGCATGGGACATACCATGTTTAATGCCACTGTAGAGGAAGCCATTTCAGTACAGCATAGGCAGGCATGACTGAATAAAATTTCAGCTCTGAATGCAGAGTTGGAGGAAAAAAAGATTGATATTAAAAAAGAAAAAAAGTCATACCTGACATATTGTTGTCAGTGTGTGTATGTAGAGCTGGATTAAAAAAAAAAGTTTTAAATATGTATGTTCATGAAAAAAGGTTATGCATATATTGCATTATGCATATATTTTATGGCATAAAAAAGAAAAATGAAGTTTATCTCTAATTTCTCTCATTTCACTTCTCTGGCCTTTGCAGAGAGACTGTCAGATTTCCCAGAATGTCTATCTGAAATGCCTGTATTCCCCTTCCAAAAGCAAGGATTTCACGTGGAAGAGCACATTCTGCTAATATTTACTATGAGGTATGCTTGCGCTCACTTCAACTGTAAAATATGACACCTTGGGCAAAAAAAAAGTAAAAAAAAAAAGAGAAAAAAGGAAAAAAAAGTAAAAAAGAAAAGATAAAGAAAAAAAAGGAAAAAAAAAGGAAAAAAAAAGGAAAAAAAAAGGAAAAAAAAAGGAAAAAAAAAGGAAAAAAAAAAGGAAAAAAAAAAGGAAAAAAAAAAGGAAAAAAAAAAGGAAAAAAAAAAAGGAAAAAAAAAAGGAAAAAAAAAAGGAAAAAAAAAAGGAAAAAAAAAAGGAAAAAAAAAGGAAAAAAAAAGGAAAAAAAAAGGAAAAAAAAAAAGGAAAAAAAAAGGAAAAAAAAAAGGAAAAAAAAAAAGGAAAAAAAAAAGGAAAAAAAAATAAAAAAAAAAGGAAAAAAAAAAGGAAAAAAAAAGGAAAAAAAAAAAAGGAAAAAAAAAAAAAGGAAAAAAAAGGGGAAAAAAAAAAAGGGAAAAAAAAAAAAGGGAAAAAAAAAAAGGGAAAAAAAAAAAAAGGGAAAAAAAAAAAAAGGGAAAAAAAAAAACCGGAAAAAGTCATTCTGTGTGCTTTGCATCATCCACACTAGCAGAAATCTTACATGAAGATCATCTGCCAGGTCTTGAAAATGCAAAACCAGTGCAAGGAAATCAGGCTCTGCTGTGGCAGAATGGGATGGAAAGAGATGTCAGGCAAACATCTATATCAGGAGGGAGGGGAGCTGTGAGGTTACTGCTTGCAGCGTGCTCAGAGTTCTGGGAAGGGGGAAAGGCTCCTCAGAGCCCCATATCTCTGCTGCCTTCCCTCTCCCCCTGCCTGCCACTTCTAGACGTGAGGAACAGACAAAACCTTATCACTGCCAGTGTCTTTAAAGATGCCCACACATGTTCCCTGCAGACCAAAAAAAAGGAGGGGAAAAAAAAAAAATCCATTTTGTCTGGCCAGGTCTCAGTTTTAAGCTTGTCTTATCTTCACACACCCACCAAGCTCCCCACGTGGGAGCAGGGCTATCTCTGCACAGTGTGCAGGGTGAGCTCCAGCTCTCCCTTCTGAGAGCTGATAAGAAGGGATGCATGAATTGCCCTTTTCAGCCAAGCTCACCGTGTGCAGCCAATCTTTATCTCCAGTCTTAAGGAAGGAAAAGCAGAAACCAGTTAAAAGCCTTTCTTTCCTCTATTCTCTGATATTCTATAAGTCACATTGGGAGATTAATATTGCAACCCGGCCCTCCTCCCCCTACCCCCCAAAAAAATCCCTGTTGTGACTAAGCAGGCTGATAAACTTCAAAATAAAAACAGATGTGGCAGGAAGAATGATTTACAGACTCCCCCAGACACTTGAGTTTCTACATAATGCCAGGGTTTGGGGCTTTTCTATGTTACTGTCCACCTAGTATTATTCAGCCCCTATCTACTTCCACATTTGGAGAGGAAGGGAGGTGGGAACAATCCTCAGACCTAGAAACACCAGCACAGGGGCAGCAAAGCATTGCTGGGGGGTGATGGAAGCTGCCAGAGAGACAAAGTGATGCAAAACTCAGAGATGCAAAAGAGGAGGGGAGGAAAAAGTTACATGGGAAGGAAGGAGGAGAAATGAAGAAACATTTCCTAGTGGAAAGTCAATTAAAAAGTGCACTAGACATACTCTTTGGTGGTCAATAGGTAAAAAGTGAATTGAGCTGGGGAAATGAAGATAAGGTGATAACCATTGAAATGGGGGGAAAGAAAAAAAAAAAGAAAAAACGAAAAAAAAAGAAAAAAGAAAGGAAAGAAAAAGGGAAGGGAAAAAGGGAAGGGAAAAAGGGAAGGGAAAAAGGGAAGGGAAAAAGGGAAGGGAAAAAGGGAAGGGAAAAAGGGAAGGGAAAAAGGGAAGGGAAAAAGGGAAGGGAAAAAGGGAAGGGAAAAAGGGAAGGGAAAAAGGGAAGGGAAAAAGGGAAGGGAAAAAGGGAAGGGAAAAAGGGAAGGGAAAAAGGGAAGGGAAAAAGGGAAGGGAAAAAGGGAAGGGAAAAAGGGAAGGGAAAAAGGGAAGGGAAAAAGGAGGAAAGGAAAAAGGAGGAAAGGAAAAAGGAGGAAAGGAAAAAGGAGGAAAGGAAAAAGGAGGAAAGGAAAAAGGAGGAAAGGAAAAAGGAGGAAAGGAAAAAGGAGGAAAGGAAAAAGGAGGAAAGGAAAAAGGAGGAAAGGAAAAAGGAGGAAAGGAAAAAGGAGGAAAGGAAAAAGGAGGAAAGGAAAAAGGAGGAAAGGAAAAAGGAGGAAAGGAAAAAGGAGGAAAGGAAAAAGGAGGAAAGGAAAAAGGAGGAAAGGAAAAAGGAGGAAAGGAAAAAGGAGGAAAGGAAAAAGGAGGAAAGGAAAAAGGAGGAAAGGAAAAAGGAGGAAAGGAAAAAGGAGGAAAGGAAAAAGGAGGAAAGGAAAAAGGAGGAAAGGAAAAAGGAGGAAAGGAAAAAGGAGGAAAGGAAAAAGGAGGAAAGGAAAAAGGAGGAAAGGAAAAAGGAGGAAAGGAAAAAGGAGGAAAGGAAAAAGGAGGAAAGGAAAAAGGAGGAAAGGAAAAAGGAGGAAAGGAAAAAGGAGGAAAGGAAAAAGGAGGAAAGGAAAAAGGAGGAAAGGAAAAAGGAGGAAAGGAAAAAGGAGGAAAGGAAAAAGGAGGAAAGGAAAAAGGAGGAAAGGAAAAAGGAGGAAAAGGAAAAGAAAGAAAAAAGGAAAGGAAAGGAAAGGGAAAAAAAAAGGAAAGGAAAAAAAAAGGAAAGGAAAAAAAAAGGAAAGGAAAAAAAAAGGAAGAAAAAACCCGAAGATGTGAAAGGAAGATAAGTGCTCAGATGCCATCTGAAGAGCACTGAATGCCTCTGAAGTGCCTTCCAGGATCTTCCAGCTATTCCCTTCCAGAGAGGAAAGGGACAGATGAAAATCTCCATAAATGCACATATTTGGGAAAGCTTGGAGCAAAGTCTGAGAGCAGGGAAATGTAGTTCCATGGCACAGATTGAGCTTTACAGCATGTGCTGTTATGTTGTGAGTGACTGGCAGTCTGGGGATACTTTCAGTTTTGAAATTTTAGTTCCTATGCCTTAATTGGGAGCTGATAATACTAATTACTGATCTGTGATCGTTCAAATCTCCATGCAATAATTGGGTCAGCAAATGAGGATGTGCAAATTGTTTGTTTTCCTGCTGCTTTGCTGTGCTCAAGGCCTCGTGGTAATAGAAATCTGCTGATTTTTTTTTTCTTTTAAATTCCATTTCATATGAAGCATCCCCAAAGACACATGCAAGCATCCCTGTCATTGTATGGGGAGGTCACTGATAAATTCAACGTACAAAACCACTTTACAGGACAACATCCAGGAGAGGAGGTGCTTGAACTTGAGGCAATTGCTTGGCATTACTTGCTGGTATCTGGTGCTGGTTCGGATCACATGCTATCTCCATTTCTTTGCTGGCTTTCTAGCATTTCATGCCTGTTTTCACTCAAGTGTTTACTTCTATAAACAGACCTAACCTTAGAAAACAATATAATGACATCCTTCCTGGGGGAGGAGGGGGGGGAGAAGTTTCCTCAAATTACTCAGGAGGGTTTCCGCTGGCTTTTTTATTTCCAATAATCCAAGAGGCAAATGGCCGCTCCTGAACTCTGCCCTCTGCCCTTTTTATTTTGCAACTTGGGCAAAGATCAAGCCCAGAGTCAGAAGTGTCAGCAAAAATGGCTGTGATATGCATGTGCTTTCCTTTATGAAAGTCCTTGTGATTATGTTTACAGAATTCATTATAAACTCAGGATCCAGATTAAAAGCAAATGTCTGAGTGTCCTGTGGGGAGTTGTAGGGCTGAGGATGCAACTTCTGAGAGATGCAGGAGATCAACAAGGGGAGAGGGAGCAGTTGTGTTAAGGGTGGGTTGGGACATGGGGGTCACCAAGGGGACTGGAGCTGAAGGTGGGGAAGAAACAAACAGAAAGGACAAAGTACTGCACATCAGCACCAAGAGAAAAGAGCTCTCCAGAGGGGATACACACTGCAAGTAATACCTGAGCTTGGTAGAATCCTTGGTTAAAAAATCAACAAAAAACAAAATACTGAAGAGGGAAAAAAAAAACCCTCAAACAAAAACTGTGGGGAAATAATGAAAACAAGAAGAAAACAAAAAAACGCAACACCCCTCCCAAATAAAAAAAAAAAAAGAGGGGAAGAAAGTGTGAAAGGGGGGGAAGCAAGGGGGGAAGGGGAAGCCAAGGAAGGGGGGGGGGGGGGAAAGCCAGAAGGGGAAGGGGGGGGGGAAGACAAAAGGGGAAGGGGGGGGGAAGACAAAAGGGGAAGGGGGGGGGAAGACAAAAGGGGAAGGGGGGGGGAAGACAAAAGGGGAAGGGGGGGGAAGACAAAAGGGGAAGGGGGGGGGAAGACAAAAGGGGAAGGGGGGGGAAGACAAAAGGGGAAGGGGGGGGGAAGACAAAAGGGGAAGGGGGGGGAAGACAAAAGGGGAAGGGGGGGGGAAGCCAAAGAGGGAAAGAAAAAAGGAAAAAAAAAAAAAAGGAAAAAGGAAAAAAAAATATGAAAAGGAAAAAAATGAAAAGGAAAAAGAAAAAAAGGAAAAAGAAAAAAAGGAAAAAGAAAAAAAGGAAAAAGAAAAAAAGGAAAAAGAAAAAAAGGAAAAAGAAAAAAAGGAAAAAGAAAAAAAGGAAAAAGAAAAAAAGGAAAAAGAAAAAACGGAAAAAGAAAAAACGGAAAAAGAAAAAACGGAAAAAGAAAAAACGGAAAAAGAAAAAACGGAAAAAGAAAAAACGGAAAAAGAAAAAAAAAAAGGAAAAAGGAAAAAGAAAAAAGGAAAAAGAAAAAAGGAAAAAGAAAAAAGAAAAAAAAAAGAAAAAAAAAGAAAAAAAGGAAAAAGAAAAAAGGAAAAGCAAAATATGAAAAAAGCAAAAAAAGGAAAAAATGAGAAAATGGAAAAAAATGAATGAAAAAAGAACAGACAAAACCCAAAACCTAAACAGCAAAACAAAAGCTTGAAATGAAATGGTCCAAGACAGAGGGAGGTTAGCAGGCCAAGCAACACTATCAACCCTTGGGCTGCTGGGCTCCCTCTGAGCACTTCCCTGCCTGGGCTGTGTGGGACACGCTGGCTCCATGCTGCTCATTCCCTGCTCACTGCCCCATCCCCAAGAGCTGAGTGTGTGCATCCCAGCTTCTGTTCTGACTGCATCCAGGCCTCTGTGCCACACACCCCAAACATTCAGCTAAAATCAAGGGTCTAACACTGATACGTCCTTGTAGATTATCAAATGGCATTTTTCATTTTGAAGAAGGACCTGGGAACACTGGAGAGGCAAATGAGCTAAATAGGTCCTTTTTCTACCCAAAGTTGCATGGTAATTGCTGCTGACAGGACTCCTCTCTAGCAGTGAGGTCTCAGGAAGAACTGGAAACCATCTTGGAGCTGATTAACAGGAGGTGTTATCCCTGACCCCTGTCACAGGGAGACCCTCTCTACATCCAGCATCAGTGACAGGGAAGCAGTGGATTTTAGTTGATTTGGGATAGGATTGGGAGGAAGTGGATGAAAAGTAAATGGTTTTAAGTTAGTTCCTGAAATGACTCCAGATAAACTTGCTTTTTTTGTTACAATTATTTTGAGGCTGTCAGTGCAACTGTTCAGACATTCTTTCGTGACGGCGTTCAGAGAATCAAACTTTTAAAAAACTTTTACTGTGGCTAGAGGGAGAAGTCAGTGGTGAAGGGGGGGGGAATCTACACTGCATGAAATTCTCTGGGACAGTACTGCTCAGGCTAGCCCTGCCTCCCCTGAACACAGCCACGTGTCAGCCTGACATGGGGAACCTTCTGAAGAATCTCTGAATTGCCCTAATTGCTAATTGTTTAAAAAAATAAGAATGCTTCACTACATCTTCACATTCTTCTGCACAGGGACTATTAACTGGTGTGGAACCAAAGTGCCATCTTGCAACACATGATCAGGATTTTCCTTTAAATTGGGCTAAAATTCTCTTCCAGTTTTATACCATTTAGCAACCGTGGCAGAGCCTACACAGCTTTAAACATATTTGATTTCATTTAAGTAAAATGGGCAACTGTATAGCCCCAAGAGTCTCTTTAAGGGTCACTCATCCATCAGGGTAGTGGGCAATGGGCTGCTTGTCCTTTGTGAATTGTTTGCTCTTACAGCACAGCATCTCTCCAGATCTCCCCAGAGCTGCTTTCAAATGGCCAACATTTACCAAGGATATATTCAGATTTCACTTTATCCTGGCTGTCAAACTTTGTGTATTTTTCCAATGTCAAACAGATTTTAAGATGGAGGAAGGAGATAATGTGATGATAAAAAGACTTGACCAATTTAAAGGTAGCTTTTCAAATATTATATACACCACAGGACAATTTACTTTTTGCCAGAAATTTCTGCTGAGTGGTAATGGACCATGTGTACATAGAGTGGGCCAGAAGGAGGCTTTCATAAAGAAAATGCACATGCATGGACACAATCAGCCATGTGGTGCTGGATAATTTTTTTTCTCCAAGGCATATTTTTAGCTTTCTTTTCTATCAGCTTGTAAAACATGATTTTTATTCTTCCTTTAATGGCCTGGGCTAATTACTCCCAGTGACCTTTGACCCTCAAGTGCCTTCATTTATGGTAGCACATTCCTTTCAACAGAAGCATGTTGGCTTGGTTTTACAGGGTGCTGATGTCTGGCCTTGCAGCCCAAACCTCAGCAGTCCTACCACCACTTGCACTGCAGCCTGCTTTGGGGACTCAAAAGCATCATCCTTTCCTAGGCCAGGTTTCTCCTAAACTCTGAAATTTCTGAGTAGAAATAGCAAGGTTTGCTTTTGAGATTAAGATGCTGCCACTGCAGTTTTATCTCGGGCAAAGGCACGTAGATCAATATATGTTTGGAATACCCCGTCAAAAACATCAGAAAAGAGTTCTACAAAATACACAGAAGTAACAGAAAATAAAAGATCCAAGATCCTGGCATATCTGCCACCACCAGCAGCAGAATCCCATGCAAGGATTTAGGTGTGGTCTCATGGTTGGGGCAGTTGGTCAGGTTTTAAAAGATAGGTCTTTCAAATTAACCTCTCCTTCATCTTTGCCAAATGGATTAAAAGTTGAAACTGGAGGTTGCTTACGTAAGTTGAAAAAATCGTGGAACCCCCATATTAGTAAAAAATGGTGAAGAAATCCCCACTCTCTTCAGAAAGATGTGCAAACAAACACATGGCTGAATGAAGAGGGAGGGTGAGCTGAAATGGTTTTTCTGACCCAGATTTTTACATCTAAAATCTTTTGTGATGAGGAGCGATGACATTAAATATGCCAAAGCTACTAAAATGTTATTTCAATGATAGGAATACCTGGTTAAATAGAATATATGAGGATATTGGGCTGTGGGGGAAAAAAAAAAAGTGTCAATCCTTATGTATCCTAAAATAGCAAGGCAAACCAGAAAAAGCACAGAGGAGGAGATTCAATCTATTGAGACAGATTGCTAGAGAATGAGGAGGAAGAGTCATGCTGAAAATGAATGTCTTCCTAGGTGTTTTGCAGTAGTTACATAGTTTTCATGATAAGACTTTAAGCTTTTGGGTTATTTTTCTTGGGTCTTTTAGGTTCTTTTTTCTTCCTCAGCCTCTGCTGCACTAATACAGACTCTCAGAGAAAGACCATTTACTTGCTCTGTTGTCAACGCATCTGGACGTCTTGTCAAAACAATATAATTTTACTTTGTAACTTTTTGACACTGGTATTTATTGCACCTGTCTTTAGTCATGATTTATGACTTGTCTGGTGAGTATTAGTCTACAGCTCCAAGTTTACAATACCAGATAAGTGAAGCATTTGAAGTCCCGAATGGGCTACAGATTTATAGATGTATATTTCTCTCCCCTCCTCCAAAAGGGGAAATTAAGATGAGCATTTGCTCCCTTTTTTCCAGGTGGTAGAAATCCAGATAATCAGAAGTTCTTTGTAGAGAAAGAAAAAAAGAAAAAAGAAAAAGAAATAATAATGCTATTTGCTGCTGTCTCTTCTAGGAATACAGTGAAATGATCTTTGTTAGGGGAGTCAGAGCAGGAGTTTGTATGAATTGATAGCTGGCTATCTATCTGTACAGCATTTTGGCACCAGTTCTGGCCAAACACGTAAAATCTAAACTTCACCTACTTGAGGAACTTTACTGAACAAAATGGGTTTATTCACACACAGTGTTAAGTGTGTCTGTGAAAAGCTGCTGTAGAATGCAAGTCTAAATATTTGATAAAAGCAACAACCTTGCATGGAAAAAAACCACCAATATTTCTTTTGTTTTAGAAAACCCAAATTTGAGGTCTTGACAGTATACCTTCAATATAGAGGATGGCTGAAAGGTGTTTATTATTCTGCTGCTCTTCAAGCAGGTCTTTCAAATTTGCCAGACTTGAAAACAAATCTGGGCTTCCTTCCTAGTCCAGGTTCTTCTCCAATCTGATCTGGGATTGCAGCTGTAACCAGAGTCTGTTGACACAGTTTGGTTGTTGTAATGTAAGAATCTTTCCAGCATATCTCTCATCTAAGCCAAGGCAACATGTGAACGTGTGAACGTCAGATAAACTTGTTTTGTAAACATGTGGCCCCTTTCATTTGTCAAAATTTCATGAAATTCTAAAGGCACTTGAGAGGGTTGGCTGTTGCAATCCCTTAGGGAGAAATGTATCCAGGAGATTCCTGGGCTGATCCTTTGATAGACATTGCATGGAAATCAGGGACTGCACCTTCTGGGGAGCTCTAGAAGGAAAACCCGAGCGTTTCTTTTCCAAGTATTTTTCAGCATTCAAATAATAATTTTCAAAAAAGGGATAAATGGCACAGAAACCCCTCCCTGCCCCAAGTGGTGTTGCAGGGGCAGCCGGTGACTTCCGTAGCAACACGACTCAGGGCTCTGGAGCAGCACGAGTTGCCTCTCTTGCCCCAAACTTTGCACGTTCTCCAGCACTTTGATGGGCTGCCAGGGAAAATATTGGGCAGGCATCAACTGTGTGGTTGCCATGGAGATCTAGTAAGCCGGGGCAGTGGGAGCAGAGATTTCCATCAACAGGACTTTAACAAAAGCCTTGATTCAGGGGCAGGCTCATGGGTGAGATGCTTCTGGGCTTTAGCAGGGTACCCAGAAAATGGTGAATTTACCACTGAGCTTGCTGAGCAATTGCAAATCGTGATTGCTTCAGGGGAGAAAGCACAGCCCTACTTTTCTTTCTGAGTTAAGATTGACCTTTTTAATTCTTCCTTGCCCTTTTTAAAGTGAGAAATAACGAGGCTAGCTCTGCAACAGTAGGAGGGAATTCATTGCCATTTGGAGATACCTGTGTTACAGATTTTGGGACATAGAATCATGCCATCAGTTTTGATACACATCTCACAGAAAACATCACTTGCTTCTTGGAAAGGCAGCAGAAATACCTGATATTGGTGCCAGAGTCTCAGAGATCCTAAAATCTGTGTGCACATAAATCTGATTGTTACTACAATGTACTTTTATCATTAGCCTGTTGGCAATTTGTGCTTGAATGTGCTGAAATAAAGATCTTGACAGGGTAGGCAGCAAATGAAAAGAGCAAAGATACTCCCTTCGTTTCAGCTGTTGTACACAGAATTGCCCAGGGAGTCATATTTGAATTCTAATGTTGATGAGTTCAAAGCAATATTAAACTCATTGAATGCACTCTGAGTTTTTTGGGGACAAACAGCAATTTTGTGGGACAGTTTGCTGTGTGTAACCTAATGGGAATTGGGAGTTGCAAGTCAGAAAAATTAAGAATTTAGTAATTTGGGGACTGAACTTAAGGAAAGTGATGTGCACAGGACTGTTAAATTTAGAAAGAAAAACTAACATCTTATGAATCCCTAAAGGCAGCATGAAAACAATGCAAAATAAGAAGCTTGATTATTTACAGACTTCCATCTAACTAGAAATATATTTTCAGGCACTTAGAGCAATTAAATTATACATCTTGATAAACAAGCACAAATGAAGTGAAATTTTATACTAAGTTTAAATGAAAGTCAGATCCTTCAAGGGCCATCTTAGGAGCATTTGTGAAGCACCAAACACTAATGGTTTATGTTATAACAACCTAAATGCTGGTGCTCTTTCCTAAAAGTCAGTGAGGTTGGTTCTCAGGTTCAGTTACAGCAATGATGAGACAAAAACCAGTCAATCTCTAGTTCTGGCACTCAGCTGAGCTCAGGTGGCAGGAGACACCATCTCTGACCTGCAGGAAGGAAGAACTATCAGAGGAAACAACCATTTCAAGCCCGTGTCAGGGTGATAACAGTTGAAAGGGAAAGCAAACTTTGTCTTTAGTCCTTAGTTTCCAGCAGGGCTCAGACTGTGACCTGCCAGATGGAGAAGTTAGTCCTCAGGTCTGGAATTGGGAAGTCCTCAGTCCTCCCTTAAAGCAGCTGCCAATGGAAACTGTCAATCCAAACCTCCTGGTAGATAAGCTTTGGCTCCAGCTTTACCATGTTCTTTTACATTATCACTGAGATGGGGAAAGAATTTCAAGCCAGAATGCTTGAAATATAATTTAAATTATAGGGAATTTTGCTGTTATCCTCAGAGTGACTGGAATTGATCCAGTGTATGAGGCCTGATGGAGCTTCCAGTGGAATTAAAGCAGAGCATAGAGGACTCTGTGCAGAGTTGGGAGTTACTTCTTTATGCAGCTGACCTGCCTGAAACACAGCTAAAGAGGCAAGCCAGGTAAAAACAAGTGGTGTAAGGAACTGGGAGATGAGGATGCAATCTGTAAGGGAAAGTAAGTCTAAGATTCTCTGGTCTGACTCTGGTTTAAACTCTTCAAATATAACTAGCAAATCTAGAGAAACACTGAGTTATCTAGAGATCCTAAAGCAACCATTTACTCAGACATATCCAGGCTTCATTTAGGAGTTGTGCTAGATACTCAATATAATTAGTCAATTTTCTAGCTTGCGTGGAATAAATTCTTTCAAAGAAAGGTCGAATGGCACTATGACAAACTCTACTGGACCTTCCAATACACATAATCCTGTAACTAAAAGTCAAATACAGCTAAAGAGGCAAGCCAGGTAAAAACAAGTGGTGTAAGGAACTGGGAGATGAGGATGCAATCTGTAAGGGAAAATAAGTCTAAGATTCTCTGGTCTGACTCTGGTTTGTTGATGAGGTGCCTCTAAACAAATTAGGGTTCCACTAACACCACCTTCTTATGGGCAGAACAAATTATGTTAGCACACAGTCCTGCTTCCATGATAGATACTGAATGCAAGTGAATTCTTTTCAAAAAAAATCAAGGAAGAAGGAAGGAAAAATAAAGGAAAAAAAAAAGAAATCCCATTGCTACTCATGCCTGACCAACTAAACCAGTGACTTGCCAAGCCTGTGACATCATCACTGGCAACATACATGATTCAGATTAGAAGTAGCCTGATGACATCACCCTTCCAGTTTCTATCTAACAGATGTTTTCTGTATATTGTGTAATTTTAGATCATTATTCATGGTTTGGTCAGTATAATTCAGGAAGTGAAAAAACTGCCAAGAAAAATTGACCTGGAACTAGTTCAAAGAGACTAAATTATTTTATTGATTAGACTCCTTAGCTTTCATTTTCCAGCAGAGCCATCATGAATCATCGATACACAATAATATCTGAGTAATTTCTCTATGAGCTGAATTAAGTGCTCCAAAACAAGTTAAAGCTTTGAAGGATTAGGCCTTCAAGCTAGTTGAAAACAAGATAGCTAAGATGATTTGCTGGGCAGTCCTGAGAGGGAGCCAGAAGCTATTTACTGAGGCAAGTGGTTTGTTTGAACTGGATTTTTATTTATTTTCATGTTATACTTGTTGACTTCATATCCGTCTTCAGCTCAGCTCAGGGGCTGGGGATGTTTTTCACCATCAGGACCATGGGCCAGAAAGGAAGAACCTTCTGAAAGGGCTCAGCAGGCACAGCCCCAGCCTTGAGATAGAGCCCCAGCAGCCTGTTGGAGGAAGGGGAGGATGGATGGATATGTCTGTAAGGATATATGGAGAGCAGGGGGGTTTGAAAGGCTGAGGAGTCTTTTTAGGATGGAGAGAGAGCAGCTGTGAAGGGGTCTTCATGTAGTTTGGTTTGAGAGGATTTCTAAAATTAGAGCCTCCCTTCTGTTTAGAATGCAGCCTCCTTGTCCTTTGCATGCTGCAAACAACTTGTCAGCATTCATGCAGAGTGTGGCTGCATCCTGGTGTCACCCTGCCATCTGCTTTGGGTGGGAGCTGCATCTCTGCTGTCTGCTGGGGCTGGAAGGGGAAGGGCTGTGCATGGAGCATGTGTTCAGGTGGGGGAAAAGATTCTGCAATATCTGCACAGACATTCTTGCCTGCAACAAGAGCACATGTTCCTCCAAAGCAAATACCTGCTTAACTATCATCTCTATTTATTCCTTATGTTAATGCTTCTTTACCAGCAGGGAAGCCTACTTGCAAGATAATTTCACAATAGTAACATTATATTTAATCAGCCTTTCCAAGCTGGTAACTTTTACTTAAAACTGCTTTACCAGAGATTATTGGCCATGAAAAACTGCTCTGCACTCTCTCACTAATATCACCTTAAACCTAAAAAGGCAAAAAGATTTTTTCCCATTCTAGAAAGTTAGAGCATCTGAGAAAGCCCAATCACAAAGCTCAGTAGTGTCATCAACAAAAAAATGTTTCAGAATTACTCCTCTTAACCCCAGGGAAAGTTAAGATGTAAAGTGTAACAACCTTCAGATTATTTTATTGCCCAGATTTTCATGAAGAGTAATCCTGATGGCCTTACGGTCTGAGGAGACCCTACCTCAGTGGATGTACATCCAATAGAAAAAATATTTTAAAGATTTCTTCTCTATGAATTACTGAGAACCATTTTTAGCTTTTTGGTTATTTGGGGATTTTGTTTGCCAGCTGTTCCCAAAGAAGAAAAAAATTTTCTTCCTTTTTGATTTCAGAAGCCAAATGAAAATAAGTGTAGTGATCAAAATGTAATTCTGTTTTCTTTCAAAACTGGTGCATTAAGTACTTTCCTCAAGCATTTCCAGGCTGGATAGCATCCCTTTCTGAACATCCCACTTCAGGAAGAGAAAAAACACAAAAACCACACTGACATTTTTCTTATCAGTTGTGTTAGGATCAGCACAGGATTTTTGTAGTATTTAACACACCACAGGGAGGAGACAGCATGGATTTGGAGGAGGATGTCTACAGATAAGAAGTTTCCCTTGGCTATGTTTCCCAAACCACGTAAGAGGCTGATGACTATTTGCTTTATCCTTTTCCAATGTTTTGTCTTCATCATCTTAAAAGTAGAAAAGTCACACTTGAAAAAAATGGAGGAAGAGTATTATATATGTTTTCTACATCCCTATATTTGCTGTTACCCAAGTAATTGGAGAAATACTGGCCAGCTGGATTGGCCAAGATGATGTTGCATGGTTCAGCAGGGGCCCTTGAGGACTGGAGCAGAGATGTATTGCTTACAGCTAGAAGGGAGCACTTGGTCTCCTAAAAGCCCTTGGAGTAAGCTGGTTTTTCTTGCCAGTCTGCAACTGATTGAGTCATCACAGGTCAGTGATGACTGTGGATAAATATTTCCTTTGAAGACGTCAGACTT
Organism: Phaethornis superciliosus; assembly: GCA_023637945.1. NCBI lineage: Eukaryota > Metazoa > Chordata > Aves > Apodiformes > Trochilidae > Phaethornis > Phaethornis superciliosus. The sequence continues at coordinate 10,010,932 of JAJQWJ010000021.1, read as the reverse complement.
TAGAAAACAGTACAATAAGTTCCCCCACATTGGGCTGAGTCAAACCAGGAGGACTTCAGTAGGCACAGCTGCTGTGAAAGGAGTATTTGTGGCACCTAAAGTGACACCACCATTTGGAGACCTATGCAAAGGGTCTCAAGACTCATCTTGGGTTTTAATGTTCTGCTCATGAAGGGTATGAATTACTTTTTTTCTCTCCCTGTGCTTTCTCTGTCCCCATCTATCCTTTCCCAAAGAGTCAGAGTCCAGGTAATCAGAACCTCAATGTCTGAAACTTTGAGGAATCTGCTTCATCTGATGTGCAGGAGGTTCAAGGTGGAGGCCACCAACCTTCTAACTGGACTAAAGCTGGTGTAGAGAGAAGCAAAGATGGCATTCAGCCCTCTCTGCAGATCTTCACCTTTGGCAACATCTTGATGCCAAAAAATTTGGCTGTATCCTGTCAACTCGACCTGCTGAATTGATAGCATTCCCAGTGAAAACCTACTGGATTCATTGAAAATATTACAGTGACCATTGTAGAATCCTTAATGTTTGCTGAGGGAATGTATTCCTATGAAGGGAGCTGTCATTCATAGGCAGGGGGGAGATTTGGGAGATGATTCCTCTTCTAATTTCTCTAAATTAACCCCCAAATTCAATATCAAGACTAGTTACAGAGTAAAACAAAATATGAAATGTTGTTTTTCTAGACCTATTTATTTTGCTTGTTAATGGGTTAAAATAGTTCCCAGCTGTGCAAAGTTCTCATTATGTTTATTACTTATAATACACCTCACAATGAGATGATTAATTCAGCACACTTGCAGCCCTTCATTGAATGCTGTTGATGAAGCAATTATGTTAATCCACTTATGTTTGTTTTCTCACTGCTCTGATGGTTGGGACCAATTTCTTTACTGAATAATGATTCATGTACATGTACATGCTACAAGTTTTTTAAACCAAATCCACCACGGACAAACAATGTGAAGGTGAAAATTGCAGATTATTTCTGGTGTATTTTGGATTTCTAAGAAAAGTGCTGGACTTGATTTTCATTCCTCCTGTTTTGGGCCAGCTCCTGGACAGGAGTAACAAATTTGCTGTGTGTTTTAACACTGAAGTGGTGATTTCAGGCCACGTAAAGATCAATCCTTTTGTCTTGAGTTGTGTGGTCTTGTATTGATTATATTCAGTAGTTGATTGGATTTTTTTATTCCCTTAAGGCTGGCTAACAAAGTGATTTTTTTTGGAACTGTTGTACAGATGGATATGCAAGTAACCCAAATATTATGCCATTCAGAGTCAGAAACCTGTTGTTTCCTGAAGGACTGTGACCTCTCAGTGTGACCAGCACCATGACAAATGGCCACTCATTCCCCTCACTTGTTTTAAACCTAGTCTCTAATTTGATATAAACCAGCAGATGACTAGAAAAGGGAAGGATATTCTCCTACTTCGAGATGAAATTATTTTTGTTCGGAACAAAATAGAAATACTGTGGTAGGAGAAATATGTCACGAATTTTTACAGTCTTTGCCTAGCTTACTTGGATGGGGCAGTGCTTCCCAAAGTATATTTGTCAGCTACCTACAAAGACATCTGATGGAAATATTTTCAAGCAGCCAGAAACATCCTGCCCCATTCAATAGCCTCAACTCTCTGGGTGTCCAGGGAACCACCAGAGCTCATTTGTAACAGTTGTCGTTTACTGTTCCGCCAGCTTAGCTGCCCAGGATGGCAACTCCAGGGGAAAGGAAAGGAAAGACTGATCCGAGTGAGACCTCAATAGACTAAACAGTAACCCCACAGCAGTGCCCAGCTTTAGGCTGGCCAAATCATTGGTGGATCTCATGAATAATAGACACCATGAAAAATGCTAACAGACTTCCCACCCATCAGAGGAGCCAAAACCAAAATGCAAAATATGAACACAAGCCAAATCTGCACAGCACTAAGCTATCCCACAGGTCCCTCTGATAACTTTTGATTTCCCCTTTTGGAAAAATGGGATGAAGAAACAGCTTATACAAGCAAAGTAGCAAGTTAGAAGTAAAGATAAAGATAGAAGTAGTGGTATCTTTGAAGGATTTCAATCTTATCAATCTTTTCCTTAGCTTTTGTATTCAAATGTGTATTTCTAACAGCTCTACGGATGCTTTCTGAATATAGACCATCAATAACCACAGCTTTTATTTTGGGAGGTCCATTTCCATAGCAACAGCTCATAAAAGACACTAAATAAACCTTAGATCTCTGCATCTCAGGTTGATAAAGTCTGTATTGGTCGCTGCAATGTGCTGAGGGCTTTGCTGCCACGTGGCCTGTGTCTTTTTTATTATGTACATTCTTGGTGAGTGTTGAAGGGATTGATCCCATTCTGGCATCCAGATTTTCCAACAGATGTGAGGGGGAAAGCTGCAGAGAGTGCGGGAAAGAGTTCCAGGGACCCTGAGAAACAGCCTTTTAGAAAGGTTTGTCAAAGCAGACAAGTAGCATAACAACAATGTAAAAATCCCTTCGCAAAATGGAAGAATCAGTTGCTAAATGATCTAGTAGGGAAAAATGAGTGTGATTGGCAAAGTAATCTGCTACAGAAGCAGAGTTCATCATCATCAGAAGCCTTGAGTTCTCAAGGTCTTCAGGTCAAGAGCAGATACCTTTCTAGTAGTGATGTTCTAGCTAGAAATTACTGGTCTTGGTAAGAGGCAAAAGAATGAAATTGTGTTCTTGATGTCAAGCTACACAACCAGGTGTCACTTTCTAGGTCTAAATTAAATTCATCTCTCAAGAAGTGCCACCGAGATTTAGGGGTTTAATTAAAAGCCAACCTTCTTTCCATATACATGCATTGAGAGAGCCTATTTTTTTCATCAACATTCCTGTTATAAATTTAAAAAAAAAATTAAAGCCTGAAGAACAATTGGCAGCTGTAGGAACATACTTTAACAGTACTGTAATGAATATTTTTTTTATTCTTTCCCATTCTTCCAAAAAATAGCATCATCTGGTCTTTCTAGTAGCACCATGGCTTTAAGATAAACCACAGGACAGCATCACTTCTCTGGCACCTAGGACCTTGATTTCTTTCACCATTCTCTCCCACCCCCAGCCCTCCCATGAACTGGGGATTCTGTAATTGTGATTATGTTGGAGATTTTTTTACAACTGCTTCAAGGAACTGAAAGCACCTAGTACTTTACAAGGCAGTTAAATACAGTGTGGAATTTGCTCTTAATATTCATCCATGTGTTTTATGAATATCCATATTTGAGTTTAAGCCTGGATTTTAAAGGCCAACTTGTTTAAATTCATTTATATCTTAAACTCAATACCAGTTCCTATGTTCTCCTATTTTGGGAAAACTGAGTCGAATTGCTTTGCAGAGGACAAAACGGATCAGGATTCTTTTTTCTCCTGAAAAACTCTGCAAAAATATGTAGGCAGCTGTGACTTGGAGACCAAACTCCCATCAAGTTCAGCAGCAGAAGGAGCTTGCCATAATGTAACATTAGAAATCATGAAAATCCCAGGGGGCAGAAGAAGGTGTTGAAGGGGGGGTCAAGGAGCAGGACAGACATGAAAAGGCTTTTTTGCAGCTGGTTCCTTTCTCCTATCAACTGTACAAAGGGAGGCGAGGGAGAGGGAGGGCAGTGGAGAAGTGGAAGGGGATTATGAAAGGGACACACTTTCCATCCATGTTCAGGAAACTGGGGAGACAAAAGGCACACAGCAGCAGCCACATGGCAAGGGGGCTTCAGAAAACAGCCTGCTTCCTCTGTTGTTTCCTCAGAAGCCCAGGATCCATCGCTTAGTTTGTTTTTCCAAGGAAATAATTAAAGATGGGGAGAAAAAAAAAAATAGAACAAAAGACTGACCCTTCCTTTTTACCCCTCCTCCCCCATTCTTTTTTTCTGCCTTTCCCCTTGCAGGGAAATTGTTTTTTCATACCCCCCTTCCGCTCTCCATGCACAGTGACAGCCCCAGTGCTGGGGCAGAGATTGGTTTACATCCCAGTAGAAGGGAATACTTAAGGAAACCTTTGGCAGCATTATGGATTGAAGTGCAAGGAGATGGTTTTATCAGGAGGCTTCAAGGCTATTATTGTCCAAATAAACACTTGCTTTGCCAGACATGATCTACAGCTGCTGCACAGAGACCCTTGAATTTCATCTGAATTTCAGGCTCCTTGTCCTTTTTGCCTTTCCTACCTCACTGTTTTCAGACCTGAATAGCCTTCTGTACTGGATTACTTCATTTTTTCCATCTTAATAGGCTTCACTAGGCTCTGACTCCTGACTTCCTGCCCTTGACTCTCGTCCCCACTCCATCTAGATGTAGGATGCTTTAACACATTCTGGTTTTGGGGTGGTTTGTTTGTTTTGGGTTTTTTTTTCCTTTCAGTTCAGAGCAGAACGGTGCTCTTAGAGCACAGCATCCGCCCAGGCCCATACACATCTCCTCACATGCATGAAAGACAGACAAATTGCTTTAATAAAGAGGCAGACTTGCCAAGAAAGCTGGTAAATCCTTATCATTTTCTGCTTTCCTATGCCCCTGCTGTTCTCTGGTCTCATAAACAGACTCAAGTGATAAAGTGCAGGAGGAAGAGAGGTTTCTGCAGCACCACGACAGCATCAATGAAAAAAATGACCATTTCCAACTACTTCCAAGGGAGAAGAGACCAACAGCAGGAACAAGTGTTTCCAAGCTAAATCACAGTGTGATTTAAAAATTTAGTCTTTTTGCTAAAAAGAATATTTCCAAACAAAATCATACCAACAAATTGACCAGGAATATAAAAATTCATGTAATACCATAAAAATTCTGTTCACTTCTTTTTTTTCTGTTCCTTCTCTTACTGCTTCTTACTCTCACTCTTGATTTTGAAGCTTTTTGAGGTTTAAACATCTATATTACACTCATAGCTTCAACCACTTGAAGCATGAAACATCCTCACAACCAAATCCACTGAAAATCTGTGTATTTCAATCTTCTCATGAGGAACATAGCCCAGCACTTACCTGACCATCTCCCCATCATGCTTGAGCACCAGGAGTTCCCAGGGCCAACTTCTCTCCAAGGTTGCTTGAGTAGTTGGTTTGACCATGGTGCAGAGCAGGGATTTCAGTAGGAACAGTTCTGCAAGGAGCCAAAACCAAGCTGAGCCCCAGGGGAGGGTTATATTGGGCTTTGCTTTGCAGTGCCATGGAGCCTCCTGGGTGCTCAGCTGGCCCTGAACCAGCTCCAGCTGGAGCAGCTTTTTCACTGCCAGGTTTGGCTCATGTGTAAAATACTCTGAGCATGGCTTGTAGCATTGGTAGATACTCTGATTACTCTCCTCACTTTAATTGCTGTTTTTCTCAGATGCATCAAATGTTTCCTGTATTAAACACAGGAAAAGCAGCCTTCCAAGAAGGGGAACCTTTCTTTGAACCTCCTAAGAATTAGCCTGGTGATAGCACACACCTTGATATCTTAAATGCACTATTAATGCTGTTGTGAAACAGTTAATATCTTGTAATGATTAGAGATGTGGGAAAAGGTCTGGTAAAGTGAGCTCCCAAATTTGAATCCCCTTCACAAATTCATAAATATCTATTTCTGGTCATTAAGCATGAGAGCTGCCAAGCTTGGACTGCAAATCTTGTATCCATAGTCCAGGACTTCTGAGCTTTGTCCCTAAACTCAGTATCTTTTTTTTTCACTCTGGGTACTAATCTGAGTGCTTTCCTTCTCCCACCAAGAGGGTTCATACCCGTGTCCTTGCTAGAGAAGCATAAAAAAGAAGTAGGTTCAGGATACTGCTTGCTTCAGTTTAGAGAGCAGGTAACTATTTCTGCCCAACATAGAAACTCTTAGTAAAACCTTGTCCCTGATTCCTAAGCACACCTACAAAGCCTGGAAATTTTATATACTGGTTATTGCAGATGAAATTTTGGTGAGCAAGTGTGGGGCTGACAGCAAACAAGCCAAGCTTTAAAAGATGCTTGGATTTTATCTAGTGCTTTGGTTTGTTCATGTGCAGCTGAAGAATTAACAATCTAATTCTTCTTGTTGTTTCCAGCCAGTGTCCTTCTTCCTGAGTTTTGTGTCTCCCCACTCCATGTCTGGACCAGCAGTGGTCCCTGCAGCTGTCCCATTGGGATGGGGCTCGGGTGGGGACAGGGGCATCCTCAGATGCTCAGCTCCTGGATCTCAGCAGGGCTGCAGGCAGAGCTTGAGTGCTCTGAGTGTGCAGGTTTGGTTTGGTTTTTATCCCTGAAAAACACGACTTCATAAGTTTTGCCTTTCAAGCCTTAATCTTTAAGTTCCTCTCTTTTCCACCACCTACTCAAAAACTGAATGCAACATTTCTAGACCACTTCAACTTGATATACCCCATTTAACTTGCTAAATCTAAAGGAGCCTTTCACAGTTCTCCTGGTGATGGGCATCAGCACTAAATGTAGCATGGGGGAGCCCCTTGCTTTGAATTTCCTTGGGGCACAGACAAGCCATGCTGTTCCTACACCTTGGTGAAATGATGAGACAAGAAGGAACCTTGTCTGACTTCGCCGACTCTGGGTCTGGGCTTCAAAAGCTGCTGTCAGCCAGGAAGGGGGAGATGTTTAGACCATTAAAATTTTCTCCTTGATTGGTCTGGAAAAATAGAGAGGCTTCCTTTCACGCTAGCAAATGCAATATACATATGCAAAATAAATATGAGTTTAACTTCTTTCTCCACTGCACCATACTACAAATAAACAGACCTGTATTTCAGAGACACACCAGCAGGATTCCTCCAAATGTAGCACAGCTCACAGAACTGTAGGGCAGTTGTTACAGTCCTTGATGATGTCGTCAGCACATCTCTATCTGTTTTCCCATGAAATTGAAGTAATTACTGGCTTAACTCCTGCCTGTAGCTGAACTATGATCCTATAGATATGATAATGAAAGTCTCAGGAGTTTTTTATTTGTATGTCTGTTTCCATTTAAAAAAAAGTTTAAATTCTTGAGATTCAGCTATGTGGGCACGATTTTTATGTCACCTTGCAAGAGGTTACTTTTCAGTCGTTCTATTAAAAATAATAATTAGGGCACTAAAAGCAAAGATAAATGCATCTAATTGACTTCCAGCCAGAAATGCTTGCTTGCTTTTTTTCTTTTTTCTTTTCTTTTTTTAATCTCAGATCCCCATGTCAGGGGTTAAAATGCCATCTGTCTTTGCTTGGTTTTTTAGGAAGTTCTCATGGTGGGATGCTCCTGATAATATTAATTTTATAGCCAATTGGTCTTGAGTAAAATAAGGAAAGTTCCTGAAAAGATTTTTCAATCCTATTATTATTTCTCAATCTCTTTGAAATAACCTCAGTCTTGGGAAGAAGCAGTGTAGTAGAGTTTTTCTCTTTTGAACTGTTTTTAGGTATTCTCATCACAGCATCCTGTGTTGTATCATCTTGACTCTTTCTCACTCCATTTTGGCATCACTGCCATCTTGAAAAGATCAGATTTGACCTGAGAGCAGCAGTAAGCTCTATCTGATAATGAGTCTCCATGTACCTGTGTGGTCTGATGTCAGAGAAATGGCTTGGAAATGGGAAATCAGATGAAATTACATGATTCTTATCTCTTTCCCCTACAGAGGGCATGAGCTGCTGTTTTAGAAGTCCATTGAAGTTAAGGGAAACTACAAAAAAAAAAAAAAAGATTTTTCACAAAGTTTTCAGGACTTGTAGCAGATATTAGCAAGGGGCCCTCACGTAGTTATTAGCTATGCAAGACTATTGTTTATTTTTACACAGGAACCAAAGAAGAAAGTATCTATGCTTATTTTTCTTTACTTAGCTGAAGAAATTGTATAGCTTTTTGAAAGGGTTAAATAATTTCCTCCTTTCCTGCACTCCTAAGGCTTTTTTTTTGCGTGTGTGTGTGCGTGCGTGAGGTTTCCCACTAACCACAGCTCTGTTTTCCAAAAGGAAATTAAAATGAAATACATCAGGCATGCTGGGACTTCACACTTCAGAGACTTATAAAGCAATAGCGCCTGTTTAAATTGATTGTCACTTTAACTGCCCACAGCTACTCTTCAGGAAGGGTTTACTGTTCTTAATGGGACAATATCTGTCTTCCAATGACTCAATTTAGGTTGTGCTGAAACTCCTATTAAAGGCAGGACCATTAATATTTCATTAAAATGCCTGGGATGGTAGGGGTAGTGCCAAGGAAAAGCATCTTCTTCCCTGGGGGGTTGTGAGCATCCCATAGTCAGGTGGGAAGAAAGCATGGAGAATTTCAGGTACCTCTGAGTGACAAAACTCTCCAAGATCTGCAGCTTCTCGTGATGTTTCGTTGTTGGTGTTTATACAATTACTGCATTTGTGGCAACAAACTACAAGTAAGGAAGGAGCTGGTAAGATGAAGCATTGTAAATGCTACAACTGGTAATGTTTATTGGGCAGAGGGGGCTGTGAGCAGGGAAGCTCATTCCTATAGCCCTCATTTCTGGGTCTCTTGCTCCTCCTGGAATGCAGGAGAAAGATGGGCAGGGCAATGTAAAGACATAAAACAAAGAAGCAGTGGTAGCTTTAACAGATAAATAGCTGCAGTTGCACAAATACACCATAAATATGAATGTTTATGAACATTGTACAGCACATCTTCAGCCAGTGCAACCTTTTGTACTTCCCTGATTGCAAACTCTAGTTTATCTTAAAAACCAGGAAAATCATGGGTACAAGGAGAACTCATATGATGAGCTTAGCTGATCTGACTGTTTGCTTCTCCATCACAAGAAAAAAGAAAAAAAAAAATGCCACTGGGGACAGGACCAAGCATCCAACCTGGGAAGCTGCAGACAGCAGGGACAGGAACCTCAACCAAGCTGGGAAACCAAAGCTCCAGACTTCCAACCAAGTGCCACTGGGTTATCATCTCTTAAAGACCTCTCTTATTTATAGCAAAATGAAAAAAAGAGAAAAAACAAAACCAAACCCCACAACAAAACCACAAAACACCTGACCTGAAAAAATACCTGGAAATTAATTGTCAGGTGTCCACCCAATGCAGTCAGCAGGGCCAGGTCCTGGAGCTCAGCCCCACAGCAACACCCAGCACCTTGTCCTGCCACAGGGAGAGCTGGGATGCTCCTCATGCAGCACCACAAGGGCTGCTCCCATTACAGTGAAATATTACTATTTTGAAATATCTTGTTGAACATTAGATACTTCAGGGACTGCTGAGACTCCGAGGACTCAAAGTTAGAGCCAGCCGTTAGCGTTTTATGATTAGGGAGAGATATTTTTCAATTTTGAAGTTGTCAGCATTAATTTCTCTTTGTGGGTTTGATGCACACATCATCTCAGGATTTTACTTGACTGACAGATGCTATCCAACCCAAATGAAGCCATGCACATAGAGCTCCCTGACTGAGATGGTGAATTACATGCAGTGCTGCAGGGTAAGAATTGCATATTAAAATGAAGTAAGTAAAGTGCCTTTCAAAGAAACTTTCAAAGAAATTTGAAAGTCTCTGTACTTTAACACAAAGTATTTGGGCCCATGGAACTTGTTTCTACTGTTATGAAGTCTAACTTTTGGGCTCAAACTCATGTTCACTACAGTATCAAATACAAATCAATCAGAAATCTCACCTTTTCATAGTAATATCTACATTTCTTACTATTTGATCTGGCTCTTAGTCATCATCAGACTCATGTTTCCTGAATGTCAAAGTAGCAAACCACATCCGAATAAGAACACTGAAAAAAAGATACTTTCAAATTGTGGAAGCAAAGGCTTTAAGCGATAATTTGTAGGTTGTATGAGAGGTAATATATTGACAGAGAAAGGCTTCACTATTGCAAGCTTTATTATCTTGAAGCCTCATTTCAAAATTTGGGAACATAGTTCTGGTTTATGAGAACAGGGCAGAGGATAGCTAGTTATAAAAAAGTCTTAATATAAATCACAGTTATTACAGAAATTGAAAGCAGGTTAAGTTTAAGGTATTTGTAAGCCTCTAGCTTTAGAGAAGTAGGAAATGACATCTCTATATATATGCACAGAGGTCCCTAAAGAAAAATACAATGTCCACTTAAGTGTCAAGGAAGGACTTTGGATACATGCTGATATACTGCAAAAGTGAAATTTGTGTGGCAAAGCCACTGGAAAGGAAGCTGGGGCTCTTGTGCTACTTCATTTCCCTGGCTGTTCCCCACTTCTCTTCCTGGAGAATTCCTGGAGAACTCTACCCCAAGGAGCTGTTCCCGACACAGCCATGCTTCCTTTGCTCTTGCCAGGGACCCCCCAGTGGAAATCTCAGAGCTCTGTCTATGGCCTGCCAGCAAAAAGAGATGAAGATTCCCCAGACAAAACCCCTTAAAATAACGGGGTAAGTGGAAGGGATTTATCCAAACAGGAAATACTGATTTTCCATTTGTGCAGCTGCTCTTCTTGCCCATCGCTCACTCTCCCAAGTGTATTTACCTTCCAGCTCAGCTTCTTCTGCTCTTGGTGTCACTACTGGGCACATGCTGTTGCCTCTTTTAACACTACTTGCCTCAGGAGGGATTTCTAGTGCACCTTCTGGCAAAAGTGTGTTGAGCTGGAGCAGGGAAGTTGGGATCCAGAATGCTTTTTGGGGAGTACCCCATAAAAATCAGAACTAGACTTCAGTACTTCAACACTTGCCAAATGGCTTATCTGGACCTGGCAGCATATCTGTGTGATTGTGAGCAGACATATTTATACACTGATCTTAGAAATGTATATATATGGTTATATATTGGAGCATACTTCCTTTACTGCCTATTGAAATCAGCAAAAATAACATTAGTGTAATCTTTTATCTGAAAGGAAATCTCTAGGTCTCATGTCTGAAAAGGAAACATCAAAGTTTGAAAGTGTGACAAGAATATATGAAAGCTGAAACCTAGGAGATGAATCAGAACTCCCTAGGTTGGGTTCTTTGTTTTGTTTTTTTTTAATTTAAAGCAAACAGGCAATGAGACAGCTTCTGAAGACAATCTCATGTGTCAGGGACTTGGTCCTCCTGACTTTGGAACATTTTTAGAGTCAAATACTGGATTTAAATTTGAAACTTATGGTAGTCCCCAGATTCATGGCACCTTAAATTTTAGTTTTAGGCAAGCAAGGTGCTCTAATCGGGGACCTTTGCTCAGGGGCTGGTCCAAAAGACTGAGACAAAAGTGCTGCAGAGACAACATTCTCTGAAGTCTTCATCAAATCCTCAAGATCCTGTGTCTTTGGTTTGCAGGGAGAAGCAAATAGCTTGAGAGATATCAGAGTCCAGGGATGGTTCTCCACAGGGCATTGGCTTTGCTGTGAACTATCCTCTGTCCTCCTCTTCAAGAAAGAGAATAAAAGTTGAATACATCAGTAGCATTAAAAAAAACCAAAAAACATGCTACTCTCTATTCTACGTTATTGCAGAAAAGTAATTAAAATCCTCGCTGCTGACTCTGTCCCCTGGGATCAAATTTTTACTGGAAACGAAAAGGAAAGGTGGTTGAACTGTGGAAACATTTACCAGCTGCAGGTATAATACTGTGTCTGTTGTCAGAGGGAACATTTCATTGGTTTATTTCTGGAGGATTATTTAGAGGGTTGTGGTCTTACGTCCAGGTCTCAAGAAAAAAAAATATAGCCTATGAGGTGTGCCTTCTTTCTACAGAATAGTGATTTGTTATGTGTTTGTCTGAGTTAAATATAGCAGCCAGTCATTCTGCACAGCCTGATATTTTACCCTGCTAACTTTTAAAAAAAGGAAAAAAAAAAAAAAAAAAAAGAAATTCTTGTATGGGTAGATGAAAAAGTCAGCAGAAAAGCCACAGTTCCTCGGTTTGTTTCCAGGCCAGTTCAGGTGCTCAGAGCTGTAAAATTCAATAATTAATCATACCATGACCAGCCACTTTCAGCCATATCTCAATTTTCTCTGCTGATCATTTTCTTGCCAGTGATGATTCCTGCCCCAGGGAGGTGTCCAGCTTCAGAGGTGACCCGTGGTCCTTCTTAGGATCAGTCACTTGAACATGGCAGGAGTTGTACCGGGGTGGCTGATGGCTCCATGTAGTGGCTGGCATGAATCATTCCCAGATCCCATGGCAAGAATGTGGTGACAGTTTGCCAGCACAGGCATTACCTGGAGCTCTGAGGGGGTAACTGTGCCTCCCAGGTGAGCTGGTGGGCTCCACAGAGAGGAATTACATCTCTGTGGGAGAAGAATAACACACCATGATTTAGGGGGGGGAGGAGAGAGATTCAGAAGATCTGCCAGAGGTCCTGTGTCACACTGCTGGTGCTGTCCTTGAGGGTGACAGCTATGGGCATCCTGCAGATCTCCTGGGTCAGGATGAAAGAAGTAATAAAAGTGTTGTTCACACAGGTGATGGAACAAGTTTGGAGGATCAAGCAGCTCAACAAGTCATGTAAATGGTGCTTTTCTGGCTTTTTTTTTTATTTCTTTAGATATCTTTTTTGGTTTTGAACACAGATTCAGTTTTCCATAGCTCCCAGCAGCTGCTGCAGGAGGCTTCAGTTGTGATTACAAGCTTCACTGGGAAATACCAGCTTAATAGCAGTATCTCTGAATGACATCCAGCAGAGATATTTATTTTTCCTCAACAAGATTTATTTGGCTCCCATCCAGGGCTCAGCCTTTTCCCTGTACTCCTTGAATTTTCCTGGAGTTGCCCACTCCTCTTGACTGCCTCCATTCACAGCTCTGGCTTGAGCAGCCTGCAGCCAAGAACATCTCTGCACTAAGGGGGCTGCCATTCTTTTAACATATTTTTGCTGAAGGAACTACATTTTCTATTATTTTATACGCTCATAATACATTATACATTTACTGGCATACCGAGGTTTCTTGGATATGCTTTCTGCTATCATCCTTTACATTCTCCTTACAGGCTATAATGGGATAAAGACACACATAGAAAACACTGCCAACTTTGGGCATGACTCTATTTACTTAAGCAAGCTGAGTTACATATTTTGGTTTAATAATTACAACCCTTTTCACTTGCAACGATTTATTGAACCCTACTATTTTCTCCCCCTCAAGCCCAAAAAAGTATTTGCACATCTCAGTGCTCCTCAGGCTAAACACTGATGTGATGCTAATAATGGGAATCAGTGCAAAGATCACCAATTATTTTTTTTTCCAATAATCTTTGAATCAAGACTAGACAGAGAAGACAGAGACATTGTCTGTCAGGTGAAAAAGGAACAGAGGAAAAAAAAAATCATCTGCACATGGCCTCTTAGGTGTGTTTTCTGCATTGAGGGAACTCTTGTTGGTTTACACTTTCACCACCAGTTTTCCTTTCCCTACTTAAAATGGATCAAGGAGGACCAAATGATGGGTCTGGTGTTGGTTGTGATGATGATGTTCTAGCTACTGAAGTCAAGTTGAAGTGAGTAAACTTTTCTATCTTTATCATTTATGATTTACAGTTGTGCTGGATCTCTTGCTTAATCCAGGGGAAAGTACCATAAGGAGGAACATAGTTTGGTTTGCAGTTTATTTTTCTCTGCTTTCCCTTCCCTAATTCAAACAAACCAACATCTCCTTTGATTGGTGCAACTGAGTCAAAGGATGGTATTTCTCTGGAGTCTCTGTGCTGCTCCTGGTGGGTTGGATGTGGGTCTCTACAAGAAACATGATGAGATGCTGGAAATAGCTGGAGTGATACCAAGTTGTGGGCTACTTATTTCTTAATCAGGCTTGTTAAATAAACAAAGCATCAAGGCAGAAAAGTGAAAATTTAATTATCTGTTCATTACTAAAGCTGCCGTTGAATCATGATGTGTGAAAATGGGGGGGTAGAAATCCTACAATTTAATTTAAAAATACAGTGTATTAGTTTTGGAAGAAGAATCTACTGATGTGGCTTGAAGGTAGCAGTGTGTGAATCAAGAGATATCCTGACTTCATGCTGTCCTAAAATCTAGATTCCAAAACATAATTAAGGCCACATCCCTCTTGCACTTGGCAGTAATTTTCCATAGGCTGTGTCTTGTTCCATTTGAGAAACGTCCATGCTGTTGAGGGCAATCCCTGACTTGAATTTCACACCGTGGACTGCAGCTCTGAAGACAACTTTATGTACCCATCCCTTTGGAAGTCATGGTGGTGTTTAAATGAGATTATTTAAGGGTTGGTAGTCATGAGTTGCTGGTGGTCAAACTGTTAAACAAATTAAAAGTAACTTCCAGAGATAAAAATTCCTTTTTTTTTTCTTTTTAACTTTTACTGAGTCTATACAGCTGGTGAGGTCATTGCTGTCTCCTCACCAGGGAGCAGACATTCATTCCCATGCTGCTCCATGGGCTTATCTGAAATCAAAATCCCTCAGAAGCATGGTCATCTGACACCAGGCATGATAAAACCAGAGGTGTATGTTAAGTCACTGATCTATATTTCTTTATGTGGGTCTTTACTCAAAATGACCTGATTTATCAATGTGTCTTTTAGATGACAATATTAATAAGACTTCTAGAGAAGACTGCAAAATTGATGCCACATAACCTGAGTGCCAAGCCCAGAGTAAAACGTGTCAATTAAATATTTCAGCACCATTTTTCCCGTTGCCTCTCATTACCACTCAGGCACACGAGGTCTTCTCAGCCCACCTCCTGCCCACTCCATTGAAGGATTTGTCAGATGCTCACTTCATATCTTGTCTTGCAAGAAGTTTGCCTCCTTGGATGCTTTTTATCTCTTGCAGTCTCACAGTTCTGCATTACTCCTCCAGACACATTTGCACTCAATACTATCTCTCAAAGTTTCTTTGTCAGCTTGTTCCCTGCTATTTGCTGATTTTTGGGTTTGGTCTCCAGTTTGTGGGTCTCATCACTTACTGGCTTTGTAAAATACTCTCTGTGTGACTGTCAGGGCATCAGTGGGGGGGTAAACTCTGCCAGCAGCATCTGTGGCTGTTATTTCCTTTTGCTGCAATTCCATAGTGATCAGAAATGCTCATCTGTTTCATTCAGCTCCATAAAAATTGATTTATTATAAGGAGAGGGGAAAGTGCTTCATATTTAGGAGCTTTTTCCCCTCTTCCGTGGTAAGCATTTACCTTTATATATGTGTCTACATGCACACACATATACATAAACACATAAATATATGTTGGTTTTGCCCAGCTCTTAAGAATGTTCTGCATCTGGTGCACGAAGCCACATTTACCACGAGCTGGAGAAAAAACATATTAATATGAAATCAAATATTTGGCTTGTTGGATGCAAGATGTAATTACATTCACTTGAATGCACTTACACCCGTGAAAAAAAATGTACTTATAGGAAAAAAAAATTCAAGGTGTTTTCATGTTTATCCTGGGAGAGAGAAAAAGTAGGGATGACTTTGCTCTAAATATAATAATCTGCTTATTTAAAAAGAATATATCTGATTTTTTTTATGGTACCGCTCAAATCCTATAATTATATAGGAGCCTTTGCAGAGAAGTTTTTCTCCTAATTAATACATGTTGGGTTCATGGAGCTACTTTTTCACTAGGGATTTTAAAAACCTTTTAGAGGAAACAGCCAAAAATAGAGGACCAGAGATTTTGGCTGCTCTCTGATCCCTGGCAGATCCCTCTTCTTGACTTGTATTTGTTCATAAACAATTTTAGCTACTTTTCTGAGATGTAAGCTGAACTTTGCTAAGGACAGGGCTCTATCCTGGGAGAGAACTGGATGCATGGACAAGTGGGATGGGAGCTGCCACGATGCACAGCCCAGGGAATGAGGAGAACCCAGCCACAGTCAAAAAGTGTAAGGAGTAAATCCAGTCCTAAATCCATTTAGTTTAAAATAGTCATTAATGCTTTTTTGGGAGCTCAGTCTCAAAAAACTGCTTCAGCACATGCTTTAGTCTGAGCAGCCTGGTATTTTGTTTAATATTGGTAGAGTTCCCCACATCTCAGAAATGAAGCACATGCTTAATTACTTTGCTGGACAGAGGCCTGCAACAGCTGAGATGAAATAGAGCAGCTAAAGAAGATATTTGCCTTTCTAGATAGATTATTCACTCCATATTGCCTTTTCTTAGACCTAAGTATTACAGTTTGATTTATGGCTGCAATAATCTTTGATATCGGAGGCAGGGAAGGTTTTTATTTTCAAGCATTTGTGGCTAAATTTTGCCACCTTAAAAGCTACAACTGCATCTCTTGTTCAAAGCAAAGGAGATTTTTATCAGGTCTAAATTTGTCCCTAAAGATTCAGATAAGTTTCAAACAAGCCTTAGAGAGGGTGTAACTCAATCTGTCCCAAAATGAAAATTCTATTACTTTTTTTTTTTTTTTTTCCAACTGGCTTTCTGCTAGGCTAAAGAAATTACTGAACTTCAAGAGTTACTCTTTTATTGTTTGCATCTCTGATAATCCATGGTGGAAGCTCCAGGGTTCCAAGAGAAACAGAAAGAGTGCTTGGAAGTTGTTGGTGATTCCTGACCTCTTTTGTTTGTATTACAGGCAAACCCACTTAAAACCACTCCTAAATTGGATGAGACTGCCTCTTTGTTTGTACACACAGAATTTAAGTGTTGTTTTCTAAGACTCCATAATATTCAGAAACAGAGCAGGAGAGAAGTTTGTATTGATGCCACTTGTGGGGGCCACTGACTGACAGTCTGCCTGCTCTGTGCTTGAAGCAGTCGCTTCTTCAATTGCAAGGAAGCCAAAAAACCCTCATCTCCATCATTCTGTCTCATTCCACTGCCCTGTGTAGCTTTAGGCAAACAGCAGAGCTTTCCAGGACACCTTTGGACACATCCCTTCTCTGATCAGGGCAGTTTCTGCAACACAAAGTAAAATTCAGCCTTAGAGTAACATCCTGGATCTGTTTCTTTTGGGGTAGTCTGTTTTTTCTTTCCTGCGAGTTAAACGGGATGTTCAAAGCCTTGGAAGAAGGACTAAAAAAATCAGCAATTTATCTGACAGCTGAGAGTACACTTTCCGAGCTGTCAGTCAACTTCTGGAAAGCCACAGACCATAAGACTGAGGTAATGTGCAAAATGAGACACATGTGTGCAAAAAACACTGTCCCAAAGTGCTTTCCAAATGTCAGCCTTGCCAAATGCACTCAGGATTCAGCTTTCTGAAATAAGCTTTAGCTCCCAACTTGTTTTAGGTTTCCTAGCAGCTTGAGAGACTCCTGACCATTTAATAAATGGCAATCACATTGACTGCTACAGCCTTTTTATTTTGGGTTCTCCAAAACATCTGATGCATGCTAATTATCTACACTTAAAATCACCGCTGAGGGCAAGGGACTCTTATCCCCACCCAGGGATGGAGGTAGTATCTTTATGGCTATTTTTATGGCTTTATCTTTATTACTTCAAGGCCCATCTTTTTTTTTGCCAGCATTACAGGAGGATAAGGGAGGTGAAGCCTGAGTAAGGTTGGAAACTGTGACAGCCAGTAGATTTATTTCTTCTCACTTTTGGTGTGTGGATGTTATTTTCAGGGGTGATTCTGAATCTTGGGGATCAAAGGGAAATGTTCTGTTTTATGGTTTCACATCAAAAAACACTGAAGTTTGGTGCCATTGCTGTGAACTTTGCTTACTTGAAAACTGATATTGAAGTGAGGTATTTCAATGTAGCTCAAACAAAGCTCATCCCATCTTGCCCCTCACCAACCATTCCCTTCTCCAGATTAGGAGCTGGCAGAGAAAATTTTTGAATCTTTCTTTCCAATTCAGCATAAAAATTAAAAAAAAATCAGAAATTCCAGGCTCAGAGGGTTCTGCTCTGGACCCCTCATGTCTCTGCACCCTGCTGGATAGTTGGTGCTGAGGTCCTTGCCAAGAGGCCATGGATTGGGATGGAGCTGGGATGGTCACTGCTTAACTCTGCCCTGAGGGTTTCTCTTGTCTGTACCAAGCTGTGCTTTCACACTGCAAGCTCCAGTTCCCTGCTGTGTCCCCAGGGTGCTGCTCAGCTTGCTGGGTCACTGGGAGGCATTGCTTCCCTGCCTGGCCAGTGATCCCACTGTGCCCTGAGGCTCAGAGCCACATGGAGATTTCTCTTCATACAAACCAAACAGCCCAAGTGGGACCTAGAGGAGAAAGATTTTAGTCTTGCCATTTCATTCACCTGCAGGCTCTTGGTGCTAAAAGAAGTCACAGGTATTTTTTGTTTTTTGTTTTTTTCTATTAGTTTTGTTTGGTTTTTTCATTTTTTTTTTCCTTTGGCAGTTGAAGCACTGAAGGTGGTTCCTTTCACTTCCCAGTGTTTGCTAAGGTTGGTCCCATCTTGCATTTCCTGTTCTTTGTTTTCCTTGCATCTCCTTGCTTTTGATACAGAGCCAAAGTCTCCTCTAAAGCAACCCAAAGCTTCCCCCTCAGTCCCACTGAGCTGGCCCTGCTGCATCCCTGTGCACAGCCTAGAGACCCAGCCCTTGGTCTCACAGTCTGCCCAGGTTTTATTTTAAAACAGAGCTGTCTGAGACAGCATTGGAAAATACCGAAATCCCACGGAGGACTTGTTGAAAAACCCTGCAGGAATAATTGCAGCTTACTGAAAACACTAAAGAGGGGTTTGAAAAGTGCATGTGCATGTTTGGAGATTGGGCAGTCTATAATCAAGCCAAGATTCAATGGAATTTTAAGTCAGGCTAATATATTTTGTCAACCTTTTTTATTTTTTAAACTGTGTCTGTGGCTGCTCACTGCTGTACAAAATACCTTGCATCCTTCTTCATCAGGGTGATGGATCCTGACCAGGTCCATGGCACAGTGCTGTGGCTACCAGCGTGGCCAGTGAGGGAGCCCATCCTTTTCACCTGTTTGTTTTTTTTTTTTCTTTCTGTGGCAACACTTTCCTTGTGCTTTGCAGATGTATTTATTACGTGTTACAGAGCATTTCCAGCTCAGACCCAGCAGGCATGGGGAGGAACCCACGGTTGTGTCGGTGTTTGGAGAGGGAATCTCCTCTCTCCTCACCTGGATGTGAAGGCCACAAAACTTCACCCACCTGTAATGAGGTCACTAAGCTTGGCTGAGCCAACTTCTGCCATCCAAGACAGGGCTTAAATTAGATCAGAGGCTTCAGGAGAGGGATAATCCACTGGTTCCTCAGGTCGTTCCTATAAAAAGGCAATCCTTCTCCCTGCTGAAAATGGATGCTTTATTTTTATCCTCATTTTGGCTTTAGTTACCTGGGTTTATTTCTTTCTCCAGCCAGCTGGGAAGCCTCTCTTGATGGATTTTATTCTCTTTATGTAGCAGCACATGTGTTCTTTCTTGTATTGATTTTAATCTTCCTAATCTGGCTAATAACTATAAAAGAAATCTGCCACTAAGTTGAGCAACCTTACTGCACAGCAGCATCCCACATTGACTTTTATAGCTTATGTACCAGTAATTGTGATATGATCAAATCTTGAGCTTCTGTTTGGCAAACTAAAGAAATTCAACACCTTACATTTTTCTTTTCCAAGTTCCAAATCTTACTCCTTTCTTTAGTCCTCCTCTGATTTTTCAACTTTTTATAATGCCTTACATCACATAACTCTGCTTTGAGAACAATAAATATTTTCAAGTAACACATCCTTTCTGTATTTTAGAGATTCTTACATACAGTAACCAGTACTGCACCCTCTCCTCATGCTACATATTTCAAAAAAACCTCTCAAAAAGAAGATGAAAACTTTCCACCAGAATAACTCATTTTGACATGATGTTCACCATTTCTGGATTAGACACTCAAGAGGATTCATGATTCTGCTTTAATTGTACCTTTATTATTTATTAGTTTCCATTTTTCAGTTTTTTGTTATATTGGGAGAAGTTCCTCTCTTCATCCATGAGAGAAAACTTTTGGTTTCTTACTTTGGAGCACTGCTACATCATTTAGACAGAAAGTGTTTGACCTTTTAATTCACACAGAGGTGGCTAAAATTAAAACAGCTCATGTCTGCAAGCATTCTGCTTCAGCTTTCTGTCTTGATTTGTCCATAGATAAAATGACTTCAAGCACTTGCTAGTTTCACTCCCCCCCCCTCCAGTTTTGTAAGGCTTCACTCATTCATTTTTAAAAACATTTATTCATACTAGTAAGTGTCTTTCATTACTCTGTGATCTGGCCTTTTGCACATTTTCTCACTTGGTAATTTTTTCAGTCAAATCATAACGTGAAGTATATTATCATAGCAAGGTTATTTTATTCCTCAAAGCTCCATCTGGCCTCCTATGTTCTCCTTCAGTTTTTCCTTCTACCCTAAAGATAAAATTATTACTTACTTTATTTCCATGGTCTTGTTCTCTCATCACATAGCCCTCTTGGATAAAGATTATTGGCTGCCTTCATTGCCATATTTCTGGCGCCCAATTAATTTATCTCCAGGAGGTCTGTGGTTGTGTGACTGTACCTGCTCCTCCCCTTGGGTGTGATGTCTCTTCACAAGCCACGTCTGCTGAAAGCCTTCCAATAGTGCCTGAAGTTCTTGTGGGATTTTACATGAAATTTTAGACGTATAACAAGGTTTTCTTTAATATATATATATATAGCTTTCATTTTTTATGTGTCTCAACTTGAGATGTGTGCAGACCCATGAAAAATCTCCATGCTGTTCAATTTAAGATTTCTTGAGCTGATAACACTTGCACGCCAAAATTCTTTGCCTTTGACTTATTTACCTTCTCTGACTTTTGCTTCTATGAGTCCAAGATCACTCCAGAACCTAAACTTGAGTCTTTGAGTAACCTCCACATCTGCCAAATACCTCACCTCTCGCTCACACACAGTTGAAGCACAGAAAAAACTCTAAACACAGCAGCACATCCCACCTATTTACCTTAAATAAGAGCTATTTCATTGATGCAGTCAAGCAAAAGTGTGCTCTGCTTCTTGACTAACTTAGCAGAAGAATATAAAGCAAAATCAGGAGTATTTATTCCTGTCACTGGCATGCACATTAACAGGTGCCCTACCTAAGCCACACCCTCTCACCACATTTATAATCTGGAGGTGCTTTCCATCAGATGAAAAGCTTTATTTGGGTCACAAAGTTACCTGTGCTCCAAACAGTCCAAGCTTTTGGCTGTCTAATCTGTAGGGAGTTGTTACTTATGTAAATCAGTTCATGTTCTGGATACCAGCAAGGTGGAAAGAAGAGGCAAAGTTTTTATGAGCCCATTGGGTTTTGCAATATTGGCATAAAATGAAAATTATTTTCCATAGTGAGACACATAAGAGATAGGCACTGACAGATATGAGAGGACTTTGGGTGATATCCATCAAAGCCATGAGAATGCCATTCATAAATCTCAGTGTAATTTCCTCGAGGGCTGTTGGCTGTTGTTTCATTGGCCTGATGCTCTGTAGTTTACCACTGCTGGCATTTATGCTGTATATGTAATTTTGAGCTGGATAGTCTTGAAACCATTTAACTTGTGGAAGTAAATTGCTTGGAGCACTATGAAAATATCATTGAGACTGTGTGGTTTTTAAACTCCTTTTCACTGTACTGTGTTACTGAATTATTTCCAGCTGCTTCTAGACACTCCTTGTTGCCTTGCAATAGTAAATCTCCCTACTCTGTGCCATCCAGGTGATGTTAGCATGTCTGGAGACAATAAGTCCTCCTGAAGTGTTATTAATGGTATTGCTTGACATAATTATCTTTTTATGTTGGGAAATACATTTACATTTTGTCACACCAGAGGTTTGTTTCAAAAATGCAAAAAATTAAAGCACAGGTAAAGCCTTTTTCCACTTGATCTCCATCAAAGTGTAGATCACCAGGTGACTGGGATGGTTATTCCATATAACACAGGGAGGTCTGGTAAAACTTCCCATGAAACTAGGAGTTGAATTTAAGGCTGATGCAAATTCCAGAGTTCTTGGAGTCATTAATAACAGGAAAAAAAAATGGTGACACTATATCATCTTTAGGAAGCTGCAGCATTCATTTAGGCTATTGTGGTTGGCCATTTTCTGGCTACTGACAAAACTCTGAGGCTGTTGTCACTGAGGCACATGAAATGTGGAGCCATGGAAAGGAACAGAACTGTTACCTTTGCTGACAGAGACTTGGTAACAGCTAAAGAAATCCAACCTTGACTTGGCTTCTATAAGCCAAAACAGAGACAGGATTTAGATTCTGCTTCAGAGTATTTTGAGCTTAGAACAGACATTGTTTTGACATATTCTAATGATGACTGAAAAAGAAACGATGAGCTAAAGGTGTGAAATAAGCAGGATAAATCATGTTACTGGATGTGGTCTCACCCCTTACACCAATCCAAAACTTCTACATGTGAAAATATTTCCAGAAAACTCATGTTGGTAAAAGCCTAAAGAGAATTCATCAGGTCTCCTTTACTGTTGCTGTATTACTTCCAAAAATAGATTGTTTTTAACTTTTATGGGAGACTTGTTCTAGCTGAATAAAAATAAAATGCCAATGATAATAGGAAAAGAGCTGTTAATTGATTTTAAATACTGGTGGTCTTGGATGGTGCCAGAATTAATGACAATGGTAATATATTTATGCAGTCCACTTTTACCCCAGAGCTCCTAACAAAATGACTTACAAATTATTTAAAGAGAAGAGCAGCCAAATGTTGGGTAAAATATGGCAGTTGTTTCACAGCACATGGCAATGCTATACAGCTCTTCAGGATGGGTTTCCAATTGAAACTGCAGGAGGAATATTGGGGGAATGCATTACTGAAGCTGGAATTTGTCCAGGTTCCTAGGATTTACACACTTTTACAGTACTTTCTGGGAGATCTTTAAACATCATGAATGCTCAGGATAACCATCTACAGTGCCTGCCTAGTGCTCTTGCTGTGTTCCAAATAGAGTGTCAAAAATAGCATGTCCAGGATGATACTTTTAGTAACCAAAGCTAGCAGAATATTAATAGATGGTAAAAGTCTCCACTCTCACAAAACCACTAAAAGCATGTTTTCAATTGCAAGTGTTTTAAAGTGGTTTGAGTCCTGATGACTTGTTTGTACAATGGGAACTTTTAAAACAGGCTTCCAAGACAGTCTGAACCTATTGGTCATCTCTTCCATTTTCTTAAAAAAAAAGAAAAAAAAAAAAAAGAAAAAAAAAAGAAAAGAAAAGAAAAGATGCCAGTGTAGTTATTTGCTTCAGGATTTCTCAATCTTTCCTTTTGGAACCATTACTTGGGGAAAGACAAGCTCCTGCATGTGCAGAACATGTGGTGCTTGCAGGGGAGGGTGGGCACAGCATGCAGCTGGGGCTCAGCTCCCATCTTCTTCTTGCTGCTGATCTGGAGTTGTGCCACAGGGCTCTGGCAAACCTGTACCTCACTGGCTTTGGTTTCCCCACCAAAAACATGCACATCTATCTTCTTCCAAATGCTGAAATTGTGCAGATTTCTCCTGATGGGCGAGAACCCTCAAGCCTGCACATTCCCTGGATTTTCTAAATCTGATGCATTTTCATTAAGTGCTTTTACTGAACAAGCCTTGTTGGGTGGGAAAAATTCCCAGCCATCTTGATAATACAGCACTGGTCTATACAGGTCAAAGGGTGTGTACTACTGCTGAAACAGGTTTTAAACTGATGTTAAAAAGCAGATTTCCCTCATTTTTTTCAGGTCAGACTCTTCAGTTATCAATTCCAGCCATGCAACTCCCTCCACCTTGGCCCAGGGATTTAAAAAAAAAGTGACGGCGTAAGGCAGAAACGAGGTCTTCCAAACACTCTGATCCTCCTCCTGCACTGTGGGTAATTATGTGGCACTTCTGTTTATTTTACCAGGCTCTTATCATCCTGAACAACTCAGTTAGTGACCTCACTCTCCCAGAGGGCAGCTGTGACATCATCAGATGGTGATACTGCTGCCCGATAATTTTAACCCCTGTCATAACCAGTTATAAATTCATAGGGAGGCTTTGGGTTACTCTGCAAGCTTCAAAGGTCTCTTAATGTCCTTCTTCTGTTCCTGCCTGTCTTAGTGCCTGTTGGATGAAGCATGGTGAGACTGGGAACACCTGGGAACACTTGGGAACACCTGGGAACACCCACCTACCCCAGCACCCATTGCAGGTGTTAAATTCAATCGGTAAACAAGACTACATTGAGGATTTAAGTTTCTGAATGCAGTCACATTTTGCTTTCTTGTGGCAGTTTGGGCAGGGTGAAATTCCGAGGATCACCTTGAGAGAGGACGTGCTCAGAGCATGACACTGAAGCTAATATCTGTTTAAAAATGAAAGGTCACGACGTGGAAATCTTCCACTTCCAAGGCCACTCCCAGCCCTGACCATTGCAGTGTTGAAGAGCTTCACATGGAAGAGCAATCATTCCTCACAGGAATTACCTGGCTTCCCATGCCCAGGTTGGTAGGGAAGAGCTGGGCTGATGGACAAATCCAAACCACGGCCCCATTGAGCTCATCTTGTGCAATGGGCTCATGGGCGCCAAGGCCTTAAAAGAATTAATAAAGTAGGTCAGAACGGTGGAATTGGGAAGTTTGAATTTCAGAAGTGTCGGCCGCCTGTCCTCCCAGCAACCTTTATTTTCCTGTCCTGGTTTGAGAGGCCCAGGACACCAAGGCGGCCATGGCGCTGAGGCACTGCTGGGGGGGAGCAGAGGAGGGGTCAGGTGACCCGGATGGACCAATCACAGAGCTCCTGCCCATGGCGCTCAGCAGGAAATGGCTCCCGGGAGGGCTGAGCGCTGCCTGGGCCGCGGCCTCTGGGGTGTTGGTGCTGCTGCTGCTGTGGGGTTCCTGACTGGAGAAGGACGTTGGTCATGGAGAAAGACACTGGTCATGGAGAAGGACGTTGGCCATGGAGAAAGACACTGGTCATGGAGAAAGACACTGGTCATGGAGGAGGACGTTGGCCATGGAGAAAGACACTGGTCATGGAGAAAGACACCGGTCATGGAGGAGGACGTTGGCCATGGAGAAGGACATTGGTCATGGAGGAGGACACTGGTCATGGAGAAGGATGTTGGCCATGGAGACAGCTCACTGCTCCTGCCTTCCCAGGTAAACCCCTTGGTTGCTGTCACTGAGGCCTCAGCCACCCCATCTGCTGCCACCTCCTTAGAATCATAGAATTATAGAATTAGCCGGGTTGGAAGGGACCTCAGAGATCATCAAGTCCAACCCTTGACCCACCGGAGCACAGTTGCTAGACCATGGCACTGAGTGCCAGATCCAGTCTTTTTTTAAATGTCTCCAGGGACGGAGAATCTACCACCTCACCGGGCAGCCCATTCCATTGCCTGCTCCTTTGTGGGATGGTTCTGCCTGGGAGGCTGTTACAGCTGAGGAGGGTGAGTGCCATATTTACTCATGGATATTTATCTGTAATTCACCCTTATGGCTTCGCTGAATGTAGTTTTTTCTTCCAACCTTAAAATCTCTGTTATTCCCTTTTCCATCTCCCCCTGGGAGGGACTGACAGAGACCATCAGTCACCGGGTTACCAGGTAGAGCTGGGACACTTTCTATGACCCCAAAAGGATCTGCAAAATACAAGTGATGGAATTTTTTTCTTATATGCAAAATGCCAGACAATTTATTTTGAATATAAATAATCCCTGTAGCCTACAAAGAGGATTTTCACCTTCACATGATCCTTCAAATGGCCATGAGTAGGTAAAGAAGGATAAATTGTCTTTGGGTGGCTGAGCTGGTAGAGGTGAAGGCGTTTTGCCTTTACTCCATAGTCTTGTAGTAATTGTAGATCTCTGTATAATGTTATTCTCCTGGAGATACAAATTGAAGGATAGATTTTTTTTTTAATTATTCTTGCCCAATTCAAGTAGTGATTTGAAGTGGTAAAGCTGTTAAACACTGCCGTGCAACTACAGCACACACACACAAGACAAATCCCCAGAAGGCAATGGGCCAATATGTGTTCTTATAAAGTTTATTTTATTCACAAGAAAACCATTGACAGTTTGCCCTATCTTTGATTAAAATAAATTCATTTTTTTCAGTTCAACAGGTAAGTAAAATAAATCAGAATTTACATGGCTCACACAAGTGTGGAGTTGATTTGGGATTTAGGTAACATTCACAGCTGCAGTGAGGAAGAGGAACACGTACCCAAGAACACTCCAGAACGTGGACATCCTGTAAGTGTCAGTTCATCAGTCCTTAAAAACACATTGGTTGATTTGATAGTTACATTTAGTGTTGCTCTCAGTTTCCATAAGATTTTGATGTAAACTCAATTGGAGAACAACTTGGTCAGGAATATTGGCTTTTGGTTTGAAACTCTGACCAAGAGTGGATGGTGTTAGCTATTCTTGAGTGTGCAAAAGCAACACAAGCTGATTTCCAAGAGCACTTGGCACAGGAATATCAAGTGTTAGTGCAACTTACTCCAGCTGAGAGTCATTATTTCCAGTGGCAGTGGAAAACCATTGAGAGCTCTCCTGGGAAATAGTACAAAATGTTATGGCAGGAATAATATTAACCCTTGCCACTGTTTTATGTGAAATTTCCAGTCACGGCCAAACTTTACTAGGAAATGACTCCAAGATTTTAGAAAATGACACTTTTGCCACCCATGATTTTCATAATGTAGGAGAGGAAAATGTTAAACCTGTTGCTTAGTCTGTTTCCCTGCAAAAGAGAAAAGCAGTTTCTGTTAACTTCAGGGTTTAACAGGGCTGGTAAGGAAAAGGCAAGGAATGGAAAAGGCCCCCCTGAAAGGCAGCAGCTCTAGGGGCAGGGGAACTGCACACTAAAACATTGATGCAAAGGTCTAATGTAAAGCTTCAAACTTCTGCTGCTTATCTAGAAATCAATACAAGATAAGAGGTTTCAGTGCACTGGGGCTCAAGGTCACTTATTTAACTGTTTGAACTAAGAAATGAGATTATTTTGATTTCAAGTTACTGTCAGCTTTGGACCACAGACCTGAGTGAGAAGCTGTGGATACTTTGGGATGCACAGTTGTTAATGAATGGTTACAAACTGTCTGGTGAAAAATTCAGTTCTTAGGAAGCCTCATACTTTGAAAGCCACAGCTGTCTTCTATGTCTGGGAGCTAAAGGAGTTAGTGAAATTGTAATAAATCCACTGTTAAATTTGGGATCCTCAGTGGGAGGAATGAACTTGAGCATGCGGCTCCAGATTTCAGCAGATACTTTGTTTCTGCTGAGATTTCTCCTGAAATGTAGGCAATCTCTGCTCAAGTAAGACATTATTTTGCGTTTAACTTTCATTTAAACAGCTCTCCTGGAAAAAAAAAAAAAAAAAAAAAAAAAAAAAGAAAGAAAAGAATAAAAAGAACAACCCACAACACAAAAAACCTAACTGCTTAATGAATGCTTTCTGTCAATAAACATTGGGGAGAATGGTCCATGTATTGCTCTAATGGCATTAAGAATAATTCAGAAAACAGTACCATACTGATTCCCCTTTGCCAATTCAGCCAAGAAGCAGAAATATGGACTCTGACTTAGCTCAGAGGTAAAAATTAGCCTTATTAAAAAGTGTGATTGCTGCATTCATATTTTTCAAAGCAATCTATGGTTACTGTTTAGCAATGCAGACACCCCCTCCCCTCCACCACCTTTACATGCCTGCAGTTTTGCTATCACTAATAAAGCCAAAAGGGAGAGGTGGGGCCACATGTGGTGTCAATACACTTTAATTAAGTGTAATAATTCCCCTTTTCCTGAGGTAGACGTGCTAAGACAGATTTCTCTTCACAGATTTATGTCTCGCTGATGTGTTTCTCAGTTTTCCTTTTGCTTCATGCACAGAGCATCAGTGCCCTCTTTGGGAAAGCCAGGATTCTGCAGGACGTGTCCAGGGCAATGGCTTCGAGTATTTCTACACGTCCACTCTTTTAAAAAGTATTTTTACAGAGTGAAACTCACCCTTGAGCAAAAAGCCTTTTCAGTTCGAGCTCCAGCTCATAAAACACAGAGGAAAGCTTTTTGCTAAACTTCAGCTGCTGTCTGGGAAATCCTTACTCCATAATTTGATCAATGATTTAACTGTGAGAACATCCTGGGGGCATTTTAATACCTGCACAGACATGGTGCTGTCTCTAGAGGTTTCATCAGGTTGTGACATCCTGACCTGCAGCAATAGCATAGTCAAACTTTTTACCTCCCCTCACTCTTCTCCTCTGTTGCCTGGTCTGAGAAGAGGAATGAAAACAGTACCCACCAGGATAATTCATGGGCATAAGTGCAGTGGTCAGATTTGGGCTGTAAAGCTAAAATAGTCAATTCTCCAAAATTTAAGGGGGTACAGATCCTTCAAAAATCACTGACTAGGTGATTAAACATTCCATTTGGAGCATGGAATATTCACTGAAATCACCAACTCAGGTATAGACCTTAGGTATCTAGGCTTAGGGCTTTCAGGGACATGTGCAGGAAGATTTCTCCTTCCTGGAGTATATGACTTTAAAAATTACAACGTGGAATTGGCAAGCTCAGTATCAAAACACAAGGCTAAGAGAGGACCAGTTTGTTGTTGTTTCTTTTCAGTAAGTATTTAGGCTTCTTTGTTCATCATTACAAAATTACTCAAAGCTTCTGGTTGGCATCTGTGCAGGTCACAGAGAGAGAAGCAGGCGGTGAGGGAGATCCTTGGAGCATCACCCCAGGCTCTTAAGATGAACTTTCCAAGGAAAGGGAAGGCTGAGAGGTAGGGAAGGAATTTAAAAAGTGATCAGAAGCTGATAGCAACACACAAAGCTCCGGATTAAAGGCCCTGTTGCTCACTGGAGGTCACTTTCAATCCTGGAGGATAATTCTTGCCTGCTGCAGGCTTCGAAACACCATCTCACATTCAACATCTGTTTTAGCAATCTCTTCCCAAAACAAAACAGAATTCCCCCAGTGCTTGTGGTCCAACAACACAACCCCCTCTGCTCCTGCCTGGTACTGGGAAGTGCCCCTGTCCCCTGCTCCTGGCTCTGTTACCCCATGTGAGTCAGGGAGCTCTGGCACTTACACATTAAATCCTCAGGCAGGATTCACCTGAGACCAGGAATAAACGATTTTGCTCAAATGGGGAAAGCTGCAGGAAAGTGCTAAGCAGACAGGCAGGGTTCAGGGGGGAAAGAAATCCTGCAGAAGTTTTTGTGTGATGATCAGTATGCATCAGATAAAGCAGGAGCTCTAACATTAGCCAGCTGGGGCTATGTAGCAGTTTGTGAGCCCTGTCAGATCCTGGTGAATCCCTTAGGTATATAATTTATCCAAAGTTTAAGTTTGCTGAAGCCATGTGCAGCAGAACTCCTTAATAAATGCTACTTCCAGTCTCCATCTGGGTCATGCCATCCATGCAAAATAAAGTGCCAAAATCTCCAAGTGCAGGAGCAGCTTCTAATTCCAGTATCATCAGAACCAGAGAAATCTGATAATGGAACTGGCAGTGTTATTGGGAAAGTGGGATAGTGATAGATGTTGAAATGATGGGGGAAGAGGGGGAAGAGGAAGAAAAAGGCAACCAAAGAAACAGGAATGATTCCTACAATGGTGATAAAATAGGAAAGGATTCAATCCAGTATCTCTGTATCTCACCAGACAAGAATTGTTAAATGTATGTAGGAGCTGAAACTTGATAGGTGGGGAAGAGCTGTGTCAAACCCTCCTGGTACACAGTTCTTTGGCATTTAATTTCTCAAGGAGCTGAAGAGGAAAAATCAGAACAAAAAATCCTGGAGCAAATGGCTTCTCCTTCCAGGGCATTTGCAAACCAGACTTCCCAGACACTGTAATAGTGTCTGGGAGAAACCTCTGAAAACCTGTTACCAGCCTGTGATAAACTTCAGCTTCTGATTTATCCTAAAATTCAGGCCATCCCTTTCCTGTTCAGAAAAACAATGTGTTTGATCCCCCCTGCAGTGTATAGCACATTACCTAATTGATTGTATTTGATTTTCTTTCAAAAGACTTTAGAATACCAAAGGCTTTTTCTACATTACATGGATACAAATATCACATATGCTGCAAAAGAAAAAAAAATAATTGTACCTTATTAAAAAAAATTGAGATCAGTTTGTAGCTTGAACATGGTATGGTATAACTGACACATCAGATTTCTTACTTGATTTCTGACGCTGTAGTTAAGCTATATTCCAATTTAGGACAACTGTGTCTGCATCCAAGTATTACCAGACATGTTTTAGAACTTGCTCTCATATTCAAAAGATTATTTCTGAGCCTAATCCAACCTAAAGCATTTGAATCAAACTTCCCAGCTTAGGTGAAATTCAAGCTTTCCTTGGTGGCTAGAAACAGAAGTGACCCATGCCCTGCAAATGTAGAAGAGATGCTTGCAATTTGCAAATCCATCTACAATTTAAACTTGCTACTCATATGTTTTATATTTTAACCATTACGTGGTATTTGTAGCCCTTTGCCAAAAACCCCATCATATTCCGTGTCCTGATTTTTTTCCTGACTGCCAGGCTGGGGTTGGGTCTGTCTGAGCTCCATGTCCAGCCTTGCCACAGAGCTGAGCAAGCTGCTGCTGCTTTTCTGACTATAATCACCCCAGTGCAAGGGCTGGCTCTTGCTTGGAGTTTGCAGAGCCTTTGACATCAACCACCCAAAAATCCCCTTCAAGAGCAATCAGGGTCCTATGGTAGCACTATAATGAAAATCCTGAAGAATGAGATTTCCTTGAAGCCTTTGAGCCTGTTTAAACCATGAGCTGAGGATGTTCTTCAAACCCCAGGTAATTACAGGTCTATATGGCAGCTTTGTTTCATTAGAACAACAGTGTTAAAATTGCCTTCATGAAATCACCCTCAAATATCTGGACTCTCAAGGACGGGTCCTTGAAAGAGAAAGCAATAATCAGGAGCAAGCCAGCCAGCTATGGCTCAGATTTTATAATGTTTTCCTGCTGTTATTTTCACCACAGGGTATTTTATATTCCCCACCTCTTTTTTTTTTTTTTTCCCCTCTATGAAGCTGCATTTTAAGGTCACATCTGTTCAGGGCACATAATGATTTTTATGACAACTTTGCAGAGAAGTGGAGAACTTGAATGCAGAGGGAACTGCAGTTAGACAGGTACATATCAGGAAGGATTTTTCTCCAGCTTAAGATATTTTCTCATGTTGAACTCAGATGATCTATCCCTAACCAAGAAATGATTGACCTAAGATGTAACTGGACCTGAAGAGTGAAAACAATTTAGAACAAAGTAGTAGGGAAGCACAGATTCCAGGGCAAAAGTTTATCTGCAAAATACTTTAGGTTTATCTCTCATGGAAGTGTGTCTGTGTAGAAGAAGTGGACTACTCTTTTCTGTCATCTTTTTTTAATAAGTTGGAAATTTCCTCTGCCTTATCAAGACAAATTAGATAGAAGATCCTTTCATGAGGTGGGTGGCTTCGTGCCATTGTCATGGTCCTGTGAGGGCATTGGGCTGACAGGGACATGGATTCAAGCAATGGTAGAACTACAAAAACTGTAAAAAAGTTGGGTTTGTGAGTTGTGGAAGGACCTGAATCTGGTACTGAAAGGAGCAGCTCAGTTCTGCTTTGCTCCGTGCATTGCTCTGGGCTGCCTTTAATGTGGAATGTGGTCGTGGTATTAGCTTGAGACACTCTGGGAGCAATTCTTTATCATTGGATTTGTAGAATTTTTTACAGGCCCTTTTTGATCTTGGACAAAGCACACATTTGATTTTTCTTCTTTATCAAATAACCCCTAAAACCATTTACAGGCTTCACGGTAAACAGAACCCTTGCTGAGATTAAAGCCCTAAAGTAGAAACATGGAAAATATCTATTGCAATAAAATTGCTGCCTTTCAGTGAGCATGATGATTATGTTGTGCATATGGTGTTTGTATCCTGGCCTGCATTAGTGCTGTCCAAGGAGTGGGGAACATTCTGTAAAGCCTGAGATCCTGTGATCCCTGCTTTGCATCATCTGTGAGCACAGGGCAATGCATTGGCATCAGGGCCTGAAGCATCCTCAGTGTGATTAATCACTGAATTAATGCTTTAATGTGCCATCCCCTACACTGACTGCAGAATCAGCTCCCTTTTAGGGACAAATCCTGGGAAACCTTGCCAGAGCACAAAGGTACAAGGTACCTGCAAAATTGTGCTGCAATCGACCTTCCCCTCATCTCTGTCATGTTTTGAAGATGCTTTTGTCTTGGGGTTCTGAATGGCTCTCCCCATCAGACCTGAGCAGATCTATTTTCTCTGTGCCTTTTGCTTTTTTTATCCAATATGATAAAATATTGGATAAATATTTATCCAAATATGATAAAATAGCCTGTGTCAATTGCTATTCAACCACAAAGGTAGCATTTTCAATCCATTTTGCATTGATGCAAATGACTTCAGAAAGAGCAAAGCAAAAGATTGCCAGGTTATCCTCCTCCAGTGCAATGAGTGGAAGATCATATTCTAGAAGTGCTGCATGAAATTATGGCAAGTGACTTCTGGGAGCTATACTGGTAGCTCTATCATTCATATTTAGCCTCCTGTGGGTGCATTTTTCAATTGATATCCCTTAAATAACCTTAATTATGTGAATGTTAAAGTGCCTCATCCAGCAGGGAAAATTGAGGAAGACACTTATTAAAAAGAGGCACCAGCACATGTGGTATTATTTTTACAGTCATCCAGTGTGTTGATATAAAGTATTACATTTGAGTCAAACCTCATTTGCCTGAGTAGTTAAAGTGAAAGCTGAGCTGGCTGTGCATTGTGGCTCCAATGGCTGCCCAATTAGCGGAATGATTAGCCCGGCTAATATCAACAGAATCATTCCTGTGTCAATTTGACAGTTACATCACCACACAGTTTTCAGCCACTTCCTGAGGGTTTTCTGAATCAGACCCAAGAAAACTGCAGCCCCACAAAATATCCCCATGGAGAAGGGGCGTTTCGCAAGCTTCGTTTTAGGAAAAGCCAGGGAACGGTTTCTTATGGAGGCCAAATATTTGTGTTGACATTTTTTCACAATTTTCCAATGTTTTCTCTAAACATATGATCTGTTGTTTTCAGCTTCTGCTTTTGGAAAGACTGCTGAAAATGTGTTTGTTTTTACTGAGATTTTACTTGACCTTGAATGCAAGTTATTGCTTGAGCTACTGAATAGTGGTTTATGTTGTTGATATGTTTGCCATAAATCATGGCAGAAGAGTCTTAAAGGTGCACACGAATATTTATTTGTTTTATTTAAAACGCTGTTTCAGTTCCCAATCATTAGCAGAACACGTTTTTTGCTAACGTAGGAGTTTTACAAATAAATAAGTTCTTTTAAGAATCCCCATCCCTGTTTATCATTTGTGGTTTGGTACTTCTCTCCCTTTTTTCTCAAGTTATGCCAGGAAACCAAGCCCAGGCTCTTTCCTTATCTGCCTGTGGACAAGTCAACTTTTTTTCTTCCTCTTTGCTGTAAGTTGATATTAGTTTCTAACATTTTCACCTGCTCCTTCCATCACATTTCAAACTCTTTTCTGCAGACTCAGTGCCCAGTCTTCCAGTGGGCTTATAAAGCCATGAGGCTTTTATAAGCTCTTCAGTGTAAAAAGAGAGAGGAAAGTTATGATCTTGGAAGTATTTAAATGTTGCTAGAGAAGTCTCACTTTCAGAACATTTTGAGCATCTGCCTTTGAAAAGATATTCTAAAGGGAATTCCAGGTGGATATCAGCAAGTGTGAGCATCCCAATTCTCAGTTATTTCTTATATATGCATATATATATTTGTATCTATGTATATTAAGGGCTGTTAGCACTAAATGGCACTTACACTCTTTCAGTTCTTAGAGTAGTTTATTACAGACTGCGTGCATGAAAAGATGCCATGGAAATATTTGTGGGAATCAAGACATCTACATAAGACGTATCACTGTCTGTGGCTGAACTCAGGTGACCTGGCTGAGGTCTGAGCTCTTCCTTTTGCCTTTCCAGAGTAAGCCAAGCAAAGGCACTAGAAGGATGCTGCCAGCCAAGGGGAACCCCAGTAGATGCTGGAGTAAAGGTTTGAAACTTCCCCCAATTCTAGTCATTTAGTGTGGGAGGAAATTGCAGCCATTGCAGATGGCTGAGCAGCCTTCATCTGGAGAAGCTGCAGGTACCTTTCTGTCCAGCTGAATGACTTTGGGGGTATTCCATTTCATTCTCCTGTGAGCTTGCACTAGTTTCATTGGAAAAGCTGCAGAAGTGACAGAAGTAGCACCTAATTATGTTCAGAGTTGGGGATCCCACTCAGAAGGACTGGCATGCCAAGCCTGAAACACTTTCATTCCAAACTCCCTGACTGTGATGCTGGGGTCTTTTGACATTCTTAAAAAAATACAGAACACAAACCTGGTGGTAGGTTCACCCTTCCTCAGACATGTCTGCTGAAATTTTCTCTGTATAATTAAAACCTCACAAATATTGATTTGAACCCAGCATGCTCCAGTTCAAAGGCAAGGACCTAGACATCAATGTTTAATTCAGTGTTCCTTTTTCCCCCTCATTTTCCTCCCAGCCCAGAGAAGAGTTCATAACACTAAATGGAATAATTTTAACAGTAATTTGATCAAGTGTTCTGGAAAACTTTTTCTGATTGTGTTTAGGCATTATTCTTAAACGCAGGGTTGGTTGGAAGAGAAATTGGTGATCATCTTATCCCAAAGAGAATGGACCTGGACAGTGCAGGGATGGTTTTCTAATAAGTGACTCCAAAGACATTTGAGAAGTTTTTGGTAAAACATTCAGAAGCTCCAGGAAGCACAGTCACTTCCTTATGGATCTCTAAAAAGTGGATGATAGGCATGTCCAAACCAATGATGGTGTAAAGCACTGACACTGGTGCTAAATTTGGCAGTGGCAAGTTTGGGCTGGCACCAATGACAATGAGCTATAAATGTTCTTTAAAATAACTTTGGCATCAGAATTGGGAATCTGTTCTAGATTATCATTAATGCTGCTATGGATGTCTGGAATTTCTTCCATGGTTTTTCTTTCCAGGTTTCCTACTAAGATCCATCTTGGAGTCTGTATTTATTAGCTCTAGAAAAAACTTTTTTACAGTATTATGCTGTAACTAATTTCTTGATTCTTTTCCACAACACAAACCTGGATCTAATCGACTTCCTTTTGTGGTTATTTCATTTGCATTTACCTTTGAGATGCAGAGTGGTGATGGAAAAACATGATGAGTTCTTAATTCAGGAAAGACAGAGAATGCGTGCAGCTACCAATGCAAACTAAATTAATCCAATTTATTAATCTGTAATTAATACATTATGTTTTAGTTTTCTTTTCATGGGCACCCATCTTTTTCACTTGCAGTGAAATCTTCCCTCTTTCCGCCTTCCTCCACATACAAATATTTTTTTTTTATTTTATTTTTTATGATGTACTTGTTCAGTAAGAAATTCTTCATTTTATTTAGTCCCAAAGGATACCTCTGTGGGATGTCCTCTGGTAAGTCAGGAAGCCAAGAACACAAACTGGGTTTGGAGTATGGAATAGTAAAAGCTCTTCAAATCCACAAAATGATTTTTGTTTAGAAAGTTGCTAAATGTGTTTTATTGTCAGGCATCATGACCCATTATGCTGGAAATGCCCAGGAGTAGCATTCCTTCCCCTCCATGCCCTAAGCTGACATTGACTGAAATCCTTCCATTAGGGGAGTTTATAACAAGCAGAATTAGGTTGTTGCTTTTAGTTCAAACACATACCCCTTCATTTCCTCTAATTTTATACAATGTAAATAAATACTCAGTGGGGCTTGGAGGCTACTGGAAAGCACTGAATGCTGATCATGTGTTCTAAATAAGGCACTCCCAAAAAAAGCAATGCCTTTAGGCTGAGGAAGGTAATTGTCAGTTGTTGAGGAGAAAGGTCGAGGGGTGCAAGTGGGCTTTTTCCTGTATTTGTCCGAGAGGATAAACAGCAGGGAAGAAATGCTCTGCTAAAATAAAACAAAGCAAAAGTAGGAGGAAAATAGATGAGTACCCTGTTAGATGGCAGGTTTGCCTGCACCAAACTACCCCATAAAACTAGCAGGTTTTGCTTAACATAAGAGGGTCCTTTGCTGAAATCTGTTTTTTCCTGAGCTGGTTCCCTCGCAGAGCAGAAAACCATGGTCAAAAAAGATTTATTGCCCACATCAACTTTGAAATTGTTGGAAATGGAGCTAGAAGCTCTACACATTTGTCTTACAGTATTAAATCTGTTCCTTAGCTATTAAATAGCTGTAAAACATCCATACAAACAAGAAAAAGCATTTTAAAGTGTCTTACTTGCAACTGCCTTAATATTCAACTGGAATCAGAATAACAAAGATATTTCAATCTGAAATATTTCCAGTCTAAGGTTCAGACCTGGGACTCTCCCTTTCCCTGCATGACTAGTGCAGACACCATGATTTTGGAGCACTTTTACTTATCATCAAACTGGTCTTGCTCTTTCAGCTGAAGGGCAAATGAAGAGCACTGACCATCTGAGAAACTGCACAGAAGTTATCTGTAAGAATGGTTCACCCATCACAAATAATGCTCCCCCTCCATGCACTCAAGCTGGCAAAAACAAGTTCAAAGACATTAAAGAAATCCATAGATGTCAAACTAAAGAAAAGGTTTAGCCCAACAGAACAGTGTCTATACTCTATTCCCACTTGTTGTAAAAATTGTTTAATGTAAGGCACAGCCTTCCTTTAATTATACTTTTTTTGGCTAGCTTTCAGAATTTTAAAGAGATCATAATGAACCCTAAATCACAGATAACTGAACCTAAAGAACACCATCTCTGGTCTCCTCATAATGTCATCTGTTGCCAGCTCCCTGTTGGGAATGATTTTCAGTCAATTTGATCTTCAATAAATAATAGCCTAGGTAAACAGGTGAACTCACAGTCAGCAGAATAATCCTCTTACCCCTTCCCTAACACAGATGTCTCCCAGGGCCAGCAGGAGGGGCAGTCAGGAGATTGGCAGGCCATACAGCTGGGTCCATTGCACTTTTTCAAGGACTTAAATAGCCCTCAAGTGTGATTTTATACTCTAAAACATTCTAAAATATGACCACATCCTAAATGCATTAAAGATTGTTCCAGGACCCCTGTGGTTAAATGGAAGAACCAATATCCTTGAGTAGCTCTACAAATAGGAAAAGAAAACTACATCAAATGTTCAGAAGACTATCCTGGTGAACAAAGGGATATGCATATTTTGCTTGGGTTTAAGGGAAGAATAGGGAATTAGATGTCTTGCCAATATTCAGGTTCATTTCTTGCTGTGATTTGAGACAGAAAAGGATAATGAGAAGTGATCAAAATGAGCCAGAAACTATCATACAACGCCTTAATTCCTTAGATTGTCTTGAGGAACAAGATGAAGGACAGATAACCAGACAGACTCATGCTTGCCTGAAGGCATGCTGTTCATCAAATTTACACCAAGATTTTAATCTGACAAGAAATTAAATTCTTCTTAGATTTTCTCTTACTGCACATTGAACCCTGAGGAACGTTCTCTGTGATTTTATTGGAGTATCACACTAAAACAACTTATTTCCCTAATAGCTTTGCTAACTCAAGGTACATGCTGTAGCACATTACAGTTCCAAAGTGTTTCTTGTGGATAGAAATAAAAGCAGTTGATCCCTTAGGACAGTTTCAGCTGACTAAAAATCAGATACAGAAATCTGGTTTTACAGCCTCATTCTTTTTGATATATATTCTTTTCATGTAAATACATTTCAACTGTTTTTCAGCTTAATGTCATTGTATTTGATGTGACTAACTGTTTCTAATTTGAATTTGACCAAACTAATCAGTCAAGCCAGGTGAAACCTGTTCCAAAGCAAGTCAGTAGCTCTCTATCTATCTGGAAGGCCGGATGGGCCTGATGGACTGTCAGTCCCTATAGGATGTCAAACCCTCCCCAAGAGCTGAATGAAAACAGATGTGTTCAGACTTTGTCCAGTGCTACCTTCAACATGAAGGAAGCAGGTGGTTGGCTATTATCAGCTCAGCTGAAAAATCTGGGCTGTTTTTTCCTTATCATAAGTTTTCAAACAACAATTTTGAAGAATATAATTAAGTTTATTCACACTCAACACTTGAGAGATTTAGGTCTTACTTTCCTTACCTTTCCAACCCATATTCCTTTCATGACTTTCCCCCTTTTTGGGCTGAGCCCAGCAATTTGCTGAGCAAGGCGTCCAACTCAGAAATGGGACATAATCCAGTGCAGTGAGCAGTTGGATAGTACTGGGGAGAAATTTGAACTAGCTTAGTTAGAGTAAAATTGCTAAAGACAGTTACAGAAGTTTGTTGGTTTTTGTTTTTGGTTTTTTGGTTCTGTTTTTTTTTTTTGTGTGTGTGTGTATTAGAATTTGTTCCATGTTTTTGTCAGAAATTCTGAAATTTGCCATAGTTTCATCAGCTCCTAAGTTTGATTTTGCTGATCCCATGCTGTGAGTTGAAATCATGGTTTATTAAATTCTTTTTGATCTGCTTCTCTAATGGCCTCTCCTGAGCTGTGCAGTATATCTGTATTCCCTGGCATTCTTTTTTGGGCAGAAAAACAGAGTATTTGACATCCACTGGAAGAAGCAGTTCTTCCAGAAATTGTTCAACAGGAGGAAATCCAAAAGATAGCAAAGGTAAAATAATTGTAACTATAGTAATTCATTTCAATACCAGGAATTAAGTTTTAAACCACAGTTCTTTGAAAAGTTTGTAAAAAATATAGCTGACTTCAATTCTTTGGGAGGTGTGCACTGCTTTATTTGGGGTGCATGGTGTGCACAGTACTGAAATCTAAAGGAGCGGTTAATGTCCCATGTATGATGTGGTGCTGGATAGCATTAAATGTGTATGTATATATATATATAAATATGATATAATTTAATGTGGATTAGTTTGGCAGAAGTATAACTGAAATACTTTTGTTATACACACTTGCTCTTTTAAACCTGAGACAATGATTTTCATATCAGTTGCACCAAATTTGCACTTAGAAATTTATGAAGAGGTGATCACTTTCTACTAGGCTTCTTTTCTGAGTTAAAAGAAGTGACCATGTCTGTTCAGTGAAAGTAGAACTCTTGACCTTATCTGTAGAAGGAAATTCTGATCACATTTGCATCAAAGCCACTGGATTAATTTATTCTGAGAAGCCACAACTTGCTTGGCTTGTCAGCAAGAAAGGACAAAAAGGAATACTGGCCTTAGAGCAAGTTTCTTCCCATGGTTTACAGAAGAGCATCCTCCCCATCTGCTTTCTCTTTCATTCACATATTAGTTACACTGTTTCCTGGATCCTGCTTTCACAGTTTCCTTTGCTATTCTGTGGTCAGTATAATGTATTGTAATGAAGCATAGGTAGAAAGAGGCTGTAAACTTGAGCTGGGTGAATCTTGCCAGAATTTGTCTCCTTGCAAAGCTGATGAGATGGAGCATGGGGAGGTGGCAGAGCCCATGCAGTATAATGTTGGTCACTGTAAATAGAAGAAATGCAAATAACCAACTCACTTGTCCTGGCTTTTATTCATACCTTCTTAGGAGTCTTAAAGAAGGACATTGTTAGAAGTCAGGCAGCACTGAAACAGATAAGAGAATACTGATTTGTTAACAGATACTCTATCATGTTAAAAATAATTGGGCTTCTTTCTTTCTTCCTTCCTTTCTTACTTACTTACTTTCTTACTCTCTTTTTGTTACTCTAGTAATACCTTTGCTCCCTGTTGTTCTGTAGCCTTGTTCCTTCCCAGAAAGTGAAATGTTATTATCCCATATTTCTTGCTTCCTTGCCCTAGCAGTGAGCATTGAGCCAGCTCCCTACAGAACATTTCAAGAGCACAGTGACATTTAGCAGTGTCAGCTTTGGTTTCTGCAGAATTCCAGCACAAGAGCCTGGTTTCAGGATGTGTTGATACAATCTACCAACAATTCAAAACCAAACAAACAAACAAAAAAAAAAACCCAAAAAACAAAACCAAACCAAAACAACCCCAAACTGAATAAACTCTTAAATATCTCCCAAATTTTCTCAGTGCTCCTCATCTCTGTAGTTCCCACTCTTTTCCTCACCAGCCTCTCACCCTTCTGCAGCTTCTTCACCTTCATTGAACCCTGTGAGGCAAAGGGCCCGGATTTTCCATTTTAAGAAGGAACAAAGGAGTGTCACCAGACCAACTCTGGCCATGCAGCTCTTTGGGTATCTTGAGCCAAATCCCTTTTTGTCTGGTTTCTGCAGCCAGCTGCTCCTTTGCCCACCCACTGCATGCTCTTGGCATCCTCACAGAGAAGTGGGGACTCTGTGTGTGTGTGGCCAGGGGGCTCCAGCTCTGGCATGGGAACAGCTCTTGAGGTACCCTGAAGAAGCAGATGCATCCCTGTGGAGCAGCTCCAACCACAAGCTGGGCAAAATGATTCCTCTTGCACCTTGCCCTTTGGTTCAGTTCTGGATTTTGTTTTCCATGGAACACAAAAGCTCATTACCCAACACAAGAGCTTTCTGCTCCTTACACCGCTCAGGACCTCCTGATGAGTCTAAGGCTGAACTTTCCACACATTGAAACGTGGATAAGAAGTGCTGAAAATCATGCTGAAATAATCAAGGACACCTGTTACTGGTAAAAACTATTTTCTAGTCAAAGCCCAGCTTTTACCAGCAGAGATATACGGGATCATCAGAGCTGCTCATAAAACTGAGGTGAGGGTTTTGGTTTTCTCCTCATGGGCCAAGCCTTCGTGTTCACTTTCCTCTCATTCAAAAATAGTTCAATCACTTTGCTGGAAGTACAGAGGAAAATGTTGAATAGATTCCCTCCCCTCAAACATTTGCCAATACTTTCCCCTAAAATTAAAGTTTAGGAGAATTTTGAGGAAATGAAACATTCATGAGATTTAGCCAAATGTCTACCTTCTTCTAACTCATAAATTGTGTATGTAGAAAGGTCTCCTAGCCAGATTTGCCTGTTTCTTCATTTTGATTTACTGGATCACACTCCCTATTTTTTACTAATTCTCCTAATAACAGCTAGCAAGCTCCATGCCTCCTGGCACTCCAGCTGCAAGTTGTGTTTTGCCCTGGATTTTTTATCAGGGACTGCCTGAAATTTCCTTCATTGCAGATCTTGATTTTTAACAGCTCTTTGATTTGTTGCTGTGCTGCTTGCCTCTCTCCTGACTGGCTTCACATGCTATTGATTTTCTTCCTCTCCATCTTCTCATCTGAGTGATGTGCCATTTCAAGAGCCCTGTGTTGAGGCTTGCTCCTTCCCTTCCAAAAGAGTTCAACAATCTTCTCTCTTTTTCTTTTTCCCCTCCCCATTTTTTTTTACTTTTTTTCTTACATCATCCTCACAGCTCACATCCTTTCTCTGCATCTCCCTCCTGATTCATTATGCAACCATGAATCTCTCTTCAAACATGGAACATCTGGGGATGGGAGGAGAAGGGTATAATTACTATAACATGTGGGAAGAACAGCAGATTATTTTGGTATTATCATTGCAACTTCCTTATATTTCTCTTGCTTCCCTCCTGGCATTGCAGATGATAGAAACTAGCTGAGTGAAATGTTTCCTTCCATCCCTCCCCAGAGGATAGAACAGAGGCTCTCGCCAGTGTGCTGGTGGCAATAGAGAGAGGCCACAACCAAGGTCATCATTTGAAATGCACACAATATCCGATGATTCCGTATTTATTAGATGCTGATATCA
This sequence comes from Phaethornis superciliosus, assembly GCA_023637945.1. NCBI lineage: Eukaryota > Metazoa > Chordata > Aves > Apodiformes > Trochilidae > Phaethornis > Phaethornis superciliosus. The sequence goes on along the minus strand of JAJQWJ010000021.1, from coordinate 9,969,309 downwards.
TGGCACTCCAGCTTGCACTGCAAGAAGTGGCCCTGTACTTCTTGCAGATGAGAAAAAGAGAGCAGTGTTTCAGTACCATCAGCACCACCCCATCTTGGAGCCACCACCATGGGGTGAAGTCCACCAGAACGGGTCCATCTTCCTCTCAAGGAGGTATCAGTTAGTTAGTGAGAGGCTGCTGAGATGAGAAACACCCCCAAGTCCACAGTAACTTGTCAGAACTCTTGTAATGATTTGAGGTTAATTTCTGTCCTGTAAAGCAGTCAGTAGATATCAGCCAACCCTGCTTTGCCAATGGAATTACTCCTAAGACCATGGTGAAAGGCAGTGGGGACCAAATCACTATGTAAGGTGTTCTGACTGCTGACCACTACTGATTTTTCTACCAGCAGAGGCTCTGAGATGTCTCCTTAGCCACAGCTGCCAGCCCAAAATGTATTAAGCATGTTGTGGCATTCTTTCCACCGGGGTTGAGAAGGGATGGTTAGCAGGTGGACAGGCATGAAATCCTGTTCTCCAGCAGCAGTGTGAGAGAGATTAATGCTCTTGAAGATTCAAGATCTGTTTGGCTGATTTTTTTTTTGGCTGGATGTCTTATTTGTCAGTCAAAATGATCAACAGAATTGATAGCAGTCATTGCCCAAGTGCAAATATATAAAATCAAGTTATAGTATTTTCTTCTCTCTTTCCCACAGCCAAGTTTCTGAGTAATACCTGCCCTCCCTCCTCTTTGTTTTATCCATCTCTCTCAAGATGTCAAAAAGTTTTGAACTAAGCCATTGTGTTTTGCTTTCTCATCAGTCTTCCAGGGCAAGATCCACTGTGATTTTTTTTCAGCAGCAATGCAGACATATGATACCAATTGCACACTGACAGCATGTGGGACCCATTGGCCTGACTCCTGGGCTGCAGATTTGGGTTCCTTTGCAGTTACTGTAATCACTTCCACTTGCTTCTGCATCTCTCCCCTCCTGCCAGGTGCAGCCAGAGCCCAGGTTAAAGCCTTGGTGTGGAACACCCAAGGTTACATCAGCCTCTTCTCTCCAGTGTCATTTTTTGATCCACTGAAATACAACAGCAGCCCCTGAGCTGAGTGCTAGCAGGTTACCCTAACCTGTAATTAATATTTCTGCCTTTGGTCAATAGTTTAGAGGGTGATCTGGACTTCTGTTTGCAATTGAAGTTGAGGAGCAAAGTTCTGAGAGTCATTTACTGCCTCGTTTCTGCTGAGGGAAAGGTATGGAGCAACTGGGAGAAATTAGTGAACTGCTCAGGCGTGAGACTTGAATCAGTGTGGCTGTTTCTGAGGAGTCTCAAACACATGTTCATTCTTCTTATCATCTCTGCTGTGTGAAGCTGCTCAGGGATCTCATTTCTTAGAATAGATACAAGATGAGGAGGTTGAGCTGGAAGAGGAGAAATACACCCAGGCATGGAAGTATAATGGTCTCTGAGCTGCTTTGCATTCTGTGGAAATCTTTCCATATAGCTTGGGCTGTTTATTTAGCAAAAGAGCACAGAGCTGCCAAAGCCTTGGAACAGATTAAATCTAACCTTGTGTGAAAAACAGAGGATAGATCCTTCCCTGGCACAACTGTGCTGGGAAACACTGCTTCCCACCAGCTGAGGATCCAGCCTAGAGGGTCTGGCTTTAGAGGATGGAAAACCACCACAAAACCTAAGCTCCTGGCTTGGCACACATCTTGAAGGGCAACTGTGGCTGGAGTCCACCAGCTCTACATCTCACCCAGTGATGAGCAGTGAAGAGATGCTCTTGGTGGGGATGTGACAGCAGAGGTATGCAGAAACTTAGGAAAAGAGGTTTGATTTGGTCTGTCAAACAACAGAATATTTCTTATGGTAAGGAACCTAAACCAAGTCTGTAGTTCTCATCAAAAGCAGAAGAGCATTTGATGACAGGAGTCGTTTGCTTGCTTTCTTGTTCTTATTTGATTTGTGGCATGAGATTGATGAGTTTCTCAGGTGCAGTTGAAGGGAATTGCTGTGTAATCCTGCACAACACTATTCATCAGGTTTATCACAGAAGTGGACTTGCAGAGAAGCATCAGTGCAAATGCAATTACTTCCCCTAACTGACAGCTGCAAATACGGAGAGTGCACAAAAGAGCTTTCCCATTCAACTGTAGGTTTTTATTTTAAATTGACTTTAGGGACAACTTGCCCAAGAAATCACACAATCTAATGTCTTCCCTTCATTTTAATTAGATCCCATGTGCTTTCACTGTGACAATGAGATTTCTTGATGTTATAGCTCTATAAAAATGCCAATTTTCTTTAAAAGGATTGTTGCAATCTACAGATGATGCTGCAAGCATAAAGAAAGCACTAAAATGCCAGTCATGACTACAGTGCCCACTGTTTAGTTTATCATTTCAAGTCTCTATAGAAAGAGAATTACTTACTTTTTATGCCCTGTCCATGAGGCTCTAGCATGTTACTCTGCCCTTCAGGAGTCCCAGTGCTGATGCACCCCATGCTCCTGGCAGGTCCTTCAATAAATTGCATTCGACCCAGAGCTATTATTGGAAGTGGCATTCCATTACATGCATTTGAACTAAATGTCAAGGCAGATTAACACAAAAGTGCCATTATGAATTTTAATCCTATTAAAAAAAACAAAACAAAACCCAAAATTAAAAGGGCCCAAAATCTGTTTAAACAAAATCCCACAGAATGCTTATAAACTTGACAGCTGTGTGGAAACTATGCACATCTTTCAGGTGAGTTCCAGGGCTTGTTTGAGAGGGAAAAGATCTTGCCAGCCTTTATTCTCCAGAAGTTTTATTGGTCACAGACTTCCTATTAATTAGCAGAAACATCACTGATCTCGTGGGTTACCTCTTATTTCTGAGGTGTTGCCTCATGTGCAGAGGCTCCTGATGTTAAGAAGCTGACCTCAGGCTTTGGGGATTCAATAAATCTGTTACCACATTCCTCTGATAAATATTTTCTCAAGCTGTTTCGTAGAAGTGAACAGCAAAGGGAGCTGTGGGCAGTAAGAGTGGCCAAATAAACATTCACATCACATCAGTGAGTTGATTTTCCAGCAGTATTGGTGCTACTGGGGCTGGGCACCATGGGATGCAGGCTGCTCCAGCCACCTGGGTGCTCACTGATGCTGTTAAAAGTACCTGAATGTGGAGGAGATCAAAGGTAATCAGGTAAAACTCATCAGAAAACTCATCAGGCCTTCTGTAGGAAACAAAGGCATCAAACACTGCTGGATGCCAAGCAAGTGAATAGCACATTCAGCCTGGTGTTCTGGAGAAATATCCTCTTACAGATGTTTCATGTCAGAAAGGAGGAGTTTGGGTAATTAAAAAAAAACCTCCATGGCCCTTAATATCTATTTTCAGCTTCAGGTGTTACTCCTTCCTCCTTTACTTCCCAATACATCTCTCAGACTTTCTAAACTCCTGCTCTACCAAGTGCCTCATTGCCATGAACTCAGCATTGATACTGAGCCCCACACAGACAGTTGGGCACCTGGGATGATGGATGAGCTTTTCCTGGTCTTGAATGGTCAGGGTTTCTTTTGTGCTGAGTGGAGAACTGGGTTGGATGAAATTCTCAGCAACATGTGGGTTCATTTATTTCATTTTGTACCATTTTTGCAGAATCCAGCCACTGCAGCTGTATCAAACAACTATCTAGTACTACTTCTTTTTAACTGGGAATCAGTGATGACATTTCAGTTTGACTTGGACTGGACTATTTAATATGTGGAAACAAGGAATGATGAGAAATTTTGCCAGGGAGTGACAATTTTTTTTCAGTTTAAGTTGATAGTTTATCTTTTCTGTACTGTTTCCAATGGATAAAAGGAACAAAAATAGAACATGAGGGAAAAATAACCTCAAAGCAACAAAAAAATTGTAAAGAAAATTACAAAATTTCTTTTTAAAAAATTTTACTTTTTGAAACAGAGCAACACTTCTTACATTGCAGTCTGTTTCAGTATTTCTGAAATATCTTTGGATATGGTTACCTGTCTAATTATGAATTAGAAACAATAGATCTTTTGGCCTATTTGTTGAGTCACAGAACTTGACCTATCAGGACTCCTAGCTCCTTGGCCTGGTTTGGTAAGTAATTTGCCATATGGCTTAGAAAACAACAAGCAGGGATTTTTCCTTTTCCACCACAGTGGGGTTTCAGGAGTCCCCATAAAGTTCTTTTAAGATAAGCAGCTAAACTTTGCTAGAAGTGCAGAAAATTGTAGTGCAAAACTGTTCAAAAGTTAAACCTATTCCAAAACTTAAGCCTCAAATTGTCAAAGGCATTCCCTTCAGCTACCATTGCCTTCCCTGCAAACTCTTACAAATAGAAGCTCAGCAAAGAAAGCAGCAGATAAATTAGACATAGATCTATGAAGAGAAAGGGAGCCAGAAACCAATACCTACAGGACATATGTCTTTATTTACTCAAACATAAATCAAACAGAACAGGAACTTCTGCAAGTAAATCGGATTCCGTTTGTATGTTTTTCCTGACACATAAATCTGGCTGTAGCAGAATGGCATGAATAATAGAGGAACCAAACTCCCACAGTGACTAATCTTTCATTGGGTCTGGACTGATAACTTACCCTGCTGAGCTGGACTTTGGTGCTGCTGTGGTGAAGCAGCTCAGCAGAAGCAACATGGGCATTTGTTGTTCACGAGTGTCTCTGGCTGGAGGCAGAACCTTTAGGAATGGTTTCTGCTAGACAAAAATATCTGTAGCTGTTTAGGTAACAAAGAGCAAAGAGCAGTGCAGGGGATCTAATGAGAGAAATGCCAACTGGCAGTGAGAAAAAAAAATAAACTGCTTGCAGATGTGCTTATGCCTGAACTTCCCTCTGCTCAAATGCAGCAAGAACCCAGCTCTGCTCCAAGACTGGGGAAGCATCCTCTGGGATGCCACAGGAGCTGGCTTCAGTCACCCAGGTCCCGTGTTCCCAGAACACATATACCATCATTCCCAGCATTAAAGCTGATGGAATATGCCAAGAAAGCTGCAAAATGATGAAGTGTTGTAACAGCTCCTTGCAAACTGGTCGAGGGCCTTCCCAGCAACCCAGATACAACTCACCTGGCTGACACTGGTTGTGCTGTATCTATGTAAAGTATTAATTATGATAAACTTTCACAGCCAGATTCATGAGGCATTTCCAAGAGAGGAAAATTCCCCTCTTTCTTAGCCATGTTTTGCTGTCCAAGCTGCTGAGACTGCAAATTTGACCATCTATAGAACTTGAAGAGACCTTAGGTGAATCCAGTCCCACTCTTAGGAATGTTATCTTTTCAGTTTTGGCAAACAGAGGATATTTTCATAGAGATTTCTCTTGCTCACATGAAAATGGAGAAAGATGGAACATGAGAGAGGACTTGACTCCTTTGGCTGACAAAGTCTGCTTTGAATAATAAAAAAAAATGGATCATGCAAAATATTATTAATGATCAAATCCACAGTTTTTGCCACGCCAGAACATTACTCAAGGTCATATCCCCTGAAATCCTCCTTTGACTGATGGAGTGGTTTCTTCCAGTTTTAATGCAGTCACAATATTATCCCTAATGTAAACTGGCAACATGGATGTTTTTGCAGTTGGTGTTGGTAAAGCATTCCCAAGAGTGGCAGATTACTTTCCACCGTGGAAAAACAAATTCCACCCTCCCTGCCATCACCCCCAATTCCACTCACCTTCTCCAAACAGTACATTCAGTAGGAAATCCTGATGATGTTAAAGCTACTTCTGCTGAAAACCTGGCTACCCTAATTGGTCCTGTGCACTTGATAGATGACATTTTCTAAGTCAAAGTTTTCCTATGCTGAGCATCCATTAATTATGTCTCTGATGAGGCCTTCCTGGTACTGGATCAAGTCCATTCAAACCTATCTTGCAGGAATGGAAAATGAGTGAGCAGATCCATGTAGAATAACAAAACAAGGAGTTCCTCTGGGGGGTGTTAAAGACTTAAAGCAGCAGGGCCAGCTGTCAGGGCTGGGGCAGCAACCTGTGTAAGAGGTGGGGAGTGGAGAGGAGACTTCAGGCAGCACTTGGGAGCAGCAGGTTGGGAGTTACCTGGGATGCTCACACGTTTTATGTGCTGAGTGGCTCATAAATACCCTGATCTCTCACAGGAGGAGCACAGGAGTGGCTCCTGCAGAGCAGGACATGGTGGAGGTGATGGGGAGGTTCAGTTCTCTGTGTTGGAAAAGAGTTGAGCTGGTTAAGGAGAAGAAGGTTGGAGAGACAAGGGGAGGGAAGGAGGAAATGGAAGGAGCCTTATTTAAAAACCACAGGGTGGTTTTAATTCTACCACAATTGGAGTTTATGTCTAAACTCCTCTCAGCTGTGAAGGCCTAGAAGACAGTTGTGAGGCTGATAGTTTTTTAATGACTTAGCAAAGAAGCCATCTGGAAGGACAAAGTGCTGTATTATTTCTCGATTTGAATGATGCTAATGTGTTGTTCTAGCATAAGATCCAGTGAGTTATGGTGGCTGGAGTGGGGCCAGGTTTTTCTACCAGCACCTGGCTGGCAAATTCAGGAAGATGTAGAGACAATTTTTCAAACTGTACCACATGGCTCTAAAAGATAAGTCATCTGAAGAGACTTTTTTGGGAAAAAAAAAAAAACCTAAACCTCAACAACAGCAAAATCCCACCAAATTCTATCAGATTAAGTTTACACATTCACACATCATATAGAGGGGGGTTGAACAAGATTCTGCTTAAACTGTGCTGCTTAGGCACCCTCTGCCCTCTGGGCATTGTGCAGCTTCTTAAATATCCATCTACTCAGTCCAATAGGTGGGCTGCTTGCTGGGGTGGTATCCATCTTCATGGACTTCAGATATTTTAAATTCAGGTGTCAGTCATCTAGGCTCCCTTTACCAGGAGAGGAGAGAAATGGTGCTCTCTGGAGAGTGATTCCTCACATATTAAAATAGGTGTCTGAGAAAGGAGAGATGGATAACTCTTTGGAAGGGCTTATTTCTCTAGATGTCTAAGGAAAGTTACTGCACATGAATCTCAGCTTATCCACAGCCCAGTATCCAGCTCTCCTCCAGCCTGGATGTGGAGGTATCTGGCTGCACACCCACCTGACCTAATGTTTCTGTTCTTTATAAGGTGTGGGCTACGTATCTTCACACTTATCTATCTAGAGATATGTATGAAAAATAATTAAAATTCACCAATGGCTACAAAGGACTTTTCATATTTCACTGCCTACTTATCTCTGTAAGCTCAGATAAATTAGGTCAAGCAGGGAATGTGGCCCATGTGCTAAAATCATCAGTGAATGATGTCATGGTCAAAACGAGTCCTCTTTTAGGAGTTTAAAAGGTAATTGAAAGGTTATTTTTTTTAGAAGTTCACTTCATTTTTTCTAATGGGAAGTAAATGAGATTCAGGTCATATTCAGGCAAGCTCAGGGTGAAGTCATAGGGTGAAGAGAGGGAAGATGGAGTTGAAGATTAATTTGATTAGGATTTCTTAAGATAATATTTGATTTTATGAGGGGTTTAAAAGCAGCAAGGTCCATTTACTAAGTCAGCTGTTCACTTATTTCTTTTCAGGATACATGGAAATGTGCAGGATCTTGGTTGGAGTGAGATTGTCACAAATACAGAAAAATTAATACCAGTTACAATAAGAATCTGCAAAGTGTTAGCAGAAAAGTGGATTTGATTAAATACAGAATGGATGATTCTCTGATTTCTCAGGGAGTTTACTAATTTTAGTGATACTCAAGCTGTGAACTTTTAACTTGGGTGAACACTACCATATTTTAATTCTATGGCAAACAAGTAAGTTAAAGAATCCACGAGTAGAAAACAACTATTTTCTGTACTTATACTTTCAAAAAAAACTTACTAAAGGTAGGGATCTGTCTCCCATTGCTCCCAAAGAAATCTGAAACATTGAAACTAACTAGAATAGGAAGTAACATGGATTCAAAGAATAAAATCTGAACATTAGAGGTACAATCCAGAAGGGTACAATCCAGTACATAACCTCCTGACCAAGGAGGTAGGAAAATGGGGATCTGCTGGTGCAAAAAGCTCACCCTGAAATACAGCAAGCACTCACTTGGGTTGCAGAGCAGAAAATACTGGTTCTGATGGAGGGGACACTCAGAGCAGTTCTTCAGGCCATCCTAGCTCTGGGCAACCCATTAGTGTCACCAAAATTAGAAGACATGAAAACAAGTAAGGGGAAAAAAATCCTGTCTTTCTGTTTGCAATTTATGAAGGCATCCCCAAAGGTGGTAGAGCTATTAAACAGCCATCAAGCTCCAGTGTGCCAGCACATCAGTTAAGTCTGGTTTTGCAGGAAGTTTTGGGGGTCACAATAGCTTTACCAGTGTCCGGCAGAGTCCTGGATGCCTGCAGTAAGGATTTTCTATGTGATGCATTTGACTTAAAAGCTGTGACAAGCAATAGATAGCTCAGATGAAACCTGCAGAAACAAGAACCTGAAAGAATGAAAAAATCTTTGCTCTGAGTGTAGTGTGCCTCTTGTAACCTTAAAGTGATTTCTCTAGACAACAAAACAAGGATTTTTCAAGGGCATAAATATTGAGTGCAAATATAGAGGAGGAGAAAATTAGAGAGTCTAAGTGAATCTCACAAAACTACTTTTTTTCCCTACATAGAAGCCTGAACCAAGGTGATTTACTTGCCAAAAAGGTTCAGGGGGATTGAAATCTGGAACCTGGAGTTTGCTGCTTTGGCTATAGCCACCCATTTGTGAATACCCCACACTGTTGGACATGCTGACGTGCTTGTGATCCACAGGCTAGGGCTTGCCCCCTTCTTTTCTTTCAACAAAAAACATTTCTGGCAAAAATGTATGTAAGTCTGAAGATCAATGAGCCAGCTTATGCACACTCTTGCTTTCCTCTAGGACTTTGGACAACAGCCCAGGCTTGACGTCATTCTGCGAGTCATACAGACGTTATTTTCCTTCATCTCTTCCAGGAGTTTTCCTTACTTTGCCATCTTATCAAAGACTTAGTATTTAAACAGCTTAAGCTTGATTCAGCATGTTGTTGATGAATTGGCCAGGGACCATTTCTACAGGCAGCTCACCAGGCAGAGGTGGGGAGTTGAAAACACCAACTTCAAGGTAGGGGCAGGCTGGAAGCTGTGGCATCTAGCAGCAGCACTGGATCTGGAGAAACTTATGTGTCCACAGCTTATGGATAACCTTTCCCTGTGACCAACACCACCAAAAAGCATCTGTAAACATCTTGGTCTGTCTATCACCCCTTTTCCCCAAGTAGTGACTCACGTTTCTATTTGAGAAAGTCTGTTAACTGCTTGGTGAATATTTAATATTCTGGCTTTTAGCATTAGCAGATTTAAGTCTTCCAGTCTTGTAAAGACAGGACCCTTGAAGCTAACAGCTTGCCCCATTTTCTTCCCAGTGTGTGCCTGAGTTAGATTATCTAGATTTCTTGAGTTGCTTTCCTGTTTGCTCTTCTTAGAGTCCCATCAGGTTATCCTGCTGTGTGCTTTGAGGGGTCTGACTCTTTAGAGCTTTGCTCTACCATTACCTCACCCTTGGCAATATTTGTGCTGTCATTAATGGGAATGTATTCAGATGAGCACACAGCAGCTTGAATTCCCCATCACTACTATTTATATGTCTCATAATTGTAAATACTAAGGGAACTATGAAGAAGTTATTTGTTTTCTGGACAGGTGAAGGAGGACAAATGATATAATATTTGTAAAAGCAGGAACTTGAGTATCTATTTCTCAAAACAGGGCCTCCTAATGAAGGACCAGCTTCTGGTAACATTCTACCAAGTAGAGCTTTGAAGAGCATCTGAGCAGGGAGAGAACAGTACTTCTGTCTCAGTAGTGGGGAAGCTAAGAAGACGTAAAAATTAATTTAAAGCATATTTTTCTTCAGTCCATGATGGTCCAAGTAGGCTTGGTCCTAATTTCATTTAGGGCTGGGAAGGGAGTTCAGGAAAACAAATGGATCTCTCCAGATTAAACATGGGTGGAAGTCTGTATAATGAACTGAATTGGCTCGAGGATCCTTTTGCTCATCCTTGCTTTTGTGAAAATATTTGCAATGTGACTTTTGGGCCAACTGAGAACTGCCTCTGTTTGTTAAGGACCGCAAAGAATGTTTGGAGTAGAATTTTGGAAATGTCTTTGAATAATGTGGATTAGTGGCTGCCTGTGTAATTTAAACTTTGCCATAATTAAATACCAATGGCAATTAGCAAATAACATGCAAAAACTGAACTTATATGAAAAATACCTTTAGAGAAGGACCAACTAACACAAGGACTTGTAATACTGGGAAAGCTCCAAGTGATCCTAAGGGCTGTCATATCCTTTTTCCCTCTGCCTCCAGAATACTGGAAAGCTCTGTGGGCTCCTTGGAGGAGAAAGACTTGAATTTCTGCTGCCTGTGGTGGAAAATGGGACTGATCAGGTCTAACCTATGCCTGACCAACCTGATTCATCTTCTTGGGTCCTCAGGAAGCTCAGAGACTATTTGCTAAATATTCTGTGGCCATTCTCACTAAAAGGATCCCTGGAGCATTTGCTGCTGGAGGAAGTGGGATGCTGAGGGGATTTTTTGCACCTGTGTGGGACTGGCAGCCAGGAATGATGCAGAAAGCACTGAGGGTTTTGTTCTTGTGTCCAGAGAGTGGGGATCTTTCTGCTGCAGACAGCATAAAGCCAGACTGTGTTTCTGTGAGCAACAACTGCTCCTTTGAGAGCACACACAGAGGCACACGGACACAGGAAATAAAACAAGGGAAAAAAAATAGGGAGGTGGAATGGCAAAGAAAAGGGGAATAGGAATCCATGATTTAGGGAACAGCACAATGAAAGAGAGAAATAAAAGAGCCCAGAGTTTTATAAGATTGACTGAATTCATTTGAGAAGAAATACAAGGAACAAAGCTTTGTAGCTCTAGAAATGATATTCCCTCAACTTTTCATGTCTAGTCAAATGCCCAGTGTGTGGATTTGTCAAGCTTAAAAGAGTGGCAGACTTGGCAATCTGATTCTTTTATCTGCAAGCCAGGTAGGGCACAGGCAAGTACCCAACTTTCCCAAAGTTTCCTGCCAACATTTCCACTTTACACTTGAAGGGACTTTGTGCAGAGGGTACATCGAGATGCAGTCTTTGTGTTTGTTCTGCTGGGTAGCAGAGACATAGAAAGATGCCAATGGTGTGTGGGGATTACGGGAAAGTCTGATCCTTTGTTTATTTCAAAACGAGCTGAGAAGATCCAAGAAACCACATGAAGCTGAACCTGGCCTGGGAACAAGAGTCAGGGAAATAAACGGTAACTGGTTGGAGCAGAGTGGGTGCAGAAGGGTTGAATAATGACTTCTCACCCAAGGCATCCATCTGGGACTAAAAATAATGTGCCTCCCTGGCCTCATTAGTAGGTTACCTGAGGAGCTCTCCATCTTCCACTTTCCACGGTGTCTTCACAGCTGTTGGGCACCATCTGAAGAGGTTCTCACCCAGCCTGCACCTCAGGAGGGTGTCAGGAGGGTCCCTCTGTTGAGGCAGAGCAGGGCCATGACTATGCAGGGACAGTGTCCTGCTTTTCACTGCCTATGATCAGGGAGGGCAAATCCTGCCTCTGCTGAGTGCACTGTGTCCACATCAAAGGTCCAGGCAAGCAGGATCTCATTTTCTGTGTGTTCTCAGTCAAGTGGGTGAAAGCCAGCTCTAGGACAGAAGCTGTGCAGTGGTGCTAATAGAATGCTGTGCCTGAACTACTAATCCTCCCACTGTGGGTGATGCAGACATACCCCAGCATGCCTGTGATGGAGTAAGGACTTGAAACTCTTTCTTTTCTTTTAGCTGAGCACTCCAAGTTATCTAAATCCCATTCGGACTTAAATATGCATTCTTGTTGTCTGCAAGCTTAAATTCAATATCTGAAGATATTTTTGCACTACAACCATTGAAACCTAAACCTGTTTTTTTTCCTATTAGTTTCTGATGAGACTGATTAAGATGTAGTGAAGTCAGATCTGGGATGCAGGGTAACACATTCCAGCTCTTCTCACAATAAGAGTCTCAGATTTGCTCCTGGATTCCAAGTGTTCCTCTCTGATACAGGATACTGCATTCCCACAGAGTTCTTAAATCCCTGCTAGGCAGCAGAAGTGTGTGGTCAAGAGTGTTTTGCATTGCTGGATAACAGATTTTGGTAACGTTTCTCATATCTTCAATGCACCAGAGGATCTAGTTTTTGAGAGAGGAGCCACAGACTCATTCTTTTCTGGGAGACAGCAAAAATCAATCAAAGCCACAAAGTCTCCATCTAAAATCTCCCTCACCCTCCACTATTTCAGTGTCTTGCTGCTTGCACATGGCCACTAGATCCAGATAAAATGACTGATCTTCTCCAAGAAAAAGGAATGCCTTCAAACGTGAAATATTCACTTCATTTATGGCCTACAAGATTTCTGGAACTCCATGCTGTGCCACAAACCCTTGGCTGCTGCCCTTTCCATCAGCCCATCCAATTCCCCCCTCTCCTCGGGACATGCTGACTCCAGAGCAGAAGCTCATGCAATTCATTTTAATACCTGTCCGGTCATCTCATTTTCATGGACCACCCAGACCTCACTGAGCTAAAAGCACTCTGGAAGCTAAAAAGTAGCCATATTTCCACATTATTTGTATTTGGTTTTGTGGGTTTTTTTCCATACATATAAACTGTGACAGGCTCACACTGGAAGTGATTGAACCGGTTGAAAGTTTATTTCATACCATGGTATAATCAGGATGGGCTTGCTTGCACTAACTGGAAACTAATTACTTCATGCTTTTCACTTTGAGAGTATGTTAAAGCTATTTTATATACAGCACATGGAGCTGAATGGCCAGAAGAGAGACCTGATAAAATCTCAATGAATTCAGACCTTGCAGATGATGAAAATCAACTTAGCTTCATTCTAGCCACTGAGAAGAGGAACTGGTCCACTCTGTCCTTGCTCAAAGGGGGTTGTAAGCTTATTTTCAGCATAACACTGTAAGAAAGATGACAAGATGACAGCAGGGAGAGCTGATGAAGGACAGGGGCACCATGACTTATATTTTGTGACTGCAGAGCAGAGAAAATATATGGGTCCTTTACAAATAAAAAGATGGAGAGAAATGTGACAGGGAATCACACAGCCACTGATGTCCAGCTGCTTCCCAGCCCAACCAGACTTTCTAGTTGAGTTTTTCTTATGCTGCTGTTGAATCAGCAGCACTAAAGCTCTTGGGGCACACTCAAAAATCAAGCAGTTACCCAAGAGCTGCTTTGATGCCAGTTCCTGAGGGATGGGAAATATCTTTGAAGAATCATTGAGATGAACATACCTGGGACACTACCTAGAAAAGCAGACTTCTGGGGCCTCAGACACCAGAATTACTGTTAACCTCATAGCCTAAATTCTACCTGGAGCAGTGTGCAATTAATGTTTGCTCTATTTGAAAAGCTGAGATTCTATGGCTTGAAAATCTGGACTTCTTGATTCTTCATAGAGCCCTTGGAACCAGACTTTACATCTGTAATTTTTAAGGGGAGAAAAATCAAATACAAACCTAGGATTTTTAGATCCATAAATGGCCATGAGTCTTACAGGGACATAAGTTTCTCCCTATCTTAGGATCTAAGACATTAGAAGGCACAAAGTGGCTTTTACTTCAGAAGCAAAATTCTGGTTTCATGCTTTTGAAAGTGACTGAGAATATTGCAGCTGTGTAGTGAATGAAAACCAGTTTATGAAAACTGTCTGAGCCAGTTCTAGGCTACCTGTTTAGGTGTTGCTAACACTATTTCCTGTCCCACGGATATATGTGGAGCTGAGATGCTTTCCAGGACAGGGCTTGTGTTCATCTCAGAATTATTCCCCATGGCTTTAGGCATCAGACTTGCAGGAACAGTTTGAAGTCACTCATGAAAAATTAGAGCCTTTTAAATAATTGACAGGTTTATCACCTACCAAACTGTGCTTTCATCTTTCATTGGGGGAATGCAGAATGGATAAGAAAGAAAAAAAAGAAGAAAAAAAAGAACTAGAAGGGAGAAGAGAACAAGGAATGAGAAAGCAATGAATCTTGTGTATCATACATAAGCTCCGGCCAGGGGCACTGACATTCTGTGTCTGTGTCTTATTTGCATGGCTGTTTCAAAAGAAAAAATAACCATGCTCCTCCAGAGGCACTGCTCAGTATTCTGGGGCTGTCCAAGCTCTGGCATTGCCCTCAGCACCACCACACCAGGACCAGCAGCAGCCACTGGGACTCGTGGCTGAATCCCAGAGCACTCAGGCTGCCAGCTCTGTCAAGTTGAGATGTCATTTATCTTAAACTCAGATATGAGGGGATCCGAATATTTTGTTTTCTCATTAAAATGGGTAATAAATTGTCAGAGCAAGTGGGATGCAGTGCTCCAAAACACACAGCACTTCCTCTGCACAGTGTCCTTCCACAACGTGGGCTCCATTTTTTCCAGGGTTTCTACAGAATTATGTCAGAACAGGATTTAAATGTTATAACAATTGTTTGGCTTGCAGTCTGGGAGGAACATGTGGTACCTTTTTACTGTTTTACTATTTTTATAAGTTAAGCTACATCATTTTTTGCTAACTTAGAGTAGCTGTGGCTCCTAGGGAGAACTTGCATTCCAGATTTCAATTTTTTATTCTGTTTCCATGTTTGAAATAGATTTCTATTTTCCCTTTCCAATTGCTTTTCAAAAAGGTTTGTCTTGTAGCCTAAATCCAGATAAAAGCATCCTGGTCTTGTCACCAGCACCCTGTTTCAACTAGAAGTGGATATTAAGTTACCTTGTCCAGCTGGCTGATTGCCATTAATGCTGAGATATCTGACTGATCCAGGAATTCAGTGTCTCTGAGACAAGAAGTGTCCTATATAGCTTTGCTGCCTTCAGGTGCAAAAGACTGCTTCTCTAACAGAAATTTCACAGTAACTTCTCTTTTCATTTTGTGCCATTCATGCACCCATTAGCCCCCAGTGACACCAATGTTTGTGGAAGTGAATTTGAAGGTTGCATGTGCATGTGTTTGGGGAAACCAAATGCTCTGATTGAAAGTTATTCATGCCAAAGAGCATGGGCATCCTGCCAGGGAAGGAAAAGAAACAATACAGTGAGACCAGTCTGGCCAGACAGGGCTTGCAAACCCCTCTTGGCTGCTTAATACTGAAACCCCACACTTCCCTGGTGTAGTTTTTAGGGCAGCACATGTCCTCAGCACCCAAACCTCACCTCTGAGCTGAGGATTGTGCTTGGAGGAGCAAGCCCATGTGTATTGGTGTGATTTATTGATTGATTGATTGATTGATGCTCGGGTAACCATCTGAGCCCCCAACAAGCTGCTGGAGAATGTGAATGCTTTGTTAACAGCCCCTTCATTGGTTTTATTTACAAATGGACTAAAACCAGAACATCAAATTCCCCCAGATCTCAGTATAAGAGTCAAGCTCTATCCCCCTAGCTGGTTGTCCTCAGCCTGTTCCTGTTCACCATGTGAGAGTAGCACCAGGATTATCCCTTCCAACAACCACCAGTTCTCTCCTGTACTTTGGACCAAAAGCTGAAAATACCTTTTATAATATCAATGTTATATATAATATCAGTGTTAGATATAATCACGGAGACTGAACTGTTAAGCCTGACTTAAACCTGTCCTCTTACCATAATTAAAACTCAGCATTTTGATTTATCTCCAAAAGGAGGAAAGCCAAAAGTAGCCAGTTCCTTTTTTAAAGGGAAATAATTGCACTTGGCAATAGTTGACAAAATTAATTTTGGATGGTCAGGAGCTGGCAAGACTTCCACTAGTTCAGTTAAAGCACTTCTCCAGGATATCTTGATGGCTTCAACTTCTCCATCTCCAATTCAGTTCCAAAATGAGAGGTGCAGCTCTTGAGAAGTCAAATGCCCTCAGCAGTGCAGAGCTTGGGGAGGGATCTGTGTCAGTTGTGTGTGGCCTGGGTATCAGCTGAGGGAAATCAAATGATTTTAATTTGCAAATCTCATGTTCCTGAGGGGTGTGCATGGCTCTGCTGAGTCTGTGTGTCAGAATTTTTTGGGTACTGCACTTCAGGCTCAAGTATATGGAGGAAGGTTAGCAGTGAAATCATACCAGTGTAATTATAAAGTTATTATTAGGCACACTTCTTCCAGAATAGAAACTACAGAGAAAGCTACACCACTATAACTACAGCAATATAATTAGGCAGCAGACAGACTTCTTAGTCATGCTAAATTTTCTAATATGGGTCTGATGCAAAGCTGACAGAATATCCAGGAAAAACAAGATGACTGTGCAGATTTCTGGAGAGCTCGGGCTGTAGGATCAGCTGCAGAGCTGCACGTAAAAACCACCAAGGCTCCTCAGAAATCTGCAGTAAAAGTTACCCCTGGCTGATTGAATATACAGGCTGTGTCTTTAATATTGGATTCAGGTTGGTGGCCTGCAAGCTGAAAGCAATTCTCAGGCTACAGCAGAGCATTTCATATCTTTATTTCTTGGAGAATTTGACCTGTCTCATATGAAGCACTGAAATCCAACATTTAATCTGCAGTTTCTCTCGTAAGCTTTATATGAGGCTGGGAATCTCATCAGAGCAGGATTTCTTGTGAGATTTCCAATTCCTGATGGCAGAAAATACCACAAGAAAAGCCTTGCATTATTCTAGCCAAACCCAGACATTTTAGAGACGTGCAAAACCAAACAAGTGAAACACCTCGAGTGTTTTGAGACACAAAGTTATTTTAGGATTCATGTTAATGTGACCAGATCCCGCTGCGGTCCCTCTCCATTTCAGCCACGACAACCTGGCTGATAAATTGCCATTTCTTAGCAGTTCAGGCAGATTTCTTCTCTGAAGGAATGGGATTCCTTTGTGCTGAACAGACTCTCTTGCTGCAATCAGTGCCTCACAGCTCACTCTTTCTTAGAAATGGAAGAAAGAAACCCCAAATCAGAACCAAAATTAGCTCAGCCCATTATAAGCAGTTAAAAGGGGAGAAGCTGTAATATTTGAGTCTCATGTGGTCCCACTTGCTCCTAAAGAGGGTTAATTTTTTATTTTTTTTTTTTAATAGCAAAGTGTAAAAAGCATCTTGCAGCTTTCTCCTCTTTCTGAGAAATTGCAAAGATCTTTGGTGCCCTCTACAGCCACCCAGAACTCAGTCATGCCCTGAACACTCAGCTCACTTTTTGTATTCCCCTTCTCTCTGTTACTCGAGTGAGCTGCAATGTGCAGTCCTTTAAACGAGCTTTCAGCACTGCATTAATCACATGCCTTAATGGGCAAATTCAGCTTTTTTCTTGCTAATATTTTTGCATGCTCTTTACGTAGCAGAATGCTGAAAAGTACAGTCTGTGCAGCTGGAGAACTAGAAGCTTTTTTTCGTTTCCAACCCAGCTATGCAGCGTGTGGTTTATGTACCAAAAAGAGAAACAGAAGGCACAATTTTCCTCCCTGTGCACCAACACTTCATCTCTTCTGCTTGTAGCCAACTGCCTCTGATTGTGGATAACTCGCGGAAAAGTCTTGAAAGCCTCAAATTACTTTGCAGCCTCGTGCATTTACTGTGAGTGATTTACACAAAGTGCAATGGACCCATGCGCCGGTTTAGAAAATAAAAATGAAGGCATCTTGACCAACCTTACCTGGCAGTTTCCATGCCCAAAGATGTAAAAGCCCTAAAAAGGCTGATAAAGCTCTGAGATCAATGCAAATTAGGACATAACCGTGTTGTGAGCTGGGGTTGCACACTGAACCTGGCCATAGCTCTACCATCATCTCACCCAGCCTTTCATCCACATTCTTCTCTAGCAAACACACCATCTCTTCTTAGGTGGCTTGCTTTTAACCACAGAGCCAGGTTTTGTGTATTTAGCTTTGCCCTACGGACAGCTGCACAGCTTCCCACCCAGGAGCAGCTTCCACATGTGTCCTGTAAATACAGCCCACATCTGCTGACCTTCCACCCAGGGTTTTCACCATGGGGCCATGAACTGTCACAGCCTTTTTTTAATGTTGCTGCTCTGTCGGTCAGGTTATCTCAGCACCACAACCTGGAGATCTCAGCCCCAAGTTGCAGTTGACAAAGCAGCCACGGAAAACAGCCTGGATGTGAAGATGGATTTCAGCCACCTCCTATTTGCCCAAGTGGCTTAGTGTTGGACATGCTCTAGCTTGACCCAAGTCACTTCTTACTTAGCCCTGGTGCACACATTTATCCAAGCTGCAGATGGGTCTCTGGATCATGGTGTAGATAAAAGCCCAGGAACAAGGTGAGTGTTCCTTGAAGGCTTTGCTGGAAGCTGGGGATGGTGCTCAGGGGTGCTTGCTCCCTGCCACTGCCTTACCCTGCTTCACCCAGCCCCTGTGGGAGCAGGGGGGAGCAAGAGGGTTTTCCAATTACGTGCACTTTTTGTTAATGGTGGAAACATTGCCTTTTTATTGCTCCATTACTGTAACACATGTCTTCATAATATCCTATGTAGGAGAAGTTAACAGATAGGAGCTGAGCTATTACTTCATCAGAAACTCCATGACCTAGGGAACTGTTAAAAACCTAAATCATAACAAACCTTCTATTTACAGCCAGTAAATGATGCCCATGTGTTTCTGAGCAGATCCTTTCTTAGCAGATGAATTAACACACCAGTAATAAACCATGTCAATGCACATATTTTTTCAGCTCAGTATGGCTATCAACCCTTTTGTTTCTCAATGTTTCACCTTCTGTTCTTACTTTAAGAGTTTCCTGGGAAACCAAATCATTTATTTATTGGGAGGAGAAAGAGGGGAGGAGGCAAAAATGAAAAATTTCAATTGAAAGTCTCATTCTCCCTGTAGTGCTTTCATTTCAAAATACACTTTGATTTTGTGTGTGTGCAGGTATGAAGTAGTAGTTTGAAATTAAAACCTGTGTTTCATTTTGAAAGTTTTATCACACAACTTATTTCCCTCATTGCTGACTCTCCCTTCTTTCTTCCTCTCCTGCTTATTCTTGTCTATGTTGGAAAAAGGCAGAAACCCCCCCAGAATTAGCAAAAATATAGTAGAAAATTTTTTCAACCATTTTTTTTTCTAGTTAGCATAATGTTGAAAAAATTTTTACTTTGTATAAAAAGTGACAAGTAGAAAAAAGGGAGTATTTTTCATGTTTTCTCACTTTTTCACTTTCTGCTGTCTCTAATTAAGATCTTTTATTGGAAACATATGGGGCTGGGGAGGCATTCCTACAATCAAAAAACAAGAAGCAGAGAAATGAATAATCTCATCCTTTTTCAGAAGCACAGCCTGGTCCAAACTCCAGGTGAAATGAAAAACTGAAATTATAAAATGGAAGAAAGCCACGTGATTTTTTCCAGACATGTGGTTTTAGAACATTACACATTTTCATTTGAAACTTTCCAGGTTGATATAAATTAAATCAGTGGAAAAAATTTTAACACTGGTAGGGAAAAAAAAAAAAAATCAGTAAAACTTCTCATCCTTATAGATGGAGTCTGTCCTACCATGGGGGGAGGACAAACTAGACTTAGAGATTTTCTTTCCTGAGGGAAAGGCTTTGCTGTGCAAGGGGAAGGAAGGGTCGAGCATCCAGCACAGCAAATGCTCCACTGCTCCCTCATATTCACTTTTAACCCAGGGTGAAAAAAACCTGAACTCAGAATGAGCAAAAACCTCCAGAAATATTCATGGGAAGCACCATGTGCTCCTCAGCTCTGAGTGAATCCTCCAGGACCTCCTGGTTGTAGGGAAGGAGTGTGGGTGTGAGGTCTGAGGAGTGAGGGAGATGCTGGTGGGCACTCAACTGACCAATAAAATAAGCCACTAACACCTCCAACTGTCCTGCCTTGGACAGCACCACTGTTTATCTAAGGTTGGGCAAACTCCTGGAAAAAAAAAATTAAAATCCATCCTGTTAAATGCTGCAAGCTCAGAGGCTCGGCCACGGGGAAGCTCTAAAATTCAGGATATTTCCAGTTGTGAGCTGGCTCAGTGTGTGCTTTTGTGTGTTGTGCAGGAACTTAATCTGTTCCCATTTAGGGCTTTATGCCACACACACACACATGCACACACAAATTACGAGAGAGGATACAAGTGCAGAGTAGCTGATGACAATAAAATAGGATTAGACTGGAGCCTTGTCTTCACTTACTGATAGAAAAGGAAAATCTCACAGAAGACAAGTTTAATCCAGCTGTGAAATATTTCAAGGGATCTTAGATGCAGATCAAGTGCCAATTAAAGAAGAATAGAAACAACAAAACCTATGACAGACACATCTGTGTGTTTTGAGTAGATGTGTAATCACTTTATCATCTTTTAAATGATATGCAGAGTTTCTGTTTCTGTTACTTCACATGCAAACATGGGAGCAAACAGTGAATCCAGAGCCATTTGAGAAGAGAGATCACTGGGAGGGGAGACATGTCACGTTAGTTTTCTACCCCATAAATTCAGCATTTCCATGCTTCTGTTCTTTATTCAGTTCCACATACCCACCCTGCTTAAATAGACTCTTAGAGAAATGGAGGTGCATTCCTCATGGCAGTGCTCCTTATTTTCCATCCAGCTCCTGAAATATAAACATATTTGCTATTTTGCATGATTGATCTGCTGGGTAAGAAGCTGATTTCACACCACGAGAGCATCTGGCTCCAAGCTAACCTTGCTGTGTGCTGCATGAATGGAACCCAGCTACAAGCAGACAGCTACATGCTGTAAAAATTATAGATAAATTCAGGAGGGAAGGTGATAATGGTAAAGATAAAGGACTATTTTTAATAATTAGTATTGTCTGGAAGCTTAACTCATGCTCAGGTTTGGTTTTCTTTCAGCTTCTCTTTTGGGATGAATAATGCTGGATGGTTTATTCCTCTTTTCTCCTCCAGCTCTTACTCTGCTACTATAGAAACCTTCTACAATCTGCAAGATACGTGTATGGGGAAACTGGGAGGAGAGCTTGCAATCATGCAAGACCATATCTCGTTATTAGTTCTCATGTATTAGCACTGTGAGCCCACTAGAAAGTTACTTTACACCCCATCCCACCTCTAGATTAATTATTGCTTCTTGGAGGCAGTGACACGAAGCCCATCCAAGCCATCCTGCTGTGCTGCCAACATGCTTTCAAATCCCAGCAAAACATTTGCAGGGCAGATGGGAAGTGGGGAGTTCCAGGACAGACCCAAGGACATCCCATCAGCTTCTGTGGCAAGAATAAGAAGAGGAAAGAAAATGAAAGGAGAAACTGAGAGCTCTCGACTCCGGTTAGATGAACCAGGGAGGATTTCTGGTTTAATAATCATTAGTCTGTTGTTTTGCAGATAGTGAAATGCCTCCATGACTCATTTATTTTGTGCAGTTTGCCCCAGCCCAGGTTCCTGTCTCTGCTCCTGGCCATTGCTTTTTCTTGCTGCTGACTCTGTTTCACCAACCTTGACACTTAAAGGCCAAAATTAATCTTCTAAGTAAAAGATGGCCAAGATTACTAAATTATGTGCCTCTTCATTATCTTTAGGTACCTTCTTAGGACAGATGAATTGCCTCCAAGTCAGGGAAGAAAATCCTACAGGGAGAAAGCAAAGAATAATGTGCAAATACGGAACAAAAAAAAAAAAAAGAATCTGCACCAAAGGAAAAAGGGAAAAACACACATGCCATTTTTTTCCCCCACTCATTCTGTTTCCTTTATGTTCACTGGTTCAGGGCCGCTGGTAGAAGATGGAGACATATATTAATTCTCCATGCAGAAAAGTAAATAGTGATCTCCGTCCTCTGGGACTCAGACGTCTGCTCTCAGCTCTCCCTGAGGAATCTTCCTCCACTGCCTAATGGTCTCTGACCATAGCAGATCCATTTAAGGGATACCATATCATTTTCTAAAGCCTCATTTAGACTCATACACAAAAAAAACATCACCCTGTCACACTGAAGCAATTTCAACCCTGTAAACCTCCTTTTTCTTTATTTCTCGTAACTAATTTAAAATGCAGGGATGGATTTAAGAAAGAAAAAGAGAGGTAAAGGAAGGAAGGAAAGGAAATAGCACAGGAGCTAACTTTCCAGAGTTGCATTAAATGATGGATTTTAAAAGTCCATTTTAGAGAAAGTTGTGTAACTTTTTTAGAACAAGTGCCTGCCATAAAAGAGAGAGAGAAGGGAAAAAGACATTATCTGGTCTAGTAGTTTTCAGGAAGTTGTGGTCCCAATTCCCTAAAAATAAAATTTCTTTATGATCATCATTTTGCTTATTCCTTCTGTTATAGTACCAGCCTGAAAACCTCAGCAGAACTTGGGATCCTATTGTAAAAACAAATTACTGCTGAGCAGATATAGTGTTAGAATAAATCTAAAGGAGGACATTGGTGTAAATACAGAAATCCTCTCCAGAAGATGCTCCAGAGCTCAGAACTTAGTTTTGGTCTAGGGTACAGATGAAAAATGCAAACAGTTCATCATTCAGGTATCCAAGAAATATTTATTTTGACTTTACAGAAATGTTGGACTGTGAGAAGAGTACTATTTTTATTTCAGATTTGGTTTAGCCTTTTATAATTTCAAGCTACGCATCAAAATAGAAATGATAGCAATAAAAAGCTTTGCCATGAATGATTTGAGAGGAGCAATAAGTGCCTGTGAACCATTCTGCTTAACATGAAAGGGCATTTCCTGGTGGGAAACTTTCCTGGATGGAACTTTTCAACCAAATCAACTCAGATTGGAAACTTCCACAGGACAGATGAGGCTGTTGTGGAAGCTCATAAAATAGGAAGAGCCTTGCTAAAGGGCACCATAACAGCAGGGCCAGGAGCAGAATGAAATCTCCTGCCTCCTTATTCACTGAGTAGTTGAGTCTTTAACTGTACATGAATTTATTCCCCTGCAAGAGTCCTGCTGTGCCCTGTCCTGCACACCTCCCAGCTGCCAGCCTGGGGAGGAAAATCAGCCCATCTTTCTAGTGATTTCATGGGCCACTCTGGTAATGCTATTAAAGACGATGCTCTTGAACAATAACTAAGCTGTTCTCTGGGATATTTGTACAGTGGAATTCCTTTTCCCTGTCCTGATTTTTTTTTTTTTTTTAAAAAGGAAACTAAATTGCTATAGGTAATCTAAAGTTGTCCAGGATAATTTATGGTAGAAAATATGATTGGTGTGGAACCCATCTCAGAAAGATTTAACTTTTCTGAGTCCGAACTTTAACTGGTAAAATTTAGTAGTGCTCTGAACTCAGCAGAGCAAAGATCTGACCTAATAGATATAAGGACAATGAAATATTCTATAATATTTCAAACCTTTTTGAAGCTTCCAGCTGAAATGAATGGAGTTAATCTGAGGGGCTCTCTGAAATGACAGTTTATCAGATGCTCCCAACTTGGACTTGCTATGCACCAGTATCAGCAACCATTTCCTTGACTAGAGAAACTTCATGCTGTGAGATCTGCCTGGGATATCAGGGTCCTGCTTGGCCTCACTCTGCCCAGATCAGGACCAAGTGACCTGGGTTGAAGTGACACAACCCCCCTCTCCCAGCCCCAAAACCAGAGGGCAGGGGCAGTACCCTCTGCTGGGAAAATGACAACTTTTATCCAAATTTCAGGAGTCCTACAATGTCTGCAATGTGTTGCCCTTTCAGAAGGAGACATTCAGCCACTGGCAGGGAAAGGAACAATCTGTCAGACCTCAGGGCATGAGGCAATTTGGGGCACAAGGCTTTTGGGTGCTCAGCCAAAACCAAAACAGCAGTTTCAAACTTTTCAAGCTTTACTTGTTCCTGTGTCAACATGTTTACTTGCTGGGACATGACTGGTGCAGGATTTGGACTCCTATTAGCAAAGATGCACGAGGTAATTTATAGAGGAAATAAACCTCTTGTGGTGGAGCAGGATTAGTAAAACAGGCATGTGCAGTGCACATCCTTTGATGTTATTAAAAATTACGACTTTGTGTTTTATTTCTGGATTTGGTTCAGTGCATTTGCATTTATTCAGATCTTTGGAGGCCAAGGGGGCTTGGTGAAACTGGTGCTGGATCCAGGTCAAGTGCCCCCATCCATATTTCCTTCTTTTTGACTCTGAAATCAGCCCTACATTTTGTGTCTTTAGCAAAACAAAACAAACAAAAAGCCCTCTTCAGGCCAGGATTTCCAGCCAGATGTGACCTGATATGTATTGGGTCTAAACTTTCAATAGTAAATAGCAATGATCCACAGAATCCCTTCAGATTTGGGACCCTTTATCAGCACAGACTCTTTATAGAGAACCCAAACTTGCAGGCAACTACAGCTACCTATCTGAGCATATTTTAGCTGAGACTCAAAATCCAAATAGCTATTAATTTCAGAAAACTCAAACTTAGCAGAAGGAAAAGTTTCCTCTTGGATGGGCTGTGTTTATTTTAACCATACTGTCTGTATGATTGGTGCTACTTTTTTGCTCAGGATATGGGGAATTGCAAATGTTAATTTTTCTGACACACTATAATTACTGCACACATCAACTGTTTTCATGCACTTCTCCAAAAATATGGTCAATAGTGTTTGCACAGGAAATTCTGGCTTGCAGGGAACGCCCTGGATTTCATCCGTTCCTGCTCGTAATTCAATCTCTTTGAAACATCAGAAAATACCTGGTTTTACTTGTCTAATTTGTAAGTTGTGTGAAACATTGGGTTTTGGTCTAGACGTTGCTCCTATATGTGTGCTGGCTATAGAAGTTATCCAGGAATATCTTTGTTTTGCCTTTCAAAATGTTTCTAGCATTCTTCTCAAACTAAGGATACATTTGCAGTCATTTCTGCTGCACCTTTGAGTATCAACAGAGAAACAGGAGAAAGTCATGGTACAGGGGAAAGGGAGGATCAGGACACTTAAACTCCAAATCCTCCTGTGGTTATTTTGTGCCTGTGCCATCATGTCTGTAATTAGTGGTGCATTTGGTGACAGTAGGAGCTACTCAGGGATCACAGTTTTATGCAGCACTACTGAACATTTTGCCACTCACATCTCAGCACTGATCACTTGTTCTCCACCCCTTAGTGCAGAATTTTTGCAAAGGCAAAAAGTAGGACAGAACAGACATTGTGGTGCCCAGCACCACTTTGTGCCCTACAGCTGTGCTGTGCTCATCCTCCCCTACTGTCACTGGGCAGGCAGTGAAGGATTTGGTCAAGCTGTGCAATGAAATATGTTTGTCTAGTTCTCCATCCCCCAGAATCTACACAAGGAAGGGGAAAGAGAAGGAAAAAACAAGGTTACCAGCAGTCCAATGAGCTGCTATCACTTTGCAGCATAACCATCCCATCTCACCACAACCTCCTGTCGTGGGGTCTTTCCCTTCTGCAGAGCACAGGCAGCTCTCCCAGTCCCTACCTGTGTCTCCTCTTTTTGCCTCATCCAATAACAGCTTCTTTTGCCAAGACTGCATACACCCCAGCCCAAAGCTTGTGCATTCATGTCATTGTTGGACACAAGCCCAAATCTTGTTATTTAAGACCAGACACATCACTCCTACCAGCTGAGCATTTATGGCTGTAGAGCAAGAAGAACTGAAGTCAAGATAAAAATGAAAACAGTCCCTTTTCTCAGGCAAGCTTTACCTAAACATCAAATACTGTGTCCCAGGAGTGGTTCCAAATGGTTATTTGGGATCCTGATCTGGCCTAGGGACAAGAATATTACTTACACAGACTCTAGCAGCAACGCACCCAACATTTATGAGGAGCTATCCTGCCAATTACTGCAACTGGAAACACACATTTGCATGCTGAGTCTCTGGATTATGGAGACATTTTTGTTTGTTTGTTTTGGGGTTTCTTTAGTGTAAGGAATGTTGGAGGCTTGGTTTCCATTTGCATGTGTGTGTCTGTAGGATACGCTCCTAATGGAGCCCTTTGGGTTGCTCTGAGGGGACAGACCCAGTGTGGATTACATTCATCTGGAAAATAACACTTCTGTATCTAGTGCCCTTCTAATAACAAAGAAATGCTCTCATGGATATGTCTGCCTTACACACTTCTGTAGCTCTCAGCCCAATATCTGGTTACCTTGCAAATGGGAATTCTTCAACACAACATACATGTATTAAGAAGAAAGATGACTTGTTGAAACCACACAGTTTTAGGGAAACAGATTAATTCTGATGTAACTCTTTTTTGCAAAAATTTCTTGTGCATAGCAAGGAAGAGATTGGCTGAGTAGCCTGGATAGCTGGTGATCTCTTGCAGTGGATGGGATTATTGACCTCAAGTTGCTCTCAGAAAGATGTAACTTGGGGTACAAGATGTGGGTACAATGAACTGTGGCTGTGTCCAACCCAAAGTCCTGTGTCATATAGAAAGAATCCTTAAAATTCAACTTGAGATCCTCAAGATTAAATATTCGAAAAAATCTAAAGCTAGAGGAGTTTCAGCCTGGCTGTTCTATCACAAAACAGTCCACCAGCTCTTCCTCTGATTCAGCTCAGCATTTAAGCAGTAAGCAAAAGTACAAATGAGCTGAGTAAGTTCTGCCACTGTCAGAAGGCATACGGTGCACACCTTTGAGAAAAGAACCCTGCATGATAAATAGTTCCTGAGAATTTAAAAAAAAATGAAGGTGTTTAACTTAATCTAATTTTGAGTAAAAGCAACAGTTGATGACAGCCAGGCAGTCAGGGCACATTGCAGATGGTGTTTTTCATGGCTGTAATCTAATGTCGTAGCTTTTGCAGAAGTGGAATTAAAAATCTTCAATTCTTTGTGGTGAAGACAGACAGATGCTTTCCTGCTTTAATTCCTGAGTGGCCATAACATGTTCGTTGACATTTCAACTCGATGTTTTAATTGGCTTATTTGAATAAAACTCAGACAAGTTATGTTGCTCAGTTTTATTTTGTGTCTCCCAGCCCAGCAGCCAACAAAAAGAAGACAGCAGGACAAGGAGGGGCAGTGACTTTTCACCTCTCTGATTTTCTCTGTGTTTTGTTTAGCTCTTAATATATTTAAATTCATGCCTTGTTAAATTAGAGCTGTGTCCAAAATAGGGTGCCCAGCACTCCTCCCTGTTGTCCAGGAGTATATTTTTTTTTTGAAGCATTTTTTTTACCTTTTTCTTTTTTATTTTTTTTAAACAATTAATTAATTTCTTTCTCCTGTGCATCACTGAGAAAAGTACAGGTTACACACCTCACAGTCTATCACAGGGGCGTGCAGCAACCCTGGATCCAGAGGAAGTGGTTCCTTAATTTTTCCAAACTGTGCAGACCACTTGCTGGGGTGGAACACCAGCATCAGTTTCAGTTATTTGCCCTCTCCCCCTTAATTTTTTCCATAAGAAACTAATGCTGTTGGTGGTTTTCTCACTCTCCACATCAGTGCAGACCATCAGAGGAGATGCAGGTTCACTTAGGTGAGCAGATAAAGCTGGAAATCAATATCTGCAAAACCATTGCAGCTTCCAAGTGTTCTTTGTGGTTATGACAGTGGCTGTGGTGTGTGCAGAAGCATGGGTGTTACAGCTCAGGGAAATTTGGTCTTTGAGGGGGCAGAGAGAGCAGGAGGTGTGCTTGGCGTATTAAGCAGCAGGTACCTCAGGTACCAGACAATCAGTGCAAGAAGAGTTTCTTCATCCCAGGTTAGTGCTTGAGGTGCAAACCCAGAGTCCAAAGCTGCCACAGACCATTAGCAGAGCTGGGCATCCATCTCTGTCAAGGGGAAGGTCAGGGCTCAGTGAGCATGGAATCTGAATTACCTTCACCCTGGAGAAACAGGGGCTCTGGGCTGGGATGGAGGTCACTGCCAGGGCATCATCAGAGAAGCCCCAGCACAGACTGCTGCCTCCCAAAAAGAGAGGTCAGCTTCACCTTCAACACTGTCTTTGCAATTATACAAATTTTGTTCCTTTCCTGGAAACCCTCAGGGAAGAGCTATCCTGTTGCCCCTGCTCCTGGTCCTTCATATTCCTGCTGTCCATTTGCACCCCTTAGCTGTTCAGTTTGCCTGAAAACTCACATTAGATTCCAGAAATAAAGCAGTAATAATAAACTGGTGCCTTGTCTCACTGCAGCCAGGAATGCCTTGACTACAGTGAGTACAATTTTTTTCTATACATAGGTAGCTTTGCTGAAAAAACATAAATCAAGGTAAAACTGACAAAACTTAGAGGAGAATCAAAATCCTTGGACCAAATCCTGGGCAGCTGTCATTTGTCATTTTTCCATCAGAACTCATGCTTGGATAATTAGTCAACCCAAACTCAAAAGCTGGGTGGTAATGGCATGAGAATGAGAAAAACCAATGTGATCCTCAGATGTTTCCTATGGAACAGTGGCAAGTCCATATGAAATGAGTCCTTCCTTCCCATCAATCAACTGTCAAACTAAATTATTTCAGAGCTGTAGTACTGAGCTGCTGGAATACTGTGAGAAACTTCTTTGTAAAATTCTAAACAAAGCAGCAGCAGACAGCAGAAATAAAAGTATCTCCTTCCAAAGCAGCAGGTGGGATAAACTACCTGAGAGGAAATTTGTCAGTCCTGGCCATGACTTCATGTTTTCACCTGAGAGTTTTTAAAACCAAACTTCATCCTGGGTTGCCAACAGTGTCTGGGCCAAAGTGGTTGCCCAAGGTGGCCACTGCCCATCCCTGCCAGGGCCAGAGCAGCCTTGGCACCAGCAGTGATGGAATGCAAGGAGTTGCCTGCCTTGGGAGGAGCCTGACCTCAGTCAGAGAAATCAGCTCACAAAAAAATATGTTGGTTCTTCTCACCTTCTCACTATCTTAGAGTTCTTTGAGCTTGAAGGAGCCATGGTACAGCCCTGGGTGTGGAAGGACTAGAGGGCCCTGGCCAGGGTTTGGAGGGATGGGCTGGTGCTTGCTCCTGTCTGCAGGTGCTTACACCAAGCTGGGCTCTTGTCCAGGCAAATCACCACCTTCTTTTATTAAGAACTGTACAAAAGCCAAACTAAAATAACATTTTTCATTTTATCTTTGGTTAAAATGATGCTAAGAAAGCAAGGAGCATTAAAAAAAAAAAACAAAAAAAACAGGGAAATTAAAAGGCTTCGTATGCTGGATTTCTTGATATATTTTATTTTGGGATTAATCTTATTTAGAAAGCCTTTATTCATTTGCATTTAATTCAGAATTCACCCAGACACATAAATCCCCTCAACTTTGGTGAGAGTGTTACATATGTGTGAATGGACAGAATTTGAGCATGTGTGCTGGTACTCAGCAAGAAAGAGACACATTTTGTTCATGTAGCAGAAAGGAAATTGTGCTTTACTCCATTGTTTACTCTTCCCAGTACTTTAATTTTCCCTTTGTTTAATATTTCAGCAGAAGCCATTTATCTTCCCTGATGATCAAATAAACTGGGTGGTAAAATAACGGATATGCAATTCATTGGGAGGGGGAAAACAGTATTAAAAGGTGGACCAAAGGGATATGGTTTGGAAATCCAGTAACGTGTGATTTGCTACCTCACACTTGCCTTGGTGCCCGAGGGAAAATATTGGGTTTTCATACCAAGCACAGATATGAGTTATCCTTTCCCTGTGCTGCAGCACAGGGGATTGCAAACCTGAAAGCTGATACTTGACTGCTTAAAAGAGCCAGATCCCATTCGAAGCCAGATCTTTCTCCTGGGTGAAGATAATGGGAAAGGAAGGCAGTGATTGGGATTTTTGAAGCAGGAGGAGCTAATTAGGAAAGACAGGGTGAGGCTCAAGAGTCAAGAGCAAAATCAATCAAGAGCAAAATGATGTTGCTTGAAAAGTGGAGATTTTTCTTCAGTCCTACATGGCCTTGATCCAAGGTCAGTGAAGTCTTTCCATGGGCTTCAGGAGGATTTTTCAATGCACAAGTCCAGGCTGAACCTTATTCCCAACGTGGCCCTATAACTAAAGGAATTCTTGGCCAGTTCAACCCAGCAAGCAGGTAAAACACAACTGGAAGAACTGCTACCAGAAGATGGGGAATTTTAGACTATTGTTCCCAACGAGTCCTTTTAATATTTTTGCAGGCAGAAGGCCAGGATTTTTTTCACTCACTTTTCCATCAGTATTTTGTGGCATTCAAGTACTTATCAGTCTTTTTCTGCTGTGACTTTTACTTAAGTAAGAAATCTTCATGTTCCCTATGAACGTACAGCATGGGTTGGTGTCAGGATGTTCTTCAGTTCCTTTCCTTTCATCATTTTTTTCCTAGGTTTCTAGAGGGAAAATGGGAATCTAATACCCATGTCAGTGGAAGATATTTGATTACAAACATAAGAAAAATATCACTTGCTCTTTTGAATCTCTTTCTTACTCCAATTTTTGGTTGAGAGCCCTTTGCTGGGCAGACATGCAGACTTTATGTAACTCAATCAAGAAGAAAACAGATAAATTATATAGATTAGAGTTGTTATTTCATACCTATTTTTTTGCAGCAAATTGTTAAATGAAAATTAATTAAGAAATCTGCTGTGAGCATCAAAGGTCTTTTAAAAATACCTCCATATTTTCCTCTGATCTGAGTTTTTTAGTTTGAAGATGGATTTACCAAATTAAGAACAGGAAAGTGTAACAACATGACATGCCTTTGAGGACCAGTCTTAATTTTTCCAGGATATCTCATCTAACCACATGAATATTTTTTCCTGTGAAGTAGTATTTAAATATTTATTTTTAAATGCTGAAGTGCCTTCATATAAGACACAAATGATTGTTTTAGTTGGCAGTCCAAAGATCAAATAAAATACCTAAATGTGGTTCAGATACTGATATTTATTATTTTTTATAAGAAAAAAATGTACCCTAAAAGATGACCTCAAAATACTTGATTATTTCTGGGAGCAGGCTGTGGGTAAAAAACCACCATTGCTATCTCAAATTTTTGAGAATGAAAGATAAAGTAGACCAGTATTCATCAGCATATGTCTGTTTATGTGCTGGATACAGGTTGGGTTTTATTTTTTAAAGTTTTATAAACTCAGAGAGTGGTGCTGTTCCTTAGGGGTGGGGGAATATCACATTCTGCTTACATCAGTGTTACAGTGACTGAAACTTCAGTTTTTCATTAAATCACTGTTATAGTTTCAATTTAGAAACTCTGGGTTTGTGTGTGAAGTCTCTGGAGCCCAATAGTGAGGATGAGCTCTTGTGCTCATCTTGGCCTTGCTGGTGCCATGCACTGGGGAATCTCTGCTCTTTTGCACTTTCACAAACCTTTAGCAGCTTAATATCTCTGCCCCTTCTGCACCCAGAGAAAAACATACTGAAAGTTTAAAAATCTACTGTAGGTGAATGGATTCACCTGCTTGCAGACACATGCATGCTCAGAATATGACCATTTCCTGAAGTAATCTGGGCCTCAAAAATGACAAGAATCACAGAGAAACCAGTTATGTCATTTAGAAATTTGGGTTTTTTTTATAAGCAAAGATGTCACTGTGGCAAAATCTGTTGCACAGGTGACATTGTCACTAAGTATTGATTTCAAAAGCACATCAAAGAGGATGGAGATAGTATTAATGCAGGCTTTAGAGGTGGATAAATTGCATGAGCCTATTGATACACATTGCAAAGACTACGTGGGTTATATGGCCACAACCTGCTCTGAAATAAATGATGTCTAGCTGGTAGCTTATATTATCCATGATAATACTAATCTTTATTAAAATTTAAGTCCATTCTTTAAAAACAAAGGGGGGGGAAATGAAGTTACATGCACATTAAAGGTCACCACCCTTTGGTGGAAAAAACAAGTGAAAAGCAAATGTGTTCTCCAGAGGGTTTGTTGCAATGAGAGGGGCAGTGAGCAGAGATCTAGGGTTCAGCATTAGACACAGCATCTCCTGGCTGTCAGAAGGGAGAAGGCTTTGGCTCAGACTGATTCTGCTCCAAGGGAGGTGGCAAATTGAGGGATTTATCATTAAAAGGCAGGACATTAAAACAGGCATTGGGTTAAAATACACAAAAACAACAACAGAAAAAAAAAAAAAAAAGAAAAAAGAAGTCAATTTGTTTTCATCTGCTGTTACATTCCAAAAGGTGAAGTTTGTTTTTTCCTCTCAGACCAGCTCTGGAGGAGATACACACCATATGCCCCCAGTTGCTCCTGCAGACAGAGCTGTAACAAGATGTTTGCCAGAGGTCTGAACTCTGGTGAGCTTGGCCTTTCCCTCCCAACTTTCTTTTTCCAGCTGTTTATTTGAATGTGACTTGCAAGCTGGTGAAAACATGCTGGATTAACAAGCCTTAAAATGAAAGATTCTGAATCCAGGCAGCAGACCCAGCAGAGGCAGCTGGCCCCTGGGCATCTCGAGGTGCTCACTATTTGGAGAGCAGGGGGTACCTGGCTTTGGTTGCAGATATTTGCACTCAACAGTTCACGTGCTCACATAAGAAAAATGGCAAAACATTTCCACATTCTGAGATTTTTTTCGTGTCAAGGCCAGAGGGATGATGGTGTTAATGGAGTTGAGCCTATGAGACCCAGGCCAAACAGTTTAACCCCTTGGCTTCTACAGAACCAGGATTTGTTCAGTCTCTGGCTGTTGGGGAACACTGACTCCACAAAATCCCTCTTGAAGGAGACCGTGCACCCTGTAAAACCACAAGTGGATCTTCAACTCTCAGGAGCTTTGCTTTTTTCATGAGCTGAGGAGCTCCATGGACATGGGGGCTCAGTGCTCCTGGGCTGGGCTCTAACCTGTCCCAGGCTGCCTGCTGGGGAGGGGAGCCCAATCTAATCAGGAAAATAATGAGAGCATCTCAGGAGCTGGTGCAGCCAGGCTGGGACTGTCACTCTCTATTAGTGGGTACCTACAACTGCTTCACTGCCCCTTCACTGCTTTGTGTTTTCTAATATGTCCCAGTTTTAATTCCACCAATAGACATCAAACTTCCTGTCGTGCCAGTCACAGAGACAATTATCTAAGAAACTTTTTTTTTTTTCTTTCTCCTCCCCCTCTCTTTATTTCAGTTTCAAGAAACAAAGAAGTCTATTCATTCAATTTGCAGCTGAATCTCCCAGGTTATGTAAATTGTTAAATCATCCATGCTCTTTCTTTCTAAACATATTGCAAGCAGTGAATTTCCATACCCAGTTTAAACTTCACAATTGGTCTGTCCTGACAAACACAGACAGAAGGAGAGATCAAGAGTTTCATCTTTTTTGCTTCCTCTCTCCTGGTTAACCAATATGTTATATTTGCATGGAGAATGGTGAAATCAGAACTCTTTCATGAATAACTAAGTGGAATAAAACCTCGTGATATAATTAGGAGATGCCTGTGAACTTCATTTGAGCTTTATTTGTTTCCATGAAGACATAATTTAGTGCAGAAGCACAGCCAAGCTTCCATTCTTGTTCTCTTGGATTTATTTTTTTAAAATTATTGCTATTTTTACCTTATGGTTTAAATTAAATAGTAATTCTTAAAAAAATGCTTCTTCTGCTCAATTATTGATGCCTAGTGATTTGCTAATATTGTAGCATTTCTCTGGAGCAGGAAATGATGGCAATATTAAAATTATTCTTGATCACTTAATGATGCATGCTAATAGAAATATTTTGCTTTACTTTGTGCACATCTCAGTTTCTTCTCACCTTTCTGTGGTTCAGTTGCAAAAAGGAAAGGAACATCAGAAAACCTGTCCAAGGTTTTGTCCCTTAGGGAGACTTTTTTTAGCCAAAAAGTGTAACTGCTACAGAGGATCAACAAGCTCTCCTGTCCTGTCATCAAATCAAAGCCATGGATTTGCTCTGCAAATGGAAAGTCTTGAGTCTACTAAAAAATTTCCTCTGCATGGAAAGTCCCTCCTGGAGACCCTACCTCCCCCTTGCTTTCCAAAGGCTGCCCAAGGAGCCAGCTGAGAGCTTCCTTTTCAAGAAAGCACGTGCATCTCCTTGGATTAGTAGAAGAACATTTCATACAGCACAACACTTGCACACATGCTTCAATCCCTGCTACTGCCTGACCTGGACATTTCTTCTGGTTAAGAAGTACAGACTGCCAGGGAAAGCAGCAATAAGTAAAAAAATAGGAAGTAAGATGCAGAGCTGGGCAGAAATTGGTGGTAAGGTTATGAGCACCTGTCCTGGTTTGGGCACTGAGACTGAAAAATGGAATAGAAGAATTCCCATCAGTATCCATGTGATTTTTACTTCTGGTAAAACAGGAGCACGAAGGCTGAATGCGTTAAAACAAGGACTCTGGCACTGCATCCTCTGGGTGGGCTTGGAATATCTGGTATCCATTAGAGCCCACCATTCTGCTGAACCAAGAGATTAATTCTCTTGCAGGAACCTGGGCAAACCAATAGCAGCAGAAAGTTAATCAAGCCCTGATCCTCCCAATCCATTTAATCACAGCCAGCTGCTACTTAGAGCCTAAGAAGAGCAACATCCCCAGGGCAGCCCTTTTGGAGGAGGGGAGAAGCAATTCAGAGAGAGCACCCTGGATGGGAGGAGGGCATTAAAAAGTTAATAAAATAGAAGTTAATTCCCTCAATCAAGGAGGCAGAGAATAGTTCTGGGAAGTTCTAAAGCTTCCAATATTAATTTCTTCCCGCCTTCCCAGCTGCTTATCCCTGGAAGGCATTTGATTTGTACTAAAATATTTGCTCATAACCCAAGTTTCCTCCTGGAGTATACACAGACTGTGCAATGCTTGAGACTTGGCTGTGTTTTTTTTCCCCTCTTTCATTCCAAGTGTCTCTAAAATCTTCAAAACACTGACCACGCCAGTGCAGTTTACATTGGCTGGATAATGTTGTCTTCATTTTCTTTTGAGGTATGTATGGTCTCTTGGCCATGTCATCCTCTTAATATAAAATTTTGCCTGTTTTAACAAATGTGTTATTCCCCATTTGAACTTTATTGGACTGGAACATTTTGAGGGGTTCTGACAGGATTTTAGGTGTTTAAGCTTCCATATAGGAAATCCCTAAGTACATCATAGAGGCCTCTCTGCAAAACACTTGAACACTTCATGTTATGTAGGAAAATGCTTTTCTTCCTGAATGCTCTTTGGGGAATCAGAGATACTGATGGATTAAATGACCTGATAAAATTACCTGGGGTGGCTATGGTGGAGTTTAGGTTTAAATCCAGCCTGTTGTTATATTTCCCAATTTATTATTTCTAAGTGCTGGGTTGAAGCCAACGCAAGGATGAGTCTTTATCTTCCAATCAATGCTCATCACATCTAATTGTGGAGTTGGGAGAGGATTTTATGGTCTAAGCTTGTGGAAGGGCATTTAATTACCAGGAAAACTGCATCAAGACTTTGTCTTGGTCACACAGGAATTTAGGAAGCCAATGCACTGAACCAGAGTGCAGAGACAGTCTAGCTGATTACTAAGATCTGATCTTGAATGAAATGGCCACGAGAGTGCTGGCTTGTCCACAAGCTGATGTATCACAGGACAGATGCCTGATTCTGCATTGACACAACCTCTCACACCAGCAATAGTTGGTGTCCTTCCATCCTGGGGACACATGTGGGCTGCTGATTCTGTTGCCAGGGTCCCCAACACAGGCAGGGTCCCCAGCAGGAATGGTCACCCCCAGGCTGTGCTGTCTTTGGGTTTTCCATAGGGATGGAAACCCTGATTCTGCATGGTAAAGCCTGGACACATTTCCCATGTAGTTACAAAATTATGAAACAAAATTCTACTTCGTTTACCATTTTAACTTGAGTCTACTACAAAAAAAGCTGTTTTTTATAGGAAAGAAATTTGTCATCAAAAGTAGCTACACTGAGTTCCACTGGGCTCCCACTTTTTCATGAATCTGCACGATATTTTTAAAATGCAAAGTATTGGTCAGCAGTTTCATGTTGCTCATTATTACCTTTGCCATGGCAAATACATTCCAATATACTTTCCATAATATTTAGTTTTCTGAAAAATTTTCCACCAAAGAAATATTCCTGCATATTAAAAAGCAAGACATTGGACAAACCACAGACTTTCACTTTTTTTTGTCAGAACAGGAAATGTCAACATTTTCACCACACACACATGCATTTTCAAGGAATTGTGATAGGAAAAAAACACTTTGGTGATCCCATCAGCTTTCTGTTAAAAAGTTACAGTTCTTCTGAAGGCACATGGCTCACTTTATAAAAGTCAGTCGGAGTGTACCTTGTGCTCTGTTTTAAAGATGTTTGCATAATTTCAGCAAACATTGCCACTCTTCTGCTGGCAAAACACTTTAACTAGAACAGTCTTAGGGGGGTTTCCACTAATTTCTGCAATTTTCTATAATAGAGCTTCACTGACCTTTTTCAATTCATGTGGGTGGAATTTTCCATGTGGCTGAAAGAAAATCTATTTGAAGTGGGAATTGCTAGAGTTATTGCTTTGTGTTTACCAATTGCTGTCTAATAAGGGTGCTGGCAAATTAATGGCTATGGTAGTCACAGGCTATGGCCCTCCCTTCCCCAGCTGTGCTCACTGCAGTAGCTCTGCAGTACAGATGTGTTGTGCTGAGCATCTCCTGCAAGCACCCTCCCAGAGGAGCTGGTTTCCAGTGGCCAGCCAGCAGTGAGTGACAGCATGGTGAAAAGGCAGCCTGAATTCCTGGAGAGAAGTTCTGTCACCAGGCACCAGGATCCCCCCAGTCATTAAATACCAAATGGAAGAGAACGGTTTCAAGGAGCTGAATATATTTTTCATACATCATTAATGAGATGATTGAGGTTGAGGAACATTAAGGAGATGCTCAGGAGAGACCTCTAACATTAATGGATGCAACTTAATTCAAAACTCCCTTTCTAAGGCCATTTAAAAAGTGATTTATTATCATCACACACCTGAGAACATCCACAAGGCGATGCATTCCTGCAGCCAGAATCAGAAAAGCCATTAAGCACACACTCAAATAAACTCATTAACCCAGCTCTGCCTAACTCAAGGAGCAGGGGAATCATTAACCAATCACCCATGCTTTTTTAAAGCCTGGTGTATTTTCTATAGCAATCCTCCAGCCTTCATCTCACCCACCTCCCATCTCCTTACTTGTAACCCCTACAACAGCTGGTATACAACTCCAACCCAAAGGGATCTGGTGAGAAATCAGGCAGAGAACTTTTTCTTACAGCAGAGAAAGTTCCTGCCAAAAGGTTTTCCCTCCACCTGGGCACGGGGAGAAGTGGCAGAGGAAACTTGTGCGTTTTATAGTTGAGAGAAGCTCTGCCAAGGCTTTGGCTGGGGGTTCCCTGACAGAGGAGGGAGCTCCAACTGGGAGCCCTGGAGATCCCAGATGGTGCCTGAGTGCTGGGCTGAGGAGGAGGGGGGCAACCCCATCCCCAGCAGGGTGACATAGCTCCATGAGATCAGATGGAAAAGTTTAACACTGCCCCTGCAAGGTTTTGGTGTATGAAGGATGGAAAAAAACCTGAAGAACATCCTTAAAATGTAAAACATCTTGGTCTTTTAATAATCCCATGCGGTATGTTTTCACTTTAGCAATAATTGTATTTTCTTTTTGCGTATTTTATTTAACAACATTTCAGGGCCTAGCTAATCTGTTCCATCTGGTGAGGGAGAGAACAATGTGCTGAGCCCAGAAACAACTGCCTTTATCAGGCTGAGCCAGTTTGCAGCAGCAATCTAACACCCTGAAGAATTCCCCAGGAGAAACTGCAGTCTCACCTACTGTGTTCACTGCCTCCTTTGCTGCCAGTAGTCACCACTCTGCAGTTGCAGGTGTTCAAAAGCTTCAGACAAGATTCACAGGTTGAAAAAATCTATTGGTGTAACAGTAATTGCAGGGAGGCAGAAGAAAGTCCTACAAGAAACAAAAATAATAAATGCAGCTTTTCTAAAGCTGACGTGAAGAGACGTGGTGGCACGTTTACATCTTCTATTACAATTTTTGAAGTCAAAGAAAGCATCCTAAGCAGACTAAGAGGTGTGAGAGTTAATGTTTAACAGTCACTGCAGCATCTTCATCGTGCCAGTCAGGGATGCTCAATGCAGCAGCAGAAAAAAACCCAATGCACTGTTACACTTTGCAATTCACCTCAAAATTAAATGGCAAGACCCTTCGTGCCTACCTCCCCCATGTGAAAGGGAAGGTGCCCAAGTGTCCATTCCCTCAGCAGCCCCTGGCAGGTGCAGCAGAAGTTGGGTGCATGTCAGGACAGCCTGGATGCCCTGCTGAGCCCACCCAGCCACCCACCTGAGGGGGCTCTGGCAGATTTGCAGTGTCAGGGATACAAAGCAGCTGTCAAACCACCCATTCAATTAGCATCAAAGGTGCTTTCTGTTTCCTGAGAGGTATAAAGCAGCCCAGGAACAGTGGGGTGAGTTGGGGTGTAAGTACTGTGTTTCTTGACTGTCTGCTGCAGGTAGGTTTGGTATTATTTAATTTCTAATCTTGTTTGGCAGTTTGTTCCTGTAATATCTTGTCTATAGACACAGCATATAGATGTTGTTACTCATTTTCCCCAGCAGGTTCAAAGTATCGTGTTTGATTTCTGGTCTTTATTGGTTTTGCATAACTGCACAAATCCCACACTTCACATCTGAAGCAGCTTGAATACAAAAATCCACAGAACAAAAAGAAAACAACCATGCTTGGAGGCCACATCTTCAGACACGAACAAGTTGCCCTCTCTGACACCCACAGTGCTGTGCACGTTTATTTGAAGTCAGGACACGCTGCGTGGGGTGCTGTGTTTGTTTCTCTACCAAAATCCTTTCTGATAGCCCAGGGTGGAGTGGTTTTGAGGGTGACGGTATAGTGAGGTGGTGATATGGCCAGTGCTAAGGGCAGAGGGATGTGCAAGACTGCAGCATGGGAAAGGGGTGGCCACCCCTCACCCCCAGATATATCCATCTGGTCTTGGGGAACTGTGCTTTGGTAGAAGAATTGCTGTTGTATATACTGAAGCAGATTAGGAGGGCTGCCAATTCCTCGTGCTTAGGAATATCTTTAATATAAAGAGGAAAAAAAAAGTGGGAACTTGGGCAAGTGCAGGAGAGAAGTGTGGTTTTCTTGAACCAGCTCAACAAACTGATTAAAAAAAAGGTATTGCTGGGTATCCCTGAGACCATGCCAAAGTCCACCTCCTCCCTCCCGACGCAGCCCCTCGAGAGAAGAAATTGATTTCATATCACATTTCACACTTCATTTCTTTTGCCTCCCCCAGAGAAAGGCCCCCACACAATGACACAAAAGACATCAGTTTTATTTACTGCCCATCTCCTTGTGTCTTTGTGTCCCGTTGAGTTGCAGGAAAGCAAACCAGTGTGGGAACCCGGCGGGTTGAGCTTGTGCAGTGGAGCTTGCCCGGGGGGTGCAGGCACAGTAAATCACCCCTGACAGACTATTGTTGTGAGGGGGGCTTTTGTTTTGTTTTGTTTTTCTGGAGTGGTGTTGGTTTTTCCCTGGGATGGCTTTGTACTCCTGAAATGAGGGTGGGTGCTGGGGGGCTGGGAGGAGGGCCCAGGAGGCATGTGCACCATAGCGTGGGGGGGAAACCTTGGCACCCGGCCCGGCACAGGACAAAGTGTTCTGAATGATCACATTCCCCTTTTTGTTTTCCTTTTTGATTATCCTCTGGTTCTAAAGATGCTAATGAGTCTGGCATCTTCAGCATAAGGCAGTAGGGCAAGAGCTGAGGTAGCTCATGGGCTTCCAGCTCACTGAGAAACCTTCTCATGGAGGATCCCAAAGCTCCTCCATCCCTGCTCCTCCCCAGGAGCCCCTGCACTGGGCTCCCCACCCACATGATTGAAGGTGAAATTTGGACCACATATGTTAACATTTGAAAGATCTGGGCTTGATTCTCACTTTCCTTAGGAAGGAAAAAAATTACCCTAGAAAGCAATGCTCTAAGAAGCCATTTGATGAAAGGTGGAAGGTAACATCAGTTGCATCTCAGTGCCTTCCAGGTAGCAGTGACTGAGTCATCTTCCTGCCAAGAATTTAAAAATCTTTGCTGAGTGTGAGGCATGACTGGCTGACTGAAAGTTTAATGCATATGGTCAGAATGAGTCTGTTTCCCAGTCTGTGAACTCAGATCCATAAGATATAGCTGAATTCAACCCAGAATCTCAGATGAAAATTCCCCCATGCCTTTCCCCAAGCCCCCAGCTCTGGTTCTGCAGCTCCAAGCAGCCCTGTCCTTTATAAGGGAACAGAAGACAACTCTCCTGCCAGCCCACCTAGACTGGGCTAAACACTTTGGTCTCTCTCTTCCCATGTCCACGGAGTCTTCTCAAGTCCCACTCTCCATCTTGATGAACCAACCACATTTTCAGCCTGCAGCCTCATTTTCTTTCTCTTGAAACCCTCCCCTTCCCATGTGCTGCTTCTGTTTTGATGAATCAGCATTTCCCAGCAGGAAGCTTTGCCTCTGAAATTCCCTGCTCGTCCTGAACCAGATGTCTGATGGCAATATTTGGAGCAGGCTTTTGGAGCCTGGGGGGAGGATGCCTGCCTGAGTCAGCCCTTTGCCTCTTGTCCCCATCCCAGCCAGAACAATTCTGCAGTGACACTGAGCACAGCACCCAGCCCATCACACTATGGCCACTTCCTTATATTCTCTCAAACTAAAAGCAAACCCTTCTGAGCAGGGGAAACACTGGAGATTTGGAAATAACTGTTATGAGGTAATGCCTGGAAACATGCTCGCAGGGCAGGATTCTTCCTTGAAGTGTTTGTTGAAGTGACAAAGCTTTGCTGACACTCCCATGCCTTGCTGCTGGGCCAGCAGCATGGAACTCCAGTGGTCCTGTAAAACTGGGAGGTTGCAGGCACAGCACTTCAGAAATCCCTTGTCTTTTTTGGCCTGAAAGGACAGAACTGTCACTTGAAGTGTGGGCAGGAGCAATGGTCAGTTGAGCACGCCTTGCAATGCCTTCCTGAGTTTGAAGAGTTCCAGGTCTTGGCTTTCTTTTTCCCTGTAGAGTCTTTGCCTGTATCCCATCTGATAGGAATTTTTCTTGCCTGCCTCTTTGGCTCAGATCTCTTTATTTCAGCTGTGTGTCCTTCCTCTAGGCCTGATGCCAAAGTCACAGATGTGCAAAATGGGAGAGGAAGACCAGGACACGGCGAAACTTGCACTTGAATTTATCAACAAGCACTTGACATTCCCATGGTACTGTTTATTTCACTAAAACCCCACCTGTGCACTGGAGTTTTTCAGCCAAGACCAGCTGGGAGGAAGGCAAAAGGCTGAGGAGAGCTGTGTAGTTTTTTACACCTTTCAAGAGCTCTCCTGTAATTGCAGCTTGAGAGAAACCAATGCGTTAGTTTCCTTTTCCTAGGTTTTTTTCCACTGATCTTCTGCATGAGAGTCACAAGATATTTGGAACTAATGTGTAGTGGAAGAGGTATGTGGAGGAAGCAAAGAGAGGCTGAAGGGGACTACAAGGGGGACCAAAATGGTGAAGCATTGACAGCAGGGATGTGCTTTCTCACATGGCATTTTGCATCCTCTCAGGGCTTGTATCATGGCCCTGTTCCATCTCAAATCACCTCTGAGCCTGCAGACCTTATCTCTCAGGGGTGAAACTGAGCAAATATTTAGATATGTGAAATGCACATGAAGAGCTAAATAAACGGCTGATTTTCAGCTGCTGATAGATGGAGTTTCTGCAGATGTCAAAACAATACACCTGTGTCCTTTCCAAAGTAGACAATCATCAGAATTTCCCATTTTTAGGATGGGAAAGAAAGCCAGAGAATGCATAGCAGGTTAGGATCAAGAAACCTAAACTTTCTTCCTGTCTTCAGTGGCCAGTATTCTTCTTCTGGACAACTTTCTGGTGAAGCATCACCAAGGCCAAGGAGATATCCAAGAATTTTTCTTTCTCAAGGAAGTGGCTGTTAGCTGCAAAATACCAGGCTTTAATGAAGAGGACCCATGCTCTAATGGCCTCTAACAGCCTTGTTCTTGAAAGAAGAAATGCAAAACAAGTGCGTTAAACAGGTTGACATGATCTATTTTTTTCTCCCTGCAATTTTTGGTTTATTCCTAGGGCAGCTACAGACATGTAATGGGTGTCCCAATGTAAATTAGACACTTCCTATGTACCTAATACCTCTATGAGAGCTGCACTGTTTATAATAGTTGCCAGAAATGTCATCACTTCTAGGCATGTCCTTTTACAGTCCTGGATGATGGGACACTGCCTTTAAGAAGAAGCATAAAGGAAAATTTTGGTAGTAATATCAGTGAGGAACAGAGAACAATAATGTGCTGGAATAAATTAAAGTTAAAAAGGAAGACACTGAAGTGATTCACTATACCATTGTCACTGGCTGTCCAAAGTCTCTCTAACCTTCTCCTTTCTTGAAAAAAAAAATTTGCTTTCAATCAGCAGAAATTTTTATGGATATTTCTGCAAAAACAAAACATTTTGACCATCTTTGGAATGAGCTAGTATATAGACCATGCTCAGATTCCTGCTGTGGGAACAGTCATTGGCAAGCCACATCTGCCTGTA
Organism: Phaethornis superciliosus; assembly: GCA_023637945.1. Taxonomy (NCBI): domain Eukaryota; kingdom Metazoa; phylum Chordata; class Aves; order Apodiformes; family Trochilidae; genus Phaethornis; species Phaethornis superciliosus. Next base: position 9,926,814 of record JAJQWJ010000021.1, on the reverse strand, counting down.
GCCATCAGTGTCCTCCTTGTCACAACAGATGTGTTCATCTCTTTTGCAATGTCTTTGAAACATGCTATAGAATACATTTTAGATACAGGACTAAAATCCCACAAATCCAATCACTTACACTTTTACTGGAACAGAGAGAAACACACGTCAAAACCACTTTTAGTTGAGATGGGCTTTTTGACGGGGAGAAAAACAAAGCATTTGGTAACAATTAATATGCCACCTCCATGTGCAGTTTTAATTCCTGTGCAGATGCACAGTGTTGTTATTCTAATAACTTCCTGTGGTGCTGCCTTTTTCTGTAAACCTCAACGCCAATTAAAATGTGATCCATCACCCAATGCTTCCGAAACAAAAGGGAATGTCCCAACTTTCTGATACAGCCATGAAAAATCCCAGTCAGTCAAAAGAAGACAGGGGAAAAAAAATAAATGAAAAAATGCATTCATGTCTTCCCATTTCTGTAAGAAAGAGTGGAGGAAAATGTTCTTTTATGCATGTCTTGTAATAGAAACAGACTGAGGGATTTAAACTGTATTAGGAGAGATCAGCCAAAATTTCACTCGGCAAAAAAGGTTGATTAATAAATGCATTGAGCTTCTTGGTCTGGAATGACAATGTCTGGATATTCAGCCTTTGGGGGAAGTGCCAGGGATTGGGTGGTACAAGCAGATGTAGGAATGGTTTCCCCACCAGCTTTCCACAGCCAGGAAAGGCTTCCCAGCTTTGCCCCAAGGAGAGGCAATGTTGGAATTGTGTGAAGATACACAGTTGTGCTGCCAATAGAGACTCCAAGCCTTACAGTAAATAAAAGGTGGGCAGCTCCTTGGTGGCTCACCAGCTTATTAAAAAGGGCTGATTTGCTTTTGCTTTCCCCCTGAATGATATGGCTTCCTCTGTGATGCAAATCAGTGTCAAACAGAAGGCCTGAGCTCTCCTGTTTGTATGCAGGACACAGTTTTGCCACCAAGGATGGTTTTTTCATGGTTCATGTTTCCAGGCAGCATCCCAACACATGCTACAGTCAACACGGAGTATGTGACTTCCTCCAGGAATTGGGAATAGCCAAAACTTTTCTGGTCATCTCTATTTTTCTTAAACCAAGAAATCAGCATCAGGTGAAGAATACTCAGTAACTGGACACAGTAACACACTTGACATCCTCCACGTGCTCACTGACTGCTGTGTCAGTGCTGTAGCTGTATGGAATTGGGTTTCCTGGGGTTCAGCTTTAAGATACATCAGCTGTGAAAATATTTTGCTGATTTTTCAGGATTCCCAGCAATCATAGAGATCATGGTAGAGAGACCTCTCTAACACTGTAGTGCAGACAGGCTTGCAGAAGACTCTGTGTCCCCAACTGCTCATGCTCCATCATATTTTGTTGCACATGCAGACAGTGGGGAGATGCAAGGGGTGGATTTGGGGTACACGGTACTGCTGGACTATAAAATCAGCTCTTGTCTCTAAAATAAAAGATTAATCATTAAGTAGTCCAAAGGGACTATGTTCTACTTCACACCCAAGCTTTGCAGCTTATTTCTGAGGCTTTAAACCAGATGTTATGATAGAATGAATGTCTTTTCCCCTTTGTATAACTTCTGACTGCATAGTCTCCCCCCCCAGCTCAGGGACAGGACTTTAATAAAGAGATGCCAGCAGTTTGCATTTCTCAGCATCAAAATAAAAAGATGCCAATTTGCAATAGACCAGACACATATGTCCTCCCTGATTTCAGGCAGCGAAGGAGCTCCAGGAGAAGGAAAGGAAGGAAGGTTGTTTGTTTATTTATTTATAACCTCTCCAAGCCTCTTTTCTCCAGGCAAGAATCCTTGCCAAGTCTATTTACAAAGTTCAGCCCGGGGATCGTGAGAATTGTGGCTCTCCCGCAGCTCTCAGTCCGGTGCTCAGCATTTGCCCTCCCACAGCTGTGTCCTTCCTCCTGCTCTCTGCTGGACCTTTCATCCTGCTTTGGGGGAGGCAGACTTGAGAACCCAGGGAAAAAAATGCACACTAGAGAAAGTATGTGCTAATGTATAGTAAAACTGTGTGTCTTCAGTGCTACCTGTCATCCGGGCTTCATTCTGAGAACGTATTTCTTGCCACTTAAGTACTTCTTCAGGTGTGAACATTCATATAATTTACAGATTTGAATAATAAACTCTTTCCAAGGGCCACGAGTGTGAATCTAGATTAATATCTTGCCTGCAAAGCACCAGTTGTCTGGCCAGGATACCCGTTTCCATGTTTCACTGCATGTCATCTTGCTGGCATCAAATTGTAGTTCATGAACCAGATCTGGAAGCAGCATAAAATGATTCAGCTCTGAGGACCTCCCAAGAAATACTCCACTTAAAGCTATCTTTAAATCTGTCATATTTATGCTTATTAGCTGGTTAGCCAGGAGTGTAAGAAGCCTAAACTACATTTCAGGAAAGCCTTTGAAATTAATGGCTTTATTTTAATGCAATCCAGGCATGAATTATTGGGAGACCAAGCTCATGATCCATTTGCAGGAAAAGCAGCATCTTCTTTCTCCTTTGTAATGTAAATATATCTTTGATTGTGAAGATTAATTTAGAAACTGGAATGGTATCCCACAATAATCCCAATGTGTTTGAATATATGCTATTATTTTAGACGTGGTGTAAGTTTTCCATTGAGGTAGGTACTGGGCTGTTTATCAAGGATTCAGATTTTGAAATATCATATTAGGGAAATCTTACATGCATCAGGCTGCAGTCACAGGAACTGATTTTCCCCCTTGCACAGGGCTTGTTGAGACCAGCAAGTTCTTTCATGCAGATATTAGGGTGACTTTTAAAACATGCTACTTGAGGAATTGCTACAAATTCATCACCTGAGACTTGTAAATATGTTGATTTGCTTTCAGCAGCTGCTGGTTATTCACTGGGGAAAAGTTATTCTCAAGAGTATTGATCAAAGATACATAACAAAAAAAATGTAATGCAAAATCTTGCTTCTTGTTTCACAAACAAGCAGAATTTCTTGTTCTGGCCAAAGAGGAGAATGCTTTCTGCCTCAGAGACAGAGCAGAGCTTCAGGGATTCACAAGAAGCCCCTTCTGAAATCCCTTCTCCCCGGTAAAAAGCAAAACCAAGGGGAATTTGGGGAGCTGTTGAGCTGGTTAATTTAGCCCGGTGTATACACCGTGAAAACATAACTAACCCAGGGAAAGGCCTTTCACAGACTCCATTTGCAGGCACAACATGAGGTCAAGTTGTAAATTGTTTGCCCGGGTTTGTTTAGCGGGGCCGGGCTGGATCGGGAGCTGCTGAGGTTTTCCTCGAGGTCCCTGTTTGCTCAGATGGTTCTGGAAAGGTATCCAGAGGTTCCAGCACAAAGGGAATGGCTGCTGGGGCTGATCCATCTGAGTGGGGAGCAGAGGCAGGGATGGGCTGCTTACCCCGGGAACATTAAGTGAACCTGAAAGCCTCCCAACATCTGGCTGCAGCTTGTCTGTGTTTGCTTTAAGGCAGACGACCACCCTGGCTGAGAGAGCAGGGATGAACAGGGCTTCTTCCCGCCTGGCTGGGGAGATGTGTGGAGATTCTGTGCCAGCTGGGGCCTTGGGGATGGGGAGAGAGGCTCTAATGTCCTCCTGAAATCCTGCAATGGGATCCTGGCACGTCAGGGCACCCATTCTCACTGTATTTTATCTCACTAATGTTTCCATGGAGGCTCGCCTGGCTTCTCCCACCCAGGGGTGCATTAAGTATCAAGTATCCCGTGGCTTTCAGATATTTGGGGTTTCTTTGGGCATGTGGTCTAGAAATGAGCTTTTACTTTGCAGGAACTTGGAGGATGCTGTCAGAAGGGGACTCTCCTTGCCTCAATTCTGCTTCTAGTTTTGTCTGAGGAGAGAGGGAAACTGAAGGAAAGGAAAGAAAAATACAGGTGTGTCAAAATTAGACTACTGAGTACCAGGCTGTGAGTGGTGTCTGTTCCTCTGAGATCTGATGCTGGTGGTTTCTTCCTCTCTCAGGATTCTGTTTAATACAAAATTCTATGGTTTGGTGGTTTGTTTGGGTTTTTATTCATCAATTGTTGACAAATGAAAGGTATTGTATGGTTATTATGCTTACTTACTGTTCTGAGTGAATAAATAACCCAATAAGCTGGAAAAATAGTCTTGAAGAAGAAACCTGACTTCTAGTGAGAGCAACAAGGACCTGTCAAGGGGCCTCTGCAGCTTCTCTTTATTAGTTCTCCCAAATATTGCCTCATCTGGCATATGAAGATAAGAGATATACGTATCTTTTATTGTACCCTACTGATAAGAGGTGGAAGCAAAAAAATATTTTCACAGTCCACAGCAAAATCCTTCAGGTATGAAATAGAAGCAGCAACTTTAAAGATATGTACAAGGCCTTATCTACTCAAAAAAGCTTTTTTTCTCCCCTCTAGCTCTGTATTACTTGGTGCTAAAACCCCCTAGCATTTCCTCCTGCAAACTTGGCAGCTTTGCTTTCTGTCTCCTAGATCATCACAGCTTTGCCCATGTTGTGACTTGTTTTCCATAGACTCATTTCTTCATCCCTTTGGCATCCAGGCTACTCAGAGAAGTGCTGGGAATTTAAGCTTGCATGGCATTAAAATGGGAGCTTGTGGTGCTGCTCCCCATTGTGTTCTCTCGGATTTGTTTGGGGCAGGGTTCTCTTTTGGGCTGGTTCTGTTTCTATGACCAAGCTCGGAGCTCCCTCTCGTGGGTGAAGCAAACCCCTCTCTGCCCCCCTCCAGCTCACTGAGCTCTCCCTGTCTTGTCGCAGCTTTTCTAGCAGGTATGTTCCTAAATATTTGATCTTTGAGGGACAGTTTTCATGGCCATACGATGCCATTTGATTAGCCAATATCCGGTTGCTTTAAAACAAGCAATATAGGAAAGAATCCTATATTAAATTGCCTAAATTTAAAGCCTATCCCCAGGAGGGCAGGAGAACAAGTTTAAAAAATTATAATAATAAACAAAAAATAATAGCAAAGGCAGTTTGAATCCAGGAGAAGAGAGAAAATGGAATGTTCTAAAGTCATTGCACCTCTTCCAGGGGCTCTGAGGACAACCAAGAGTTTTCTTGCAAAAGAAACTTTTCTGCAGGCAAAAGGCACTTGGGAGAAGGCAGGTGTGCTGAGGGCCAGCTCAACACATGGTGGCAGCAAGGGACTGGCTCTGGGAGGCTTGGGACAGCTCTGGGCAGCCCTACTATCAGCACAAGGACACCGGAGTCTTCCTGAAGGGGGGTGGGGAGGAAGAAAAAAGTTTTCCAACTCTTTCCATAAGAGATCGCGGAGCAAAGATGTGACCCTGGAGAATGGCATCCCAGCCATGTCCCTGCTCTGGGGGACCAGCTGCTCCCTGCCCTGCTCCCTGGCAGTCCTTGGGTGAAGTGGGTGGTTTTGGCCTCACCTGAGTAACCCCAGTGCTGCAAACTCAGCCCTTAGACACTGCTGCACAGCCCCTGTGCTTTCTCTTGGTTAAAGGTTTGAGCCATGAAAGGAGAGAAAACTTAGGAAGTTTTAAGATGTGTTGTAGGAAGCCTTCATCTCGTGCATCACCACCACCCAAATCACCAGGCTGGGTACCAGTTTGTACCTGCTCAGTCTCCCTAGCTGGAGGAAAAAGCAGGAGATGGTGCCAAGGGAAGGATGATCCCATGGAAGAACAGCAAATCCATGCCAGGAGATGGCACCTCAAAATCCAGCGTGGTGACAGTGAAATACCCTCCTCTGTGTGAGGTTGCAGACAGAGGCTGCTTTCCTTTGATACTCCAGACTGGTGTTTATCCATAAATAGTTAATTCCTTTAACCTATTATTGCAGAAAGGATCAGAGGAGTCAATCAGTTAAGTCAATCCCTGCACGTCATGCTCTAAAGCCTATAGAAGGTTCACTTCACATTCCAATTTCAGCCTGAGTATGTCAGCTTTAATCAGTATTTTATGAGAAAAAGTCACCTCCTTTTATAATTGCTAATTGAAAATTAATGCATTTTAAATTACTGTATTTTCTGCAGCTTATACTCCACTTATTTCCCCTTTCACCAGTCCTGCTTTATTTATATCCCCACTCTGTAGATTTACCTAACCCCCACATGTCAGGTGACAGAGGGAAAAATCCCCATTTGATTCAACACTTTTCTTGCCTATGCATTTTCCCCAGTCCAGCAGGATATGGACATGTTCCTTTCCACAATCATCAGCTGCACATTAGGGCCCTTCCAATGATTAACAAATTATTCCAGTTGGCTGAGAAGCATAAATCTTCTCCTTTATAAAGCCAGCCAAAGAAACAGCAATATTGGAATGGAGCCTGAAGGGTCTTGGGTGTTCAGGACTGCCCTTGGCATTTCTGTGGTGGGCTGCTCAGACTTACATCCATTTCAGGTATCTCCATAACATCAGAACCAGAACTGCTGAGATTTGAGCAAGATTTTGGAAAAAAAAAGGGATAGAAAGGTGAAGATGGGGTTCATGTTAGCTACGTTCACCCCACACTCCTCACCCCATGGGCAGTAACCACTCTACAGCCCAAAGCTCAGCCACATGCAGAATACATCTCCCACGTTTCCCGATTAAGTTGATAGCTCATTATTAACCTGTGATTTAAATGGTTTAAGCCATCCCAGCTCATTTAGACTGTCCTAAAGCAGGGAGCAGCAATTGTGTGGTTAGCCAGGGCAGATCAAAAGGAGATACAGCCTCTGGAAATGGAGGTTTAAGGACAGGAGATGGGTCAGGAAGGTGATGTGATACAGAAGACCCATGGGCATAGCAAATACAGAAGATTCCTTTGGCTTAGTGTTGGACTGAGGGCTCCAAGTCCTATTCCACACCCCCCTCACTCAACAGCTCTTTCAGCCACCAAAAGCCCAAGCCCATCTCCTGCTTGACCTCCACGGTGACACAACATCCTCAGTCCCAGGTGCTGTGCTCCTGTCAGCTGTCACAGGCAGCCCCAGCAAAAGGTCACTTGATAAATATGTTTTTCTGTGCTGTTTCCAGGACACGGCTGAGGCACCTTTGGAAGTCAGAGCCTTGGCATCTGCTCCTCCAGTCCTTAAGGAGTTGGGTTACCCAAAGCCTGGGTTGCACCTCAGCTCCTCCTGGTCCCCTGATGAGCCAGGCAGGTGGCAGATGACTGGAGATGGGAGTGCAAATCAGGCAGCATGTCAGGAACATTTCACAACCCTTTTGGTGAAGGTTAATGAGTACCTGCCTGTTTCAGCTCAGGAATCTGCTGCCAGAGCCCTCCTTGAAGCTCTCATAATGAGGGTTGGCTGAGTGCCACCCACTGGAGGTGACAGCACCTCCCTAAATGAGGCAGACAGATCTACGCACCACCCAGTTACCTCATGGAAATGAGCAAACCAGAAACCCATCTCTGATTAATGCGCTCATTAGCTCACAGAAAGGCCAACGAAGAGCCAGACAGATTTGATTTTTGTCCCAACACCCTCTGTGCCTTTGTCTGACTTACTCCAGTGCAGGTAATGGGTTGGGAGGTGCCAGCTGAACGTGAAGCATCTCAGTGCAGGCAGCAGTGCTTGGCTGTTTGGCCTCCAATTGCACAAAATGGGGCAGTCTTGGGTGAGATTTTATTAATTGTAAGGAACAAATGAAAGCCAAGCTCATGTTAGCATCGAGTATAAATAGCCATGGCATGAGCTTCTGTTCTAAACCGTTCCTAGCACTTGATTATTTCAGATTTGTCACACTAAGACAAAAATAATTATCCCAATAGTGACCTAACTGAACTGATTATTTATTTATTTTTAAATATAGTATGAGCCTCAAAACCCTTGGATTTAAAGACCTTGTTTACAGGAGTATTTCAGGCACAACATCTGTTAGTCATGGGTAAGCATGTCCCTTTGCATGTATTACCATTTAGGGCAGTGGAAAGATCCATCTGAAATTAAAAAGCCAAATTTAGCTATAAGTGAATGAAAGAGCCAGCTAATATTTTGTGTATTTATGGAAGAAAATAGGGAAATTAGGGTAAAGATTACTTCAGAGGAAAACAAACAAGTAAACAACACGAATAAATCCAAACTATTTCTTTCTTACATTATCACATTGTTTTAACAAGGTCTATAACTTATTCTTTTACTTTCATGGCTGGTTTTTATGTTTTGTCTTGTTTGAGGGCCTTTTCCCCAAAGCTTCCCCCTGCAGTACGTATAGATGATAAAACATACTAAATATTAGCCTCAGCATAAGGCAAGAGCTGTTGAAACAGGGAAGGAAGGAATTTTTTTGATGCTTCGTGGCAGCTGGATGCTTTTCCAGGCCAACAATAACCAGGTCTTTAAGTGATAACAGGGCATAGAATTTCCAGAAATCATGCATAGAGCAGCTCTCAGCATGTTCTGCACTTTTCCAAGGGACAGTCAGTCACAGCCCAAGGACTTCCCAAACATTCTAGAGGGCTTCTCCATTTCCCCAGGTCAACTAAACCAAGATCCTTTGTGAAGACCAACTTGTTAGGTTCCTTTTTCTTGAGCACTGGAAGAAAGATCATATCTTGGTAGGTCTCCAGCAGAGCAAGTGTGTTCTCAGGCAGCGAAATAAATAGAAATTAACCTCACACAGGTGATAGTTAATGGCATAATAAATGAATTAGAATGGTAGCCAGTCAAACAAAGGATGGATTGAGATGCTGCTGGTGGTCCAGAACAAATACCTCCGCCCCAAACAATTTGTTATTCCTTTAAAGTTCAGGTCCAAGCCTTATTAGCTCTGGACTATGTCCAGCACTCCTTGTAATTAGCTGAGCTGCAGACAGGCTGAGCTTGGCTAAGGCTTGGTTATGGGATGAGAACTCTTGGTTCCTGCAGTTTTGCGCATTTAAGAAAAAAATAATTGCCAAGTGCTTTCCAGCTTTTGTGCAACTGGGTGCTCACACTTCAGCCCTTAATAAAAGGTGTTCTTCCTCTGCTTTGTAAACACACTACTCTCAGCCTTTTATTGTCCTGCAGAAAGAGAAATGTGCCATAAAATCTGTGCAGGCAGGGTATCAATTTCCTTGTATTGATTTTTGAATAAAAGAATTGTTCATTTAATATTTTTGTTTGATTACTTTATTAAATGTATTGATTTGCAGCACAAGCTTACAGAAGAAATAGGATGCCCATGACTCATACCTATTCTTCAGCAAGAATCCCCATCAGATAATACATTATGCTAAGAATTACAGCTGCTTAATTAGGATAAATTTATTCCCTCCGTTGGAGTGGATTAAATTTAATATTTGCAAGTGTTTTAATCCTTTCTAGATGAAACAACTCTGAATTGTCTGGAGAATGGATATGTTATGAATTATGGTAGGAATAAGTCTGGTTTACTGAGGTTATGTTGTAAATGACAGGAAAAGATTACTGTCAAGTTATAGATTAACATTTCAGAAATTTATATGCTACACTGGGATATGGAAATGAAAACATTCATGCAACCAAATCAACACAAGCACTTTCAAAAAAAAGGAAAATGAGTATCGTTGCATCTTGTCTGAAGAGAAAGTGATTTAGGTAGAGAAATTAACATCTTGGAGACTGTCAGGGCCAGAATTTGGACCCTGAAGCCATTTCCTCTCCCATTCTCTCCCCTTTATCACATTTACCCTGTGCAGGGCCACCAGCAGAAGCCCCCAGATGTCCACACAGGGATGGCCCCTCCACAAACAGCCACGTGTACAAACAGTCCCAGATGGTACCATAATTTTCCTCATTCAAACTTACATATCAGAAAAATAAGTGGCTCGATACGAGCAAGGTGTTGATGACCTGACTGTTTGCAATGGTAAAGCTGACTTCTCATAGGATAATAAAACACAGGAAAAATGTAACTTTAGAACAAAAGAAGAAAGAAAGAAAAAAAATAATAAGAAGAATCAACTAAATCCTATCTGCTTTAAATGTTCTACGCCTAAACTTTAACTTTTAGGCCTGTTGTGCAGAATTAGGTGCCAGTTCATGGAGGAATTCCCAGCTATTTCTGCAGAGGTGGGCAGGGAGTGGGTAGAGTTAAAAGTTAGAAGCAGAATTTGTACTTTTGAAAGCCACATTGTTTGTACATTTCCCATCAAGCTGCATGCTGGAAACAGCTCTCCACATGAATATCTTAAAGCACAAGAGTTTCTCCCCTTCAGCTACTGCTATTTAAAATGCAATTGATTGCTAAAAATTGCTAGAATTTTCAATAAGAGACTATTGCTGGTATAGAAAGGTAGCTCAAGCAAATGTTTCAGTATAGTATAAAAAACTGAAGATGAAGCTTGCTTTTTATCGTGTTTATTGGTGAGTGAGAAGTGCACAAACCACAGCACAGTGTTCATTTACAGTTCTATTAAGTTAATAACTCTAATAAATGGACGGAGAAGTGAAGAAGGCAGCAATGAGATGGGGTCAATAGTAGAATCAGACACATCAGGTGAGGAGTTTGTCAATGAGGCAAAACTATCCTGTGTCATTCCCAAAGTTCTACAGCTTTCTGCATGCCAGGCTGCTCCAGCTCTGTTAGGAGGCACCAGGCTGCTATTGCTCCATTTTATTCAGATATTTGGCTGTTTGCAGAGAGTTCTTGATGCAGAAAAAAAGCAGGTGAAAGACACTAAGCTTGAATGTTGTGTTCCCCACCTATCACCCGTGCTGGATTAAAACCTAACTGATTTAAAATTAGAAAAGGAGTCCTAGTGTCCACTAAGAGGGGAGAGGGATCCTGACAAATGTTTCCAGAGCTGTAGTAAAACAGTGTGCAACCATCAGCCATGGAAGCTATTCACAACAAACTGACTGATTTATTCTTTATTTGTCCCGGATAAATGCAGCGTATCTATTGGCAAACATTTGTTTTACAGCTACTGATTGCATCTCTAGGGATGGAAAGTTCTTGCCGAGGAGGGCTTGTCTGGAGAGCACTGCTGAGGTATCATTTTTCCAAAGTTTTCCATTTTCTGGGTGTTTTAAAGAGCTGCAGCCAAAATAATCAATTTTACATGCAAGGGGGGGGGGATCCTCCAGTTTGGGAGTAGAGAGCTACAACTCAATGGATGGACACTCATTGTATGTTTTTGCAAAACAGAAACTTTATCCCTAATTCAGGCTTAAGTCTGGGGATGTGGATGCCCCCAGTAGGCAGGTGTGAGCCTGGCCAGCCCCAACCTCAAATGTCCTTTGGTTGCAGGTCCTGCAGCAGCTTCTGCCCACAGAGGGCTGGGGTTGAGGTGGTGAAAAGCTGAACAGCTGTTGCCCATGTTCAGTCTATTCTGTGGATAAACAAAGATTTAATTTTGCAGTGATGTTTAAACCAGCATCTTTAGAGTGAACATATGTTTATACTCATTATGCATATGTTTATTAGAGCTGGTCATAATGTTTTGACAGAAAAGTCCAATGAGAAAATGCAGTTTTGTCAAAAGTGAAATGTTTTGCTGGATTGTTTCAATTTCTTCTTCTCTGTAACAGTAAAATATTTAACTTCAAGACTGTAAACATTTTGCTTCACTTTTCCTATCAGAGTAGAATATTAATATTAGGTATAACGCTTCCTTATTATTGAAGCAAAATGTTCCAGTGTTTCTGATTAAACATTTGGGGGAATCTGCTTTTTCCAGAGCGCTTTGCTTTTTGTTTTTACCAACTTTTCTTCTGAGCTGAAACTATTTCCAAGGCTCTGTCTGCCATCTCCTGCAGAGAGCAGTTGCAGCCCAGGATGTCACTGGGGCACCTCTACCTGTCAGAGCCCACAAGGCAGAAGGGAACAACCCACTCCACCAGAAAAAGCTGTCCTGACATTATTTTTCTTGCTTGGAATAAACAGTTTTCTCAGCTCCCATGATTTTAGCAGAAGCCTCCTGCTCTGTGGTTTGTTTCTGAAGCCAGCTCCCAGTATCTCCTGGTGCATAAGAAAGTCAAAATGAAAAGGAAGCACAGCCATCAACACGACACATACATTTCTGGCCATTGTGGTTTTTGAATGAAAATAATCTAAAATATGAACCAAGAGGCTCAGAAACCAGAATTCAAACAAAAAGAGCCCAAATGTATCACTTTTGAAACGCCGTGTGTTTTTTCTGTGTCAGTCTCATGATTTTTCTTGGCTCTGACAAAGTATTTCCAAGGATCAGAGGCTGACAGGATTATAATCTTCCTTCTGTTTCTCTCCACGCATGTTGTGCTCGGGATTTTTCTTTTCCTCTGGACACGCTTTGTTTTCTGCTGTCTGGAGCAGAGTCCTGTGACAGCCAAATTCTCCTCTTCTGCTACTAGAAAAACCCATTCTATAAAGAGTCTCTTCTGCTCATTTTCCCTAAAGCAAACGCAAAAAAAAAAAAAAAAAATTAAAAAAAAAAAATCAATTTTTTTGAGCTGGCTCCCACTAGGAGAAGAAATAACCAGGAGACCCAATTAAGCTTTCTGATGGTGCTTGTATCCCCCATAGCAGCCAAATCAGCCATCATCTGGGCTATTTAACCATGCTAAAGAAAGGAAAAGCTTACAGAGCCCTCAGCCCACACCTGATGGGCCATTCCCAGGTGTTGGTATTAAGAATGCAGATGAGACCCTGCTGCCTGCAGGATTAAAGCAGATGGGCCAGGGTAGGGCTCCCTTTGCCTTCCAGAAAGATCTGGGGAGAGAAGAGAGAGCTTTTGGGGTGTGCTTATTTTCTGCTAGAGGAGGAGATCCCTGCACAGAGTAAGTCCTTGGAATTTTTATTTTTTCCTAAAATCTTGAGCCCTTTTGAGCGTTTAATTGCTTCCCTATTGTGGGGGTCAGCTCCTCTGCCTGGGGGTTTGGGGTTTGTGTGAACTGGAAAAAAAAAATTTGTTTTTTTCATTAGTGTTTTTCATGGAGGAACATGACTGAACCCCACAAAAAGTAATTTTATTGGGTTTTTTTGTGGGGTTAAGTGTTTGCTGGGGATTTTGGAGGGTCAGAGTCCCTGACTGCAATTGCTGTGGCTGCTGGGATTTAGTGGGAGCTGGAGTGCATTTGGCCTCACAATTTTTTGCATGTTTTATCTCTGTTACCAGTGAAGTTTTTGGTTTATTTGCTGTGTTTACTGATTTTACTTAAGAAGGGTTTAGGGAAAAGCTCCCCAGCTGCAGAGCAGGTAAGGAGGTGGGTGCTGGAGCAGCATGGGGCAGTCCTGCTGCACCCTGTGTTGTTTCAGCTCTGAGGTGGGGCTTCTCACTGCAGTTTTCCATTAAAAAAAAAAAAAAAGTCTGGAATAGTATGTCTGAATGCAGTTGTTCGCAGGAGTTAATAATGATAACATATTTAAAAGGCTGCAAAGTCCTGCAAGTTATCTGCCTTGACTGTAAATACTGGTGTGAGGCTTGGTAGTGCTCTGAAGAGTTGCAATATCACAAAATTGAGGTAGCAACCTCTATAAATGAAAAGGAGTAAGAAGTTTCTGTGTGTCTCTCTGTGCTCTTGATGTGACAGCAGTATTTTAGTTCTGAAGCCACTTACCAGCTGTGCACTGGGGTTTGGATGAGAAGATTCTAGTAATGTGATAGTCTGTAATATAAAGTATTTTGTTTTCCTTGCTTGAGGGTATATAAGTTGAGGGATACCGTGTATAACCAAGCATCTAATGATAAATTTAAGGATGTATATTTATATATAGACAAGCTATTTTCAATACAGTGACTGTAATGATAGTAAACCATGTGGGCTTGTATCCGTTTAGGGCTTGCTTCCAGCCATCATCTAAGGGTATTTTTTAACCTGACCTTTGTCTTTCTTCTCTTTCCCCCTTTGCCATATAAAACTTGGCTTGAAGAGTGGAGCTCTCAATGGGGTTATTTCCATTGCTTGCAGTGGGCTCTGGCTCAGACCCAAGGGGGAGGGCGAGCAGAATAGAAATAGGTCCCCGGTGGGTCAGTTGTTGGGGACTTCCTCCCTTTCCCAGAGATCAACAAAGCAGAAAACCTCCTCACCTGCTTGTTTTTGCTCTTTCCCTCCTGGAATTCAATAGCCATTGTCAAGCCATGAGGCAGAGGCACGCGATGTGGGGAACTCCTGCAGATGCCAAAGTGGAGGCAGCAGCAGCAGCTCTCCAGGTGGAACTTTATTTTGAGAAACCAAGTTGCTTGGTGTTCAGCTGGTGCTGAAAACTCAGCTTCCCTTCCTTGGGATAGCCTGGCTCTGCCATCCCCCTGGGCACAGGATCTCTTTGCATTGCTTGGGCCATCCCTATGCCAAGACTCTTTTCTTTCTCACCTTTTAAAGTGTCTTTATTGCTGAAGCTCAGTTTTGGGTCCCTACTACTTCTGGGCGTGTGGCTACTGCAATTGAGATTAAAAAACCCTTGTGCAACAGTGAGAAGAAATGTTAAACTCTAGGCTTTTTTGTAGCATTGTCGTAAGGGATGAAAATCACTGCAAATAAGCAATTAGAATAGGACTCTTGTGGACTTGAAGCTAGCTGCTTGTTTAAACTGTCTTGACTTGAGGAGGAGCAGCTCTATTTGTGAGAGAAATTGCAGTGTCAGGAGGGTACCTGGCTGCAGTAAGCCAATGCAGTGAATGACAGCAATTTCATCAAGTTGATTTAATTGAAATTGTGCATTGACAGCACAGGGAATCCATCTCCAGGGCTGGATGGCTCCATTTGGAAATGATCCAGATGATCAGAACGGGTTCAGGATCCAGACTGAATGTTTGCTCAGGGTTCTGTTAATTGCTCTCACAAACAAGGTGCAGCTTTTAGAAGTGTATGACTGGCAGAAGTTGATTCAGAAACTGTTTCTCTCTGTTGCCTGGGATCAGACTGGCATTGCAAGAGCTCTTCCTTTTATTTTGTGCTGGAGGTTTACAGGTGTTGCTTGACACAGCTGATTCCTCCTAACCTAGGGAGGCTAAAAAGATGCAGAAATGTGATCATGATAACAGCTGATTAAATCTGACTGCAATCTCTGAAAATTTACCTTCCTCTCCTAGGAAGCCTTTAGAAAACAAACTCATTGTACACTGAGGTGCAGACTATGTAGCTGCCTTCTTGGGCATCTGGTGCAAAGAAATCTGGAGCTCTCTTCCACATTGCCCTATCTAGAGATTTGAGGCTTCTCTCTTATTCAAGATGCTCTCTGCTGTTATTTCCCCAAACAAGGAATCTGTCCAAATAACCTCATGCTCACCCCAATTTTTTACTACCTGCTTTAGAAAGTTTTGGCATTTTATGAATTTATATAGCCCATGCCAAGACAATAAGAACCTAATGTTCTTGGAACACCACTGGTTCTCACTGTGGTTTTTTTCTGTTTTGGACAGTTGTAGAAAATGCTGAGGAATGACTAAAACTTCATATAATTTGCAGAAAGGGTGAATTAATGTGACTTGCCATCAATTTGGCTTTTTCCCAATTACATAAAAACGACTGCAGTGGTTTTCATTGTCTGCCATGGGGAGGCTTCAGCTCAGCATGGAAAAAAATTGAAGAGCTGCTGGTCCAGCTCAGAGGTTTCCATCTTCCCTGTTGTGATATCTGAAGTACCAACATATGAATGTCATGTCCAGAAGCTGTATCCAGTCTCCTAGTTACTCTGGTGTAACTCTGACCAATTTCTACTTCAGAGCAAATTAACAAATGTAACTGTATTTGGAGTGGGGTATACAAGAATGTTTAATAATAAAAAATCTGAGCCTACAACAGTTACTTTCACAGTAGTGTGAAAACCATAAGGTTAATTTTATGTACTTATCTTAAAAGCCTCAGGATCTTCAAATGCAGACTAATGCAATAAGTAAAAACATCTTTCCCAAAAGGCATCAGACCTGCAGAGTGGTCTTAAGATGTTTATCATCTGAATGACAATGATAAATTAACAGCTACATGAAACTGTTTTGAAATAATTGTGCTCTAATGGCACCACTGGCACGCTTGAGGTAGGGAAATAAATAAGTGAAGATAAGCTAATAATATAGAGCAGTGCTCTGCTCTGGGCTGGTGATTTTTTTTTTTTTTTTTTTTTTTTTGGCTAGTAAAAGCTGCCTGTTAGAAACCAGACTCTGGAGTTCCACTTTGTTGCAGAAACCCAGGTAATTAATTGTACAGCTCTTCTGTTGATGAGTGGGCTCTGTTCTCAGCTCATCCCTGTGCCAAACTCCTGGGCTTTCATAGATGCTCAAGAAAGTCAAATTCTAATGCCCAGAGAGGCAATCTGTGGAATTTTGTGATTGGAAATCTACAATACTCATAAATTCTATGCAACCTGTGCAGCTGCAGTGGCAGTTGGTGAAAGGTTTGTGTTGAAGGCTGTTTGCACTGGATTTGGGGTGGTCAGATTTTGCTGATGGATGTACTGTTCCTTCAGGGGTCAAGTTGGGACAAAAACTACCATCTTATTGAAAATAGTGGCCTTTGGCTATGATATTCAGTCCTGAGCATAAGAGCACCTAATGAATAGTAGAACTAGAGCCTTAGCAAGCATAGGCAAAGGCTAGAGAACATTTGGAAAAGAAGAGCATCCTTTTGTTAAATTAAAACCACTCATTCTCTTAAAAAATAATAAAGGCTTTTAAAATGAAGGGTTTTTATTCCAGCTATTCTGTGGGCTTATTTCAGTCTTTTGACATAGAATAGGGTCACTCTGAGTGTATGAACTCATGGATGATTTGTCTCAACTCCATTTCTAGAGCTCAAAGAGTTTGATACAATTGTTTAGAGACCCTGGGTAAACCTCAGGTCTGGCTGAAGCAGAGCAGTACAATTTAGGTAAATGAAACTCTTCCAGAAGCAGATCTAAACTTCCCCTATTCATCCCCTTTAATTCTCAGTGATGTACTGGACTTGTCCCCCAACTTCTAGGGATTTGTGTGGGTTCCATGTGTAGATATAAACAGTTTCAGATACCTGGATGTCATAGACTAGAAGTGCCTGTTGGCAGGAAGGCTTTCACTGCACAGTAGTGTAATAGGTGTTGGTAAGAAAAGCACAAGTAATCAAAAGTTGCATCAGGGAGCTTTGATCAAAAGCTATTAGCCTCTCCAATTTGGAGCAAATGATGTTTAACCACTTTTCAGTACCAGGCTTCCAAACCTTTTTTCCTTCCAGAATCTTAGAAAGATGTTACCCAGCCAGGGAAGGTCCTCACAGAACATGAGGAGTACTTCTGCTGCCCAGCAAGCTGAGAAGGGAAGGAGGATGGGAGCAGTTGGACATGGAAGCACGTACAGGGACATAAGAGTCCTCGTGACCTGCTCTGGGCAGATTTGTTTGGTTTACCTCAAATCATTATATAGATCACACTGTGTAGAGAAATAGATTGAAGGTCAGACTTCGATGGAGGTGACATCTATTTTTAACCAGCACAGATGGCCTGGCCCCCCTATCTAGTGCTCTGCTCCCTGCATGGAAGCTCAGGACCTGGTTGGAATATAACCCTGGCAGGGCACAGCCCAAGCTGGGCAGCACCTGGAGTGTTCCCCCTGAGCTCTGTGCCCAAACAGGACACTGGGATGGGCTGGAAAGGGAGAGCTCTTGGCTCTGGGGAGTTTGGTCACCTCCTCTGGGGACAGATGTTGGTTTCCACTCTTTCAGAACCCAGTGAAGCTGCATTGCTGAGGTTAGATAGTTCTCCTTTTTATAAAGAATATTGGCTGGCAGCTCAGGGCTGAAGCAACTTTTTGAAATGCACCTGAAGTGTCTCAATGTCCAGTTACTTTGTGTTAGGTTTTGTGCAAGCATTTTGCAGTCCTGTTGAATTCTGTCCAGTTTGTGCTTTCTGGAAACAGTGAAAGTTTTTTAATTTGTTGTTTTCTCCCTCTGTTTTCCTTTTCAGCCAACATCACTTCTACAGCATGTTTAATCAGGTCTCCCTCAAAGCTGCCACAAGATATTTTGCATATGGCTCTATTGATTTTGCAGCATTGGCTATGAGTGATGCTCAGATAATGTCATGCTGCTGTTAAAAAGAAATATTTGTTTTCCTTTAACCCTTTACAGGCTCATTAAATGCCTGCTCAAAAAAAAAAAAAGGTGTTAAATGTGAAATTTGCTTTCTGTGTCAGTGTAAAAGAACACCCTGTACAGCTTGCTGGTGTATTTAAAGAGCACTTCATGCTCTGTGGAGAGTACATGGTGCTCAGTGGTGATTAGCAGTGTATAGTGTTACAGGTGGGATTTCACTGGAGGAAATTCTACAGCAGGCTAAAGGAAAGCTTTTATCCATTTAATGGGGGGAACACAACGAGCTTTCATTAAAACACTGCTATTAAATGGCAACACTTCACCCCCTACAATTTCTTCATGGCTCTGTTCAAAGTGCATGAAGGTTGTAAAACATCTGAAGAGTATGTGAATATTTTTAAGGTCCTGTTCAGGCTGTTTTGTAGTCAATTCCCAGCACACTTCTGGCCTCTTCAGAGGCTGAAGAGAACTAGATGTGAGTCTAGTAGCAATTTGTGCTCCTGGCACAAGGGCAGCCAGGGGATACTGTGGAGAAAATTGGTTTAAGACGACAAAGGTGGAAATAATGTCTTGACAGCATTGAAATAATGGGTAAAGGGGAGATACATGGGATGAGCAGTTATTTAAAGGCTTTAGAACCTTGTTATGTATTTGGATCAATCATGCAGATGGCCTGTCCTGTTGCTTTCATGCTTACCTCAAGACAATTTATCCTCCAGAAACTCTTATCTGCTGGTGTGCAATGTGCTTTGCTGGGTTGGTGCAAGTCTGGTATGGAAAGGGGCCTGAAAACTGGGGATTGGAGCTAATCCTAATCTATTTTGGTTTGCAATAAATGGGTTGGAAATGTGAAATCAGGTGAATTTATTCTCCTGAAAGCCAAAACGTGTTTGAGAAGGTGGGAAACAATTCAATTTAAGCTGTCCTTAGCCATGTACTGCTTACCCAGCTGGACGTTTGTCTTCATCTCAATATGACTGCAAGTTTGTCAGATGGAGGCCCAGTAAGAATTCACTTTGTGAATTTTTGTTTTAATTCCGTACATATGAAAAGGATATCTCAATTGAGGAGTTCCTCACATTGTACTGGGTTCAGTGCTGCCAAAAAATATTGCCTTGAGAATTCTTGTCTTGAGCCAGCTCCAGGAAACATTTTTGTTCTCTGGTGATGCTAAAGCAGCATTCAGTTTAATGCTGCCAGTTAATTTATCTGCAAAGTTGCAGTGAAAATATCATCATCAATTTTGAATTAAATAAAGGCAGTAGTAACACGTCTCTGCCTTTCAAATAAACAATGCAAGCAAGGTACTTTTTAAAAATGATTTTCTTCAGTAGGTCAGAAGAGGTCAGCCTGGGACTAAGGGATCTTGCTGAGTTAGCCCTGGGGAAGCTGTTGGGATGGAGAGCTGGGGCATGGCTGGGTCTGGAAAGGAAAGCTAAGTCCCATCAACAAGTAATCATCTTGAATGTCTAGAAGGCAGGAATGTTTAGCTTTAGAAACTGGTGATCACATTGGTATTTATGAAATTACAATTGTAAACTAAGAATATGCTTTACAGACTCAAGTGAGTGAGGGAAATCTCCCAAAATGGTTTTCTAGGCAGAGACATAGTTGCCTATGGGAAGTGCTGGTAGGAGTTAAAGGTTGTTTTCTATCTTTATTTAACTGTCTTCTGAGAGCAGGCTTAGAAAAAGAGTTCTCCGAGTGTGGCAGGCTTTGCTTTCCATTCCTGTGAGAAGCAGCAGGAGCATTTGTCTTGGTCTCCCACCTGTAAAGAGAATTTCTCAAAACAACCTGTGGTAATGGTTACCTTCAAAAATAGTTGCTTATGACCCCAAAAGTAGTTAGTTGCAGATTAAGTTGAGTGTGGTGATTTCAGTTGTGAAATGCTTTTTCTAGAAGTTCTGAAAGAACTGACTGCCAAGAGTAATGTCACTTTACCTTTGCTGCAGATAATTCATATGTGTGGAGAAAAATAATTTTATTTCATAATACAAGGTCTCAGTTTTGTTAGGCTCAGCAGAAAACTTCTTTCCTTGGTGTTTTCCAGCATTAACAGTATTGTAGAGCTTGTTACTCTCTAACATCTGGAACTGAACCTAAGACCTCATTAGTAATAGCACTGTCTAAACTGCATTACAAGTTGTTCTGAGAAAGGAGGATTTATCTTGCTTTAATGCAACTAAAAGAATAGGTTAGTGCTACTCCTCAGTTAATGAACCCCTCAAACCAATTTATAACCAGTTCTTGTCTGTGGAGTTGGCTTTGCCCAGAGTGACACTCTCCAGCTGTGAAGAGGCTGAGCCTTTGGATTCTGGTTTTGTTCTGCATCCCTTTGCAGACCAAAATGGTTACAGCTACCAAGTCCAGGACTAATTCCCAGGTTCCTTTCAGAGCCAACACATGGCTTGGGGCCAGGAGACTTTGCATCACCTTCCCAACAGGATTGCAGAGCTGAGGTGAAAGGTGCTGGAAAGCTCAAAGCCTCCTTAAGCAGGGACAGGGAGGTCACCAGTCTGTCTCAATGTAGGAGGCCAACAGAGGGAATTTTGGGTCCATTACTTATGGTTAATAGCAAAATATGTTCAGCTTTTAACAGCCTGCAGCACAGGAGCTTATGAGGGTCCAGATGAACCTGGGGATCCTGGGCTCTGGCACTGGCTTGGATAAGATGCATCCTTCCTCTGTCTTCAAAATGGGAAGGGTAAAGCTAGACTGGTTGTCAGAAAAGTTTTTTTGGTAAATGGAGCTTGAGCATGATTGAAGATGCCTTCCAGCAACATCTGGTGATTGCAGATTGGCCTCTTTGACCCCAACCTCTCCACCAGTTTGTCTTGTGTTTCTCCAGTGGATTAATACTCCTGGAGGAGGGCAGGTGCCAGTGGGCTGTTTCCCTGCAGCCATCAGGACTTGGTGTATTAATTTAAACTTTTAAGCTCAGTATTCAGTGATGTTAAGGCCAGGATAGAACACATTTGTCTTTTATAAGAATGACCCTCTGAAGCCCAGCGTGTGAACTGAGCATCTCTCTCCATATTTTCGGAAGCAAAGAATGACAATGTACTGATAACTAATTATAGATATTATATATTATAATTATTATTATAATTATATTTATATATATTATATATAAGGGATGAGAAGGTGACAACAGCTCTCTTGGTTCATTGTATACTCTCTAAAGTGCTCAGGGTACTTGTATGTAACTGGTATTTGCTGTCTGTTTCTTACAGTGCAAGTTGCATTTTGGGGCTCAGATTTATTTTTAAGTTCCTTCAACTCCTGGATTTAGCTAGAGAGGAAAAAAAAGAGCCCTCTCCAAAGCCCAAACTTGCCTGTTTCAACAGGTAGCTGAGCCATGTAAGAGTTGGCATTCCTTGATGAATTAGTTTCTTTTTCAATGTGTTTGTTAGATTAATATAAAATCTTGTAGGACTATTGAGTTAGTCACAAACTAGTCTGGGTCCTCTATGTAAATGTATGGTGGGATATTCTTCCTTAAAAGCAATTTGGGCCTCCAAGGTATTCTCTGCTCTCACTTTGCCATCAGGAAGTGCAAGGTGACCTCCCTGTCCCTGCTTAAGGAGGCTTTGAGCTTTCCAGCACCTTTCACCTCAGCTCTGCAATCCTGTTGGGAAGGTGATGCAAAGTCTCCTGGCCCCAAGCCATGTGTTGGCTCTGAAAGGAACCTGGGAATTAGTCCTGGACTTGGTAGCTGTAACCATTTTGGTCTGCAAAGGGATGCAGAGACTCAAAAGTAATGTTAGGAAAGCTTGACAGCATCATTTCCTACTCTCCTTATCCCCTTGCAGGAATATTTCCTTAGGACCTGAATGTAAATAGTGAACTAAGGATAAGTCTGGGTTTTGTCGTTTTTGTTCTTGTCTTCTGAATCCTGTTGGGTTCATCCTGGTCTGGGAAAAAAGATCTGGAAGTGTTGTCCTCCGAGTGCACAGAGCCTGAACACCAGGTCACCCTGAGAGGTGGCTTTGGGCTGGGAAAATACCTGCTTCAGAACTTCAGCTGGAGCTGTTACATAGACAGCAGAAGGTTGTAAAGCTCCAGGCTCCTGCCTGTCCAGCTTCACTTGAGGGCTAGGTTGGAAAATGATGAGAACATTCCTGTCCAAGCAGAGATAGCTGTAATAATAACAAAGGCAGCAAAGGCTGAGTCTGGCAGAGCCAGCTGGTGTATAACAAATGTTCTTTTCTTTAAGTGCTCATGTGCCAAGGCACTGAACAAAGTGTTCATTAATTTAATATTTTTTTGCATATATTTTTTTGCTTAGATTTCATTTTTCTTTCATATTTTGATAAAAGCCAGGGATCCCATGGTATATTATGAATATGGATTTGTAGCCAGCAGCTGTGTGGAAAAATCAATACATTCCCAGTTCACTCCCAGGTGTTTCTGCTAACTGGGAGGGCAGAACAAGTGTGTTGCCAGGAATGTATTCTGCTGCCTGCTGATTAAAATGGGTCAGGGCAAAATGGCTAATAGTTACTGCAAGTTGAAGAAAAAATTATATTCACTTGGGCTATATAGTAGATGAATTAAACTTCAGTTAACTGAAGATGAACTCAAATGAAAAAATATCAGGAATGCAAGAAGAAATAATTCTTCAGAGTGGAAATGGCCAGTTAAAATAGGTAGTCCTGTGAGACTTGTTGCACACCTTTAACAGATCCATGTAAATACAGTGGGACACTTCGAGACAGCTGAGTGAAAAATAACTTACCCTGAAATGATCCTCCTTGCTCAGCTCCATGTCTGTAACTGAGTCTTCTAATGGAAGCCAGGTGAAATGTATTTACTGCAAGAGCATGGTAAAGTGATAGCTAAAAGTAAGAAAGCTAAGAAAGGCATAGAAATAAGTGAATTTTTTTGGAAACTCTGATCATAACAACCCCTGGCTATTGTGCAACAATAAAAGAGAATTCTCTTCTGAGCTGCAATGACAGATTTCATTTTGGACACGGTGAGCTGGGGTATTTCTCTCAACACTCCAAGCCAAAGGCTGTGCATAGTTGGATTTAAAATAGACACTGCTCTGAAAAGGCCTAGAACTCTCCTTTGCAGGCTGTCACATCTTGGAAAACATGCCAGTTACTTAATTAGCAGGTGACAAATTAAATGTTTGCAAAGTGAAACTGAAGAGGGTTGTATTAGCAAACTGCCCAGCATTCTATCATTGCTTGGGATGATTTGGGTTATGATGCATCAGCAGGGTTGGGTATATAAAGCTCATGTTTCAGAGGGGTGGAAAATATATTAATCTTGCATTCTTCCTGCCCAAAAGATTTTATCCAACTGCCAGTGTCACCTATAGTATTCCCTCAACTCTGGGTGTGATTACCAAAGCTCTGGCTGAAAACAGAGGGAAAGTTCAGTTCTGTGCCCTTAGCATCTCCCAGTTGGAAGCTGCCCACCTAAGGCTCTGACACCTGAACCTGTGCAAGCTTTTCAGAGCCTGTTGGGTTTCTCCTAGAAAGAACATTTTAAAACAATTTTTTGCCAGTCATATATGTGAATAGGCCCTCTCCATCCATGGCAGGGCAGTAACATGGTAACATGCTTTTGTGGAGTTGGAGCCCATAGCAATGCTGTAAGGCTACACTGGAAAGAGACCAGAGAATTTCTATGCAGATAATAAGGAATTTTAAGAAGCCTTAAACTTTGGTCTCTTTCCTTTTTTTGGAAGGATCTGCAAGCTCTGAAACACAAGAGAAATGTCTCTTACTAGAGGTCACTTTGCTGGCATCAGTGTTCATCTTCTCTTGTCAGATTTACGGCCTCAGAGTGGTCAGTCCAGACCCAAAATAACTGAATCTATGGGAAAACTTCAAAACAAGTACAAGTCATGTTGCTGCTTCAGCAGAGTCAGGAAAGAGCAGCTCCTAGTGCTGAGTAGGGTGAAGGAGGCAGAGTGGGTTAGTTTCACTTTTTCTTTTTCCCCAGAAGGGGAAGAAAAGCTGGTTTTTGGTTTTGTTTTTTTTTTTTTTCTTTATGTCCAAACAGAACTTTTGTGATAGAAAATAGAGTTGGGTGGATTTGTTACAGCAGGAGAAGGACGAATGCTGCCAAACAGATGCCCAGGAGCTTTCCTCAACTGTGCCAAAGCTGATGCTCGGCTGCCATCCCAGGGACCAGGGTCACCTGCAAAGGGTAAATTCCAGAGGTTATACCCAGAGTAACTTTCCAGGAGCCTGATGGGTGGAGAATGATCCAAATTGGATTGGAGGGCTGCAGGGACTTTTAATACCCTGTCAATCAAGTTGCCCTTTCATTTTATAATCCAGAGAGGCTGTGAAAGAGAGAAGGAATAAGGCAGGCTGAGCACTGGTGGGTGCCAGAGTGTTCTTGCTGCTTTAAACTAATTTCTGCTCTTGTACAGTGTATTATTTCCCTTCTAGAGCTACACAGTATTCGGGTAAAACAAATCTGCTTATTTTGCCACAACTACTGCAACTTAGCAAAGTGATGCTTAGAGTTGAGGAGGGATTGAGCAGGCAGTGTTTTACTGTTATGGGTTTGATTTTTACTACATTTGGAAAAGTGCTCTCAATTGTTATTAATTTGAAAGGTCTGTTTAAAATGGGGAGTGTAAGACTTATAAAATTAGCTGGAGATTGGATAAAATGCTTTGACGTTTTCTATTTAGCCTTATAAAAAGGAGCAAGTGATGATTTAAATGTAGTCACTTTCCCTTTCAGAGAGAATTTTAGTACTTAAAGGTCTCTTTAATATGCCAGAGAATAAATAGTAGCTTGTTGGGAGATGAAGCCATACAAATTGAAATTAGGGGCTGGGCACACATTTAATGCTATTTATTGATTATGTTCTGGAGCAAATTGCCAAGGGCAATGAAGATAATCAAAGGTTAAGAATCTATTACTCCAAGAGTAGAATGTGTATTAGCTAAGCACTAGCTTAACCTCAGCTAAACACAAATGTGTAATTCAGCACTGTGGATGACTGAAATCCAGTCTGCTGGTACACAGAAGATAAAATTAAATATTCTTTCTAATATGCTTCTCTGAACATAAATTTTGTGGCTATTACCAAGCAAATATTACCTGATCCAACCTTGCCAGACATGCTTTGAAAAGTTCTTGTCTTTTTCTCCCTGGTCTTCTTATAGCTTTGTTTTAAATAAATGTTTGTACATGATATGGATGCATGCAAATACATAGATAAAGTGAGGGAAGTTTTTCTCAGTAATGAAGGATATGACCACATGAACTGATTATGCAAAGGATGAAAAAGTGCCTTTAACATCTAGGTTTAGCTGGACTAAGAAAATCTCTTTATCAAAGTTGTGTATTCTTGGTACTAAAATGATGGTGTGATGTGATAAGGTGTAGTGTTTTTGTGGCTAAAAAGTATTTAATTCTATCAGCTTTATCATATCAATTTCTTCTGATACTTTAGGGAAAGATTAGCACTTAATTCCCTGACTAATGATTTGAAATCCACTAAATTTTCTTCCTTCATCCCCAAATCACTGAACACAGTTATCATTAATTTTAATAACTATATTCCATGTGTCTGACTTTTCTAACAAATGTCACAGTTACAGGGCATTTCTCTGTAGATTCTCTTCCATAGAGTATTGTGGGTCAGATTCCTTATTGTGTCTTTGCATCAGTGCAAGAGAATTTGAAATATTAAGTGATGACAGATAGATAACAGTCTTTATGGCACTTTTTTGCTGGACTAAATTCTGTTCAGTTTCCTGGAAACATTTATTGTTAACTTATCACTCAAGATTTCAGTACTTTGAAGGGAGTTGAACTCCTTCAATTTTTTTCCCCTGAAATACCAGAGTTCATAAAGTCAAAAATCCTTTTTTCCCCCTCCTCTTTGGCATGAAAATGAAAAACCCCACAATTTCCTACTGAACTAAGAGCAAGTTGAATGTGCTCTGATGTCATTTTCTGAAAGTGCTCAGTTGTGGCTGAGATCCTGTCTGCAAAACACTCCCCACAAAGGGCAGTGGTGTGTGTACAATCCAGGGCACAATAAATACTTCACCCACAGAAGGGGAAAGGCAGCCAAGCCTTGGCTTGAAATCAAGCTGCAAGCAAAGCAAGAACCCCTCTTGGTCCTGAGCAGCACCCACTCCTGCCTGACCTTTTGCAGAGTGTTAAATAAATCCTTGTGAATTAAAAGAGGTTGGGAAAGTGCTTCAGCACCAGAGTGGACACGGTGGTGCTGGTTCAGCTGATTCCCATCATTTCTTTCCAGGCATTTAAGAGAATTTTTCATTTGGTGCCTAGGGTGGGAAGGGCTTCTGTTGCATTTTCATCACCTCCCTGATCTATGTTTGCTCCCTGAAGGTAATCCTGAAGCTTGGCATCGAGCAGAATATTCCGTGTTTAGCTTCTAGGAATTACCCATGAAGCCAAGTTGCTCTCACTTTAAGGACAGGTTTTTCCCTGTAGTAAATTGGGACAGAAAATTACTTCCCCATAGGTTTTTGTGTTTAAACAAAGCAAATGGTGAAAGGATTTGCTCTGTAGCATGGCAACAAATAAATGGGCTGTTTAGCAACATAACTGAAAGTGGTCCTTACAATAATATCACTTTTCCCATGCAAAGAGGTGATGTTGGAGGCACCTCTCTAGGTGGAGTGATGATCCTGGGCTTGGGTTCTGCATAAGAAACAAAGTTCTGCAGGGATGGGGCTGCCCTGGTCCATGGCCTTGGCTGCCTGGATCTGGGATTCACTTGGAATCACTCCCAAGTGCCTCAGAACCTCTCTGATGGTACCTGAGCTCCCCAGGTTCTTGGTGTTGCTGGGGCAGATGCTGCCGTGGGTTATTGGGTTGCTGTTATGAGAAACTGGGCAGAGCAGCTCAGCACCTGCTGCTTCTTAAAGCTATTTCTCCTTTTATTTTTTTCTCCTGCTTTGAGTTAGACCTGGAATGGCAACTTTCTGGCTTCCCTTAGTCATGGTCAGTACTTGGCCCTGTTCTGATGGTGTTAACCAGATATAATTATTCATAAGCAAGTTCAAGGTCTGTCCATACACATGGCTTAAGAGCAGTTTTCAAAAACATTTGTCTGCTTGAAAAATTCCAGACCACAAACATATTTTGAATGTGTGCTGCCATTAGATTTTTTTTTTTGTTTTATTGTTTATTGTTTTATTTTGTAAGCAGGACTTGTGCTCAAACAGGAGCACGTGAGGCTGGTGTCAGAGCATTTATTTCTCAGAATTGTATAATATGTAGAGAAATACCTTTTTATGGGTGGGATTTAATAAAAAGGAAGATGGGATGTTCCATCATATCAAACAGGCTGGAAGTCCTGGATGTCAGTAAACAGATGTTCTGCCTCAGCCAAAGGACACAATCCTTTATCTGGGGTTTAAATTTCCGATGTCTCTCTAGCTGGCCATAAGTGTTGGGGTTTTTTTAAGGACTTTCTTTTTCAGTGACACTTTTCACACTGTTTTCAGTTGAGGCTTGTGCTGCCAGCACAAGGAGTCAGCTCTGAATCCAGCTGTAGCTTCAGGTCCTCAGCCAGAGGTCATTCTACTTCTTTCCATCTTGATTTTTGGCATCTTTTATATGCACAGACATTTATTCCTGCATTTTACCTTTATTCTAATAATAAAGGTAATTTATTATTCTAATATTCTACCTGGAAGCTTATAAAAGTAAAATAGAATTCTTGCATGTCTAGAGAGCACAGTTAATTAGAATTCTTGATAAAGCATCTTGAATAACTTAATGCTGGGATTTCTTTGGGCAGGCAAGTGTGTTCAGGAGTTCCTTGGGGTCAGGGTGACTTGTAAGGAATCCTAGAAGTAGGAGTTATTGCTCAGGTGAGCAAGTTGGGAAGGTAGGAAAAGCCTCCATGCCTGACCTACATTTTCAGTTTGCCCATTTGGAACCTGCACTCAAACATGTGATGAGCAGAACATTTTGTAATGTGATTCAAAAGCTTTCTGTCCCCATCAAACCTGATTACTGGCTGTGCACTTAATGTCATATTCCCTTGAATTTTTTTATAGGAGTTGGTACAGCAGAGGCTGTTCAGGACATTTTTATTTGACAAAATATGTAATGGGATCATTATTTTTAACAAGTGATAATCTTCATTTTATGGAAAAGGGCTTGATTTTAGAACAGCTTGAGAGGTCAGTTAAATGCACCAGTTTCAGCAAACTAAAAAGCTTGTCATTTGAGGGGGTCTTTTAGTTATTGGTAATCATTAGCCACACTTGTTTCTTTCTAGCAGTCCAAAGACAGCTTTGTTTTGGTTTTTTACCCCCTCTTCCTCTTGGAAAAATACAGAAAAGTTACTTGATAAACCCCAGAACTATGTGATCAGATATGTGCATGAGCAGAGTGGAACTTTTCCAGGCAAAGCCCCTGTGAATCACATGATGTGAACAATTGGCTTTTCCCCTTCTATCTCCTGCATTACACTTTCTGGAATAAAAATAGGGTGGGGGCAGATAGTGCCCCTTTAGCAGGAAAAGGCAGGGACAAACTTTTTCCATAATAAAGTCTGAATTTGGAGGAGAGGACTAAAGTCCTGCTCAGCTGCAGCTTGTGGAGGAGCAGAACCAAGGGTGAGCTTCAGAACTGCTCCCACATGCTGCTAAAATAACAGGGGCTTAAGCAAAGGTCCTTTATCTCTAAGGTATCTCCAGAAGCTAGCCAAGGGCTGGATGAATCAGCCCTCTGTGGTTGGGGATTTCTTGTTTTCCACTTTGACTATTTAATAGGTTTGATTATCTTTTCACTTTCTTCCTAAGTGAAAATCTGAACCTTTCCTCTTTTATAGCTAAAAAAGACATTTTTTTGAAAGGTGATTGCTTTTTTTTTTTTTTTTACTCATCCAGGTCCTCTTTCCCATCTGTGAGGGTCCCTTTTCCCCTGAGCTTTCCTCTGATTGTCTTAGCCAAAATTCCTTGTCAGGTTTTACCTGAATGGGTTAATAGCTTTGATCAAAACCAAACCTTTTTTTTTTTTTTTAATTTCTTGTAAATTACTCAGTTCTAGGCTGAAATCATGAATTTGGAGAGAAGGTAAATCAGCAGCACAGGTGGTTCCTAGTTCCTTTCCTTTCATGGGGTGATTTGCCTTTCCTGGACAAGCTGCAGCAGCACTGGCATTTATTTCTTGTACAGAGCAAATTTACCATCTCTGCTCTGTGCTGGAAATCCAGTGGGGTGTAGATTTGTAAGGACTGGGATTCCTGCATTTCCTGGGGTTGATTTGGCAGGAAACTCCATCATTTGCTGCCACTTCATTGCTCTGGCTTTCTGCAAACCTGGATGCACTGGAGTAGGAAAGTGCAAGTGTTGCCTTCAGGGTTAATTAAACTGATCTGAGATTTTTTTCTGTATGCTGCATTCTGTTCACTGGCTGCAAGGCACTGGGTTGTGTATGTGGCTCTTTAGTGGATGCTGTTGGAGCTTTTTCTTTTAATTTCAATACAAGGAGCAGATGAAAGCCTCCTGCCTGCTGCTTGATTGCTCTAAACTCACTTATAAGACTTCATTTGTCCTTTGTTATCTTAATAGCAGCTTAAAAGTAGCAGAAATCAAAGGTAGACTCAGTGTTTTCTGCTGAGGGAAGAGCAATCTGGCCATTTAGGCTTGGAAAACATTTTCTCCAAGCAAAAAACCATTTTGGCAGCCAGTGGTCCAGGGTGCTGCCCTGTGGTCTGTGAAGTCCTGCCTGATCCTATCCGAGTCCTGTCATAAGAAATGGATTTGGAAATGGGGGGATGAGTATGGAAAGACATTTCCAAACCCCATATTTAGCTGGCAGGAGTAACCCTTGGGGCAGCTTGTTTTGCCCAGTTATTGGTCCTTAGCAGGCAAAGCAGTCTTGCTCCCAAATTCCTGTAAACATTTTGGAAACTGTATTTGCAAACATTTTTGTCATTCCCTCTGCTTCTAAGTGTGAAAGTGGAAGGACTGCTGGGCCTCAGGGTGATACTGTAGGTGAGAAGTTCACATCACATTCCTTCCTGCTTTGTTTTCTAATCCTGGGTTGCAATTCTCCATCCTCAGGGCAGTTAGTGGGAAGCTGCATGGCAGGGAATATCCCAAAGCTCTCTACAACTCTGTAGGGTTAAAGAGAATGCAATAGATTGCATCTGAAAATGTCCACTTGGGGAATCATAATGATAATATGAATGTCAGTAAAAGCAAAAAAAAAAAAAACAACAAAAAACCTGTGCTATGATGCAAGCAGCAGCAGTTGGCAGCAAACCCTTTCTGAGCAGGGGAAATCTAAATAGGAGCCATTTCTTCACTTCAGGCTGCTTTCTTGAGTGTTTCCCAGAACATCCCTTGATGCCTCTGACTTTCTGCCAGGGCACCAGCTGTGTTCCCTCTCCAGTTTTCTCTCACCCTGGGAAGTGTTACCAACAAAATCCACCCCAAAACCCACTCACTGGCTCTTTGCAGGGGCAGGAGCTGTCTAGGCAATGCCAGACTTAGCTGAGCAGTGTTTGATTGCAAGTAGGAATAGCTTGTGATGATACAGGCAGGCACATGTAGGTACAATCTCAAATGTGTGTGTATGTATAGACATATAAGAAAATAAGTCTTCTTGCCCTGAACTTTATCTGCTTGTAATATATATATTTCTTTTGGTAATTTGTGAGAAATTTGTCACCTCATTACCCCACAGCCACAGGACTCAGAAGACTCAGCTCTTCAGCTGGTGGGAGCTTTGCAACTTCATGGAAATCAGCAGGGTAAAAAAAGGCTGAATCAAAGTGAAACAAGATGACCATAAATTTTAACATAATCTCTTCAAATAAAAACAATGAGAGCTTTTCCCTTTCTTTAAAAGATGAAAATGGAAGCAACAATCTGAAATTGTCCTGGGAGCTTAAGAAAAAAATCTCTGCTAACAGCAATCAGGGTATTCTTCTGCTTTTTCTCCTTAAATATAATGCCTCTCTGGATGGAACCTGCTGAGCAAGGGCTGTTACAAGCTGTCCAGCACATGATGTTACACTTGTACAGATGTTTCCAGAATAAATACAGGCCCTGAACTTCACCTCCCGTTTCTGCTAATGCCTGTGTGTCTGAAAATGGGACTGGTTAACTTCAGGAAGGTGACACCTGGGACGTGTTTGGGTCTGCAGTTCCAGCCTGCTTGTGTATAATTATAATTACTTGGAGGCCTGAGTAATACCTTGTTTTAGCAACACTGATACAACACCAATGGCTTATGGAAACTCAAAAGCATCCCTGTTCATCCTGCAGGGATGCTGAGCTCTGTGAGGCTGCTCCTGCAAGCAGGGCAATGGGGAAAGCTGCTGTGTTCTCTTTTACTACTTGTTTTTAAATTTACTGGAAGGAGCTGGGATGGCAGTCAGGCTCCATGGGCTGTTTGCCATCTCCCCTGTCACTGTTGGTAATATTTCTCTTGGTGCACAGATAGTTGAATCATCTCGTGCTGGAAGGGATTAAACGCACCAGGAAATTCCACACTAGTTTATTTTCTTAACCTTTTCCCCTTGTAGGCAAGAGTTTGATTAGAGATTCAGATTGTGAAACTGCTGCTAGCCATGGCCCTGAGAGGTGTCCTGCCCTCCCTGGGCCAATTCTGGGGTTGTCCCTTCCTTGCAGAGCTGATGTGTGACCCTGTGGTCCCCTGAGAGGGGAAGTGATGATACAATCCATTCAGGCTGACAATTTTTAGTTCTCAACAAGCTGCTTAATTTACAGAGGCCCTGGCAAGTTTAGAGGCACCTCCAGAGGACAAATCCTTCTATCTCAGATGGTTATAGAGCCATCAAGCTTTGGGTTTAAGTGTATATTTATACTTTTGATAAAGGGACCAGGAAAGATAGTCATGGGCATTTGCTGGAGAACAGTTTGTGACTCAATGTTATCCTGAAAATTGTCTTCATCCTGTGCAATGAAAAATGATGAGTACTGCATGCCAAAAAGCTCTCTCCTCTTGTTGGAATATTTGCAAAGCTGGGAAGGTGTGGAATCAAGTCGTGAATTTCACTTCTAATGAAGAGCTAAGGTAGTGAGGATTATCACTTCCTTTATTTTCTTCAAGGTGTGACCAAGGGACAAGCACAGCCTGGAAAGCACTGTCACTGCCTGCCTTCTCAGCACTGTTTTCATTTTGCAATTTTTGCTTATATAGCAGCTGTTACAAGGGAGCACTCTAAAAATGTTGCAGTTGCAATTGTAAAAAAAAAAAAAACAAAAACAAAACCCAAGCAAAAAAACCCCAAAGACCACCAAAAAAAAAAAAAATAAAAAATTCAAAAAAACCAAAACACCTTTCTAGAAGCAGAAGGTGGAGCTTGTCCTTTCAAAGCCCTCACAAGAAGACAGAAGGGTACCTGGAGCTGGTGACATGACAAGGACTGAAATTAAGAGCTCAATTGGTGTAAAGAAAATAGGCTGAGGAGCAGCTGCATGAACAAGAAGATCAGAATGGTTGTGTTTGGTGTTCAGTGATAAAATGATTACTGATTTCTCAGGGGTAGTGAGTATTAAAGCAAAACCCTCTCCTCCTGAAATCACAGAGGTAGTTTAGGTTCCCAGCCTGCTTTGGCAGCCCATCCCAGCAGGCAACATTCTTTCCTTGCAGTAGATGTGCTTAATCAGTTCTCTTTTCAGGGCTGAATTAGTAAATGTGCAAATAAAAATAGTAGTGTGTTAAAGTCCTGTGCAGTAGCCACTGATCTGGATGGGGTCAACTGATTCTGACCATGAGAGCAATTGGCTCGCCCAGTCCCTGCTCTGCTTCCAACTCTTATTCAGCCCCTGATGGTATCAAATAATTTCCTGAATGAAACAGCAGTTCTGCCTCAATAAAATATTTATGCTTGTGTCGAGTGTTTCCTGGTTTCTGCTTTGAACTTGCTTTTTCTTTGTTTGTTGAGATTCATGTTTCTCCATAGCTCTGGAGTAGGCTCCCCATCTCATTTTTTACTCCTTTTTGTTGCCTTTTCCATCTCTTCTGAGCAACCTTGCCATCCTTGGTTTGTTTTGGTTGCAGGCTGCAAAGAATTGCATTCTCACTTGTGCTTGGGCAAGGTAATTTTTGCTGACACATGTGATTCTCTTCCCAAGAGCTCATGGCTTTGGGCAGGAGTTCTTGCATTCAGCTTCCCCTCTTCTCGTAGCTGCCTTTCATTTTATTAGTTGGATTTTTAATAAAAAGGAGAGATAAATAGGAACCGAGCCATTTATCTTCTAAAGCAAATTTCTTGCTGATATTTCAGTTAAGTATTCCAAACTTAAGCAGATTTTTGTGCATTAATTCTTAAATGGCAAAGCTTCTGGCTCCTTGCAGGGTCTGAGCAAGCAGCTGGAGGCCAGCAGAATGAAGTGCATGAGTCCTGGTACCAGGCTCTGAGATAGGTGGAATTATGGTTATTTTTATTAGGAATGTGACTGCTTATTTACCTCCACTTCAGGATCCAAAATGTAGTGCAGCTCTCTCCTTGCTGACCGTGCAAAAAGGCAGTAACTGTCCCCAACATCTTAGGAGCTAAGAATAATGCCAAGGTGACAGATGGCCGGGGCAGATGTGGCAGCATGTGGACACAGGACATCATTTCTATTCTTCTTCTTGCAGCCATTCCTAACATATTCTCTAAAAGCAACAGACAAAATGTTACCAAGCTAGAAACTGCAGCAAATTCAGATGTGCTAAGCAGAAGGAATTTTTTTTTTCCCCTCTTCAGGTGTAGATTCCTTAGGAGCCAAAAAAACCCACCCAAACCTGCTGCAACTATCTGAATGTAATCTTGGACAAACAGACGCTTTCTCTTCTGTTTGGTGAAAGAGTTTGTGAAAGCAAATATTAGTGTGAGGTAAGAAAGAAGCTTGGTAGTGAGCAAGCCATGAAGCACCAGCTCCTGTGCATGAACAATCTCAGAGCTGGGGAGCATGCCCTGGAATTTGGGGGGGATGGAGCAGGACCACAGGTGTAGGAGTTGTAGGGCTCTCACACTGGCTTGAAATTTTGGAGAGGTGCTTCTGATGAGGTGAAGCCCAAAGAGCAAAGGTTGCTGGAGCTGCTCAGTTTTATCAGGGAGGGACAGAAGACTTTAGGTCCCAGGGGGGGTCATAAATTAAGGGAGTGTTGCAGCAACAAAGCACCTGTCAGCACAGGATATCATACAGATGTGAGGTAATTTTCCTAGTTGTACATCTCTCTGGGATTTAACTCTTTCCTTTCTGCACAAGATGCTGCCTGGTCACTATGGAGGGCAACTGAGGACTTAACTCATCCCTAACCCAAGGGAAAACCAAACTCCACTTCCAGTTGCTGTACTGCAAAAGTTCAAATTCAGCAAATCTACTGCTTCTGCCCCCTGCCCTGTGCCAGGAAAAGAAAGCTGAGACCAAAATAACTGTGAGAAGTCACTTTTTTTTTTTTTTTTTATATTTGCCCTCTCCCAGAAAAAAAAGAAAAGTATAAGGATTGTTCCAGGGTGAGGTTAATGCTTATTATCAAAAATTATGACTGGGGACTGCTACTGATTTTGGGGAGCTGAGGGGGTGAACAGCTGATGGCACTTGACTTGCTTCACTAATTGTGACAAAACACAACTCCAGCTGCATTGGGTCTGCAGTGGTTTGGTTTGGGGCTTTTTTTGTCTTCAATCACCATGGGGGTTGCAGGGGCAATGTGAAGCAGTGGCTGGTTTTTGGTGTTAGCAGGGATGCTTGAAGGGGAAAAATGGTGTCTTTTTGAGACAACAATGTCTATTTATAATCCAAACTATTTTCCATTAAATCATCCTTGTCTTTAAACTTTAAAAAGTTGGTGAATAATAAGTCAGGTTCTGAGAATTTCTTCCAGTTGTCTTAAAAAAATAAAAAAGCAACACAGCGTATCTAGCCACATTTCAAATAATATTTCTTTTGAACAATGTACAATGTGTTCTATTTGAAATACCTGGGAACATCAAATTGGGTCCTACAACTGATAAAAAGACAATAATACAAGAGAACACCATTAGCAAAAGGCATAGCTTTGGTAAAGCAAAGGGGACATTTGATTCTAATGCTAATTACAAAAACAGCCTCCTGTTTAAAAACATCCCTTCCAATTATACCATCAGAATTCATAGCAGGCTGAATGAAATTATTAAAAATGGCTTTACAGTACTGGGCCCTTTTGTGATGGGAAAGTGCATTGATTTGGTGCCAGGCTTTGATTAACAGAAATGAGTAGCAAGCCATGGCACTACCATTGCATTAGAATTCTTGTGTTAATTTTCTGTTAGAACTGATGAAAAGTGGTCATCAGAGGAAGATCCTACTTTTCAAAATAAGGGCTGCAACTTCTGGACACTTGGGTGAAAGTTCAAAACTTGGCAACTTCAGTGAAACTCCCAGGTAGGAGTATCTGTGGGTTAAACACATGAAGGCAGAATTTGGCCCTTCTGATCTGAAGTATTTGCTTTGTCTTGGACTTCATGCTGGGTATTTGTGCCTCTAAAATTGTTTTATTTATTTCAAAAAAAATAATTGTAGGGGGCAATGGGGATTTCACAGGTTGCTTGGCTTCGAGAGTCTCTGGTGCTATTTCTCCATAATTTCTCCCTCCTTGTCAGTTTTGGAGCAGTGTGAAAGGGAAGGCTTAGTTTGTAAAGGTTTGAGCTTTGAAATAAATGCTAGAGCTTACCTTCAGAGGATACCTGGTAAAATGCAGTGCTTCCCCATCCAAACTTGGTCAAGTTGCCAGAAGAGATCAGACTTCATGTCCATGAAACTGAGAAGGATTTTTCTTTAGTGTTTTTTTCCACTCCTGTTTATTGTGCTTAGGGGGTTTTTATTTTTATTTATTTATTATTAGAAAATGGGAGGTGGGAGAGAGAGGGATGCAGGAAAATGAATTCACTTTGGCAAGCTCAATTTGTCTTCCTATCTTGCAGCCAAAACAGAAAGGAAATGTCTTGCAATTGACTGCTCTCCTTTCTGGATATGTCCAACTGTTCAAAGTAAAATGGGATGACTGTGGCCACCAAATTAAGCTGTTTCCACTGGGTGAATATCACTGAGGGATAAAAAAAAAAAAAAGCATGAATACAGCAAGAGTTTTCTTTGTTACTGAATGTAATATTCTGACAGCCATATCCAAAAAAATATTTATCATGTGGGGGTGTTTGAGGATTTAGTAAGATTACTCCTAATCTTTCTCAACCAATAAAAAAGGAAATAAGGATAGATCCTTTCTTAGAAAGACAATGACATTTAGTATGTTTGCTAGAGCTGGAAAATTGGCACAATGTGTTTCATGTCAGAATGACATTTAAATCTTCATAAGTTTAGACACTAAACTTTATTTGCTTTGCCCGACTGCATCCATAGCTAAATGCATTTTTCTGTAAAGCCCTGAAATTCATCTGCCAGAGGCTCACACATTCGCCTGGTGATAGAAATAAATGTCATTAGGACAGAGATGCTGCTAGCTTCTTCTAGCTGTCATTGGAAAAGAAAACTAAGCAGAGAGAGACTTTCTTTCTTTAATGAGCTGCATTTTCTTGGGTTTTTCACCTGTGCATTTTGAGTAGAAATGTGGGTATCAGAAGGTCCCACTTGCACCCCAGTTCTAGAGCTGGAATACAGGTACATATGCAACAAAGTGAGCAAGCAGGAGAATTGAAAACATGAAGCTCAAAAAGCAAAAGGTACCTGCAGGCCATAAAAAAGCTCTTTCATCACAGGTTTCTAACCAATAATTTGTGGTTTTCTCTCAAGTTTACTAGTCTTGCATACTTGGCTTTAGCAATCTCCTGTGTAGATGATCTGGTTTATCTTGCATGTGTTAGGCTGGATGCTCTGGTTAAGGGGTGATAGTTCTTGGTTTTTTGACAGTGGAGGAAGATTTTTGGTGGTGAAAAATATATAAATTCAGTCTGAGCAAAATCTTGGGGTATTAGTGATTTGCCACATGGAAATACATTATTTATATTGCAGTGTTCTTATTTTCGCCTTACTAGAAAATCCATCTGCCTCCAGTACCATAAAAATATCCCAGATGAAAATGGAAAATGCCATAGAGAGCAACAGTTCTTCCAGGAAAATGTCAGCAAATCTGTTACCCTTCTTACCATTGTCATGTAAATACTAATTAATTTGGGTTTATATTTTATATATAATGGAATAGAGAAAGGAGTGGGAGAGCATTGCAACCCCCCTGATGAATTTTGTAGCTTGCTAAAACCTGATGAGCTTTTGATCCGTGATACTAAAAGGAAAATTTTTAAACTATCTGCAGTTCTTGTTGTAGAAATTTCCATGGCTCCTCCAACTTCAGATGAAATATTTGAGCAGGCATTGGCTCAGGGTTTGGCGTTCCCCTCGTGCAAGTGTCTGTGTTGCTCACAAGAAACCTGTTTGTGGAAATGGCTGAGCACAAACACTTGCTCAGTGTCTGAGCAGCTCTGGTTTGCTATTGGGCTTGCTTGCTCTCCTGCAGAATTCAATACGTATGGCAGGATTATTTTTGCTCCTGAAACTCCTTCATGCAGCTAAAACACCCCATGCATTGGCAGAACTGCTGAAGGTATTTAGGGGAAGAGTTTTCTCCTGGGAGCTCTGGTGCAGTCATACAGAACATGCTGACTCCTCAGCTTTACAAACCCCTTTTGCTCTTGATGCTGGGTTTTTCTCCCTTGCAATCCCAGCTGCATACCACTGTGCTGTCACAGATGCTTTTTGGCAATTAAACAAGCTGTTACTGCTCACAGCAAGTCCTGGCTGCCCAGTTTTATTTGGAAACCTTTCCATTAGAAATGGTTAATTACTCGGCTTCTCCCAATCCCTGCGAGCTGCTTTTTTCAAGTTTTCTAATTTCCATTGCCATGACTGGGCAACAGTAAATCAAAGCCCAGCTGCAGCTACTGATCTCCTATAACCCTTTTTTCTCTTAGTTGTAATTTCAACTCTAAGCTCAACAATAAGCCCATCTCTTAATCTCGGCATGAACAAATGGAAAATGGTCAAATGACGCACAGTTTTAAGCTGCTTGCTGTATAAATTAGAGAGAGTGCGTCAGTTTGCTGGAATACTGTGACCTTTTCTCCTTAAAAATATTGGGGGGGGGGGAGATCTGGGTTGAGCCCCATGCTAAAAGTCTTCTATATTTACAGTGCACAACTGCCTAAGCATAAGGTACCAATATGTAGGGAAGCTGGTGCTCAAAATATATGGGGAGATGGAAGCCAGGGCATATAGAGAGGAGTGCCAATAAAAGCCAGACTGTTGCTAGCTTTCAGCAGCTAAATTTACTGTAGTATTTGTATAGCACAGTATTTCCCATCCTTAAGTATAGGGGGGAAAAGGAATAGGCCAGCTACCTTGAGAGATTTAGAACTAAATTGCTAATCAGTATTGTCCTTTCAGCTGTAATGCAGTGAGCCCAGTTTGGCCACTGCTTTCCCCACTGGTGTTATTGAAGCAATGGGAGGGCAGAGCTGGGCTGGCTGGGTGCTGAGGGAGGGAAAGCCTGGCTGCCCCAAGCTTTGAGCAAGCCCACTGCAACAGAGCAGGATAATTTGAATATTAATCTTGCTTTTAATGCAACCCATGGAGAGCAAATCGAGGTTATGAACTGACCTGGCTGTTCTAAAAAGCCACTCCTGCTGGTGTGATGGGGATGGATTTCTCACCCTGGCTCCTTGCAGTGCTGTACAAATTGGGTTTGGTTTCAAATCACCTGCTCAAGCCATGCACAGCAGTGTGCTTTAGAAACTCAGCAGCTGGGGCAGATTCTCTACCTGGGCACAGCTCTGTATGCACAGGCAAGACAGAAAAAAATAGTTTTGATTGCATGTCACCTGATAGTTGATTAAAAATAATTACTTCTACATAAGAGGCTTTTTCAGTGCTTCTGGATAAAGATGTGCACTATCCACTCGTTTGCTCACTTTCAGACCAAGTGGAGATGCAGCTCATGAGATATTCTCTGCTTTGGGGCTCCTGTGCCAGCCCCTGCATGACTGGGCTCTGGGCTGCTCAGGGTAGGGTTTCTCATTGCCCTTCATTCTTTCCCTGTTTCTATGCTTCATTATTGTTTTTTTTTATTTTCTTGGCCTAAAGGAAAAATTCTTCTGAAGTGTGAAGAAAGAAAAGGGTTGAAAACTTGCCTCTGGGGCAAGGCTGAATATTGGATTTATGGGGCATTGGTAACCTGAGGATTTATCTACAGGTTAAATACAGGGTAAATTTGCAACTTAAGAAATGCAACATTTTTCAAAGCATTTTTGTTTTGGAAGCTCTGTTTTCTTCCGAGGAGGCAAAGAATCACTTGGTGTGTCTGAAGTGGGGCCACAAGTGAGCTGGGAATAAAATCCATCAGAGGTGTGCAGCAATGTCACCACCACTCCCACTGGGGTCATTTCCCACATCTTCCTTCTGCAGAGCAGTGTCCCCTGAACCAGGTGGGAGGTTTCCAAGGAAGCTGGTGCTGTGACCACTGCTCACCCTCTCCTCAACACTGAGAATTTGCTGTGGAAATACAGAAATGTAAAGCCATTCTGAAGAATTAAACTCATTATTTTTTTAACTAGCAAAAGACACCAGGCACAAAAGAGCTGGAAATATGTGCATTGGGAGGGGGAAAAAAAAGATGGAAAAATCCCTTTAAGTGAGATTGCAGATTCTTAAAGATGCAGAAGTGGACTAGAGAGACCTTAAAATCCATGTGCTGTGTGTTTCCATCACAAGTGAAATGTCTGA
This sequence comes from Phaethornis superciliosus, assembly GCA_023637945.1. Lineage (NCBI taxonomy): Eukaryota > Metazoa > Chordata > Aves > Apodiformes > Trochilidae > Phaethornis > Phaethornis superciliosus. The sequence continues at coordinate 9,887,176 of JAJQWJ010000021.1, read as the reverse complement.
GTGCTCTTGTTCCTTCTGTCTACTGCTTCTTGAGGGAATTAATCTCTAGGTCACGTAAAGACTTCCCTAAATCTAAGATTTTCCCTGTCCTGGACTTGTACCTATTTACCATATCTACCCCAGTCTTCACTTGTTCCTTACATGCTGTTCTTCATCATCTTGTGCTGTGGGCTGTAAAGCTGCAGAACTTGACCCTTTGGATACACACAGGCTGATATTAGGAAGGCTGAACCCTGCTGTTTAATGCATTATTGAAAGCTGTTCCTTATTTTGAAACTTTTCAGAGTGTTAAAAATAGACCTGATCCTTTTCATTCTCTTATAAAGAGCAGATCAGAATTATGCATTGAACTCTGTGCATAATCCATTGGTTAGGGATTACAGCTGCTGAATGCATCAGTTAACTGCATCAAGTCTATTTATTTTTTTCTTTAAGAAATCCAACGTGGTTCTTGGCCATTTCTTTGCAGTCAGGATTTAAAGGTAGTCATGGTTCAGTTTAAATGAACCTGATGGTCACTGGACTTTGAGCTCTTCATTGTCAACCAGTACCAGCAGGCTGAACAAATGTTGGAGTGGATGCTCAGCAGAAATGCTTTGATTTTTGTGTTGGTTGTGGGTCTCTTATTTTCTCAGGACATTCTCTGAGTAAGCAAAATCACACAGAATGAAAGTGAACTTAAAAAGACTTTTGTCCTCTTGTAGCTTGTGGGTTTTGGTGAAGAACACAAACCCATCTATAGGCAGAGCAGTCTGCCTTAACACCTCCTGTGTCACCATAAATGTAATAACTAAGGACTAAAACTATCTCTGGAACCCTGGGCAGCTTTTAGAGATTCCTGAGAAGAAACTGGCCCAGTCTGTGTACTGGACACCAAATCCATGTGTTAAATTTCTGTGAACATGTGCTGGGCTGCTAGGTATTCCTAAATAACATTAAGCTGCATAAATGCAAGGCAAAATCCAATCAGTGCCTAATTTATTACAATGGATTGTCAGAGCCATAGGGGGTTGTTTTTTAAGGCTGTGAATAATTAATCATTACAGGTAGGATTTTCAAAAGTGCCTGGGGGTTAGCTCAGCCCCACTCATGCCAGGGAGATGGATGAATGCTTTAGAAAATATTGAAATACCAAAGATTATAGCTAACCAAGGACTATTTTTCTATGGATGCCCTTGCCTGTGACCTTCTGTACTGGAATTTTGGGACCTGAAAAAAAGAAAAAAATTATCTTGCAGGAAACTTTATTGGAAAGATAATTCTTCCTATCTTGGTTTGAGCTTCAATTTTTTTAAAAAGTCTTTTTAAGACATTATAGTCAAAAATGAGGGAAAATTGACGAATTTAGCAGTCAGTAACTGCTAATCAGGTAAAATACTGTAACAATCCTTCTCCATTTGCTCACAGAATAGTCCTTGTGTCCACAGTATTTTTCTCTGCAATTAGCATTTTATTCCTTAATTTTTTCAATAGGAGGATGAGCCCTTAGCTCACATCTGTTTTCAAAAGCAGCTTTTGTGCACTCTTGCAACTTGCTCCACCTTAAACATATCCAAGTAAGAAAACAATCTCTTGAAGGGCCTTTTTCAGATGTAGATGTGCAAATACGTTGTCTTAAGACAAGATACAGGGTAAATTTGCAAGGAATGTTATTTTTCCAGAGAAACTATCCCTGTGTACATATATTATTGAAAGTATGGACTGAGTGAATCACTCAGATTCATGTCAAGTGGAGAAACTCTTGCTTGTACTGAGAAACTGTCTTCTGCAGGTCCATCACTCACTGCTGGAAGAGCTGTCAGTGCTGGCTCTGCTGTGCCTCTTGGATTCACATCCCCTGTTTTGCAAAATGTAGTCTCTCTGGAGTAGCAAATGTTTTGTGTGTGGCAAGAACTGGTCTTTGAGCTTCATCTTTTTCCACCTAAACACTTAGAGAATGGAAAGACTCGGAAAAAAAAAAATCTTTTTAGTTGCTAGAATTTTTCCTGCAAGGTGTTCCATATCCTATTGCTTCTGAACCCTCTGGTCTATATTTACAAATGGCCTTAAAATGGCAGGTAAGCAAAAATAGGGTTGGATGAAAGGAATATTGCCAACCACCTGGCTCACCAGCTTAGTATCACGTTCAAGTCTTCCGACCTTGCTAGAGCCTCCACAAGGGGTGTGATGGCTCAGGGGGATTAGAAGGAATAAAAAGCAGTAATTCAGCTTTCCCCGTGGAGAGCAGGTTACATCCACTGTTGCTATCAGTTACACCATGGGTTTTTTTGTTTTCTCCTGGAGAGGAGCAGACACCCTGGCTGCTCAAGTGCTGTGGTGGCTGCTGACCCCTCCGAGCTCACTCTGTATTTTTGGAAATGCAATCTGGAAGAGTCGATGGAAAATGGACAAGCCTCAGCTTGTGGCCACCATTTAATAGTAATCTGGAGATGTGTTTGGTCTCGGATTGCTTCTCCCAGGCTTGCAGATGGCAAAGTACAAAAGAGCAGTTGTGAGGTTCTGGTTATCATTTCAAGAACTGTGTGAAGATCAAGGAGTAAAGTTGGCAGATGTTTAGCATGGCAAACTCTTCAGCAGTGCTTTGCTGATTGAAGGTGATGGTGAAGAGATATGGTTTTGTAAGGAGAAGACCAGACCTTGGAGTCCACCCAAGTTCTTTAGCCATCCCTCACCTTTTTTCAAGCAGCAGCTCAGCAGTTGCTGCTTCCTGAGGTGACAAAATTCTGTTTTGCTGCTGTGGTAGCTTTGAGCCAGCCCCACCACAGCTCTGTTCTGCCCATTTTTGGGGGAAAGTGCAAGAAGGAGAAAGAAAAATGGAGTTGTAAATAGGCTGGATTATTAGGGACTCCTATTGCAAGGTAGGAAAGGTTTTAAGGGGAATGCTCTGGCCAATGCTGTGTTTATGCTAAAATGTTAAAAGGCTTCAGTCCTTGTGACATGAACTCCTGCCCATGTGTTTTCTGGTATCTAACACTTTTTTCCTGTACATTTGTAGCACAGCCACTGGGTGACACCACTCAGTTTCTGGAGATACCACCTAATGCAATAAATTCAGACTGTCACGCTTCTAAATATTTGATTTTTGGCTGCTGTTTCAAACTCTCATGTCTTGACCTATGTGGATTTTCCACTTTAAACCAGCTGATTAATACTGGTACTACAGCAGCTTTCCCAGAAACAGGGTAACCTATCAGCCTCCAATAAACCTAAGCAATCCCAGCTGGAGAAGCTGAGGAAAGGTCCATGCTGAGATGTGTGTAGGCTTTAGCTGCTGTGCATTGCCCTGGGTTGCAGAGCAGAATTCAGCTGGTTTGGGGGGGGAAATGGAAAGTTCCACTGCAGGGCTCCATGCCGAGGCTGGAAGGGACCCAACTTCATTTAGATGTGAAAAAACTGCTCGTGTCCTGGGCCCCATGTGTGAAGTGAGGAGCTGGAGACACTAAGGAGAGCCTAAAGCACAAGGGCACTGAGCAGCAAGGGCTGGAAAATGCACTTCCCAGTCATATTCTTTCCTACCAATGTGCAAGGACCTGTTTTGCACCACCAGCTCATTTCTGCAGAGTGAAAAATTCCTAGGGAAGATCTCTTCTGAAGATGCTTTTCTAATCAAACTTCAGGTTGAATAGGAAAGTGAGAATCTCAGTTATGTCTGGTTTAATAAAAACTGGAGCTGCTCCAAGCTTATACATGGGTGTTTTATGATCTGTTTTAGACCATCTGATATGTATGTAAACTCTGAAAATGATGTCTGACTCAGAACCATGCTTGGGAAGGTACATCCAGCTGGGAAACAAACACAGTCTTAAACATGATTTCCCTTATTGTAGCAAGGGCAAGCTGTGCTGGTTGCTATTGTAGGTATAGGCTGGGTATAGAAATCTGGGTGGGTACAAGTGGGCTTTCAATCCTTTTACTAAGCTGCAGATGATGAGGCTAGTAATGTTAAATGGAAAAACATAAACCAAAAATAACTATTTAAAAATAGGCTTTTGAGTCTGGAAGTCCAGCATTTTGTATTTACACCCTATTTTTATGGCTGTCATTTTCTCTTTCCAATATTGTCATCAGTAGGGGAATTATTCTGTTCCTCAAAGATTTATTTGCTAATCTCCTAACAGGTGCTTTCCAGGCATATGTGTACCCATCCCTTTGGTAAGATGCTCTGAATCTGCTTCTGGGACCCATACAGGCTCTTAAAACCAAGGCTAAAAATTTCATATCTGCTTACTACTGGGTCCCTAAATCTGTTTCACACATCACATGTAGAATAAGAATGTGCAAACGTGCTCGTAAAGGGTGGTTGTAAAACTCAACTCGTGCTCTCTTTATAGAGAGTTATGTGCAGAACACAGCAGCTCAAGGCCTGGTCAGATTTAAAAGGTGGGTTTGTGGGTGGCACCTCTGAACACCTTCCTCTGACTTCTGTGTGTCTCTCCAACCTCAATAAAATTATTAGTTTTCCCCTTAAGGCAAGTTTGCTGCTTCAGGACCTTTTGGTTGAGTGGCCACCAGTTCCCTGTGAGAGGTTTATTCTGAGGTGTTCATCCCTGCCTGCTCTTTGGCTCTATTTCCTCTGTTCCTGGTCCTCTTGGCTGTTTCAGAAGTTCACTCTTCAGTTAAACAGAAACCTTTATATTTGTGAGCATTTTTTTGTTGTTGGTTTTTGTTTTTTGAATTTTTTTCTTTTCCCAAGGCTTCTTCTTTTGCTGAGTCTGTTCTGCTGTATAAAGGGAAACTGAGTCTCCTGGTGCCTTCAAAGCCTCTATTGAATAATAACTTAGGAACTGTATAATTTATGAATGAATCCAAATAAATGACCCAGCAAGTGGATGAAAATAAAAGATTTTTTTACATTGAAACCTAGTAAAACAAACTTCTACCTCTAACTGGGAAAGCTTACATGATGAAACCATGATGTGTGGACTGTGTTACTTGGGTCTGGAAGGTCAATGATGAAGTCTTACACCAGCAGAGAGGTCGTGACATGTTTTAGAGGATAAGAAATCCATTGCAGGAGGTTAACTGGATCATCCAAAACCCCAGATCAAACCATGGCAGTCAGTGCATCCCTGATAAAGCTGCTGAAAGGACCGAGTTCAGAGGTGAACAGAGGACCCTCTCGTTACAGAGGGTCAGGGAACTGGAAACTAAGCACTGATGGAAAAAAATAACTGCTAGGTTGGAGATAAGTGAATAAAAATACACTACCAGCAAGCAAAGACAGCTGTGGTGCTACACCCAATGGCAACTGTGGAAAAAACCAGGGCTGTAAAATAGATATGCACGTGGGGAAAGGTTGGGCAGGTCTTACTTTCCACCCTACTGCTACTGTAACCCACAGAACACAACCCCTTGTTTTTTGGTTGTGGACAGGAGATCAGGGAGCACTTTGCTGTTAGCTAATGGAAAGGATGGGTGGCAGTTTGGGTCATTCAGAATTCCCCATTTTGGTCTCTCTGCCTCTCCAGATCTCTCTGATTCTCAGCTGTAGGGATGGGGGAACTTCTGCTTCAGAGGATCAGTGCTGTGGGACTTCAGTGATAACCTGGAGCCAAAGTGTTTGGTGCAGAAGGTTGGGGAGAGGGTCCTGGCCTATTATAAAAAGTAAAATAGGGATGCATCTGCAATCACATCATTTAAAGTTGTAGCCATTTCTCAGAAGCCAGTAACTCCTGCTTGTTAAAATTGCACTAAAATATGAAATTCTGGATAAAATAAGAGATGGCAATTGGGGCAGTGGTCTAGGTTTCCTAAAAAAAAAAATAAAAAATCTGGTTTTCAATCTGAATTTCAGTACCTCTTTGTGGTTGGGATCTATTCTTAAGCTGCTTCTGTTTAGCTTGGATATTAAAATATTTTTCAAAAAGTGGATGTAAATATTATCAAAATGATTCCACATTCCCACACGTGGTTCTAACTCAAGGAAAATGAACCTCTGTAGGAATGATGTATGTGCAATCAAGTCAGCTCCCTTATGGTCTTCAGACACTTCAGGGTCTTCTAGAAGTTACCAATTTCATGTTTTCATCCTTATTAAACCTATAGTAGGTTTTAAATAACATTAGATAAATACCCATACCTATGAGAATCATATTTATGCTACTATGGTCATATTGTTCTGACAAGAAATAGGTAATAATGAGTTGTGCCCAGAGCATTAATTAATATAAGGAACTCTGTGTTCATTCTTTTCCTACTAGAAATTTATGGACAAGAGTAATTTGTTCCTGGTATAAAATTAGAGCTAATTGTGAAATAATGCTATTTTTCTATCCTAGAAAAATATTCAGGTGTTCAGAAACATATTTGCTATTCCAAGGGGGAGACTGGTGAGAATGGCCCCAGCATCCCAGCTGGGTTAGCCATGGGCACAGAGAAATTGAGAGCAATAATGCTGCCAGTTTGGGGGGGGAGTTGAACACTTTGGATTCCCCAAGTGATGAGGAAGTATTTCTCCCTGCTATGGGGAATTAAGCTGAGAAACAGCTCAAACTTTAGAAGGCTTCCACCTCCATGAAGGACATACAAACCTCTTTTGACCGTAGTATCTTGCCTTGCTTGCCTCTTGTGACAACTGCTAAAGCCTTTGAGGTTTGCATGGTCTCAGTATTCTGTATTGTTTCAAAAATAAACCCCCAGAATTTGGAGAGATTAAAAAAATTTGCAGAAAACACGAAGATGAGCAAATAAATCTGAAAACTTTTGTCCAATAGAATTCCTTGCCAGCAACAGGCTGTCTCTTACAGTCCCTCAGGTTATTATTAGTGTGCTGCTGGTGGTGCTATTTAAGAATTTCCAGTCCACCAAAGGGTAACTTTAGTTAGCATTGTCAGAGAAAAATACCCCCTATAAACTATTTTAGACTTAAGCACATCAACAGTTACTAATACAGTGCTTTACAAGGCTCAGTAAGTTATGGAGCTAAGCTGTCTGTTGGTAAAATAAAACCAAACAATATTTAGCCTGCAACTCTGCATTTGCAGCATATTAAAAGTTACTTAATTTTCCATAAGGGAAGGGAGCTTTTTCTGTAGTAATGATCAGGTGGCAGTTGTGCTTGCAGAAATGGATTTGACACTTTGACAAAAGCATTTAATAAGACTGAGTGTTCAGCACCTGACATGTTTGTCCTATTTAATTTTGATTAGTTTCACACATGTAAAAACAAGCATTAGTCATGCAAAAGTTGTGTTATGGAGGCTGTAACAAGTGGTGTTTGTATAAAAAGCATACAAAATGAGTTAAAAATTAATACCTACAATGGTGAGTCACAAAGTGAATGACTGAGCAAATAAATATGTAAACTGTCACTGTCAGAATAAAAAAGTCAAGCCTCAGAAAATGAAAACCTGAGGTTCTTGCAGATAAAATAAATTGTCAGGCTAGCTTCATCATTTGTTTCCAGTAATATGAGCAGTTAAACATTGACGAGTGCAGTGAGTTTCTCCTGAAGATCTTCAGATCAGCCTCATGCCAGAATTTTAGCAAGTACCTTACCCTAAAGATGCTGGTCCTCAATAATGTGGCTTGCAGCAAAGTTTGCAGATGTCATGGGCAAGACCTAAGGAAGAGGTGGTGATCAGGCTGTATCAAGCTGGACCCAAGGTTGACTGAAGTCTCTGCTAATCCTTCCATCAAGCTTGGCTGGGGATCTCTCCACCTCTGTATAACCTCTACAGCCCATACACCACCATGTCCCTGGGGAAGCCCCAGTTGTGGTGGCTTTTTTGGAATCTCCACTGTTAATAAAGAGCCATTAGATTGTTGGTTAAAATTGTTTAGGATCCCTCTGTACTGCCCATGACACAGCTTGTAAGCATAAAAACAAATTGCTGACATTTCTCTTTCAGCAATCACTGGAGAGTGATTTGGACCAGACTCTGTTCCTGCCAAATTCAAAGTTGCAGAGCCTTACTGTTCTGGCACAGAGTACAAACAGTTTCCATTGTGCAGATCAAGGAACAAAAAAAAAATAAAAAATGTATATACAAAGCTGTTGAATCTTGCAATTTTATGTGTTTTCATTTGGCACAGGAAAATGTAATCATTAAATAAATCTGTTTATCTAACAGGTCAACTTTGGATCTTAGCAAGTAGAAGCCATCATCGCTTCATGTCTGTCTCTTGAGCAGTGGGAACCAAGTCTCAGAGCAAAGAGCAGAAAGCTGATGGTAGGCATGGAGCCTGCCAGTGAGATGTTCTATAGCCTTTCAGTGTCTTCTTATCCCTTTGAAAGGAATTTCTTCTTTCTGATGTACCTTTGGAATCACCCTCTGCTTTATTAAAGTAAAAGGCTTTTTCATTCCATCAGGATTAGTCTTGGGGCAAGTCAACATAATTTATTGAAGGCAGATACAAGCCAAAAGCCACCCAGGCCTCCAGTTATCTGATTTTGGGTTCAGCATGTGCTCACAGCAGCTGTATGCTGGATGTTTGGAAGATCTTGCTGTCCTGAAAGACCAGGAGGCTTCTCTGACACCTTCAAACCATAAAGCAAAGGCCTCACATGTCCACAGTTGGTGTCTTCCAGGTTCAGAACCTCCATCTGTCAATGGGCAAATTGTCTTGCAAGTTGTGAGGCTATTCTGGATGAGGTATTAAGGGGTTATGGGGCTATTTTTGTCCAGGTGTAAATAACTGTGAGGAAGGGTATGAAAGAAGACATTTCAAGGTGCTGGCAATGGAGTGGGTGCAGAATTCCTGCAGATCTCTTTTGCAGCTCTGTTTAATGAGTTACAAAACCTCCTAATCCACTTTCTCTCTTTTTATTACAAGCTGTGAGTGTCCAAATATTTCCCCATCTGAAATCTGACTGTACAATACGTTGCCTTTCCAATCCAGTAAAACTTTGCATTTATGATGTTCCATAAGCTGTTGCCCATTAGTGGTTTTTCAAGCTTCAGGGTGTTTTGCAACACAGCAGTCTGTCTAAAGATTGAGGGGAAAACAACATAATCATGTGCTGACATTCCAAGTTATTTTATAAGCCACTTTTATCTCAGACACCCTTTTCCTCCCTGCCCTGTTAGGCTCAGTCTGCTCCATCCACTGCTGCTCTATTCAAACATTTCTGTGATCAAGCCTGGAGGATGTTGCTTTGGGAGGTGGTGGATCTTCTAGTGCAGGGCATGACCCACCCAGTACACCAAAGGTAAAAGGAATTAATCTCAGAAGTGGTTATTAGCTCTCTTGACTTCACCAGAATGATCCCCAGGGGCACCTTTACTGGCAGGTTTAATTTAATGTCTGTTGAATGAGTGAAAGCTGTGGTTGGCTCTCTGGGGTGCAGAAGTGATGACACTGCTGGATAATTTATCTCCAGGGCTCAGCTGGAGGGAGGGATAGGTCTAAAAATGTGATTTTCCTGCCTTTCCTGAATGGTGAGGGCTGCAGCGTGGTCAGAAGTGTCCCTGTCCCCATGGCAAAAGTTTTGCTGTAGCACATCCTGGGTACTACTTCTGAATGAGGAGTAATGGTAATAAAATGGTTCATGGTAATTTAGTTTCCTTTGTAGAAGTGTTCCAGAGAAAATGTCTTGTGTAACTCCTAGGTGGTAACTTCTGGGGTCCTGTCTGGAGCAGAAGAATAGAGCCCCCAAATCATCTCCCTCTTTGCAAAATATAAAAACTGGGGCAGTCAAAAGAACGTGGCAATAACAGTATCGTACTCTGTGTTTAGAGGTTTTCCAGTTTCTTCTGAATATTGGGAAAGAGTTTTAGTGTTGCCCTGGCTTGGGGAAAGGTGTCCCACAAACTCAGATATTTTTGCAGAGTTTTTGTTCAAGCTGGCTCCCTTTGAACATGTGTTTGAGCTTGTCTTTGATTTCTGTGGTCCGGGGAGCATAAAAAGAGGAATAAAACCTGAAAAAAAAAAAAAAAGCAAATACAACCTGACACCCATACAGCCAGGTACTGCAGGTACACCCCAGTGCAATGGAAAATTATAAACTGGACCCAGTTCTTTTTTTCATTCAGTAATGTTTTCCAAGTAAACATTTTTGTTAGCTTGCAGCAAAATGCCAAAGTAGATAAAAGCTTATATCACTTGGGCTAGGGTTTAACAGAAACAGCCAAAATTCCTTTTTGCTGAGCTGAATTTTACCTGCATTGTTACAAATGAAGTGCAATTCTATTATGTAATTGGAAATAAGTGTTCCCATAATCCCCAGAGGAGGGGGGGGGAAGTGTAAACCAAACTGAACTCTAGTAATGTGCTCCCACTTGCACTATGCAAAATAAACAATGCAAACTAATTTAGCAAAGTTTTTATTTCCTGGTTGATTTCTTTAGTCTTTCCAAGAAAAGTTAGAGAATCAGAAGTGATACTTGCTTTTGACAGTGTATTAGTGGAAAGTTTGAGGCAGTGGAAATTTTTTGTTGTTGTTAGTGTCAGTGATATTTATAATTTGCCCATTCACTGACATTTTCAGCAATTCCTATACATGCCAGTAAATATCAAACAACAAAACTTGGATGCTAAGCAAGAGAACAGTATAGAAAACTGATAGGGATTGTTCTATCTGTGAGCCAAGCCTGCTACCTTTAAACAAGATAGATCATTCTCAGGGCAGATCAACTATTTCTGTGGGTAAAAGTTTTATAACAACTATTGTCTTGTTAAATTATGGAAGAGCAGAACTTGAACTCTCTCTTAAAAGTCTCTGTCCAAAGCTGTACAGTTCTGTTTATGGTTATCCACACGAGGCCAAACCACTGCGTCTTCAAAAAGAATTTCCAGAAGAAAATAGAACTCTCATTCCAGAAATTAAAAATAATTAAGTAAATTGAAAAATAAGAAATTATTTCTGCATTGTTATATCTTCATAGTTTCCAGTGTTTAGATGTTAAAATTGTGGTCGTTTTTCTTGGTGGCTGACTAAAGAAAGAATAGAGAAGGGGAAAAGGTCCAAAGGGGATTTAATTAAAGTATTGAAAGTTATGAGGGGCACAGCTGTCTGATCACTTCGTTGTCCCTCGGGGAATAGTCAAAGGGTCAAGATTAATGACAAATACATTTAAAGCATGTCAAAGGAAAAATATCATACATGTTTAAGCAGCCTTTGGAATTAACAGTTGCAGGAAGCCACATGAGTATATGGTGGAGCTTGACTTTTTAAAGAGCTGGCTCACTTTATAAACAATAATAGCTGCGGTAATATCTATATATTGATGCTGGAGAGCTTTAAATTGAGCTGTAGTGCTGGACTTTATTGGTGAGAAAGTCTTACAAACTCTTCTTGGCACAAACAGAAGGGTATTGCTGACTGAAACAACAAAGCCTTAAGCACTGAAGTCAAAAATGTAAATGAAAAATGAGCATCTATAGGAATCAATTTAGGATTGAAGAAAACAGTTCATCTTTTTTAAGAGTACCTAAAGTGTTGTAAGGGTCTAAATCTTTTCTATTCAGATCAAGGCCTGAGTGCTCTTCTGGGTTACCATGAATACTTGATATCTGAGTGTACCTACCTGCTCTATATCTTTTTTTATAGACTCTGCCTAACTGCAGCAGCCAAAATAAAAAAACAATTTTTGCAAAACCAAACCCAGAGTAAAGCTCTGAGCTATCCTGGCTCCCTACAGCTGATTCCTGTGCCAGCTCTGTTGTGCACCTTCCACATGAGAGTTTAACTTCATGGCAATTCTTTCTTTTGCCAGAGTTCATTGCTACTGTGTCATCACTTAGGACATGACTGTGGTTAATGAAGAGGTGACCTGCCTGAATGAAGGTACTTGCAAACAGTGAGTAAAGTGGGAGCTTATTGACGCAAAACACAACGTGCTCCTGGGGCTTATTTGGTAATCTTGTTTGGCTCCTGAAGAAAATCTGTGTCTCCCATCTAGCTGCAACAAGCCAGGGATTGTCAGTCAGAGGTTTGCAGGTAATTAACTCATCTACTTTTAGTTTATTAATAAAGACTATAAGACTTGCAGGTCAGAGCCAAAAAAAAAAAAAAAAAAGACAAAATGCAGGGAAGCTTCCTTCAGCCTCTTCCAGAGGGTTGTTCTTTGCTCAATGTTCTTCTGTTCTCCCTTCTTGGGATTAGGCTCATCTTCAGAAATCATATTCTACATTAGACCTTGACAGTTTTAATTCTCCTTATCTCTGGCTGTCAAGGATCACCAATTTCTATTCCAGCAGACTCCATCATGCCCATCACTTGCTGAGGATTAGCAGCAAAAAAAATGAGCAATTGACCCTTTTTCCACCAGATCTCTTCCCAGCTTCTGGCTGCACCAGGGACACATCTCTGCAAGGCTCACATCTCACTGCTGTCCCAAACACTTCCAGAAGGAACCCCAGCAGTGTGGTGCTACCTTCAGTCAAGGAGCTGGCAAACTTGCATGACAAAACCACTTCCAGCTTAAAAAAGATCAAACTGCCTCATCAGATCACACCCATTTGTGTCTTCCTTGCTCTAAAGCTTGGAGGGCAAAGGAATTGTGCAAGTTCATATCAACTTGAAGACCCAACTGCCTCTTGTTAAAGTTGTGCTCTTTTGTTTTTTCTTTTCTGTTTAAGATTAGGAATAGGTAGGGAAATTAAAACATTTAAATGAAGTATCTTTTCAAAATGCTAGCCAAGCCTGCAGTGGGCTTGTTTCAAGTGTATTGATGGTTGTTTCTTGAAACACCCTGACAAAGAGTAGCCTCCAAAATAGTAGCAATAATATTTGAATGGGAGTGGATTGGAAGATTGCAAACGTGCACAGAAATCAGTGCGAGCCACTGTGTGGCGGTGTGTGGGAGACTGCCAGGTTGGGATGAAACCTCACTGCCAGTGTGTTTGAAACCTACCTTAAATATTCCCAAAACTGCTGGTGGTGACTCTGGAAATTTGCTGCAAGTTAAAGGCTGAAAATAACCCTGTTCCTGACCCATGCAGTCATTCCCTAGGCACATGGCTAAATAGTGGGGGGACAGCAGGAGTGTGAATACAACTTTGTCTCAAGACCAAAGCCTTCAAGGGGAGGTAAATAGAAGCTGAGTTAATTCTGCTCTCTCATGGACAGTTCTGGAAGGTGTAGCAATGGAAAACAACAGGCTATAGTATGTCAGCTGCTGCAAATTACTGGGGATTCACTAAGCCAACAGAGCTGTGCCATTTTAGCACCAGCTGGGGAAGGGTCTGGCCCACTGTCTTTCACTTCCATGAGTTAAGAAACAGAGAGATTCAGTAACATGCCTCTCTGCTGAGTCAATAGAGTAAGAACCTTTCTTTCCATGTGCATTAGTTTTGTGGCTATGGCAACAGTGTATGTGTGAGGAAAGGGAGAGCTTAAAATAGGCTCCTGCTCCGAGTTGGAAAGAGCTGACAGCAAACACGTGTGGTCACCCGAGAAGAGGCAGGGTGCTAGGGTGCTATTCTCAGCCTCCCTCCTGGGCATCTGCCCCAGCCCCTGGGGGTGCAACTGAGAAGGTGGAGGCACCTGGTCACAGCAGAACCTTTGCTGTGTCACCTCAAGAACTTCCCCAGAGGTTTGCTCTCCTCCCTGCCCTTTCCCATCATGCTGCCTCATCTGGGAGCAAGCTGGGAATTGGTCCTCAACTTGGAGGCTCCATGGATGGGCTCATCCCTGGCTGACAGAGCAGGCTGGACTCTTCCATCAGACTGTTGCAAGGCCAAGACAAACCTCGCTGTGCAGGAACCTAAAGCCATAGCAAAAGGCCTCCAGCAATGAATGGATATTGTAGGGTGTCCTTCTTCCAACTCCAGCTCTACTATGTGATTTTGGAGTGAGGAGGAAGGCAATGGAAGTGGAAAAATAGTAGCTTTGGCTCGTGAGCTGTAACCTGTTTTGGTCTCCATTAATTAATTTGGCATTGGCTGCATTGTATGCTATTATTAGGCTCTTTATTCCCTTCTGCAACAAATTAAGGCTTTCACATCTGCCTAAAAATAAAACTTTCCTGTCTGCTGGCTTACAAGCAAAACCAGAGTGCAGCATATGTGTAATAAAGATGCACAGCTGTTCTGTCTATGAACTCGGGAACAGGGAAGGGGTTGGCTTTTCTTGTTAGGGATACAGTAGGTATCCAGCAGTGAGAAAGTATTCCCAGGAAACTGCTAGGCTTAAGGTGTTGTAGAGAGATGGTTACAAAAGGTGTAACCAGAGGGGAATATCCAGGGAGATTACAAGAGCTTGTATCAAGAAATGTTAATTTGTTTTAGCTCTTTCTCAAAACCAGTCCTGAAAGGTGATTTTTCTGATTTAAAGAGAAGTAGTTAAAAGGGAAGGTGGTATTCCCCTGGTATATTCTACATGATTCCCAGAGACTCTCAAGCTTCAGAGCATTGGCAACTCATGTTCAACCCTCTGTTCTAGCAGCTTTTCCTGTGCTTCCCAGCAGAGCTGTGCCTCTCTGCAGGAGGTGCTCAGGGATGGAGCAGGACCAGGAGAGGAAAAGGCTCCTGTGGGTCCCCATGCCCAGGTACAGTCTGTCTAGCTGGGCCTGTGAGCTGAAGAAGGACAAATGTGCACCCTGATGGCTTGGGTCATGTGTATGTGTTTATTATCAATAGAATTCCAATGTATTTCTTACTGGAAGGAGCTCCTGTGTGAGATGCTTTTCAGTTAGCCAGAAACCTTTTGGAGCAAAGGGAGTAGGAACTGTAGCACATCTGATTGTTCACCCAATCCCATGGTGGGGAAGAGTTTTATCATCTCTAAACTGTTGCTTCTGCTGCTTAACGTGCTCAGCACAAGGGCTGAGGGAAATGTGATACAGGAGTGGTTTCATTCTTTCCATGGCAGGAGTCTTGGAGAGCCAGTTTGAGCTGGTCCAGCTCTTTATCACCTGACAGGTTTAGATATGCTCTTGAGATAAGATTAGCTAATGAATTTCCTTTGACACTGGTATTTACTCTCTCTCTGCATTAGTTACATTTCTGTGATCTGGGATCCTCACTTTGCTCTTGTCAGCATGCTGTAGTAATACTGAAGGCTGGTATGAAGGCAGTAAGCAATTTCAGGGTTTTCCCCCCTTTTTTTCAGGAATTAGTTAAGTGGAAATGATCTGGTTTACGTTTACATTTAGTCCTGAAGTTGCAGAATAGAATTGTTAACTAGCAAAACAATGCAAGGCAATTTCTTGAGATTTAAAAAAAAAAAAAAAAAAAAAAAAAGGAAAAAAAAAAAAAATTCTGTTAATCCAATTAGTATAAAATGCACTTACCATGGTCATTCAGATGTGCTGAGAGGAACTCTGGTAATTAGTACTTTTAATTCCTAATTAATTTTACGTACAGGAAACTGTCATCTCCGAACTTGACTCCAAGGTCACAGGGGGTGTCCTCCCAAAGCTCTTTCCCCATCATCAATGTTTTCCTGGTACCTGAAGCATTTTCCTGAGAGGGCTCAGTGGAGTCCAAGCTCCTGATTACACGACACAAAGGCTCCAACTCCCAGACCAGGCAGGAAAAACCCCAGAAATAACGCGCTCTTGTTTTTCTCTTCTTCTGAATTACATGACATTTCACAGAAATGACTGCAAAACTTTTTCCATTTAGACTTTAGCACTGGTTTGGTGACAAACTTGGTAAGATTAGCAATTTTCCACGCATTATAAATGAAAACTGTTTCTGAAGCTGACTAAACTTTTCCAGTCAAAGATGTATTTTCAGGTTTTTTTACAGCTTTGCAAACCTTCAACCTTGGTTTAAGGATGATGTTTTTAGGCCAAGAATCTTCATCTTTCTTAGACACAAGTACACAGACTTTCACATCAGCAGGACCCTCATCCATAGCTGGTTCTGGTATTGTTGGCCCCATCATTTAATCATTTTCTATGCTCATTTTCCTGGCTTTATCTCACTGCACGCCCTGCATTTTGAAAGTGCATGAACCAGAGAGTCATCAAAGAGGGAAAACTGAATTATTTTAAAGGATTTGTGTTTTGCAACTGAAAACAAAACATTTTTAATAGTGAGTGCTTCTAATCAAGCATACATTTAAAGCTTGTAAGCAAGGATACATTTGGAAAAGATGGTTTTCTTCCTAAAAACAATAATTCGAAGCTCATTAAAACTGAATGTGCAAAACAATGACATAGTTCCAGAAGTCTGTTTTCACGTGCTGTGCTGTATTTGCAAAGGCAGACCATTTTTCAACTAAGGAAAACATTTTGCCTGAAAAATATTGATCTGTGGTCATGCCACACGTTGCCAAATGTGCCTTGTCTTATCTCTCCTGACTTCCCCACCTTTCTGATGACAGCAAAAGCAGCAGCTTGCCCTGTCCTTGCTGAAGATATAGGCTTTTTTGAGCCAATGTCAATAGTTCTACTAACAGGCGATTTTCCAACAACAAAAAAAAAAAATTTCAGAGCTTTATTTGATCTTGGTGAATACACTTGAGAACAAAAGCGAGGTTTCAGAGGTGGATAATGTGGACAATAACTAATTTTCTGGTTTAAACACCCTATCTGATTGTTACAGTAACCACCAAAGCTCAGCAATGGGGTAAAGAAATGATAAGGTGAAATGAGTTGGGATTTGTAATAAGGTTTTGCAAAGCTATTATTAAGATCTCTCAGAGCAGGGTCTAACAGTGACAGGAATGATTCATTCCTGTTCCCTGCCTCCTCTGGGCTCTGTAGGAACGTTCTGCCTCAGACACAGCTCCTGCTGAGCAGGAGGAACAGGTTGTGCCTCAGCAAGGAGACAGATCTGTCCGACCTTCTCCAAGCTGAATCAGAGCCTGGAGAGAGGAAAACCCAAGGATGGAGCTGGAAACCCAGCTCAGAGGCTTTGCAAAGAGGTTGGGATGGAAAGGATGGCTTGAGAAGGTCGTCTTGGACTTGCTGCACTGATAGTGCAGGAGAGTCCAACCTTGGAGAAGGATGGGAAGGTCATTGCTTCCATACCCAAACTGCTATCTCCAGCAAGGAGAAACATTTGGGATGAAGGATTGAACAGTCAGTTTGATTCTTGTGTCTTCTCCACACTGCAACAATTTCCCTTCTGGGCTGCCTCCTAATGTAGGTTTTCCTTGGCTTTCCAGCAGAAGAGAGACATCAGCACACACTGTGTTCTTGTGCCTCTGGGAAATGTATGTGGAAAAGATTTAAATGGTTTGAGAAAGATGGAAACGGAGAATTAAATCCAAACCCAGTGAAAAGCTCCCTTTGTAATGCAGTGGTTGAGTCAAGCTCCTTGGCTTGTTTGACAGCAAGTGATACAACACGAGGCAGTACATCTCCATCAATAAAAAAGCCTGTAGGGATCTATAGGGGAGGTGTAAGTCCCTGTGAAATAATAGCATTTGTAAAGCTTTTAAAGAAATAAAAGAAAAATTCAATAGGAAATCAGTGTTTTTCATTAAAAAAAAAGAAAAGAAAAAAAAAATAGATGAGAGGTCTGGACTTCAAATGTCTTTGTCAGTGAAAAGCTGCTCTGCTCCCACAAAACAAAACTATGGAAGAATTATAGTGCCCATTTGCCCTTGCTGACAGTTTTCTTAGAGATGGATTGGCCAGAGAAGGCAGCAGAGCACAGGGACCTTGCTCTGCTCTGGCTGATGCTCTTTCTATCAAAACAAACCTCTTGGTTCTCAAGCAAGACCACCTCACATTGTCTCCATCATCACCTCACTGTGATTCAAAATACTTGGGCTGATTTACGTTTTTAAGTGTCTTTAGCTAGTTATTTCAGGCCACATTCCTAATTATTATTTTAATGGCAGTATTGTCATGCTATAGATGTATTTGTTTAAATCCTGGCTGACTTTACAGGGGCAGGTTTTTAAAGGAAGACGACGATGAAAATCACAATTAAAATATGTGCTGGGTTTTTTTGGGATAGATGCCAATCTGGTTTTAGCTGGCATAAGCATGAACAATAACTGTGGGATTATGAGCTCCTTTTCTCATCCAAATGATCATAATTTGTTATTGTGGGGTGTTTCCTCTAACTGCTCTGTAGTTCATAACCTTCCTCACTCCAGCAGAAGAGCAGGACTTCTCCTTGTGCTCAAGCTCCATGTTTGTAGAGACAGAGAGAATTAAGAGGAAAAATTAAATGTTCCAGAAATGTTCCCCCATGCCTTACCCTGATGGAGAGCTCTCTCTCCATATTGTCATATTTATATTTTATATCTCCTGCTAAAGACTGGGCTTAGGATAAAAAAATATTTCTCTTCATGTTATAAAATAACTGATGAATTTTAGCACTTCAATTAATATATAACTAGTGATGAAGAGGATGCTATATATGTATCTCCAAGCTGTTTTTCCATACCTTTTATGCTTTCATCCTGAGGCTTCCTCTGAAGATCACTGAATTAGGCATTTTCACGAGCAGCAAACTGGATGATCTAATCCAAAACAGTGATTCATGAAAACAGACCTGAAGTTTGTTTTTTTTCAGATAATTATTTGGAGTAACTTCACATTTAAATAAGCAGGGAAGACTTTGGGCGTATCTCAGCCCAATGCAGATCAACATGTTTTGCTCATATCCTTCTAAACTTGTGCATTTTTAATGGTCTCAGCTTAAAGCCACCCCATAAACTGGACATTGGAATTGGAAGCAGCTGCAGCATCAGACCAGGGCTTCTCATTCCTTTTGGTGCATTAAAAATTGAGTCTAGATAAGTTTCTTAGCTGCTTTAATTTAGTCTAAGGAGTAATCTGTAGTTTAGCTCAAAGGCTGAGTGAAAAGTCAGGCTGAACCTGTCTCTTCTCATTGAATTTGGAAGAACAACTGTGACCTCCAGCACAGCCAGAGAACATGGGAAAAAAAGAAATCCTACTCTCGGACCTTGACCAAAATTATCCAAGTTCAAGTTTACATTCTTTAACTTCTAATGTTGGCAAGGCTGCTACTGCTTTCACTCTGAGAGTGCTGCATGCACAAAAAGAGAAAATAAAGAAAAAATTGACAGATGGAAAAAGTGTGCTTGAGCCACAGCTGTTTCCTCCTTCCTTCAAAAAATGATTTAAGCACCTTATAACCTAAGGGAGAAAAAATGATGCTTTTTCGAAGTGAAATATGTCCTGTCAAAAATTCTGCTATAAAATTGCTTATTACTCAGCAAGTTAATCTCTTGGAATGATTGCTTAATGATTTAGGATTTGGGTTTTTCTCAACCAACCATTCCCAGAATTTCCGTTACAGAGAGAAAGAAAGTAGCCACTGGTGACAGGCTTTATGAGAACAATATGAATAGAGTAAGGAAAACAAAGGAAAAATTTTAAAAGCTAGGGACTTTGCTTGCATGTGATGGGCTGCCTAGTGTAGATGGGACAAATAAAGTGTAATTAACTGCTTTTTTTAATAAGAGGAGATGAGAGCCCCTTCTCACCTGAAGAGTGGGAAGTTCCTGGCTAAGGTTCATCTTCCCTAACATTAGATGTTGATCTATTAAGACAGAAAAAGGAGAAAAAAAAATAAAGAGCAGCTCATATTTTGGGCAGACTGGGTTGCTCTCATCCTCTATCTGCCTGAAAGCTGAAAATGCCCCTGTTTTCAGTGCAAGCACCACACCTTGCTCACAAAAATCTGGGGGGATAAAAGCAAGATCCCATCTTTTACAGACAGGAGAATGGATCTGGAAGCAAAGCTGGGTTTAGGTAGCACCCAACCTTTGTGCATCCCATTACTGCAGGCTGGGGGAACAGGTGATTGTGGTGGGAGGCACAATTTCTTACTTGAATATTAGTTATTTCTTCCTATTCTACTTCCAAGCCTTCTCCGAGTTATTGCCACTTAAGAGAGAATGGCTGGGAAGGGTTTAAAGCTGCTTTTATCCTACCAGAGGGAGCAAGAAGCCCATGCAGTTAAGGGAATAAACATCCCTTCAGATCTGGTGAGGATGGTATCTGGCATCCTGCCCAGAGCTTTTACCTGACAGCAGCTGCCTTAGAAGTAAAAGAGTGGCAAGAACCCAGCGTGGTCCTAACAGTGATCCAGCAGCATCCAGCCCCAGGAAAATCAAGCTCTTTTGATCTGAAAAGAGTAGAGTTAGTATAGAAACCAGTAGGGAAGAATGGATGGAGCCCTGGTTTTGTGTTTCCTAAAGCCTCAGTTCTACAATCTGTAT
The DNA here is from genome assembly GCA_023637945.1 of Phaethornis superciliosus. Taxonomy (NCBI): domain Eukaryota; kingdom Metazoa; phylum Chordata; class Aves; order Apodiformes; family Trochilidae; genus Phaethornis; species Phaethornis superciliosus. Next base: position 9,867,135 of record JAJQWJ010000021.1, on the reverse strand, counting down.
TTTAGCACAGAAATTTCTCTACTTCATTTTGTAAGATAACTCAGATGTGTAAAGCCTTTGGGGCTGCTTGCCAAACATGGGTCTAACAATTTAAAGGAGTGCTTGGAAAACTGTACTAGTAAAGGAACTTGGAATTGTAAAGCATTGCTGCTTAGAATAGGGGCCATGTCAAAGGAAAAAAGCTGCTTATCAATCTTTAACTGAGCTTTTGCATGAGACATGGGACGTCAGGTATTAACAAAAATAGGCAGGTTTGAAATAAGAAGCAGATGGTCACCCAAAAGCTCTTGTCTTGGAAAATAAATGAGAGGAAAAAAAAGCAAATTGACTAGCAGTGACAGTTTTATATACAGTAATCTGGTCAGAGATCTGGAAATAGTTGACAATTAATTGAAATAACACAGTGCGAATTGTCACCGTATGATGAAAAATCTTTGGGGGGGAAAAAAAAAGCTGTTTGGTCTGGAAATTTGGATTGTACTAAAGTCATTGTAAGGAAAAAATGTAACCCAACTCAACCCAGATTTTCACAGAATTTTCCCACCCAAAACATTTGCAGGGATTTTAAGTACAAGCTGATATTTTGCATTATAACTTTTTTACTATCAAGAGGTGAAGATGTCCTTTAGTGTGAAACACTGACTCCTTTCTTTGTGTGTGTGAGGAGTATATATTTTTTCAAAGTTGAATAAAGATGCCTGAGGAGCCTAACCCCATCTCCACCAAGTGTTTTAGTATCCAATTCAGATGTACAAAAATAGTTCATTCCAGTTCAAGACTTAACTTTGTTTTTCTTTAATGTAGGATACTTATCAAACCATGGCAGTTGGGGCAAACAAGCTCTTCTATAGAAAATGTTCTTTATCTCCCTCGTAAATAACTGCTTTCTGCACAAAAGGGAGGAGGGAAATGCCACCCACGAGGCACATAAGTAACAAAAATCAAACCAAGCAACATGAAATCTCCATTTCCCCCTGATTTTAGCATGAGTTTAAGTGAGAAGGACTTTTTTCCCTTCTAGGGAAAAAACTAAGCCCCTGTGTATGGAATTGTATTGTTACTGCCACTCTTGGGAGTGTCACCAGCTCCAATTCAGCAGCAGAATTTGTCAGAGGTTTACACGTGCAGCCTCCAACAGGAATAACTCCAGGTTTGCTCCTGAGCCTGCAACACCCAAAGGAATCGTAGCAGAGAGGGCAAGGGGGAATTTAAAAAATAAATAAAATAAACAACCTGGCTGCAAAACCTGCCCTTTGTAGCCAAGTGGGAATTCAAAATACCTTCCTGTTACATTCTTTCCACATCTGTGAGGGCCAGGCTTGGCTTTCATTAAAACATCTTTCCTCTTATCATGGGCAGGTTCTGACATAAGCCAGGTACTTGCTAACCCTAACACCTTCTTTCAGACTTTTCCTGCAAACTCTTGTTATTCCTGCACTTTCTTACATTTTCAAAGGGAACCTTTTATGATAGCTGGGTGGCAAGGTTCTTGCAGGGAGATATATTCCAAAGCCAAGGTGTGTAAATCAGCTTTTTCTAGGAAAATACCACGTGTGCTCATTAGCAGCAAGGCACAACTAGAGATGTGTAAATAATAAGTGTGTAAATAGAGGTTGCACCTGCTGTGTTACTGGGACCTCAGGCAATCTGGGCAGAGGATGAACCCTTGTTCCTCAGGAAGGATTTTCAGCTGTGTTTTCTGGACTATTGACTCCCAATCTTCTTTCTGCAGCTACCTTCTACGTATATGTTTTGAAAACCTTTCCCATTTTTTTTCTCTCTTGGATGAGAACACTCTCTTAAGCTTAGGTTATCTCTGAAATTCCTTTTAATCCAGCAGATTTTTGTCCATGTTACAAAAACCAGAACCCTCAGCTGCTCATTGCTACAACATGAAGTCAACAGGAGTTTTACCACTGACTTTGTATCAAAGAGAAACAGATCTTTCATCTGTCTGTGCTGTATCTTTGCTCTGAATAGATATGATGGTAACAAAAAAGAGGCAGGAATACTAATGGAAGAAATTAATTGCTTTTATCAAGCTGTTCTCATTACCTCTCTCTTCTTTATCCAATAAATATTCGTATATTTATTGTAAAAGAGCAGAAGAAAAAGTAATGTCCTTCTTTTCTGTTGTTAATGAACAAATGGAAGAGGTGGGAAGCTTAATGCAGTAATTTGCTTCTCTTCATTTCTCTTCTTTTCTCTGTGTGGGACACACTGGGTGTGATTGATTGCTGCATTATTATGCAGTGATTGTTTTGTTACTGGCAGGGGTGAAAGTGGAAAACGAAGCCTTGACCTTTCCTCTGAGGCCTCAGATGATGTGATGATCCTAAAATGTGTTGGAGGGGAAACTTCTCCAGAGGGAAGGGCTTTGGAGGACCCTCATCACCATGTTCAAAGAGAGGAGCGTAGGGAAAGGAAAAATCTGGGCAATGGGAACTCTTTCTCTGAGGTTATTAAACAAGATTGCCTTGTTTTGCCTTAAGAGAGAGGGTTGAGAGATCTGACAGCTGCCTGTGAGTGCATCAAGGAGGCAAGCAGCAGGCAGAGGAAAGTTATTTAAGCAAAGAGACAATGTTGGCACAAGAAGAAATGGGTATAAATAGACAGGCGCTGGAAATCCCTTCCAGTAGGAATAGTGAGGACACATGAAAAAAACAAAACAAAACAAAACGAAAACCAAATCAGGCCAATTTTAAAAATTAAGATCATGAAAAGTGATTATACCCTTTCTGTGGCAGCTGGGATCTCTTGCACGGGAGGTCCATCCTCTTCTGCTGCAAAGGTGATTTCCTTCTGCTGTGTTTAATATCAAAACTAGCATCAAACACCCTGGTGCCTCTGCACCAGCTTGAATTCAGAAAGGGAGGTGACTACAGGAGGCTGTGCCCAACTCTCTGTGACTGTAGCTGCTCCCTCTTGGTGATGGGGTTGGATTTGGTGTGTAGCACCAGAGCCTGTCCAAGCACAGCCCAGGCCAACTTCTGCTGGGTTGCATTTCGCCAGCAGAAATGAGATACTTTCCTGAGTCTGAAATGTCTTCTGGTGTTGTGTGAGCTCATTAAAAAGTCAAGCTTATTTTTGTCTTTCTAAGTAAAAGGGAAGATTTACTGTCTTGATTTGATGACCTGATGTGTTTTCTGGACCCCGCAGTACTCCAGGCTTGGAACAAAGGGAGATGAGTGCATCCACAGTTTTGACAATAGCATCTTTGCACTGTGGCACTGGTACAAATGTTGTTGCAGAAGAGGTTTGGAGTGTGAAGAGGCTTGCTTCAGACAGGCAGAGGTTCGACTGATCAGGAAAAACAGGATAGGAACAAGTTTCTTGTGTGCATCTGTGCTGTCACTGTTGTCAGTAAGACTGGAAACATCTCTGAGAGACCCATTTTGGTGCTCCTTCAGTTGGAATTCTATCCTTAGTTCTAAAGAAAGTGTTTTTTTAATGTGTTTTTCCCAAATAGCAGCAATTTGAACTGTCCTCATTTACTTTCCCTTGAAGCTTTCAGTAAGCAGGTGTTTCTCTCAGAGATATCAAACTGCTCTAGCACAAACTTTTTCAGTCCGTAATTTCCAGATTTTTTTGCTTTTGAAAGTGGACATCTTTTAAAAAAAGTTTTGCACTTGTTGTTTGGAGTTAATGTAGTCTATGTACTTAATGTAGTTAATGTAGTTAAAGAAAAGCCATAATTATTGCAAGTAAAGGGAGAGTTATGAAATAATATCTCATAAACCATCTCTTTAATACCTTTTTTCATGCCTGACGTGTGCTTTTTGCTTTTCCACCTGGTATTATCATCTTCTATGAAGAGCTCCTATTTGCCTTTAGTTTTAAACTTAGGTTTCGAAAACTGTTGAGCAAAAGCTTTATTGCCATGTTGCTAAAACAAATCTTAGTACTCCAGATTGTCACTTGGCAACCATTTGTACCCAGGGGTCGTGCCCAGTTCAAGAGCATGGATGTTGGCAGCCAGGAGTGCAGCAGGTCTTGTGTTTTCTCCTCCTGAGCAGTTGTGGCAGGAGGAGGAATGGTGACGTTTGTAGCCCAGCAGGAAAGATCTGCCTTAAACAGACAGCTGAGAGTGCTGCAGCAAAGATGCCTTTTCCAACCCTGCCATTTCTCCTTCTGCACCTCTTTCCGTGACCTCAGGCTGCAAACATGAGCTCTTTGGTTTTGTCTTTGAGGCTCAGCCTGGCCTGCAGAACCAGACCTCTATTTCTGACTTGGGCTGATGAACTGGCTTGCTCCTTGCCTCTGCTCCTCATCATTTTCTCCTTGCAGCCAGTTGCTGTCTGTTCTCTCAGCAGGGATGGCCCAGGGCAGCACCCACCAGACTCTTACAGCCTTCCACATCAGGTCCAGCTCTTTGGCTCCGTGTCCATGATGCTGGAGTGAGACACTCATTTGTATCATCCAGCCCATCTGCTCCTTCATGTCATGAGAGACCCAGGTAGCAGAGAGGGCTCTCTGAACTTCAACTGAAAGCTGAGTCAGGAAAATCAATAAAAAGTGAATTAAACCAGATGTGTTTCTAAGTGATGGTAGAAGACTGGGTTTTAGGTGGATGCCTTTCCCCTGTCCTCACAGGAAGGAAGAACAGAAGAATTTAGGCAGACAGCTCAGCCCAAGTCTGACCTGGCAGCTTCAGATCCAGTTGCTATGGTGAAGCATCTTCATTATATTTTTTTAAGCAGGGTTCTGGGCTTTACCTGAGATCACAGGGATGCTGATGGTGGCTTTAACAGTGCTCTTCTCTTTAATCCTGCCATCTGCTGGTTCCCTTCTCAGTTATAGTGGTGTCTGGGTTTAAAAAGCAAGGATTTTCACAGAACTGGGTGGGTGTACAGCAGGAAAAGTGCAAAGGGCTGTTCCTGGAGCTTGGGGAGTCCCAGAAACACAGCTTATATCCAAACATTGGCAGCAAGGCTACCGGGTGAAGTGCAGATTAAAGCAGAGTAAATAACGTGTCCATCCCAGTTCATTACTCTGGGTTTACTCTGAGCCCAGTGTCTCTCTTACATTTTCCCCAAAGGGCCACAGATCTCCTCCGTCCAGCAGAACCCACCCACCTTGGGTTGTGCCTGCCAAATGGCAGGTGGAGGGAGATGCCTGCTGAGGAGCAGTGACATCTCTGCAAGCAACCAAACCACCCAAAACACGTGAAACATTTTTCCAAAGTGCAGCTGCAAGAAGTATTTTTGCTAGGAGCAGTTGTAGCTCTTAATGACTGCTGAGCCCGGGGCACTTTTAACTCATGTAATCCTTTTTCCTACAGCAGCACCATCTTGGAAGAATTGGCCAGGGACTGTGAACATATTTTCCTAGGACTTGCATTCTTGCCATCTATTAATGATACCAATGGAAATACATGGGGAGTGGGAATACAAATGCTGCTACCTTACCAGATACTCCCGAGGAAGGTTTCCATAGGGATCCAAACATTTGGACACTTACCAGGAGCTGAAATTAGCTTAGGATTTTCAAAAGAGCCCCTAGAGGGTTAGATCCTTTAGGAGACCTAATTATTTTAGGTCCCATGTAAATCCCAGCTTTGAAAAGCAAAAGCAAGGCTCCTCACTTACCAGAGGGAGGCTTGGATTCATCCTGCCCTCTTTTAGAAAGCCATTGGAGGTGCCTAAGTCATTTCTGCAGACTTTTCCCCAGAATACTTTTTTTTTAGGAGGCAAAATATGGTCTAAAAATGTGATTTCTGGGACTAAGGAGCAGCTTCCCAAAGGCCATAGAGGTACTTCAGGTTTCAGCTTGTAGCTGGTTGCTGCTAAAGCTTAATAAATTTATTGTAATTGGAGAGTGGCCCAAAGCATGCAAATAGTTATTTTAAGTGATAAACACCCAGATAAAGGGGAAATAAACTAGTTGAGGTAAAAATCAGTGAGACGAGTGGCTCTTTATTTTACCTTTGGGGGGATGGCATGTATAAGCAAACTTCAGCTCCTCAGATAAGTACATGAGATACTTAATACACATAAAAAACCCTAAAAGTTTTTTCTCACATTTTTCTTCTTGTGTTTAGGTTTAAGATCTGTCTTTGCCCAAAGAAAGCTAGTTATAGAATGAACTCAGAGCTGTTTAAGGAGCATATGTGCAGGGCTGGCAAGAAATCCAGGTTGAGCTTTATGTCAAAAGTGCAAAAATCTTGATGAAACCCGTTTGATTCCACATCCTTGTCCACAGCCAAGGCACAATCTCTCCTGACATCCCATCTGTAAAGCACAGAGGCACCACAAACACAGTTAACTCCCCTGGTTTTGTGCCAGAGATCCTCTTATCTCTCCTAATTTGATTCATTCAGCACTTGCTTTATGAAAAGTGTTTCAGTTTTCCTTTTTTTATCATCCTTGAGAAATGATGCCAGGTTGTTCTCCAGCCAGTTTCAATGGAGATGACATAGAAAAGGATGAAGTTTCTTAAAAGCATTACTTGAAGCCTCAGGTTCCACTGGGATAAATTTCACCACTATAAACTGGTCAGAAGAGCCCAGGGTTACAACAAAGGATTCTTACAACATTTCAAGATCTATTGCCTATGTTGGCCCAGCACTTGGTGATAACTTTGCTATTTGTGAGTAATAAATAGCCATGAACTGAAATACTCCCAGCTTCACCAAACACCCACAAAGAGTTGGGGTGGGGGGAGAGCTTGCTTCCAGTTGCCAAGGGACAGCAAATCAGCTATTTTATTATTTCATTCTATTGAACTGCTCTGTCTTCACCTGGATAAACAGTGCTCACCTGGTCACAACTCCACCCAGGCAACCAGAGTCCTCCAGCCCTGCCCATCCCTCCTCCTGTCACTCATCTGCCACCTCTTGAGGTCACTTCTGTGTACCTTGGCTTTATTTAAGGCAGATAAAAAAGTGCTTTAGGGTGTCCCCCTGGTTCTTTTGGATACCACCTTCCTTTTGGCACATCTCCCCTCCTGCTCCCTTTGCTCCCAGATTTTACAGGCACAGCAAAGGGTGTAGATGGGCTTTGGGAAGAAGAGGCAGGAGCTTCTTAGTACTCAGCGTGTTCCTTGGAGTGCTGGGGCATGTATTCTCATGTGTCTGCTGTCCTGCTATCACACAGCTCATCTGATCCTCTTTATTGAACCCCTCCAGCCCTTCCCAGGTGCTTCACACCTTAAGTGCTTCAAGGAAGCCCCCAGATCCATGCTCTTTCTTTCTCTTCTGTGGATTTGAAGCTTTGTGTGCATACAAACACCAGGGCTGCCTGGGGAGATGAATGGAAAATGCCTTCAGTTCAAGGGTTAAAGGGCAGCTGATGCTGTATGGAAAACTTCTCAAATATCCTATTAATAACAGTTCTGTCAGAGGTCAGATTTTTCTGTGTTTTACTTCTCTGGGTGTATTTTTATGCATCAGGATGTTTTGTCTGTTTACACCTGCTAAGAAACTGGCCTCAAAGGAGGTTTTTTTGAGGTTTAGGACCACTTAGGATTCTGAGGAACCTTCCTGGCTATCCTCAGTGCTCATCTCCTAAAGGTGATTTGGGGTACAAATAAAAGAGTGTTCAATAGCTAATGTTAACTAGAGATTGTATAGCTCTGTGAGAGTTATTACAACTCTTCTACACAAAGTCTTTGTATGGGCCTGTTTGATTTAGTTGAACGTTGAAGAATCCAAATTTTTTTTCAATTTTTTTTTTTTGTTTTCTCCCCCTTTTTTCCCCCCCTCCTTTTAAAAAGTCAGGAAAAATTTATAAAATGTTACTATCTGTATTTTTCTTCAAAATTAAAATTCCTTTGGAGTATATTAAGCAAAATAAAGATTATTCCATTTTACTTTTAATTGAAAGAGCAATTAACATGTCCAGTTTCACTCAATTTAAAAGCATCTCTTGAATTTAAGCATCTTTGGATCAGGCTTAGCTGAGGCCATGGTTAATTTAGGAGCCTTTGGGGAGCCTTGGATATGCCCAAGGTAAGTTCCCAGGGCAGAGCTTTGCACAGCTCTGCTTGCTGGGGCATGCATGCAATTTGTGCAGGGTTTGCATTTTTCCCTTCTCTAAGCTTTCCTTTGAACATTCCTTCCTTCTGATCTGACACATTTTGTCCTTTGGCTCAGCTAATGGCACTAACCAGTAAAATGGAGTTGTCATGGAGGTGGTAGCTTTTTCCAGCCATGATCATTTGCTGACATTTTCATTTATTACCGGGGTTTTGGTTGAGGTTTTTTCTTTTTTTTTTTTATTTTTTTACTATCCTGGAACTTGAATATTGTAAAGATAGGGGTTCGTGTGGCTGAAATTCAGGAGAAAAGACACACAAAAAAAAGGATCAGCAAGCAGGATAAGAGAACTCAAGGCAATGCCAGAGACTTTCCTGAGACCATCTACCATGGAGAAAGAAGTTCTGCTGGCTCATCCCTGGTGTTCCAAGATAACTTAACCTCAGTCATAGATTACTTTGGGTTCGAAGGGACCTTTTTAAAAGCAGGGCTAAATACTGTTAGTGATGTTCAGCTGATCATTGCCCCCAATGAAGATCAAATGACTGATCTGGCTTTGAGTTTTTCATTTTGAAGCCTAAAGGGGAAGAAATAGAAAAGCCCCCCCTGAGGTGGAAGTGGGGGAGGAAGAGATGAGATGAAAGAGTATCCATGAGGCTGGATATTGATACCTACACTGGAATACAGTCAATAAAAGCCTTGAAATTTGATGGGGTGAAGAGGATTCTCTGCTGAATTTGCCAAACACTTGACAGTGCAGCTCCAAGCACTCGGCAGATGGGAAAAGATTGTCAAGAATTTGAATGACACCATATAGTTATAATTGTTTGGGGATTTTTGTTTGAGTTGTTCTAATGGTCCAAAAAGAGCTTAGAATATAAATGTGAAGCAATGCCTGAGTAAAATATTATCTTCTCTATTATTAAGGGGAACAGAGACAATAAATTAATGAAAAGAATACATTGGTCCACTTAAGAGACAGGGAGATGCAGGATGTCAGGCACTTGACTTTCTTTTTGTGGCCATATTTTCTAGCTTATTTTCTGGGTTTCAGGTATTTAGATTAAAGATTTCTCTATATCACCTCATGTTAGTGCAAGATTTCCAAAGTCTATGACAATAAGACAACATTTAATGCAATTCCAATCCCTGACAGTTTCTTAATACTGCTTATCCTGCCTTCCCTTTCAAGATTTAGTCATCCTAGATTTCCTTCCAACTGTGAATGAGGTGGCTTAAATCAAATCATAAATTATGCTTCCACTTATTATTTGCTTGCTAATCAGGGTGGAAATGAAAAGAAATTGGTTGTCAACCAGGACTCTTTCCCACAATATCCAGGAAAATATCGGGATTAGGCATTTTAACAACAAAAGGAAACAGGATTGCACCTTGAGGAAGAAAAAAACAACCTGCTAGCCAGGAAGAATAAAGGAACAGAGATTTTTGCCAATCAAGCTTAAAAAAAAAAAACAACAACAAAAAAAACCCCTAATAATTAAGAGAAGCTGTGAATGAAGCTGGTGAGGACAGAACTGTGACACTTCCTGTTAGTAAATACAAAGAATAGAGGCTAATAGGGCTCCAGGGAAAGAGAGAGCTTGGGAATAGCCTTGGCAAGCATACACAGAGGATGCAAAAACAGAGTGAAAAGGTGATTCATGGGGACTCGATGCTTTTTTCTTAATTGTTAAGGCTTTATTGTATCAATGCATTCCTCCAAACTGAACAAAGACTGTTGAGTTCAAAGTGGTTTCAATTCCATGCCCGGAGCTGGCCAAGGCTGTGGGGACCACGTGCTGGGGCCTGCAGAGCAGCACCCTGCCAGAAACAAAGCAGAAAAAGTTTGGATGAAAGTTAAGGCACGTGCAAATAGACAAGAGAGCCAGGTGACTTAATCTGGATATCTGATACAAACCCTTTTTTAAATATTATATTGGCACGTGGAAAGTATGACCGTGCTTAAGGCGGTTTGAGATGAAACGTGTGTTCACTTCCAACTTAGGGATCAAGGGACTACAGTGCTTGGAGAACTTGTCACTGAAGAGCCAGTCCAGCTGAGGGCTTGGCTGCTGTTTGTTCCTGTCTCTGCAGACTCAAACTTCTTTAGCCACGTTTTATGGGTCTCCTAAACAGAAGGTGGCAGGACCAGCACAGGCCAGATTAAAAATCACTGCTGCCTTCCAAAGGGGAAGAGCTCTGTATTTAGAGAAGTTCCTAATCCAGCACCAAACTAAGGTGGAGAACTTGCTGAGTCTCATTGTGACCAGGGTGACCCACACTTGAACCTGGAAGGATCTCTGCCTTTGGGTCTGATCTGGATTCCGCATTTTTGGAGTTCTTGGACTCACACTTCTCAGCCATGTTTACCTTCACGCTGCACTGAATGCTCTTTGTCAACACAGTTTAGGTAACAGAGCCTGTAGAACTCATTTCTGCAGTGATGTGGAAGCTCTCAAGGAGATATCAGGAAAGTCTGGCTTTGGGAGTTCCCTTCAGCTGTACTAAAGCATGAGCTAGAAATCAAAACCCTGCTTACTGCTTGCCATGTCATTCAGACGCAAGCTCCTTGGGAAAATAAAAGCTCTTTGTGGCCATTAATCAAGATTTGGAACATTAACCTCTGTGACAACTTCAAACAATTTGTTTTACAGATCAGATCCCTCTGGTTTTTTTACCTGTTTTGCCAATTGCCTTCTTAGAGCTGGCTAGCAATAAAAATTGGGATAACACACACTGCTAATACATTTCAGGGATTAAAGGCATGTGAATAAAACTTAGTCCAGTAATCCTGAACATAAATGACTATTCAGCTAGAAGTAGATACAGTATTTTGGAAACTTCAAGTGATTTGGAAGTTTGTTCATTAGTAATGGTATGTTTAGGAAAGCAAAGGACCTGTCTTGGCAAGTTGTCTGTGTGTAAAGACACGTGCCAACAGCTGGGGAAAAGTTTTTGGGGTGGGAGGGAGGTGATTCAGAATTGTACCCTAGAGTGCAATCTTCTCTGCTTTGTCTAGTCTGATTACAAATGATTCAAGTAATGAAGTTTCTACTATTACTCCTGGGAAAAATCTGTGGTTTTACGTTACTCATGACTTGGGCCATTCTTTAAACCCGGGAGGGAGGAATGTTCATCATTCATATTTTATTAGTGTTCTCTGAACTTTCAGCATTTACATTTAAAAGCGTGAAAAGAAAAACACTGGGATTTTGTTTTTAGGACTAATGCCACTGAGAGGCACACATGTTTTCATAGCACACCCACAGTTAGTCCTCACACAGAGTGGTTGCACTTGTCTGCTCAGCCCCTGCAGGTGTAGTTGTTGTTCCTGTCTGGAGAATTAAAATCATATTGAGATAACCAAATAAAAATGGGCTCAAACGCAGCAGAATTCCCCTCTGCTCTGTTGGTAACTGCTTCTGACCTTGCTAGGAAATTCATCAGGGCAGAAAAGGTGTCTTCTCTCTGCCCCCTTCCCCAACCTTTGCATCCATTTTCATGCCTCAGTTTGAAGAACTGATGGAAAAAGCAGGAGCTGAAGCAACACCCACCAAACCTCCCCCAAGGAGCAGCCCATTGCTCTTCTGCCCTCTGGCTGCAGGTTGGTTCCCAAGAGGGCTCTTTAGCCAGCAAATACCCCAACACTGAGAGGTTCAGAACTGGCTGATCAGCCTCTTTCCTTCTTGGACTTGAGAAAAAACTTCGTTGCATGGTTTTGAAACAGGCAGTCTTGCCAGAGCCTTTATTTCTCCTCTCCAGAACCTCTTCTGACTCCTCTGATTTCTTTTTTGAGTGGCATCTTATTATCTTTCCTAGCCTAACCCTGCCTGTGGGCTAGCAGCCTTCTCATAGCTCAGAGGTGGCCCAGGTGACCTCTGCTCAATTAACCCAGCAGGCTTGGTAAGGTAGTTTAGCTTCAGAGGACCTAAGAAAGATAAACACTCTGAAAAATCAAATCAATCATCAGAATTGGAGATGGGCAGGCAGAGCAGCACTGCACAGCTCTCTGGTTTACAACAAAGGATTGCTGATGTGTTAACCTGAACTGATAATCACACTTTCAAGTGGAAATGTGACTGCAGCTCAGGTGCTTCTTTTTAAAAATAATTTAATAATTTAATAAAAAAAAAAAAAATTATTTGCTTGCCCCAAACTGGAATATAAAGCAGGCTGCTTTGGCAGCAGGATAGTTGGTTACATTTCTCTACAGAGCCTCCCCACAAGTGGTCATGACCTTCAGGTGGACATTTCAGAATCCCAGATTATGGCCCAGAAAAAATTTGAGCCACGATGATGTGTTGGGTCCCCCCTGCAGAGAGAGCAGCCCGGCCAGAGAAGTGGAATGCCTTTGACTCCCTGGATTTGCTTGAGTCAAGTTAAAAATACATGGAGATGTCCTGCTGGGTCAGGGTCTGAGTGAGGAGATGCAATTTGTTCTGTGGTCTGCTGACACCAGGACCATCTCAGTGGTCAGCTGAGGCTGAGCCAGCTGATGAGGTCAAGTTTAACCATGAGCTTTATTGAGCAAAATGCAGTGAATGTGAGAGCTGAAGAGGCAAATCAGATCTGACAGCTGAAAGTGAGAAATGCTCCCTTGTGCTTTTGAAACTGTCAGCCTCTTATTTATAAGGAGTGTAAACTCCTTGGAGCAGGAGCTGGGTGTTTGGTTCTCTGTCAGCACAGGGCTTAGCATGGCTCAGGCAGCCTGAGACAGAGATCTGATATTAGGGATGGGGTTTTTTTGTGTGTGTGATCCCCTGGGTTTTGTCAGATAAGGCAGAATTCTTGAAGCAAACCTTTTCCATAGTGACATACTGGTTTGGGGAAAATAGAATCTGGTCAAAATTTCCAGGAATTTCACTATAAAATCAGAGGACAAGCCCACAGTCACAGTCCTTAGGAAGTCCAGCATTTCACAACAGGTTCTGGCTGGAACAAACCCAAGACATCCTCACCTTGGCCAAGTTCATCTTCCCTCTTAGAGCTGGGCTTTTTTTTTCTTTTTCTTTCCTTTTTTCCATCTTCAGTGTGAACTCTGCCAGGCAGGATGGTGTGGAGTATTTTGAATGGAAGCTGTTGCTGTGCTGTCTACAATGAGCAGTACAAGAATAGCCTGCTCCCCAAAATATAAGTGATCTTTGAGTTCCAGGTCTTATAAAAGCTCTCTTGCCTGTGGAACACATGCCAGATGGAAAGTGCCCCTCTGATTTCCTCTGAACACGCCTGCAGCTGTTACTGCTTCCCCCCCTTTTTTTATTTTCCTAATGAAATTTTTAGACCTCACCTGTTGACACATGCATTATAGGGTTGGGGGTTTTTTTGTGTGTGTGGTTGTTGTCTTGTCTTTTTTGGTTATTTGGTTTGTTTGTGGTTTGTTTGGGTTTTTTCCTGCTTTTTTCTCCTAAGGGAAAATAACTTGAGATATTTTGGACAAATGACACAAGGCAGAAGCTGTGAAAATACCTTTGACATAGTTTTAAGTGTGGGAAATTTCAGATCCAGTCAAGTCTTTGTGCCCACAATATAGTGCCTGGCTGGAAAGAGTGCTTATAGCTTGTTTTATTTTGTGTGACAGAAGCTGGAAACTGCCCAGGTCTTAGGGGGAATACTGAGCATTTAGCTTTGACAGAAATAGAGCCACAGCTTAGGATGCACTGAAACAAATGGAAGACGAAGTGATGACCCAGATCCAAGTTATTAAGGGTAAATACATATTGACAAGATTGAGGATTAGATAGAAGGTACTTAGACATGAAGGAACTGCCTGCATATTGTACATGAAGTACAAAAAAAATCTGGGGCTTTCTTGGAGTAGTTGATTTCTCATTAAAAAGAAGATAACCAGCTCAAAGGAAAAACAAACCCAAAAAACCCCCAAACAAACAAACAAAAAACCCCACAAAAATACAGTAGGTGCTAGGAGAGAAGTAGTTTGTGTATGGGCAACACAAGAGGACTGGTGTACCAAAACACCCTGAGAAATCTGGCAGGAAAATGTCTGTGCTGCTCCAGTGCCACGCAAAGATCTGGCTCGTGGCGATGGCATAGCTGGCACATCCCCTTCCTTCACTCCTCAGTTCACCTTGAAATGCCCCTTTCCCTGTGACTCACAGCCCTGTCTGCTCACAGGCTTAAGAGCTCTTTCTGCAGCTGGTGATGCTATTAAGAATGACCCAGGAAAGAGGAAAAATAGAAGTTCCTGAAACCAGAGGTTGAGGGAGGACAGAAGCTTTTCATTAACCATTTTAAGAACATGATCCCAATGTCAAGGTGGTAACAGAAAAGAGCAGGGGGTTAGGAAGCAGGTGGAAAAACATTCTCAAAGGAGAAGATAAAAGCTGAGCAAGTCTTTCACAGCTCTTATATAGAGATATCTTGGCTGATATCTCTAGCTGAATGCAAAGACAGCTTTTAGCAAATATTATTACTGTGTTTTAGCTGCTGGTTGATGCTCGTGATTTTCTTTTAATGGGCTGTACAGACCCACTAGTAAAATGAAATGTGTGATGGAGCATGTGCTCTGCCTCCCTGGGCACCTGGGTAACAAGAAGGGATTGAACTGGGCTGCAAACATGGCTTGCTCTGCTGACACCTCATAAACCAGATGTCAACAAAAAAACCTGCTTCCTGACTGTCCAATAAATTCATTTCCCTGCAGAAAGCCATACTGGGGACTGTTGTAGAGGGGGCTTTAAATTTTCATTATTTGCTTAGGTAAAGCCCAGTCTTTTGGAAATGGTGTCAGGTAAGAGCTAGGAAACCTCAGTTCTTCTCGGCTGGATTATCTTAGGTCAAGAAGCACACTGGTTTAAAGAAAGCCTCATGTCATTGTTAGGGCTATATTTAAATCTGTTTAAATGCTTATGACGCAGACAGATCCTTAGGTGCTCCTGAAACCTTAGAGGAGGTGTACAATTATCTTCGTGTTTGCCTGGTTGGTCTTGGAAAAGGGGAAGAAGAAGAAAATCTCTTCACCTTGTGTCACGCAAGTCTAATTTCGTTTAAGTTGCCAGCAAGGTAGAAAGACCAAAGTTTATTCTGGAGCAGAAACAAACACCTTGACCCAAGGTGGAAAATCTTCTTTCAGACTGAAGCAATGATTTATTTGTGATCCACTGGTTTTTTTGGAGAGAAATAGGTTTAGTAAGATTGAAATAAAACTTGAAACTTTTCTGAAGTGAAAAATTGCCTGGAGTAGAGATGAATTTCAAGCAAGTTTTGCTGCTGTGCTCTGTTTTTTTCTCTGACTTTTTGCATCAACATTTCAACTTTCTATATAAACTCTGACCTCTTATTCCACCTGTTTTTCTCACGTACTCCAGAGTTCATTAGATCTTACTTTCAAGTTCTTATTATTGTTTTCATTATAGTAAATTGATAAGAATCATCATCATCCTGAAGAGCCATGGACCTCTAGAGGAAGGGGATTCAGTTTCCAAATATTAAATTGTAGCAGAATGACCCCACCCAACTCACTCTGCCGAGATTAATCCACAAATAACACTGCTTCTCCAAACTGTTTTTCCTTAGTTTGTATTTTGTTGCATTTTCTCTTATTTGTCAAACATCCTTCAGAATTTAGCCTATGACTTTTAAGCTCTTCATGTTTTAAATAGCTGGATAGATATATCTTGGGGGCATCTGGCATTTAAAAGTTGATTTATTGACTGTCTCCCAAAGGTTTGCAAGCAGCTCCATGCCCCAGGATGAAGCATCCTGAAGGCTGCAGCACTCTGGGTCGTGGAGCTATTTTCATACCCACAAACAGAGGGTATTTTCACAGCAGACCAAGCAGGAAGTTATTGTTGCAGCTTTACCTTGAATAGACAAAGGGGAAATTGCCAGCAACCCCAGCACAAGCTCCTGCTCCTCCAGCATCCAACCATCCCAAGAGCTTCTGGGGCTTGAAACAAACACGTCAGGCTGCTCTATTGTTCCTTAGTTTTCTATAGCTCTTGCTTGCTTAAAAATTATTTAGAAAGCCTGCTAGAGCCGAGCCAGGGGTTGTGTTCTGCTTTGTGTGTGTTATTTCCAGCTTGACTCTGTTCGGATGGTGGGGATATAAAAAAAACAAAAAACAAAACTTAAAAAAAAGCATCGTTATTGTCTTACTTGGGGGAAGGGTTGTTGTTGTTGTTTCAGTTTTTAGTCAGCTTCCTGTATTTACTTTTCAGCCTGCTCTGGCTTCTGGTGTTTACTGGTTTTCACAGCTGCAAACATACAGGAAGGTCTCACCAGCTCTTCCTGCAGGGTCCCCCCATGCCCCCTTCCACCCCAGGCTGCAAGGGGAAAACATGAAATGGGTGAGAAACCTCCAGCTCCCACCTTCCCTTTAGGTCCATAAAAGTACACAGTGGGGTCAGCAGCTCCCTGGAAAAAGACTCCAAGTCCTTTCAGATGGACACCTGACACAGATAACTGAAAGCAGAGCTATTCTTACCAGGACAGTTTGTGTTGCTTGAAGGAGAGTTGTGTGCTGAAGTACATTCTGCTGGAGTGAATGGTGATGCCAGGCACTGGCACAGCCCAAATGTCCTCTGGGTGTAGCCTGCAGATAGCAAAACCTCTCTAAGGTGGACTCATTCACTTGAAGGAACCTTTTAGATGAGTTTTTCTTATTTTCTTCTGTAAAACCAAAGCTGTTGTCATAGTGTCCGTCCTGGGCAAACTGGCACAGACCTGTGTGGGACCTTGCTCTGATGTGCACAAAAGGCAGGACAGATTTTCCCTGCAAGACAGCAGTCCCCAGTGCCAGCAGGTACCACGTAGACCCAGTCCAACACCTCCCTACGTCTGACTACACCACTTTGCACCAACAATTTATTCCTGCTCAGGACTGTTCAGTGGGCACTGATGCTGCTGTGCATTTAACGTGGGACTCAGGAGCCATTTACTCCTGAGCAGAAGTTTTGTCAGCCTGGGTTATTTAAAGGTTGTAAAGCAATTCTTGAGTCCTGTTATAAAGCACAGTTTGCATTGTCTCTGCTCTGCTGTCACTTTTGCAGGCTGGCAGCAGTTCCTGCCACCTCCCACATCAGCTGGTAAAGCTGGGGGCTGATGCTGCCTCCCATCCTCCTGGTAGCACTTTATTTGCAGTTATTCTTTCTGAGATCTAAGTGGGCTCCTTTATCATTTTGGAAAGCAGTAAGTGAATGTACAGAAAGGGATTTTCAGGAAAAACCCAAGGAAAGTCCAGTCTGGTTTTATATTTCCATCATTTAAATGGTGCCAGCACAGCCAAGGGGGTAACTTACTCCCCTTCCCACAAGCCAGTGTAAGACTTGTTACCAGTCCAGCTTATTCCAGTTTGGGAAAGCAGAATAAGAGATAGTGCTGTAACTGGATTTTCATCAGCTTCTCTATGGCTGGGGCTGAAGCCATGCTTATACCCTGTAGGGTGATTGTCAGGATTTAATGCTGGGCTGGCAATTAAAGGGAGGACAGATGCTCTCCATTAACCTGCTCAAACCAGGACAGTGATGCTTGCAAAGCACTGAAGCTTAAGAAGCCTGAAGCAACAGGGCTCCACGTGGCACTGAAATACCCTTAGGTGCCATCAGAAGTTTAATTTTATGAATTTCCTTGTGTTTACTGAAAGGTGTGAATAAATGGCATGAGCAGCATCCAAGAGTTGCATCTCTGGAAGCCAGGAGAGGTGACACCAAACCAGGAAAGAGGGACAAGAAGGGCAGGAAAGGGGATATTGAAAACAAGGAAAGCATAAGAAAGGTGGACACAATCAGTCTGAAATAAAACCCAGGAGAAAACAGTGCTATAATCAAACGAAAGATGGGGACAGGATGAAGGGGGGTGGCAAAGAGGCCAGAGACCCTTTGTGTAATCCCCATGCAGAACCAGGCAAAAGGGAAGAAAATAGAGATCTTTGGCTTTAAAAACCTGAAAGTCAAAGTTGTTCTGCAGCAGAACTGAGACAGAAAAGCAACAGAGAGAAAGTTATTGTAAGTCATGGAGGCTTTTTATCTCCTGTGCCTGCAGGTATCTGGGGTCTGAAGTTTCTGTGCCTCAGAGGCTTTCCTGCTTTTCTTGCTGACAGTGAGGAATTTAGAAAATACAGAAGATGCCATATTAGTTAAGATTTTGTTTTATCTTTTTGGCTGTGTTTTCATTCCTTTTTTAGCTGTTTCATTAGAAAGGGGCAAGGGAGGGGAAGGAGGTGACATAAAGAACAAGTCAAATGCCTTTGGTTTCTGACCAGAATTGTGTAATTAAACTGTTACTAAAGTATTTAAGGGCTGGACCTTCTGTGGTCTGGGCAGTTATTCTTTGCAAAGAATTAAATAATTTGCTGATTTTGCAGAATGAAATTAAAATGCAAAATGCAGCCCAAATATGTAGAAATCAAAGAGAGATTTGGATTTTTCTGAGTAGAAGATGGAATGTAAATAGCTCAATAGAAACTCTCTGAAGGGTATAAATGTACCTATTGAAAGATTGCTCTTTCCCTTTGAGATCTAGGTTTGGATTAATTTTAATGCTTATCAGGGCAATGACATTCAGACCCTTTCTTCTTTTTAATAGCTTTGATGACTATTTTTTAAGTCATCCACTCATAAATCCACCAATCTGGGACCATTGTACATTGTACTTTGGCTCAGGACCATAGAAAACAATGGCTGAAATCCCATACATGCTTTGGCACCCCCTCAATATCTAGTACATTCATTTATGCTAAATTTACTTCTGTTTTCAATATTTCCAGTGTGCCCTAACCCTTTTTGACCTACAATCTGCTGTAAATCCCTTTTACTACTCCCTGACACGTGACCTTATAAATCAAACAGAGGGCACTAAGATGATCCTATAAATGAACCCGGTATTTAGACTACAATTGAAAGGTCATAATTCTGGGCATGTTTAAAAGGCAGAGCTTGCAAAGGCAGTTAGCACAGGATTCAATCTCTGACCTTAAAAGCAAAAGGAAACCAAGGTTCCTTCCCCCTCCTCGTTACTACACACAGATCATTTTATTTAAAATAGTGCATTCAGCAGATAGATTAAGCAATCTGAATTATTCATTCCTCAGAACCCACATCTTGGAAAAATCTGGCACAGGCAAAGGCTGCAATGCTCTGAAACCTGGAGGAGTTGGAGGGTGTGTAGGTTCAGCTGCTCCCTGATCCTTTCCCAGAGGAGGGAGAGGCTCCACACATTTTCATGCTGTAGTTTTCTTGCTGGAAACCTCAGATATTTTGCTACAGCTGGGGCAAAACTGCACAGCTGAGGGCACTGTATCCACAACTGCAACTGCTTTGTATGAAGCTGCCATTCTCTTGAAGATTTGGGGTAAAATAGGTGAATCCAGTTTCCTATTGAAATCAATGGAGAGGTCCTGGTTAGCTGCCTTGTACCCATTCACACAACAAAGCTTACTTCTCCTGCACTATCCTGAATTTTCATGATTTTTAAAAATTCTTTTCATTATTATTTTTTATTATTACATTATTGGGTGAGACTCATGTTGCTGTCTGTCCAAGGCAGCTGATGTGAAGCCAGGTGTAAACTGGAAGTGCCTGGTTATCTTTGGGGACTCTAAAAGGAGACTTGAAGACTCAAGTGGAGACACTTCAAGTGTTGGGGAACTCAACACATCTTTTTTGCCTGAGGCACAGTCAATAATGTCAGCTGAACACCACAGTCCATCAATGCTCAGCACCTTTTCTCTCTTGCTATGTGGACACAGCTTCAGTGACTTCAGCTGGTGCTGGATGTGAGCTGGTTGCTTGATTTTTATAGGTGTGACCTTGCAATTTTGCCCAGTCTCTCTTCTCTCTGCTCATCTGGTGGTTTAACTCATCATTCCCAGCCAGCTGAGATGCTGATCATGTGCAGAATCTGGTTTGTTATCAAAGCAGGAACATATATGACATGGAAAACTGTTCTTAGAGCAAACTCATCCATGAGCAGCCAGGGAGTGTAATTCTGGGAGTGAAAAATGCTGGTGTTCTTCCCATCAACTACTTTGTGAGGCTGTTATGTACCTCATGCCTTGCAGCAATAAAAACTTGACTTGCTCTTCATACCTGCAGTTTTGGAAGCACTTACATCCACTCTTTGGGGGACATAGGTTATAACATTGTAGGTAAATAAAAAGGGAACCCAATCCGGCTGCAAAGTAATGACTGGAAAACCAAACCCAAAATACAAATCTCTAAAAATTCAAAGCTTTTCCCTTGGCAACTTCTGGAATAACAGACTACTGCTTCTACCATTGCATAACATGAGTGAACATTACTCACTGCAAAGTGAAGAAGATGTGATGTAATATCACATCTGGTATTTAGAAACTTCAGTTATACACAAAATATACATAGCTTTGTTACTGCACTGTGCACGGAAGGTGTGTGTGTGCAACACAACCAGAGCACGGCTCTTCTGAGGTCTGCACACCTTCTGCTGTTGTGGGCTTTTGTCTTCTTTCCTTGCCCAATTTCAGCCAATCCTCCCCTCTGCCAGAAGCAGCAGAGATTGGAGGCAGAGGAGGCAAACAGGGACATCAGGGGACCAGAGCACGGCCTGGGGTGGAGGCCTCATACCTGCCCTCCTAGCCCCAGGTTTTCCATCTTATGTATGGAAACTGCAGCGTGTAGAAATAATTTTTTACTCTACATTATCGGTTTTATGGATTGTTATGCTATTTTAAGGCATATCTTAAAAGTTTGACTAATGCTTTATGTGATGTCCCCCAGTGGGCAGTGCCTGGCCATACAACTTTGCCAGATTGCTCAGTATAAAAGGTTCAAGGACCATATATGCTCTGTGTCATCTAATGTATTTTTAATTTTTGACAATAATTGTAGAGCTACCTTCACGTTCAGATACATTTACTCTTCTACTGCAAACTTAACATCCAGTGCAGACTGCTCATGAGCCAGCCTTGTGTCTTGAAGCTGGGGTCAAAAAAAAGACAGAATGGAAATACAGAGGGGACTTTCCAAAGCGTTGACACTGAGCATTCCCACTGAGATCACCAGGACAGGGATGAAACCTGAGCTGGATTTGCAGCAGAGATCTGCATTCTTGCAGCTCTCACTCCCTGCCCTGCTGCTCAGTCTGCTCCATCTCCTGCTCTCCAGCCCTTGGATTGATTCCCCATGAAACATGAGCTGAGGATCTCCCAGCTTCTATTTTCATTCCAGGTTTGGATCTCTCTGAGTTTCCAGAAGGCTTTACCTCCCAGGCAGTGGTACAAATATCTTTCACACTCTCTTTCACCTTCTTCTCTCCCACCTGAATAATTTTGATCTAAGCTTAGAGAGATCCAGTTTCTGCACTGGCCCCAAGAGTCTTGCTGCCCCAGCTCTTCTGGTCCTGAGACATCCCTATGAGGTGCTGAGGGTCCAGCTGACCCCTGCAGACCTTTCATAAAATAGAATCAAATAGAAAATTCTTTAGGGTTGGGAAAGAGCTCCAAGACCATCAAGTCCACCTGTCAATCCAGTGCCACCAACCAGCTAAACCATGTCCCCTAGTGCCATGTCTACATGTTTTTTGAACACCTCCAGGGACGGTGACACCAGCACTGCCATGGGCAGCCTGTTCCACCTCTGCTTCTCTTTTTGGGCAGAGCTGGTAAGATAACACTCAGCTAACAACCAGGTGTGAACTTAAGCTAAACTTTACCTGTAACACTTTGCCTGCTCCTCATCTACATCCTTAAAGACTTTGAGGAAGAGAAAAAGAAAAGGCAGGGGAAAAACATCCCAGTTAAAATTCATTTACACCCTTCTGCTTGAAGGAAATAAGCCATATCACTTGGCCAAAAACATAGCATGGTAGGACAAGGTTTTTAGGACAATAAGTATGGAATTAATGCAGGTTGAAAAGGCTCCTTCCCACATGTCAACATTTCACCTGTTATTAGCATGGTAGTTTTAGCAGTGTATCCAAAGGGAAAATGGCTGAAATGTAGGATCACCAAGTTGTCCTTGTCCTTTGCCTTACAGCCCCATACCAACAGCTGCCACCAAAAATCCTGAGGCCGTGGCATTTCATGCCATGCTAATGAGTTCACAACTTTCTTGAAGCCTTAGTGCTTGTGTGGATTTTTTTTTTTTTTTTTTTTCCCTAATAGTTCTGTGTTCACACCTTCTCTCTTTTCCATAGCTCCTGGCAGTTCTGGAAAGATAATTTGTAAGCATCACCAAAGCTCTGTGTGTACTCACAAGTGCTTGAAAATCAAACTAAAACCAAACCACTCCAGGTTAGAAAAGGCTTTCCTTTTCTTCAAGGAAATTAATTAGCCGGGGGGGAAAAAAAGAAGTATCTTATGAGTATCTATATTTAGCGACAGATTATGGCACCATTTAATGTGCTCTTTGATAGATGTTAATTAATACAGACTCCTGGTGTTTTCATTAGTTATAAATAGCTTAAGTGGGTGGTAGGCAACTGGTTCTTCCTTGCCACAAAACTTTCATGTGTAAACTGCTGCACAGTAAGTATTTAGTCCATGATTCATAGGGAGCACCACAGTGGAGACTGTAATATGATAGATAAAAAACCAAACAAGCAAAATACTCAGCGGTAAAAAGCTGAGCAGGTCTCCTGCTCTATTTTCACTGACAATGTTGAATTGTGTGATATTGCATGCTGGAAATTACTGTCTAATAAATGTCATTAAAAATTAATATTCTGAGGGATCAATCCAAGTGTTTACCTTAATATTTGCTATAGAAGTAGAAAAAAGATATATCAGAATGAAGCGGGAAGTTTTGCAGAAAAAGAGCACTGAATTTTTTTTATTAATTTGGATCACTGAATACACAGGAGAATCAGATCATTTACTATCCATCTTTTTAGTTCCAATGAAAATATCACAAGTGAGAATGAAGGTGTTATTTTACATGCAGAATAGAAATAGATAGAAAAACCAGAAGAAATAATTATTGCACATACCCCATGGTGTCCTCTAGATACGGTGACTGTAATTAATGGGAAATATTTTACTAATGAAGGTTTTGTATGAAGAAAACAATTATTTAAAAACTCCATTCTGATATGAATGAGCTGTCTGAACTTGAAGGTTTCATTGGCAACCTTTGGCAAATCATCTGGGGGCAAAGGAGAGTGACCTGGAGCCCTTTGCTTAAAGAAATCCAAGAAAAATAATCTCTGGACTCTTCTTTGAAATGTCAGGTCATGTCACCAGAGGTGTTTATGGGCTTTGTGGAGCTCCACGAGTGCTGGACACCTTGAGTGTCCTCATGGTGGGGGACTGCAGAGGTCAGGAGAGGAGAAGGGTGCAGGGCAGGTAGCATGGGGTGGGAGTCACAAGAAAAAAGCTTGGGAACAAAGAGGGGAAGCAGAAAGCCAGAGCTCTGACAGTCACTTGGACTGAGGCTGGGAAGTCATACATAATCCTTTTGAAGACTGGCCTTCCACAGAAGGCATTGTTTGAATCCTGGCAGGATTTGTGCCTGCACTTACCGTGGAAGGGTTTCTCTAATCATCTGAGGTCATGAGACTCTGATTTAATTCTTGTGAACTGCATTGCCAAACAGTCTGGAAGTGCCATGGCAAGGAAGGGGACAGAGCTGACAGCACATGATCTCAAAGCTCTTCGTGTCTTTATGCAGCTGAATTCTTGCAAAAGGTTTAAGGAGGTTTTTCATCCTCAAAACACTGAGACGGTCACTGAAAGTAGAAACCAAACCTGCTCTTTAGGAAAACATTTTTAAGGAATGCTGCCTACTAGTATCTACTGGCCCTTGCTTACTAGGTGGTTTTTGGACATGCACTAAGAGGGTGTTTTAATTAACATTTGACACACACACACACAAAAAAAGGAGAGAAAAGAATGACTTTTCATCTTTTAGAAGGTCAAAAGGTGTTCAGAAATGGATACAGTGTGAGAGCCTGAGAGGCATGTCAAAACACTTCGATCCCACATCCCCTTAGAGTAGCTATTTTCTTTCTGTTATCACATGAAATAGAGGTATCATAGAAATTAATCTCCTGTTCAGACATGCTGAAAAGATAAGGCAGAGGTGGTGGTAGGTACTTCTTGTTCAGAGTGCCTGTGCTCTGTTGGGCCAAATTAATGGGGGTGCTTAAAATAAATAGTTGTGGGAGTATTTGGTGATGTGATACCCAGTTGCAATCAGCCCTACAAATGGATGTTATTGCTTTTTATGAAGATGTGGCATTCAAAAGTGGGGATGGTTAATGAGATAGTTCTTTAGCCAGGCACAGGGCAGGGCATCTCCCAACTTCTGGCTTGCAAGTAATAAAAGGAGAAAGCTTGCAATGGGAAAACCTTTTAAATGCCAGTTTTTGTACTTCTCTGTAGCAGAGCCCATCAGTCATGCTGAACTTCCCAAAGAGCTCCCTAATGCACTTCTCTTGAACTTTTCAACTGCTCAAGTCAGCTTTTGTTCAAGCTGGGACCCCTGGATCAAACTGGTTTTATATGAAAGAGGTTGGTTTACCACAGGGAATGTCATCCCTTTCACTGAACTTGCTTCAGAGCCAGCCTGCACATAAAGGGGAAAAAAAAATAAAAAAAATTAATGTGCACAAAAAAAATGCCTTACAGCAAACTCCTGAGTGTGCCTGTACATATGGGACCCCCTCGCCCCCTCCTGTTTGTGGGGTTGGATGGGCACAGCCTGGCCAGCCAGTTCCTCAACACAATGCCAGCAAAAAGACACTAAATATTCCTCTCCTGCTTCAGTGATAGAAATTCACTCTCTCAAATATGAAAATTAAAATTAATATAATTAATTTGATAGAATAATTCAACCTTGCCTTGAATGTGAGACTGTAGTACTGATAAGGCAGTGCTATTCAGTGTGACTTTTTCTTTCAAGGAGTTGTGGAAGATGCTCTAAGCTGAATGATAAACCTACACTAAGAAAAAATTGAACCCTGCTCCCAAACTCTTAGAAAGAACCTGCACACCTACAGGAAAGAATTTTTGGAAAGCTGTATATGTGACGAGAGACTTTTGACAGTTTGAATACTCTTAAGTGCTGAAAATAGGTAGTTTTCCCATTCCTAGGTAGTACATCTGTTTAAACAGCTGAGGGTATGAAGAGCTTGCAAATAAACTGTTAAGTTTGCAGGTGTCTATGACTGAAGTTGATTAGAAGACAAGAATAGAAATAAAAATAGCTGGACTGTAATCCTACCAGTGGCATTGTTCGCTGGACCTATGGAGCTACTTCAATATCTTCAGGACATTTTAAACCTGTCCTTCCTACCTTGCTTGATCCTTTTCTATCTCCTTTTCCACCTTGTATCAGCAGCAGTGGCCATTTCAGCTGCCCAAAATAGATCTGAGGAGTGATCCAGGAGAAGGAGGAGAGAACCTTTCAGGCTGTGAGGCTGAATCAGAGCCAGATGAATCCAGACAACTGGATGGAGACTAAATCTGAACAAGTATCACCAAACAGGGCTGGAAACATCTCGCCATGCCATCAGAATAGTACTATCCCCTGGTTGGCCCCACAGAATATAAATTATTCTCACCTCTGGAGTGCCTTGTGGCTTTAGGACTTAATATATTTGGGTTTTCCAAGCAGGCAGAGCCCAGGGAAGTGAAGAGAGCTGGAAAAGTACAAAATGTCAGCCTTACAGTAAATTGCAGAGGGGAAGCATGCTGTCATTGCCATGTAAAAACAAATTGGAGCTGTGTGCTGACTGCCTGGTGGGTGGCAAGAGCAGCACTGATGCTGTGATCTACAGCCTCCTGGAAAATAAAAATCTGCATGATTAAACTTCACATTTCTCCACAGCACTAAACAATTAGGCAGGGTGGAGGCTGGTTTCAAACAGGCATAAATCTTTCTTCCCTCTGCTTGAATCTCACGCTGATAGGAATAAATTTTCTTATCGCTCTCTGATGGTAAGAAACTAGGATCTAGATAAAGTTGTTTATTCCAGTCAGGTATTGGCATGATGTGAGAAAACATGCTGGGAGACCAGATGTTCAGAAATTGGCCACTGCTGGCATTTGCTCAGGAGCAGGAAAAGTGATTTTCCCTCCTTTACCCTGGCTTTGCGCACTGTTATTTCCTACAAGCACCTTGACTTCTCCCTTCAGCAGAGCAAGGTTTTGCTTTCTCCTCTTTTGCCCTCTCCATTTTCAGAGCAGTTTTTAGCTCTGAACACCATTAACACCTAAGTGATAAGTACTCCTCAAAACTAAGGAAAGCATCCCACTGAGTGTAATGCTAGGATTTAATCACGTGTTTAGCAATCCCTCTGACCACACCAGTAACCACCAGTCTCATCTCAGCTTGGCCATTAGGTAACTTGTGTCTTCTCTAGATCAGAGGAACTGCCTGGCACTTGCAGTCCCCTGGATGCCAGTTTAGCTGGAGTGGACCATTACATTTCTCAAAGTCCCTGTGATTGGTTTGAGCAGAGTTGGCAGGATGGGTTGTTGGAAACTTGCCTGCAGCTAGCTGGGCTCTCCCCAGGTGCACCAAGTTCACCTCTTGCATCACGGGGAGGGTCACTTTGGATGACTCTACTCTTAGGGATCCTTTGGAGTGGGATTTTTCCCCAATTTTCAGTAGACACCAGCCAGGGGAGAAAAAACAGAAGAGAAAAATGTTCTTTGATCTTGATCGAATGTTTATTAAGTAACTAGCTACAAAAACTGAGCAGGGTGGCGCAGTCTCTCCTGGCTGCAAAGTGTTTGCAGTCTGCAAATACAAGAGGGGATAATCAAATGACTACATGATCTTCCCATTTAGCCTTGTGATAAGGCATTTTTCCCAGCCCAGCTTTACCTGATGCAATGAATCACGGCGCATCTCGGCGGCAAGGAGCCCTCCCAGGGCAGCCCATTGTGCGCCGCGTAAAATCTATTCCAGCTCACTTCATTAACCAATCTGAAATGAAAGCACTCAATCTTAATCCTGTCATCAGGGTTGCCTAATTAAAGAAATGGGCAGATTTATGAAGCTGCTATTTTTACCCAGGCTGCAGCACACGGAGTGCCTTGGCCTCTCGGCGCGGCGGAAGTGATGTCAGCCGTTGCCTGAGCGAACATGAATTATGTTTACAATACCCCAGGAGAACTTTTGTATTTTTCAACTCCCACAGAAAACGATCGGATTCAGCTTCAAATAGAAAACCTCAGGAAAGGCTCCAAGTGATTTACACAAGCTGAAGCTGCAGCTTTATTTTTCCTTTCATATTTCATCTCGCAGTGTCTTTTCCGCTTTCCTTTTCTTGCCTAAAATTCCAATCTTTTGTCCAGTTAAGGCAGTGGGATAAATTTTCTTCCCAGTCAGGCTGGAACAGATTTTAAGGGTTCCTCTATCAGCCATACCCCACGTTTGCCTCTTGGCACCATCTCTCACCTCTTTGAGCCATGGCATTTTTGTTGAGAAACTTCCGTGTAAACAACTTGTTTGTCCAGTGAAGGATCCCCAGCAGCATCCCTGAGGCAGTGTCAGCCCCTTCCTTCCACCCTCTGTTTGAAACTGTTGCCTTGAGTGATGCTGCTGAGAGAGAACTGGAGGGAAAAAGGTCCAAGTTGCAAAATGCAGCTGCCCTCTCAAGTGTGAGAGCAATGGTCATAATTTCAAAGGGAAAAGAACCCCCCTAAAAAAAAAAAAATCAGAAAAGAAGAATTAAAATTAAAAAAAAAAAAAAACAAAGTCAAAAAATATTAATACAACTTACAGAGAATAAAAAAAACAAGATCACAGTACTTTCAGTTCTTAGCCTGTATTGATGAAAACCTTTCAGCATTATCTCTATATTTAGCATGGCAATAAATGTTCTGCATCCCCCTTCTGCCATCAGTGCTCATTTAAAAGCCTAATAACTCAATTTATGGCAGGTTTTCTTTCTAATGCCACTGTTTTCATTCTCATAAATTATAGATCCAGCTCTATATACAGTGTTGGTATCAGATAAAAAGAATTAACTTCTCTTTATGAAGAAGAAAAATAAGGCAGCAAGCTGCACTGCAACAAGGAACAAGTTTGTTGATTAGAGGAGGGGTAAATAGAAAAGTCTTTTCTGAGTCTTGCCTTGCAACAAGTCCTGAAACCTTCTGCCAGCTTCTACCTTGCCCAAACTGGAGAAAGGGAACCAGTGACTCCATCAGGAATTTGATTTCATTCTACAGCAGCCCAAAGATCAGAGTAAATGAAAGTCTCACGGTCCTGGGTGGGCCAAATCCCTGCTCCCTTGTCTAGCTGGGATGACCTCTCACTTCACTGTAATTAATCATGACCTCTCCCAAATTAAATATTCCTTTCCAAATTCTGACCTGACCCTTTCCACACCCACAGTTCATGTTTTACTTGTATTGAGGAGCTTTTCACTGCTCTATCTGGACTACTCCTTCCAAAGGAACCTTTTAGCAAGAAATAACATTCCTTTTCTTGAATTCCTTCCCTCCTACAATAACTTTTGTTGATATGAGTAGGGAGATTTTTGCCCACTTAAGTCAATGCTATGTGAGTCTCTCACCCAAAATATGGAAGAGTAAGCTATTTAGCTAGTTTTTGCTCTTAAATTTGGAGAGAAAAAATGCTGCCAGTTATCTGAATGTCTTCTCTTATGTCACTTCTTTGAAACATTTCACTCTCATCAAAATGAACTCTGTGAATGGCACAGGGGGTTGTGTTTTGCTACATCCATTTGTACCTTCTCATTTTCTCCTCTTACACAAGGATCCTTGCCAAATGGTGCTTTTCCCCTCCATGTCTCCTAGCCCCATATCCTCCTTTTCACGTTAGCTGACAGTGTGATGTCCATGTTCTGGCAATTTCTTTTGCAAACCCTTCTCTCCAGAAGGAAGGAATGCAAAGGCCAGATAGTCAAACATATCTTTGCAAACACTTTAAGCATCTTTTCCTCTTGTCAGACCATCCTATAATAAATGTATTCTACACCTATAGTTAGAAGAGCTTTTAGAAGGCTATGCTTTCATGAAAAAGATTACATCACAGTGGAGATAAGAATGCAATCAAAAAGTTGTGTATACAATCGAACTGCAGAGGTATCAAAGTCTGGCAGATGTGACCAAGACACTGTTTTTTAATTGTTTACTCACACAGAAACCATCTTCTCCATCAAATCCTGAGCAATTTACAGGAATATGGCTTATTCCAGTGCCTGCTTCTGACATGAATAACTTTGTCATACTGACCTTCTGCCTAAATCCACTCAACATGGATTGGAAAGCTTTATATTTTTTCTTGTTGGTTAATTCTGTCTCTTCTGTCGATATTAGAGCAGGGAAATTATCCCCATTGAATGACAAACAATACAATGAAGAGAGAAAAAATGAGGGAGCAAAAGCACCTATGCAAACCAAAATCTTAAGAAAAAAAAAAAAAAAAAAAAAAAAAAGAAAAAAAAAGAAAAAAAAAAGGCAGGCTGAAGGCTGAACCCAAAGAGCAAAATGTTGTGTTGAAACTCATAAAATCCAGGAGGCCAGTGGTGGATTTCTGCCCAGGAGATATCACATTATGTGGACTGGGGGCAGCAGTAACAGTCCCAGAACAGAGAAACCTTACCAAGAGTTTTACATGAGACTCCTTCCTCCATCCTGTGGAAGTAGTAAATTAACAAGGAATAGAGTGAATTAGATGCTGAATATCCTTTTTTGTTCGTACTCTATAGAGCTGCCTTGCATCCAACAGTAACACCACATCTCTGAGCAAGATTTCTCAAATTACTTTCTGTGGACCCAGCTGGTTTGTTATTTCTTTCAGAGTAGCAGATCCCAGGAGGCTGCTCCCTTTTGAGTGGGAAATTGCATTTGTCAAGCAGAGGTTATCTCCTGAAGAGCAGCGGGTGATTTCTCTTTACAAGGAATGTGTTGGGACCCAAGTAGCCATTTCAGTGTCACTGAGGGTGCCAGGGATGGAGCTGATGGAGGGGTCTGGGGCTGCTGCAGTTGGGTTCTCTCCAGCACAGGCTGATGACTCTGGTACCCTGCTCTTAGCTTGCTTGGACACCAAAGTGTGTCAACCAAGTCCTGAGGCTTAAAGTGGAATTTTTCAGAGGTGGCAATGCTAGCAGTGTTCCTTATAAGGGAATTTAAAAGCCTAAAATCTTTATTTCTGGATGAGGCAGAAGCCTTTGGTCTGTCAAAGCCTTGCAGAACTCTTCTATGGGAGACCAAAGCTTTGCCCCTGCAGCTTGGTGGAAGCAGCTATGGGATGACAGCCCTTTCCCCAGCCTGAAAGCCACCCTTGCCCCTCTGCTGCCTCCCTGGGGACCTCAGCTGGGCCCACAGCACCTTCTCAGCTTGGACCCAGCCACATCCACCCCCTGGCTCTGTCCAAGGAGCTGCTTGTTATTAGTTTGGCAGCCCGTGCCTACAGGAGACAATGAATGGCTAGAGAACAAACAAAGCGATGATGTCAGAGATCTTATTGGATGAGAAAACTGATATTTGAGATGCCTTAAACTTAATTATGATCATTTAAAATTCTTTCTATGTCTTTTCTATATTTTCTTCTCCAGTTCTCCACCACCAACCGTGTTCCTGGGGCTTTCAAATTGCCTCACTGGGATGATCTTGGCAGCAGAGGCTGCCTGGGGATTGCCAGGACTGGAAGCTCTCAGATCCCCAGAAGCCCATCATGAATCCAGGCCTGGGTCCCTTGGAAGCCAGCCTGTGATTCACCAAAAGCATGATATAGCCAAGATACCTCAGATAAAACAGCTTTGGGTTGTGTGGAAAAAAACCTGACTTCCAAAAATACTCAAACCAGCTCTAACCACTACATCTTCAACAGCGAGGAGCTGCTACCTCTCAGTCAGCCCCAGGAATAGCCAGATTAGATATTTTGCTCCATTTTGAACAAATTATCGTCTCCTAAAACAAATA
Organism: Phaethornis superciliosus; assembly: GCA_023637945.1. Taxonomy (NCBI): domain Eukaryota; kingdom Metazoa; phylum Chordata; class Aves; order Apodiformes; family Trochilidae; genus Phaethornis; species Phaethornis superciliosus. The sequence continues at coordinate 9,836,326 of JAJQWJ010000021.1, read as the reverse complement.
CTTGTGGGTGGCTAAATTAGTCTTTACAAATGAATGAACCAGTTTGGGTTAATTGTCAGCTAATGAGCTCAGAAATTGAGGCTCGGGCATTTCTCAAGAAATGCAACAAAACCAGGAAGACAAGAGACTTGTGATACTTTTAAGGCAGTAACAAAGCTAAGTAGGCTACAATAGGACTTTTAGACTGCGTTTGCTCATTATCCAAAGAATGGTAAGATGAAATGGATAGTGTCCCCCATTTCTTATGGAAAGCAAAACCTTCATGATTACCTACTGTCCTTAGAGCTGGACCTCTCAGCAGAACCAGCTGTAGTAAGCACTGATGCACATCCAACTGACTAATTTGGGAGAGAAAAGAGAGTGAAGCTTTCCAGACTTGTTTCCAAAAAAGGTAACTGAAGTCCAGCTTCCAGTTTGATAAGCACTCCCAAGGGTTTGGAGATGATTGTTTTGAAACCTGTCCTCCCATGAGGAAGCAAGAGCATATTTTCTTGGTCTTCCTCTACCCCTTTTCATGTGGAGATCATGGCCATGGTCATTCTGAAGGCAGCATCAAAGTGCCACAGAGCAATTTAAGTTCCTCCACCATGGGTTCATCTCACCATCACCAAAGTGAGAGCCATCTCATCCTGCACCTGCTGCTCAACTGGAAGCCCATGGGCTTCACCCCAGTAAGTGGTGGGAAGCTCCAGGTGTTGCAGGGCATGGTGTTGGTGACACTCCGTGGTGGCAGTGAACTCAGTAGGTGGCACTACTCCCTTTGAGTCAGGACCAACCCTGGGGTGTGCAGGGAGGGAGCTTTGTGCTGCAGCATCTGGCATCCTCCAGCTGCCTCATTACTGAGGTTCTCCTCATGAACCATCATTAAAGGTCCCACTGCATGTTTCACCAGACTCTGCTCAGCAGTGCTGGTGCCTCCTGAAATTTCTCTTTCCATTCGGGAAGGTGAATTCCTTCATTTAATAGAGCCAGTCTTCCACAGGAGAAGCTAGCTGCAGTTCAGTGGGAGGGTGGAGCTGAAACAGTCTGTTTTTGCAGAATAATTGGATGCTGTTCAGGAGGGCAGTGTATCAATGTCAGGCAGTTTTACTGTTTCTCAAGCTGCTTTATATGTAGTGTATGAACCAAGGGTTTGTGTTGGATGGAAATTCATGGGTGGTGATATGAGCAGAGACCTCATTAGCAGGAGCTGAGAGCAAAGATCTGAGTTGCCTGCAGTGATTTAGTTGTAGCTGGGTGAATTATCTGTGAAAGACTCAAATCATTCTGAGGGTGTGTTTGGAGACATCTCCCCAGGAGAGAGAAGTGGCAATGTCTTTGTAAACCATGAGATTAGGAGGGCTGGAATACTCCCTGTTACCCATGTACAGGGACAATAAATGCAAACTGGGATGGAGAAGATGTGCTATTAAGAGTAGGATTGCTTTTATAAGATGAAATCTAAGACCTCCACCTATTTATCTTTGAAATGATGGCTCTGAAGAAGAATTAAATAAATACATCTGGAGGTAAGAAAGCTCAAGGAAGTGTTAGGAGAACAAATGGCACTAAAATGAGGATGAGTATAATTAGGCTGGATAGCAGATAACTTCCAGTAACCTGAACAGGAAGAGTCTGGAACCACCTCTCCACTGGAAGCACTGGGAGCCCAGAGACAAGTAGTTTTAAAGACAGACCTTGATCACCTTCTGCAATGGTTTATGCCATGTACAAAACTTCTTTCAATTCTTTTTATGTTGTGGTCGCCCTCAAACAAATAACTAAGATTAGCTTCCTAAATCCATTACCACAACACTCATGCCCTCTTGCTATGTCTCCATCTGCTTATTGCTTGAACCTGTGATTTTCTCTGGCTCGTGTGGTATGCTTTGTACTGCCTGGCTACCTCTAATCCTGGTGCTTTTTGAATCCCCCTCTCTGGTGTGGAAAAGAATGAGCAAACCATCTCACACAAAAGCAAAGGGAGATTCTGGTGTCGGGAATGCACTGGCAGGAATCCACCAAGCAAAGCCTGAACTTGCAACCACAAAACAGACAGAAAAGGTGAATGGTTGTCCCCCTGAAAAAGCCCAGGAATGCCAGTGGTGGGTGCTCAGCCCAGCTGATAACCATGGTACATCTCTGCTTCTGTGAATCCACACCCAGCACCTTCTCTGAGTGTGAATACAAGTGGCTGAGGAGTGAAGGGACATGGCAAAATGTCTGCTTTTTTAGGGGGTCCTCACCCATTTTTGAGGATGTCTTGAGTATTACACAGGGCTGACAACCCCAGCGAAATTCTGTTGTTCAGAGGAGTGACCCTTCCCATGCTTTATGAAACTTGCTGTTAAAAAAAAAAAAACAAAACCAAAAACCACAAATGTTTCCAATTTTCAAATTTATGGAAATAGTGAAGGTAGAGTTCAGCGCAAGAGAAGATACAAGTCAGAAAATAGAACTCTGTCTGTGTCTTCTGGATTGCACAGACTGCAGGGTCCAACTTCCAGCAGGTTTTCCTTCTGTTTTTCCAGAAGCCACCGGAGAATTTTTTTTTAATTTGTTTTCTTAAAATATTCATATTAATTTATCCCTCTTCACATGGAGGAAGGATGATGAGTATCCAGCTTGCAGCTTTGCTAAGACTTCCCGAGTCCCTGTGTGCTAGGGGAGTGTTCCCATTTCTGCTCCCCAGATGAGGAATAGAGCAGATTTTCAAAAATTCTCAGCATGGAGTGAAGGGACCAAAAGAGGACAACTCTTAGATAGGCAGCCAGCTTTCTTCTCCTGCTTCTTTTTCTTCTTCTTTTTAATGCTGAGTGCTCAGCAGTCCTCAGCAGTCGCATCTTTTAGATGGGCCTTGGACTTTTATTTTAAGAAAATAAAGCTGGCTGTTAAATGACATGCCCAGGCTCACACAGGGTGTCTGTGGCAGAGCCAGCAATCGAACCCAGATCTCCCATGTCTCAGGCCAGCCTTAACCACAAGACCATTCTTCCTCTCACAAAGATGATCCCCATCCCATAGGAAAAATATCCTAACAGGATTTAAAAAAAAAAAAAAAATAAATCCTATAAAAATACTTAAACCTGAACAAATATGTAATAATTGCTATTCAGAATCCATGCAGGGTCTAATGAAATCCATATTCTGTAACCTTAAAATAAAACAATCCCAATATTATTTTTAGGTTTTGGATGGGGATTTATTGCTTCTATCAGCAGCATGTTTGGCACCCGATGCCATACAAAACTCTGTGTGTTTCATCAAAGCACTGGCAAGAACCTTGATTTTCTGGACAGCTGCTGTATGCTTGCAGCAAAGGAGAACCAGCAGCTTCATTTCCCTTGCATGGTGGCTCAGATTAAAAAAAAAAAACCCACAAACACCCTTGTTCCTTATGCTTATGTTACTGTACTGTTAGAAAACAGGGTGGTTGTGTTACTGATAATGTAAGCAAGTCCTTTCTGATTTGGACTCCCAGCCACAGTTTGGGATTAAGCTTTAATTCCGGAGATGGGAGTTATATAATAAAGCAGAGTCTGAGTCCTCGAGCCATTCACTCCCTGACCTTCCCAGCCAGCAGCCCAAGGCTGGGATGCTCTGCTCAGAAATCTGGCCCAAACAAATTCTTTCATCTCCTTAAGTATAATTTCATTCTGCCTCTTGATTTCCAGTGCAAGCTGTGTGTGGTGTGCAAGGGTGGAGGTGATGTTTGCACACATGAGAGGCAGTAAATGATGCTCTCTGATTGAAAATAAAGTGGTGGCACATATCTGCTGATTTTTTTCCCCTCGTGTTCTTTGTTTCATGCTTCTGTAATTCCAGGATCAGTTAGAGGAGCTAACCACAATAATACCATTTTTTACAAGATTTCTAACTTAATTTTGGTTAGGGACAAGAAGCTCAAATATTTCTGGTAAACTAGAACAATGACACCCCAGTGAACTGAGCTTTGAGGGCTGTGTTCTGTAGCATTGCAAAGCATCTACTTGTCCTTGTTTCTCAAAACCTTTTATCTTTGTTTGTAGAAAAAGGGTTAAAAGCAATAGCAGGGAAAAAAAAAAAAAAAGCGAAGACATCAAAATAAATCAGGCTAACTGCAGAGCCAGGATATTTCTCATGTTCTTACCCTGTCTCTTGGTACCTGCTAGACCAGTGTCTCCTTTTTTCATTAGCCCACAAATAATAAGCACTCCACTTTAGCCCTCAATCACTGCTTTGGCCCTGAGCCTTTGGAGCAGATGTGGCGGGCGGCATTATAAAAATAGCAACAAAAGAGGAATGGCAAAGAGCAGGCTGGGCAAGAGGAGACTGGAGCCCTCAGTTTGTCCTGCAACAGTCAGACAACCCCCGTAGCCCCCAGTTCCTCTTTTGGGTTCCCTCTGTGTCCTTCAGATGATGGGATTGTACATGGAAATGGTCTGAACACACTTTTTTCTTACTAAGTGGCAGTGGTCAGTGCTTAACTCATCACACCTCTTTTTATGAAACAGCAGAGTTTGAGCATTGCAAATACACTTTTCAGACTCAGGAACCCAGCCTGGAACAGAAAATCCTTTCGCTGCTGGATTAGTTCAAGATGCTAAAGACACATCCTGACTTTTCTGAAGCTTTTCCCTGCTGGGTCCATGGTGTTCTGTGGCCCTGAACAGAGAATGAGGCAGGGAGAGCAGGAGCAGTGAAAAAGCTGATTTGGTAAGGCCCTCATGCTCTTTCTGCTGGGTGAGACCCAGACCCCAACCTGACACTTAGGCAGATGAGCAAAGTTAAACACGTGCTTTTGGGATGCTCCAGATACAAATAGACACAAGCACATACTCCTGAAATTGGGCACTAAGTGAGGTTTCTGCTTTGCTAACCAGATGTAGTTATATGGAAAAAAAAATCACACTGTAAGAAGAGAATCACACAGAATCACACTGTCTGTCATCCCCTCTTTATCTTTCTATGATATGTCTGTCCAGCCTTGCTTCACTTTGCAAACCACTGGGGCTGGATGGAAGCATCCATCATCCTATCAGTTCAGTTGGATTAATTATGCTCAATCAAAATGTTTCAAAAGAGGACAGAAATGTCTGCAGCAGTTAATCCTGTCCATTCGGGTTGTCAGGACATTGGCATTTTACACTTCAGTTCAATTACAAGACAAATCTGCTAATGGGAGGTAATCTTTCAGAGTAAACAAGGAAGCAAAGCACTAATATTCTGGCAATTTATTTATGCAGGATAAATGGTGCAGAGTAGAAGCTTCAGGAAGCCACAGGAGTGAGAACAATCATGAGCTGGTGCTGCTTTCCCTTTCCTCCTTTCTCGGGAAAAAGAAAAAATTAAAATCATGAGGTGAAGTCTCTTTTTAATTGATCTGCATCCAGGAGCCAGCCCAGAAGGACACACTAAACCTCGTGGGGTCCTCTCCTCTTCCTTCTCTCTCCAGCCTTTCCCTTCACTTCCATGGGGAAGCAGGATGAGAAAGGGAACAGGTGAATGGCAAAAGTCTGGGGTGGAATCTGGGAAGCTGGAGAGTCAGGGTGCAGCTGGTGAGCAGGGGGTGCTGACAGGAGACCCCCCCTCCCCATCCATCCTCCCTCACCTTCAGCTCAGCTGTCCAAGGCACCTGTGAAGTCACCAAGAGTGTGAGCCCTCTGCAGAGGAATGAGTTGTGAGCTCTGAGCACTTCTTTGACTCAACAAATCTTTAAAGGTTTAATTAAAATTTATTTCAAATGATGGGAGTGGCCTTCCCACACAAACCAACGTTTCCCAGGCAAGCAGATCAAACTCTGGCTGTGTAATTCCATGCACAGCCAGGGATCCATGCACACACACACACATCCCCCCCTTATCCCTGGCACATTTTAAAAAGTGATGCAAGGGAAATAGATGTGAATCTTTTGTAGCTTCTGCCCATAGCCAGGTCACTTACAGCACTGCAGCTTTGTAACTCTGCCTGCTCCAACAGGCATTTGGACATCGTGTTTTCATTAAGCATTTATAGCAAACCACCTGCAATTAAAGATTTATAAATCCTATTGCATTGCAGCACAATCCAGAGGAAGAATTGCCCCTGAGGTCAACTTTCCTTTCTTTTTAATTTGTTTTCTAAGGACAATGCCATAATGGAATCAGCTGTCAGTGGAAAGAACATGGCTTTCCTGGGTTTATCCAAGTGATTTTGGTTTGATGGAAGCATTTTGGCTACTGTATGGTATTTATCAGAGGAGAAAGAGCCTGAAAATCAGAATACAAGTCAAGAGCTACAAGTCAGTCGGGGGGGACCTCCCAAACTCATTTTCAGCCTCAGTTCTTTCAGCACACACAGGGTTTCAGCACATGGTTTGGCAGGGGGAATAGATATAAATGTGCTTCAGGAAACTTACCTGAGCTCTTAGGGGGAACCTGAACCCTGGTTTCCCAAGACCTGACTACCCCAAAATACTGCACCCATCCAGAGAGCTGTGTGGCACAGCTGGATGCCAGAGAAACGTGCTGCTGGGTTATCTTCACCCATTCATCTTAAGAAATGTGTTTATTTTGTTCTGGAGGAACTTCATAAATTGGCCCAGTGATTGTTGATGAACTTGTTCCTCCATCTCCAGTCAGGAAACTTCACTGGAAAGAGTGTTGAAAACAAAGAGTTATGGAAATCTGAAATGATGCTGTGAAGTGACGACATTGTCAGGATCAACAAGGATGTTGTTATAATTGGGTACATCCAGAGTTTTACAGCACATTTGGAACTGAAGTGATGTATAAATACTCTTTCTCAGCATACCCCTGGGATTGTTTTTTTCCCAAGGACTTGAAGACTTTACAAGCTACCCTAAGGAAAATGGTATTTGCCCTTTCTTTTAAAAGTTGGACTGAACCATCCAGATTCAGGCCAGCTTGATCTCTGCCCTTTTGGAATGAGGAGGGAGGGGTTTACCAGGTTGTTTACTAAGACTTTAGCAACTGTTATGCTGTCAATGCTTAAAATGACACCTTGAAATTCCTATTCAGCATCAGAGGAGTGGACAGACATCCAAAGAGCTCAGCATTGCACTGCCTGTAGTGAGGTCAACGTTCCAGCATCACCAACTTTTGGTTGGAGAGAAGTTCACCATCAGTTCACAGACATACTTTTTCCTGATTTTGAAGACTCGGAGTATTTTTTCACCTTTCTGGAAGCCACGTGCTCACACAAACTGTGCAGCACATCCCCAAGTGCTTTTGCTTTTTAGGGGGTGGTTAATTATTTGTGGATAGGAATCTGTGGGTCCCAGCTTGATGTTTTCTACCTATTTGTCCACATAGCAGGTGAGCTACTGCCCATTTGGCAGAAAACTCCATCTCCCCCTCTGTTGGGTTCCAGGGGGTTGTGGAGGGTGGGTTTTGCCAGAGAAGAGCTGCAGGAGCTGGCACAAGGTGGATGATTTGGGACATTGCTCTTCTCTTCATGAGAAAATGCTCCTGTGGGTCCCCTGCCAAGCAGCTTCCCCCTCTCTGAGAACATTAATTTCTCTGTGGATGAAAAAAATTCTTCCTCTTTCTCCTCCCAACTTGGATTTTCAGGGGTTTCTTATCCTAACCCAAGGCTGGGGGGGGGGGTTGAACTGCTCAGACCCAGCTTCAGAACACACTCTCCAGATGGCTAAACCCACACTGTGCCTGTCAAAACTCTGCACTGACCATTTCACTCCTGTTTGTACCTAGGCTGGATCTCCCCAGGGACCAGTGATAACATTTTGACTTGTGACAGATGCTTCCTTCATAAGGATATTTTCCAGGCTGACTTTTCCCCAGCCACCTCATAAAAATAGTCTCTTTTTTATTCAAAATGAGTTATTTTAACTGTTGGGGGGCTGGTGGCGGCGGCATACTTTAAAATTTGTCTTTTGATTAGAAATGAAAAATATAATTCTAAAGTAATTAACGTGTATTATTGGATGTACACTGATGTACACATTATAGGACTGGTTATCAAAGGATTACAGTTAAGAGGTTTAATATTCTCCAGCTGATCCTGTAGCAAATTAATCTGGTCTGACCTTTACTGTTCTTCGTTATGTCACCAGAGTATCATTTCAGCTGTATCATCCCTTACCCCTTTCAGTACAGTTAAAAAAAAAAAATAAAAAAAAAATTTCAAACCCAGATTTTTTAGGGGAAAAGCCAAAAAAGCAAAGCTGGGCCCTTCATAATAACTGATCACTTGAGAAAAGAAGATCTGAATGGCAACCACTGCCCTGCTGCAAACTTTCTCTTCTTCTTGTAACAGCAACAAACTGTGAAGAAATCCATTACCTCTAAAGGATTAAATTCAGGGCTGGATAAAATGGGAGCTGCTTGGCACCAAGTATTAAGTGTCCTGTGTCTAGAAACAAAGCAAAATGTAAGGCCAACAGCCTGCATCAAGCTCTCTGCACGGGAATCCATCCCCTTTAATCCCCTGTGTGCAGGTGAAGCCCCACAAGGAGAGGTTTCTGTACACACTGCAAGCTCACAGCCATGAGCTCATATGAGCTGAGTGGATTAATAACCTGCTACCTCTGTCTAATAGATTCAAGCTTCATAGATAAGAAAAGCTGCATAATGACAGATTTTGGAGCTTTTTGTCTGACTCAGCAGAGAACAAAAGACTAAGCCAATTAAATAACTGACATCTGCTTTTATAGATTTTTGCTCAGCTCTGTGTAAAACAATCCTGGGAGGCATTTTTCACTACTGTCAGGAGAAGGTTTGTCACTGATCAGGTCTGCACAGATGAATTTTCCTGCTGGAAGTGTTCAAATGCCCGGGTGTTAACAGTCAAACGTACGATTAAAAACAAGAACATGGACCCTGGGGCTCCATAAAACTGGGAGAACATCCAGGAAGCTCTCATGGAAACAGAACCCCAGCCAGCCCTGCAAAATGCAAATGCCTTGCTGATAAACCACAGGTGCACCAAACCCAACCCACTCAAAAGAGATGCAGGAGGAGTGAATTTTCTGCTCTTTTCCCTCCATGGGACATTTTATTTCTCTTCACTCTTACATAAGCTGCATTTCAAAAAACAGCTGAGCTATTTTTGCTTTAAATGGTAATTTCAAAAAATGTTCCCTCTCATCCCTTTCCCTTCCCCTGAACAGGGAGACCTCAGGCTTGGATTTTAAAAAGTGTTTAGTGATATTTTCTAGTCTGAGCCTTTTTCTCACATAAACTACGATGCTAGAAAATCCTGTCATTTATTTACAGTCTGCTATTAGCACTCTATTAGATTTTCCCAGCTGTATGTTTCATTTAGTGGAATGAACAGTTAATGAATTCCTAATAAATACCTTTATGTGTAAGCAATCCAAAGAGCTCTCTCTAGGCTCAGAGCTGTGGGGAAGGTGAAGTCAGGAGCCCTTCCTTGCAGGTTGATAATGATGTCAATATGAAAAATAGCAACTTTACATCAGGGTTTGAGGAGTCGGTAAGTCTGGTTTAATATATTTTATCTCTGATATATTTTATATTAAAAAAAATCATTAAAATCTTGCCTGGTCTTGGATTATTCTGCTAATTGCTGTCAACCACCATAAGGCCCTCACCTTCCCCAGTGCTGTGCTGGTTCACACCACCTGATGATTTTCTCTTTGGTCATTTGAATGCTGCCTACACTCAGAAAAGTTAATTAAGAATAACAGAGTCTCTCCTGCAAACAATTGGGGTTCTGTTTCTTTAGTTCTTTTAGTAAATACTTTCTGAAACCAGAGCTCCTAACCAGATTTGTGTTACAGGAGTAAGTTTCCCTTGTAATTAATTGATTGCTGACTTAGTTAATCACTTAGGGGTGTGATTGCTCAGGTGTATTATGGCATCTGGTAGGGCTGATAATGATCTCTGACTGAGTGGATGGCTTGTACCTGCTGGTGTCTCTGCTCAGAACACAGGGGTGTGCACTTGTTGGGATGTGGAGGATGAATTCCCCCCCTCCCCCCCTCCCTCTGACCCTTCTAAGTTTGAATTTTCAAGTTCTGTTTATGGTTCAGAAAAGGAGAACATAGTGTAAAGTAGAAAGGTAACATGTCCCCATTTTCTGGTACACTTTACTGCTTACCCACCCAGTCTGTGTGTCTTCTCCTCATCCCTCTGAATTTTCAAAATTTTAATTTTCTAAACAAAAAAAAAAAACCACAAAAAAACAACCTTATCCTTTTAGTTTGATTGTGTTTCTGGGACTAAAATCCCCATGAGAAGGATGACTGCTTACAGGGTCTGGCATTGCAGGGTGCTGACACCACTGCAGATGCTGCTCATTACTGGGATTCATTTGCTTTGCTTCTGTACAACCTGGGAGCAGGCTCACCAGCACACCAGTCTCACCAGTCTCCCCAGTTTCCAGCCTGTTGCATCCTCCACACTCAAAAACCTTTCTGGTTTTCTAAACTTGCCCCCCAGTATTTTATTTTTGTGGTGTTTGGGTTTGTTATAATTTTGTTTGTTCGTTTTTTCTTTCCTTTTTTTTTTTTTTTTTTTTTTTAATTTTTTTTATTTATTTTACCAGCTGTCTGAAATTGTGGTAAATGCAGGGACTGATGCTGGAAACATTTAACAAATAACTTTGCTCTGGCTAGGAGACATTTCTTTATACCATCCATGTAAAAAATTTGGTACATAACAGCATCTAACCAGTTCAAGTTCTAGTGCACTGTTTTTAGGAAAGTTACAGGTGTTCAGGTTTTTTCCTAAAATGATTTGGCTTTATTTTGCTTTTTGTTATTATTTACATAAGGAAATATAATGATAGCAAACAGTGCGTTTAAGTTTCAGTATGGATGTTTGAATAGGATTGATTCTTTCTGACCAACTCAGTTCTTGATGATTCATTTCAGATTATCATCAGAACATGCCCAACTTCAAGCAAAAATTAACAAAAATATTATTTTGGGTTGAGTGTTTCATCTTCTTAACCAAAGAAAAGGGGTTTTGTGTGTGAACATGGGCTACAGCATTTCTTAAAAATTGATTAATCTATTGGAATTGAAATGTCCATGCTTAAAAAAGGATATTTTTTAATTTCCATTAAAACCTGGAATGCACTCAGCTCCATTACTTTTTATAAAACCACCCTAATGGATTTTTCTATCTTTTGCCTTGTACAATGAGTTTAAATTAAGCACAGTCTTTGTTTTTCTCCATGTCTGGCCCGTGATTTAAAAAAAGGAAAATTCCTGCTGTAAGACATCCCATTTTCCATAGACTTACTTTACAGTTAATTTTTAACGAATTATAAGAAACCCCTGAACCTTCAGGAGTTTGAAGCCTGTGTCAAGTTTTTCAGGGCAGGCTTTCCTCTAGTTTTTAATATAACATTTTCCATTCACCTTTAACTAATCTCAACCCAGGATTATAAAGCAAAAGTACATGGAAAAAAGTATCTGGTAAAAAAATAAGGAAGTGGTGCCCGAGTCCCAGGGAGGTTTGTTTCATGGTTGAACAGCTCTCATTTTCATACCTCAAATGGAATACAAACTACTTGTATCTCCTTTCTCTCTAGCTGTAACTGCCCTGTATTAACCTGGCTACTCAATACCATTGGTTTTAATTTCCCAACACAATAGCCACACAAGTCCTTTTTTTTTTTCCCCTCTTTTCCTTCTCCTATTCAACTTCAGCACCGTTTAAGAGAATGGAAAAATTAATTGATTTTCCCTAATGATGTCTCTGTGAGCAGATCAGGTTAACTGTGGGCAGCAGCTGCAGTTTAATTTGTGAGTGTGCAATTGAAAATTAGACACTCCTTGGATTACTGCACCTGACCATGAGGCTGGCACGCTGCCTGCTGGGGCTTAAAAAAATTACTCACAAAAAAAGTCTGGAGAAATTCTTGTGTCTGTGTGGATGTTTAGAGGGAATATTTTAAAAAGGAGAATGGGAATCCGTCCTTATTTGTTCAGAAAACTAAGGGAAGTTTGTAATTTTTTTTTTTCAGGAAGTCCAAAAAATTTTCAGTTGACTTATTTAAGATGTCATTATGGTATTTGGTGGTGTTAAACCCAACCTTACTGTTTTGGAATTGTCTCAAGCACAGAGTGAAACAGAAACTCTGAGGAAAAAGCATAAATTTTAAGCTACTGCATACTGGTTAATGAAGTGCCAGGAAAGTGCCAAAGTATTACGGTTTGAAGAATTTTGAACCAATTTCTTAATTAAAAAAGGCAATTTCTACCTGATGAGAGTCTTGATTTAAAACTGACAGTGTGTGTGAATATTGTTTGGGTTTGATTTTGTTGGGGTTTTATTCCCCAAATACTTCATATATTAAAACTTGAATCAGTTCACTTCCAGAGTATGCTTAGTTTCTCTTAGAAAACAACATGAAGCATATTTTAGGTATCCCTAAAATAGAAAAGAGAAGGCAGCATTTGGCCCATTAGATTTTTCCATTTGAAATCATTAATATTTTGCAATCTGGATGAAGCTGTGGATATTTGTACTCTGAAATGTCAGCCAGCATCTTACAATTTCACATACTTGTCATCATTTTACAGACTTAAGGTTCATATTACAGATTGGCAGCAAGACTTTTCAGGTCATCTAAGTATTCTTCTTTTTTTTTTTCTTTTTTTCTTTTTTTCTCCCTTACCCAACCTCTTACATTTCAAAGAAAATCAGGAGTCATATTGTAGTTCCAGGCAAATAGATGACCTGGACATTGCACAGCAGATACAGCTGTGTAACAACAAGGGCTTGAGTTACAGAAAAAAAAAAAAGATACCCACAAAATGCAAAGATGATGAAAGGCTTGAAGAGCTGGTCATGGTATAAATTCTGGAGTAAAAAGTAACGAAGTTTAGTTTAGAAAAGGTAGAAGAAAAATATACAGCTCTTAAGAGTTGCTCTATCCAAAGGAAAAGATTCCATCTCATCTCCCAGAAGTGGAAGTTCCCCAATCTCCAAATTGACTTTGCTGTTTGCAAATCCTTTGCTTTCAGTGAAAATGCAATTTTTTGGAAGTCAAAGGGCTTTCCCATGCTCCTCCAGCACCAGCCACTTGCAGGGCAGGACAAGCTCGAGCTCCCTTGCCAAATGTGTGAAGCACAAATGCAGAAAGCACAGCTGCCTGCCTACCCTAAAAACATTTCAGAAGGTTTTCTCTCCTAGCAAACATGACCATTTGTCAGGTTCCTGCATCAAAAGCATTTTGAATCCAACAGTGCTACAGACTGCAGCCTCCCAAACTGCTGCTCCCATTTATCCTTTTTCTTTCTGCAGTCCATCTGGGAAGGAGGGAGGGAGAAAACTCACCAAATTCTGAGTCAGTGCAAGGGAAGAGAGGAGAAGGCCAACCTGGTTCACCTATTCTGCTCTTCTGGCAGGGTAAGTTTGTTCTCCTTTGCATATATATTGCCTGAGCCAACATAACTCTCTCCAAATACCAATTCTTTTGCTGCTTTGAGCTCCCAAAGAGAGGATTTATCACTTGTAATCTTGTATTGTCCTGGATTAGAGGGGAATAGATGTTCACTCGAGCCACTGTTGACATTCCTGGCATGTATGGATAGCACAGGCAGTTTACATTTACAAGCCAAAAACATAAAGAAGAACCTTTTGTAAGCATTTGCTTGTATTGTGACATCTCAGCTGTGCAGCTGTGTGATGTCCATGCCAAGGAGATGAAATCATCAACTTGTTGGAATTCTTGCTTTTATCAGAGCAGATCTGCTATTATAATGGAAGGACTAACTTCTTGCTAGGTTAATTGGTTTTAATTTGGCTTTTGTAGGAATTTGTGGACTCAACTGGCAGATGGCATTTATATAATGCCAGTCCTCTTCAAAGCACTTCACCAAGATCCATGATCTTGGCAAACCCTGCATTCCAGTTCTGCCCTTTGTAGTGAGGGAGAGACTGAGCTTCCAAGAGGCTGGTGGCCTGATTTATTTTTTTAGGGCTGGGAGTCACACCTGAAAAGTCAGCCAGCCCAGACTCACCCCAGGTTAACACAGGGAGAAACTATCCTAGGAAGGGGGTTAGGAACAGGAAGAGTTCTGAGGTCCCCAGCAGATTCCCCGGCATCACACAGTTCAGCCCCTCTACATCTTCAACTATTTCTAAATTTCAAGAGAAGCACTTTCCATCTCCCATGCATATTGTATTGTTGTGGGAAGGTTATCTCAGATATTTGTATCAATATTGAAATAAGGTATAAACCAGGATTTTGTTTATACAAAACAGGCAGCAGGAGTGACTGTAATTCTAAAGCAAACTGTGTCACCAAGGCAGTCAGTGTAATCCCTGAAGGGTTAATATGTGTTTATATCTCTCCTCTAAGGCTGCAGGTCTTCTTTGTAGCAAGTTAAAAAATATTCCCAGAGAGGGAGAGGTGTGTGGCTTAGTGTGGCTGAACAAACATTTTGCTGAGAGCCAGAAGGCACTAAGGAAGGGAGCATATGAAAGGAGGCAACTCAGAGGAGATGTTGGGGGAAACCCATTTACAAAGCATAACAAAACCTCCCCAAACCATGGATCTTTGCCTCTGGAAATTCTGTGCAAAATGTATTCTTCCTTGTGCTGCAAATGTTTCTCCTTTTATGAGATCTAATAAATTAAGGTAATACAATTGCACTGGGGCAGATAAACTCCTTGCAAAATGTGTTTAGTAACAAAGGAACTGTCCAGCTAATGCAAGAAACTTGGTGGCCCAGCCAGGGATGGATGTCCTGGACACAGAACATCCCTCTGCTCCTACTTTTTCCCCAGTGGAAGTGCTTTTTTCTCCTGCCACCAGAGCTTAGAAAAGGCCCTGCTGCACCAGCTGGCTTCATTTTTGGGAACTTCTGTCCTACAGTTTCCAAAATGTAACTTTCTGCCTTATATTTCCTGCAAACTCTTCCTGGCCATCCCTCACTCTACTTTATTGAACTCGAGCAGACTGGTGCTGCTTCTGAAGCAGACAACAAAAAGCAGCATTTGCTAAATACATGACTGCCAGGCTCTACGTGGAAGGGTAATAAAATGCAAAGTACATAACTCAGCTCCACATAGCATGATCTGGCTGCTTGCCCTTTTGCCTCTGAATTGCTTTTTGAATCCCTGCCCTGCCCAATACAAGTGAAATTATTCTAATTATACAGTTTGAAAGAGTCCCCAGTGACATGCTGGATACTGATCATTTCCGAGTTCACTGCAAAACAATTCAACATATAACAGAGATTACACAAAGGGTCATGAGCTCATAGAAACTCTGAAACTGTCTTGAAAGCTTTTTTTGTGTGTTTGCTCCGAGTCTAGGTCACATTTGGGTATGGATTAAAGGAATCTGATGAACCTTCAGTTATTTTTAATGTAAGCTTCCAGATATTTTATTCTTCCGAATCTCAGCCTTGCATCCTCTGAAGAAACAGAAGTAGCTCTGCTCTTTTCTTTATTCCATTCTCAGTGCATGATGAATTAAGGAGGTTGTGCTTGTCAGTTCTGTTTATCAAGATGGACCAAAACCAAGCCTTAGACCCCAAACAATATGCTAACCGAAGGAAATTCAAAGTTGGGTCCAGACTTTCTACCTGTTTTCTCTTTTTAACAACCCAAAGTTCAAGGACATCTTTATCAAGCTTTTATATATTTCTAGTCACTAAGGAGACCTGCAGGGAGTCAGTCTCTAGCTTAGCAGGAGATAAAATACAGATAGAAAGATGTGGCGGCTTTTTTCCAGAATTTGAATCCTTTTTTTCCCTAGAGTTGTGCAACAAAAACTGGTTTTATCACCACTGGGGTATAAATTAGCCACCTGAACAGGCTCAGGGGGGTGGATATAGCACCTCCAGTCATTTTCTGCCTCTGCAGGTGACCCATCCCAGCAGACTCAGGCAATGACCATCTTGTACAGCAACGTTTTCCTAATCTGCAAGAGCAGAAAGAGTGGGGATGGTTTTTTTGTCATTGACTGTCTTGGAGATTTGTTGCATCCCTGAACGTGTGCTTACAATTGCAGTTTGGTATAATTGAGGTCATAAAATCACCCAGCCAATTATATAAAATGACCATTGTTAGCTATAATGATCTCTCATAGGACAAACCAGAGACAAAACATGCACTTTGTAAAACTGGTGTCAAATATTTTTCCTGGGCTGTTTATTATTTGCTGTCCTGAAGGTTGGATTTTCATCAAAATCTCAGAAGTGAGGAATTGTCAGGCCCATTAGCTGGAGCTCCACTTCAGGAATATTGCTTTATCTCAGATCAAGGTTGTCCAGCACCAGGGACCCAATGCCCTTTCTGGGATGTTTGTGTTGGCACTTTCTGATCTTAGGAAAATATCTCCCCCGTTCATTGCCTTTCCAGTTGGAATTACAAACAGTTTGGAGAGAATGATGTCTGGCCATCTATTGAACAGCTCTTTGAAAAAAAAAGAGGTCCCATGCTCAAAGTTAGCTTTTGGATCTTCTGGAGAAGAATTAAAAGCTAAAATAACTTTGGATAAGAAAACAGGTAATACACTGACAGCTTCAATCTTTCCCAAGCCCTTGAACCCATCGTGCTCCAGCTTAAAACTGTGAGCAAAGCTGAGCAGGGAGCTGAGCAAATTTTTTTCTAAATTAAACTTGGACTGGATGTTTTGGTGAACTTGTCTCTTTTATAATAAATATTTTCCCCCTAAAATTATGGAATTGTCTGTTTCATTTCAAGCCGTTTCTTCACCTCAGGCTTCAGCAAGAGCAATGGGTTTTTAATGTGGAAATTTCTTGCACAGGTCCTTTCGTCCCTTGAGCCAAATCCCATTTTATGTTTCGTAAGGATTTATTTATTGATACTTTTTTGGCCCACCTGATTAGTTACACAACCACATATCACAGACGGGGTGTAACCACCAGTTTAAAAACCTTTTTGAAATGTGACTCGAAGCAGCCAAAGAAGCTTTATCAGTATCATGCTGATTTATTTAGCACATCCAATGATTTACTACAGCCTTTGGTTTATGCTTGAACAATTTTTTTTTCCTCTTTTTTTTTTTTTTGTTTTTTGTCTTTTCTGGTCTCTTCTGAAAAGTTGACACATGTAACCACTATTGTTTTCTATTCTAATCTTTTCAAATTTTTAGGGTTTAAATCATCTCTAATAAATAAAAACTTTCAGTTGAAACGCGAGAAGGAAACTTTTTTTTCTTTCCAGTTACTTCTGACCATATTGTTAAAGGTTTGGGGTTTTTTTTCCTGTTTTCTGCTTCTGTTTGTTTTGCAATTAAGAAACTACTTGAATGAGAGGAAAAAAATACATATCTTGCCAATCTTGGATCCTTTTTTATTCATAGAGCCAAGCTGCTTTGCAATTTCTGACAAATCCCATTAATTTTTTTCCTATTACATGCTGAGGTTCCAACTCGTAGCTCAAGCTGGAGGTGCTGAAATAGCAGAAGTGGTCAGTATTGTAACACTCATGAGATTCCCAGTAACATTTTGGCAGCCTGGAAGGCTAAGCTCTGGATATTTTGGAGAGGTATCTAAATTAATCTTTTCATACCTGTGTCATTCATCAGTGGGGATGGATGAACTGTGAAGCTTTCTCCTTCAAGAAGGCATTGCCCAGAGCATTTTCCATTTTGCAGCATTCCTTTGTTATTGCTGGGCACCTGGCCCCTCCAACCACTTCAGAGATGCTCCTTCACCTGGAAGAACTTGCATTTTAACAGCATTCTTTAGCACAGGTCCTCTTATTTTCACAAACCCTTCCATAAGGGAGGGAAGTGGGGTCAGTTATATAAATGATTTGTCAAAACCAATGGCAAAATCCAAATGAAAACACAGAGCTCTTGATGTCTCCTTGAGGTGCCAAAACCATCAGAGCATCATTCTCTTCCCTTTGCAAGGAAAAACAACCTGCTGGTTTATATTTCCTCAGGGAGATTTCCAAAGTGATTTAAAAAAAAAAACAAACAAATAAGGAGGAGTTTGGTATTGAGGCATCCAGCAGCCACACTTTCCCAGCTAATCCTGAAAACCTGACCTTGCAGGCACAGAGCAATTCCTGGTCCTCACAGTGAAGATTCTAGAGCTCTCTCAGAGATCCAGTTGACATCAGCAAGCTACAGACTGTGCTGGGTTTCAATCACAACCAGAGTAGCCAAGTCCTGAAATCCAACCCATTCTCTCCTGTAAAGCACACCCCTGTTCTGTACAATAAATGTGCTTGCTGCTTAATTGAAGTGTGACACACAAAGCAAAAAATGATAATTGAATTTTATAGCTTTTGAAAGTTGCCAGGTTCTTGGGAGATAAATTTGCAGGGGGGATAACTTATCTTTTTCATCTATATTTCTTTTGGGGGTTAGAAGCATTGAAGGAGCACTGGTTTGGAGGGACTACACGTTTATTAATTGGGCTTTGGTTTCTTGCAGCCTATTTTGTTTTTCAGAAAGCACTCCTAGCTTGGCTCTTAGCTACAGTTTGTGTAAAAATCTCTTCAGAAACAAAACCAAACAACCAACCAAACCAAGCAAAAACCACCTGCTCACCAAACCTCTGAACCTGAGCTTTATCTCAGATTTCATCTCAGTTCAAAATGAGCTCTGACTCCTGACCTGTTGCAGAGGAATACCCATCACCTGCCAGACTTCTCTTTTGAAATCACTGAGGTCTCTTTGTAACTTGAACTGCACCTAATATTACAGTAGTCCCTTCTGGGAAAGACTGCTCCAAAGTTGTGTTTTGCTGTACGTGAGCAATTAAAGCAGGAAAAGTGCTGATTAGAGGGACTGGGATAGGACTGACTGCTGGAGCCATTCTGCATTGATTTTGTTGCTTAGGAGGGG
Source organism: Phaethornis superciliosus (assembly GCA_023637945.1). Classification (NCBI taxonomy): domain Eukaryota; kingdom Metazoa; phylum Chordata; class Aves; order Apodiformes; family Trochilidae; genus Phaethornis; species Phaethornis superciliosus. The sequence goes on along the minus strand of JAJQWJ010000021.1, from coordinate 9,817,594 downwards.
CTCCTTGTACACATAGAGAATTGATCATCATATACAAATGAAGACATTTGTAAGGTAATTGTTTCTTCCCCAAGTCCAGGCAATATATTTAAAACTTAATAGCACTAAACTTGTGATCCTCAGTAAACACATTATGCTGTTGCAGAGACAGAAATTGTGCTTTGGAGATGTCTGCACTCTCCAGAATATTAAATATACTGATTTGACAAAACCTTTGCCACCAATGTCTGGAACATCACATCTGGCAAGTGATTTAATTTTGAAATATATAGATATGTCTGACCTCTATAACCATATCAGTAATTGCAGCTCTTTAGAAATAGCCCCTGTTTATATCTTGTAGATTGGTTAAGTTTCGGTCTATCACCAAGAAAAAAACCCGCATATGGCACTGATAATCAAGTTCATCACTTCTTAACTTTTCAGTACCTGTTTCTATGTGCAGGAAGAGACAGGAAGCCAAGTAAAACCCACGTCCTGACTTATTGGCAGGTTTATTAGAGTAGCTGTTAGCATTCTTAGTGATGGACCTGATAGATTTTCTGATTAGTGGAGCTGCCAGACCTGCAGCAACTTGAGGCCTATTTTGTTTCTTGTTACGCTTTTAGCCTGAGTGCTCATCAGAGTCCGCAGTCAAGGTCAATTTAATTAAATAAAGCCAGTAGGCAATTTGGCATAGGACTGGTAATTTAGAAGGTAGGAAGAAAAAAAGGAAAAATTAAAAAGAAAAGGAGATAAGAGGACAACAAAATATTTCCAGCTGTTCTGTGAAGGTAAATCCTGGATGATTTTGCACAACACACAAACCAACACCTCAAATCCTGTTTGCCAATGAAGCACCACTGCTAATACAGGAAAACTGCATTAATGACCCATAAAATCCCTGAGACAGGCCCAACTGCTTCTCAGCTTTGCCTTTCTTAAGCTTCCCTGGTGATAAAGCAACCAGCTGGCAGCTGCCTGCCTGGTGAAGCATAGCAAAGCACAGGCTGTGGTTTTAAACTACATTATCCTTATCCCCATTACAAAGAAATATAGCTCCTTATAATCTCCATTACACTCCTGCATAATTGTGACCAATCTGCTATAGTCTCTGGAGAGAGTTCTTGAATCTTAGACTCCTCCTAACAAGTATTTTAAAAGCATGGCATTAAAATGTGTTCTTTGTATTTTATGCAGAAATCACACTAATGTGCTTAAACAAGAAATTTGCTTGTTTTCAACACAGAACATTTGTTTATCCATTTCTTTTTTGCTACTTATTTGTTGCTTCTACAAATCATGTCTTCCACAGGAGACAGAGGAACAAGCAAAGGAAGAAGAACATAAGGTCTGAGTGGGGAATTGCTGCTTCTGATTCCAAGCAGTAAACAAACCTTCTGTAGAAATACGACCCATGTAGAAATTCAACCCCTATCTTTTTTCCAAGTTGTTAATCAGCAAAACTCTGCAGAGTTTCATTAAAAGATTTGATTTTAAAAATGCCATGCTGTTGGATGCAAGTTTCAGAGCACTAACGTGGGGTCCTTGTATGCCACTCCTATTTTTGAAGTCATGAATAATGTTGACTATCTAGCTGATAACCTGCCTCCACTGAGCAATATTCTGCTCTACCATCCAAGTACAGAATGTACAATACTAATTAGGTGCTTTGCCCGGCTACTTAAAATGTTTTGCACATGCCAGCAAATGTAAATACACAATTAGGATGTATTTAGCTAAAAGGCAAAGCAAGACAAAGTACAACTATTATTAGCCAGAATAAAAATCTTCACAATCTGGGTCCATATTGAGGTCTAATTAAGTTTGAAAAATGTGCAAATCACCTCAGCTGATTGTTGAAGGGTTAGAACACAGTCCTAGCTTAGAAAGTACAACACTCAGGATTTTGATGGCGTGGGTGACTGTGGTTTTATGACTATTGTTGCTATTAGCTGTTGTCTGCACACATGCTATAAAAAACTCCAAAGCCAAGTGTGAAAGTAATTAGCATTAGGAAGTTGTGTTAACAGGAATTAGAACAGTAGTCACAGGAGATCTTCATTACAGATGAACAGTGTGAAAAGTCACTTGTATCAGATGTTTTGAGTTGTTGTGTGACTTTCCACGTAAATGTAGGAAGTAAATAAAATTCAGCTCAGTTTAGTGACAAAAACAAGTTTGAGGGGGGAAAAAAGGGAAAGTGCTTTCTCGTTGAGCCTTTGCCAGTTCCATATCTAGAAATATTGCACTTTTCAGTGCTAGAGGTTGTCCGGGATTATAAAATACTTAAAGAGTTAGTGCCAGAGAAGATAAAAAGAAACTCTCTTCCAGGGAATTTGATGCATTCTTCACCCCAGTAAATGTTTTACTTTCAGGTTAGAGGCAACTCCCCCCAGCCTAACCCAGGAGGTCTGCTCTCCCTGCCATGCAGTTTTGCTTTGCAACAGCCTGGAAACTTCTTTTCTTACCAACTTACATAGGGAACTAATTAACCCAGAGTTACTTAATTTCCATTGCAGAGTTTCAGCTTCTGTCAAAAGGCTGACAGCAACCTCATGTTACAGCATTCATCACTCCAGCTCCCAATAAGTCCCGATGCTCTCAGGACAGGAATGTGCATCCCCAAAATTTATCCACCTGAATTCCTCCAGCAAGGATGGGCTGTGTACAGCTGGGAGAGTTTGGCAGTGTGGAAGTGATACCCAAGGGTTTGGTGCCAGAGCTTGCTGGGCTCCAGCTGATGCTCCACGTGGGAGCTTTGTGGAGCTCAATGCCCGTTCAGGATCTGCTGTCCCTAGGAGAGCATCTTCTGCTGAGCATCCTCCAGGAGCACACAGGTATGGGGATATAAGTAATCTTGAAAGCAAATTCATACTTAAATCAGAATATTATTAAACCAGAGGTTTTTATGTAGCTGAAATTTAGCTTTATTAGTATTTCACTGCTCTTCCTCCTTCTTCACTCCTCCTGAAGTGAAATTCCTTCCTCTTTTGTGCAGAGAAAAGTGGTTTCTCTCCCAAATGCAAAGAGGTTTCAGCACTTCAAGCCAGAGACAAGCAAGAGAGAGGTAATGAGAGTTAGGACAGCAGACCCCAGACAGGCAGGGTCTGTGCTTGTTAAATGTGTCTGCAAGTTCTACAAAGCTAATTAAAGCTAAGCATATTCTTCTCATCTTATGGGTACTCTGTGTCTATGGGATATAAGATACCAAAAAAGATTTCGGTTTCCCTGTGTGTCAAAGCAATAAGCCCCAAATGAAGTTTCATCCTTCTCAAGGTGTTGCTAGGTGCTAATTAGCCTCAAGGCCTCATAAAAAGGGGAGAAAGTGTGGCAAAAGATTTCTATGGAGACTGGTTTCTTGGGCACTCTACAGAAAAAAGCCCCAGAGGAGTCTGCCATTAGAGGTTGCTGTGACATTTTTTCCTGTGTCCCTGTTGTTCAGGGATGGACTCTGCACTTATTAATATAAGAGTATAAATTACTGCTTCAGTGGGTATTTTAGCAAACTGATTTTCCTTACTCTATAGCCAGGGCTGCCTATAATATCTCCAAAGCACGGGGTAAAGCAGAGCAATATTTATATTTCCCAGGTCTTTGTTAGTTTGGTTCAACTACAGAAAGTTTATTAACAGGAATCATTATATCATTTATATCATTATAAAGCAACCCCAGCCTCAGGTGCATGCATGGAGCTGACTCAAGCCCCAGGTCCTACTGTCCCAACCTCGATTAAATTCCCAGGAATGAGTGGAGGAATGGGAAGTGTCCTCAGTTCCCTGACAGCCTCAGCTCTATGTGCACAAACAAACACCCAGACATTTTCTAATAAAGAGATAAAGGGCTTTGGGAAACTGGATGCAAATTTGGCCTACCCAGATACCCACTTTTTTTTTTTTTTTTTCTTTTTCTGTTCCATTTGCTGTGAAGGAAGGAAGTGGTGAGAAAGTGGAGTTATGTGCCCAGCCACAGGGTCCCAGCCCTTTACAATATTCCCATACTCCCAAGAACAGACATATTCTTGGCAGGCTGATGCAAGCTCTCCTGAAAGTGCTTATGGCTGCTGTCAAACCCTTCAGAATATGTCAGAGTGCAATTGTTTGTGGATATCCTAGACAATTTTTATTCAATTTCTGACTGTTAAACTATCCCATGCACTCTTGTAACACTGTAATCACACTCAACTCCTGTATTGTTTGAGGTGACTGAATCCAAAGCTTTTGGGCTTTTTTTGGGTCATGTGTGCCAGACCTCAAAGTGACCTTAACTAACAATTCCATGTTTCCCTTCCTCTTTCATGTACTTACTTTCCAGGATCAATCTCTTTCCAAAAACAATATTAATTTTGGCCCTAAACCCTACTCCATTTCATGCTGGTAGATGTCTGGAGCAGTAAGGATAAGAACAGAGCTCTGTCTTTAAAACATTTTTCTTTCAACCACAGTGAGGTCTTTTCTTTACATCCATTGTATTGCTAAGGGGGAAGATGGAGTGTTTTGCAGCAAGGGAACTCTGTGCCCAGTGCTAGTGACTCAGGCAGCATCCACCAGGACTGTGTGCTGGACCTGTTCCCACCCCATTTGGATATTCTTTGAACATGGAGATGAATTCATAACCTAGAGGTTCTAATGCACAAGCACTTTGTTCCACCTTATAACATCACTCCAATGCACTCCTCATTAAAAAAAATAACCACAAAGCACATAAAGTGCAGGATAATGCACAAATATTGGAGTAAAAGGGACAGAAATGGCAGGAAAGGCTGATCCTGGAATACTGTGCTCTGTTTTGGTGGCTGCAGCAAGAGGCAGTAGCTGGAAGCTGCTGGTTATAAAATTATAACAAGAAATTAGATTAACACGTTTAACAGCAGAGTGACATAATCCTTGGAAAGAAATTACTGCAGGAGTTAGTGGACCATTTCATCACTTCACAGCAAGTCTGGAGGCCTTTCTAGAAGTTATACCAGGTTGTGACCTGGGGGAAGGAGGCCTGGCAGAGGCTGGGTGTCACCTCTGCTCTCACCTTAAACTGTCATGAATGAGTGAAAAATAAACTTGTCCCTTTTGAATGCACAAACTTCAAGCCATGACAGACTTTTATAGACTGTGGAAACTGGTGATAAGCCCCATCACCACATCCTGCCAAACTTCCAGAGCTCTGGACAGGGTCCCTGCTCCCCAGGAGTCACCATCACACCCTCAGCAGGTGAGGATGGAGAAAGCTGCCATCATTTGTCAACATCACCTTTTTTTTGTTGTTGTTGTTGATTTACTAACAGGAACTGCTCCAGGTGCTGTGATTCCAGCAGATAAATGTGGGATAGGATGTGCAGCTTAGCAAGAGCAAAGGGATGCTGTTCCATTTGCAAATTGCAGGGCAGGGCAGGAAGGGTGAAATGGAGAAGTGTTAATGCTCCATTAGCTTATCTGATGGGTGGAATTAGAACGGTTGGTTTGGGTTTTTTTTTTTCATATTTCCTATTGACAAACACTGCTGGACAAGAGTTAATTGCCTTCCCTTCTTCTCCACCTAAGTGCTGGGCAGTGCAGATAGCTCTGGTCCAGGCACTGATGTTTTGTAGGAATTGCTGTGGGCACCTGCCCCAGCACTTCCCAGGCTTCTTGAGCACTCAGCATCCCAGCTTGCCTGGAGTTTGGGAAGAAATGACATTGGTTTCCCATTTGCAGGCTGGGAGTGAGGATAATTATCCCCATTACCTCCCCAGGCTTGACCTATTTTCAGTGCCTGTGGTTTTCTGCTTTCTGGGAGCAATGACACTGGCAGACAGCAAAGAAATGGCCAAGCTCAGCCAAGTGCTAAATGTTTAGAAAAGAGATTTTTTGTTTAGGAAAAAAAAAATACTTTTAAGAGAAAACAGATTTTATGGGCAGTAAATCACTCTGTATCTCTCTACCTAGAGCTTATTTACCCCCTGATGCTAGATAGATGCATCTGAGGTATTTTTAGATGTTCTAGAGACTGTCATCTTCTGGCCAGCCCTGGCCTGCTGCCTGCCCTTCCCATCCAAGGGGGGACAGGTCCTGTGATGTCTGACACCCAACTGTGGCTCAGCAGCTGTTGCACTTTGGCTGGGCCCTTGAAATTGGGCCATACCCTTGTAATTGAGTTGTCAGCATTAACTGAGAGATCATTTATTGTGTTGTCCTGATCATTGCCTTCCCATTCAGACAGGAAAGTCTTATACAATAACTTCACCTCGTGGAAAAGGTCATGTGCAGAGTTCACAAACACTGTCTCTCTGTTCCTTTGTTTATTGCTTAGTATCCCTATGCCCATCCCATAAGCCACAAAACAGGGGAAGATGTTTAAAAATACTCTCCCTTTTGGCACATCCCCCATAATTTGGCAGTATTTGGGTTGAGGCTTTTGGTTTACATTTATGCGAGTCTCAGAAAAATCAGGACAAAGCTCAGCTGGAGTTTCCCAGTTTTGCTGAGTTTCTCAGCTCACCCCTGTGTGGAATTGCCACAGGTTTTATAGGTCTCCATCCAGCCCATAAATCTCTTGAGGTCGGCTTGAAACTCAGCCCAGGTATGCCATGCACCCCAGGACTGAGCCAGGAGCTGCACAGAACCTTGCACAGCCCTGCTCTGCCAGCAGCTTTCTGCTCATCCCATCCCTGGTGCCTTCAATGTCCACAGCCACCAAACTTGTCCTCTTTCCACCAGCATCTTCCCATCAGCCACGTCCCCTGGTAGCAAGAGGCAGAGATGTTGTCTGCTCTTTCCTCTCTGCTTATTTATTGATTGATTTTTTTTCTTTTTTTTTTCTTTTGAGTGTCATCTGTGGAAAACCAACCAGGATGATCCCTCAGCGTGTCCCTTGTCTCTGCTGCCTGCTGGAAAGTCACAGCAAAGAATGAAAAATGAGAGAGAGAAGAATTTAGCAAACACTGAACTGAACTGCTCAAAAGGCAACGGGGCAAACCAAGTCCAGCCCTGCTGTGGTTTTGCTGCTCTTGATAGAGCTGCTCCAGGAATACTCAGATGTTCCACTGCTTTGTCAGCAGGGAATTGGTAAGAATCTTTTAGCACTTTTATTTAACGAGGGATCTTTTTTGCGTTGGTTTGGATTTTTTTCCCCCCTACAGAAGTCCTGTGGCTATGACGAGGTGTTCCTCAAAGAGCACTAATGCTCTCATCCTAGCTGACCCTACAAAGAAACCTTTAGCCCAAGCCTGAACACCAAGCAGCTCACTGAGCACAGCACCATCACGAGTGGATGCTCTGTTGGGTCTTGCAGCAGTTTAGCTCCAGGGTTTCCATGGCAATTAATACACACTATCCTACCTGTTATATCATGCCTGAGCTGCTGTTTTTTCCGTGTGCCAGCTTTACAAATCCTTCTGAAAGCCTTGGATCTAGAGGGTTGTAATTACCCAGTGGCTGTGGAGCAGATCCAAAACAGATTTTGGGTTTGTGGAGCTGTAATGAGGCTGCAGAGGGGATGAGTAACTCCCTGCTGCCAGTCACAAGGTGTAAGGGAACACTTGCAGCCACTGCCTTCCTACATCTGCAAAGCCTTTGGAAAGGATTGGAAGGGTTGAATGCTGTTCAGCTGCTGTAAACCTTGATGCAGTTTTTTAAACCAAATTTACCTGTAGTAGGTCCCTCAACATGCCACTTTCCCACCACTTGAGACCTCCAGACCTTTAGTAACAGGGTCAGAAGTTGTCCCCAGAGCCCAGCTGCATGGAGGGTCCTGGGACACACAGGAGGTGCTGTGCTCCATGACCCTGACTGTGACCCATGGGCTGGGCCACGGATTAGGGACCTAGAAACCATCTGTGTCCAGCATGAGGCTTCATGGGAGGGACAACCTAAGGGGAAGGTTGTCATTAGCTGATCTGAGAGGTCTTTTCCAAGCCAAACCAGTCTGTGATTCTATGGCAGAGGAGTGAGGAGAGTCAGCAGCCCAGCTCCTGCCCCAGACAGGTCACAGGGAGGTCTTTGCTCAGCTCTTTCCTTGTGCTCTGCTCAAAACAGATTTTAAGTCTTGCTGTGCCCCCAGCACCTCCCAAAAGGCTCCCACCTTGAGAAGTGATGCAAGATCCCAGATCTCCAGGCATCCTGTGGGAGCACATGTGCACAGCATCCTCGGCAAAGGATAACTCTCTGCTAATTCTCCTTATTTTAAATTCAGCCATCATCCCAATTTTCCAAATTTGGAGGGGCCACAAAAGAGAGAAAGGGGAAGATCTAGGCTTTAAGATAACCTGGAGATGAGTGAAAAAGAGGAAAGGGAACCTTGAGGGTTCAAGGGTTGGATATGTATCACTCAGCACCAGGATGTAACCACATGGTCCTGTTCAATGCTTTACATTAATTTTCACCTCATCTCCTTAAAACTTTGGTTTTAAGGCTGGTTTCAGCCACCACCCATCAGAAATACTACTGAATGAGCTCTGTTGTGTTGAGGGCAGGGTATTCTCTGTAGTAGAAATTTTTTTTCCTCTGAAATTAAGTCCTTTAGGAACTGTTTTGGAGAGCAAGTCAGATTACATGCAGAGGAAGACACATGATGTATTCATTGTGCTATCAGTCGGATCTGCAGGTCCTGCCATTATGCCAATTAGTTTTATGTCTGCCAGTGTTTATCCATATTTATTCTGCAGGGACTTGGAGGTTACACTGTGCATGCTTGGGGCAATATAATTTCGTGTCCTTCTGAAACCTGGGAAGGTACAGTGAGATCCCTGGAGCACAGAGAGCTCTGGTAAGCATTTGTGAGTACAATGATAATTCATTTGCTTTGCCCAGCTCTTTCAGTTTGCATTCCAAGCACAGTTTTAGGCGGGACTCTGGAATTTCTCATAACTTTGGTACAATCACTTTTAACACTTTCTGAGGCAGTTTTACAAATGTTTACAGCTGAGGGGTGTGGCAAGAAGGGAAGGTGGAACTTACTCATCATTGAAACGAAGTTTGTTTAATATCACTAATTCCTCAGAGGATAATTGTGCTGGTTAAAACTTCACCCCTGAGATGAGCCCACCCCATGCTGGAGGCAATGAGCACTGACAGCTGTTAAAAAAAAAAATTGTAGTCACAGTCAAGATCCTTCAAAGAAACCTCAGACTGGCAGGTGGAGTCCCATGCACCTGGGCAACCAACCTGCTCATCCACTGCAGCTGCTGGGAGCTTTGTAGGATCAAGGCAAGGTTAAGGAGATGGGAAGCAGCATCAGGCAGTGATTAAATTGTACACTGGGTCTATGGTTTCCACTGTCACCTCCTGCAAACTGTCTGCATTCTCACTCTCTTGCTCTGTCTTAATGTGGTGGATTAGGGGACAACCCAAAACTGCAAGGTTCCACAGGGTTTTGCATGGCACTTTGTGGAAGGTTGTGTTGAGATTTTTCTAATATATATACATATAGACACACACATATATTTTAAACAGCTATTCCTCACCCTCTGCTGCTCAGCTGGAGTGGTGAACTGGAACAAACTCCACAGAAACCCCATTTCCATCCTTTTATTTTTAAGGACAAGTCTTGCAGCTTCCAGAAGGACTTTAAGGTCAAGCAAAGTTGTTTTCTCCTTGAGAGATTGATAAAGTGAAACTTATATCTTGCAGCTGCCTAAGTCAGTCTCTTGAAAGCATGCTCACCTCTCTCCTCCAGCAGCAGAAGAGAACTTGAACTGCACTTGAACTGAGCTCAAGGGCCATGAGACCATACTGGGCTTCTGTTAGAAAGGCAATCAATGCCTTAGCATTGCAAAGAAAAGGAATTGAATCACAATAGAGGTTGTTGGAGAGAGGGCTTTTGAAAACATTTTCTGTTTCTAATTTTGGTAAGGAAATAGGCAATTACTGTCTTAAAAAATTAAATGTCATGAAATTTCAAACTCCATTTGTTTCTGATAAATATCTTGCAACTTGTGACAGAAGTTGCTGGAAATCTCCCCTAATAGCAGTGCCATGTTGGCTAAGAAATGTTTGATCTGTGCTTTAGCCTTTACTTCATGTGGGCTGGACTGGCTGATAGTCAGATAAAAAAAATAATCTGGTTAGTTTGGTTTTCAAAAGTAAATAGGAACCAGGCAGCCTTTGCTTGACAGCAGTATATCCAGTTCATCAGAAGTTAAAACTTGGAATTAGCCAGCACTAAAACTCCATTTACCAACTTACTTGACCTTCAGAAGGAGTCTGAAACCTTGGTCTCTGTGTCTTCAAGCTTTGGCTGAGGTCCAGCTCTCTCATCAACCCAGGAAGGTGATATGGTGTGTCCTCTGCTGGATGAGCAGCATCTGAATCCCCTCCAGGTTTCACTGGGTGTAATTTCTGATGTAAAACATCATACATACAGTATGCATGGTTTAAATGGAGATACTTGGACATTGGCCTGTCAATAGATTTTTTTTCTTAGAAGGTTTATTTGGCTCTAATCTGGATTTACATGAATTTTCTGCTGTATGTGTTCTGCACTCAGAGTATTTGGTTGAGTTAAGGGAATGCTCTGACACCCATCAAACAGAACAGCCTCATACCTGGCAGCCCAGATTTTTAGTTAAAGAGCTTTACAATGCCACTGGTCCATTTCAGAAGGACTTGTAGGTCTCAGTCCCAGTCATTGGAATGAACTCACTGCCTTCAAAGCCAAGCAGAAATTCCTCCAGTTCTACCCAGCCCCAAGACTTGTGAACAATTTCTCCTTTAGAATTTGGAAACCTCATAAAATTAATACTACAGTGATTTCCCTGAAAGTTTGGAAATAATCTTTTCCACTGTAGTGTTAAATTGTGGAGAGTGATATGAGATGCTTTATTCTCAGAAATCTGTGAGGCTAGAAAAACAGGGGAGAAAAGGTGAATGGCTCCTCCCTGACATGTTACTATGAACTGGGGTTTCTTTGGTCTTTAGTTCTCATTGGGAAATCTATCTCATTGTGTTCTTTTCACATTGCCAGGCTTGTCACAGAGAGAGCAGAAGTCACCATGGGTGGTGAGGTAAGATGCCCAGCTGAACACAGCCCAGTTTGTGACAGAGCCCAGCTCCTCTGTCACCCCCACTACAGCTTGCCTGAGGCAGAGGGAATTAATTACAAAGCTGGAGAAGAAAAGTCAATAACAGGATTGAAATATTCCCATAGGGTTCTCTTGAATGAGATCTCCCAGATAATGTCTGCTTCTTGTAGAATATGATGCCAGGTGAGATAATATTGCTCATTGAGGGGACCTGTGCCCAGCCTTCAGCCATCTCTTGTGACGCTCCATGAGGTCATACATGAACAAGCTCCAGAGAAAAGGCAAAGTGTCAGTAAGGATGACTTTCTTCAGTAGATTCACCTGTGATAAGCACATTCCAGTGAGTCAGCGCAGGATGAGTTGGTGCAGGAGTTTTCATAGCGATATAAATATAATGTAGTATAGAAAGATCTAGCAAATGGCTATTTTTTTTCCCAAAAGTTCTATTTAAAATTTGAGATAAGCATTAAGAAGTGCGAGGCAGAAATGAAATACTCGGTATCTGTGGATATTTACTGTCATCCCAGCATGCCCTGCTCATGAGGTAATACTTTGTTGTATGGTGGGGAGGAAAAAAAACACACCCCAAATTACTTCCAGTTGGTTCTGAGGTAGATCCTGAGTGACCAAAACCCCCATCCTTTGAAACTGCTCCAGATCATATTAGTTGTGCAGGCTGTGTTCTGATTCAGTGTGGAATTTGTTTTTCCCATCATGTGAGAGAGAAAAAAAAATCATCCAGTCCAAAAAGGGAGATGTCAGCTTGCACACAAATTCGCTCATCAGAGAGCAGCCGTGCCGCAAACAGGCGAAGCGGAGGAGCGGGCTTAGCAACATGATCACTTTCTCTGTTGCTTTGTGGACAAAATTGTCTTTGAAGGATTAATAAGAAACTGAAAGCTCACTGGAATTATCTCCCTTGTTTGTGTTGGATTCCGGAGCATTTCTAAATGCAATTACTAGAAGTAGAGAAACAGAGAGGACAAAAAAAAAAAAAACCAAGAATCTGGCGGTTAGCGCTCAGGGCGGTGGCTCAGGAGACCTGGGCTGATTTCTGACCTCTGTTGTGGGCTGGGGTCACACAGGACAGAGCCTTGAATTCATCTGTAGGACCTCAAGGATCATCTGGTCCAACTTTTCTAGGTAATAATATAGTTTAAATCCTTTCCTCCCATAGGGATGAGGCCATCCTTTGCCTGCCTGGAGCCGGCGGCACAGGCAGCAGCCCCTGCACTAAGGTGCCGTGCAGAGCCAGCCCTTCCTGACCAGCTGATCCTAACAATTTGGAGCATGAGAATGCTGTCTCCTTCTTTAAGGGTCCCCAGGACTTAGATATAAGCCTCTCTTACCAGGAACATATTGCTTCAGATGGGGAAAATCCCAAATTCCTGCGAGCAGCTGCGCATCCTTTTAAGCCAGCGGCCAGGGATGGATTTGTGCTCCCTAAGAATGAACGTCTCTATAAAGATGCATGTTTGCTGGGCAGAGACCAATCTTTCCCTGGGACTGTAGTGATTAAGGTTTAATTTTATTCTGGATTATAGGCAGCTCCATTAGCACACCAGATTTCATCCAAGTTTGCGCACGTAGCGCCTGGAAATGAACATTACCCTCCGACTGCTTAAGCAGCTTTGGCTAAGAAATGATGGTTTGAGGCAGATTAGGAACATAAGAAAGCTCTCTGGGCTACGAGGAAGTTAAAGGAAAGTGCTGTCATGAGTTCAGGAAGAAATGTCTGCCACTTATGAGGGTCTGGGCCTTCCAAATCTCTTGGGAGAGCTGGAGGAAGCTGATGGGAAAAGGATGGATTAGTGAAGGTGATGAACTTAGAGATGGTGAGCATGAAGACAGCCTATATACCTGTGTGTGTGTACATATATATATCCTTATATAAATATCTAAATCATCACCAGGCTTCAGTCTGCTTAGAGAAACAAATCAGTGGTTATGGTCCTAGAGGTTTTATTATGTGGCAGCAAGCAGGGGCACCATGTGAAATGGAATTATAGGTGTCATCTTAAACACCCAGGGGGTAAAGTCCTTTTTATCCAGTCCCAGAGATGACTAAGGGAGGGGGCAGAGGGGAAGGAAGCAGAGCTGGGATGGAAATGTTTGCCTGGTTATCTGGGACCCTGTTCATACAGATCAGATCTCACCTGGGGTCCTCTCCGCAGGTATGTGCCTATTGTGCCAGATAAAGGGAATCAAATATAACATTATTATTCTTTAAAACATCTATTTGTCCTGCCCTGAGAGCAGTGTGGAGAACTGCTGAATATTTCACCCTTGCTGTAGTGACAGCTTTGATTTGTGGATGGATATAAAAGTTACCATTTTTAACCCAGAGAAGATTACGATCATCCCTAATTAAATTGGTTTTGTTTGTTTATTGTTTCCCAATATCTGCTGCCCTGCTCATAATTTTCTCACATTATTCTGTGATTGTTTTCTCACCCTCAGTCTCTTTGCTGGTTTGATGTCATGATTTTAACTTGTTTTTTAATTTTTGTCTGCTTGTTTGTTATTCCAAGTGAAGGTTGTCACTGTGATGGGGAGTAGTGAGAGGAGAAAGCCAGTCAGTGGAAACTCCTTTAACTGAATGACATGGAAAAAACCCTCTGGCTCCCTGTCCACCAGAGCAAGTCGAATACAGTCAGAGCTACAACTCTGTCAATGGAGCCTAAATCCAGTTTTAATATTGATCTCTAGCTTCATAAATATCATATTGACACTGGTGACATCAGCCCTGACATCAGCGTGACGAAACACAACCTGCACGTATAAAAATGACTTCGTGCTGCTAGACTGGCTCACATCTGCCAGCTGGGACAGAACAGAAGGAATCTTTTGCAAGTTTAATTAATAAGGTAATAAGGTTTTGTGAGAGCTCTGTGGGCTGAGCCATCCAACCAACTTACTGGGCTGCTCAGGCTGTGATGCTGAGCTGAGAGGAGCAAAGCTGGGCTGCCCTGGTGGCTGGAGATATCTGAAAAGGGTGTTTCAGGTGTTTAAAACCTCCTGTGCCTGCAGGAGGAGGTTTGCTGGGCACAGCCTCCATCACCCCATGGCTCAGCCTGTGGCCCAAAGCTCAGCCTCAGCTTTGAAGATTTTCAGAGCATCAGCTTCAGCTTGGGAGACTTTTGGAGATTCAGCCTCAGCTTCAAGGGGATATTCATCTTTCTGTGAGCTGTTGTAGCCCCACACTAAGCACAGGCAAATGGAAAGGGCCCCAAAAAGCACCATTTGTCCCCAGTATTACAGACACATGGCTTGGATGTGCCCGTGGCACTGAGCACATCCTCCTGCAGGGACAGGGACCTGGGGGCTGCTGCCACCACTGCCTCTGGAGGGCTGAGCCTGGGGAGACCCTTTCTGAACTTCATTAAACTCTACCAGCAGCACCATTCAATCATACAAAGACTTTTTTTTTTTTTTTTTTTTTTCAAAAGAGAGTGTGCAAAGTCACCCTGGTGGTATTTAGGGAACCAATTATAATCTGACAAGAGAAATTCACCAGGTAACTAATTTTTTTTTTTTTTTTTTTTAATAAAATGAAAGGGGGAGGAAGGGAACAATTCAGATTTTTCTTCCTTGAAAATTTTCAAAATTACTTTTCACATACCTCAATTATCTCCACCTTTATTTGAAATATGAAAACCTGTGCCTGCAGAATGAGTCAGTAAAAGCCAATAAAATGAGAACAGTTTGAGACAGATCTTTGGATTGCAGAAACAAAGCCTGGCTCAGGTGACTTCACTGGGGCACCCGTGATTTATACCAGCTGAGGGTCTGGTCTGTAAATCAGGAATAACTCCGTGTTGTGATTTATGCTCTCCAGTTATTGACTGCTCAGGAATAAACCTTCTCTTATAAACAATCCAGGAGGCAATTGTGTCTTAATGAGCCCATGGTTCAAAGCCCTGCCCTGTTACATTGACCCCTCTATAGATGAGAAAATCTCCTTGATTTAATTACCTCATAGAACCCCAGACGAGACAGCTCCAAAACTCATTTATGCTCATTTAAAAAAAAAAAAAATTAATGTGTCTATGGTGTTTTACAATTCAGCCAAGGGACTCTTCAAGCAACTGATGAGAATTGTATAGAGAGGTTTGCAGTTTGTATGCAATTACATTTTCCTTAGGAAAATAAAATTTTGAAAAAGGCCATTTTGAGACTATAAAGGTCTTGTCTCCTTTCCCAAGCACAAAGAATGATAATTTCTGACTTGTAAGTCTAAAGGACCAAAATCTTCAAGGACAGAATTAAGGGAATATAAATTCAACACACTGCACCCATCAGAAACATTTCCAGTCTGAAGTTCACAGTTCAGCCTTGTGCAGAGTTTTTGGCAGATATTAAAGGATTTTTCCACCAGGATTGTCTCATCTTCAAGGAGATTTTTTTTTTCTTTTCCCTTTGAATCAGTGGAATAAAGCAGTGGAAAAAAAAATTGATGTTCCCTTCCACTCACAAAGGATTTTTCTGATCAGGATGCCTCAAGCCTCTAATTGGCTAAGGCTCCAGACATCCCCAGAAATTAAAGATCCAGCAAGGAAGTTGTCTTTGTGCTATCAAAAATCTTGATATTATTCAATAAACACCAATCTATCTGTTGATTAAAAATCTCCTCCTGAAGCTTTCCCTTCAGCTCTGCGGATTCAAAGATTTGTGGGTTAGAGCTGCCAAAAGTCCCTTAAAAGCTGAAATCCCATTGCACTTCCATCATTTCCCCTTGGTTTCCAGGGCAATTCCCATTCACCTTCCCTCAGAACTCCTCTCTGCCCATCACCTCCCTGGCTTTAGGATCTGCTTTGTCCCTTCACTAAATTTTTCTCTCCCTGTACCTACCCTTGGGCATCTCCCACCTCTTTCCTTTCTCTCACCACACATGCTTGGATTTTCAGTCTTTAATGTCATAGTTACACCCTGGCAAAGCTCTGGCTGGGTCTCAGGGGGTTGAAAAGCCGGAGCCTGCTCCAGAGATGGGTCAGATCCTTTTGCCCTGGCCATGAGCACTTTACCTGTGCTCAGCAAAGCACCCTGATGCCAGGGGGGCATCTTTATATACTGGCATTCATTAACTCATGCCATTAATTAGCACTAATGTTCCAACCCTAGCAGAATTTTGCACAGAAAGCATCCCATTAATTGGCATTTTTATACCTCCTGAATATCCTTTTGTATTTATTTTCAAGGCCCTCCAGCACAGAAACTTGGACTCCCTCAGGAGTGAATCTCTTAGGCAAAGTTTTTAGACACATATATATATATATAAAGGAGAGAAACTTATATAAAGGAGAGAAACTTTATATATATATATAAAAGGAGAGAAACTTTAACCCATGCTGTAAACCACATTTTAATATTCAATAAGCTCTTGTCTTCTTTCCACAGAAATAAAATATTGTTGCTCTCTGAGCTGAAAACAGTTGTTGAGTTCTTTTGTAATGGTTTGAAGATATTTTTTTGTGATTTGGTTAAGTTCCTAAAAACAATGTTGTAGAACTGTAAGATCTGACAATACCAAAAATTACACTGCTGTAGTTCAGCCTAAGTACCCTACCTTCCTTTGGGTGTCAGGACTCCCTCGTTCTCCTTGGTGTCTGGGACATATTCTGGTTGGATATTTCAGTCTACAATTTTATTGACCTCTGGAAAATAGTCTTGTCTTTTTAGGCCTGGAAAAGGACATAGGGTACTTGTTTCTCCCTATTAAAATGATAATAAGTGTCTCTACTAATAGGAGACAGGGGAAAAAGAGAATAATTTGACAATTGTAATGATCCTCCTCTGCCATAAAACAAATATGTTCCTAGTGAAATACAATCATCAAACTGCAGAGCTGCTCTGACATCTGGACTGAATTACAGGCACTCAAAGTGAGCCCAAGCAGCCCAGAGCCATGGCAGGTGGATGAATGGAGCAGCTCCTCCTGCTCCAATGCTCCTCCTGGTACCCTCTGAGGCTGGGGATGCTGCTGAGAAAACCCTTGGCAACATCCCTACCCACCAACGCTGCCCTCAGCATAAAAAAAGATTTTCTTTGGAGCTTTTTTTTTTTTTTTTTATGCCTGCAAACTACATATGGTTATAATGAATAGATATTTTTTAAAAATATATAAATATATAAAAAACACAACTATATTTATATATATAGTTATAATAAAGTTATATATACCATACAAGAGAGAGGGTTTCCCTGTCTGACCACAGTCAGATTTGCAGCTTTCTTTCTGAGGTTACTGGACTGGGGTGTCCTGGGGTTTGCACCTCTCCTGGCTGGGTGCTGCAGCCCCTTGCATGCCTCTAAAATCCAACCCAGTCCACGCTTTTATGCCCCAAATGGGAGGAGAGGAAGGAGACTGGGGGTGATGTACACTACTGATGAGGCATTTGAGTGCTGGCAAACCAAGAGGAGTCACTGGAGTTTCAGCAAGGAGCCTGCTCCCAAGTGATGGGGACTGCAATCCAGGTCCTGTTTATTTATAAGAATCAGCCAGAGCCATACAAAAGGTTATGGCTACAGGCCAAGTGTCTTTGACATCACAGCCTGTCATTAACAGCATAAATCCTCTGTGATTTCATTTCCCAGTCAGCTAACCAGCATCTATCACAGATTATTTTAAAGGAAAAAAATGTCTAAACATTTACCTTCGAGCCCCAAACAGATCATATCGTTCTCTTTTGCCTTCCCAATATTAAATACATTCTCCTGTGTATGGCATTTTTATTAGAGGTTGCAACCAGTCACAGAGCTTGCTTCAGAAAGAGCTATGTACAAAGAGAAGTTTTCTTATTGTTCCCTAAGGGGAAAAACAAAAACAACATTTCACTTAGCAAAACCTTTACTGACTACAATACTTTCCCATTTTAATGTATTTTTCTTCCCCTGGTTGTCCACCAGATCTCTATCTGGTCACTCATTTTGAGGGAGAGAAAACTTGAAAAGATTGTTCTCTGGGCTACAGCTTCTTAAATCAGACCATTTCATGTGGACAGGCTAGAACAATTCTACTTCAGACCATGCCTGTTTCTTCTTCTGCATAAAATCATCACCGTTACATTATGTGCAAAATATCAGCAAATTAAAACAAAACAAAACAAAAAAAACAAAAAGCCCCTCAACAACAAACCACTGAAAATCACTGAAAAAAAAATCTAATACCTGAGTATTTTAATTTAAAATACCTGGCAGAAGATTTAAGCCCTGTGCCCCAGCAGAGCAGGGGGGGGGGTGTCCAAGGGAGACCCCAACCACCACGGTCCCAGAAGCTCCTAAGGTTCCCGTGGATGATAAGCCAAACATCAGCAAAATTCCATGAGTTTTTAGGGTGGATGAAGTTACCTGTAAGTGTTGGGACACTTCCCTGTCACCAGCCATCAGCAACAACCATCATCTGAAGTGAGCTTTCCAGGGACAGGACATGGGAGGGAACCTGTAAGATTCAAAGTGTTTGGTGTGAGGCTTTCAAGCAGTGCAGGATTAATTAGATCTCAAACACAGACCAATAATTTACACATGTAACAAAATCTCCAAGTCTGAAAAGCCAGCATATGAAAGGCTGGGATTGATGGATCACTCAGTGGCACAGCAACCTGCTCATCCCAAAGGCTCTGCAGTGCAATCCTTGAAGGAGATGAAAAGGGAAGTGACAATACATGCAAATGCTACTCACATTTTCATTTCCTGCTCTCCCAGTGCTTCAATTTGTATCTGAGGAGGCTCCAGATTTAAGGAGAATGGCACATGAGTCTCACTGGCAATACTGCTCAGGATGGAAACGCTCTCAGCATTCCCACTGAAAGATCCAGATTTGCTTAAACAAGAACTGGCACAACGTGCTGGGGAGTCCTGGGGGAGCTACTCTGACATCTTTGAAGCTGATTTGCTTTACTTTATGAACGTGACATAGTCTGTTTGTCCAGTGAGCCTAAAGATGTTTAGTCAATGCATACCTTGAGTTAATTCAATAGAAAAAACTGTCAGACACTATGCCAAGGGACAGGCACAGCAATTCTGGCAATCCCTCCTCATTAAGTACAGTGCAAAGAACTGCAGCAGGATTTCATGGCAGGAGTTAATGAGCTATAAATATTGAAGCTTCCAAGAAGCTCCATCTACATTAAAATGTTGCAGCTAGAAAGGTAAATAGCAAATCCAGGAGAGTCCTTGAGATCAAGGCCTGGTGAAGAGTGTCCCTGGGAGGGGAGAGAAAACAAGGGGGAAAGAATAAGAGCAGAAATAAACTCCTGAGCCTGCTGGGAGGTAGCTTTGGAAAAACTTGAGATAATGACTCTAATACAGCTCCAGTACTGGCTTTAATTAGGAGAAGCCAGACCTTCCCTAATTGCTTTGAATCCCCTTGGCTTCTTTGCAAAGAGGAGTGACCAGGCACAAGGAGCAGAGCTCAGGGCATGTGGAGGAGAAGCCCATGGAGCTGTGCTGAAACCTCCTCACCTGGTGTGCTGAAACCTCCCTCCCTGGTGTCCTGAAACCTCCTCACCTGGTGTGCTGAAACCTCCCTCCCTGGTGTCCTGAAACCTCCTCACCTGGTGTGCTGAAACCTCCTTCCCTGGTGTCCTGAAACCTCCTCACCCCACTGCTGCTCTCAGAGAAAACTTTTCCTATGGGATCAGATTTGCAGGGAGGAGAAAGGCCAAGGACTCTGCAGCAGCACCTGTCTCCACCAGCACAGCCTTTGCAAAGCAAGATGCTGCTGAGAGTTTGAATTGAATTAATTGCTTTCCTGCTCCAGATGTTGCTGTTGCAATCACAACCCCCCTGGAGATGGGTGTCCTTAGGGTGGAGCTACTGAGCTTGCTAGAAAGAGCAGGGGGAGGATTTTTGCACAGCATTTGCGTTGAAATGCAATGTGTGCATCTGAGCAGCTCCATACGTTTTGGTTTGGGGTTTGGTTTTTTGTTTGGTTTCTTTTTCCTTTAAAGCCCCTGTTTTTTCCTTATTAGAGGATAGGCTTCTCTTGCCAAAGTCTTGCAGAGAAAAGGGTGGAATTCCCTTTGTTTCCATCTGTGGATCACAGAGGTACCCTGAGTCAACTGCAGACAGCCAAAGCTCTCTTGCCTAAGGTATAAACAGAGAAAACAACTTTTGATCTGCTTCTAACTTTCCAGCAAGCTTGAAGGCAGTGCAAGTATCAACATGGGGAAAAAAGAGTGTATGTGTGTATATATATATATATTTACTGGGCTGTCCTGAATACTGTGGGTGCATGCAAAAGGCTCAAACATAAATAAAAGGATAAAGCTGGATATGGTTCAGTTCAAGGTAGACATTTATCCCTCCTGGCAGCTAACAGCTACTGCACCATTTAAGAGTATCAAAAGACTTGAAAAATAGAGCCAAAGCAGTATGATTTCCTTGAGTAATCTCTCTGCCCCAGGGTGAGATTTATCCCTGTTCATAAAAATATTGTGCAGTTAAACTATAGAAACCTATCCTTTTCTGTTAACAGCCTCCTATACAGCAATTACATGAAACTCCCATCATTGTTTCCATGGGATAATGGAGTTTTTTTAGGCTCAGGCAATCCCAGCAGCCAGATTTTTCTCAAAGCCTCATAATCAAGACATTTCCTAGGTAGTGACCTCGAAGCACTCTGGTTTGGTTTGCATCTCAAATAGATTCTGCACAGCAAGGCCCTTTAAAACCAAAGAGTGAAATGTCAAACCTGGAAAGCAAAAGCCTGGGGCTTGTACCTGGTGCAGCAGAAAGGTCTCCCCAGGGTCCCTCTTGCATCAGGAGTGGGGATTCCCTGGGATCCCCACCCCAGGTGATGGGGTTTTGAGGTTATGAGGAAGAACCAGAGCAAGGTCAAGAATGAAGCCTTGCAATTATTGGAAAGTTTGAAAGTGCTTTTAGCTTCTGGAAGCATCTGAGTGCAGGTGAAGCAGCTGAGTCCTGTGTGCTGGAGAGCAAAAATTCAGCCTGGAAAAAAAATTGCCTGAAAAATTTACAGAATTTCCACCCTTTTACTCCTCTCCACTTCAGTCTCCCAGAGATTTACTTTTTTTTTTTTTTTTTTTTTTACTTTTTCTTTACAAAGAAAACTCCTTATACTGCTGCCCAGAGGGGTGGGAGAAGCCTTGGGGACCCCCCAGGAGCTCTGCACCCTGCAGGATTGGTCACTCCTGCCCAAAGGAGCTGAGCTCACCAGGTGGGGGTTGGATCCTTGGGCTCATGCTTCATCCCAAACTTCCACAGACAATTCCAGCCTCCAAAAATCCAGAGCCATGAAACCAGCTCTCCTGGAGTCACTGGCTGAGGTTGAACATTTTTAAAAGAATGGACATTTGTTGAAGCATCATTATTATTCATTAGTCATCATTCATCATCATTATATTATTATTAAGAATACTATCAATTAATTATCTTAATTATAAGATGTTAATTATATATGTAACATAAGTATATATGTAACATATGTATATATTAATATGCAGTCATATTTGTAATATATAATATGTAATATAGGTAATATGTAATATAATATAAATTAATATTACATAATGTTATACTATTATCTATTATACAACATATAGTATATTTTAACATAATATTTTGTTATATAATATAAAATATATACTATTATGCAATATAATGGATAATAGTATGTAATTACATATGGTAATATTATAATTAATAATATCATTCATTAATAAATTCCTAATCTTATTCAATATTATTTTTTATCATTGAAACACCATTATATTACCTTGCCTGCCAAACAAACCTGCAGGCTTCAGCATGAGCTTGGCCTCTCAAAAGCAGGGGGAAAGGGGACAATAATCCAAGAGGTGGGTGATGCAGCTTCTCCTCCATCTGTCCCTGTGCTGTCGAGGTTCAGGCAGCAGCCTGGGCTTGGTAGGGTGGGAAGGAGCAGTTTAGCTCTGGATTTTTGCCAGCTGGAAGTTTGGGATGAAGCTGTGTTGTGTTGCTCTCTTTATGCTGCTCCCAGCTGCCCAGAGGAGTGGGCAGCAAGAGCAAGGAAAAACATTGAGAGGAGAGGATGAGAGGAGAGGGTGCTGCTGATTTAAGCAAGGTGAGGGGGCCAGGAGCTGGAGATGGTGGCCACCAACATCAGAGCCTGGGGCAGAGCAGTGAGCAGCTCTCACAGGGGATGCTTTGCAGGATAAGCAGCTCCAGGCTGTGGCAGCTCATCTGTATCTCTAAATCCAGCCCTGCAGTTGGTATTATAAGCTTCCCAAGAGACCATTATGTTTGAAAAGTAAATTTGAATTTATAAATGGAGCCCTTCTAGCTAGGGTCAGGGTTGCAGCCCAGGCGTGAGTTTATACCATTCCAGACTGATTAAAAAGAAAAAAAAAGTTTGAAAACTCAGCAGAGGAGTGAAAAATCACATTGAAATGCTTCACATCCATCCCCACCCCTGCAGCACCTGTGATTCCCATTGCCTCAGCAGGCTGGACCAGTGGCAAAGGAGAGATAAGGGCACTGAGGTTCTTCTGGGTGACTCCAAAGCCATTCCCATTCCACATCCCATCCCACCAAAGCCCAGCTCCAGGAGGTGCCACTGGGCTGAGGACTCCTCAAGAGTGGGTACAGCCAAGGTGGTTGGGATGGAGCTGAGCTGAGGAACGTGGAATCAATAAGGGGATGTTCCATCCAGATAGGAAACATGGGGATGAGTTTCCTGCTTAATTTTTTTAATCCCTTTCCAAATCTTTCAATGTGCTTTCTTATGCTCTGTGGTTTCACTTCCCTCCCCCTGCCCCTGCTTTGTATTCTAAGCAGACTCTGAGGTTGGGTTGGTTCTGTTTTTTTTTTTTTTCCCCTGTTTCATATTATTTGTCCTTCATGATCCAGAGCTCTGCATGATCCAGGTGTGACCTGAAAAATAGGATTCTGTGAGGCATATCTTCCTTTGGTGCAAGTTTCCTTACACCTTTTTTGTGTTCTGGTCTGGGCAATAATGGTGGTATCACCTTTCCTCTTGCCTTCAGGAGGCTCTGCCCAAAGTGGCTCAAAAGGTGACTGTGCTCAGCCAGCCATAAACACAACTATAGAATAACCTCTCCCCAGGGCATTTATACACAGGCTGCACACAGCAGATTATTCTCAATTTTTTAAAATTTTATTTAGAAATAATAAAATAAGACATAATATATAAAAATCTGTACAACCCACAATTTGTGCAGTACATTAGGAAGACTTTGATACAAAAAGGCTGCGAACAGGAAAATAGTAATGGACAAGTGTCAGATGCCTAGGTTGTTCACCTTACAATAGCTGCAGGCCAAAAGTCATCACAAAATCAGTTTCTCATTGGCTGGGGGATGGCAACTGTGCAGCATCCTTCAACGGTCGTGAGCAGCCATAATTTAAAGACATTACAGTACTTCTCAGTTTTACCTTGTAATCCATTATGAAAATGAAGACCTAAGAGAAGAAAGAAAACATCTGAACCCTTTGTCTTTTCCGAGAGGAGCGAGTGCTAAACTAACACCACAGAAGTTTATCATGGCTGGGAGAGAATATCATTAAATGCAGCAAATAAGTGAGGATTCCTATCCTTGCTACTTAACCAAGGACAACTCGCACGGAAGAGACAGAGGACAGAAGAGATCCATCCCCACCTGCCTCAGAAATGCTCTTTTTGTCACTGCACGCAGTATTATGGTTTAGACAATGTGTCTCATTCAAGTATTTTTCAGGGAAGGGCAGAAATAACATATTCCCCCCCAGACCCTAAGTGAAATACAGTATAAACCTTCTGTGCAAGCTGGTTGAGCCAACTTCATCCTGGCTAAAGAGGCCCAACCAAGACCTGCTGGAGTCTGTGGGGAGAGCTCAGGCAGATTATAAGGGCCCCCGAGTCAGCCTCAGCTTGGCCCAAGCTCATTGGGAACAGAAGAAAAGCTGTCAGTTGCTGTCTACTCCTTAAAAAAAAAATAAAAAAAAATAAAAATCACATTTTAAATCTAATGCCTAGCCCCATTTGCTGCTGTAGAAGTGTGCTACAACAGCCTGTCCTACACTGGGCTAGCCAGGGAGTGCTGAGAAACACAGAAAGGATGGGACAAGAGGGAAGGGTACCATGGACTCTACATTGCAGGGCTCTTTCTAGCAGCTTCCCAGATCCAGAGGCTGAGTGCAATTCTGCAGTGTAAGATTCAATCGGGAAAGACAAAGGGTTATTAAAAAAAAATAAAATAAAATAAAGAAAAAAATGTGGCAGAGAGTGTAATGGATTACCTCGGTGCACACCCTCCCCAAGACGAGCACTCAGAAAGCTGATAACTTTGAAAAATGCCAGTAACTAGAACAAGGGTTCAACTTAAAAAGTCCATGCTTAAAAATAAATAAAGAGAAGATCATAGCATTAGGAATCCTATAAGGCTTGCAAGTATTTGCTAAAAATTATGCTAACCGGTAGCATCTAGGTACAAGCTAGCCCAGACTGCCAAGCAGAACTTAGAACTTTGTGTGGCCTTTTCTTTTTCTTCTCCGTGTCCTCCTTTACAGACTTCTATTTACATTTGGCTTTAAATATGAAAATACTTGATAAACTTTATAAAATGTACATTTTTTAAAAAATATTTCTGAAAAACTGACTTGAAAAACAAAACAAAACAAAAAAAGAACCAAAACCTCCGCACCAGAAATGCTGAGCGGGAGAGGATTTCTTTTTTTTTTTTTTTTCTTTTCTCTTTTTTTTTTTTTTTTTTTTTAATTTTTTGTTTTCCTCCTCTGAATTTCTTTTGCTTTAAAGAAACAAGCTGAATCCTGCATCCCCATCCCCAACCTCTCATCCCTCCCTCCAATATCTCAAGTATCATTTAGTGTGAGCACTGGGCACCTGGGGGATGCTGACCTGGACAAAAGTTCCATTTTCTCCAGCTCAGCCTCCCTTCTCCATCCCTTCCCCATCGCATTTTCACTGAATACTCTTTGGTTTTTAGTTACTTTCCATGTATGAGAAGATCACAAATAGCAGCACTAGCAGCACTCAGTTGTCTTCACTACTGTTGACCCAGAAACTGCAATCAAATCACCTTTATATGCTCAGCCTTCCCATTCTTTTACATCCCCCCCACCCCAGTAACAGCCTTAGTACTTGCACTTCATCATCTGCCCTCTCTGGGAGCCAAATCTCTCTTTACAAAGTTGAATTTCCACAGTTTTTGAACCCACCCACTGGAGATACCATCTTAAGAGAAACCATTTCATTGCAGGCATTTCTTTCAGGCAGGGCTGGAAGGGGCCAGAGGCCTTCACAGATATCCATTTTTGCAGAAGACATTAGACCTAGAACAAGCTGTTTTTTAATGGCATACAGTGATCCAATACTGCAAGAAGTTGACTAGGATTCTCCTCCCCATCCACCCCCCCCTTCTCCACCTGCTCTGCAGGGAGCAGGCAGCCAGCACAGGGTCACTGTCCCCTTGATCTGAGAGGCACAGATAATTTAAAACCTTCTGGGTGAAGGAGCCAAAACACTGCTAGAGCCAGAGCTCCTCGGGAGGTGACAAAGTCTGCTCAGAGCCGAGTGACACTGCTCAGCCACCCCCCCGTCACTGCCTGCTGGGGAGCAGAAGTTGAGGGATGGCCCTGGCTTGGCAGCCTCATCCTCCCCCAGTCTCCCAACAAGCTGGAAAAAAAAAAAAAAAACCCAAACATCCTATTTCTGACTCCCTGCCCTGCTGAAGAGAAGCAATTCTCTCTCTTTTTTTTTTTTATTTTTTTTTTTAAACAAAATGCTACAATCCCTGTGCCAGCCTCAAGTATCTTTTTCTTGCTTGGCTTGGTTTTTTTCTTTTCCTCTCCGCTACTCTCTCCCTTCCTCTTCCAAACCCTTTCCCAGGGAGGTCTCCATCACTCAGCTGATCCCTGCTCCTCACTCAGCACCTTGGGGGGCTCGGGCAGGTGCTGAGGGGTCCCAGGAGGGCAGCCAAGGAGAGGATGGCTCAGTTTTCAGGGCTGAGGTCCAGCACCCCTTTGGGAATGTGGGCACTAACCTTGACCTTCTGCTGCTGCCCAGCTCGGCTCAGGCCCAGGGAGGAGAGATGCTCGCCTGCTTGCTTCACCCCAACTGGGTTTTCTCCTTACAAGCAAAGAAGGGAATTTATTTCCCTGCAGAGAAGAGGAAGGAGGGAAGGGGAGGAGGTCCTAGCTCACGTGAGATCCGAGTCCTACGCTTTTAGAATAAGGTGCAAAATAAAGGTCTTAAAAAGAAAAGGAAAAAAAAATAAAATTAAAACAAGCAAAAGTGACTGAGGTTTGAAACTTTTTTGTTGTTTAAAGCAGCCTGTTCCTTTTTTTTCTTTTTTTTTTCTTTTTTTTTTTTTTTTTTTTTTTTTTTTTTATAATAAACTCACTGTGCAAAACTGCATTTTCTTTGGTATCCATTTAGGTAGTTTTAACTTTTTCTGCGTATACATATTATCTATTTCACTTTTCCTTTAGACAGAGAATTACATTCTCCCCCCCCCAAAATCATAGTTTTGCTGGAGGCTACTGATTGGCCTGATTTTACATAATGCCCCTTATGTAATTGGAAAGAGAGAAATTGATTCTAGCTATCAAACTACTGGCCTCAAAAGGAGTTTAGACTTTCTGACATCGGCCTCTCTGAAGTGATCATGAGCTTTTCAACCCCAAAAGTTCAACACTGACTTTTTTTCCTTTTTTTTTTTTCTTTTTTTTTTTTTTAATTACACAAAGAGACAATAAAAACTACACTGCAACAAAAATAATCATTTGTGTTCATGTAGTTAGCAGCAGCTTTTAAAAAATAATTATAATAATAATAATAAGGCAGATTCTTGCCTTTGTTATGCCATTAAAAACATTCTTGTTCCCTAGAGAGAAGCATTCTGGAAAAAGTTGAAAAAAAAAAAAAAAATAAAATTATAACCCAACCAAAGCTTGCCTGCAAGTTCAAGTTTTGTAAAAAAATATATACATAATTTATTCTACAACATATGTGCCTTCTGTTCATACTTAGACATGTTTAGTGCTTTGTGTTTAGAGTTCATTTTCTGTCGTCCCTCCTCTGAGGACAGCCCTAAAACCAGCCTGGGTTTCTCAGGTCTGTTTGCCTTCACACCACTCTTCAACAGTACCGTTGTCTGAAAACTTTTCTGGGCCAACTTCTCAGGTCAACGTGCCTTTGACCGTTAGATTTACTCATTTCATTTGTTGTTTTTCTTTTTTCTTTTTTTTTTTTTTTTCCTTTTTTTTTTTCTTTTTTTCCTTTCAACCAAAAGAGACAGCAAGAGTTTGTCAGTCATATTTCCGACTCCCGCCGTAGCGGCCGGGGCTCTAGGGGCACCCCTGCTTGGTTGTGGTGGTCCATGTCTGGGTGGGTGTCTGTGCTCATGCTCTCAGGCACCCCAGTGTCAATCTCATCCTCCTCTTTGCTGAGGGAGACTTCGTTCTCGTAGCAAAAGGAGTTTGCATTCGAGAGGATGTATTTCTTTTCTGCTAAGTCTCTGGCACTGCAGATGGGCGTGTTGGGCACTTCGTATGTTTTGTGGAACCTCGAGTAGTCCACTTTGTAGTAGTTTTTCTCTTCAAAGAGTACGGGCTCGTAGCGGTGGCCCCAGAGGATTTCATTTGCCAGATATGAGCTACGGCACTGGGTGGTCATGGCGGTGGCTTCCACCATGCCCTCTAATATCACTACAATTTCAAACTCGGCATTGTCCATGTCCTGTTTGCTCAGGTCATACAAAGGGCTGTCCTCATCTATCTCGTGGACTATTGTAATGGGGGAGACCAGGAAGATGCGGTCTATCCCGCTGTCAAACCCTACGTTGATGTCTATTTGATCCAAAGGGATGTACTCCCCTTCCGACGTGATGCGGGATTTGAGGAGCTGCGCTCGCACGTGTGCCTCCACCAAGTGGCTTTTCCTCAGGTTTCCAACTCGCCACATCAGGCAGAGTTTCCCGTCTCTCATGGCCACCACGGCGTTGTGGCTGAAGACCAGCGTTTCGTTTCTCTTTTTTGGCTTCGCCATCTTGGCCATGACGGCGCCGATGATGAAGGCATCAATGATGCAGCCCACTATCGACTGGAAAACCACCATGAAAACCGCGATGGGGCACTCGTCCGTGACGCACCTGAAGCCGTAGCCGATCGTGGTCTGGGTCTCGATGGAGAAGAGGAAGGCTGCGGTGAAGCTGCTGACTTGCGAGACGCAAGGGGTGTTGTTTTCTTGCTCCTCCAGATCCCCGTGCAACAGCGCGATCAACCAAAACACACAGCCAAAAAAAAGCCAGGAGAGGACGAAAGCCAGGCAGAAGATAACCAGCATCCACCTCCAGCGGATGTCCACGCAGGTGGTGAAGATGTCTGCCAGGTAGCGCTGTCCCTTCTCACCCACGTTGATGAACTGGACGTTGCAGTGACCATTTTTTTTGACGAAGCGGCTCCTGCACTGCTGCCTGGTGTGTACCTTGCCCTTCCCGTTCCCAAAGCCGTTGGCAACAGCCATGGTTGCCAACTTCATGCCGTCCTCTTCTGAAGACACGATGCTGTAGCGGTTGGTTCGCACGCTGCCCATCACTACTGCTGTGGACTGAGGTGCTTCTGCTTTAGAAAACAGTCTGAGTTTCTGCAAAACCCTTTGGAGAAACAGTTTTGAAAGTTCTAGAGGAACACACGCACACAGAAAAAACGGGGAGAGGTCGGAGTCCCCAAAAGCCCTTGGGTCAACCAAGGACAGTCTTCTGGCATGCAGAGTTAGCTTAACAAGTAACCGTCATAGAGAGGGCATGGTCTGCAAGAGAAAGAGAAAGGTCAGATTAGATCGGGGAGGAAAAGGATAAAACCTGCAACAATCACTCAAATGACTCTGGTGGACTCTGGTGGCAGGAATTTTTCCCCATCTTCTGGAACACACAAGGTGTGCAGTCATACACCAACAGGAGAGACATCATTACTGAGGAGATGACATCCCCCCTCCTGAGCAAGAGCACGGGAGTGACCACATCACACAATCCATATTTTCCCTTTCAAGCTGGACATGTGAAGAAACTCCCTACTATTTCCAACAGAAAACTGATTTTGAAGCAAACAATCAACTTCCACAGAAATAATGCAGCAGGTTTTAGGGACACACACGTCTCCTGGACTGTTTTACCTACAGCAAACAAGAGAGTGTACAGAAGAGAAGACAACATTTACTGAGAAAAGCCAGAATCTTGGAAATTGCAAATGTTGGCGATTTCCATGAAACTCCCTCACTTTTAAATTAGGTTTAAAAATAGGAGTTGTGTATTCTCTGCAGATGGCGGGGGGGAAAAAACGTCCCCATAAGCTCGTTGAGATCTGAGTGGCTTTTACACTCACATTCAGCTCAAGTTGTACAAAACAAACTAAACCTTCCAGTGACCCTCATCTGCTCCTGCTTAGGCAGCCAGCAAAAGGTTACCATGGAGTAGGACCATCTAAGTGTCCTCCTAACACCTCTCCTTCCCCTCAACATCCTAACACCAGCTCCTTCCCCTCAGGAGCCCGAGGCAACCACTTCCATCTCCAACCAGTAACAGTTTTGAGTGTCCCATAAGCCTTGAATGTCAGCAATTAAGACTCAGCAGAGAGGCTACAAAACTTTCTTCCTGAGGGTAGAAGCCACCAAACTTGTTTCAGGGAGGTCTGGCTTAGACCCAGGTTTAGCTTTTAACAAGTGCGTCACCCATTAAGTCATGGAGTGAATATCAGGAAATGTAATTGAAACACTGCAGAGGAGAGGAGATGCAGTAATGCAACTGCTCCATCCACACATGCACCCCGTGGAGGGAATAAAACTAAAACCAACGGGAAGGACTGTCTGCTGTACCTTTGTCACAGAAGGGGAGACTTTAGTACCATTTTGCAGCAGTGGGGAATTAAACTGTGATGCTCTTCATAAAGCAAGATTATCAAAACTCCTCTGGGCTGGTCCAAAACCCAACAAAACTGCAGCAGTCTCTGTCCACAAAACAGCTTCACTACTCTCAGGGTCTTCCTCCTATTCACATCTGACAACAGCTACAGAGAAGAGTTTATCTCCTTTCTCAAAAGTGGCTCCGTGCAGAAGGGTTCCAAAAACTTGAAGGATTACAAAACAGTTTCTCAGCCCTCCCACATCCTTCAACCACTTTGCGAGGGCTTTAGGTCAGCAACCACTTGTTAGAAAAAGAGCAGGTGACAAACAGAAAACAACATCATGTTCTCAGCTGCATGCAGCCTGGTTTTCCCTCTAGAATCTCTCTAGGGTTTACTTTTACCTTCTCTTTTCTTCTCCCCCCCTCCTCTACTTCTGTTTGTTGTGCAAGAATGCATCCCCACGCCTACTTGCTGAGATTAGTCATCTGTGACTTCAGCGCCCTAACAAGACATTCTGGCAGCTTTGGATGGGTTTGGTAATGCCCGGGTTTGAGCTCAGCTCTCAGCAGAGGCTTACAGGATGGTGGAGCTGCCCTCTCAATTCTCTGCATTCCATAACAATTCATTTTTACCCCCCCCCTCACACCTTTTTAATCAGGGGTTTTCTTGTTCACATCAGGATACCATACTCAAAACCAGAAAGGAATTATTTTAATGTTCACTTTTTTTTTTTTTTTTTTTTTTTTTTTCTGAAAAACACTTTTACTAGAAACCCGAACACTGGGGGAAAGTGAAATTCTTGTTGATACATTCCACACAAAAAACCCTGAAAAAACACTGCGCTGCAAATTGATCACTTTTATAAACCACATCCTATAATCACAGTCATGTTTGACTTCCACATCCAAAATTTGTTTTGGTCCAAGCTAGTGGAAACACACAGCCCAGGAAACACTTCATTTTGAAATGTTTTGGGTTTTTTTTCTTTTTTTGCCTGCATTGTCTCCTGGATTTTAAAAGAAAACTTGCGGTGGAGGGAAAGATAAGCTGTAAAGTCTCAAGTGTCTGAATATGCAGCTTCCCCCACAGAAGTCTTGACCCAAGGACGTTTGTCTGAATTCCACAAATCACTGAAATCATAACAGCAGCTTCCCGTGGCATGCTGGCTGCATTTAGAAGTTTAAGCCCTGAATTAGGTATCGTGCAGGGTCACATTGCTGCTCTGAAGAGCTGAGCAGCTCCTACCTGCTGCACCTTGCACAGCCTCCTGCCTTCTCTCTGCCCTTGGCACTGATTCTGCACCAGCTGAGCTCTAAGGATCCCCAAATGTGGGGGGATAGGTGGGCAGGGGGCACCCTGTGCTACCTTTACAGACTGCTTAAAGTTTACACAACCAAGCCCTGGCTCCCTCCACTGCAGCATAGCTGAGTTCTTTCTTTCACAGCGGAGTTTGTCTCTTCCTTGAGAGTGCTCAGAGCGGGGAGGATGATAGGATGGGACCAGGGTCTGAGTCTGACCCCCTTGTAAAATGCCCAGGAGATCCACTGGCTGTCCTCTCACACACCAGGCTCATTGTTCACCCTGACTTTCACAACTGGATTCAGTGGAAGAGCCTCCAAAAACCCTACAAACAATACAACTGGCACAAAAATCTAATGGTGCTTGTTATAGTGCTAATCCACCTGCTGCTCCACGGCAGAACAAATTTGCTCACACACACACACACACACACACCCCACACACACCAAAGATGCCAAACTACTGTGACACCAGCCCTGCAATCATCACCAGACAAAGAAACCAACCCAGAACCCCCAAACCAACCCAAATCTTTGTCTAATGGGGCAAAGGCAGTGCAGCCAAACGCACACACAGCTTCAAATTCAATCATCCCTCGGGTGTGTTATTAGCCTGGATGCAGGCTCCTGGCAGAGGCTCCAAGAGCAGAGGAACACACTGGTCCTGCCACGGATGGGATGGGAGAGTCCTGGGCTCACTCTGCTGCAAGGAGATGCTTGGAGGAGCAGAGGAAAACGGGGCCGTGCAGCATCTGCAGCACTTGGGAACCGATTTCTGTGCAAATCCCCCAACGAGGAGCCCGGACCTTCCACTTTCCCCTTAGCAAGCATCCCCCCTCTCTGAGACCACCCCTCAGGAAAGCCGTTCTCATCCCACACCTAAACCCTGCAGCCAGCACTTCGATGGGAATCTATACAAAAGGTTTAATACCGAGGAAAAAACTTGGAAGTGGGGGGAAAAAAATTAAAAAACCAGGGAAGGGAGAGAAGAGCAGTAATGAGAGGCTGGAGCAGTTATTCCCAGGCAGCCCTGCAGAGAGCCGGGCACATGTTGCTAAGGGAGCCCCAGCTCTCACCTTCGCCCAGAGCCCTCGGTAACCAGAACAAAGGAGCTGCTGCCTCTTCCCTCCCTCCTTTCCTCCTTCCCTCCTGCTGGGCACTACCAGCCCCATAACCTTCCTCCAGAACCCGGAGTTCCAAGTCATTTCCCGGGGCTGGTTTGGGTAGGACTCGAGTTCCACAAAGCTCTGAGCTGCCTGCAAAAGGCTCTGTCCTTGGCCATGGGGCAGGGGGGTGGAGAAAAAGAATAAAGAAATAAAAATCATTTCTAAGAAAAGGAGTAGATGGTGACGGTAAGAAGATATAGGAGGAAAAGAAAGGACAAGTGCATCTGGTGTCCTGCAAAGGGGAAGGGCTCTGGGTATTTCTAGCTGCTGAGAAAACATCTCCAAGTGAAGCAGCCATCACCAGGGGGTGTACTTGGTGCACCGGCTGTGGGAATGGAAAAGCAAACAAGTGTAAAGGTAAGGCTGGAGCAGAGAACAAGTGCCGGCTGGCTGCGGGGTGGGAAGGTGGCAGCAGGCTGGGAGGGGACAGGGATGGGAGCCCCGGTGGCAAAGCAGCCCCGCACCCCCGCCACTCAATCTGCTCTTCCTTATCAGTATTTTTTCCTTTCACTGCCATGAACTCAGTTGAAACAATACAACCCCTTCACAGGCTCCCCAGCTATAGTGCGTTTGGTGTCGATTTTTTTTTTTTCTTTTCCCTCTCTTCCTATTTTTTTGGCAGGATGATTGAAGAAAATCGCCCGTTTCCATAATGCCAATGAGTGAAGCTACAGGTTGGTCTCACACCCCTCTAAAACATTTCGGACCCACCTTTAAAAACATCACAAACAAGAAAAACCCGCATCCGATCTCTACGACTTGATCCTTTTGACCCCAGGAAACAAGAAGGCGAGAAAAACGGGAAGGGATGGAGCGGTGCTACCCCTGCCCCATGGAGTTGTCATGCAAACTTCCAGCCCTTCCCCAGAATAAAATATCCCGGGGGTGGAGGGGAGGGAGCAGCTGGTGCATGGAAAGTTATGAACATAAACAGATGCTGCAAGCAGATGCTCGAGTCTTCCCAGCATACCTATCTAATTATTTTAGGCTCTGAGAATAGCTCGGGGCCGGTGGCTGAGCCATGCAGGAGTTCCCCCTCCAAACTCCTGTTCCTGAGGGAACAGAGCAAAACTCCATCCCCATTTTCCGCTCCACGGCGCCCTGCAAACCCAAACCGCAACCCCCGCATCGCCCCTACCCCTGGAAACCACTTGCTGGGTGGCCTTGGAGAAGAAATCTAGCGAGAAAATTCCGCTTACCTGCCGCTGGCTTGGCCGGAGGAGTTTAGGGAGTTGAAGGGCTGTAAGATCCAGCGGCTCTGGGGAGGCCCCAAGCCCAAGCCCTGGGTGCCCGCCGCCCGCCCCGCTTGCAACTGAGCCACTCAATGAGCCGCTGCCCCTTTTTTGCGGGCTGCCATGTGATGTTTAATAGCGGCTCCGACGTCTCCGCCCCCACCGCTATCCCGCACCAATGGCAAAAGGGAGGTTGGGCCGGGCCGGACCGGACCGGGAGGCTTGCGGGGCCGGGGGAGAGCGGCAGAAGTGCGGTGGATGAGGGGTGCGGGGGTTCTTGCTGGGGATGGGGGGAGGTGGGTACTCGGTGCCGGGGGTTGTAGGGGTGTTCTGCCGGTGGGGACCCAATGCGGGCACCCGGGGGTCCCGGGATGCGGTCCCCGGAGCCCGCTGGGTCTGTGCGGGCAGCGCTGCGGAGTTCCCCGGGCTCCGGGCCCCTCCGGTTGTGGCGGCTGATGCCCAGCACCTGCTTGGTACCGGTGTATCTATCCCCTTCCCTCCCTGCCCCGACGAGAAAGGCTTTTGGAAGACTTTGGGGGAGCAGGGAAAAGTCCTCTGTGGGGTCTGGATGCCGACTCGCTCCAGGGTTTGTGTCTCGGGGTAGGGTGCGGAGCCCCGTGTGGTGAGGAAAAAAGCTGAGAGAGGGTAGTTATGGTCCTATTCTTCCTTTATTTCAGTGAAAAAAAGACGCCAAGATGCAGGGTATGCAGGGTATCTACCTCATCACAACCATCCGACCCTAACACACAATAGCAGCAAGTCAAGCACACCACAGCTATCAAAATTATCATCCTTCTTTTCCACTGGAATCAACAATCCCTTCCAAAACAAGAGCTTTGATCTCTGAGCTATGAATCTGTCGAAGCAAGGCTGGAACCAAGAGGAGGGTTTGCCTGGCTGATCCTTTTCCTTTGTTTCCCAGCTCACCTGCAGCTGCTCAGTCTGCAGACTGTCCGGCCACTGCTGGAACAGGGAGAAATCAAAATGATTTTTAAGAGCTTGTCCTCCCTATGGTGGATGTGGCCTAAGACAAAGAAAACAAGGATGAAATGCCTGGCCGGGAGCCTTGCAGGAACAAAACCAGCCTTGTAAGCACACTCTGAAATTTGCCAAGCTCTGGCTCTGATGGACAGTGCAGGGGGGTGAGTTTCCGAGGCAGGTGGCTGCTGCTGCAATGCCCTCAGAAAGCCCAGTTCCCCAGTGCTGACAGCTGAAATGCTGCTCAGAGCCCTGGGTGGTGTGCTGGAAACCTCAGTGAGAAAGGGGACTGCTAAATGGAAGGGTTGGAGCTCACACAAGGCTTTAGAAATCGTCCTCAAGACCTTGAGTTGCAACCCAGGAGCGCAATGGTAACTTCAGCACCCAGAAAATGGGTGCTGGGGATGATGTGGGACAAGACAGCCATAAACAGCAGTCAGGTCTTCTTCCTGGAGCTCCTGAGATATAGACTGGTCCAAATGGATCAGCCACTCTCCTCCAGGGAGCTTCCTTACAATGGCCAGAACAGGCTTTAAATACAATTCCCTTCTTTCCACAGCAATGCCAGTGCCTGCAGTCACTTAAACTGTCCTCCTCCTCATTTGTTTCACAAGTTTACAGCTCTGACATTACCTGGCTTTAAATCCTTCACCCAAATGTTTTCTCCTGGAGTGAAGGCTCTAGGAACACACTCCTCATGTTGCTGCTGAACGATTTCCACTGCCTGACTTCCTTTGCAGTATTTGCTGAGTTCCTCATAATCCTGATGAGGAAGCACTGTGTTGTTGCAGCAACAAATGCAATGGCCAAATGTAACTGGTTATAAAATTCCTCAGCATTATGTGTGCAGGACATGCAAAATTTACTTGATGGGGAGAGAGAAAGAAAGGACAAGTGTTGTGTATATTGAGCAATCAGCAGGTGGGGCAGTCATATTGTCTGTATGTTATTCTTGGGTCATTCTGTTCATTTGGAAGTGGAAGAAAGGTCCTTTAACACGGGTTAATTTTCTTATGAATGACAAATCTGGAAAAAAGAATTGCAAGTGGGAGTAACAGTCCCCAGGACTTTGGAGCCATAGGCACAAACACTGCACAGTCCGTGTACTTTTATCAGAGAAAAAAAATCCCTTATTCTTCCTGTGAGCAGCTATGACACCTTGAAGATGTGCTCATCTATATGTAAGTGAAATAAAGCAGACCTGTGATAAACTATTGCTAAGAGATGCTCTGCTGAGAACACACACTGTTTGCTGGGTGGTGGGTTCGAAAAATGTCTGCAAAATATCCCCAATCTGTGACAGATTACAGCCTGACCTTGTAGGCTCTTACTCAGCCTTTACTCATGAAAACCAACTACAGACCTACTAGCCCAGAAATCCCAGATCCACGGGTATGAGTAAGACTTACTCACAGCAGTATGGACTGGCAGGTCAAGCCATGGAGCACTTCATGGTGAGAAAGGGTAGAGAATACACAGCAGGACTATTTTATAGCTGAAAGTCAGAGCAGCTCTGCCCAGAAAGCTCTTCTGAGGATGAAATATTGATTCTAATCTATTATACAGAGAATGAGAACCACAACGAAGCTGTCTCACAGCTGTGTGGACTTCAGCAAGAGAAGTCCTTCCAAGCCCACTGAACAGGGAAGTTGAAGTTACAAGAAAAGCTTCTTTAAAAACCCTTTCCTGTTGCAACAAGCCAGGACAAAGAGGGTGAGAGACAGCTGAAAACTTAACCCTCAAGAGTGAGCGTGTTTTCCTTCTCTTTATGAATGGTTTTCTAATCTGAAGGAGTCCAGCTACAGGAATCTCTTACTGCCTCACTATGGAGCCTCCTGATGGAAATACTGGAAGAGCCATGAGATCTGGTCACAGTCTGAGGGCAGGAGATGTAAAAAAAGGAGCCAGCCAATTCAACAAAGCAGGATGCTTTTCCTGAGACGAATTTCAGCCAGGTCAGATACATGAAAGAAAGGACTTTTTTTTTTTTTTTTCCTCCCCATATTTTCTGGCATCATTCTCACCTTTGCCCATCCCAGCCACCTTGTCCCTTGGTCTTGCAGAGATCTGCAGATACCCTGTGGAAGCAAATTTGAGAGCTCTATTGCAGGCAAAGTCCTTGCCAGCTGGGCCCAGAGGCTCTAGCCCCTCTCTCACTGCACAGGAGAAGTTATTAAATTGCTTTTTCTGTCTTGGCGGTGAAATGACCTAATTATCAGATTGCATTAGTCCTCTTCTCTTAAAGTGGCCAAATCTGCTTTGGTTCTCAAGGATTTTATTGCCAGCTGAAAATAGCTTAATTGTATTGTACTTGCAAAGAAAACATGGTCTGGTAGAATCAAAGCAGTCCGTTTCCACAAGATGAGAAGAAATGCCATAAATAAAGCATTGGGCTTTTTTTTCTGGTCTCACCATTCCCATGCATGTAAACTGGCATAAGTTAGCCTTTCTTCTCTAACCATTAAGTCAACTGGAAAAAATTCATCAGGAAAAGGTGGTTTTCCCATTCACAGTAAACCCCTGGGGTTTAGGTATTAACTGGATCTTTATAGGTCTAATGCTGGGATCTCCAAGGAAAAATGAAGCCACATTTATAATAGAAGAAATGGGTAAATCAAATGAAAATTCCAGAGAGAGATGGTTACATGTTTGATAAGACTTGAGAGAGCAAATAAATGCATTTTGTACTTTGCAAGCAAATAGGATACACAGATGTGCAGCCAGTGACAGAGTTATATTGGGTAATAATGTGTTTGTTCATAGAGGGAGTGAAATACAACATGGGAAATTGAATTATTTTATATATCTGAGAACAGTGGAACTCACACCCCATTCAATTTTTTCTGTCTTTTTTTTTTTAATGTTAATATTTCCCAGATATTTTTTGTCCAAAACCTTTGTTTAAGATTTAAGACTGTCTTATTTTGTCTTATTCTAAAGTCAAATCACCAGCCAGTGACCATATTTTGAAAAAAAAAAAGAATATGCTTTCAGTTTGCTAATGCAGATGTGGGAAGCAAGGTGAAGAAATCCTGAAATAATGAATTAGGAACAGCAAACTATAGCTAACAGTAACTGTATATAAGCAGCAGTTCAACAGTAACCCAGGAAGTTCCACCAAGGAAAACTTATTTCCAACTCTATATTCCCTGTGGTGGAATTCTCAGTAAATTCAGATGACCAATTTAAAGGATCTTTCATTTCCAGCTAAACTTTCAGATCCAACAAAATGTGATAAATATCTGTTGCTACAGAGTGAGCTCTCAGCAGATGCTTGCTTCTGCGGGGTCAAAGGCCTTCAAATGAATAAGCAATGTTAATCTGCTATTTCATGTACATTTTGCCCATTCCTTGTTTTCCAGAAGCTTTGTTGTAGCGAGACAGCTGCAATAGATCAGATTTACTCATCTCTTCACAACTCAGGATCAGAAATGCAGTAACCTGAAGGGCCATGTAGCATCCTTTCTGACCTGGCACTATTCTTTATTTTGACTTGTCCAGCCCTCAGTCAGCTGCTGCAATTCGTCCTTGAAGGCAGCCATGAGGAATGTATTTTCAGATTCATGAGGACCTTAGGATGAGTGACAAAACTGACCAAGCAATTAGGTTTTACTAATGTTAATATTTCCCTGTTACTCTCAGAGTTCTCTCATGACCACCCATAGTCCCCATTCTATGGGTATCTCCAGGGAAAGGGAGTTAATGGTTAAAAAAACTTGTCAGAGTGGTGAGAACATGCCCATGGAGCTGACATAGGGAACTTGACAATTCCTGGAAGGAAAAGGGTTAAGAGCCAGCACGTTACACATACAAAACTGTGTGACTAGACTTTCATTCTCTTCCTTACAGCTTCTGTTGCTACTGTTACTGCTTGCCAGATTTTCTACAATCAGGATAGGCTCACGCTCAGTTGAGCAGAACGGGGTAAGAATATCTTTGAATTTCTTTGGATTGCAAACTTTTGGCTATGTAAAGGCTGCATGTAAGCAGGAGGGTTCTCAAGGGAGTAGATATTAATTGGTTTTTAAATGAGTAGCCTACTGTGGGCTGTCATTAGTCAAGTCACCAACTTGCCCCAAAGCCCAGGTGATGCTCGGCCAACTTTTCATCTCCAGAGTCCATGTACTCAGACACAGTAACTGTGTCCCTCCCCTGAGGGCAGGAATGAAACCTCAACCTCCTTCCTTGAGGGTGACCAGAATTTGATGAACTGATCCTTATAAATGTCTGCCAGCTATGTCCAGATTTGTTTCTGCCCTGCTTCCACAGCATCTTACCACCAACCTGCCTCTCACCACCATTCTGGTTAGCAAAAATAATGGGTAAGCTACCTGCTGGTGTTCTGTGCAGGGTGAGGAAGGGATAATGATTACAGAGCTGTGTTTCCTCTACTCTCACCATGGCTGTAAGAGAAGGGAAGAAGCAGAGATCTGCTTTGGTTCACAATGAGCCCTGCTTCCAGCAGAACAACACTAAACCCAGAGGTCACTCAGAGAACCTCTCTTAAAATCCTACCTGGTTTTCCTGCATTGCAATGTGCATATTGAATTTCTGCTGATAATCATTTCTTATCGCTGCACTTTGTTATTTATCAGTGCATCCAGTCCAGTGAAAATGGCATTTATAAACTGCAAAGCATCTTATCTGTGTTAACATCACATGAGCTACTGCTCTCCTTTCTTTCTCACACTTTTAGTATATGAGCTTAGGTACAAATGCCCTCAATGTTTTCCATCAGTTTGTACCAGACCCTAAGAATTTGCCTGGAGTCCATGGGACCACAACATAAATGACAATATCAGAGTTTATTTTCTCTCCTGGAAATCAAATAAACTTTGCTAGAACCAGAGTTACATCATTGGCCATTGTGGAAGGAAAAACACAGTAGAAAACAAGCTTAAGTTTCCTGAGGAGCCAGCACTGTGCCCATTTACATCAAATGTGAACTTCCATCCTGATGGCAGTGGTGGAGACCACTCCCTGATAGGGGACTGGGTGACTGGATGTTTTTGTGCTGGCTCTTTGAAAACCCTGCCAGCTCAGATGGAACACTGCAATTCCTGTTCTAAGTTTGCAGGTGCACCAAAGAGGGTTCTTCAGCTGCTGGAGCTGGTGGAGAGCAGTTCCACCTTGACCAGGAGAAACTCAAGACCTTTCATGGCCATCACATCATCTCTTCTCCCCCGTGCCTGCACTTCCCCACTCAGGAAGCCAAGCTGAGGAAGGAGAGCCTGGCCAGGAGACACATTGCCTGGGCAATCAGAGGAGTAGATTGCTGGCATGCAGGCAATCTGTCCAGCCCTGCTTGTAACTCCTGCATGGCTGGGAAGGGGGTAGATAAATTAAATTAGCTGGCACCTTTCTAAATTTCCCTCAAAACTAAAATTAAACAGATGAGTAAAACCAAACCAAGCTCAAGTTGTTGGTTAAACTTCCTGATATTGTCTCTGACTGATTATTTGGACCAGCCCTCCAAGGCCCACCCACTAAAACACCTCTGTCGTTTGAAAAATCTGTTGTCAGAGGGGAAATAATCTTCAGCAAGTAAATGCCACAGCTTCCTTTCTTCTGCTATCGTGGTCTTGTGCTGCTTATTTGCTTTTCTGATGCCATTTTGTGCCTCCAGGCTAAATTCTACCTTTTATTTATATGCAGACACACAGGAGAAGAAGGATTCCTCACCCACCCTTGGGCATCCTGCCTTAAATTTTGGCCTGAACTGCATGTTCTCTGCTCTGTTTTGGTCTGATCAAGATGCATATCAGAGGGAAAGGGTGGCCACAGAAGGAGACTCTCCCCTGTTTTGTACTAGGAAATGTTACAGCTCCAAAGACATGAGCCATGTGTTTCTTTGTAATCTCCCTAACACTTCAAAAGTTGGATTTGATCCTCTGATATCACTTGAGCTGATGCCCAAAGCTCATTAAGCGACCTCGAGACAGAGATAGGAGGGGAAAGGATTGTG
The DNA here is from genome assembly GCA_023637945.1 of Phaethornis superciliosus. Taxonomy (NCBI): domain Eukaryota; kingdom Metazoa; phylum Chordata; class Aves; order Apodiformes; family Trochilidae; genus Phaethornis; species Phaethornis superciliosus. The sequence goes on along the minus strand of JAJQWJ010000021.1, from coordinate 9,777,125 downwards.
CCATTTCCCATCAAGTATTAAAAAATAAGTACGGAAATTCATGAAATGTCAAAGTTCCTGCAACCCACGGTGAGTGTCAGACCCGGTGACATCGTGGCTCACTGCTGGCATCACAGGTCCTGGGATCCTGGAGGTTTCCAGGTTGTCTGGGAGGGGACAAGGCTTGCTGCTGGTCCCCTCCCTGCCTGCAGCCTGGGATGGCACAGTTTTGCATTTCCAGCAGTTTTTTGTTGGCATGAAGTGATTTTCAGAAACATGTTGCTGGGCTGCAGGTCAGGGAGAAGCCAGGCTGGTGACAAGAAGATCACATTCCTCCTTGGAGGCCTCAGATCAGAAAACTTTTATTCAGAGCAGCACCTTGATATATATTTCACATTCATCTAAGCACACACTTAACTTGGGAGCCACACACCTACTGAGGCCATTGGTAAGGGGCTTGGGCAGAGGGAACATTCACACCCATCTTCTGGCTCTTTTGGTTTGACAGAGGCAATCAGTGGAAAGAGTAAAGAGTGAGAGAGAAAGAGATAAAGAGAATGAACAGAGGCTTGTTGTGTCACTTGTGACAGTACTGGAAGTTGTCTGTGCTCTCTGACAGCAAAGGTGACAAGAAAAAACCTTTGCAGAGCAGAGCAGAGCATAACAGGCTGGTTTTGTTCATCTTTCCTGATGGAGTGACTTAGACTTGAGTGCCAATCATTTCTGGGTGTTAAGTTAAAAAGCCAAATCCTCCAAGTTTACAGAAGTTAGAAATCACCAACCAGCTCCTCTTTCCTTAGTCACCGTCTGTGATGCTGGTCACCAGTACCACCAGTGAAGCCAAGATGCGTGCACAATTAAGATGAGCATATTTGAAAGCACAAGTGAATGCTGCAGAGAGCTGTTTGCTTTGCATTATTCACACTCTTCAAGCTCTGGCAAATTGCTTTTCCTCTGACCATACTTCACTATAATTTTTTCAAGCTGAACTGGTTTGGATAGAACAAATGTCTGTTCTGAATCTTCATTAGAAATGTCAATTAACTTTGAATCTTTTTGGAAGGTCCAAAAGAAATAGAAAACTTTCAAGCATCTTTGTGCGTTTGGTGTCTGGAAGTGGCTTCTCTCACAGGAGAATAAAGAAAAGAAGCAGATCTATTTGAGTAATTTCATCTCTACAAGGTAATTTACAACAAGGCAGCACTTCAGTACTCGGTGCTTTTATTTTCCAGCACATGAGTATCCTTGACCTTGCTCTTCTCTACCCTCAGCTGTGTTTTGGCTAAGTCTTGTAAGAAGAAGCTTCCCTGAGGAGCAAGTCAGAGTCATGACTTTCTTTTCTTAAAAAAAGGACCCAGAAGACTGGATCAGCTGTATGTATCTTCTCCCTTTATATGGTTGGGCTGTTCCAGCGCTTTCATCATCTCAGGTGAAATTAGCACTATAATAATTACCCCAGGCCAAATATACAGCTGGTGAAAGTGCACATATTTCAGAGGGATGAAATTTGAGATGGAGTTGGCAGGCCCTATCCCCTTTTATTAAGGCTAATGTATGGAAAGTGATGGGAGCTATTTTAGTCTCACACCCACATGTGCAGACAAACCCTCCCATGTGATGCTTCCACTCTGTTGTGATTTTCCCTGTTAGAGCTTTGAACTCAACTCCCTCAGGATGCCAGCTTAAAGTTTTCCAACTCATCCCTCACATCTTTGGGACAGACTACATCAAGGGAAGTCTGTGGTTTGGGTCTTCTGTACTACCAGCCATAGATTTGTTGGAAGGTGTTGGGCAACAGCTTGTGGCTGGTTGTGTGTAGAGTTGTGCAGGGCTGATGTTTTGTGGAGCAGTCTGGCAACTAAAGTGTAGATTGTGAAGGACTATATTTGATAGCTTTACCTGGAACTTCTCCATGCAGAAAGATAAAATGGGAGGAAAGGGAAAGAGGACCCAGTGAGGCAAAGCAGGGGCTCTCTACTTCAGGAGCGGCACTCTGCTGTACCCTGGCAGGTGAAACAAGTGACAAAAGAAAGGTGGAATTTTTGCCTATGGAAAAAAGCGAGCAGTGAAGGGAAGAGGTTTTAATCAGTATAGGCAGTGAGTTATTCCAACAACTGCCATAAAGAACTTACACAGTTTTGTTTCCTGACTCACACCCTACTCCAGGTCACACTGGAAACTGTCCCATTGAAATTGGTGGGGTCACATTTGCTTAACATGAGTAAGGCCCTTGACCTGGCTGGGCAAGGAAGGTTTCCCCTTGGGTCCACTCACCAGGCAGAGGCTTTTTTGGTTTCCACTTTGGAGATCTGAAATGAGACCTACCCATTTACACATAATTCCTCTTTTTATGCCCTATTTAGTGCACGCCTGTCACAACATAGCATAGATCAGTCAAAATTTGTGCTAGAGCCACCCAGTACAGCTGTTTTGCTGAGTGACAGTACAAGGCTGTGGTATCAGGGAGACTTTGGAACAGTCCCCTCTTTACTGCTGTTCTGTACAAGAGTCACATAAAGGCCATCAGCTCATTTTGGCACCTGGACTAAGCAGAAACGGTGCCAAATGAACATCAGACCAAAAATAGTCCCTCCCCTGTCAGGCATGTCTGAGAGACACCCTGCGATCAAAGATGGGGAAACACGAGGAACAGATACAATGCCCAGTAGTCAGAGCAGAGCAGCTGCCTGACACTTGTGGAGCTTCCTACACATGCTGCTGGGAAGGAGAGGCTGAAGAAAGGATGTGAAGGAGGAGGATGATAGAGATGGTTCAGCAGATGTTTAATTGGAGCTACTCCCATGCGTGAGAGAACGCACGAAGCCGTTCAATGGAAAATGTGCGTTCAGCGGTGGACATGGCACTGGAGATGAGATAATTATTAAGGCATTTCTCTTTTGGAGCTCTTCTGTGTGGAGTTTTACATAATAAATGTTAGTGTTGCCTTTCTACACGCACAGGCCTTCCCTGGTCCAAACAAACAAGCAGCTTCTTGTCACTGATACCTCTTGAAGTGAGTATCTTTGGCCACAAATAGATCATTGCCCTATTTGAAAAGTTGCTAGTGGAAGGTAGCCAGTTTTGACTGGCTATATATACCTAAGCTGGCAAATCAAGCAACCTCGCAGCTTTTGCTTCTATATATAAAAAGGAACGATATAGAATAAATCAGCTGGGCAGAGCACATGTCAAATCAATCTTTATACCAACATTTTCTGAGTTTGATTTATTCTGCTGAGCCTGGGGAGGCAGCCAGAGGAAGCCCTAAACTCAGGTCCCAACTTTGCCTCGGATGTTCTGGCAATACCAGGAATTTGCTGACAACAGGTTCTTTGCCTGTGCCGTGGTTCTAAGCGCACTTTTTGTAAGTGTCATTGAAGAATGGCTCTGGAAACCACGGGGGGGGGAGGGGCGGCGCCAAATTCCTCCCAAATTGCGGTGATGCCCCGCAAAGCTGCCTCCCACCCCCCCCCCCCGGAGGGGTGCTTGAAACTCGGGAACCGAGCTGGGGGCTTAGCAGGAGGCGTTGGTTTGGCTGTAAGGAGCTTTTCTCTTCCCAGAGGCTCCTGGCAAGGCCTGAGAGTGAGAACGGGACGAGCTCCGCCGGCCCAAACGGGGAAGGGGCCGGGGGGAGCCGGGAGAGAGAGGGGGGGGGGAGCGGCAGTACCAGGAGCGGCCACCAGGTGGTACCCGAGAGCCCGCGGAGAAGCTGCCGGGCACAGGGGTGCGGGGTGCGGGGCTGAGGGGTGCGGGAGAGGTGCGGGGGTGCGGAAGGTGGGGGCCTGCAGGGGTGCGGGGGCTGCGGGAGAGATGCGGGGGTGCAGGAGGTGGGGGGACTGCGGGAGAGGTGCGGGGGTGCGGGAGAAGTGCGGGGGTGCAGGAGGTGGGGGGACTGCGGGAGAGGTGCGGGGGTGCGGGGGCTGCGGGAGGTGAAGGGGCATGCGGGAGGTGAGGGGTCTGCAGGAAAGGTGCGGGGGCTGCGGGAGGTGGGGGGACTGCGGGGGCTGCGGGAGAGATGCGGGGGTGCGGGAGAAGTGTGGGGGCTGCGTGAGTGTGGGGGCTGCGGGAGAGATGCGGGGGTGCGGGGGCTGCGGGAGGTGAAGGGGCATGCGGGAGGTGAGGGGTCTGCAGGAAAGGTGTGGAGAGGTGCGGGGGCTGCGGGAGGTAAAGAGGCTGCGGGAGGTGAGGGGGCAGCAGTAAAGGTGTGGGGGCTGCGGGAGAGGTGCGGGAGGGGTGCGGGAGGTGCAGTGGCTGCGGGAGGTGAGGGGGCTGCGGGAGAGGTTTGAGGGCTGCGGGAGCCGTGCGGGGGTTGCAAAGGCTGCGGGAGAGGTGCGGGAGTGTGAGGCTGAGGAGCTGCGGGAGAGGTGCGGGAGCCGGGCAGGGGCTGGGGGGGGCTGGGGGGGCTGGAGGAGCAGTGCGGGGGTGCGGGGGTTTGTTTGGGGAGGGGTTTGTTTGCGGGTGGCTGATGGCAGGGAAAGCTGAACCCCGCTGGTGTTTGCATGGGCTGGAAGATAAAAGGATTTGGGGGGGACACACACCTGGGTCCAGGACATCCTTGGGGATTTCTGACACTTTCAGGTAACTTTGGAGTAGGATGTGGGTATGGACTGACAGGTGGCAATATCTGGGCTTCAGGAAATCCCAGTTTTCCAGGGAGAAACAGGGACTCGAGCCAGAATTACCCAATTTTATTCTGTTTTCACCTGCTCTTCACCTCATTCCCCCATCATCTTCTCAGCCTCAAGGGGACTGACCCCGAGAAAACCTTTGAATTCTGGAAGCAGCTCTGTTGGGATTTTAAACCCTGCAAAAAACATTGATCTCTGTATTTCAGACCAGGCTAAAACTCCAACTGCTCCTTGTTTCATTCTGTTTTCATTTCTGTCACACTTGGAAGTCACTTCTCTCATCTTCCTGGATGTAAATTTTTGGAAGTGAATTTTTTGTCAGCTGCTTCCCTAAGTGGGCCTCGTAGGCCCACCACAGAGACACCAACTCTGTTTGCAGGTTCCCAGCTCAAAACCAGCAAGGATTTAAGAGCTCAAGAAAGCTTACAAGCCCCCCTTTTTTTTTTTCTTCCCACACAAACCCTTCTGAGACCCTGGAAAGGTACCTGTTGGTTCCTGAAGTGAGTGGAACTGTAATCCTATTGCTTCGTGTTAGGCAGCTGAAGTCAGACCTCCTGCACAGTGTGTTAGAAACAAGGGATAAATATTATGTCCCACATCTGAAAACCAACTTCACAGAAAATATGCACGAAATGATAGATGATAATGGGGAAGGAAATGCCAGCGGCCTTAATGAGTGGTGCTAGGCAAAGCTGGAAAAATAAATTATATAATAATCTCTTATTATATTCCCTTTCACATAAACTAATCTTGACCCACAGCAGTGCTACTTTCCAAGAGAAAATAACCAAGATGTGGTTAGAATCATGATACGGGAGTCCAATGCAAAGTGCTTTGTATTTTTGTTGTTAAAATTTTGCTTCATCTGGTAAATTTTGTGGAAAAGATGGGAAAAGGGTGAGCAACTTCCAGCTGAGGCAGAAAAAAATGCTGAATGCTGCCTCTTGGTGGCTGGGAAGAAGCTCCTGAACTTCAGCTCAATATATTGACTTTCTGAAGACCCAAGGAACATGTGCAAAGCTCTGGGAGAAAAGAAGGGTACTTGTGTTTCACTTCAGCCCCCAACTCACTGCACAAGCCCAAAACAAAGCCAGACACTTACTTTTGGACTGGTGGGCACTTTCATCCATTCCTTACAGATGATTTAAAGGTTAGGGCTCTGTTTCTGCTGGGAGGATGCACGTGTTACATTTTTGTTGGGTTTCTGAGAAGCTTGCTTGTTTTTGCATTGCTCAGCTCTGCAATGGGGATAAATAAATAAAAAAATAAATAAATGCAAAAAGCCAAATGGAAATCCTTGGAAAATAACCTCATCATAAAGAGCAGATGAGTGAGGAAGATTTTTTTTTTTTTTCCTCCTGCTTACCCAAAGCTGCTGTACACCAGTGCACTGGAAGAGTCTTTCCTAGGTCAGACCCTATCTAATTGATAATTATGGACATTTGGTGTCCTTGCATATCCCTTCTACAGCTCTGTCCATTCCTGTCTTATCCACCTGGAGCTATCAAAGATTCTTCACCAGGAGGGGAGGTTGCAGGTTAAGGATGCCACATTTGTGTGTGTTTGTGAGCAGGGCTCAGGTTGGTTAATTCCTCCAGAGTTCATCTAAGAAGCTTCCACAAGAATGTGTTTATAACTTTGGGGGTTTGCTTGTGGTCTGGCATCTTTAAAAGTCAAAAGACAACTCTGCACCTTATAAATCTCCCTGTGATCTCTTAGTGCATAAGATAGGGAAGCTTAAAACCCTGACTAGAGAGAGGAAAAGTAAAATGTGCTCTGACAAGGTGTGTGGTAGAGGCATGTTCTTTATTTCTGTGTCTTTATTCATAAAGATGCAATGCGTGCTTTCCTATACATCATTATACATAGTTTTTATACTGTGATAAACAGAATTAAAATATCAAACAGGAAAACCCAGGAAAAGCCAGACTGGTTGAGACCAGTGGTTCAACCAGTATCCTGTCTCCAGCATTGGCTGGTATCAGATGCTGGAGATAAAAGTAGAAGAAACTGTATAGTAGCCTGTTACGAATTAACAAGCCCAGGAGAGAAGTTTCTTCCTGACCCCCATCAGTTAGTGGTTGACTTATATGCCAAAGCATACATTGCTATACATGCTCACGTATTTATATCTATCTAGCCCAAGAAACATGTGACAAAAAGCTAAATCAGACTCCTGGTACATTCACTTACAGGAAAGTCATGCCGAGGAAAGAATTTTCTTCCCCGCAAGAGGCTCACGAAGTTCATAACTGGGAAAAGCAGCTGGGATTTGCAGCTCAATAAGGGAAACTGCTTTTGCAAACAGCACCTGAAATATCTGCCTTTTCAAGATATCTTGGGGACTTTGATTGCAGCTCTCAGTCATCTCTCTGAATAGCTTTACGCATGTAATGAAGCAAATACTCACGGATGTGTAAGTGCTTGTAAAGGGCCCTGGTAAACAGATTTTGAGTGAGACATTCCCTTTTCCTGAAAATCACAGGGCCACAGAAACACAGGGCTGGGAAGCTGAAGGCCAGGCTGGCCATCCTGCATCCCTCCTGACACCCGTTTTCTCCAGCAGGTGTTTGAGAGCCACCACCACAGAGATAACACACCCCACAGATCTGTCAGGGCTTGGCTGCCTTTATGATTGTGTTTCCTAATTAATTTCAATCTTTTTGGCTTCAGTTTAAACCCAGCTTTTCCTGTCCTACCCACCAGACACAGGCAACAGCTTATGTTTTTTTCTTTCTTGCAATTATTGTGTTTGAGCACTGTTTCTTTTTTTTTCTTACCCATCTTTGGACCAAAACACCTTCATTTATTTCCTTACATCCTCACAAATAAGTTTTCCAGATCTGGATTCTCTTCAAATTGTTCCATGTCTTTCCCAAAGTGCAGTGCCCAACACAGAATCAAGCCTCCCAGTCAGGATCTTTCAAAGGCAAAGAAGTGTGGAAGGATGTCACCTTCATATATCTTGAAGGTGATAATCTCTTTAACACCTTCTGGATGGTCTTTTTTCCAACACCACATAAGTACTGAGACATTTATCCATTTTCCTACATTCCTTTCTATTTTTTTAGATTATTTCCCCGATGCCTGCCAGTGCTCAAATCCAACATATAATAAGATGTTTTCTACTGCAATTATAGGTGGATTCTGCTGATGATTCAGCATATAAAGCAGGCTAATTAATGAGCTTTGGAACAACCACCTCCTCCAGGCTCCTTAGTATGCTTGGCTTTACCTACAGGGATCACATATAGTGCAAGCAAAAGAGAAATGCAAAATACTTAAAAATAATGCAGCAATACTACTATACGGAGTAAATTTCAGGTAAAAAAAAAAAAAAAAAAAAAAAAAGAAGAGAGAGAGATTCAGCGTGCTATTTTTCTTCATTTAATGTGTTGAGCTCATAAAAACTTCTGATTAGTCAGGATGATGTGAATGACTCGTCAGACTTAATTTTAGCAGCCTAAAGTTAGCCAGCATTTCCACAACAGTCATCTCAACTCCTTCAACAGTAAATGGAGAAGAATGAACATTTCCAGGATAAACACATCCTATTGCCGTCAGCTCCCTAAAAAACCAGAATATGATGGGATGAACTCTGCTGTGAAGACAGAAGAAGTTCCAGTAACCACAGAGAGCCTCAACCTGTAGGCAAACTCTGAGCTCCTTGATAGCTGAGGTCAGGTGAGATAAATCCCACTTTAGGCAATAACAAATTTAGAGATAGTTATTTGCACATTAGTATGATAATTAAACACAATGCAAATTAACTGTAATCATCAGGGGGGAAAAGCATGATGAGATGTTACTTACAGAATAAATGCAGAGCTGTGCAGAGCATGGAGCTTCCATGTCAAAGACAACTTCAAAAGATTAACATTTTACTTTATTCCAAATCTAGCTGACAGATGAGTATGTTGAATTTCTCTGTGGAGGGTTTTTATGCAGTCATTTCAGATGCATAAAAATATTTATTTCTGACAAAATCATGCTGTTTGGTCTCCAGATTGGACTTTGTCTTTTGAAAGAAATACAATATACTAAAAAGCAAAGCAAGGCTGACATTCTGAAACTAAAGACATTTTGATTTTAAATATTGCACAGCTCCCTCTAGAAACATGATCTTCTCTCTGAGGCTCAACCTGATAGTGCTGATTTTGGTTTCAAACTTCATCTTGATTTCTGCAGAGTGGAAAGGAACCAGTCTGGCCAGCCCTTGGAGCCACCAGAGCCAGGTCACATGCAGCTCATGGCATTTCATGCAGTTCCCATGCAGCTGACATACCCCAAGCAGCACTTCTGGGAATGGCTCACGACTAGGAAATGGGAAAAGCTCCTCAGGATCCCACTGCACATCCCACAAGACTGGGCAGGGTGTAAGCAGGTTCCCAAAGCTACCCAGCAATACTGTATTCAGTTATTCCTGCCAGTTCTCCTACAAAGCCCAGACACATAGATCCACCAGTGGGACCCCAGGATGGAGGCTTCATTTGAACTGCTAGAAAGGGGCAATGGTAACCAAAGCACAACTGGTGGTTGTGATTGTGAGGGAGTTTTAGAGCCTCCTGGAGGGACTGGGAACTGTCCTTGCAAATAAATCAGGCAGCTTTGAAAAATCTGAACAAGAGGGCACTCTGCATAGTTTTTGCTCCCTGCCTGGATCATTATCTATCTCTGGACACGTCCAACACTGGTCTCTGCAGTTTAATAAAGTTTACAGTAAGTTGCTCAAGTGCAGTAGTTGTCCAGTCAACCCAAATGTAAGCAGTTTTCTTGTGGCAATGTTAATCTCTTACTGATACCCACCCTAACCAGTATGAAGCTCCTTCTAGCAGCTTAGCAATGCATTATGACGTGGGCATGCTGTCACCAAGGTTTATAACAGAAATACTTGTGCACATCAGTTCATTTTTTTATATTCTAAAAGCTGTGCTGGGACAATGTGTTGGAAGTAATTTTAATTGCAGGAAAAATCTAGATTTGGGACTCTATTGATAGCCTGCTTAAGGTCACAGCTGCTTTCCGATAAGAGACCTCTTCAGAAGGTTGATTGACAGCTGTCACTGTGTCTTCTGGATCTTCACAACTGGTGATGAGGGCAACTGCACTAATTGACTTTTGGTTAGTACCCAGTGACTTGTTCTCCACTGCTGACATCTCTGCCTCTTTGTCCCGTGTCTTCTCGGGTCGGTTCCATTCTTGCTCCTTCCGATCCAGCTGCATGGCACTGCAGTGAGGAGCATAAACTTCTGTGGTTTCTTCAAACTGCAAGCAATCCACCTTATAGTACTTCTTCTTTACGTGTAAGACATCGTTAAACCTATGACCCCAAAGGATCTCTCTGGGGACATAGGAGCTTCTTGACTGATGTGAAGTTCCCGTCGAATCCCCCGTATAGACAAAAGTGACCAAGATTTCAAAGTTGTCCTTGGCCAGAGCTTTTCGGTCCAAGCCATACAAGGGGCTCTCACTATCAATTTCGTGCACGACTGTCACGGGTGTAACAAGTATGATCTGGTCATTTAGGAGCTTCAAGTCCTTGTATTCCATTGTCATTCTCCCTTCTTTGTCTTCCTTGTAGCGCAGCAGCTGAGCTCGTACAGAGCCCTCGACCATATGGTTTGGCCGGAAATCCCCGATGCGCCACATGAGGCAGAATTTATCATCCCTTAAACCTACTACAGCATAGTAGCTGAATCGAATGGTTTGAGCTCTTTTTCGAGCCGTGGCCATTTTAGCCAAAGCTGCTCCAATGATGAAGGTGTCAATAATGCAGCTTAACACTGACTGCAGGATGACCATGAGGATGGCAGCCGAGCACTCTTCCGTGACGCAGCGCGACCCGTAGCCGATGGTCGTTTGGGTTTCCAGGGAGAACAGGAATGCTCCCGTGAAGCTGTGGACATTTGCAACACAGGGGGTTATTTCTTCATCGTTGAACAAATCTCCGTGTTGGATTGCTATCAGCCAGAAGACCAGTCCAAAGAACAACCATGAAAGAACGTAGGACAAGGAGAAGATCACAAACATATGGCGCCACTTGATGTCCACCAGGGTGGTAAAGATGTCCACTACGTAGCTCTCCCATTCTCCAAAGATGTGTTTGAAGTACACGTTGCAACTGCCATCTTTGTGGAGAAATCGTTTCTGCAATCTTTTCATCCCCATCTCAGGGTTTTCTTGACCAGAGCCTTTGTAACTGATCTTATTCCCCTGAACATCTACAGGCCTATAGCAACCACTCTGGTCAGTCATCTTTCTCATATCTGCCTTGTGGCATCAGTTTACAGAACACAGTTGTGGTTCCAGGGGCTATTTGTTTTCTTTTTTCATTGGCAATCTATGAAATAAAAGAAAAAGGTTACTTTTTATTTAATTGCCTGTGCCAGAACTCTATAATGCCAAATTTAAATACATTCAATCTGTGGCCATCATGAGCAATCTTCTGAAGAGTATGGACTCTGACATTCATTACACAACATAGCTCAGAAACTTAGGCCTGGAAATATGAGGCAGCTAGAAATTCAACTGGTTAGAAATGTCCAGATCAATTCTAAAATTTGGTATGCAGATGAAAACAGAAACCAAAAACCTTTGTGGCGACCCCACTGTGAGTCTCTCTTCTAATGTTCTGGTGAAGCAACATTCAAATCATGACAGACTCTTCTGAACAGTCACAGGAATGGCATGAACCCTCCTAAAATTAGCCAGATATTTGAGGTACTTAATTATTTGTTTGCTGCATGTTTGGTTGGTGTTCTCTATTAGAAGAAATGCCCAGGAAAACACTCTCATTTAGACATAAGACTTCAGTAGCATGGGCAGGCAAGTTCAGTGGTAATGTCTTTTAACCAGAAAATGTATCAACCACACAATCATTCATCATTATTTGTGTTTCAGTATTGCCCAGAAAAAACCTGCTCATGGAACTGAACTTTACTGGGCAAGTGCTAGAGAGACATATTTGTTCAATTTGTAGAAAAGTATTTACATTTCAAATGAAAAAGAAACCTCTCTGAGGTCCTGGAAACCTTCACAAACCATTCCTTAAAACAAACAAACAAAAAATCCACCTGCCAAAAAAATATTTAAATTTTTATTAACGAGTACGAAACAACCATGCAGTATGCTAATGAAATTTGTGGATGACACAAATTTAGGAAGAGATACGAATTAGGAGATTCCTCTGTCAGATCAGAGAAAAAAATGGATATCTTTGCAGATTGCAACCATATGAAATTCAGCAGTAGGAAGTGCTAGGCTATATGTTTAGTGACTAATAAGAACTCGTGTTAGAAACTGAGACCTCATCAACAGGAATCCAATGAAAAAGGAAAGACTTAGCTGAAGTCATCAGTTACTGGATGCTTATGGATTCCTTGTAGGATAGAGCCCAGAAGAAGGCAAATGCCTTTTCCTGTGGGTCCCCAGCTCATTCTGCCAAGTGCTGACATGCAACACACTGACAAGTCAGGAGAGATGGGCTACACAGCTAGAACAGTTCCACATTTCTGCCAGATGTCATGCTTCTGACTGATATTTCTGAAGGAAAAAAAAGTTAATATTTTTGAGGAAAAACTCTTCTTCCAAAAACTAAGTTTTCAATGGAAAAACGACTAGTACTTTTCCCAGTTCTAAGCTGGTTTCAGCTGACAAAAGTTCAGATGTAGGTTTACAATGAAGCCAACATATTCATAGAAAATTACTTTAAACAAAAAAGTTTGAGCGGTAATCTTTTTCCTCAGCTCTTCATTCACTTTGCCTGAGCATAAATGACTGCACACACTTCAAGGCAGAAGAGAGTCAGGGCCATAGAGTGTAATGTATATTGGATGGACTAGATTAGCAGACAAAAACTCTTCTCCCATGCAAAGAACAATGACAAGCATGCATAGACACTAGTCCAAAAACACTAAAAAGCCAAACATAGTTTCCATTTCTTTTTTCTTTTTTTTTTTCTTTTTCTTTTTTTTTTTTTTCAGTGCAGAAATGAATGTGACATATGGTGTTGTAGCCTCAGAATGTGGCCTTCATTAAAAAACACAACATTAATGTTTCCAAAAATACTTATTGGAATACAGTCTTTGGAAACATTCATCTGACTTGCTTTACTCATAGCTTTAAACAAACAGTGCAGCCCAGTCTACTGAAGACTCTTGACCTAACATTTTATAAGTCATAGTTAACAACAAACAAAAACTGGAAACTGACTTATTTTTTTAAGAACCTCATAATGTGAGGTGTGAAAATGAAACAAATTGTAATCAGAAGCCAATATAATCTTAAATAAAACCCATACTTAGGCTGATACTGTTTTTCTTATTGACTGATTCAAACTACAATTCCTTGAAAATACTCACAATCATCCTGGCTCTCAGAAAGGGACTAAACAGTTCATGAATCAAAGACTCCTGGGCTGATTCCACTCTCTGCTGTTGCCATCAGCAAATCATCATATTTTAAAAATGGTGTTTTGCTGGCACCATCATTAGATTTTCCTGGTGCTGGCAAGAGTCACACACATGCAGCTATGTGGCAAAGTCCACTCTGATTTTACAGTAGCCCATCACACCCAGGAGACAGCTTTGCTTGTGAAGCATCTTGCATTTTAGGAGCCCTGACTCTCCATGTGGTAACAAATACACAAATATCATGGATGGCTGGGATGGGTTGGTGACTGGTATAACTGAAGCCATGTATTAAGAGGCTGGATTGGATTTTGCAAAACAATCAAAAGTCTGTCTGTAACAAGAAAGGGAACGTGACACAGAGCTTCCTAAACCAGAACCAAATAATCTACCCCTGAAGCTGGCTGGAGTAAAAAAGAATCAGTGCAGAGCTACACTAACAGACACATATTGCTCTCAGGGTCTGAGTTCTTCTTTCTCTGTAATGCTGAAAATTGGATCACTCAGAGCCATTTGGCATTGCACAGTGGAGACATGCCCCAGATGACCTAAAATCCCAAATGTGCTTGGAAGTCTGAGGAAACAGCCTCCTCAGGCACTCAGAAACATTGAAAAATGTTGCCCAGAATTTTGGGTGTGCTTAAAGGTAAGCCAAATCCAAACTTTTCCAGGCTACCTCTTGAAGTCTCTTGAGTGCAATAGGAATCATGCATTATAATTAATAAGTCTTTTACCTTCTCTACTGTTGCTCAGAATATTTAAGCCTAAAAAAACATCCTTCAGTGTTTCTGAATTATGTAAGTCTGTCTTACGATCCTCACTTCATTCAAAGGGACACTTTTAAGCAGGCAGGTGATTTTCCTATTCCAAATGAGAGGCAGTGAGGCTGTGAAGCCAAATGTTCATTGCTCACTCTACTGAGACATGCTGCCTTTTGCAGAGCAGTCTGAAGACTATTAGTATTACCAAAATTTAAAGAGGAGAAGAGCACCAGACACATGATCTTAAACTCTTGAGAGTTATTTCCAAAATCTTATTTTTCAAAATGGAAATAATTTACACACCCCTAAGCAAACCATACGAATTACATTAAAGGCCCTGCTACCTGGTAAAGATTAACAAAGGGGGTGGGGGAGGATTCTGAAACATTCTGTACTCACTAAAGCTCATGGATCCATTGCTGCAAATGACTGTCAGATGTTGCCAGGAAGCCTTTTCACCCTCTTCTAACCCTAACACAAAACCCTCGCCCTTTTTTGTCTTGCTTTTACTTTCTATGTTTTCTTTCCTTTTATTTCTGGGCATGCTTGTACACATCCTCAGCCTCCTCTTGCACACAGTTCTGTTGTTCAAAGGAGGAAGTGTACTGAAATTTGTAGTACTTTTGCTAACAGTTCTCCTAAATGTACTTTCCACCCAAATAAAAAAATTATCAGAGATAAAAATGGAGCAGTGAAGGTAGGCAGGGTAGCAGGAAGACAAATACAGAGAAATCACAAAGATTTCATTGGGGTAAATGGCAGGGCAGGCTCAGAAGTTCTTCCAAAGTCTAAGACTCAGGGTTCAGAAAATCACTGTATATTCTGAATTATCTAAGCCAAGGCTGGAATCTTAACAAAACAGGGAGATACAGAACTTCTCTAGAGACCTGTGTTCATGGAGTCTGCATACTGACCCCCCCCCCACAAACTGGTACCTTGGAAAAATTTCCCCTCAGTAACATATGGGAGAAAAGTAAGTAAATTCCTGCATTTCAAAGGTCAGAAAGCAGTGCACTGGGGGTTCCACTCAACACCTACTTGCATCCAGTGAAGAGTTATCACAAAGCAAACACTAGCAGAAGCAAGCCCTTTTATTGTGTTTATCATCCTCACCGCCTTCCACTTGAATAGAGCAGCTGTATCAGAAAATCTGAACTCTTGATTTTCATCAGCTTGCTCAGAAAAGCAGTAACTTAGAAGCCTTAAGCATCGAGTTTAGCCTTTTAAAGAACTCCACTAAATGCAGTTTGTCAATTTCATCTTGATATTTTGAGTTTAGGGCTCAGGGTTTTATGAGGATCATCCCTATGTTCCACCTGAGTTGTTGCTACACCCATTTTATAGCTGTATTTTCCCATTATGTAAACACAAGTAGGGGTGAATTTTTGTTCAGTGACAACTTCAGCCAACAGCCCCTTTGTGAAACATTAAGCAAAACAATGTGAATATCTTGGTTCCAGAATAAGTCTGTTCTAAGACTAAACCAAAAAGAAAATTCAAAACTTCCAAATGAAATTGGGTACTCTCACTCTAACCCCACAAACACACAAGAGGAGCTCCTCCTCTCTGCTCTTGGTTCAGCAATCACTTTGGTTCCCTGCTTCATTTTAGAAATGGTTTGAAAGGTTTCCAGCTTTAGTCATTGTTGTGTCACCCGGGAAGACTTTACCTCAGAGACCAGAATTGTGACAAGTAGAAATCTTTTGAGCTGCTTTGGAATTGACTCAAACACTTGTTCCTTTAAAAAAACAAAAAAACACCAGCCCCAAAATCTACATTATAGGACAGCATTGAGACTCTTCCTTCTTAATTCATCTAAGTGAAACCAGATCTCCTTGAAACACAACAAAGCAAAAAGAAAGAAGTTTGAACCCTTAAGTTTGAGTAGACAGACTCTTAAAGTTGTTCCTTGATGAGGTAAAGTTATTAATTTCAGAGACACTAGACAGGTTAAAAGAGAACCAGCCCCTGCTTACCACTCAGAGCACTTAAAACATGTAGAAAGCTGAAAATGTCTATTTTAATTTATTTGCACTGTATGCACTGCTTTTAGCCAGGAACAGGCAGTGGAAACACTGAAATACCATGAGAAATGGAAAGTGCTGGCAACATGAAACTCTTGATTTTGGGCCTCCCTGCCATTCTTTGTCTCAGACCATTTGGCAGGGTTGAAAACCTAAAATTGTCAACTCTTTGGATTCTTTTCTTCTTTTTAACCCCCAGCCTCCAGCAGCTCCTGTACCAGGGTGACTGGACACCACGTGCCCTCAGCAGGATGAGACCCACAGCAGGTCCCCCCCTGCAGATGTGGCACCTCCAGCAGTGTTCCTGCCCAAAAATTCCTCCTTCTGGATCTCTTCCCATCAGCAATGAGCCATTTGCCTTTTGGTATCGAGCTGACAGGACCAAAGAGGACAGAACCAAGCTCCTGGAGCCTCAGTTCCTAAAAGCAGCATAGCTGATACACATCCTAGACCTCAAAATTTACTAGCCATGCAGACACAGCACAGCTGTCAAGATATGTTTTATATCTTCCTTTGGAAATCAATAGCCAACTTCTTTCCTTCAGCAGGCAGAATCCCCTGGGTTTTAATGCCTGTTAGCTGTGAAGCAATAGAACCCAATTAGTGCTAATTAAGATTCCCTCCTCCACTACCACCCTGACTCCTGCATCGATGCACAGTGAAGGTGAATTCCATAGTTCTGCAGAGCCATGCAGTGGGATTTCTCCACACCTTACAGATTGCATTCAGCCTACAGAGGCACAGAAAGATTATTTGAGGAACTTTTCCACCAGATCTTGTTGGCAGGGACCAGCAGAGCAGTTTGTTGCAGCTCTTAATAGACATGATGTAATATAATAAAGTGTTCAACAATAGGTAATTGGCTGGTCATGAGCAAGGGTAGAATCAGATTAGATAATGCTGACCACTTTTGTTTAGCAGGGCCAACACCCTCAGCTCTGTGATTTGCTGCTGTTATATCAAAACATCACAGGTTATTAATAAAATAGGATTTTGGGGGCAGGCAAGAACTGATATTCTAATAGGGTTCTTCCAGTCTCAGGGGCTGTTTCCTTTACGTCACGTTGTGCAGTTCTGCTTCCTGAGGCAGAAAGCATACTCCTTATTTTCCTGTTTTCTGGAGAGCATTGTAAACCAAATATCCAGGGAAGGGCACCGTGACATAGGAACACAGAGTCACTGTCATCCCAGTTGTGCTCTTTATTTAATTACATCTCTAAAATAAGGAAGGTGAGGAGATACAGGGCTCTACTCCTTGTGGCACAGCAGTTGGTTCCTGCAGCCCTGTGAACTTTTGTGCTTCCTGGTCCTGCAGCTCTCTGGATGTGCACATGTAGCACAAACAGCTAAAGAAAGGTTGCGTGGATTTAACCAAAGGGATATGTAAAAATCAGAGAAGACCTTGTATCTCCTGTGCAAGTTTGAATCCTGCCAACTCAAAAGGCTGCAGGTTTGACAACTGAAAACCTCGTGCTGGTGTTGATGGAGTTTGGATCAGGCACTGTGCTCTTGTATTTCATATAAGGAACAGAATAAAACAGAATCCCAAGTTAACAGCATAAGTCAGCTCTGTTCAACAGATGAAAAAGAGCAAGATGTGAGCAGGAAGCCTGAGGGTCTCTATTGTTCTTTTTTTCCCCTCCAACCCTAGTAGAAAGTTCCCTAGGGTTTATCTTGACCCCAGTTACTAACTTCCAAGAGCTCTCTGGGGCAGACAGGGACACTTTCAAGTTTCTGCTGGTCTCAACTTCGGGATACTGACCCCAGCAGGAATTCCACTGTGATACCCAGAACCTGTCTCATCCCATCTAATAAAATATCTCCAATGCCAATTAAATCACCAAAGGCTTTATCTTTTCAAAAGTAAAGCAAGGTTTAGCAGTGAAAAAAAATCTTTTTGCATTGCTTCTTTGAGGAAATAGGATAAGGGAAAAAAAAATCAAAATAAAACTTGTAATAAAATCAATCACATCTACTATGGTCCAGTTTTTTAGGAAATACTACTAAAAAAACCCTGCTGTCTCAGCTCACCAGACTAGTCAACAAATCAGAGCTTGAGATAAGTACTAGCTAAGGACCAAGTCAAATAATGCATGAGTGCTTGTTTTGGGGGGGTTTGGGTTTTTTCGTGGTTTGTTTTTTTGGTTTTGTTTTTTTTTGTGGTTGTTGCTTTTTGGTTTTGGAGGGGGGGGGGAGGAGATTGTGCGTTTTTTGGTTCTTTAGGAAAAGCACCAGAAAATCCTGTGACTGACATTAATACAGGCAGTCAGATAAAGCAGCCTATTAAATCCTATGCTTCAAGAAGTCAATTTATCAATCAATAGTAAGGTCAAGATGACTACTTGCTTTTCTGAGCAGCTTTGTATGACTCTAATTTTTGAATATGCACACTGAACAAGCCCACCTCTGATATGCCTAAATACGATTTTCTCTCCAGTCTGTTGGAGGATATGGTGTAGCTCCTGTGGCTGGAGTTGGTCTGACTTTGCATCCCAAGTTTCAGGCTCTTCATCCAAACCAAGACACACATTCCCATTTATCAGCTTATATATGTCACCACTTTTTAAAAGCCTGTGAAATATATCAAACGGTTTCACAGATCAGAAGCCTGTCCCAAATCCTACTGAAGTCAGCAGAGGGGTTGTCTTTGATTTCTTCTTTTGGATCAGATCTAGCTGCTGGGTTTCTTAGTATCACCACAGGCAGTATCCATCGTTCTTCTTCAAAATTGGCTTGGATTGATGGAATCACAGCAACACTTTCTAGGGACAAAAAAAAAAAAAAAAAAAAAAACCACAAAAAAACCCAACAAAAAAACCCCACCACTTTTTAAAATCTTCATTTTCTTTGGTTCACAGTCTGGCAAAATGCTGACTTTCCATACTGTTACTTAACTCCACTGGGGTCTTTAGGAAGTCTGGGAATGCTTCTTTCAGAGATGACTTTCAACACCTTGCAGAGCAGATGGCTGAACCTCTGTGTACACATCCTCTGGAGCCTCTGTCTCAGCATGGCTGCATGTGAGCTGGACAGGGAGCTTTCTCTGAAACTCAGTAGTTGTTTTTGCAAGGCTTATACTCAGCATGATGTTGGCCACTCATGTTTTCAACTGTCATTCTCTTCCCAAGCTCAGCAGTGTCATTTACAGAATGCTGGTGTTTTGCAAGTCAGATAATTAAAATAATGTGGAAAAGGAAAAATCACATGGATGAGAGTTTGAACTGTACAGTCAAGATTTTTAGTTCTACCTCAGTGCACAGGTTGCATAACTTCCTCTTTGGTCTGTTGAAGATGTCCCCCAGCTTATTCCTGGTCACCTCAGTGAGTTTCTGTGTATAGAGATTAGTATGTTAAGAAATATGAAGAAAAGCAGAATCACCTCTTAAAGTTGTCTCTTCTCTCCCAGCTTTAAAATATCATGAGGTAAGTTACTCATTTCTCTAAAGATGGGAACATTCATCCTGCAAGGAACTGGTTTCTCAGCCCTATCATAATTAATTTATTCAATCAGCAACCTCTCAGTTGCTTTCTCAGTTTTCTTAGGGAAAGCCAATACATTATTTGCTGTTCAACTGTATCCAAAGATTTTGGATATTGGATACAAAATTTGCTGTTCAAACTGTTTCCAAGAGTGGAAGGGCTCATTAAAAATAAAAAAAATCACTGCCCATGATCTATGCCTCTCTGGTTGTCCTTTGAGTGGAAGATTTTCACCCAGCAGCTCTACTGACTGACTGAGCTACTTATGGGAGATTCAGCTCATTTCAAGATGTTTGTCATGAACCTGTTCAGCAGCCATGTGCTTTTCCTGTTCTACTCCTCAAAGGCAAACACTACTAACAAGCAAGCAGATCTTATCAAGATGGTGTTAACAAAAATACATCAAATAAAATTTTCTTACATTACAAATGTCAACACTCATGGAAAAAGATTCCTGAACTACAGTAGAGTTGATTTTATTGCCAAAGCAATTCACAAAGATTGTTTTGAGAAACAACTCTTCTGGATTTTGTCTTGGGTGCTAGGGACCTGTAAAACAAATGTCAGGGGTGCAGCATGCCTGAAGAGAATGTCACCCTCTGGTTTGAAATTTAGTTTTACTGTCCCTCAACTAATTCAGTGGTCAGCAAAATTAAATTCAAAAGTGATATACCCAGCCTAAGGAGATGTTTTATCCTATATTCTACCTGTGCTGATTTTATTCCTGTTTGCATTCTGTAATATTGAAAAAAAAACATCACTGCCTCCTGCCACAAAGCTAGAGTCACTAAAAAGTCACACAAATCCGTAGGTTTTAAATTAAACCTCAGATCACTGGACCTGACAAGCTCCAAATCACATGAGCTTGGATTGGTGGCATTCTTCCTCAGGAACATTTTGTATAGTGCTAAGCTATTCATACCAAAAAGGTCTTCAGAGAATGAAGTCTGTGAAAAACATAAAGTGGTGTTTCCCACAGAAAAAGCAAGTCACACTACTTGGGTGTCTTAGTCTGGAAGCAACTGCAATGCTGATTATGCTCAGGAGAGAAAGTTCAGCTTAAGGAGACCAAAAAGTACCCTAAAAGGTTCTGGATGGAAGCCAGAAGCACTGTAACAAAGGGAAGGCAATTTGAAAACAATAATGTCACCAAACTTCCTGCAGAAAGAAGCAAGGATGGCTCTCCAGTCCATAGGAATGCTAGATAGATGAAGTTATCTCCCAGCTAATGCCAGCACAAACATCATTTACAAAGCCTGACAGCTGCACAGCAATTAGGAGGGGAGCTTGTGTTTACTTGTGTTTCAAGGCAGAAGCAGTGAGTGGGTTCCAGCAACATTATGACGCGTGTTGATAATTATGATATTATGCCATTGATTTGGTTTTCTGGTGTTTTTCAAATCAGGGCTTGAAATCTCTTTGTTCTCCTGTGTAAAACTCAGCTTTGAGGTCATTCTTCGCCTCATACACCCTTGGCTGTTTATGAACATCCTCACAACACTCAAAGCCCATTTCCCATTGAGGAAGACAAGAAACAGGTTGTGTCATTGTCTGGCTCGATCGTTCTGCATAACTACACCAGAATTCCACAGACAGGAATACTTACTGGTTTGAAGTTTTATTGTTGTAAATATCAACAATGAAAGGATACGCGTTGTACCAGACAGATGATGGAGGAGAACCTGCTTTTCATATTAAAAGAAAATTAATGAGAATGACATCAATCTATTTGAAAGGAAAATTGGGACAAGGTTCAATGGGGTACCCACCTACAAGGAATGTTAAGGGCCATTTTTGCTCTCGTGGCACCAAAATAGATGGCTGTAGACACCTTTGTGTGACAGGGGTCCCCTCCTGACATTCCAGTGGAGATGGAGACAAACCTTGCATGCTTTCAGCTTCAGGGCAGAGGGGCAGACTTTGGCACCCTACCCTGACATTTCCTTAAAGCTGCAGCCAACATCTCCTCCTGTCCTGATCTTATGCATTGTTGCTTCTAGCTGTGGTTGCATTTTATTACTTTAGACAGTGCTCTGGGATCTTTCAGAATAAAAAGATGGGTTTTGCAGAAGTTGGAAAAATGTCAGTAGAAGGGATGAAATATTGCCCCATGCCCTTGCCATACTGAACAGGGAATCTTTTCTTCCAGTGTTGGTTTAGGACTTAATCCTGCAAGGTCTTGTCTGTCAGCAAACACAATCAGGTTTAAGAGCATGAATAGCCATCCTATAAATCACTGGAAACTATTTTGTTAGTGTAAAATTAAGCAAGTGCGGAAGTTCTCCAACTGACTTGGACCACAGTACTCAGCACCCTGCAGAAATGAGCCTTCAGTTCTTAGAACCATTTATTGTGTCCAGAACAGCCATTCATTAAGGCTTTGTGCAGAGAGGTTGAATTTCACTCACTTGGAAGATATTCATTCTCACCCCCTTGAGACACACGGACTCTTTGGTTGATTTGGAAAACAAAATGATTAATGGCACTTTACAAGTTTTTCCACTAAACAGATTTCAGTTGAAGTCTGTCAAAAGCTAAAGAATTTGCAGGAATAGTGTCAATCTGATGACATAGTGGCAATAAATCCTATTGTACTGGATTACGTTTATACCCATTAAAATGCTTTGACCTATTGTCATCCAAGTAGAACCACATTCCACTGGCTGCTCAAAAGGTTCTGATTTCACTCTTGATTGTTACCAAGGAAACTGCACCTCAGTCCAAAACTCTGCTGCACCAATCCTCTAACTCCATTTGAACAGACTCATGGAGATAAAGCAAAGCACTAATTAGTTATTCCCATAGAAAAGCTCTAAATCAAATCTTCCTGAGACCTGAATAGCAGCAGAAACTTGCAGAAGTTGTTTGAGGGGGGTTTTTTCCCTTCTTTTTTTTTTTTTTTTTTTTTTCACTAGGCACCAATTGCCTCATTTCTTTGGGGAATAGCTAGTGTGGTGACAAAATGACATGCAAAAATTAATATTCTTAGTCTACCCAAAGCAAGAGTACACTACAAATCTCACCACAGGCCAGTCCTGGAAAGAGTTCTCACTTAGTTGTGGGAAAGTAGAAGGATTTTCATTAAAAGTCAAACAGCTGCTTAAAGCTTGTGAGTGGAAAGAGAACAACTTGATTTTTCTGGTGAGATTTCTGGTGGAAAGTAGGCTGTGCTTTATGGCACCTATTTTTATATGTATTAGGGGAATAGCATCTCAGTTGTTCAGATTTGTCTTAATTTGATCTATCTTTGAGTTGAAGAATGCCAGTTAGAAAACGTGCATGTTCCCTCCTTACTGGACAGCAAACTGGGCCAGCAGACCAGGTCAGGAATCAGGTGAGTGAAGCTCCTTCAGGTCTGCCCACTGCCAGGATGCAGAAACAAGGAGGTTTGTTTGGTTTCTTGCTGGTACTGCAACACAGAGGCAACTCCCTGATGTCAAAGCACACAAAATAAGGCGCCAATTTAAAACCAGTTTGAGAGAGAATATTTTAAAAAGAACTATAGATCCTCATTGTTTGCAGTTGCCTCAGGAATGGAGATGCCTCTAGTTCTTATACATGGAAAATTTACAGCTAGTTTTACTCTTTTATCCAGATGAGTTTTCATTTCATAACATCTAGTGAATCCCTTTCTTAATTTTCCTTGGGAGTGCAGGAAAACTTCTGGAAAACTGTTGTTCATTGAAATTTCCTCTGTTCAGTTTGTCTCCCAAACTGCTCATTTTTATCAAATGTCAGTTCTAAGAACTTCTCAGGCTAGTATTGACCTACTATCCTCTACTATGTTGACAGCAAAGAGAAACCAAAAATTCAATGCTTCCTCAGCTGAATCTTCTGAATCTTTCCACAGGAAATTAAGGGCTGAAACACTCTTCAGTCTTCCAATTCTCCAATCCAGCATGTCACCACAAATAACATGTGAGGAGCTGAAGCATATTCTCCTCTGTCTGCACTCTCAAAACACGAATTTAACAGCTTTAGAAAGAGGAACCAGGGCTACTATCACGACTACAGACTACAGAAAAATAAACAGTTCCTTGTGAAAAGCAGCACAGTGGCTTCTTAGATTACAGCATTGCTTCCTGCCAGACAGGACAGACAACTAGTCTGCTTTTACAATATGAGATGAAAAGATGAAGTCTCAAATCATTCTCTGATCCCAATTTAAAAAGCGCACAGAAAAGAAACCTGAGGCTTTTTTAGTTTGCTTGCCTTGTTTCTATTTATCACCTGGCATTTAACTGCATCATAGGTTACTGGGAATGGATGTTCTGCTACCAAACATTGTCACCAAAAGCTTCTGGGGAGAATATTGTGTGAGAAAGTTAACTAACAGAAGAAAGAACAACGAGGCATCAGCCAGCCTAGATATTCCAAGTCTCACTGGAGGATATTGAGCGAGGTCAACCAGCAGTGCTCTGCTGAAAGGCAGAAACTTTCTCAGGATGAAGTGTTTTCCAACTGGTCTTTCCAAGAACTACTCAGAACCCCTTCTGGCAAAGGGGTTTCTCAGATTTCAGCCTTTCAGTCTGATACTGCCTCCTTTGCAGAAGTTGTTTCTTTCCAAACAGTTTCCTGAATAAATGACCCTGATACATCAGTCCCTGCTCCTTCTGCCTCCAGAATGACAACTGGAGAAATCTTGGTAAGAATTTGACCTCTATTTCTGACATTTCTTTCCCTCTGCTTCAGTGCTGAGTTGTAACAGCTACAGAAATGAAGCCCATCTAAAATATGGATTGCCTGGACATTGCCTGAATTTAGCAAGTTTGCAGCTGGTTAACTCTGACTGATCAACTGACATTTGCTGAGCAGTGCTAAGCCATTAATCAACGTGTACTATAATCTTGTGTTTGACAGTACATAGATCAATTGTCTGATCTGGAGGGAGCTTGGCTGGCTCAGTAGCACCAATCTTGCTCCATCTGTACATTCACAGCCTTTCAAAAACAGTAATGAAACAAGTGCATCAGAATATTTGCTCTCATTTGCCTGTCAGTGTTGTAGAGTGGGACATGTAGATGCCCTAAACCTTCTTTGCATTGCTTTAAATCATGTAAACAAAAGAAATTATGAGAAGAGAAGAGAAGAGAAGAGAAGAGAAGAGAAGAGAAGAGAAGAGAAGAGAAGAGAAGAGAAGAGAAGAGAAGAGAAGAGAAGAGAAGAGAAGAGAAGAGAAGAGAAGAGGACAAACGTGTTGTGAGGGTTGTTAGTGAAGTCCTTGCAAATCCTGAAAGCACAAGAATTTTCCTTTCCTTCTTTCAGTGACTCATTTCTGTTACTGTAACTTGCAGGAGGAATGTTTATCCCCCACCAAAACTGAAACAATCACTTCCTCTTCTCCATCTCCTATGGCCACTTGAAAAAGCACTTCCCTCTCCGTTCTGGTTCTGGCAGGAAAGATTATGGTAATGCTACAAAAAAAAAAAAAAAACCAAAAACAAAAAACAAAAAAAAAACCACCACTATCTATAATAGAATTTCTTTTGTGTATTAAAAGCTCACAATCTCACTCTGTATCACCATCCCCATGGGGAATGAGTCAGGGGCAATAAGAAACACCAGCACAGAGCTCCCAGGAGCCCATGGTAGCAGCAGAAAGGAAAGTGATGAAATGCAGGGACACTGCAAGCTCTCTTAGCTTAGCAGCAAAGGGACAGACCACCTGCCTCACCATCCCTCTGCATCCATCACTTTTGTCTTCATCCCAAGCTCCCAGCTCTGCCTCAATGCCCCAGGAGGAGAGCTGCAACCCCAAACTACAGCACAGGCCCAAGTATTTGAGGGAATCTGATGACAAGGAGGATGCAGGAGCCAGGACTATGTAATCAGACCCCTGGCAAGGGCATTGCAACCCACGCAGTGAGCAACATGATGATTGGATTGGTTTTCTCTGCCATCTTTCAATTTGTTCTGGATGTTGGGCTAATATTGCCCAGCAGGCACACCATGGCACTGGGAGTGTAAACCTTAAGTATACACTAAGGAAAGGAAATCCTGTCCACCAGTTTGTCTTTTATGTGACCTTGCCAGAGCCTCAACCTACCTAGAAAAATATTACAGAGTTTTCAGTACAGTTTCAAATGGTTTTTTAGGATTTAGAAATACTAATTTAGAACTAGGGACACCTCTAGGATAGATGAACATAATTCCTCCTTTCTTACCTTTGTCTGCAGAGTTTCAGGGGCGTATCAGGGGTCACAATCCCTCAGCAGACTCTGTGCTCACACATATTGCTGCACAAGTACACATTTACACAGACAAAATTGTGTCAATTCTTGTGTTTCAGGCCTTCACAGCCGGGCCCTTTCCAACAAAGTGGTTGCCCAGACCAGACTCAGAAGGCAAGCTCTGATAATAATGATTCTTCTGACTCACACTCCTTTCAGCCAGCATTTCTCACAGTCTGTAACCTTCAATTTCCTCTGGTATGAGCTGAAAGTGCCTCTGTTGCTCTGCCCTAACTCAAGAATGCATGCGGGCAGTTCTGCTGCACCTCAGCTTTGTTCTTCCCCTGGTAATGATAAGTTGGATAAACCTCATCAAAAATGGACAGAGAGGAATGGAGCAACTGCCAAACTGGATCAGACCCACAGTCTGTCTGGTCTTGTATCATGTCTCCACCAGTGGCTAATAGCAAATGCTCCAGGAGAAGGTGTAAGAGCCTTGCAATAAGCAGCTTTGGAACAATTTCCCTTCTCTAACAAGTTCTTATCCTGATCTTCAGTAATTAGAGGCTGACTTCAGCCCTGAAATTACACAGCTTAATATCCTTCCCAAACATTTATTCATACAAGCACTAGAGCTCTGCCTCTTTCTAATATTCAAACAAACATGAACTCTCCTTTGGAGTTTCAGAGAGAGAAACTGTGCTTCCAAACAACAACCAGCAAGCTGCCAGGTTCCAATGCAAAACACACTTAGACCTGAACAATCTAAAGCAGTTTATTCCCATACAGGTTGTTTGGTCAGTTTGAAACTCTCTAAGGTAACAATTGCTTTTTACATGTACACAGCAAGAGAGAAGCATAACTAAAGAAAGGAGAAATGGGCTTTACCTTTGTGGCTGCTGAGATAGGAAAGAATCTCTGCTTCACTCCCTCCTTTCTTTTTCTCTGTCTCTCTCCCTCTCTCTTGCATGGCTGGACTGACAGGTTGGCAGCTGAGAACGACAGGTTGGGTTTGTTTTTTTAGGCACAACTCCTCCCCCTCTCAAAGAGAGAAAAAACTGCAAGACTGTTTAGGAAAAGTTCACAGAAAATCCCATCCTTACAGCACACTAGAACTGACGAGAAACTGGCTACACTTGGGACACCAGCAGTTTGCTGATTTTTTTTCTCAGAAAGGTTCAAGGACGACTTTACAATAGGCATGAAGCAATCAGAGGATTTACACCAGGAACTAATTTGACCCAAACCTTTCTCATTTAACTGATAACAAATCTAACAGATAATTATAGCTCCTTTAAGGCAGCCTTGACAAGGGGATTTTTGTAAAAGTGGAAAGGGCTTTTTGCACACAACACAAATATCCTTTGGCCTTGGATTTTATCCTTAAGTCCCACCACCACTGCCTAATAAAAGCCACCAGGAGCTGCCTGAAGTCCTCATTCTCCCCAGAATCCTCTGCTGCTGTTAACCTGCCTGAACTTGTAGCAAAAATCAGGTTATTTTCAACTCCTACTCCATTCTCTGGCAGGGTTGCAGCAGGCCTCCTGTCACTGTCACATGAAATATGACAGTAATCCCAGAAAGCTAGGAGAGAGCTTTAGCAGACCTGACCACAACAATGAGCTCAGTTTTAAATAAGGCAGATGCAGTACAGAGCAATCCTATCAAACACTCCCAGCTGTGGGCTCCCCCAGCCCTTCTCCAGTGGTCTGGCTCATGCAGGCACAATATTTTCCTGGAATTTTTTACTACTATGAAGTGTTTGAACTCAGTCAATTTGAGAGTGTTACACACAAGATGCACAGAGTGGTCCTACCCCATCAGCTCTGCCTTCTCCTCCCTCTGTGCATGGCTCCTGCTTGTGCTGCTGTGCACTTGGTCCCAGAGCTTTGCTGCTGAGGACCCATGGGCAGAAATGTTTATTCATATTTCTTTGTGAAGAAATGCCAAGAAATGCAAGGCAAGGGGTTGATGGCTGGTGATGAAATAGCCTTACCATTGCTACTTGCTTGCAATCTATCAAAAGAATTGAGAGGCAAGTCTCTTTTGTGCTCTGATACTTCTCCTAAGGTGGCAGTTTGGGCACAAATCTGCAGTTTTGTGGTCTGTTCTCTGCAGAGAAGCTGTCTCTTCCTTACTCTACTGTTTCAAGCAAACATACAATAAAGCAATGACAGTCATCTGCATAAATTTACATCTTAGACTCCTTGAATAGAATCCTTATCTCCTCTGGGTCAGCTTTGCAGGTGGTTTATAGCAGTGAAGTTTCAGAGACTCCATTTACCTGTGTCACTAGGGCTGGCATCACAGCAGTCAGAAGGCTGAGAAGTAAAGCCCTGTGTGTGCCGAAACTTTTAGAAAAACCCCATCCATTTTAGTTTAACAGTATGCTTAGTGGTGAATGCAGTGGATATCACAAAAATTCATTGTGATGCCATATAAAATAATGTCCAGTTCCACCTTTTGCCAGCTGAGCTGCTTCAGTTTCTGCTGTGCTAGGGAAGGGCCATGTCCATATTCCAGGACCAACTTCCAATCTTCACTCTCCTTCTGCAGAAAGCACTTTCTGTCTCTTCCATCAGGCCACTGTTCTCACTTGTGCCCAGCTCCCCGTGTAAGATTTCCAGTGAGACAACACAAGTGCTCAGAAACCTCTCCTATAACAACAAACTAACTGACTCCAGACCAAACTGGCCAAGGCCAGCACCCAAGTTCAGTGATCATGAATCATTCCAGAGCCTGCTGAGTGCCTCTGGGAAGTGAGAAACTGATCTTAAGGTTACAGCATGCTAACAGTCCTCATGGTTCTGCCTCCATTTCTAATAGAGGTGGGATAGGGATAAGGATGCATTAGCAGTAAGTGCACACCAGTCTCAGCACAGGAACTAGTAGGTACTAGTAGGTAGTAGATTTACTAGCAGAGAGACCCAGCTCTAGCTTGCTTTGGCACAAGTATCTAAACCTTCTCAGGGCTTCTTCCTCAGCATTATGAGGCTGGAGATCCAGAGCCTCCTAAAGATTTGCAACTTGCAGAGTCCTTAAGGAGATACAGCATCTCCAAAGGGGTTTATTCCCTCTGCTGCTGCCTGTTGCCTGCCCCAACCCCAAAGAGACAGAAACTAAAATATGCTCAGTGCAACACTCCTACTTCATCTTTGGTGTGTTGGTGCCACAGGGGCTGGCATCCAGGAGGAGGGGAGAAGCTGAGCAGCATTGCACCAAGGGAGAAAGGACCAAGGGAGAAGGGACCAAGGGAGAAAGGACCAAGGGAGAAAGGACCAAGGGAGAAGGGACCAAGGGAGAAAGGACCAAGGGAGAAAGGACCAAGGGAGAAGGGACAAAGGGAGAAAGGACCAAGGGAGAAAGGACCAAGGGAGAAGGGACAAAGGGAGAAAGGACCAAGGGAGAAGGGACCAAGGGAGAAGGGACCAATCTCCAGCTCTAGCTTCCTGCTCAATCCCAGCCCAGCCCTGGGATGCAAGCCTGTAGGGCAATGTGTTTGTGTGGCTTGGCTGCCCACTCCAGGAGCTTATGGTCCATACAAGCCAAGAGCTGACCCATGCTTAACAAACAGTGTTTTTATAAGAGCTTAAAATCAGGCAGTAAAGGCACTTCAATTAAGTTCTACAGTGAGGTCAGAGTTCTTGTTTTTCCTGTTTAACTAGCAAGTTTCAAGACAATCTTATAATGAACCCTCAGAGCATGGCTTATTACAGCATCAGAAAGGTTGCAAAATGACATACAACTTTGGTTTATTATACTCAATTAGTTACACTCCCTTTAAAAAAAAAAAAAAAATTAGGAACATGTCTCATAACGTAGCAACTTAATCGAAAATGTCTTGATGCCAAAGACAAGATTCCCATGGCTTTCAGTCAGCTACAGATCAATACAATCACTGTAATAAATCTGGGATTTTCACATATTGCTGCTGGAACTGGACTACTGGTTCCCACTGATCTGTGTGGGCCTTGATCCCTTGTCCTGCTTGGAAAACATCTGCCTCAGTGCTACAAAGAGTCCTTTGTCTGTGCAGGTTTCTCAGGCAGGTATAGCTGGGCAGATACCAATCACACTGGAGCCATCTATGTATTGCAAAGGGGAAAAAAAACCAAACCAAAAACCCCAAAGTTCAGTTGCCTGCATTTCTCCTGACCTTTGGCAGTGTGGCTCACAGAAGCCACAGGGGTCACTGATCCACACCCATGTGCATCATCCAGGATGCCTTTTTTTTTGAACTGGCTGATCCTGTTGCTCTAAATTTCCACCCACCCAAAGTTCAGACTCCCTTTTTATGACCTGTAAACTCTAGGTGCTTAAAGTTTGACAGGGAGGTGAGAAGCCCCCTGCAAAGAAGAGCAGCAGATGGGGCAAGGTGTGAGATCTTCAGTGCTCACGGATTGGTGGTCCCAGAAAAATGAACACAAAAATTGGTGTTAGCTTAGGGGGCAGAGCTCAACCATGGGGATGTCACAGAGCCTCCAAGGGGACATACAGACTCTTGGGAGCTACAGAAGGGCTCCAGCCCTGTGCTATGGGTGAATATTTCAGTCTGGGGACTGTATAACTCACCAAAAAAATCAGCTGGCTGGTGTGGAAATAATTTTAAATGAACTGAGCCCTTAGGTATTACATTAACTGGATCTCTAGGGAAGGATGTGGATTATTTCAGCTGAATAGAGCCCTTATTTATCAGATGGAAAAGGTTAATGTCATTTCCTTTCCTCCATGGTTTTTCTTACCACATCACCATTTATGGATAGCATGAGGTGCAGACAGTGTAAGAACATGTGCTTGATTGTTTAAATGTCCAAAGCTGTTACTTTAATGGGGTGGGGGCAAGGGGGTGGGGGGTAAGAAATTAAGATTTCTTGGTTTCCTGGGGGGAATTACAGAGCTAGGAAACATAAAACACTGAAGAAAGGAAATGGGCTTGTGGAGCACCTGGTCTTTGATTTGACATCCAAGAGCACCTAGCTGAATGAGGGAATTTTTGCATTCTCATCTACTGTGTGTTCATAATAAGAACCAGGATCAAACTAATCTAATATCCTTATTTCATACTTCATAAAGAAGAGTGCATTAAGAAAGGTCATATTTTCTTGGGGGTTTTTTGGGGGGTTACTCCTTAATTTAGTTTAAATACAGTTAAATTAAGTTCTGCTAATAAAGAGTCTATGTTTTTTCTGGTTTGCCTCTGGGGCCTCAATAGCTGTTGACCTAAAGATAAATATCAGAGCAGTTCAGCAATCTATTATATGCTTTAATAATGATGTCAACAAGACAATTCTGATACCAGCCATGGAGACAATTCCTATGGCAAGAAGACACAGAGCAGTGAAAGTCTAGGCTAAGAGAAGAGAGCACTTTTTGTGGTAAAAGTCACCTCAGTTTATTTTCCTGTCTCTAGCACAGTATATCCTAAGGTAAACCTACTGGGGATGTGCTCCTATTGGAGTAAGAAAGATGGACCTAAACCACACTGTTTGTTGTCAAAGTTCAAGAGAAGGATGAGCACTTCAGACCCTTTGGGAATTCAAGGATGCCAGGGCCTGGCTCCCTGTGTAAGTCAATGAAGAAAGGTGAGTTTGGCATTGGTGTGAGGCATACAGTCCTTCCTTCACTGTCTGGAGGTATTCAGATCACTCAGGGTAGGTGACCTGCCTGTTTCTCCTTCCTATGTCACAGCTAATAGATGGTTTGGCCCCTGTGTATCTGCAGGATGACTGAAAAGTATAAATTCTGTCCCAGCTTCCTACCTGCAAAACTCAGCAGCATTTCCTGACCTTGCAGAGGTGTCCTGAGGACACAAAAAATTAATATCTGGGGGGCACTGCAACAGGGAGAGCTAATTCCAGCTCTGAATGAAATGAGGAGAAAGATGCCCATTGACTTAGGTGGGCTTTAGGATGAGCCCTTATTCATTTGGCATTAGCCACTGAACAGCCATTTGAGGACAGCACTGAATAACTATTAATATTTAGTTATGCACAACCAGCATCTAAGTTATAATGGAGTAAATTAATGCATGTATCTAAGGCAACCACAATGTGACTATTGAGTTGGTTTCATCATTTGCAGAAGATGAAAAGAAGCACATGTAAAAGCTGAGCGCATCTGTTCTGATTTTTTATTCCTTGCCCATAAAAGAATTGCTTTCCTGGACAACCAAGCAGTAAGACACTAGAAATTAGTCTTTCATATTAAAGCCAACCTTGTCTTTGTTATAATTGCTATGTAAATATAATCCCACTCATCAATTAAATGCTACTCTCCTGGTCTGGAACATTTTACATGTTCATTGAGATGGAATCCCTGTCAATTCAGCTTGCTAACTCAGTATTCATGTGAATTAGGCTTGGAAAAGAGAATGTGATTGCTTGAATAAATTCATCCATTACCTTCTGCATCCCTGTATCAGTTGACACGTGTCAGTCTGATTGTTACATGGGTTCAGAAATGTGTTGCCATGGAAATCCTAAATATTCAGCTCTCGGCAGGGGAATTCAAATGGGATACCTGATAAATAGAAATAGAACAGCCCTTGCCAGCCACATAACTAACCCCTTGGTCTTAAGAAGTTACTGAGAACCAAGAAGCAGGGGTTTTTTTTTTCCAAGTTACAATTTAAAAATCTTAATTTTCACTCAGTTTTGTACTTCCAGATTCTGGATTACTTAGTGAGCCAGGAAATCCCTTCCAGAACTTCCCATTGCAGAAGCACAACCATCTCCAGTGGGGCTACATTATTTTTGAGCTGTTTGGATCCAACCAGTTCCAGGGGCCAGAGGGTAATTGCTAATGGTCTCTGCCTGCTTAGGTGCTCAGCAGTGGCCCTTGCACTCAGGGTGACCCATGCTTTCCCTCCCTCTACACCACCCACCTGGGGCCAGCCAGTGTCTGACCTCTTGTTTTATGGTTATCGTTCTGTGTGACTGAACATTCTTTAATTCAGCCCAGTTCTATAGCCTTGCTGTTTCCTAAGCAGAGTTGCAAACTTTACAACTCCAAATACAACCCATAAATAGATTTCCCTCTCGGGGAGAATCCAGCAGCTGTTTAACAACACACAACACCCCCCTGCAGCAGTTTAGCACAAGAAGTAATGTGTTTCATACCTAATTAAGCTGCAGGCAGTTCAGGCTGGAGAGCAATTCTTTGCTGTGTGTTGGCAAAGCAGCACAACAGACCCTGGCTGGGGGCATTCAGTACTGCTGGAACAACCCAAATGTCAGTAATTATTACTGAGGAGGAGAAATTCAGTTCTATGGAGCAGAGTGGATCTTGTCCATAGAGATTGGGGTGTGCTCAAAGAAGAAGAGCACTGAAGTTGATGAAGAACCTAGAGAACAAGTCTTTTGAGGAGCACCCTGAGGGCACAAGGGTTGATTAGTTTGGAGAAAAGGCTGAGAGGAAACAACTCTCTGCAACTACCTGAAAGAAGGTTGTAGCAAAGGGAGTGTCAGATTCTATTCCCAAATAACAAATGATAGGATGAGAGGAGATGGATCTAGCTGCACTAGGGGAGGTTTAAACTGGACATTAGCAAGAATTCTTCACTGAAAGGGTTGTCAAGAATTGGAACAGGCTGCTCAGGGAAGTGCTGGAGTCACCATCCCTGGAAGGGTTTAAAAGAGAAGTAGATGTGGTGCTGAGGGACATGGTTACTGATGGACTTGGCTGTGTTAAGTTTATGCTGGGCTCACTACTGACCATCAAGATCTTCTCCAACAAAAATGATTCTGTGGTTCTCCAGTAGCACAAGCCTTGGGGCAGAAATTCTTCTTCCAGAACTCTCCAGAAATTCTGTAGAAGCACTTTGACACCACATTTTCCTTTCCTTTCCTTTCCTTTCCTTTCCTTTCCTTTCCTTTCCTTTCCTTTCCTTTCCTTTCCTTTCCTTTCCTTTCCTTTCCTTTCCTTTCCTTTCCTTTCCTTTCCTTTCCTTTCCTTTCCTTTCCTTTCCTTTCCTTTCCTTCCCTTCCCTTCCCTTCCCTTCCCTTCCCTTCCCTTCCCTTCCCTTCCCTTCCCTTCCCTTCCCTTCCCTTCCCTTCCCTTCCCTTCCCTTCCCTTCCCTTCCCTTCCCTTCCCTTCCCTTCCCTTCCCTTCCCTTCCCTTCCCTTCCCTTCCCTCTCCTTCCCTCTCCTTCCCTTTCCTTCCCTTTCCTTCCCTTTCCTTCCCTTTCCTTCCCTTTCCTTCCCTTTCCTTCCCTTTCCTTCCCTTTCCTTCCCTTTCCTTCCCTTTCCCCTTTCCCCTTTCCCCTTTCCCCTTTCCCCTTTCCCCTTTCTTCTCCTCTTCTTCTCTTCTCTTCTCTTCTCTTCTCTTCTCTTCTCTTCTCTTCTCTTCTCTTCTCTTCTCTTCTCTTCTCTTCTCTTCTCTTCTCTTCTCTTCTCTTCTCTTCTCTTCTCTCCTTTTTTTCTTTTTTTTCTTTCTTTTTTTCCCTTTTTTTTCCTCTCTTCTTCTTTTTTTTTTTTTTTTTTTTTTTTTTTTCTTTTTTTCTTTTTTTTTTTTTTTTTTTTTTCCAAAAGTCAGGGACCCGCGGGGCGGTGCTGAGCGGTGCTGAGCGGTGCTGAGCGGTGCCGGGAGAGGTCCGGGAGCGTGCGCTGTCCCTTCAGCACCACGGAGGCCCTGGAGGGAGTGGGAGGGATGCGGAGCCACCGGGAAGGGATGCGGAACCTCAGGGAAGGGATGCGGAGCCTCTGGGAGGGATGCGGAGCCTCAGGGAAGGGATGCGGAGCCTCAGGGAAGGATGCGGAGCCTCAGGGAAGGGATGCGGAACCTCAGGGAAGAGATGCGGAGCCTCAGGAAAGGGATGCGGAGCCTCAGGGAAGGGATGCGGAGCCTCTGGGAGGGATGCGGAGCCTCTGGGAAGGGATGCGGAGCCTCTGGGAAGGGATGCGGAGCCTCTGGGAGGGATGCGGAGCCTCTGGGAAGAGATGCGGAGTCTGCGGGAAGAGATGCCACAAACTTCCAGGTGGTGTTGGCTCCCGGCGTTCCCGCTCTTCTCCCAAAGCTCCAACCTGAAAGCAGTTCCTGGAGCCGGGAGCTGCCCCTCGGGATGAAGCTCATCCTTCCGCAGCAGAAAGGAAAGAAAAGAAGAACAGGCCTTCCCCTCGTTTTAGGTTTCAGAGGGTTTTGTACTGGAAAACAAATTAACCTAAGAGGATTTTCTGAATTTGAGCTAGGAAGAAAAAAACAAGGGGAAAGTGTCTGATTTTTGAAAACCTGCCAAGGGCCCAGAGTAGAAAATTCTTTTTCTGACTGTTGCCTTACCTTTCAGCAATGCTAAATGAATATAGAGAAAATGTGATTCCCTCCCTTCCCCCTTCCCCTTTGAGTTAACAAAAAAGATTCTCTAAAAACAAAAAGCTTCTGTACACAGAATTATGCCAGAAGAAAACTAAGCAACCATGTAATCTGTGGACCTAATCAAGCAATTCAGATAAAACTATCATTTGGGTTAATGAAGGTTAGGACTTCATTTGTCTAAGACATACATCCCTAGCATTTTCTTGAAAATTTGTTATTATTTCACTTATCAACTAGAGACTGCCTCATATTTGGCAACTGCAACATAATATGCCAACCAACAAAATAACTTTAGTTCGGCACATGCTTGTTCCCTGTTTCATGTTGGGTCAGGAGGGAGCAAGCAGCTGTCTGTAAAATGGAGCAAATACCTGGGAAGACAATAGCCTCCTATGACTCAAAAAATATTTAGTGCACTTCTTCTCAGGTGAGAATTTTTCTATCACAGAGAATTTTGAGTTTCTGTTCCAAATCAGGACCTCCATAGTATCTCTGTTTTCTGTGTTGAGTATTTAAAATATATTAATTGCTGCTGAGAAGAAATATTGAAAAAAATTGCTTCTGCTGAGAGAATAAATTTCTAAATACCGATAGAAGAGTTTATTTTAAGGACTGGATTTCTCTTCTTCTGATAGAGTTTGTCATTTACATTTGGCAACTTTCATGTCTTTGTGCTGAACAAAGCAAAGAATTGTGAAGAGTGGATTTTAAAAAATCTGCATCAGGAACAGGAGTGGGAAAGTGTTCTTGTCAGATGAACCACTCTCTGATCATGTAGACATACAAGCTGGGCATTTCAGACAGAACCACCCAATCTTCCTGCACATTATAAAGAATAATTTTTAAGATCTATAATGTGTGCTACTGCAGAGTACAAACTGCACCAGTGTAGTTAATCCTGGAAAGTGCAGTGGCTTTCAAAAATGTGTGAAATCTGCTGTCTCTGGTTTGTATGCTCTTCATTTTGTGTTTCAAAATATAAGAATCATATAATGCTTTGTTGGCTTAGTGGTGGAAATTGATTTGGGCTATCAACTGAAGTGTTGTAAAAGTCTAAGTTCCCTTACTAAAGGCTTTCTCCTCGTGTTTCAT
Organism: Phaethornis superciliosus; assembly: GCA_023637945.1. NCBI lineage: Eukaryota > Metazoa > Chordata > Aves > Apodiformes > Trochilidae > Phaethornis > Phaethornis superciliosus. Next base: position 9,741,274 of record JAJQWJ010000021.1, on the reverse strand, counting down.
CCAGACACAAACTATCTTCTTGACTGGGTGTTAGCAATCACAGTCTGGGTGCTTGGTTTCAAATGCTACCAAAAGTAAATACAGTTCAGATTGCAGAATCTCCCTCTCATTCCCTAGCACCTAGCAGTTTTCCTGCTTTCCACCTCCTCAGCGTTTTCTTAGGTGCTTCATAATTCAACTCAAGTGTGAAATGCTATTTTATGACTTCTTAAAAGATATTTTGCAAGGCTCAGAGATCCTGTGCAGCTCTGGCAGCACAGCAAGAACTGAATTACCAGCAGAGGGGGAGTTAGAGAGAGGTTTTTTGATCTGATTTGATCTAATATCCACTGAAGGCAGTGGAAGTATTCTCACTGACAATCTCAATAAAAAGTAGAAAAAACTTTCCATGTTTGTGTGAAATTTTCTACAATTCACTCAATTTTCTCAGTCCTATCCCTAACACCAGTTTTCCTTGCTATTTATAGTTAAGAGCGTTCATTACTTTTTTGGTGCTATTAAAAAAAGAAAAAAAAAAAAAAAAGCTCTGAAAAATGCAAGGCCACATATGGTCTCATGAATGATTAAGATGAAAAAAAACCCTCCCTGACCAGAATGAAAAGGCACTGAGCAGCTTTAAGCAGAGAATTCCTTATGCCAACCCATCATGCCCCTAATAAATCTGCATTTGATCGTGCCTTCTAAGACCTTAAGCACATTGTAGAAATGGGGCAAATCCTCTTTTGGAATTTACTGAGTCAAAAAAAAAAATGAAAAGCACCATAATTCCATTTATTTTAACATCATTAGATTCTGGAAAGAAACCCTGATCATATCACGGGATGGTGTTATTGTTATTTCCATGATTGCCACTCCATTTTAACACTTGACAGGGCACATTGCTCCTGGCCAATTGAATTTTCAGCTGTGGTGAGCCAGAGGAGATGAGAAGCATGTGAAGAGCTGGAGTGAGGGACAAAAGGTAGTTATTGCTCTGCACTTTTTTTTTCCTAGACAGTTTAAAAGCAGTTTGCTTCTCTGCTTTCTGTTTGTGTGTCTCTGAAGCATGACAAGGCAGAATCCTGGTATTCCTGAATAACACCAGAATGTTTTTGGAACTGTACTAAAAAACAACAACAACAAAAAAAAACCCCAACCAAACAAAAAAAGCCCCACTAACAGCCAAGTTAACTGAAGGAGAAGCATCTTGCCTACTTCTAACATGGGCAATGTAGAATTTAGCCACTTCTCATGTGCCATCTTCTCCTCTGGAACAGCCCTCAAGTTTCTTATCCAGTTTTTTCTTTAACTACTTCAGTTCTGGAGCTGAGTTGAGGCAGATCCACTGGCCTAAGCAAATAGCCAGGAGAAAACAATGATGAACTCCCCCTGGTTCCTTTCTGATGTGTGTTTGCTTTCACCAACAGGCACAGTGTCCTTTAAGCCCTATGAGAATTCCAGTTCTCACTGGTCCGTTGGCTCCTTGGCTCCTTGTCAAGCCCTTCATCTTCAAAGCACTCCATCCCCTTTTGATACCACTGGCTTTATTTGCACTTCGTAGCACCCAGAACAAGCTAGGTAAATATGTTTAAAGTCCAGCATAAGCTTTGTAGAATTGCCAGATTGGAAAAAAAAAAATAGCTCAGGAAATTAAGAAATCCATGGACCTTTAATGAACATTCAACTCCTGGCAAAAATGAAGGCAAATTCATCCTCTGCTGACCTAGGTCATCTTTGAACAGACACAAGGTTCTTTATCATCTTGCCAATACTCTCATTCTTTAGAGAACAGGTTTGGGTTTTTGTTGTGGGTTGTTTTTTTTTTTTTTTCTTCCTTGGTTATCTCTTAATCTTTGAGTAAATTGCAAAACATGAATTTGGCCATTGTAGGAACAGGTTTGAGGCTTCACAACTGACTTCCTGCTTACTTCACAACCAAGCTGTCAGTCTCTTGAAATCTGTGCAACTTCTTAATAACATTTTCTACCTTTTGATTCAGATTATCATAGTCACTTGGGCCTGTATCCTGACATCCTCCCAATACATAGTAATTTATTCCACCCATGTTCTCATTCATTTCAGTATTCTTCAGTGGGAGTAAAGGGACAGAATCTAGCTATATGGGGTAGATGTGGAAATATCTGCTAGCCACATTTTCATCCCTTCCTTAGCTCTTCCTGATGGTGACAGTGATCTTCAGGGCTTAAAATCCAACAGGATCTGATCAAAGCAGGGAATTCCAGGATCTTTTCCCTAATCTAACAGGCTTACAATAATCAGAGATGTGTGAATTACTGCCAGGCAAATAATTGTAGTTTATTTTCAGGAAGTATGGAGATAGTGTGTTCACAGCATTTCAGTGATCAGGCCACTCTCACATCTCATATTGTGCCCACAAACCTCTGCTCACAGGTTCCTAAGGATGTACAGCCCAAATAATTTCATTGCCAATATAGCTCAAAGATAATGTGCAGGGACTGTTTTACTCATTCAGATTTCCTTCAAGGCATAACTACTGTTACAGTTCAGGCATATTGTTTTATACATAAATCTATGTCAGAGCAGTTTAAAAAAAAAAAAAAAAAAAAAAAGATTCCTCCTCTCTGCAATGAATTTTGAGCCACTGCAGAGCACACACAAATATTTACCATTATTTTAAAAGAAAAATTTACACCATATTGACACAGTAAATGGAATAATTGTGGGACAAGTGTCCTAGTAATTTCTGTACTGTACTGATGGGTGCAATCAAGCAGCATTCTCCTAGAATTCACAGCTTACTCAAGAGCAAAGAAACAAATCAAGGGTGCAGGATGGAAGCAAAGCTTAATGAAAGGACTGATGTAAATTCAGATCTTCACAGTGCAGTCATGCCTCTCCACAGGGAGAAGAGGAAGAACTTTCCAGACTTGAGCAACATAGAAAACAGTTAAGAGGAAAACACTGGATACAAAGATAAGGCTCCTGGTGAGAAGAATGCTGGAAAGCAGTGTATGTGCACAGCTGAGTGCATCAATATCTCAACAAATTATACCTGGCATACTCCTATGCTATGTACTTTTTCAGTTTGTGTCAAATGAGGATGAAATTATCTGGGTGTGTCTAGTGATTTAGTTTTAAAAAGACACAACTAAACAACTCCTTATTGACAGGTTGTTCTGCCCTAAGAGAAATGCAGAACACAGAAAGGTGCAACTGCTTTCCCCATGTTTAGGTATGGAAACAATACAAAAGGTACTTTACCTTTGCTCATGCCTCCATGAGGAAGTTATTTCAAGAGTCCTTTGTTTCTCGTGTGCCAGCAGCTGTGCAACTGTAAAGAAAAACAGGGCTTGGGTTAATAATAAAGAAAGGTACAAACCCTACACTCCAAAGACTCAAGTTAAACATTTACTCCAGTTTGTTCTTGTGAGCAAACTCAGAGTGTCTGCTTTGCTAACTGCTGGCATCTTGAGAAAGAGGTGACAGCCAATCTACTGCTTGCCCAGCTCATTCCCTGCCTGTAGCTTGGACACAGAGAGCAGAAGTCACCTGGACACATCTAGGCTGGGGTTTGATACATAAGAAGCAGGAAATTCTCCCATGTTAGAAAAGCCCTTCACAATTCAAATATTTACACCTGGGATTGGAGCTGGAATTACTCACTGATAAAGCACTTCAGAATAAACAGGCTCAAGTTTATCCTTATATTCTATTTTATTTATTCAGACCATTTTTTTCTTCAGAAAGTCTTTTTTTTCTTTGTTAGCGTGAGGTTAAGGTAAAGACTTCCAGTTTACAAAAGAAGGGCAATCTCCATTTCTGTAGGAGTCACAGAGTAGGTAGCATTACCTGCCCAATCCTGCCCCAGGCAGAATGCAGAATGCAGAATGCAGAATACAGAATACAGAATACAGCCCTGAGCCCTACTCAGCTGCTTTGGGTCCTTTCAGAAAGTGTATTAGCTACTGTTTTTCACTCTTCACAGCAATATGTTCAGGTTCTTGATTTAGGCACTTAAAGATGTGTTTAGGCACTTCTAGCTGAATTCAGGCTGAATTTTTAAGGATGGTTCTGTACCTTGCAAGGTCAGGAGCAGACGAGGCTGCACAGACCCTGTCCATTTCTGAACCTTAACATTTGAAATGACCCTGTAACAAAACCAAACCAAGAGCAAACCAGGAGGAGTAAACATAGAATTAGTTGGTGCAAGGTAGGAATTTTCTCCAGCTCACACAGTTATGCTAACTCCCACTCATCTTGGTTTTGCTAAATCAATCTCACCCTTATCTTATGTTTGGATGCAAGACAGCAAGCTCACTTTTTTTAATGACAGCTCTGTTCTCCAGGGCTGTGCTTCAGTAGCTGAGGTGCTGTGACTCAGGAGAGATGAGTTTAATTCCTAACTCCACTGCTGAGCAGCTCTCCAACTCAGGGCAAAATGCCCTTTGTCTGTCTGCTCTATTTAGACTCTGGGCTCTTTGAGGTAAGACCAGCCTCTGCCTGGATATTTGTACAGCACCTAATACAATGGAAATCCAGGCTCAGTTTGGTAGTTCTGTAATACAAATTAATAATAATAACTAGACTTGACTGCTTGTCAAAAAGCAAATAGTTTGGAAAAAGCTGTCTTGAATCTTTCTATCCCACTTCCCCAGACCAAAAAAAATCTACGAATGTTATTTCTTTTGGCAGCTGAAACCTAATCCTACCTTGGTTAGCATAACAGAGAGAACAGGAAGCCCTGTGGAGGAATTTTTCATTCCCTGGGACTTCTTTGATCCCCCTCCCCTCCCTTTTCCTATCAGGTAATTTTCAAATCTTGATGTTTCCAGTTAGTCTAGGTATCTTCTTGTTTTGTCTACTTTGGTCAAGCCTTATTTAACTTCCATTTCATAGATGAAAAACTGGTCTGCATTTAGACTTTGCTGTTGTGTAAGCTGGAACATGAGAACTTCAGAATCCCAGAAGGGAATACAGCTGAAATTCACAGCCCTTGCTGGTGGAAAACCAATTATTACTTTGCTTTAACACAGACAAGGTGAACTTATACATTACATAAATGCTAAACAAATAATTTCATCATTTTCTATTGCAGTCACCACTTTTCTCACTTAGAGTTAGCATCCCAGTTCAACATTCAAACATACGGAGGAATTTTTTTCCCCATAATACATATTGATTTATGCTCATCTTAAATGTGCAAAGTTCAAAACAAATTGTTTAACATTTGGGGTTCTGGAGGAATGTGTTGACCCTTACTTCAGTTCTACATGGAATGTGAGACTGCAGCTCACATGGGCAAGCTTTTGACAAGGAAACATGTAGCATGATGAATTTCTTTTTTGCTTTGATCTGTTCAAATGCCCCTTCTTTTTCTGCTTCCTATCAGCTGCTCCTGCTCAAATACACTTGTCAGGGGCAGTGACAAGGTTAGCTGCAGCCATGATAAAGCATCTGTCTGCTCAGTCCATGAATCCTTGTACCCTGCCCCATACTACATAAAGCATCCCCACTGTGACTTTTTATTATTATTATTACTATTTCTAGACCACATTATACCCAACATTTACTACCAATTGTTGTGCATGCTTCCAGTTTTCTGATATAATGAATAACAATTAATTCTCCTTGCTAACAATGAAGAAACATTGCTTGCACTGGAAAATAATGCACCATAATCAATGGTGGTTTTGTCACTGATTCTCTTATTTGCAAAGCTGCCTCCAATTGGAAGCCACTGGAGCAGATACTGACTTGCTGACACAATTATTACTCCAGACTGCAGCACAGTTAAGCCTGAAAGATGCCCACAGAGCTGAAGTTAGACCTGAGTCTTTCATGTCTTTCCCCCTTCTTCTTTTCTTCTTCACCCAGAGATGGCCAACATTGCTCCTTCCTTCTCTCAAAAAAGTTACGATAAACATTACAAAATGACTGTGAGGCTGATTAAATATATAATTTCCCTCCTCTTTATGGCTTGAACTTGTGAAAATCCAGGAACACTTTTATTATTGTTCCATGCTGTAATAACCTGCACATGGAGGTAGATTCTAGGCCATTATTGACTTCACTGGTCCTGAAACAAGGACATTTCTCAGAGTTCCATTTACACAATGTATATACCACTGTTCTGCACTCCTGCTTCCAGCTATTTATAACTCCCTAGTGCCTCGGAGCAAACAGCTGGGGAATGAGTTAGGGACTCAATGGCACTCTTAGGACTCAATGGCACTACACTTTTCCATTTTTTCCCTTTTAAAATTGAATTCTTTTCAGCATTAGCAGAATAGGACAGGCAAACAAAGTGTGCACAGAATGAGAGAGTACAAAGTCAGTCAATACCACCAGCCTGATGGTGCCTGTTTGTCACTGCCTGCCACCACAGATGCTGTGGGGATCCATGGCTTAAATAGGAGCTTGTGCCTGGAGGATAAATGGGCACCTTTAGGTGTGTGTCATGGGCTGTGCCTGGCAATCACCCACCTTTATTTCAAGCCCTTCTGGGGTGGTGATTGCTAAAGGGATTTATATGGGCTGGAATTGCTCTTAACTTTATGTGGGTGACTCCACCTCCTCAACCTGTGCAAGAGCCAAGGACACATCAGGCTCATTCCTCCTTTCCCAGCAGAGGACGGAAGAAATTATAGACTGGGACTTTCATTGTTGAAGGATGTAACAAGAGAAGGATGGACTCACCTTGCTGCAAACAGAGGAAATTAAATGGAGATGCTATCCCTTTTTCTTTCCCCCACCCCTCCCTTTTTTTTTCTGTATCGAGTTCATTTGAAAGCAGCTTAGAAACATTTTCTCCTATTCTTAAACCTATTCTTAAAGCTCTGCTTGAGCTTTCCAGGTTGTGAGTGAAGAGACCAGAAAGAAGAGGTGTCAGTTCTCTGTTATTTTTAAGTGAATTCATAAGCCTGGAAAATATAATTTCCTTTGCTTTGCAGCACTTCTAGGGTAATGTCCTGGTTTGGGCCAGGATAAAGGTAATTTTCTGTCTTGTAATTTTGCTTTCAGCTCAGTCTCTTGTAAGTAGCTGCCCTTGCTGAAGTGAACAGCAAGTTTCTCAGACAGTGTCTGCTCCTGGGACTGCTCACACTCCATGGTTAGAGTTACAGCCAGAGCCTGGTGGCCAGAGCCAAGGACACTGCTCAGCTCTGAGGAACATTTTCCAACCCCCAGAAGGAGAAAAGGAGTGAAGAGGTCACACCTGCAGCCCTATTTTGGGGAGGAAGGGACAAGATAGATGGTCAAAATTGACCAGAGTATTCCATCCCATACACATCATACTCAGTATAAATTTGAGGGATCATGAGAGTCAAGCCCCTTCCTTCTTCCCCTTCTTCATCTCTCCCTGTTTTCTTCAGCATCCTGGGAGGATTCCATCCATTCCTCTGCCTGTGCTCCTGATCCATCCCAGCCTGAATCCCTGTGTTCTGCCTCCAGCTCCTGACTGCTGCTGACCCCAGGATTCCAGCCTGGACTTTCCCAGGGCTGCCCTGCAGCCTCGGAGTTGACCTGAGAGTTTTTTTGGGGGGGAAAAGGGAGGAACGTGGGATCAATTTCCCTGTATATTTGTATATATTTAGCAATTTTTCCTTTTTATCATTACAGTTTCATTAAAGCTGTGTAGCTTAGTTTCCAACCCATAAGTCTCCCTCCTGTATTCTCTCTCCTTCCTTTATCAGGGAGAAGGATTAATAGAACGCCTCTATTATTGGGTTTAATTGTCAGGCCAGCATTAAACCATGACAGGTAAAATGCCAAAGCCTTCTGATGGCCATTCCCACTGTCCTGCAGGTGTCCAAAGCCCTCTGTGGTTTTGGGTCTTCTCTTCCCTCAGCCGCTCGGAACCTGAACAGGCGCTCTGCCTACTGCCATGGCAGCCCCAGCAGACAAACAAAAAAACACCAGAACTAAAAGACCACAAGGAAAAATGCAATTGCTCTCAGTCAACACTTTCTGAAAGGCAGCCAGAGCCCTGAAGGCTGAGTAGGAGCTGGCCCGTGGGCACAGGATTTATCAAGGGATGGCTTTCCACAGACTGCCTGAGAAATGCCTCAGATCCCCCCCGGCTGCCACAGGAGGGATTGAGTCTCTTCACCTTTTCCACCTTGTTCTTCTCTATCACGACAACACATGTTTCACCCATGTCCTTAACCCTCACCTCAGGCTCCTTATTCCCTGTTCCCTGCTGCCATCCCACCCAGGTCCTCCCATCCTCACCTCACCGCCGCCATGACGTGACGGGCGGTGCCAATGGCGGGACCTGGGGGTCCCTCTGAGGACACTGGGGTCTTGCAGGGCCCCGAGGGTCTCTGGAAGCAGTGAGGGGAAACATGGGGGAAAAGTTGACAGAAAAGTTGGGGGTAAAGGGTGTGCAGAGCCCCCCAGGCAGCCGGAGGTAGCAGCTGGGAGTCCCCTTGGCGTGGAGCCGCGGTTGGCACGAGGGCCTCAGCGTCGCCTCCATCCCCCGTGTGGAGCTCAGGCCCGAAGTGAAGAGGTTTTGGGTTTGAATTCGAAGTTTAACTTTGCCTATGGCACTGGATTCATATTAGAAAAAAAAAAAAAAACACCAAAAAACCCCAAAGAATGACAAACACAGGCAGGTACCTGAGTGGTAAAGGAGCCATGTGCCGGGTCCCTTCAGAAACTGCGTTCCTCACCAGAGAATGAAGCAGTTGTAGGAAGCTCTGGCATCATAAGACAAAGCAAATTCCTGCCCAGGTTCTGACAGATTTTCTTCAGGTTTTTTGGAAGTCAAAGAGTGAAGGGGTCCAGTGCAAAGAGCATCCACCAGTGCTCAAGTGGTTTTTGCAGGGGTTGTACCCGTGCAGGAACTTCTGATAACTCCAAATGTGGCCATCTTGCTATTACTGCAATGCCAGAAGCCCTGGTGGTTTGACCACTTTCCTTCATCCTTTCACCCCCTTTCCAGTAGGATTCAAGAGAGCACAACTGACAGAAAAAAAGATTTTGAGAAAGTCACTGGAAGGAAAAAAAAAAAAGTTGGCATGACTGTACAGATAATAAGACTCAATGACTTCTATTTCCAGATTTATCTTCATGCTTTCTTATGGAAAGAGTATATTTTGGGGTGATAGTTCTTCATTAAAAAAAAAAAAAAAAACAAAAAAAAAAAACCCAAAACAAAAAAACAAAAAACAAAAACAACAAAAAAAAACCACACACACACAAAAAACCAAAAAAACCCCAAAACCAATTAGTGGGATAAAACTGGAATGACAAACTGATCAGCATTGTCAGATGCTTTTATGCAACTACTCCTGTAGCCTGAATGAGTCGTAGATATGTTTCTTTCTTGCCTTGTGTGCCTTCCTGGCTTTCAAAGTGCCAGTATAGGAATTGTTATTTTGAAAAGCAATGCAATAAAATTTTATTAGACAGAACAGGCTGGTTCTGGCTTGGTATGGACCAATTGCAGTGTAGGACAGGGGAAGTGACATGCCAAGCACAATAAGGAGTGAAGCACTGGAATGTGACATTGGTATTTATCTCCGATTGATTCTTCACCTTGGAGGAAAGATTTTACTCTGCAGGAAACTCTTTCCTCCTATTCACTGACAACTGGGAAATAATAGAGTTGTTCATCAAACAGTTGTCATAAAAGACAAAAATAGCTCTGAGCCCCTAGAGCAGCCCCTCGGCAGCCTTAGGAAAGACCTCTTTGCTAATCCCCTTGGCTCCCTTGCCAAGCCAGGACTTCTCTCTGCTGCAGTTTCTGGTGATATGCTAAGTTAGTTTCAAATATTCTGAGAGATGTGGCCTCTATCATTTCTCTCTACCGACTGCTGCAGCCTAAGAAGTAGCAGTTTCAGAAGTTTTTCCCTGATATCAAGGGCATTACTTTCCATGACTTCATTATTTATCTCTGTCTTTTCTATACCCCACTAATCCATCCTTTTTCAATGCTGATACTACATTTGGTAAAGCAAGGCATGGAAACACACCATTTTACTTGTATGAATCTGTTTCTCCAGCTAAAAATCATTATTGTTGATTACTTCTGAATGCAGTCCAAGCTGATGATACTATTTTTGTATTAGGTTACCAAGAGCTAAGCACTCTCTTCTCTTCACAAATAGTGGTTATTTCCTTTTCCTTTAACCTGCCTTCTTTGAACTTTTTTTTTTTATTCTTTGGCGCATGTAGTGGGTGGAAAATGCTATATATTAGTAAAATCCTTTTCTGTACAGGGTAATGTTAGACTGAACAAGCAGGCCTGAAGCCTGGGGTTAGTTCCAGGTTTCCCGTGACTGTAGCCAACTGTGGTGTTCACCTCCATATAAAAATGCAAATTATATTTCCCTGCTTTGAAGAGGTAACATTTAGTAGCAAAATTCATTTTTATAAGCATTCATAAATCCTGTATACATAATAGACCATGATAATCAGATTTTTAGCTGTGCTTGTAATATGGTGGTGTAAATTGACTCTTATCTAGAGGTTTTATTTTTATTTTAAACAAAGATATAGCACAGCCCAGTAACTTTCTTCTGGCTGGGAGGTGGCTGGAGGGCAGCACAGCCCCGAGGCAGTGCTTCCACCTCTTCACAAGATGCCTTCCTGCAATATTCCCCTTTTGAGTGCCTTTCTCTGTAGTGAATTCCTGGCTCTCTGTGCCAGGAGTTCAGGCACAGGAAGGGTATAGTAGGACTTTTTCAGACCTTTATGAGGGGGATGTAAACCCAAACTGTGTGTCACTGAACTAGTGTGCAAGAATTTCTTGCAGAGACATGAAGAAGCTGTTTTCTAAATTTAACATGACTTTAGTCATTGTCTTTGTAATACAAGTAATTAAAAACAACACCCCCCCCCAAAAAAAAAAAAATCCTGTCTAAAAGAACATATTTATAACACATCATTTATAGTAACTGCCACTTCAGAAGAAGTCATAGATGACATACTAGAAACATCCATTGCAGTTTTAATTTGGAACCAAACGTCTTTGGCTAGACAACCATAATCAAACTGTTTTTCTTATCAAAAGATAACACACCCACAAGGCTGTAAAGAGTCAGAGGGAAAAAATGAAGTGTGGGTGGGGAAAAGTTTTCTTGAGAACTGAAGGAGATATGGGAGGGAGCCTGACCTGAGTTTACTCACTGAGGCTGAAATGGCTTCTGTGCATTTCTGAGAGGTAGGAGAGAGCTGAAGACTGTTGCCCAGGGACGTCATTTTTGATTAAAGAGTGGGTTAGGCCAAAACCACAGATCCCAAAACCTCTTAAACTTTCCCAAAATGTAACTCCTAATCTGTATGTAACATCTGTCTCAGTAATGAGCTGAACTAAAGCTTGACCTCCAGCACCAATGAACTTTGGAAAAGTTCAGTTTCCTCTTGGATGCTGGATTTCCTCCCTCCAGATGATCTATCCCAAGGAAATCAAGAATTTGGTACATTGATAAATCCATGAATAATACCTCTAGGTGTTCTATGTATGGGTTATTTGATGCCAAAATGTTACATTCAACTACCTCCAGATGATATGTATTTAGTGAACAGACATGTGCGAGACCTCAGACACCTCAAAGAATTAATAGCAGTGGAAACTATTTGAAGAATTGCAGGTGAGGCATTTCATTGTGCCCTGGGGTATTTATGACCTGGTTTTAATAACGAAGATGGTGTTTTCACAAGGTCACTAACAGCATTCAAATCCCTCTCAAGAAAAACAGCTAGCAAATAGTTGGGATGAAGGAAAAAAAATCAACAGAAACAATATTATTGTGTGTGTCTCACCACAGATAAAGTAACCTGGCTCTCCAAATACAATATATCAAGGGATGCTTAATGCTGCATTCCCAGTAGGCACAAAACCTTTCTCCCAGGACCTCCAGGTGTTAGGCAGCCACGGTGGAAAGGTTCTCCAGAAAAATTCAAGTCTGCCATGCACCAGCATCTCTGTGACATAAGAAATGTCCAGGTTGTCACTCTGGATGCTGACTCTGGAGCTGGTGGTGTGGATGGATGCAGACAGAAACACAGGGCTGCTCAGCATCCTCTACCTACCTCCAGCAACAGAGAGTGCAGTGCTCTGCAGCCAAGGAAAATGTTTGTTTTAGCAACCAAACCTAAGTGAATAAATAAAATAAGTAATATGAAACAAGCCAGCATGTCCCTATGTTGGCAAGTCTTTTAATAAGGACAAAGATTTAAGTCTACCATATGTCACAGACACCACAGAACAGAAAAACAATACCCAGTGTAGCCTCTTCCAGCCCTGAAATAGCAATTCCTTCTGCCACTAATTAACTGTGTAAGTCCCCAGGGGTGGGCAGAATGAGTAACCATGATCCATAAAGCAGGGAATAAGCTTTACCAGCTCCATTATTTGCTGCTCTGGAGTTAAACTCTTGTTAAACTGAGTAAGAGGCAGTGCACCCTAATGGAAATGGTTCTGGAGGTACCTCCAGGTCCAGCTGGTACCTCCTGGCTGCTGAACCATCATGTCATACCTGCATCAGTGATACACACTGATTAATCCACAGGTCAGAAATGCACTTACAGCTTCCATCCCATAATTGCACAAGAAGACACACCAGGTCCTGTGTTTCCAGGAGATTATTACACACCACTGAAATCTGAAGTCACTCGGCCTTTGGCCTCCCAGAACCACCCAAAGCTCTCAATAATCTCCAGGGCTCTGCTCCCTGTTGTGCCTTTCTCAGACAAATGGAAAACACATTTTCCCTTCAAACTAATCCCCATTAAACATCACTGAAACCACGCAAACCCTTGAGCTGATTCTAATAATAAAAAGAAAGAACGTATTTAGAAGCAAATTAGTCTTGTAACTGTAATACCATTCTGTGAAAACCACTGCTGGACAGCTGTGATTAGCTGCTCTCTAAATGCTTTCTCAGGCCTGAGTGACAACTGCCACATTTCACTCAGACACAGAGGTGATCCAAGCATTCTATGAGCAGTTTAAGTCTTAACCTATGTTGGTGTGGGCTTTCCAGCCCTGTGAAATTACTCAGCACTGTGCTTTTTAATGAAAGGGAGAGCTAATGCTGTACAAGCAAGCCAGTTCAGGGAAGGAAACTCTGCCTAGCTCCTCCGTGCCCTGATAGCTTGTAATTAAGCACCTAAAATACAAATGTGCTGTGATTTTCTTAACGACAGTGAGCAAAGCATAGTGAGTGAAAATCTCAGCCTTGGGCTTCTTGTTGGTGAAGCCCCAATAAGGTATTTCTGCAGGATGATGAATCCCTTTCAACTAAATAGCATTTTTCCTGGGCCACCTTGAGTATTGCAGTGACACTGCCTCAGCAGACAATACCTCATGGTCTGTCAACTCTGCTCTTCACCCACCAGCAACACTCCCTGGTTCCAAAAGGTGAAACATTTCTCTGGTACACCTTGCCAATATCTTATTGTTCTTCAGGGAAATAAATTTCTTTCTGATCCCTGCAGCGATGGGTCCATGCAGTGAACATTTTTAGATTAGTGTCTCCAGCTGTGGAGCTTGCTCACATTTGGAACATGGTGTAAAGCAGCTCCTCTTTCTAGCCAACCATTGTTTTGAACATCACTTGTGAGGGCTGGGTTTTGTTTTGGACTAGTCTTTTTTCGTTGTTGTTTTTGTGAGTTACGGGCTTTGCATGGAAAATTGCTTTGTGAGATCTCTGCTATGCTCCCATTTGAGGCAGTGTGTTGCTTATTTTTGTTTCTCCATTCTCTCCTCCAGTCTCAGTACACTGGTTACATCCAGCGATCGTCGAAGATGTGCAAATGTCTTAACAGCCTATTCCAAAGCCCACTGAGGCTTTCTGTTTCCTTCAATAGCCTTTTAATTGGGCCATAAGTAAATAACCAGGAAATTTTAATCATTTTAATCTTTGCTCGACTGTTCTTTCTTGCACTGACTATTTTACTTGCATTGATTACCTCACATCTATATTTAAATACTCAAATCCTTCAGATTAGGGTTCTTGCCTTTAACTTTCCTCTCTTTAGCTTTTACAGATTTTATTATCTCTAACCACCACAAATGGCTTAGAATCAGATAGATTTTGTAAGTGAAAACGTTGCCAGGATTAATTTTTGTTCTCCAGGTCTGTGCAGAAAACCCATTAAGAACGTCGGGGACAGATCTCTTGAGGGGTTGTCTTGTGGTTTCCCTGGCTTTGTGATGCAGTGCCCTCACTCCAGCACTGGCTCAGGAGATGGGTGACATGTCCCCTTCTTACCCCAGCCTTCTGTCTCTGGTTAGAGCAGGACAAGGCTGCAGCTGGGAAGGGTCTGTGCTCTCCTTACTGAGATCAGAGACAGCAGCCATCATCTTTGACCCATGGAAAAAGTTCTGGAGGCCTTTTGCTGGTGTGGTCTTTGACAGTACACAGCCAGGGCTTCACCACTTCATTGTTATCCCTCCTGTCTGTTGCTCTGCCTGTTCCCTGCTCTTTCAGTGGGCAGCAGTTACCAGTGTGGTGCCTTCTGTGCCAGGAGGGCTGCCTGGTGCTCAGGGTAACAATCAGAGGAAAAGGATGAAATGCTGCAGGGTTCAGCCTGGCTCACCTGCCCTGCTGATCCAGGAGCTCTGGCAGTTCCCCTGCTTGCAATGGGGTAATGCTTTGTATTTTCTGTCCTTCTACTCAGTGTACTTTTCCACTGATTCAAACACCAGGGTGCATTGTCCCATCCATTTTCACAAATCAGCGCCAGATATTTTACAGTGTCTTCATTCATCCTGTAAATAGGAAAATGGATTGGAATGGGTCGTGTTACCTTCAGAGTATGCACGGCCTTCCCTGGGGCAAAGAAGAGTACTTTTAGTCTTTTAGGCAGTCTCCTCTGCAAACAAAACAAAAGTTTCCATTTCCAAAAAGTCTGCAAGGGTCAAAGTCTTTGCTTTGCGATGGATAAATTCAGATCATACCCAGTGTTGTACCCTGCAGCTACACTGAGGCCAGTTACTTGGTATTTAATGGCTTTTTATTATGGTCTTAGTTGGCTTGAACAGGAATAGTTAGCAAATAATAGTTAAAATTCAAACAGCCATTAAAGTCTGGTCCTGACAAGATGCAACTGCTCTGTTACTAATGGACTTTCCCCCACAAGGACACATTTGTTAAAGGAAAATGTTTGAAATATTTGGCCAGTTGACAGTGGAAAAAAGGAGAGAGCAACTTCTAAAGTTCTTAGGAAGCTGTGGTGGCAATATCCAGTCTGCACACATCAGCAAGATCCTCTCATCCAGAGAGGCAGCATTGTCCTTAGGAAAGTTTTCCACCAGTTGCCTTTATTTAAACAGATTTGTGCTCACACATCCTCATGATCGTGATGGAGAATGCTTAGAGGAAAAGCTACTTGCAGTTCCAGAAATGTTTGACCAGTCAGTTAACAAAATAAAGCCTCTAGTTGCTATTGAAGCTTGGAGGAGTTCAGCCCTTCTCTGGTACAACTGGAATATTGCCAAACTTACCCTGTGTGGTGTAGTGGCACTTGCTACAAAATGCTTCAGTCTCATGCACATTAGAGCTCTGGAACCTGCCACATGGTGTCTGCAAACACTGATGTCCATGGAGCATTGTTAAAATTGTCTTGACTCAACTGGTAGAGCTGTAGCTAAGGTTCCTTGGCCTTTTTCTCCTACCAAGACATATTCAAGATTTCTCAAAGGAAGCTGAATGCATCCTTGCAAAATGAGAACCTGTTAGGGACCTGGTTTGCACTTGAAAATATTGGTCCTTACATTTCACCCGAGTTAAATGCAATTTAGTGCTCAGTAGGCAAGTTGGTATCAGTACAAATGAGAATGGATCTTCCTGGACTTCAAATAACAGCAGCCACTTGCCTATTTCTTCACTGGACTGTATGTATTTATAGATTTTGTTTCACCCAACACTGATTAATCCAGAGACACTGTGTATGCACTTAGCTATTTAACAAGGTGTTTGTAGAGATGGGTCTGGTTCCACAAGCTAGGGCCAGGTTTTATTTCTGTATTCTGTTCCATTCTTGCCCATAATGCATTCATGTATGTAGTGACTGATAATAAAAACATCTGGTGTGGCTTTATGCATCTTGTTTAACGTCAGCTGAAGGAATACAGATAAAATCCAACTGTGAAAGACCACACTTATGCTTTGTGTTTCTCCTCCCAAGATCACTTGTAACTTCCCCATGACGAAATGTGTGTTAAGAAGAGGGGGAAACCTTCATTCTCACCTATAAAAGTTGCAGCTGTTTTCCTGTTTTTATAGAAAGCAGCAGGCAGATTGACTATAAAAGAGTAAATACTCTACAGCAGCGTCCCGTTCACCTTGAGGGATGATGTCAGAACCATAAATAACACTCCAGGAATACAGATATATCCTTAAAGGCCCATTAAGAATGATGTGAAAAGGAAGTGGAGAACAGGCAAGCAAGTGTGCTACACACAGCATGAACATGCTGAGCATCACTTTCATGGGGCTTCAGTCTCAAATGCAGGCATGGATGGCAACATGCATAAAGAAACACAGTGATCATGTTGAAATTGGGTCTGTGTGCTTTCAGAGGGAATTAAACAGAATAATGGGCACTGAATGCATATCTGGGGGGGTGGAAGAAGGAGACCAGTGGTCCCGTTGCATGTGGGCTGTGGCCATGCTCTTCTCTCTGGGAGTGTTTGCATGCAGAGTCACTTAGAACATCAAGCACAATATTCAGAGACCGTTGTTGAAAGGCTTATCACACCTTCTGGTTGTTTTCCTTTTAATAAGGGAGGGAAAATCTGCAGAATGAGCTCCAAAGAGCTGCAGTATACCACCTATCAAGGAGTAAGCAAGGTGAAGTTTTTCAAACAGTAAACAGACCAAATGTAGTAAGTCTGCAACAAATTCAGATTGCTCTTATGAATTTTTCTCCCCTTTGTGTCTTTAAAACCTGTTAACTTTTGGAAGAACTCAGTATGCTTCTAAAAGCAGTTTAATTACTGAGGATGATAAAAGAATGCCAGCACAAATATTCAGAGACAAAAATGAAGAAAGCTAAGATGCAAAATGAGTTTCATCAAGCCAATGTTATAAAACTCAATCATAAGGTATTCTAGAGATACCAGGAAAAAAGAGAAGGAGAGGAAAAAACATGGTTTCTTCTTTAGAGGTCAGCTGTGCATTCTTATACTTGCCAATAACTATTTCACAGTTTTCCATAGTTAGTTAATGAACTAATGGCTTTTTCTCTTTTTGGTGCAGATTTCATTTTTGATTTTCCCTTTCCCCAAATAAAGAGAAATGTGCAGAATACTGAAGAAATTATTATCACGAAATATAATTATTATAGTAAAAAAAAAAAAAAAAGTCTAAAACAAACAATCAAAAGACATTGTCTTCCACTACAGTAGTACAACAGGAATACTTTCCTGTCTGCAAATATTTCCTGATATATTTTGAGGATGGATTCATCTTTTTCCTCTGTTCATAACCACATCTTCTTTTTTTTTTTTTTTTCCCTTCATGATATATTCTGCATATGTAACAAAAATTCTTCCTATTACCAATTACACTTTGACACTCCGTGTTGCTAAATTTCCATCTCTCTGTCATTACTCATCCCTTGGGAGTGCTTGGTTCTTCCCTTTGGTATTTCCCTCCTCCAGCATCCATGTTTCAACCCCAACTTTCTAACACGCTGAAGATCATTGATGAAAATTTAAAAATCAGATTAGTGCAAGGACTGGTCCCAAGGAGCCTCATCTTTGCATTCCTGTCTCATGTGTTACCCTTTGGATGAAACAACCTCCCCTTCCATCTCTATTAGCCTTGATCTCGAGTTTCATGAATATCTTTGTGGCAGTTCCTGTAGATTTTCATCTGCTGTCAGGAGAAGGTGGGTGAAAAGTTAACAGGTTACCAGTTAACAGGTTACCAGTTAACCAGAGCAATCGACCTGGGGAGAACCTTTGCTGACTCATTCCTTCTGTCTGACAATTCTCAGTGGAGCCAATGTCTGGCACTCTGAGGTGCCAACTAAACTTTTCCCTAGGGAAGAAAGAAAAGATCCTTTGTAACTGCTCCTAGGGGCAGATTATTCTCAAACAAAGAAGGAGGTGCCCACAAAATGGAATCTCTTTTTCCTCCACCAGTAGCACCACCCAAGATGGGGGAAGCTGCTCTGCTTCCTGGCTTCCTTCAGAGCCAGCCTGCATCTCCTCTGCTGTTTGCAGCTCTGGCAAGATTTGGTTGCTTAGAGAATTACAAAAGGGAAAGCAGCAGGGAAGGGAGAGGGTAAAAAAACTGCGTTCTGTTTCCTAAAAACCAGCAACGTAGTCAGAGGAGGTAAGATCTCTGAACATGGCTTCCAAATGGCATCATTGGTTCATTCTTGTGGTTTCAGCTTGAAAACTCTTGCCATTGCACTCTGAGCACAACAGCTGTCTACCAAATGCTCCAAATGCCTCAAATTAGCTAACCAAGAGCACCCATCAGAAGGGAATGGTTCTGCTGGCACTCAGGACCATCAGGCTTTTATGACATCTCATTCTTTGCTCTGTCCTCATTCAACCTCACATTGTTTCCCAGGCAGGGCATATCTTCTGAATTAGAATGAGGTTCCTTATTGGGAAAATATGGAGAATCTAGTGATTGTATTAGCTTGTGTAACCTTTGCTTAAGTTGGATAACACTCCTTTAACACCAACACAGTTCTCCTCTAAGGCAATGTGAAGTGTGGCAGGGCAGGAAGGTGTCTGCTGTGCTGACTGGACACTTTTTGTTAGAGAGTGGATACAGACTGTAGAATGAAGGGAAGAAAAGAAAAACTGTATCCCAAAGTTTTCTGCACTGATATCAGTGCAGAAATTTCCTCCAGGTTTCCCACGACAGCCAAGTTTCAGCCAAGTGTGTTTGGAATTGGATCTTTCTTTCCTTATCCTGGTCCCAGGGTAGTTTGTGTGAGCCAAAAAGAGACTCAAGTGGTCATGATACAGACAGCAATCTGGGTGCCAGCCAAAAGCACCGAGATGCTGCTAATTGCCAGAAACACATTACCATGGATATGTATCCTTTACATCCAGCATTTTACTAGGAAGAGTAAAATGAAGAAGAAGACTTGCCTGTATTAAATTGTTGGCACCAGGAGGGCAGCCAGGACAGCATGCAGAGATCTTGGGGGAAAATAGACCCCAGGACATTCACTTTGCCTTCAAGCCAGGCCTTATGCTTTTGTTTGGTTTAGTTTTAGGCCTTTAAGGGTTTGGGTTTTTTTGTTTTCTGCTAAACATAAATGGAAAAATGGCCTCTTCCTTTGGGAGAGGGAGCCAAGCTCTCTACTGGTAAAAATAATGTTTTGTTTATTTAAATCTCATCTTTTTCAAAACAACGGGATGATCTTATACTTGTAATTGACACATGTTCATTATAGCAAGGGCTTCTAGGAAAGCTGGGAATTTGCTCAGTACTGTTCTCTTTCAAGCATGCTTTTCTCCAGCAGATATCCCACAGATCTGGGAGCCTTTTCCTCTTCTCTCTCCTTCTGATGTACCCCAACACTGTGCCTGCTGTATCACTGGGATCAGCTTGGAGAGCTAGCTGCTCCTAGAGAACCATTCCAGTTTTTCAAAACAAATCCTACTAGCATCTTAAAAGAAAAAAAAAAAAAAAAAAAAAAGTAAGGGAGATAATTTTTTCAGTTATAAATTAATTAGTGTCAGCACAAGCCATGTGTGATACCATGGTTTCTAGCTAAAAAAATTGTGCCAATATTCTATTTAAAGAGATTGATGATGCACATACCATTTTCTTTATCCACTAAACGTGTGATGACCATAATTTCTTATTCTTTTACTTGTACAAGGCATAAGGGTCTTTATTCATCATAGCAGCTTATGGGCACTAGATAATAAAAAAAACAGTAGTATTCCAGTCTCATAGTAATGAGTTTCATGAGATGTTTTTTTTTTCTAAAATCTCCCTTTCCTTTTTTCTAAATTTGGCTGCCCTAAAGGCTGTGGGAGACTTCTTTTAACACTATCACTTAAAGTGAGTAGGAGCTAACTCTTGTGCATTCAGCACTTCCAGGCTCTCTGTCTTCAATGCCAAAAATTTTGCATCGATTCAAGTTAGACAAAAGCTACATAAATATATATATATCTATATTGGAAAGATCTGTAACTCAGATTCTGTTTTCTCTGTGGGATAACTGCAAAATCTTTTGTTTGAATATGCAGATCCAGTACCCAACTTGTTTGTTCACATCTTCTGCAGAATAAAAAGCCATTGTGACCCTCTGATCTGGTGAGCTGCAAACACAGACAAGTGGGTTTTGCCCAGTGGTTTGCATATTAGATTAGTGACTTATGTTTAGGTGCACATCTTCAGAAATACAGGAAATACTGTATTTAAAGATATATTCAGTACTAAGTAATTTCCTTGTATTCACAGACATTTGTCCAAGTGACTGTCCCCTGTGGAAGTGCTAAGTGAAAGACAAGGCAGGAAGGCAAAGCAGGAGGAATGGTGCTGCCCCAGGACAAAAATCACTGCTGCTGGCTGCTGAAGGCTGCTCTCAGGGCAGCAGCATTTGTGCACATCCCTGCATCCATGCTGTGTACCAAGTGAGACCTGTCCCCAGGGTCCCTTGGAGCATCCCTTGCTCCTCCTCCTCCTCAGCCTTCCTCCCCAGGCTGTTTCTCTCTGCAGGGACATCAGGACTAAGGTGACTCTCCGTGAAGCATCATTATAAAGGGCAACTGAGGATTATGTTTTGTTCCCTAACACGATTTAACACCCGATGCCACCTTCCTGTCCCTGTCAAAAATACATGCTCCTGTTTTCCTCCCTTTGCCTAAATCGGGCTTTTCTGAGCCTCGTTCTCCAGCGATGGGTTTCCGTTTATCCAGATCAGTGTAGACTAAGCAGGATTATAAAACCAGATTTATCCAGGGCCATAATACTGCAGTTCCAAGGAGCACTCTTCAGTGGCTCTGAGGTGCTTAATCTTTTAGATTAACTGGAAAGATCTGTGGCTTTAAACTGCTGGTTTGCGTCATGTCCCGAAAGCCGCTTTATGGACTGGTTGGAAAACATTATAACAGTGATTAAAAAATTGTCTCTGATCATGGATTCTGCACAAAAACTACGAGGTGAAAGAAGTTGTCAATTCTTGACAATGTAATTCACCTCTGTCCTCTCAAGAAGTCAGACTTAGATGTCTGCATCTCCCGTGAATTACAGATTGTTTCCTGAAGACACGGAGAAAGGAAAGGAAAATACCAGGGCATGCACAAGAAACTCAGGGGAATGCTCTTCTCCTGACACTGCCAAGCTTACTCTCACACTGTGTTGTGCTAAAACAAGCTGTTTAGAGCCAAGTATTAGGCAGAAAATTAAAAAGTAATGAAAAAAAACCAAGTATGCACCACCAGTGAGAGCCTCCCTACAGGCCAGCTCTTGGCATCTTTTGCTGTCTCCCTCACCTGACCTGGAGGATCCATCTCCTCCCACCCTCCAGCTTTGCCCATTTTGGCCCTTTTTGCAATGCTCACTCAATCTGCTGCCTCTTGAAACACACCATGTCACAAGAGGTGGGGGTGATTTATCCTGCTAGATTTATCCCTGCAGACTCTGTACAGAGGGAGGTCACAAGGCATCTCCTCTGCCTGCCAGGTGCCTGCATGGGACTCCTGATTTTCAGGGATTAATAAGGTTGCTCACTGGTGCCCAAGACTTTTTATTGCCTGTGTAGTAACTGAGATCATCAGGACAGCTATGAAAACTCTGTCCAGGTAGAAATATTCTGGCGATAGTATTCTAAAAAAAGAAACAACCAAGAGAAAAACAGTGCTGTAAATCTGTTTATAGAACATTTAGTGACCATGAATCATGCTATAAATATACCAGGCTATAGGTTTCAGGGTTTCTTTGCCAGATTGATGCAGTAGCTTGTCACAGACCTTGGTAACAGTAGCTCCATGATGGTCATGATAAGCTGTTTTTATCCCTTATCTTTCTCTTCACTCCTTCCTTCCAGTCACACCAGCCTTTTACCAGTAATGTTTATTCCTCACCTCATGGAAAATTTTTGACTGAGAAAAAGATCACTTTAGTTGAAAAACCAAGGATGTCCAGCCAAAACCAACGTTTTCAATGTTTGGCTGAAAATGAGAGGTTTGCCATTTTAAGCTTAAAGTTTTTGGTTTGGAGCCAAAATATTTTTGCCTTGTGCCCAAAGTATCCAATAAAAATTCCCAGTTTTTCAAAGAGACAGACACTTGATTTGACATCAACAAGAAAAAAAAAAAATTAAAACCTGTCTGCTCACCAAAACCTGTTTAGACAAAACTATTTCTACAGAAAAGACCTTTTTCTTTAAGTAAATACTAAATAGCAAATGAGACCTATTTGAGTTTTCCTCCCATGAACATGGCAGAGCTGAAGGAGAATGCTTGGCAAAAAAATTCATGGTTGGAATAGGAATGACACCACAAGATTTCAATGTTTGATGACAACTGAGACATCCCCTGCTCCATCCTTGTCCTCTGCATGGCAAATCACAGCTTGTGCACAGCTCAGAACTGAGGAGGAGCAGCACTGGAGAAGGAGCCTGGAGCTGCTCTTGGGGCTCCCAACCTTTTATAAAGACCACATCAACCCTGATTTCTGGTCTGAACTTCAGTAAGGAGGCTGTGTGTGGACTTAGACATGGATTTACATTGCATTAGGGAGTGGGATTTTGTTCATTGCCATTCCTGAAGTGACTCTTTAGCCACAACAAAGAATGAAATCTGTTAAAGCTGTTTTCTTTCTGACACCATATCAAGAATTTATATAAGAAGTGAGGAGAGAAAGTCATTTGCAACCCCCAGCACCACATGTTGGTGGCCACACAGGAAACTCTACTGTATACCCAGGTGCTCCACTCACTATTGACTTTCTGCCTCCAGCTGGGATGCTGGAAATTTATGTTTCCAAGGATTTGCCATTTTGCAGTAGGGCTGAAGTAACATCTAAACCCCTCTGTGAGTGTTTGAAAATGGGGAGGTGAAGACAGAAGCCACAAAGGAGTATTGCTACTCTGGTTATCTTATGGTTACCTTGGTGCAGAACTCCAGGCTCAGCAAATGCCAGTAACACCAGCTGGAGCAGTCCTGACCTAAGAAGGGAGAACAAGAAGCATCCATTGTAAATATAAAGAAATTATAGGAGCTGGGCAGTCAGTAAGTGATTATTAATGTTTCAATAAACTAGGTAATCATTTGAGAACAAGAGGATATTTTTTCCAAATAGCTTCATAAGGGACCTCTTGCTCCCCTGCATTTTGCAAGTGATTTTCTTGCTTAGCTGCTTTTAATGATAACCAATTCCTTTTCTAACACAATTTTCAGCTGACAGAAGGCCACAGGAGTCACTGGGATGGAAAGGGCTGTGACACACCAAACCAGCATCCCATGTCTCTGAAACCTTTGCTGATTCTCTATGATAGGGGCAACTTAGTGATGCTTTTTTGATCCCATGTCAATGAGATAGAGCTGGTAAGGATCACAGCAAGGAGTAATTACCCACCCTGGGAAGACTCCAACCCGAGCCTAAGCCCAGTTCTACCTTGATGGGAGTTGGGTAGAACATGGCAGGAGCCTAAATGTGGCATTTTGAATGCTGAGAGAGGAGCCAGTAACTGGTTAGTTTTGGAGTGTTTATCTTCTCTTGCTACCCATGATTGTCATCTTGAACTTCAGACCCATTTGAGTGCAATGTCAATCAGGAAATTATAACATGGAAAATTGGCATTTTCAAATGATTTCCATCCAGCAATTTCCAACTAGATTGACATCCTATACAAGAGCAGACCAAAAAAATGACCAAGCCTTGATTTTCTTCAGAAGAAAGACCTATATTTGTTACCCTCCACTGAAGTAAGGCCAGCATCGTGGTGGTTGTTGGCTTGTAGCTTGTCCATGTTTCCACAGTGTCCAACACCAAGCTGTTATCCTTGGCTCATGCTGGAGGTGAACAGTTCACTGGAGAAGGGAATCAGTACACATCAACAAGAAGACCAACAGTGATATAGGAGTAAGCTTGAGTCCCACTCAAGTACCACTATTAAATATACTGACCCCAGCATTACAGTAACTCTGAAGCTTTTAAGCTGAGCTTCAGGCATTTCTAGGTCCTGAGTTGAACTTGAGCTAGAAAAAACAGATTTCATTTAAACTTCAGGCTTTGTGTTTTGATTGAGGGTATTAGAGATCAGCTTAATGATTCCTTGCTTATCCTACTGGCATATTTTCCAAGTTGCTTGTAAATTAATATCTTAATGATTATCAAATATATTCAGTTTGAAGAAGCATCATCACTGGGACCAGATAAAAAAATGGAAGAGCCACAATAAATAATTGCTCACTGGTATGAACAGGGAACCCAGCACATGCATTTCATGTGTCTTTGCAAACACTCTGGCATAGGAGAGCTTTAAGATAGAACTGATTTTTACTTTTCCCCCAGAAAAAAATGGTTTAGAGATTGATAGATGTGGTATAATTTGTTTCTTTTCTCTCTCTTTTCTTTTCCAATACATGTATAGGAATATACAGTCTTATCCCTGCATTCACATACTGAGAGGAAAAAAAAAAAAGAGTCAAATCTGTGGGTTCTCGTTTGTAGCAAGTTTCCTACATGAGTTTTCCATGGAATTTGTTTAGGAAAAAATGTAGAGTGCAGCAAAATGAGATAATGATGGGGTTTGGTGTTTATCAAAACCCTTTTCCCCTCATCATCAGGCTAACAGCCTGCTGTCTGCTGGCTGAGAGGCTGCTGCACAAGCCACAATGTGAAGCACAACTGATCTCCTGAAAAGTTTCTCCTTTGCAGCAGCCAGAGGTGGTAAAGGATCCATGGGTGCCCCATTGCTGCTGCCTGCAGTGGGAGACAGCCTGGAACATTGCTGTGACTCTTTGAAATCCCACTTCCATCTTAAATCACCTTCAGTGTAGCATCTTAAATATTGCCAGTTTTCCCAGGGGTTTTTGAACTGAAAAGGTCCTTGAAAACTCTTTGCATGATTGTGTACTTCAGGGTAATGTAGTCATGAGATCAATCACAGAAAAATCCTCATCTCCCTTGTCTGTTCTGGATGATTCCCCTTCTCTTCTGCTTTGATTTCTGCCATTTCTCAAACCCTAGACCTTGGGCAAGTCTGTTCTTTACACACTTTCTCCCTTAAAACTCAGTGGCTTTCATAGTCAGAAGGTGCTTTTATCTTCTTTCTCCTCTTCAGGAAAAAAATTAGTCTTTTATGTTTTTCTGTTCGTACTGTGGCTGAAATTCTTAAGTAGTATAAATCAACATCATCACGGAGGTAGAAAGGCTTTACTTCTCCACTTACAGCAGTGGAGAAAATCACCTGTTGAATTTAGTGTTTTTTACCAATTATATAACTTATAATAACTTATAATTTTACTAATTATAATAACTTATAAGCATTTCTGATTCCCTTCTGTTTTATGGATAAAAGTGGGCTGTATGTGTATAACTCCTAGGGTGATAATATCAGGCAGCAGTTTTACTGCACACATATAACTTTTCCTTAGGCCAAGAAAAGCAGCCACAATGTTTCATCTACACCCAGCAAAAATTAAGCAGGATTTTAAAAAAAAAAAAAAAATCTAATTGATGGGGAAAGAAAGTGGTGGGAGAAGAGAGGCTGAAGTATACAGAAATCCCTCTAACTAGTTTGTCCTCTATTTTGAATGGTTTTGAACTCTCTCCAATTAAACTTTCAATTAGATGATCGTATTTTCAGACTTTTTTTTTTTTTTTTTTTACCCTACAGCTCCATGGAACAAAAATCAAAGGCTGAAAAGTAGCAACATGAATATTTCATCTGCCTGATTGTGTCGCTGGCGTCTCAAAGCGCAGTTCCCTCACTGCTGACTGCAGGGTACAACAGCAGCAAAACCCCACCTGAGAGCATCCTCAGGCAGGAACTCTCATCATCTTGACACTGGTAACATGAATGAGCCATCTTATACATTTGCAGAGGAACTCAGCTGTTATTAGGTGCCTAAATGTTGGCTGTGTGGTGGTCCAGAAAGAACAGAGGGGCTACATGAAAAAAAAATAAAAAAAATTTGTTGTCGAGGTGAATGTATGTGAGCTCATCTTTAATCCAGTTAAAGATCCCTAGAACACTGCAAATCTCAATATAAATACCCAGAGTATTGTGTTGGTCAGTGTCATAGCTGTTGAATTTTAATGTGAAACTTCAGAGAGTTGGGTGTGGATTACAGAGATGCTGTGCAGAAGTTGAAGCTGTGCCATTATTTTGCTCGTCCTGTTTCATGGCCATCCTGCTCACAGGAGATGCTTCCAAGCCCTAATGAAGGATCAGTGATGATGTTTCAGCCCTTTTTGTGCCCTTTTAAAATGTTCAGTGAAAGAAGAGGTGGGCTGGAAAGGTGCAGGAGTGAATTCTTGACTCTTGTTAAAGCCTTGGGATGTGTTGATCCCATGAACTGGCACCAGTAAGCTGCCATGCCTTGGGACATTGCCTTTGCTCTGTGCTTGCCTCTTCCCATAAATCCACTCAGTGAGTCTGCTGATGACCACAAGTGGCCTTGTGGACATGTATAAGTCTGTGTATGTACATATGAGGAGAATACCACATGTATATACAGATCAGATTGTTTTGAGGTTGTCTATTCAAAAGAAAGTAAACTAGATGGTTTACATAAGTGTGCTTCTTCCTGAAAGGCTGAGCTATTTTAACAGTGCATTCCACCAAAATGAATAATATTTGGCTTTTGGAGGCAGATTTTTCTGTGGTTACAACCTCTTTTGCACATCATAAAAGTCCAACCCCATCCTCTTGCTTTTCTTTCATTAAAAAGAAAAACAAGTTATCTTTAAAAATACCATATTTGACATATGCTTGCTTGGGTTTCAGCTGGTGTGATTTATGTGTCTATCTACAGAGTAAACATGCTCATTGAGGAAAATAATCAAACAAATTACACCACAGAAATGAAGGTTTTGGGTGAGAGTGGCTCAGGGCAGATGATGGTGCTGAGGATGTGGTCTCCTCCAAGCTGACTTTGCAGAGGGGTCACTGCTTGGGCTGGGCTGTAGAGGGAGGTAAGTTATGAGTCCTGACATTGAACTGGAAAACTTCCAACACTTGTAGGTGATCTGTGCATAGAAGAGTGAGCTGAGGCCACGGGGAAGCACTCCTGACTTCATGTGGGAGTGTCATGGCTCTGCTTCCAGGATGGGTAAAACCAGGCTCCTAAATCCTGCATCCTCCCACATGTTGCAGTGTGGATCAATTTGTGGCTCTGGCTTACCTCCAGTTACCAAGTGACTGGTCACCAACACCTCCAGTTAGTTAACCAGCCTCTGCTCTCAGCTGCACCCCCATGAATCATGAGTCCATCCTGTCAAATTTAAAAACAAACAGGAAAGTGAGTGCTAAAAGAACCTGGTCCAGCATAAATGAATTTATCCCTTGCAGAACAGTGAAAATTTTCACCTGCTGCAGGTCCCTCTTGTTGTGTTTCAGACCTAGAGGTATCCCTCTTTACACAAGCCAAAGATCAGATCCAAACTGAGCAGGATTTCTTAATAGAAGGGGAAAACTGAGGAAGGAGTAAACGTATCCACCGTATCATTCCAACTGTTCAACATTTGTTTTGCCAAAGCGACGGGAGAAAGCTGTTAAAAAAAGATTTTAATTGTAAGTCATTCCAGCTTTCCCTGTAAGAAAACAAGGAAGAAGCAAACACAATGGCTAAAGAACATGAAAAGACCCTGAAGGTTAAGAATGCTCCAAGAAAAATACGCTCTTGATCAGAAATAGTGAGCAATTGAAACATGATTTCCACTATTTTCAGTGCTGTTGTTGGTTGCAAGAGGCATCAAAGCCCTTGTGATTTTCAAGGTCTGTTTTTCCTTGGGAAAGGGGAGAGAAAAAGGGGAGAAACCCAAGGCTGAATCTTTCTGCCCCTTTTCCCAGAGGGCTCAGGTGGTGCCCTGGGCTCTGCCATTCTGCCCCTCAAAGGCTGTCTTGGCAAAGCTCATTTGCAGGGTGAGCAAGGATGCTCGAGTGGCAAATTGGATATTGATAACTTCCAGAAGCCTTTTTGAGACCTCTGTGTTATTCTGCTCGTCTGAAAAATCGCCAAACATTTGCAGCAAAAAAGTTCCCTTTTCTGGCAAAAAAGTACGGCTCCAAATGAATTAACTTTCCAAACTGATCTTTAAGGATGTTTTATTAGTCTGATGTCTCTCCAAGTCTTGCCAGAGCCATCATGTTGAAAAGCTGTAGACTCAGCTACAATAAAAGAGACATTATTTGTAATTGTTTCCTCTCAGCATTATCATGTAAGGGGAAAGGCAAGTGGAAAAGCACTTTTCAGTGCTCTGATCCATCTCCCTCGTGTTGCTCCCTTCATATCCTGAGCCTCTCATGCTGGGCTGAACAGGGAGGTGTTTGGGTGCTGGCTGGAAAAGCTCTCAGGGATCTCCCTGGCCTGGACCCACATGAGGAGGCAGAAGGGGCAGAGTGGGGTCACATCCCAGCAGCCATCCCGGGCACCAGTCCTCACCTTCTGTAGCCTGGAATATTGTCATTCCTAACAGGAGAGGGAAAGGAGTCTCTTTCCTTGCTTCTTTTTTTCTTTATTTTGCTGTTAATTTGTTTTTCTGTAATGTTTTTACTAATTAAAGATGGGATTTTTTTATTAACTTTTTTTTTTTTAAAGGAGGCAAGGTTCCAAGCTTCAATTTTTTGCATAAATATTGGCAAAATAGCTTATATGGGAGAGAGAAAACAAAGGTTATCATGATTAGCACATGATTTGACTTAGGCAGTGTGTCAGTTAAATTAGTCTCAAAATTATAATGTTTCAGCTGCTGGTATTTTGGATATTAAAAATAAAATTTAATTTTCCAGTTTTGCAGAGACAAAAATTCCAAACATTTGTTGCTTTCCACTACCACCACCGCCATCACCAGGAGGGGAAAAAAAGGAAAGAAGTAGAATTAAATGCAGCCTAATTCCCCAAAATAAATTTCCACAAGAACTATTTCTTTCTTGGGGGGGGGAAAGGTTAGAGCAGAAATTTCATCCATCCTTCCTGTCCTTACCCTGTGGTACCTCCCAGGCAGCTGCGTGCCCCTCAGTGCTCATGGTCCCTCTTTGTTTTGGGGCAAACCTGGCCTAAATGTTCCAAATTCTGTGATTTTACCCTGGTTTTAGTACTATAGAACCCAGATCAGAATTTCCATGGAATGTGCTCCTCATGCCTTGTCATTGGACACAAATCAATGTCTTGTAAAGCAGTGTCAGGGCACAAGCTGCTCAGTGCCATTGCTGTCCGTGTGTGGCAGACTTTTTTGATGCTTGGTTTAGTTCCATTCAGGCTACAAACCAAAGAATCAAACCAAAAACAAAGAGAGAAAAAAAAAAAAAAAAAAGAAAAAAAAAAAGAAAAAAAAATCCTTTCTGATTTTCAACATAAAGCTAGGATTACCACCAAAGAACAATAAAAATTCTTTTATTACCAACAACAGGAAGAGCAAAGGGGGAAAAAAAACCACAGAAAAATCTTTGTTATAATTTTTCCATAACAAATAAGGTCTTTTCTGGTCATGTTTGGGTTTGGGGTTTTTTGTTGTTGTTTTTTTTTCCTTAAAATTGTATCTGTTCAGGAGGGGAAAAAAAATCATGTTTAGAATAAAAACAAAACTGCAGAGGAAAAAGCATAACTCTTATTAAAGAGTTTGACATCATAAGCCACCTATTAAATAACAGTATTCTTAAAGGAAAGTAATTTACAAATAAAAGGACGGAAATGAAAGGTTGTGTGAGTTCCCCAGCCCATTGTTGAGGCAGCAAAGCCCAGAAAACTTCCACTATCTGTAGCTGCTGAAGTCATGGATCAGCAGGAATGAGTGCTGGAGGTTCCCACAGGAAGATCCTTGTGGAGAGCTTCTGCTCTGACTCTTCTGTGTCTTTCTCTATTCCTTTTTTTTTTTTTCTTTTTCTTTTTTTTTTTTTTTTTTTTTCTTTTTTTTTTTCTTTTTTCTTTTTTTCTTTTTTTTGGTAGCTTCCCCATGAGTGACTGGGGGAGTGAAATGAGCTGCATCCCCACAGAGCCCATCCCTGGGTACCCCGAGAGCTCTGCAGAGAGCTAAGAGCCACCTCCTGTGACTTGGAGGGGAGGGGGATTTCCAAGAGTATTTTTTTATTTTTTTTTTATGCTCTCCCCACTTTGGTTTTGTTTTCACTGAGCTTCAGAGAGAGAAAGCTCTTTTTTTCTGAGCAAGTCCTGCACACTTTGATCCTCTGCTCAGTATTTGCTGTGTGTGGCTCTGGCTGAGGCTGATTCAGGTGGCTAACAAGTGGCAGTGAGTTATTACCATGTCAGACTGTACAGCCAGCATGGACAGATGGAACATAAACCAGTTATAAAAGTCTTTTTTCTTTTGTCCTTATCTGTCTCTCCTCTTGAGAGTAAAGGCAGCCTGGTGAAAAAAGATTTTGATCTTATAATCCAGAGCGAGAAGCATCAGGCATTACCTGTTCTCTGATCCAGCCTGATATGTTCTATAAAACCTACTCTTAATAGCATTATTTTTCTATTTCTCAGAAGGTGGTAGAGCAGAAAATACTTCCAAGACCTTGATCTCAGCTCTGAATAACCACGAGCTTCCCCCTGTCCATCTTTCAGTCCATGAAATCCAATACGAAGTCAAACAGAGGAGGAAAGATTCTGATTCATGCTTTCCCAAGGACACTTTCTTTTGAGAACAGTGGAAAGTACCTTTTTTTTTTTTTGCTCCATGACCATAATTTAATTCTTGATTTTAACCAACTTGCTACGTTCTTTCTCCTTGATAACTCACGAGTTCAAATGTAAAAAATGTATTATTACAAGAGACAATTACGGGGTTCAAAGCATTCTGAAGCATTCCATGCTTCCAGCTTCTGGTACTGATATAAGGAGAGGAATATTTGTGGTTTTTTTACTTGCATGAAGTGGAAGAGTTCCAAGTGTTGGTGGTAAAAGGCCTAATGAAAGTCTGCCTTCATCAGACACAACAAAGATCCTGCATCCTGGGAGGTTAACTGTTTATGTGGACATGATGCCCAAGCACAATCACACAACTCTCATCCACAAACAAGCCCTTCACCACCTAAACTCAACCTCTTCATACTCAGTCAAAAATAACAATAGCAAAATAATAATTTTAAAAATCCTGGTTTTGTTTGGCTTTAATTTTTTTTTTTTTTTAAATAAATAAAGCAACAATTTGGAACTCCAGGGTATGCAGCTCTCTAATTCCCAAAACTTGTTTGGACTGAATATGTGTCTAGCACCTTTGGTGGTATATTAGGATACCAGCAGGCTATAGAAATAGCCTCTATTTTGAAGCAGGCACAGTTTTTGCACAAACATCTGACTGCTGTAATGCAGGAGGTTCTTTTCTACTGAACCTTCTGTTTGTCATTTATTTTTCCATTTTACAAATACTGATTGGAAACTTCTTCTTGGAAGGAAGAAGGAAGTCTTGTGGATTGTAAACACTGAGAAGAAGATGAATTGTTTAGGATGGTGTAAAGGCTATAAGGACTGAAAGCATAAAGGAAAGTTTAGGCTGAATAACAGGCGAAACGTCCAAGTGCTGAAATCCTATTAGAGTGTGGAAAATTATTGCAAAGGATGTGGCAGAAGCTCTGCTGTTTGAGGAGTTTGCCATTAGACTGGACAAAGGACTAAAAATAAATCCTAAATAATCTTGCCCTAGCAGGGGGGAGGGAAGTGAAGAGGCCAAGTCAATGTGTCCAACACCACCCACCTTTGATTTCATTGATCATAAATCAGTCTCTGCCCAGGGAGTGAGAATGGCAACGAGACACAAGTGTCTGAAGGTGAATTTACTAATGGTGCTCAGCTCCCAGGGATGGGCTCTGTAACCTGGAGAAAAGGAAAAAGAAAACTTTAGCAATGAGAGAAACGAGCACCTGCCAGCAGCCTCCTACCTCAGCAAGAGATAGAGCAATTTGAAAACTAGGAAAATAGGAAAAAAAAAAATAAATATCTGTATATTGGAATTGCTTTACTGTCCAGAGGTTCAATTGTGCCCTGGGGCCCTGAGAGCCTCCTTCATCCATGTGGAGTAGCCTGGGAGAATGCATGAAGAAAATTGGAAAGATGAGTTATTTTTTCAGGCTATCAAAAAGAATATGGAAATTTATTTGACACAGCTGAGGCCAAACACAGATATTTTGCCCTAACTCTGGCCATGGGTCCTCAGGGACATGTTGAGCTTGAGCACCAGCAGTGACACCCAGGAGAGAGAGCTGTCAGCAGGAATTGCAGATCTGCTGGGTCAGTGCCTCCTAGCAGATGGTCCAAGGTTCAGGAGAGAATATAAAAGTTTTAAATTTCTCTGTGTTTAAGTAACAGGCCAATAAAATTCTTGTCAGTGGGGATAATTTAGTATCAGATGATCTAAGTTACTAACTTGGTTTATGTAGTCATGGCAGATGACACGAGGCAAAGAAGATACAGCAAGATTTACAGCTGGAACAATTTGCCAGCACGATGAGGAGTTTTGGATGTTAATCCACTTGCTGCCTTTCCCCCTTCTCTTTGTGCCTGACCTAAAACCAAATTTTTATTTTTTTTTTTTTTTTTAAATCCGTTAATGATGGTATTGACCTGAAATTCTGCAGAGATGAGAAATCTGCCCACTGACTTTGTTGGTTCCTTGGATTTTATCAGATTGTCTAAATTTATTACACAAACCCCCTTTCTGAAGCGTTTGCTTCAGGGACTAGTTATGAGTCTTCAGAATTTGCTGTGGGTTACTTCACTCTGACTGGTCAGATGAATCACGTGGTGGCATTTCCAGCCCTGAATGGAGGCATGTGTGAGCACATCTGGTGCAAATATTTCCTGATAGAAACCGAAATGTCAGTTTCTGTAAATACTTTTGTGTGTGATTCTGAAATTTGCTCTCCGCTAGGTTTTTGGCCAGTAAAACTTGATAACTCCAAAGTTCTTAGAAAGCAAAGACAAAGCAATGTGAACATGGCCAAAGGGACTTTATTGCAAAGTCGAATGGGTCTAATAGCAGTCAAAGCACACGTTAAATCTGAAATAAAATTGAATCTTTGATGGAGAACATGCAGTTCTTGAACTGGCAGCAGAGCAGATGGGGTTTTAAATTAAAAGCAAATCAACCAAGGTTGGGTCACTATCATCTGCAGGGAAATAGGGAATTTATGCTTTTAAGAGAAGAGCACAAGCCCTTGCCATTTGTGTTTATGTGTTTATTTGGTATTTTCTGCTGGGTGTGGTGTGGTCATTGAGAGGGCAGCTGAGTCCCACCACAAGCAGAGGTGAACTAAACCCATCTCCTTCACGTGCCTCTAGACACAACTCAAATGTGGGAGGGCTTTGCTTGGGGGTTCAGTCAATACCAAAATCTTTAAATTTCTCCAATTGGGTAGCAAGACTTTCCTACAGGTACATGAGCTCGGGACCCAAAGATAAAGGCACTTGTTGTGTCTTATCAAGTGAGGAGCACTCTAAATTGTTGTATTGAGCAAGGGATTTCTCTTCTTTATTCCCCTTTCTTCTAACGCATCTCTACCTTCTTGCATTTCCTTTTTTTCCCCAGTTTTTTTTCCTTCAAACTACTTTTTTTACCTTTTAACTTTGTCCTACACCTTTTCTTAACGCTCCCCCAGATCTTTTTCCTTCTCCCACTGTTATGAACCTTCAAGGGCCACAAGAATTTTCCATTTTCCTGCCCTAAACTCTTCGTATATCTCTCCCCACCTCATTACAATAAAATAATTCTTCCATTTCGCTGTCACATCAATTTAGCTCTCTCACCCTCCACTCCCTCTTTTTCCCCTGGTTTAAAGACCGACCAGCATTTCCTGAATTGGAAAAGCCACAATAATATTTTTTCCATTGAAAATTCCACAAGTACAGTATTTCCATTGAACATACCACAAGAACAGTGTTTCCATTGAACATACCACAAGGACGGTGCTTTTGAGGTATCTAAATGCTAAGATGAACTCATAGTGTCCATCTTGGACTCATTAAACCAAAGCCCCTTCTTTTCTTAAAAAGAAAAAAAAAATCCTCAGACAGAGAAAGAATTTTTATTCACAGGTTACAAAAAAAGAAAAAAAAAAAATTACAATAAAAAAAAGACCTAGACAGAGCCAGGACAATTTTGCACTTGCTTTGTGAGTAAAATATAAATAGGTTTTAGCAAGTTTAAAAAAAAGAAAAAATCCATTAAAAAAGCTCAGAGTGGTTGAACAGCTGGAAAAGCAACTTTTTTTTGATAACATTCAAAGCTGCTTAGCAGCTGGGGAAAAAATTGCCTGTAAAAACACTTAACATTTACAGCCACTCAGTGGCTGGAAAAGCAACTTGTTATAAAATTGATTTAACATTTCAGTGGCTGGAAAAGACATACACACACACATACATATAACTGCAGTATTTTACACAGCTATTTATGGGTATTTAGACACAGATAATGCTATAAATAGATAAGCTTGGCATTTCTACTGATGCCCATGTGGCAGAGAATAATTTCCATTCAGAGTATTCACTTTATATTATTTTCTGGGACTTTAAAACTAAGCCATTTAAATTCCCATCAGTCTGAAGTCTGGCACGCCTGGATGCTCAGCCATCCCACCCAGCCCCCAGGAATGTCTTCAATCATTTTAATTACTGAGCACTTTATGAAATAATAACTGAGTCCTGTATCTGATCAGCTCAAATGAAAGACCGACTGAGGCAGCAGAGCCCAAATTGGTTTACAAATAATATTTTTAATCAAGGGTGTTGGATGAGATGGCCCCCATCATCCCACCTGAACTCTCAGCTACCTGCAGCCTTACAGCCCCCAAAGTGACAAGAACAACTATTTAAAAAAAAAAAAATAGAGATGTGAAAAGCATGTAAGTAAGTAATTAAACATATTTCTGAAATTTGAGAAAAAGGGACATCTTCAAGCCATGGGTCCCACGCTCGACCCCCATCATAGCCCCTAAAACCAGGAAAAACCAGGATTAAAGCTGCTGCCTGAACACTGCCTGTAAGCAGGGGAACTGTCATGGGTGAGGCCCTTGATGCGAGTGTGCATCCCTTGGCAATAACCGAGCTCTGAAATGACTGTAATAATGTCACAGAAGTTAATTCCTCCAGCCAGTGCTTCCCATATTATCCCCAGCCCGGGGTGAGGAGGATCAGCTTTGGGTCACTCTCCCTCAGATTTCAGCTCCACCTGACATCTCTTTTGCAGTTTGCCCACTTCATCTCCGTGACAAAATTCACTGGACACTGGTTCCATCGTGCCTGAGAGCTGCCATAAAACCTTGGAGGCAGTTACTGCCCTGCCACAAGTTTCTGCAGTAAAAGTTTTTATGTGATGGAGGCTTTGCTGGCAGGGGGTGGCCCGGGCTAAACCAAGGACCTCTGCAAAACCAAGGGATCCAGCCAAGCTCCCCAAGGGCCAACCACAAGTTGGTGGTGAGCCCTTCAGGAGAAAACAGTGTCTCCTGGAGCAGATGCAGTTATTATGTCTTATTTCCAAGCCATATTATATTTCCAAGCCATATTATATTATATGGCTGAGGCTGCGTAACCAAGCGTTCCCTACCCAGTAAAGAGGGAGGAATGAATGTTGCTGGGATTGGGTCTCATTTCCCAAAACCTGACAGTCCAAAATGTCTCCTGAAGTCAAGAGTAGAGCCCAAAGTGCTTGTTAGCTGGGTCTGGTGCCAGCTTTTGGAGCTAAGCTGAGAAATGGGATGTGTTACCTCTGCCAGTCTCTGCAGATAATGAGACAATGTTCCTGAAGCATCTGAGGGATATCTGAGAGATCTTTAAAGTGCAACCAGTTTGTGGCCAAATACTTGTGAAAGTGGAAAAATAATAATTACCTATGAGTATGTGAAGACATATATTGCTCAGGGACAGAGGGGAATTGTTTAGTGTCATCTGGGTGTAGGGAGGAGGTGCAAAAAGAAGGTTTTAAGAAGAGTTTTTCTGCCAGGGAGAGCTATTAGGCAGTGGAATTATTTCCTCAATGAAAGGAGAGGAAGGCAATTCCTTCAGACATTTAATAATAGATTGGGCAAAGAATTAGGAAATAGAAAGAAGAAGCCTGTTCTGGCAGGTAATTTAGTTAATCAGAACTGGTAGGACTTAAACATTTCTTTTTTTTAGGATCATTTAAAGTCATCTGCAATAGATATTTTGTTAACTTGCAGCCTTTTCTCATTGCTGTCCAATACCCAGCTGTAAGGCAAAACAGCTTAATGTGAAGAAAAACAAAAAGAAAGAAACAAACAAAAAAACCAACAAAAAACACAAAACCTGTAAATGCTGAGAAGACTGAAATGCTGCAGTGCCAGCGAGGTGAGATTTCATGGGCATAAAATTCACAGGCAAGTTTGCAATCAGGCCACAAAATCCAATGTGGAAGAGAAGGGGTAGAAGGAGCCAAAGTTTGATCTGGAAAATAAAAAGGGAAAAGCAAGGATGAAGAACCAGGGGATTGGCCGAGATGGGATAGGATGGGAGGGGGTCCTGGAGAGGACTCTGTCTTGGCAACAGCCATGGAAAATAAAAGTACAGAATAAAAAAACTGCTTTAAGAGCAGCCCGTGATCAAATACCAGACTGGTTAATTTGTATTTCAGGGACTAGAGGCAAGGGTGCTAACTGTGGGCTGTGCCTCTGGACTTCCCAACACATTTTGTGTTCCTGGACACACAACAAGTCCTAAATCACGGGCATCCGGCTCAGACTTGAACTGGGGTGTAAATGCTGAGCAGCCTTAGACTGAGGAACTAAATTTGGGGCAAGGCAGACACTTCAGAGCACTGTGGTGTCTGGATTACCCAGAGGATGGCTAAGCCAGGTACTTTTTTTCTCTCGCTGTTCATCCTGAACAGCATGGTGGGTGCCAGGTTTTATTCTTTCATCGTCTCTCCCCTTTCCACATTGCAAAAATAAAATCTAGAACACGTTGTAATTATTCCATATGGGATTATTAACCAGGTCTGTTCATTGCTGGGCATGGTACTGTGATGTTCAGGATGCTAAGGGCAGGAGGGGACATCTCCTGGATGCCCCATCACCTCCTGGAGTGACAAATGATGCCAAGTGCATGGGTAAGACTTAGTAGCAGCCCCCCAGATCCTGGATTTCCCAACCAAGGACATGTGGGATCTCTCTGGGTGGGAAAAAGTTTGTTCCTAAAACAAAGGTGAAGAGAAAGAAGAAAACAGAAAATCTTCAAGTGATGTCCTCACCCATAAGTTCTGTCAGAGCAGAGTTGAGGCTCATGAAGTTTATTGCCTTTTTAACAACAGAATAACATTTCAGATCATCTCTAGGTCTGCTTCAGCAACCCAGATATATTATGGACAGGTTTTGATCCCACTTGTCATCCCTTGAAGGCCATAAATGCTTATCACTGAACAGAAAGGTTGAAGTATTTGTCCCAGAGATGTCAGAGCCAGATTTTTATCTACTTGTTGAATGTAATAGATGGAGCCCTCTCAGCTTGAGTTTACAACCACACTGGACTACTTCTACCTCGTAGAAGACACTCTAGCAAGAACCATTCAGTTGCCAACAGGAAAATGTCACTTTTCACCTCCAGACTTTGAAATTTTTGTAGTTATTTCTATCCTTCAAGAGAAAAGAGAGGTGAGAGGGAGGCTGGATTGTGTGGGTTCAGCTCTGACGCTGCTGTTCTGAATCACAGCTGAGATCAAGATTATCTTTCCACTCAGCTTAAAAATACTTAAAAAGCTTTTCTTGGAAATAATTCCCTTTGAAGGCAACCAGTGCAATTTGTGTATGGCTGCTGTTACTCTGACTACTGCAGCTCTTAATGTGCTGATCTCAAGTTCATTTTTTCAAGAATTGTATGGAGAGAGGCAAGGCGAGAAGTTTTTGATGGCTGATGAAGGATGCTCTGCATCCTTCAATCATCCACAAATCCCAGGGAATGGGCACCAAGGAGAAACATTAGGAAGCTCCCAAGAGTGGGAAAAGCATCAGCTAGCACTCAGGCTTCTATTAGACATCAAAGAACCCAGGCAGGCTAAAAATCCATCGAAATCCAGGCTTCTTGGGAAAAACTTGCATTTCTACCTTTCAAAGTGTTGAATTTATGTGGGAACTGCAGGTTGCTTTATTTTGGAGGCTGATTCCAGCAGATTGGCTGTGTGAGACCTGCAGACTCAGGGGCAAGAAAGAAAATAAAAAGCACCAATTTTGATATGTTTTATCTAAAAATAATAACGTCTTTTAAGCCAGTCCTGGGAGTTTTGGGCATTGACTGATGGCTTCTGGATGCTTTGGACAGATGATAACACAGACTACCCAGTGAGGGAACCAAAATATCTACAGGGTGGCACTTGAATTGCAAAGGGCTCACGTGCCAAGGACCATTGCTGAGAAAATTTTGGAACAATTCTGAATAGCAAATTCATTTGAGAATCTCACAATACAGAGACAACCATCAAACAAAAAAAACAAAGTTCCAAAAAACCAAATCCAAAGTCT
Source organism: Phaethornis superciliosus (assembly GCA_023637945.1). Taxonomy (NCBI): domain Eukaryota; kingdom Metazoa; phylum Chordata; class Aves; order Apodiformes; family Trochilidae; genus Phaethornis; species Phaethornis superciliosus. The sequence goes on along the minus strand of JAJQWJ010000021.1, from coordinate 9,702,739 downwards.
CAGGATCAGCAAAGCAAATGTACAAAATTTTCTTTCATGTTATTGTTGGACTGAACCAGATTTCCAGACACACTGAGTTAGTAAAGCACACTGTCAGCTATGCTATAAATTTATATAGAATTTCAGTGCTATCTCAGAGGGGCAGTATTGGCTTAAGGAGTTTCCATTTCAGAACCTTGTCCCATGGCAGACTGGTTTTTGGGTTGGTTTTTTTTTTGTTTTTTTTTTTTGCCCAGTTTTGCCTGGTGTTGAGCTTTCTGAATGACTTTAGCTTCACAAATCCTTATTGGCCACATATTCCTCTCCTGGACCACTCCAGCTCCAGTGCCTGCCAGTCAGACTTAACACCAGTCTGGTGTCAGTGCATGCTACTGTGCTATTTATAAACCCTTTGCTACATACAGGTATTTATGGCACTGACTAGGGTCAGGAAGACAAAAAAAAAAAGAAAAAAAAAAAGGAAAAAAGTTCACTCCATTTTTATTAGCCAAGTTCACAGCCAACCATATGGCCACAAACTGGAAGCCGACAGCTCAGACAACTGGAACAACATCACTTTGTGAATCCTGCAAAAGCTATTATATTATATTATATTATATTATATTATATTATATTATATTTAGGGACACATATATATATATATATAAAGAGAGGGATGTCAAGATATTTAATAAAAGATAACAAGTTCCTCCCTGAGACCCCTGTATCTCTCTCATGCCTGATCCCCACCACTCTCAGAAGGTCTCCCAGTTTAGGGACATTCTTCCCTCCCAAGGAGATACTGCAGAGCCCCTGCCACCTCTCTGCTGTCAGGAAGATTGCTTTATTTGCTGAAATAAAACATGCTGATGAAGATACAGACATGTCCTGAGTGGAACAGGAGGAACATGCAGCTGTGCCTGCAAGTGCTCGTGGAGGGTACAGAGTCCTCTAAGTCCCCTGCTAACCATGCAATATATTTTGGAGTTTATTTTTTGTAGGGTTTTTTGCTGTTGTTTGTATTTTTTAAAATTACTGGACAGGCAATTTGGAAAAAAAACTAGTTTTCTTTTAGATTTTTAATGACACACCCATACAAGAAGTGGTGTGTGAAATCAAGAGGTGCTCGGATGCTTTGCTCAGCTTGCAGCACACATCATAGCAAGCTCCACATCACCTGAGGGGCCCTGTTGTACACCTTCAGAGAACCATAGGATGGTTTGGGTTGGAAGGCACCTGGTTCCAAGCCCCCTGCATGGACAGGGACACCTCCTACCAGCCCAGGTTGCTCTATCCAACCTGACCTTAACCACTGCCAGGGAAGGAGAAGATGCCCATCAAGCACTGGTGGAGTTTTGTGAGGGTCCTGGCTCAGGGACACCAGGACACCCATAAAGATACAACTACACTTGTCAGTCTTGCTCCTGGGTCTCTGCCTTGCTCTCTGCAATCCTGTGCCCAAGGGTTGGTGCTGATGTTGCCTCTTATTGTGGCTTTCACAAGGTCATTTCTTGTGGTTTTCGCATCAGTTTCCCTATCTGTAAGATAAAGGGTCCTGATACCTACCTACCTCTGGGCTTGTGTGGGGGTGTAATTAATAATCTGCAGTCTCTCTGGGAGTAACAAAGAGGTGGAAGGCCTGGGGGAGGGAGAAGTTGGGTAACAGTGGTAGGAAACACATGGTCCCAGAGCTGAGCCCTGCACAGAAATTCCCATCAGGGAACAATGCTACACCAGCTGGGAGGCGGTGAAGGTGACCTCAGGGCTTTGCCTCTCTATTGCCTCCAGCCCATTGTTCTATTGTGTCCTTTGCAGGGAGTTCAAGAGGATAAACAGCATTTTCCAACCCAGCTTAGTCTCTGGGATAGCTTTCTTCCCTTGGAGTTTTATTTGAGCACAGAGATGGGGTATGGATGCACCTGCCTGGGGAAGGGTTCAGCACAGGGGTTTGTAGAGGTGCTGACAGAGTCTGTCCCAAAGTGTTCTGCTGTCCAGGAGGCTGGGAAGAGACAGCAAAGCCAGGAGTCCAGTGAAATGAAAGATGATGTCCCCTGAAGCTCCCCTGGGATCAGTCAAAGCACCTGATATGATTGTGCAGCATCCTCCTCTGCACTACAGCTGAAGGCAACACTGGAGCTGTGCTGCTGGTGGGAATGAGCCCAGAGCTGGTGTGGAACCCTGGTGATCCTTCCTTACTGATGTCTGGAGTGATTCATCCCTGCACAGCCCAGTCCCAAGGAAATTGGTCCTCAGAGCTCCTTAAATACACTTCAAGTTCAACCACTTTGCAAGCTGTTAATTTAGTTCCTCCTTTTCAGAGGCTGGGTTTTTCAGAGCTCTAACAGCTTCAAGCACTGCAGGAACCTGGTGCAAAGGAGCCCTTTGGCACCCATGGGGAGAGCAGCTCAGTCCCTCTCCTGATGGAGCATCTTGTTGGTGATGGGAGCTCTGAACTCTGGCTGCAGCTCAGGGTATGGCAGTGACTGCAGAGCAATGGAGAGGAGATGATACACAGGGAAAATGTCACCAAGATTCAGTGACAGCAAAGACTACAAAGACTTGAACCCCAAGCCATCCTGCATAACACATGAAGCTCATTGTAAAAGTTATTTATCCATGGTCCAAGAATATGAATTTTATGGTGATCTCCTCCTTGGTGGGGTGGCACAAAAGACAGTTTGGCAACTGAGAATTATAAAAGAGGGGAGAGAAAAAAAATGGCTGTGAAAAGGACTGTGTCTCCTAAAAGAACTGTGTCTCCTAAAGGAAAGGCAGGAGAGGAAACTGGAAAACATGAAAGGAAAGTGATCAGCAAGGAGGATGAGAGGAAGGAGAAAATGGGAGCTCAGCAGCACAGTGTTAGCTGAGCTTTTCTGAGCAAAGGTTCTGCCAGCCAAAACAGCGGCAAGTCTGAAATTGGTTAGGGATTGTTTATTTATTCATACCACAGGATGTAAACTAATATAGTTAAATTCCCCTGGGAAAATAAAGCTGACTTTTTCGTTTCTTTTTTTTTCTTTTTTTTTTTTTTTTTCTTTTTTGTATGTTTAAGAATACATTCATCCCTTTTCCCCCCTGTTTTGTGAAGTTTAAAAGGCTTCAAAGCACCCAGAAAGACTCATGACTGAATTCCTGCCTCTGCAGGGACAAGAAGCAGTTCACACTTGGCAGAGAGAATGGTTGGGACATTTGGCACCCGGATGTAAGGAATGTTCCAGTGATGCCTCATGGTTCATGTTCAAGAATGACTTTTTGACTCTTAACCACTACATTAAAAGATTTGCTGGGCAGTAGATGTGACTGATATTTCTATGAAACTAATCCCCCTGTGCAGGAGGCTCTAGGCTCTCTGATCGAAATGTGGTTTTAGTTGGGGTTAATTGGAGCATGAGGATTTATTTTCAGCTCAGATTTTTCTTCCTTGGCTTCAGTGTGGAAGTGTTGAAGGTTTCACCTTCCCGATACAAGAATAAAATGAAAACAAGATCCGAAGTTGCTTGCTTAGAATAATCTGAATGGAGCTTTATATAACATACAAATACTTCTGGAGAAAAAGCAAAAAAAAACAAAATACAGAACCTGCAGCTGAAAAACAAGGGCTGTGGGGTTGCAGAAGATAACCACCCACACGCCGGGCATTCCTCTGGTGTTGCATTCCCAAGCAAAAGAAAAAGTAAAAAAGACATTTAATTGACCAAAGTCCTGATTGTCTTTTCAGACACCCTTCTTGATGTGGTTGGAGATTGGAACCCTTTTGGAAAGCAACCTGACATTTCATAGCTTAGATATTTCCTCCATTGCTTTTGACTTTCAGGCCTCAATTATTTCCACCAGGAGAGCGGTTGCCAAGCTGATGAAATTGGAACCAGAGTGGATGTTATAAAATACAGGTAGCTCTGGCTGCTGTGCATGATGCTGCCTCGTGTGTTTTTTAAATTTTACTCCTCTTGACTCCCTTTCCAGGCTGCAAGAGGGCAGGAGCAGCTCTGCTGGCAGCAGGGAGTGCAGCCCCAGCAGCCTCTGTGGGTGCCTCCCCATCTGGGTCCAGGTATTGGTTTTAGCTTTGTTTCTAATCTGGAAAATTTCTTACAGTTTTTGCAAGGACAAAGTATTCTTCTCGGCTGTGGAGGAAAAGGAGGGAAATCAGTCTTATCCCTCAACAGGTTTTGATGGAAATTGTATTCCTGTGCCAAATGATCACTGAAAACATTTTTAAAGAACATTTATGGGGAAAAAATCTTGCAATTCTCTGGCTTTTTGTTCCCTGTTTAACTTTTTGTGGGGATGGAAACTGGTAAACTTTCAATTTACTGCAGCCATCCCGTTTTATAGCTTAGAAAAACACCTCTCCCAGGGCTTTGCTATCATACCTACAGGACCCAACTGCATTAATACATCTGGAGCTGCTGGAGCTCAGCACAGCTGAAAATCTGGCCCAGATAGTGATGCTTAAATAAGATGGACTCTAAATTTACACTTTCAAGGGCTCTTCACTTCTAACAGTGCTGAGCAAGGCACTGGCTGGGGCTGAGACATCCAAGGGTTCCTCTGGACACAAGAAAAACCCAGCTGAGTCCCCTGTGTTAATTTTTGGAAGTGGAGGTGATGTTGGACCCACCTCAGAGCACCAAAACTTCTCTGTGCCATCCCCACCCTTGTGCCAATCCATTCCTGCAAAGTGGCCTTAGCTAAATACAAGGTTTGGTTCTAAATGCATTGGAGCTGATATTCAAATCCAAGGATGGCACAATTCCCACCAGGAGCAAGCTGGAGACACCTGGGGCAATGCTCATCCCATCACCTGGGGTCCTGGAGCTCCTTTTACTGCCTGAGGCAGTTCTGGTACCCGGATTAATGAAAGGCAGATGCTCTGGTAGATTTGTGGTGATTTGTTCAGACTCTGGAGCTGATTACAGGATGGATGGCCCCACAGGGGAGCATTATCTGTCCTCTCCTCTGGGAGACACTAATCAAAGCTGTAAGGAGCAGTTTGTCTCTGCCAGCACTTGAAGCTTGAGGACGTTTCTGTAGGAAGTTACAGTGGTAAAACATCCTCTGTAGCATGTAAACAGTTTTTCCCTATTCAATATGGTCAAAAATAAAAGAGAGAGCTGTGTAAACATCTCCAAGTTGCCCTTGCTTGTCTTTCACTCCCGAGCTGCTGAGTAGAAAGCTCTGCTCAGGAGCCAGTACATCCTGGAACTTCCTTCTATCCGTGATCCAGCACAAATACAAAACCTAACCAGATTTCCACGTAATCAATCCATGTTCTTAGAGAGGAAAAGAGCCCTTAACAGCTGACTGGGAGACCTTGGAGTATAATAGAGCTCTCCAAAGGCACAGGTGTGCCAAAATACTTCACCAACAGTGTGTGAGAAAGTAGTCACATTGTTCCCAAACCCTGGGAAAAACATATCCTGTTCCCATTTGGAAAATGTGCCATTCATAAGGCTCTGCATATTCTGCTCAGGGCAGGAACGTGCCTTGTCTCCTTGCAGCCATCCCTGCTCGGGGGGCTGGTGATAAACTTTCTCTCACTTCCTTGCATTGTCCTGCTCCCAAACAAGCTGGAGAGCCCACGCTGGTGTCCTTGTCCTGCTCAGATGCACAATTACAGCTGTGCCCATGGCAGCTTTGGGCTCTTTCTTTCAGGATGACTTCTGTCAGGGAAGATATGAAAGGCAGAGGCTCTAAGGACACTGCTGAATTCTTCTTGCTGTCCCCTTCCCATGTGGGTGCTCTGGTGTGGGGTGTTCCCTCCAGAGGTCCTGAGCCAGTTAGGGAGTGAGCGAAGCTCACTTGGTAAGAGAGGGAAGTGAGAAAGACCAGAATAAACTCAGCTGATAGGAAATGTGGGTGTTGTGGGCACACTTAAATGAGCAACATAATAAGAGGAAGAGAACGAGGGCTGCTGAGAAGGCTGACAAAGAGCCAGTGAAATGCTTTTATATTTTTGACTCATGTGAGAGTGTTCCTACAACTTCCACTTGATAGTTTTTGATTAAAACTATCTTACAAAATAACAACAGCTGAGAAGCAAAACACACTTTTGCTTTCAGAATTTCTGTCAAAAATCACTTAATTTTGATATTACAGCCACACTATGGCATCAGCAGTTCATGACCATCTCTCCTTCCTCTGCAGAGGATATCAGAGAGAGCAGCAATCAGATTCCACTTCTGAGTCATCCTCAGATGCCCAGGTCCTTTCTGATACCCTGAGATGTGCCATTCTGAGTAATGATATGTGTAGAGCAAAGAAACTGGAAGTGGCATTTCAATTTCAATGTGCTCACTACCTTGGTTTCATTTAAAGAAGTTTTCAGACTTCAGGCCAATTCCCCCAAGAGGTTCTAGCTCCTAAACTTTCTCATAAGGGAAGTGAGGATACATCAGACAGGGGAAAAATCTGGAGTTTGCACAATTCATTTCAAGAATTGCTCACGTGGCCTCTTAGCATCACTCCACCACCCAGCAGAGAAGAGGGGAGCCCATGACTCTATTCTGTGCCATTAACCAGCTCACACTGGGGGTTTCCTACCTCTGGTGGGGACAGATCTGGGTCAGGAGAGTGAGCACGGGTGGGTGGTGGAGCATGTCAGGAGGTTTGATCTACTGCTGAGAGTTCTCACAGCAGATGTATGGTAACCTGAGCCCCAGGTGAAGCCATCAGAAAGTGGCTCTCACTTCCTGGCTAAGGAAAGGCATCTCCCAACACTTAGCAGCCAGGCTGGCTCCTCTTGGATTTAAACATTCAGCTGTTGAAGCCACAATGAGTTCCAGCCTAAGCAGAGTTCATTGGAGGTTCAAGACATTCAAGTCATGAATTCATTCCCACCAGCATCAAAACGTCCTTGATTTTACAGAGATTGGAAAACTACTGTAGTAAATAAAACTTGGGTATGAGTAAGAGTCCTTTTTTGTAGACTGATGGGAGTGTTGGGCTACTGGAGCAGTTTGTGGTGTTACTTTCAGATGACTGAAGTGATGTTTTAACACCACAGTGGTGTTTTCCAACACGCTCTCTTTTCCACTGCTAAACAGCAATTGTTTGGCTATACTATTGGAAATGTATATTGACAGAGCAGCCTGCATTTTCAAAGGGAAATCACTCATTTTGGGTGTCAGTTTTCAGACAATTATGGTAAATGCCTATAGAGGAGCCAGTGGTTCCAGGGCCCCATCACCCAGCCGTGCAAAGGAGGTGACCATGGTGATCATCACAGTGCTTGCTTAAAATCCAGCCTGATGCTGGGGGATGTTGAGACACTTAGAGATGCTCTGGAGCACGTGGAAGGAAGTGGGCACCAACTTCTCAGCTTTAGCCCCCAGATGACCCTGAAGAAAGGACTTTTTTTTTGTTGCAAGGGCGGTTGTTGCAAACAAACCAAGGACAACTGCCAGGAAAGGAACAAGACCCTGCAGAGCAGAGCTCCAGCCCCATGGCTTTGCAGACCCAAAAGTCCCCGACACCAGCTACACTGTAGGTAATTCCTTTGCACAATTCCACCAGCTGTAGTCAGTAGCAGGAACATTTATCAGCTTCTTTTCCCCCAGGGAGGAGCAGTGTGGCAGACAGAGGGGGGGGGGCAGGACCAAAATCCTCCCCCCTGCACTGCCAACAAAAACAGGGAAGTTCTTTACCACGATGGCCCTGCTCTAAGCCATGGGGTCAGCATAGAGGTTGCACAACAAACCTTTTAAAAATGAAGTGTCTTTAAAAATACTCATTTGTTTTTTGTTGGTTTTTTTTTTTACCTTATGAGAAACTAAGTAAAAGCAGCAAATTTTTGGTGTGTTTTGTTTTATTTTGTTTTTAACCAATGAAAGTTAATGTTTATAGCAGTCTGGGAGCTGGAAACCCAACTTAAGAAACACTTAATGTTTAGATCTACTTAGTGGTTGGAAAAAACAACTTTTTAAATGCTCCAGCAAGTGGAAACAGCCACCCCTTGTAAACAAACCTTTAGCATTAAGATATTTCTTAGCAGCGGAAAACCTTAACTGCATGGAGACATATTTCTGAGACATTTCAAAGTGATCACAGGCTGCCGGCATAACCACGTTCTGTCAGCAGAGACATCAATGATCAATGGAGAGGAAAGAAGAAAGAGTTTCCATACAGGATACTTGCTGGATGTTTGTTTCACAATAATTCCCTGTATTACACACATAATTAATATCCATACCCAGTTCATCCCCGCCGCGTTCGAGTTTCACGTTTTAGGGGCAGGGAAGTTAAACCAACACAAACAGCAAGGGGTCGGGCACCAGAATCAAAAATATTGGTTGTTTTCTGCAAGCACAGTAAAATTTCCCAGCCCTAAGATAAGCCTGCCAGACATTTTAGTGGTGACCTTGAGAAAAATAATACGACAACCTGCTCAGATGGTGTTTTGCCTCCAAAACCTCATTTCAACCCTGGTCTTGTGCTTTGGAGCTGCTTGCCCTGACCGTGGGTTGAAGCGTCCTTGAGGCGAGCTATGTATGGGAAATTTGTTTTCCCAAAGAAATGGTGGAAGTGCCATCATGAGACAATGAAATGCATCCGACTGGCTGTTGGCAGGGAAGTGGCAGGGATGAACTCATAGGTCTTTTCCATCCTTTGTGCTTTAAATCCACCTCCTGGATGGCTCGGGGTACCTCCCCACCACTGCTGTTGGCTGCTGGATGCAGCTCTTTGGCCACCCACCAGCCCATCAGGATGTGACAGCAGCCCAGGGCTGTCCTCCTGCTGTCCCTCCATGCCACCACAATGCCACCCATGCTCGATGTGATCCCACTGCGTGTCCCCTTCTCCCACAGCAGAAGGAAAAAGTGACCAAGGAGTGGGAAAACACCCCAGTGAGCTGGGAAGAGTGGCAGAGCCCCAGTTCTCCCCACTGGGAAGAGGTAGGATTTAGGGAAGGCAGTTTCACTAATAGGGATGAAGTGCTGCAGGACTAAGGGTGGGTGAGATGCCCACAGATCCCTCACCCAAATTTTGTCACCCTGTTCCCCAGGACAGGACCCAGGGGGAGGGGTGGCCCGGAGCTCCTCCAGGCTGGGAGCAAAAAACCCAACGTGTGACACACTTCTCCTGCTGGGTCATTTCCTTCGGAACAATCGGGAACTTTGATCCCCTTGTGTGAGCGAACCCCCGCCGCTGTTCTCACTCTGCACCCTCGGCAAGGCTAAAAAAAAAATAATCCTGGAGGCACCCAACAATGAGCAGGGGCCCAGGCTGAGCAGCGCTGACGAAGCCCCTGTCCCGAGGTTAGGTAATTTCCTCGCATAAATCTCTTTTCAAGAAGGATTTCGAACAGACTTTAACCACTACCAGACTTCTCTCCTCTGGATTTGATCCTGAGGAAATACCTGATAATAAACAAAATACCTTGCTGGGATCCTCAGCCTTGCCAGAAGTGACTGTTGATCTTTAAAAAATTTTTTTCCTTTCTTTTCTTCTTTCCTTTCCTTTCCTTTCCTTTCCTTTCCTTTCCTTTCCTTTCCTTTCCTTTCCTTTCCTTTCCTTTCCTTTCCTTTCCTTTCCTTTCCTTTCCTTTCCTTTCCTTTCCTTTCCTTTCCTTTCCTTTCCTTTCCTTTCCTTTCCTTTCCTTTCCTTTCCTTTCCTTTCCTTCCTTCCCTCCTTCCCTCCTTCCCTCTCTCTTTCTCTCTCTCTTTCTCTCTCTCCCTCTTTCTTTCTCTCTTCTTTTTGTTGTTTTATTTTATTTTACTTTCTGTTTTCTCACTTTACTCTCAGTTAGAAAAAATAAACCAATAAACAGGCAAACTCTAACCATAGAGGGCTAAGGTGGTGTTGCAGAACAAGCCCCAGTGAGGTTCCCATCCATGGAAGGATAGAATTTCACTGTTGTGTCCATGCTTCCATAACACCTAACCCCCAACCCCACCCCTACTTTATTCTTTACCTAATTTAAGATTTCCATGTGGGTTTGAAGCAGTTTTCCTACATTTCCAGTGATTTTACTGAAGCCAGTAAGACTCACTGAGCTTCAGCATCAGAGTGCTGCAGGCTGGGAGAAGCTCAGGTGCCTGAACAGTGCAGTAGAAGGACAGGGCTGTGCACAGTGTTTATTCTTGGCCTCTTCAGTCTGGTTTTCTAAGAAAATACAGCTGAAAACAAACTCAAGGACTTTCACATCCTGCGCAGAGTCGTCTGTGCGAGATACACACCTAACATCACTTGCCAATAACTCAGCCTTCGTCTGCAGATCTCTAAACCTGTGATTTAATTGAGTCAGATTTTTAATCTGACAGATTATTTTTAATCTGACTTCCTGCACTTAACCCTCAGATCACTTCTGGTGTTTCATGTCAGGGACATGTCTGCTTCCATGTCTAAAAGATAAAGTTCCATTGAACAAATGACTGCTTATTCTCTATAAGGGCTTCAGAGAGGTCTTTAAAACTTCTTTAAGGATTAAGGGGATTTTGGAACAGTGATATCACTGGGCCTCAGCACAATTTACATGGGGGTAAAATTACCTGGAGCTGCAAGGAAGGTGTGAGTGTGGTGGGGGAGTCCCTCTGCAGCTGGTAACACCTCCTTTGCAGGTAAACTTCACTGTGTGTCTCTCAAAGATGAAGCTTTTACCACCTAACTGGCCTGTTAAAAAAGGAAAAAAAGAATATTCTTAATACTCATTTAACTCCCAACAGTATTTCTGTATTTAAGAGGTTTTCCTGACAGTGTAAAATCAAAAGAAGGCTCATTTAGGAAAAAAATGGTTCTGATGTAAACCCTCATTTGGGTCTGCGCCTCAAATTATATCTATTTGATTCTGACTTTCTGTCCAGGTTCCAGTGGAAACTTTTTTCTTTTTTTTCCATTTAAAAAGCAAATTTCTTGTTTTGAGGGCAACCAAACTAGCAGTGTTTTTTCTTCCTCTCTTTCTCTTTTTATCCAACTATGCCCATCATCTTACTTACTGCATTCCCATCCTCTCCTAATCTAGTTCTCTATTTTCTTTGCTTTTTCTTTGATTGATTCTTTGATTTTGTCTCAAGTGATGTTGAGTTATTCTTCTGACTTGATAGAAACTGTTGTTAAAGCCAAAGCAGCTGCAGAAAGTGCAGTGGGAGCTGCACAGGGAAATGGGATCCACTGGAATCAGTGCTGGTGGGTGACCTCAGAGAGGGAGCAGAGATGCTCTGGCACCCAACCCCCTGCTTGGTGATGTTTAAAGTTGATCATGGTGGATTCCAGCTTTTTCTTTTTCTCCCTTCTTCCTGCTTCTGATTTTGAGCTTTACCACTTAGATGTGAGCACAACTCTCCACTGTTTTGCTCCCCAAGGTCCAAGCAAACACACGTTTTAAAGACCTAATTCCTTAATGCTTAAAAAAAAAATAAAATAGGGTCATATTTAGACTGCTTATTGTGGGTGTCTCCTATAATCATTAAAAGCAGTTTCAAAGGCTAGGAAAGGACTAAGCAATTGTTGCAGGGCTGCCAGATCTTGTCTGTAGTGGGTGAGAGGAGAGGAGTGCTTGGGGTGCCTGCACTGGGTGATCTGAGGTGCTGCAAGAAAAAGCTCTGCCACTCCCTTTCTTCTCATCCAAGAAAAATAATAAAGAAGAAAGAAATGAATCTCTTTGCTATTGCTTTTCATTGTGTCTTTTTGAAGATGTGATATATGAAGATTTCCTGTAATTACATGTAATAGCTCGAGGGGGAAGAAGGGGGAAGGCAGCAAATGAAAGTCAGAAAAATTAATTCATTTAAATCTGTCACTGAGGCTTTTATGAGCCAACCTGTAAATAACTCCACAGTCAAAGTAACTTTGTTTGCATAACTCAGCTCAAACCCCACAGAGCTGAAGGACCCAGTGTTTTTCCCCTCACTTGGTGCACATGAAGTGCTATTTGAGACACTAATAGTCTGTAAATCTGACTCGGTGGCACAGCACCAGATCTGAGTGGATGAAACAAGCTCCCCATGCCAGCATACATGCCTAAAATTAGCACCAAAGATATTGGATTCTCAAGTGCTTTATTCCTTTTTTCCTCTCACAACAGGAGTGGATTTTTGGCGTGCTGCTGAGGAGCAGTTAATATTAACCTGTGGTTACTGCACCATGAAACTAAACCAGAGCTGAGCACCTTTCAATCAGGAGATGGATGATAGCAGTGCTCCCCCTCCTCCCCAGCACATGGAATTAGCCTACTGGGATAACTGGGTGATGCTGTGCAGGAGCCAGTGGACTTTGAGCTTTGCAATAATCATCTGCAGATGGCAGGAGAATGTGGCTGGGTGGCATCCATCCAGAAATCATCCTGGGCTCCAGGACCCTGTTAATCATCTGTAGCACTAGAGATGACTGTGCCATTGTGGATGGGCTTAGAAGTCCTCATGACCCACATCCCACCAGTGTCTGTCCTGGCTGCACCTTCTCCTCCCTGTGCAGTGATGGAGCAGGGTGCTGGTGCTGTCAGGTTGGTGGGATATGGGTGATGGGATGCTCAGCAGCAGTAAATATCTGTTCCCTGTGGCTGCACTAGGCAATGGGGTGAGTCTCATCCCCCTGCCTCCTCTCTCTGGTCTATGCAGATGCTCCAGAGGGATTTACCACCCATCCTGACATAGCTGGTTGAGGTTGGATGGGTCCTCTAGAAGTGCCTCCCTTTGTTCTTCATGTATGTCAGGGAGCCAAAGCAAAGAGGTAACTTTTGGGCCAAGGAAGACATGATCCAGAAAATGGGATCCAAGGAAAAATAGAAGCAAAATGACAGTGATTTTTCATAACCCGTTTTGAAAGCCTCCAGCAGTAAATGCTCTTTCTTTCCAAGATGTCAAAAAATCCTTGTAGGCTGCACAGGTGTTGGAGGACCACTCAGAGCCAGTTTGCTCTTCTATTTAGCCCATGGAAAATACTACTAAAACCTCATGCCCTGGGAGACTGAACTGACCCCAAATGGCTCAGCTTCTCTGGAGGTGTTTCTGCAAGCCTGATCTATTAAATATTCTTTTTTTGTTATTTCACAACAAATACTTTCCCCCCCCCCCCCGCTTTTCTAAGGACATTTAGCTGGCCGGAACATAGGGAACAGAGAAATTCCATGACAACATTTGCAGGTGGCCCAGGCAGAGGTATCTTTACCATCAGGGTTTTTTTTAATTAGATATACCAGAAAAAATAACCTAAAATTAATAATAATAATAATAATAATAATAATAATAATAATTAATAATCTGACTGAACTCCAGCCCAGCAGAAGCAAAAATTCACATTGCCATCTATGCCAGCAGATTAACAGCTTTTAGAAGAGGAAGCCAAAGGACCTGTTTTCTTTAGCAAACATTTTTAAAATCTCTAAATCTCTTGGATTTTTTCAATCCCAGAATAACTTCTGGAGTACAAGGATGCTTTTCTTTTTTTGTCTTTTCAAAAATTCCAAGTACAGATTTGTTCTGGAGAAATCTGAGAGTCTGCCTTAGGTTCAAATAAGTGTAGGAGAGTTGGCATCTTCGTCTTGCTAAATTAATCCTCCAAACTCAACTCAACCACAGAGACCCCATAAATTTCAAGAGGACTGATGAGAAACTGATGCCTTTGTAGGAGGAGGCATCCTGACTCTGACATTTCCACCTCGGGTCAGACATAGCAATGTCCTAACAGAAGAACAGTCTTAAAATTTTCCATCATTAATGCCATACTGCCCTTAAGAATTGTGTCGGCACTATTCAAATAAATATTGTAGGTATTTTTCTGTGTCCCAAATAAATTTGACCAGAACCTAGCTTTCAGAAGACACAATGTAGCCTTCATTGCAAGATGATTTCTGCTGATAACACTGGCAAACGCTGGCAAAGTCTCCATATAAACTCTGCTTCTGAGAGGTTGGCTTTCAATGGGAACAAAGTCACCATATGCCTAAATTTATTATGAGATTCCTGAGACTCATACTGGCTCTCTGCAGGGGTAAAGGTTGATCAATATTTTAAAAATTTCCATTCTATCTTAGATGGCATGTGTTTGGAAAGGCAAGTTCCTGAGTTAATAACATAGGGTGAGGGTGCAGGTGAGAGGGCTGCAAGTGAAATTCAGCTTGTTATTAGAGGGATGAAAATATATGGAGGGAAAATCTATCATCTATATTTTCCACATGATTTCAAAGAGAAAAGAAACCACTTTGAGTAAAAGCTCTGAGAAAAAGATCACCTCTAATTCTGTAAGTTATGGGTCTATAAATCAGTTAAATAATATAGAGCTGGCTGCAAGGCAAATATATCTTCTAGCACCAATAACTATGGGGGAGATTCTCTTATTTGTGAGTTGTTCATAATTCACTATAATTGCTGGGAAAGTGAGGGTTGAGACAATTTAATTCATTCACAATTGGCAATGTTATTAGTTCAGAACAAAAATATTGAGTTATATGAAAACCATCTGGTGTAAACAGAAACCATCACTATGGTCAAGCAACAGCTTGGTACAAGTTGATGTTGTTTTAAAAGTCCCAGGACTGAGGTTGGTTGGTTGCAACCCAGGCACAAAAGCTTCACTTTTAGTAAGAACTGGGCCACCCAAACGTGAAGACTCTTACTGAATGTTGTCTTTACACTTTTTTGTGTTCATAGAGTTTGGAGAAGGTGGTTGGTAGTGTGGGGCTGGGCACTGGAAGAGCAGCCCTGAACAGGGGCTCCTGAACTCTCGAAGAAGAAAGAGTCCTCCTGGCTGGAGATGGGTGAAGACTCTTAGAAAAGGACTGGAGACACCTCATAACCACCATGATAGCAAACCCCCAGGTCTATGCAGCCTCAAGCATTCAGGAAAGCAAAAAAGCAGAGTTTTTTTTTCTTTGAACATTGCTGTAGATGACTGCCTGCTGTTTCCTGGGAGGGGCTGAAGCTCTTCTCAGGAGATAACAAGTTTCAAAAAGCTCATGTAGGCTCCTGGGCTTTAACACTCACTTGAATCTTCATAAAGGTTCAGATCAAACCTCTACAAAATCAAACCTTTCCCGGAGCATCTTGGAGGGAACTCTCTTTCATTTTTGACACTTGATATTTTAATCTTCATCCACAACCGGAAGAAAAAACGAAAAAGATTAAACCTTGCTCGTGGGTGCTCAAGCAGGTGCCTGCAGGAACCCATCCCCAGGAGTGCAGGGGTCTGGGGGCTGCACACTCAGGGAATGGGAGCCCTGGGACAGCCTTGCAGAGAAGAAGGGGAAGGTGGGAGTGTTTATGTGAACTCCAGCCCTCCTCCTCCTCCTCCTCCAGCCCGTGGAGGCCCATCTGGCATCAAGGCTGACATCAAATGTGTATCCACACATCAAAGCCCTTGGAGGCTGCTGACTTTCCTAGTAAGGAAAACAAGGGAAAACAGATTTTCAGTGAGTGTTGTTTATTTTAACATGGTTTTAGAATTTGATTGATTGATTTTTTTTTTTCCCTTTCTTTCTTTCTAGAGGCCAGCTTGAGGGGGGTGGTGGTTTGTTTTACCAGGAAATGAGAATAAATTGACTCGAGCACAAATCATTTCTGATTGCTGTAGACATTAAGAGCCATTAATTCTAACATAATCAGCTTCAGTGCTCCCCAGAACGTGGCCATTATAAGCTGAAAACTGAAGTGTGAGGGCATTAAAGCAGTGCCTGTCTGGACTGAATGCCTGGAGAAAACCCACAAATCTGAGCTGTATCCCAACTTTATGTTTCTTTGGGCTCAGGAGTGCAGCTTCTCCATGTCCCAGCATGTGTCCCCATCATTCCTGACTGCTCCTATGGATATCACAGGTGGCTTCCAACCACAAATCCTCCAGGGCTTGTCACTCAGTTGCTGCAGAGTCCTTTGTACAGGTTAACACCAATCCTCCAATTAGTCACAGAAAATGAAACAGCTTTTCAGAAGAGTTGAATTTGGTGTGAAGGAGTGAATCACAGCAAAGATAATATCCAGAGTAATTTTAGCTGAAAAAGCATGAACAACTGGCGGTGAGCAAAGCCTGCAAGAGACAGAGTGTGCTGTACACGGCAGGGATGTGCAAGAAATCTTTCCCCTGTGCACTTCAGGTCTGTGCTGTGTATTTGCTGAGTTACTTACACAGAGTTATTTCCATGAGTGTAAAGTTCCACGAGTTCCACCAGGTCAGAGCTGAACTTGCCTCAACTCAAATAGTCTCAGATGGAAAAGAGGAGCAGTCCAAAAGAGTGTGCAGGAAAGCAGTGAAGTTTTATTGTCCCCTCTGAAGACCCCACTTCTCCATGTGTCTTGAGATAATTTACAAGGGCTTTGTTCATGGGGTACCTCAGCCCTAGGATGTTGCAATTTTGAGTATTTGTTCTTTAGGTAAAAGGATTTAGGAAAAGGGCTCATCAATCATTAGTGATAAATTTATAGGGGTGTTTTGTTCCATAAACCCTGACACTTGCATCAGCTATTAAATCTGCAGGAGCATCAGCTTTTGGAATCCAACAGTGCATGAAATTCAAAAGATGCCAAAATTTTGTCCCAGTTTAAGCTATTTTGTTCCTTTGGATTACAATGGTAAGGACCTTAGAAGAAGAGCCTGACTTCTTCCAGGTTTGGATAGAGGCTTTCCCAAAAGCCTCAAGAGAAATGTGGGAAAAAATGACAAAAAGTCAGAGCAAGATGAGGGACGAGAGAGTTAAGGAACCTGCAGCCTGAACTGCTCTCGAGGGAGACAGGAAAGCCGTAGAGATTTGGCACCAAGTGCAGATCCCAAAAATTAGATCATAGTACATAATTAGCCTCCAAACTAGTCCCAGCGCCAAAATCTTAATATCTGGGATTGTTATAATTTGAAGTCATATAGGAAATCCAGAGTTCCAATCAATTGCATTCCCATGCCCAGCCACTCCATGTCATTGCCCGTTCCACAATAAAACCTACCTGGCATTGTGTGGGGAATGAGTAACAATTCCTGTGCCGAAAGGGAAGAGGGAGAAACACCGAGAACTCTCTCAGCACTGAAGTCAGCGGAGCCAGAGGTGCTGGCAGGGGCTCAGCAGCTGTGAGTCACAGCCCCTGGATCCTCTGCCAGCCCTTGTCCTGCCCCACATCTCCCTGCAGCCCCACGGGAGCTGCCTTCCTGCAGGGAAACTGCTCCAAATGTGTCCCTGGATTCAGTTCCAGCCACGCTGGGGTTTAGGCGAAGCAAAATCCTTGGAAGGGACGCGGTGCCTGCTCTGCTGGAAGGTCCCAGATGGGGGCTGCCAGATCAAGTCGTGGCCTCACAACCATCTCTGATGACCTTGGGCAACCCACTGTTCTCAACTCTGCCTCCAAAGGAACAGCAACACCAGGTGCCTGCTCATTTGGGGTCATGATTTTCACGGATGCACACCCAGAGGTTTGAGCCTGCACGATGGGCTCAGACTGCCTGACCTCCCCGATGGGGCTGGTGGAAGATGCTTGAGCAGTTTGGGGTTTTGCCACTGTGAGCATAAAATATCTTCACGGGGTTTTCTTTTTCCAGGGTTAAAGCTTTTCCTGAAGCTACCACAATCCACAGAGCTAGCACAGCTTTCCACCCTCAAAGTCTGGGGCTGTTGCAGCATCCCATAGGATCAATCTCCCAATTTTTGCACAACAAATGCAGCACAAACCCTGTTCAGTCAATCCCACTCTCCTGTTCTGAATTTGCCACTTGGGCACTACTAACACTTGATCTTATCCCATCTCCTCCATGTCATCCTGTCCTGTCCCCAGCTGGAGTCCTGGCCCTGTCCTCTCCTGCTCCCCTGGTTCAGTGCTTGAGCCCAGCTGATGGAGCACAGTTGGTGTGGGACATCTTCAGAGAAGACCAATAAGTGCACAAAACTGCCAGAACCCTTATAAACCTGCCTTGCATCTTCCCTTCAGACATTCACCCACCTTTTCTAAAAACCCAGCCCTTGAGCAAGGCTGAGTTAAATCCATTTGTTCCTAAAAAAGATCAGTGCACAAACTCCCTCAGACTCACAGGAATCCAACCAGCAGAGGGCATGAGCAGTCACTGCCAAGTACCTGATGCCCCAGAAAAGATTTTTGGGGGCAAAACCCATGGGTGGGATGGGGTTCATCACCCCCGTGGTGGTACAAAGAGCAAGTGCTGGCTTCTTCAGGCATTGAGGGGCATCTTTTGCTCCATGCACTTGCCCAGCCTGCCATGCAGCCACCACACTGAACATCTCTGAAGTGTGATAGCACAAAAGGAAGTTTTAAGTGGCATGAGCTGGAGATTAAAATTGTTCTGCCAGAAGAAATGTTGATGTCCTGGAGGGTATCTGAGAGTCCACCTGCTACCCAGGGGCTCAGCTGAGGCCAAGCAATTAAAACCCCAGATGCCTCCAGTGAGGAAAATGCAGCAGTGGGGTGGCCGCTGAGCCTGTGGTGATTAAGGGCAGGACATGCTTTGGGATTTAGGATTTCTGGTTGGTTTTTGCTTTGTTTTTTTTAAACTTCCTGTTTATAGGTTGACTGTATTTCCCCAGCGTTTGAACTTCTCCGTCATGCAGTTTCTCTGCAGCTCCTGACACTGAGAATTAATAAGCTTCCTCACAGCAAATATCTTTATTCAAACAAGCTGCTGCCCTGCCCTGCAGCCAGCAACTCACCAGTAAATGGCATTTTGCAGGACATGAGCAAAGCCCCTTCCCAGCAGCATCATCAAAGGCCAAGGAGCTTTACCTTTGCTCTTCTGGGAACCTGGAACCTGGCTCCAGTTTCTGGTACTCCCTGTCCTCAGATCTTCCTAATTTTTCCAAAATCCTGGCTTGCCCTGCTTGCCACCCCCCTGCTCCCAAACTGTTGTGAGCAGTGGAGCGTGGAGGTGGCAGTTGTGTTGTTTGAGTTTTGGATTTTTTTCCCCGCATTTAGCTATTCTGCAGAATCTTCAAACATGACATTTGGGATTTTTTTTTTTTTCTCAGACATGAAATGTTTATTTTGCTGCTGAAAGACTGAATCTGCTGCCTCTTGTATTCATGGCATCTCAGATACTTCTTTCTCTACTCACTGTCAAGTGACACGATATTCCAACAGATACAGCCCCAAAATCAGGAAGTCAGATGGTTTGCAAGCTAATTAATCAATTGGTTTACTATATTAGCAACCTTAAAGGAATTCTGATGCAGACCCAATGCTTAAATCTGCTGTGACATCTGCAGCCAATCATGCTTACATTACCCAGTAACAAATTACATATGTGCTAAGCAAGATACCCCGTGGTTCCAGCCTGCAGAGCTCTTCACAGATTCTTGAAGTACCACAGTCACTTGTAGAAGCAGAGCACAAAGGAACAAGGACTTCTGGAGGGGGAAAGGCTTATTCTGTGCTCCTTGCACTTGTCACTTGGATTTGAAGTAGCCTGAGAGTGGCTGGATTAGCTCAGGAGATTGGAGAGATTAAGCAATTATAAATGGAATTATAAAAGGACTGTGGGTAGATACTGCCTGCATGAGAAGCTTTTCCTCTAAGGGCTGGTGGGTTTGCAGGGCCCTGAGTGGGGGCCTGGCTGGGGTGCTGAGCTGCCCCCTCCTCACGGATAAGCAACTGGCAGGCAGCTGGAGTGATGTTTGGGAACAAGGAGAAGTTGGCTTTGCTCTGCTCTGCCTGCTCAGAGCATCACCCTGTCCTGCAC
Source organism: Phaethornis superciliosus (assembly GCA_023637945.1). Taxonomy (NCBI): domain Eukaryota; kingdom Metazoa; phylum Chordata; class Aves; order Apodiformes; family Trochilidae; genus Phaethornis; species Phaethornis superciliosus. The sequence goes on along the minus strand of JAJQWJ010000021.1, from coordinate 9,683,170 downwards.
AGCAGCCTCTGGCAGCATTGCCAGGAGATGTTTCCCCCAGGGAGAGCTTTTGGCATGCAAGAACACTTTTTAGGGGTGCATTTTGGTTAAAGCCCAGTGCTGAGACAGGACTTGGTGTCTGGGGGCTCTCCAGCAGCCCTTCCACTTGCCTTAAAGCCACATGGTCACAGGTAGGGTGTCCCTGCAGCCCTGACCTTTCCCAGTGTCACGGGGCAGGATGTGGCCCCACGATTGCAACCAACAATCTCCTGCGGAGGTACAGAGCCTTGTAACTTCAGAGCTGCCATTCTCAAGCCCAGATTCTAATTTTTTTCTCTTCAAAAGCCTCCCTGCTCTGTACCACGCAAATGAGCGTGCACTTTATTGTCCTTCATTGGGTTCCAAGAACTGCTGCTGTTGTGTGGAGGCCTGAGTGGTGCTTCAGCTTATTTTTACTCAGTGTCTTCAAACCTCACAGTGGCTCAAGCCTGTTTTATGTTTGTCCTTCCTTACAGCACCGTCACCAGATGCTTTGCAAACAGCTTGAAAGACAGATCCTGCACCACAGATGAGTCTGAAAGCTGCAGAGGACAGTCAGGACTCGCAGAACATTAGGTACCATCATACCAGGCATGTCTCCTGCTTTTATCTTCTGCTGGGCTTTGTCTGTAAAACTATTGTTTCCTCCCATACACGTTGTTTATAACCTTTACTGGTGAATGGGAAAGAGATTTCCCAGCGTCAGCAAGGGATGAGCAGCTCAGGGCCACCTTGTTCCCATTTGCCCTTTAGGAAGTGTCTGCCTGGCCCCAGCATCCATGTCCTCCAACCCCATCAGCAGTGGGATGTTTCCTCTCTGCCCGGGGAACCATGGCCCAGCCTGGTTTCTGGGGAGCTGCCCAGTCATAAAGAGCCCCTTTAAAGAAAGAAGACTTTAAACCAAGCAAAATTAAACTCCAAGTGTGAGTTGCTCTTTTCCTTCCCTCCCAATTATTCGCTGCCTGGTGACTTCATTGCAGAGGCTCTGAGGAGTTTGATTTGTCCTTACGTGGCACTTGACGACAGCATCACTTAATGAGCCCCCCCCTGATTAGCATAAACTCATCATCATCTCCTTGCTTTCTCCTGTGGCACTAATGAATCAACTAATTAATCCACTAGTTATTAATGAATCCACTAGTAATCCATCACTAATTAATCCATTGCTTTGTGTGTGTGGGGAGGTGGGGGTTTGGGGGTCATTCTGAATGCTTTTTATTTGCTATGAGTGTCCATGAGCTTGGTTTGGGGCATATTTCTCTTGGGTACCATGAAATTTTAAGGCAGGCTCAGTGGGAATGGTCGCTTCAGGACCTGGGCAGCCTGAGGCTTGCTCTTTTTTAAACCACTCAAGTAAAACCCTATTACTTGGACACCTTTTTAAGCTCAGTGCTCGGGGTCAGCTTTGCGAATTCACCACCCAAAAGGCTTAAATTCCCTTCTCTGTGCCCTTAACAGGCATGAGGAGTCTTTGAGAGAAACAGAAACAAAGGGAAAGAACTGGAAAAAAGTGAAAAGAAAGGGCAAGGAACTGGAGTTTTGTTCCTGGTGAAGCCGATGGACTTTGTGCCAGGAGCTGCTGCTAAACACTGGCATGCAGATGCAAATCTTGTCGAAATTCTTTTTTCTGCTAGGGGCAATGTGGAAAGCCTGATTTCTGACTCTGCCAAAGACAGGATGGGAATCCTCTTATGAGGATTAAACTTTCAGGGAAAAAAAAAATAAGATGTTCTCTTCTAAGAAAAGCTGTGAACTTTCTCTGTAACCCAGGTAGTTGGTTTTCCTCATTGGATTATCAGTTTAGCCCTTTATTCTCCCACTGCACAACCTTTCCAAAACTGCTCAGCTTCTGATCCTGTGCATTACTTATTTGGTCAGCACAGAACATGCTTTTGACTAGAGGCCAGTGACTTTTCCCATTGATATGGAGGAAATTTGGACTTCACCTCGATTACAGAATCTTTTTTCATTTGTTCTGTTTTATTGCATTATGGAGATTTGATCTTCCTCTGAAGTCAGTTGGAAGATGTCCAAAGGATGCAGTTGGGATTCCCCACTACTTTGTTTCTCCTTCCAAGATGGAATGGACTTTTATGAAGCACATAAAATCAAAACACAAGCTATCACATTTGCAACACAACTCCTCCTGTGCGTTGGTGGGAGTACTCTCTGAGGGGTTTTGCAGCCTGCTGTAGTATGTGTGGGATGGTAAAATTATGGTAAAAGAAGGACTCATGAGATGGAGTGCTGTGAGGAGGTGACACAACTGCTTCAAATGCTCTAAAATGTGCTCTGAGCTGCCAGCCAGACTCTGGAGAGCAGAAGCTCATTTTTTAGAAGCACAAGTTGCATCTGGAAAGCAAGGAAGCTGCTTTTTAAGGAATAGTGCCTGAGATGAGGCATTGCTGCCTGGCCAAGGGCTGTGTTCCTAGTTCATAAAAAACTCCAGCAGAGCACACCTTATTATGTACCTGCCCTGTTGATATGAAGCTTTTCCTGTGGTGAAGCCAGGACTAGCTGCAAGCCAAGCAAAGTTGTATAACACAGAATGTAGCTCAGAGGGAAAGGAAGTGCCAAGGAGAAAACTCATCTGAGAAATCCCATCCAGTCCATCAAGCACTTAGTGGGCAAGTCCATACAGCACTGCAAGTCAAAGCTTCCTTGTGATGCCTTTGCACCATCCCCTGAACACCCATCCCTCTCCCAGAGCCTGACACCCATCATTCACCAGAACTGAGCAGTTGCTGAAGAAACTGAAATAATGAGAGCATATCCCCAAAATGCCTTTGATCCCCAGGCTGTGTGCAGCTCAGGGAGTTTATTTCTTGGTTCAGCAGTATTCAAGTGGCACCTCCCATGCTGGTGCTTCACAGAGGAGGTGTAAGCGAGCAGCTTGTCCCAAGGAGGTTTGTGAAACTGTGATGAAAACATCTCCTGCTTCAGCTCTGAGCTCTCAAACCAGCAAAGTTACTGCCTGGGAGTAATTTGGAGGAGTTCTGGTAGCAAGTGCAACATCAGTGCAAATGTGCAGCTCCTCTAGACTTAATTGCAGGGGAGCATCTGTTTACCTGTCAAAAGACATCCTCATTTGCTGGGAAGTTTGCAGTCTGCAAAGACAGTGTGTTACTGAGTGAAGTTTTCCAGTGACTACACTGTCAGTCACCACTTTGGTGCAGTTGCAGTTGCCAGAACCACCCTGCTAAAACCACAGCTCTGGGTGCCAGTTCCTCTCGGAGCTTTCACTGAAGTCCCCATCACAATCTTTAAAGCAATCATTTTGATTGCTCTCAGTTTAGCAGTTATGGCTGATGAACACATTTTCAGCTTTGGAAAATGATATGCCCTGCCCATTTTCCCAGTGCATAACTATCTCATATACATACACACACACACATAAATGTGCTTCATGGTTTCTAAACCATTCAGCTTCTGTCAAGAAGCTGTCTGATCAGTGAGCAGAATTCCTGTCTGATGATTGCCTGATGTGTGCCAACAGCTCCCTCTGGGTTTTTTGTCTAAGATTGACTACAGTCACAGAAAAATCAAGGAGCATCTTTGTTCCCAGAAGAACTGGCAGCTGACTGGATGGAACACAACCCATCCTGATGGCTTCTAGAGAGCAGGTCCTCAGGGCCAGCACAATTGGGATTGTGATGAGCTCTGTGATGGAAATAATTGTGCTTTTGTGTTGAGGAAGTCAAAATGTGTCAATCTTTGAATCCCAGAGTCTGCCTTGGAAAGAGCAGTTCTAGCAGAGCTGGGCATTAGCTTCCCAGGGCACCATGGGGACATCCAGTTGCACAACCCTGACAGGAACTGGGAGATGATCTGCTTGAGAACACCACAAATTCCCCGTCTGCTGCTAAATACAAAGCACCAGTGACCTCAGTCCTTGGCCATGCCATCCATTTCCAGCAGCAAATGTTTGAAGGAATAACATCTCAGGAACTCCTCTCATAATGTATGAACTAAGGCAGCTAATTTTATAGCTACTAAAATATACTGAAGTTCAAAACAAGGGCTTTGCAAGTTGACTAACTGGTGAAAGGGAGCCAAAAGCAGGAGGTACATAAATTTATCCCGAGGTGAGCTGTAGGCAGAGGAGGAGCTGGAGTCCCTGAGCACAGATTTGAAGGTAACCAATTCATGCTGAATTTCCCCAGCTGAGAGTCTGGTGCTGTGTCTTGCAGCCACTGGTATTGATCTAACCAGACCTCAGAGAAGAAGCAGGCTGCTTTGTTTCTGTGTTCAGTGAAACGGGGAAAGAAAGAGCTGACCACTTTGGAAAAATTCTGTGGAACTTGGTAGAAGTGGGACTGAGCATGCCACGGAAATTTAATAGAGTCATATGCAGAAATTACTGTAAATACCTGTAGAATTTAATAAGGGCTTTTATGCTTCCTGTTGGGTTATTTTTAACACTCTTGTAGAATTCTGTCGTGGGGTATGATTATGTATTAAATTTTAATGGTTGTTTTAAAAAAAAAAAAAAGAAAAAGCTGTTGAACACTATCGTTTCCTATTCGGTTATAGAGGACGCCTCCTTTAGGAATGTTTTTCTGCTTCCAAACAAAGCCTGAACAGATTTGAACACTGTACATCAGCAAAATAATCCTAGCTTGGGGATATCAATGAAATCCAGGCTGAAAAAATGTGCAGGAAGCTTCAGTAATGTTTCCATTTCCAATTTCAGTTCACACAGGTGAATTCAAGCAAACCAAGATTCACCACATCCTCACTGTATTTGAGGGCACTGTCAGAACCCTGAGATTTTCCTTCAGGACATCTTCTTGATTCCTATCTTCTTTTGTGATCAAGGGAAACTTTTCCTGAAATTTGATGAGGCTGTTATATCCATTTGGTGCCTTTTCTAATCTAACCCCATGTGGCACAGATCAAAGACCTTCATGAAGTTCTTTGTATTTTTGTCAAATCTCAGTAATCTTGCATCTCAGACAAATCATCCTCCAGGCAGACACTTGAGGACACCCATTCCTTTCTGTCATGCTTATCTGGTTGCACAATTGATCACCATGACCTCTGTAGGACTAACATGGTCATGTCTCCTTAGCTGGTTTGGGCCACCATACAGACATCATCAGAACATCTTTGGTTTTCACAATTCAGCCCAATTTTAAGTGAAGTGCTTGGGAATGGTGACTGAAGGCAGCTCCCACTGGATAAGGGGCAAGTTGTTCTCTGCAAGCTCATAAGCTCTGTGTGCCAGGATGAAGAAAGACTGGGGAGGATGTGGTCAGCTGCAAATATCATGTGAGTGTTTCCAGTATTTGTGGTGGCTAACTTTTTTGGCAGGGCTTTGGTAGGAGAAAATTGGCTAATGGAGGAGAAAAAATAAAGAGAAGATCACCAGATGAGGGTGCCACCACACTGTCTTCAGGGCTTGGTACACCAGGGGCTGAAAATCTTCCCCCATAAGGGCTTCTCTGGTTTTGGTAGCTGAGTTTCTGAGATGTCTCTTTCCAGCCATATCCCTTGGCCATGCCCACTTGCCAAGGCCAGGTTGGTGCCATGGAGGGCTCAGCAGTGGGTCAGTAGCTGTGTCCCCAAGGCCAGAGACTTTGCAGACACCTCCAGCTTCAGCTGAAGAGGAAAAGACATCATGGGAAAGATGAGCAAGTGCAGGGATCTGTGGCCAGGGCTTGGCAGTGATGACTTTTGCACTGGGCTGCTGCAGTGCCATAAATGATGCAGGGTCTGCTATGGATTCTGTCTCCATTTCTTTCTCATGGAGGCAGTATTTCTTCTGACTCCATTTTTTTATCTAAATATGCTGTGTACTTACTAATACAGATTGTGTTCTGTTTTTAGCTTGAGAAGATGAGTCTCATGAAACATGTTGCCAGGATAAGTTATTCCATGACTTGCCTACCTTTCAAATTAACTGGAGAAATATCAACAAACATAATGGCAATTCCTTTTCCAATCCCATCTCTTCCAGTCAGTGTTTACCCCACTTATCAAATACTTGTTATTACAGAAATAATCAGGAAAAGAAAAAACACTGGTGCTGAATCAACACTACTGTACTTTTTTTTCCTTTTTCTTTTTTTGTTTTTGGACTGGTGTGACTCTTGGTTTCTGTTGGACGTACACCAGCCTGACACTGTAGAAACCCAGCTGGCTAAATCTATCACATCTTATTACAGCTTATCAATTCTCCCATGAAATAAACACATTTGACAATTAGCAGTGAAATGATGAGTGACTCAGTTTGGTCTTTGCCATTTAGAGGCGACTATTTGTTCCCTGCTTTGTGCTTAACATAAAAATTCACAATACAGGCTTAATTTGTAGAAAATGCAAAAAGCTGGTAAAGCCATTAGCATTTCTTATAACCAAAATGACAAATGGTCTTTACATTAATCTCAAATCAATTCTTTAAAGCAAGGATCAGGAAAGAATTTTCCTTGAAAGGATATTACTGCCCAAACTGGGAGGTGCATTGATGGTCTTATTTCCTTTGATGAATCTTCTGCTTCTCAAAAAAAAAAAAAAAAAATTGCAAACTGTGCATAGACAAAAGACCAAACCACACTGTGACTCACACTGTACAGTAAACTTTGAGGATTAATACTGCAGTAATTCCAATTTAACTTCTTCTGTTCCATATCTCACTACAATTAAACTGGGGTATTTGACCAGCTGGCTTTTTAATATCTCAGCTCTTTATTTGGAGGAAAAATTGTGCCAATGCCAACGACCATTAGAAAACTCAAGAAAAGTCTTAAAATAAGCACAGAAAGAGATTTTTGAGTAGGAATTTATTCTTTCCCTCTCCTCCAAGACAAGGCATCTCCTTTGCTCCTCAGGGCCACTTAAGGTACCAGTAGGCTTTATGGAGAGAGGCATCACCCTTCCTGTCCAAAGTGGACATTCCTCAGGGAAAACAGGAGGTGGTTTCAGAGTAGTCTCAGAATTCCAGCTGGTCAGCTTTGATCTCTTCAACGTGCAAATAAAATGAGGCTGGTGAGAGAATGAAATCTCCTTCCTTTTCATTTTCCAAGCACATTAATGCGTTCTTGATCCCCAAATGATTGTCATTTGCTTGCTGCAATCACAGCATTTTAGCTTTTCCCTTTCTCTGTATGGGTTTTGCTGGTTTGGGGGTTTTTTTGGGGGTGGAATATTTTTTTCTAATCAGGAGTTTTTCTGTTTATGCAAGCTGGTTATTTTCTCACTGGTGAACTAGTGCTAGCTTTGCTTTGCAAGTCCATTTTTTCCCTTTCATTTTGTGTCCCTCTGCCTCTAGCTGGTGTGGAGCTTTGCTCTGATGGAGGAAACCAAGGGTGCAGGTGATGCCTAAAGACCAGATGGAGAGCATTGATCAAAGCAGCAGCATGGAAATGCCCCAATCACATCCATTAGTGAGTGAGAGAGGGGGTTTTTGGCAAACTTTTTGGTCCAAAGCAAGGTGGAACTGGGGTCTGCAGACACAAGATGCTCAGCCCCATGTTCCTATGGTTAATGAATTCCTACATGGTAGCTCTACCCCTGGCCTCTGGTCACTGCAAGGTCACTCTGCTCAGCACACAGAAAAGATGAAACAAGGCACTGCTTGGCATTTGCCACGGATGTAGAAAACACAAAGTAAAGACCATGTGAAGATTTCCTACGGCTCAGCTGATGTGTGGTAAATTGTTAAATCTCAGAGACCTGGAATCTCTTCCTGGCAATAGGAACAGAGCTCTCCCTGGACTGGCAGTGCTTGTGCAGAACACAAGTGCTCTTCATAACACTTGGGGCTGCTTCACTAAAACATCTGTCCAAATCCCATGGTACAGGAAGTACGTAGGATGTAACAAAGAGTTAGTGGGTGAAAAGCAGAGGTTCCCAAATCAATCTGTGTTGGGAACATCATCTGCAGATTCCAATAACTCTGTCAGCTGAATTGCTTGGGCTGCTTTTGTGTGCAGCATCTTGCAGGAAATCCCAACAAAGCAGACTTTCTCGTAAGACTTCTGGTGCATCAGCCTGTGGCCTGAGCCAGAAAGAAACCACAAAAACAATTGCTCTACTTGATATGTGGCTACTACAAGTCCCAGGTGGAACTTGAAAATGAAATGTGTGTGTGTGTCAAAACATTGCAGGGCTTTCCAAAATCTTCTCTTTGGATGTAACTACAGAAAGAAGCACATGATGAGGGTCAGTGGGTTGTTCTCTATATTGCTCTCTTCAGCTGTGCTGGAATGGACCCAGTGACTTAATTTATTTATGAATACTTTAAAACATTTCTTATATGTCTCAGATTTGAGCACCCACGATCACGTATCACTTTGAAACATTGTTGAGGAAACTTTAGAGCTTTTATGTACTTCACTGAACAATGGATCCATTTCTTCCTTATGACTCTGAGATGGATATCTGCTGAACCAGAAATGTATAAGCAGGGAGAAAAATTGGCTCTAAAAGCATCTTTACACCTAATATCTATTCAAGGCTTGGATAAGAAGCTGGATTATCCTATTCTTACCTTTTAGGGGAGAGTTAATTGGTGCAGAAGAGTTAATTTTCTTAAAAGTCTCACAAAGAGAGGGATATTATCATCTGTCCACTAGCACTTTAGCTGGCTGGGGTTCCAGCTAGGAAATGTTCTTGGTAGAAATAGAGCATTTTTTTTATTTCCTAAAATCCTATTGTGAAATAATTTTCTCAAATTTCTTCAGCAATGTTCATTATATTATTTCCATCAGATTACAAAAAAAGTGAGATGCCTGCAATTTCTTTGTTCTATAGGGGGGAATTTCATCCTTTTTGCAAAGTATATTAACTATGCAAGTCCTTTTTTAAACCCTACCCTGTAGTTTTAAGAAAATGTAATAGTTTTCACCTTGCAGCAAAATTTCTTGGAAAGCAGAATAAGAATTCTGAAATACTAAAGCAAACAATTAACTAGAAGAAAGAGCTCTCTAGGTTTGTTAGGAACCTGTTACTGAATGAAATGTTAAGAAGTAGCACAAGAATTATACAGCACAAAGAAATTTCTTTATGCCAAGCAAAGATCTTTCCTTGTTTTATTCCTCTCTAAAATATCCAGAAAACTGCTGGTGTTATGTGAAACTAGCAACAAGGCTGAAAGCACTAAGACTATACTGAAATTTAAGTCTTGTGAAATTAATTTTTTCCAGGGTTTGAGAGAGCTATTTCCCTTCCACCTGCTGACCAAACAGGATAGCAGTAAAATACTTCCTCTTAGTGACTCACAAATCTGTCGGAGGTGATGAGGCCCAATGGGAGTTCGATGATGTTTTAAATAGCCATTTGCTTTTCTCCTCTTGGCAAATGACATTCTCAGAACTAGTAACACTAGCTGCATTTCCAGGCTGTGGAAATGGGAACCAAGAAATGTCTGTTGTTGGTTGGTTTCCTCTGAGAAGATTTCCAGCAGCCATCTACAGCTCAGTGAAATCCGATGTACCAAAAAAGGGGGAAAATTTCAGAAGTGTTTAGCAATGTGCTACATGTTAGAGGCTGAAAAATTGTTCACTAAGGCTAGTAGTGCCACATTCCTATTAGGAACACTATCTCTGCTGCTTGAAATGAGGTCTTTATTAGTTAAAAAAATTATTTTGACAGGGGGGATTATTTCCTTTTACGATTTCAAAAGACAAAGGGTTCTCCACTCTGGCAGTAGGTCAGATATTTCTCTCTATGTATGGTCTGACACTGGCCTCTTGAAGTCAGGTGCCCCAGTCCTTTTCCAAAGGGCAAATCAAAGGTCTGTGTGGCCCAGCACAGCCTGTCCAACACAGTCCTGAAAGTAGCTCTTAATTCACAGGAATTTCTGTCGAAGAACCTCGCTCCTCCAGCTGCCAGCCAGAAAGTCAGGAGACAAGTTTGCTCTAGTAAATCTCATCTGGATATATTTTTTTTCATTTCCCTGCCATAGAGGCAAGACAACAACGGAAGATTAAAGTGAATTATTATATGCTATGGGTTTCGGAAACATCCTTTTCTTCCTTCCTAGGTCAGGCTCAGGCCCGCGGGTTGCGGCTGCGGGCGCTGCTGCTGTTCCCAGGGCGGCAGCTTTCCCTTCTCATCATTCCCAGCCTCTGCCTGAACGTGTCTCCTGGTGTGTTTGGAAGGGGAAATGATTAACTCCAACCCTCTATAGAAAGCAACACTTCCTATTTAAAGGAACCCCTGACACAGCTGAGTGGGGAAAAAAAAAATCACTGCGGTGGTTTCAGGTAAATACGCCGCGCTTTTTCCACCAAACTTCTCAGAGTTTTCCCTGAAGGATGAAGAGCAGTTGCTGCCTGACAAATAATCCTCCTGCAAATAATTGTTTTGCAAAACAATTTTCCCACTTGAAAGAAAATCCTATGCATCCAATGAAGATATTGATTTGTAAATAATCTTTAGGCAGAGTGCTAAATTAAAGCATAAACTCTAGCGGATAAAACATAAAGTTCTAGCGGATGAAAGTTTTAGCTCTCAATTTGGGCTTTTAACTGATCATGTCACCAAGGTGACACCCCTGAGCTGTCAGGCTCTTGTTTTGTTTCACAAATGTATTCAGGACTGAGACATGTATTTTAAATGTCCTCCCAGCTGTCCACTCCTGCTGAAGACTTTAAACAAAGGTTAAAGAAGGAAAGAAATAGCATAAGCAAATTTCAAGGGACAAGATTAATTGCTATGCATCCATAGGTTTTTTTTACCCATTCTGCTAATAATTTACTCTGAAATATTTCTGTGCTGTTTTTATTGTACTGAAATGTGCTGGCAGAGTCTGGATGAAGTTATCCAAAGACATCTGAGAAGTTCTTAATTCACTGCTGGCCTTAAGTGAGAGTGATTGCCTCAAAAGCCAAATGGAACCAGTCCTCTGCCAGTGGGGTCACATTGTTAACAAAATTTAAGACTGAGATGTTGGTTTTTCTTTTCCTGAGTCATCACTTTGCTTGTGCCATGACACTTCCAGGAGGGGGGCAGTTTTCTGCAGGTGTTTGCCTGGGGGGATAATGAGGGTTCAAAATTCATAGCAGGAACTTTCAAATTTGTTGCCCTGACCTGTGGCACTTCTAAGTAAACATGATATCTAGGATGAAGCCATTCCCTATAAATAAATGTTTTCTGTTTGCACTTTTTTGGTTTACATCACATGGAAGGCTTCTGCAAATAACAGGGGAAAAGGAAAAAAATCAATGAAATGCTACCAGCCCAGCTAGGCATGGCACCAAAGTTGAACCTGTCAGGATCTGGGCTGGGGAGGATGCTCAGGGGGAGAGCTGACAAGTGAGACTGCAGAACTACAAAGATTTATTGTATACCAAGATAATTCCTGTGCTTACTGAGCAAAGTCGCTGCCCCAACTACTCTCAAAAATATTTTCCACCATGAATTCCAAGTTCTTTTTCTTGCCCAGATTCCATCACAACAAATGGCCCAAAGATTTATGTGCCTCTCATTTACCTTGTGCTCCCTGCTGGATGTACAGGTTTTATGAAGGCAAGAGGGAAGCAGTGCAGCTCAACTTGGTGGTCAGGACAGAGGGAAACTGAGGACTGGTCAATCCTCACCAAAGCAGAGATGCCTGGATGGGGTCCTGTGTTTCTTTAGCCCTTGGTCTGGTGCATCTGTAGGAAGAGTAGAGCAAGGAGATGTCAAGCCCAAGGCCAACAGAGCTTCAAATTCACTAGTATTTTTTTTCTGACATTTCAGGCATTTTCAGTGTCAGTGGCCTACTTATGGGATTTTAATAATAAATCAGGAGAATTATATTGTCATAGCAATAGAAATCTCAAAATTGTGTCTCTGTACCACTACCCATTCACATATCTCCTTCTGCTGACAAAGATGGCAGAGAAAAGGGGCACAAACAACAGAGGCTTCTGTGATAAATAGGGCTCCAAAAAAATTGCAAATGGAAAAGGAAAGGAAATACCACGTGGTGGTATTAAAGATCACAGGATAAATGGAGTGTGGGTGTAATGAGAGCTGAAGAAGGAGGTAGATCCAAAGCTGGTGTGATCAGGAGGGAGAAGGAAAGGCCATATGTGGGGAACTGGGACCAGTCAGGATCTGGCCAGTGGAACAGGTGGAGAGGAAGATGTGGGCAACCAGGGTGGTGGAGAAGAAACTAAAATAGCTTTGTTTAGGCTGGGAAATGGAGGAAAAGGCAAGGAAAAGGCTTGCTTTCTACAAATAGGCCATGTAAACCCCCAGGGAAGGGAGATAGTTATTTAAACTGAAGGACAATGTTGGCCCTGAATCAAACTGGTTGTGAGTAAATAGAGGGTGGAAACATGAAGAAGGTTTCTGAGCATCACAGGAAAGATGTTCTGGAGCAACTTTCCAGTCACAGCAGGAACCTCAGCAAGTCTAAATCTGTCAGAGCAGGAAATGGATCTCAGTGCCAAGATATCTTCCAGATCTACATACACATTACTCACACTTTATTCAAACTTTATTTTGCCAATGACAAATTTTTGCCCTCTCTTAGGAAGGACTGGACAGGAGCTTGAGAAACTGTGTAGCTAACTGCTTGACTGAGCAGCTTCATTCCCACTGCTGGGCTGGCATCAGTTGGCACAACCACAGTGGCATCCTACAGCTTTTGAGTTCTCTACTACCTTTATTATTGCAATATTTTGTGAATGGACTGATTTTCTGTCTCTCATTATCTAGTCCTATCTCTCTCTGCAGCTGAAGCCCATGATGGGGCTGGCTAATGGAGCACAGCAAGAATGATGGGACATGTTTTGCCTGGGGAAAAAAAATGCCATGAAATCTCTCAGAGAGAAACCTCAGTCAAGAAAAACTATGGAAACAAACCAAAAACAGCATCAGTGACACTGGTTCAAATACTGCAGGGAAACTGAGGAAACTGGGCTCATTTTCCTTTCCTCTACCCAGAACTTTTAAGTAGCCATATAGAGAGAAATTTGATAGTGATAGAGGAAAAACTCACATTCCCACAAAGACTTTGGTGCACACTTTCCAGCATGAGGATAACCCAGGACAGTCTCTCATTCCAGGAGTAGCCTCCCAAAATCTTTTAGCTTGGCTCTGAACCTAGTAAAAAACCTGTCCTACTCCAGTTTGCACTGAGTTCCATTCTCATTTTAGAGAGATTTCTCCACCTATTTTATTTTTTCCTCTTTACATCTGAGGTAAATTGTGCAACAATTTCGGGTTTTGCAACTCATTTTTTTAATAGTTAATACATTGGTCAAAGAGTTTTCCTTGCCACAGAGGAGAGATTTCTAACATTTTATCTTAAAGCAAGTAAGTGTTTTTTTAAAAAGAGTTCACTTTACTTCAGAATTCTTATCATGGAAGGAGAAATAAATCAATAAGTTCCTTTTTTTACTCTCTCAGTTCTAAAACAATTCACCCTACCTTAAACTTCTGATTTCTTCATGTTAGTGCTACCTTGATTCATTCACCACTGAATTGAACAAAGTGTAGCAAAACAAGAAAACACATTTTTCACAGCAGAAAATGAGTCCATCTCAGTCCATCTCTTCTCAAATCAAGAAAAGACAAGGCTTGCAACATGCTAGGATGGGGAAGGGAGGAAGATTTTGCCAATAAAAGCAGGCTGTGACCCCTGCTTACCTTGATGAACAGTAATAACCCTTTGCCCCTAACTAGGAGGGTAAATATAGCCTTTGCCAAGTACATCCTCATCCACCTCCCTCGCAGAGCAGGACTGAACCTTCCTACCCCAATCACACATCACTGGGTGGTGGTCAAGGGTTGATGAACTGCCTTTCTTCTTCAGAAATTCTCTGTTTAGCAGAGGCTCCTGCTGTGTTTCAGCAATTGCACCCGGAGACCCCTCCATCTCCCATGTCCTTAAAAAAAAAAAAAAGCCAGTCCTGAAAGCAGGCAAGCAGAAGAGCTGAATAAACTTGGACACAGCTCTCAGTCAAATTATGAGCATGTTGCCAAACATGGAGAAAAGTGCATCTGATTCTTCTGTTGAGGCTTCCAAGGAGGGCCACAAAATTATAGTTCAAACTATAAACAGAATGAGTACATTTTGTTCATTTTCCTGTTCTCTTTATAATCGATGCAATATGAAGAGCTGCTATCAGTGGAGAGTTATACAATCACATGGCAGCAATAAAAAGGATGTTAGCAAGTCTAGGATATCAGAGGAGGTTGACTGGAGGAAGCAGTTATAAAACAAGACCATTTATATCTATTTAGATGAGAACATCAGATTCGTGACAAAGTCATTTTGATGTCTGTCTGCCCACTTAATACTCAACTAATGGACATCTGCATCCTGATTTACACTGGTTGCCTGGAGAAGGATCAGAGGATTATACATGCCCAGACATGGTTCTGTGCACCTTGATCAAGATGTGCTATATCCAGTGCCAACATATCCACATTTAGATGAGTTCATCTTACCTATACAATATATGCATATGCAGAAATTCTTAAGTATTTTCTGGTTTATTGGTTCCTCATTCTGAAAGACCCAGGGAAGATTTTAATTTTTGCCGTTGTTATTTTAACTCAAATTGGACCACAGGTTTACAGCCTGACAAATCCATGGTGTGGGATGCACTAAGTACAAGATGGGCTCTCCACCAACTGTCAGCAGGGAGCCTTTACTGTGGCATCTTTTGTTCTTTGGCATCTGAAAAGGCCCTGGTTCTCAGATGATCTTCAGACTTGCTCCCTTCTCTTCCAGCAATCTCTCCTCTGATATCTGCAGAACGCACTTGGAAAATCAAGGGGCTATCAAAATGAGAACTGTAAAGCTTTAAAAACAAACAGACATTTCACCTGTCTCTAATCAGCCCCATCTCATGGTTTGGCTTTAATTTCCCCAGTGCAGAAAAGAAACGTATAGGATTTTAATTTCCTTGGCTCCCCAGAGCAGTATGAATGAGACTGCAACATTGCATTTGCCTTGTGTTATTAATGGGCTCCATGCTTGCAAATGTCTCCTTCAATATATTTGCTCCAAGTGTTTCCAAAAAGGGGGAAAAAAGAAGAAAGAAAACATCAGGTTTCTACGTCTAATGTATGTGACCTGACAGCATGAATACATTAGATCTTCTACAGAAACGTGCAATCCCAGCCCTGTGCATTGGATCTCCAGCCTTTTTATCTTCATCTGGACTCTAATCAACATGCTGTATACTGCCTGGAAATGAGCCCTATTTCCCTGCCATTCCAGCTCATTCTTTCTATCCATCTGAAAGGCTATGACATGCCTTCTTATAAAGTCACTGTAAACTGGGAAAGTTTCTGAGCTCTCTGTTCAAGCATCCTGAGCATCTTCCAACACAAGGGTTTTCTTTTTTTTTTTTTTTTTTGCTGAGAAACTTAGCTCCCCCTCTGCCAGATCCAAGACCCCCAGATCCTCTGCAGGCACAAGGCAGTGTGGCTCTGCTGAAGGCCATACATGTGCTGCTGTCTCACTGCTGAGGATCTCATACATCATTTTCCAGCCATAAAAAACCCTATGGTCCAAAAATTCTAAACTGAGACCTACGGGATCTCAGTTGTCTTCTAAAACTTCAGGAAGGTCATGGCATTTCCCCACTTTGTGTCTGGTTTTCCCTTCTCATGCTCTGGCTTATCTGCAAGCCTTTAAGTTCTTTAAAGGAAGAGCTGGTTTATATTATGCATCTGGACAGCGTCTAACACAAGAGGGCCCCAGTTTGATTAGGGTCTCTTGTGACTACCATAACACAAATACTGCTAATAAAATGCATTTGAATCAGAAAAAGGCAGTGATGCTTCTTTTCCAGTCAGCTTTTACCTTGGAAAAGCCTGGGGGAGGTGGGCTGGGCAGCCAAAGACAAGGTGGCCTGACTTGACCCATCCCAACGTGGACAACTCTTCAAGCTGTCCACACCAAACTGAGCAAGAGTTGTGCTTGGCTGTGCAATGCCTTCCTGGGCCTGGAGAGTTTTGTGCATCCAAATGTGCCACAGATTTCCCTTCCTGAAGCAGGGCTGGCTTCTGTGCACAGCAGTTAATCACTTTATAGCCAGTCTTTTATTATTACAAAGCCAGCAGATGTCTTTCCATTAATAGGTCCCCAAGTGAGCCTTAGCCAGCATCTCTGAGACTTAATGAAGGAGATTATGTGGCCCAGATAGAGTTTTCCTTTTCAGCATCCTCCCATTTCTAGTTGCACTACCAAGTAAGCAAACAAAATGAAGTGGGAATCTTGTTCCAGGCTGGGTTACAGCAGATAGAATAAACTCACTGCCAAATAATAAATCCTGTCCACCAGTTTAATGTGATTAGTAATAGCTAACACTTGCATTGGTATTTTTACAAGGATCTGAAGCAAAACATTAAAAAAACAAGCACGTAGATGTCTTTATCCTGCCGTGATAATTCCAAGCTTTCCACTCCCCCAATTAACCTCAATTTCTGAGCAATGAGAGGGCAGGCAGCGGGCTCCCCAGGGACATGCCTGTCTCCAGAATATTGTTCAATCACGGGGAATTTCTCGGCTGTGCTGGCTGCCACTAAAAAGTCATCACTTCCAACAGTGGCTGAGACCTAGCAAGCCTTTGGGTGCTTGTAAACCAGTGTCTGGCTGCTGTCAGTACTCAGGAGGCTTCCAGAGAAGTGGCACGGGGGGATTCTCAGCACCATCAGGTTCTGGAAAAGCCACGCTCAGCCACGTCCCCAGTGGGTGCAGCCAGGTTAGTGCAGGGGCAGAGCATCCCAGCAGGATGGCTGCAGGTACCAGGGCATCACTGAGCAGGGATCTGTCCCTGTGCCACCACCCTGGGGCTGCTCCCCACCTGCCTCCATCAAAAATCAGCAAAAAAGCTGATGTGGAGCTCCTGGTTTTTCTCTTCCCTGGTAGCAAGGGCAGTGGGCACAGGGCACAACTGCTCTTCCACAGGATGAGATGTTTTGTGAAGGGAATGTTTTCCAAAGAGTTTCCTTTGGAAGTTCAGACTCTACAAGTACTTTTACTCCTCTAAATTATTTCTAGAGCCAGATCCCTTCTGCCCAAATGGCTTCCTCACCCAATTTCTCCTCTACAATATCTCAGATGTACGAAAAGTTTGTCTTTAACTTGCCTGGATCTTAAGAGTAGATAGTAGGTAGTAGTAGATAGTAGGTAGTAGATAGTAGGTAGCAGATAGTAGTAGATAGTAGATACCAGAAGAGTAGATAGGCTACAGTTACTCCTTGTTCCTAGCACAGTAAATAGAGGAGGCAATTTCTTGTATAATACAGACAGAACAAATCCTGGGTTTTTCAAATAACTCCTCTGGGATTCATAAGGAGCACCTCCACTGTATAAATGTATAACATAATTTTAAAATCCATCAGGCTCATTTAATAAATTCTATAGAGCTGTCTTCCACTGGTCTGTGCAATAAAGGATATTAAAATATGTATGTCTGCAGTATGGAGCCATTGGAAAGGGAGTTCAGCCTCTCAGGAAGGAATATTTAGCCATCAGTGAGAAACTGGCCTCACTCCTACAGGCAAGGTGGGAGAACAGTCAGGTTTCAAATCACTGGGTATTGCTCTGTACACCACTTTAACTCCTGAGCATGTTTTTGGTCCCTGCACAAAATGCTTGAGGTATGACAGAATGGAAAAAAGATTAACTTTCCTTCTCACATCTAAACAACATTACCGTAAAAAAAAAATACAGATAGATAAAAAATGATGGCCCTTAGCCATGTCTCTTTAAAATAAAACAAAACAAAGTGTTGCTTTTTTAATTAAAGCCAAATTAATTTGAATAAATTGAAGAAATCAATTGGGCCATTGCTGCTATACAGCTTCTAACCACAGCATGCGTGAGGTTTTTTTATCAACTTTGCTTTAACTCACATGTGGGACTGGGTATGAAAGAAAACCCAAGAGTTTTTACTTTCTGCAGTAAAAGCCAAACTAACATAAAATGAGATTAATGGCAACAGCAGTGACTGCTTTCATTTCCCAGTGAACTTTCTCAATAGTACCAGTAATCAAGATCAGGTTGGGTTTTCCTCTATTTTTTTTTTTCCACTTTTTTTCAGAAAAAAATAACTTTTCATCAGAGAAAAGAAAAAGAGATACTTAAAATACATAGACACATCTGTTCTCCCATATTAACAACATTACATCTTACTCCATGTGATGCATAATGAATCATCTTGGTGTGTTTCGTACAAATCCAATTCCTTATGACTATTACTGTAATAATAATATTTTCCAATTCAAAAGTACCTTTCATTTTGGGTTTCTCAGTACAAGAAACTGTAACAAGAAGTGAAGTGTGTTGAACCTATTGAAACTCCTTGAAGAAAAAAAAAAAAAAAAAGAGGCATGGCTGTAATTACCAGAATTAGAATTTGTCTTATAATGGGGAGAAGACAGTGCATATAATTTCTTTTTCTATGCAGACATATAATTTTCACTACATTTTGGTTCAGCAAGCAAGTGTTGCCATCTTACTTTTTAATGCCTGGAAAAGCAAGGCTTGTAGCCCCTGACAAAATGAAATTTTCTTCTTGAGAGGAATTCTTTCACATCCCTTGTGCACAAGCTGAGCAGCTGAGGCTTCACATTGAAGCCATTGCTTTGTGATGACCACGGGGCAGAGGTCCTGCAGCCCATCCATCTTTTGGAGAGCTGGTGCTGAAACTTTAGCAGAGAATTGAGCATCCAACATCCTGCATTCTGCTCCTACGTGGATGCTTGTGGTCAACGTGTTTGCCTTGATGGGCTTCACTTGGTACAACTATGGATGCTTCTGATGCTCCTATATCGACCAAAATAATATCCAGTTTTCCTCTTCCCTCTGGCTACTTAAGAAAGCTAAGCTGAGCTAACTTTTCCCAATTAATTTGTAAAGCTCTGCTCAAATGCTCTGGATTAATGGGGATTAATGTTCCTTAGCAGGCACCAAAACCATATCTATGCACTTCCAGTCAGTGGAAAAACACAAAACTTGGACACCTACTTCGTTTTTATAGGAACTCTTAATCTGATTTGGAGGCAGTAATTAACAGTTCCTCCAAAGATATAGATCCTGATTCATTTGGCCATGTGTCTCAAGTGCTGCAGGAGGACAGAAGCCTTTTTTTTGTGTTTGCTACCAACATCCAGCAGGAGTGAAGGAATGGGAATATTTTCTGCTGCAAGGAATGATCATGACAATTTTGATTTAAAAAAAAAAAAAAGGATCGAGTAAGAATCCTTGATTCAATTAAGTCTTAGTCATGTAAATAGTTTTGAGTTTCCAGAAAGAAATGTCTTTATAGCAGGATGCCAATGTAGTGTATAATTAAAATGTGAAAAATGTAGGAAGATCACCAAGCCTTTGATTATAAAGAAGATTTTCCTAACCCACCCATGACTTGGCATTTTGATCCTGAAATTAATCAACAGGAAAAGGTGATGATTTCTTTTTTTGGTCTGGAATGGAAAATAAGTTTGAAGAGAAACAAATCTTGTTCACAAACTTTCTTTGCTCATTACAAAGGCTTTTTTTATTTTGATCACTCTTTGAATGGGAAGGATTTTTTTGGAAATGGATTTTGTTTGGTTTGATTGGTTGCTTTATATAATAACTGCCTTCTATTGTATAATATGACAAACAATGCAAAGCAATCAGCTTTTACGTAGCAACAAATTAATTATAATAATTTAATTCAGCTTTATTGTGCTGTACCAAAATGATAACAAGACTAAGCATGACACTGGCAGAAAATATCAGCATTTAGCACAGAGGAATCTCAAAATACCATTGCACTCTTTCTGCACTTTCCCAACCAGCTCTCCTAAGCAACCCCAGCATCAAGCCCTACACAGCTATGTTATTATTTATACCCACCCAGATGGAGCCATTGACATCTGGTGATGAAATGGATCATCAGTTGCATGTTAGTATAAAGTTAAAATATCATCAAGCAGGGTCAAACTGTGGGAACCTGCTAATGTCCACCTAAAGCCTTTAAGTCCAGGAAGAGCTTTTCCATGGATTTCAAGTACTGAATGGAGGCGAAATTTAAAATTCAATATTGTGTCTTACTTTATTACACTTCCCTTTGCATGAAAGTAGTTATTAAATGGAATATTATAAGCAATAAATCTCCCTAGACAAGGTAGAAAGGGAGAAAAGAAAGGAAAGGCTTTTTAAGCTCTAAGTTTTGCTGCTTATGAAGTTCTCCCTGGTATGGTCAAGTCTTATGGAACTGGCAGAACTCTGATAGGACTTTTCCATCTGAGCCTTTCCTGGCATGAACCTCAAGCAGTGTAAATCCCCTTTGCCAATGCTCAGTACTCAGCCCTGTGAGCTGCAGCTGGCAATAGAGCCATCCTGTAATAAAACCTGTCCAGAGCTGAGCAGCTTGGTCACTTGTGAAGATAACTCTCCAAATGGTTCATTGCTGGTGCCCCAGTTGGCTGCTACTCTGAAAGGAATGGGGGAAAAAAAAAAAAAAAAAAAAAAAATGGACACAAGTTGTGCCCTCCTCCCTGGACAGTGCAAAGGTTCAGCATCCCTAAATGCCACAAATTTAAGTTTCACTTATGCTTCAAATTAGGATTCTCCAAACCCTGCCATCTCCAGGGTAGTTCTCTATTCATTAGCCTGAGGAATATTTCTTTTTCTTATAGCACTGTGTGAAGTCTAGGTTTGCATTCTCATGGTTTGCATTTCAAACCATAGGCAGGTAGGGTTAGTAATAGATCTCACAGCACATGCCCTCCCTGATCCAAATTCACAAATTTGGATCCATTCACACATGCTTGGATCTACAGATGTTCTCATCTGGGTATACAAGGCATCTTATCTTTGATACAAGGCATGTTTCTCCCTAGCTTTTCATGGAGGGGTCATTGTAATTGCAAAGCTTTTGTGAAACACAAGGTGTGTGATTTCATTGGAGTTATCAGGCAGCTGAAAAGCAACATTCTGCCTAGAAAATGCAAGCAAAAAATAAATCAGTCACATATTATTCAGCTAATTCAGTGTGTTTTAGTATAGCACCAAGCATGTTTGCATTTTTTGTTGCAGAATACAGCATTCAGCAGCCTGTGATACAACAGTTCAGACTGTTGGCAGCTGTGATCCAGTTTCCATTTCTTTGAGTGCAAGATTCAGGGTGTGGAAACTTTCTACTTCCTTGGAAACTCTTCTGAACACGGGTTTTCACTCAATTCAGCCTCTAAGTGTTTAAGAGGTGACTGAAATTCTGAAAGTGGACTGACTGTTTTAGTGCCATTGGCAACCTTGGAAAGTTTCTCACTATGTGAAGCAAAAGGGGGGGAATAAAAGTGGGGGAGAAACCTATGTTATTAAAAATCTAACTCAGGATTTTCAGTGAGCACCTTCTGCCTCTCCCCCTCTACTCCTTTGAAAAGCAGGAGGTGAAAATAGCATGATACTTTTCACTTTGAAATATTATTCACCCTTTGCAACAAAATTTCTACCCCTGTCATTGCATGGGTAGAAATTGCAGTTTCCCTTTCTGCTATTGCTCGGCACCACTGGTTCATTGTGATTGGCTAAAGGCTGTATTTAACAACAAAAAAAAAGATGTACTTCAGAAAAAATGTCACCATCATCCAAGTAGCAGGCAAGATTTTGTCTGAATATACGTCACGACTAGGATATTCCCCAAAAAAATTAGTAAGGTGACATGGTTAATTGGCCTGAAACAGAAAATCCCACAGGATGGGATTAATTTCACCCAAATTTCCTCACCTAAAGTTAGGCATCTATTTAAAGCTGCTTGGTGATGGGAGATGACTGCTTTGGGAGGGTGATTCACCCCACCAGGAGCTGGGTGGATGAATCATGCTCTGGATGCTCTTGCCATTCCCTGCTGAGGATGGCAGAAAGTGGCTGCTGAGCTCACGTGCCCCTCGGACACTGCTGCTGGCAGGAGGGCTGAGTGCTGCACACACTTTCCTCTCCCCCACCAGCCCATACTGGAGGACCTGGAGATGCTTTTCTCTGCTCCATCTGCTATGGTACAGTCAGGTCAAGAGCTGGCGTTCTGTCGCTTCAGGCGTGTGTAAAATCAGCAGAAGGTTACAGAAGGTTCGTTAAGAAAAAGTAGTTGCTGCCCATCATTATTAATAGGTCCATATTAACTGGAGAAAAAAGCAAAACTTCTGAAGCTGTTGGGAAGTGAGGGAGTTCTCCAAAGCTGGACTAACTGGAAAAATGCATTACTTAAAAATCCGTTGTATTATCAGTCCGTCTACCAGATATTAGCACCTTAAGAGACAGAAAGGAATAAAACTACTCATAAATTCAAAGACAGAAATAAACCCAGCATTCCTCTGAGTTAATATGGAAAAAGAAAAAAATATGCCTTCTTCAACCTGTATCTTTTCTCGCTGTGTCTGATTTTAGGATGGTATCACCACTTCACAGCTGAGGACTCGAGAGTCCCAAGAAGACTCAAATGAGGGCAAGGAATCCAAAACAGGAGATGGCTCCTTCCCAAAGATAGAGAAACCCAGGATGGATCAGTTCTGAGGAACAACCTGTTTTTAAACCCAGTTTCCCCAAACCGTATGACCCTTGATTTGTAAAGTGATTTAGAATGATTTGGGTTCTGGCATCTGTAAGTAAAATCTAGCAGCAAGGAGTTGTTTTGGGTTTTTTTCTGTCTAGCAGTAGTCTGATTCTGCCTCCACTTAACTTTGGTCTCCTAATCTTGACCTAATCTCACTTTTTTCTTTTTCTATTTCTTATCATCACTCCTTTTTAAAATCTTGACATTCCTTACCTTTGGGCAGCCTTTATTGTACAAGGAAAACTTACTACTGACCAAACTAATCTTGGGATGGTTAAAGAAATAACTCTGTTCCCAATGGAAATATCTGAAATTCCACAGCAATACCATGAGAAACTAATCTTGAATTTGATCTGATTTTGCCGGATGATTCATGGTTTCTGACTCGAGAAAAGTAAACTTGTTGATTAGAGTTGAGGTATCTCATCTTTAACAAAGAGATGTTATTTAATTTCTTGCTTTCTAACCGAAGAAAACCATTTTCTCTTGCTGTCTTGCCAATATATTATGAATATTAATAGCTGACCTCCACTGTGGGCAGAGTAACAGATGGAAATGGAACATAACTCACTAAGCAGGCAAAGGAGATGGGGCAGGACCCAAAGCAACAAGGGGAGGTTGCAGAGAAGCAATTCCTGAGCCTAGCACTGAGCATGTTCAGGGACAGCAAAGCATCATCTCAGCTGGACACTCCTGACCTCTGATTCCAGTTGGCTGAGGTGGTTTTTGTTGTTGTTGCTGTTTCAGTGGAACTTTTTGGAACAAGCTGTGCGTTTCTCAGGAGGAGGATAATGCACATGCCACAACCCAGCATTTTCAGTTGCCATGGAAGGGAATGGGACTGCTTTTATAAGCTGGGTGAGGTCTTCTTGGTGCTCCCTGGGATTTATTCTCCCACTGATGGGAGCTCTGTGGCTGGCATGCCCCACTCCCAGTGCTGTGCCTGCATTCCTATTCCCAGATGTCCATCATCTGACACTTTTACAAGGGATTATTTTCTTGGATGGTCGTGAGAGTAAACTCCTTTATCACACTTTCCTTCAGGTGTAAGTGGGACTTCTGTCTTTCTGCATAAACATGGCAAAACCTTGCAATCCCAGAAACCTTTACAGCATTCAGAATGGGAGCAAATCTTGTTTACTATTATACTATTATTAGTATTTCATTATTGTTACATACAATAAAACAACTATGTTCTCTGTTGCCAGAGTGCTATAGCAGAAGGAAACACTACTGACTAAATAATTCCTGTAAACTAATTAATAGGAAGGATGCTAGAAAAATCTGCAACTAAAAGTTCAAAGCCTGCACGTACATAGCTGTGAACAACTCTCACGTGGCTGGGTCTTTCAGTCAGCCAATTACACCATTTGGCATCGTGCACACATCCAAACAATACCTAAAATCATGACCCAAACACACTAACCTGTCAATGGAGAGCCTTTGTTAGCAGCAGCAGACAACTGAAAGAATTTGATTTACAATTTATTACCGAAAAAATATAAAAATAAAACCAAAGCCTCTTGCCAGCTGTTGCTTTTAACAAAGACAGTTCAGCACATGAAGCAAAGCAGATTGTCCAGACTGACACAGGGTGAATTTCTGATTTCTAGACTTGTCCTCCTTTTGAAATGTGCAACTGAACTCTAATTTAAGCTGTTGTTTCTACAAGGTAAAGACATTGCTGTAATTATCTGCTGCAGTTGTTCTTTTCCTTAACTTGCTGATTCACTGCTGTGCCTCCTTCTCTAAGAAGGTCCAAAGAAA
Organism: Phaethornis superciliosus; assembly: GCA_023637945.1. NCBI lineage: Eukaryota > Metazoa > Chordata > Aves > Apodiformes > Trochilidae > Phaethornis > Phaethornis superciliosus. The sequence continues at coordinate 9,658,889 of JAJQWJ010000021.1, read as the reverse complement.
GGATGAGTTTGCAAAAGAAAGCAAGTGCTGGGGAAATGGAAATTGCTTTTGCTTCTGGACCAGCACTGTTGTAGCCAGAGTTTGGGGCTGTGCTGGCTGCAGCTCACTCATGCTGTAAGTACAGGATGAGAAGGACCTGGGAGCTGGAGTAGTGGGAGGAGGCAGCAGGAGGGACTCAAACCCGAGGTGGCTGCTTGCCACTCTTCCTGGGAATATTTACAACCTGGAGCTGCTCAGCTTTAGCAGCCTGGTTGACACAGTGAATCACAGTCCAGAGGAATAGCATGGACATCCCTGCTTGCTTGCAGCTTGATGCACGTAGGACATTAAAGAGCAAGTCTGTGTCCCACCAGCTAATTCCAGAAGGACCCAGATACAAGGGAGGAACCATACAACCACTTAAAAGCAATGTGCATTCCCTGGAAATATTGTAGAGGTACAAGAGATACTAGGAAGGTCTTCACAGGGTTGAATATCACCCTTTTCATTCCTGACAAGCTGAGAGGCAGAGCTGAGATCCTCTCTGGCTGATGGACCATATCGTCCCTTCACACTTTCAGGCCATGTGCAAGTCTCAAATCAATTTAAGAAGGGATGTAATCCATCCATAGCAAAACTGGGGTCTGTGTAAGCAGTGGCAGCATCTGCAGTTACAGAGGCTTAGCTTACATCTATTTTACATGGAGGAAATTTAAGACAGTAAAAGAAGATATTTTGGCTAGCCTTAATCCTTAGCAACCTCCTAACGATTTATGCAGCCACTCATTCCTGAAGAAGGAACAGATCTCGTGGGTAAAGGTTAATATCTGTGAAAGAAACATTTCCCCATCCCCCTTACTATATTTTCTTTGCCAGATTATTTTTCCAGATGGAGAATGTTTACTTGTTTGTTTGTTATGAATCATACCCAAGAAAAGGTTAAGAAAGTTCTTGATATATTTTTTTTTCCTTTTTTCTTTTAGAGGGATGGGAACTAACAACCTTAAACTGAGGAAAGCCAGGCAGCCAGGGATGTCTGGACAATCCTGGAATATGTCATCCCGATTCCTGCAAAACCAATAAATTTCACAAAGCTACACTCAGTTGACAGAACATATCCAAGGGATAGAAATTTCTTTATCTTGAGTTCAAGGATGCTTCAGCCAAAGGACTTGTTTGAGATTTATTCCAAATTCTGCTTCAATAGAATGTACTTCACCACATATCATCCTGTAACATCACTGCTCAGGAGAAGTGTTAGTAAGCAGCAGGTTTCTGTTTCTCCCCTCTCTCTGGGGAGGTGGCATGGGCCTTGTGATATAGGCACAACCATGCTCACTCACCCACCCCACTCTTTCTACTCCTCCTCAGGATTCTTTCCCAGCCACATGCCAGAGGTCTTGGGGAAAATGGAAAAAGCCTGAATGTGTATAAATATTTCCTTCTGCCAGTAATATTAGCAACCTGAATAAGCTGTCCCTGCACGTGCTGAGCTGATCTTTTTTTCTCAGTGTTACTCCACTGGATGGATTTGAGGGTTTTTCACCACCTAAATGGAGAACGTGGTCTGGTCCTCCAGCTCTGAGCTCCAAGGAGGAGGATGAAATGGTGGTGGAGCCATCCTTCCTTTGGATTTTATGTCGTTCTTACCTCCCAGTTGGAAAATAGTGTGGTATACCTTGGCCTGGAGTCATCAGCCAGTAGGAAATTTCAACAAGTAAAGATGCAAAATTGAGAGCAGCCTCAAGACAGGGAGATAACAAAGGAGACCTTAAAAAAAAATATTGTTACCTCGAAAAAAGGACATCGACTTTGTCTAAGAATTCATCTGATCAATGGAAATAGGGGGAAAAAAAAAGATGAGAAGGCATGTGATGGAAGAGGGGATGGGTTGCTTGAGAGATCATCTAATGCAGGCATTCTAGCACATTATGCTCCATTCTGGCAGCATGATGAGGGGAGATTGCTGCCAAAGAGGCAGATAACTAGAGGAGTAAAGCAAACAGAAAACAGGGCAGGGAAGATGTCAGGCTTGCTTCTGAAGAAAGGTCAGCAGAGGTGCACGTTTTCCTTGTTTATGCTGCAACAGCATCGAGTGGAGCAAATCACAGCTAAATAATTTTAAGAGAGTTATTCTGGGAACACAGAGGGGCTTCATCCCAGTCAGAAGTGTGTGCTAGTGGATAGATACTTACAGGGAAGAGTAAGGTGAGCTGTGGGAAGTCTGGCTACCAAAGGGGGGGTAAAGAAACAACATGCAGTATTGTATTACCAACTACCATATGTGAGGGCCCAGTAGGACTACAAGGAGGAGAAACATCCATGATTCGGGATGGGAAAGAGATGGAAGAGGTGGGATTAGGTCCCTTGGCACAGCCTTCTCCCTGCCTCAACATCCTCAGTGCCCCATGCCCTGCCTAGAGCATCCCTCACTGCAGTGGCTGGAGCTGCAGCTGCCCCCCATGATGGATGGACTCATGGGATCCCCATTCCCACACTTTCCAACCTCCATCTGCAAATCCTAGGAGGGATGAATGCAGACCAGCTGCCAATTGGCCTTACAGATTTGAGGGCTAACATCCAGTTGGCCTCCAGCAGGTTATTCACACTGGAACAGGAAGCAAACTTCTTCCTGCAATTACCCTCCAATTTCTACTGTTTACCCCAGGAATAAACTGATTGCTGCTGTAAAACACCCCTCCCACCAGGTCCAGGAGTGAAGGATGGAAGAAATGAATGTCAGCCAATTGGTCAGTGGCCAAATGACTGGCCAGTGGCCAACTGGCATCCCAGGTCTTACTCACAATGGAAGAGGGCTCGAGTGTCTCTCTGCAGATAACCTGCCTGGCATTTTCCCCTGTTTACCCTACAAATACACCAAATGTCACATGCTAAATCAGCAGTTCCCTGATGGCCTGGCAGGAACATGGTTAACCAGGGCAGGTCTTGACTTTCCCACTAAACAAAAAGTCAGTTTATTTGAGATTTAGGAGTAGGGTCTGAAAGGGAAATGTCAGCAAACTGGAAAGGGCTATGTAATTCCATGGAGATGCACCATGGAATCTCTCGGGGATTCATCCCTAAATGCCACTTCCCACTGTCTATCTTGAGTCTCTTTTCTTCCTTTTTTAATATGTGCTTGGAAGAAACACGACAGGGGATATTGTTCCACACCTGTATGTCTACTGATTCCCCAGCCAAAGAAGAGCAAAGCTCTGCCTTGCAGTCCTTGATCCCTAATGTCACTTTACTGTCCCCTAATCCCTTTGGGAAGGGGCAGGGTGGTTTGTAAGCAGAGGTGTAAGCAGTTTTGCAGCCATGCAGGGTCAGGCAGCCTCACTGGAGCCAGCCCACCTCTGCTTTCAGCTCTAACCCTGCAGGAGGACCTTACAAGATTGTCTCTTAATTGCCATCCACTCCATAATCACTCCTCTATTTCTGTCTTTCTAAATCCTGCAAAGCCAATTTTGGACACTGGGAGTAAATATTATTTGTTTTTCCCTTTAATGTTGTTATCCCAGAGAAGAGGAGGGACACGAGTGAGTCACTACAGCCTTCTGCAAAACATCCCAGGAAAAGTGTCTCTGAAAAAGTGAGAAACCTCAACCCAGGAGAGGTGACAGGATCCTTTAGGCTTAAAAATTGTGGGAACAGAATATTCCAGCAGGGGTGGACAGTGATAAGCAATAAAGCAGCTAACTCCAGAGCTGTCTGAGCACTGCTGGATGTTAGCAGTTGTATTGGATTGCATGCCTAAATTCTCTTTTTCCATGAGGAATGATGCTTAGCTCAGCAGCTCAGGTCCCCACACTAAGCCCCAGCTCCAGGCTGAGCTTTGCAGCCTCAGCTGTCACCCATGGCTGGGAAAAAGCAAAGGCCATGGAGTGAAGAGCCTGTGGGCAGCAGCTTTGCTCTTTATATGGGTGGGCAAGATCCACCAAGACTTCTCCAGGGCCCAAGGGAGAGCTGGAGAGGGCTCTCCATAAACCAGCAAGCAGGAATGCAGAGATTCACTGCCTTTGCATTTCCACAGAGCATTTCAAACTGGTTACTCTCAGCCTGAAATCCCTGGTAAGGGAAGCAAATGCCTGCCCAGGTGGGTTTGCTGGGCACTAAGTGGAGAAGGCAAGCAAAGGCCAGTCAGGAGATGAGGGCAAAACCCAACCTCATTAACCCTAAAAATGTCCCTGCCTCCTTTAAAATGCTTCCTTGTGACACTTGTTCTTCCAGCTTGCAGGCACCTAAGCCTGATAGTTTTGTTGAGATGTATGTATTCCCCTGAAAAGAAAAAGCCCCCGTGACAGACCCTATGGAGGTTGCTGCAAGGCTGTAAAATTTAATAGCAAACAGATTACATACTTAGCAATAGACTAAGCACAATTAGGCCTCACATTCCTCTCACTCCTATAAATAACTCTCAGTTTCCTCTCTGTGTCTGCAAATTTCATTAGTATGATGGAAAGAAAAGAAAAATACACACACACACAAGCCCCAAGCTCTCTTTTCTTGCAAAGCCCAGAGCTGATCTCTCAATCAAGGGCTTTGTTCAGGCTGGGGGAGGGAGCAGGGACTTAAAATACCCACCTCCACCAACCCCTGGGCCATGTGTTCCTGGCAACAAAGGAAAAATTTTCTGCAGATGGTTTGGGAACTCACCTGCAAGAAACACCAACAACAATAAAACTCCCCCCTTTACTCTGGTCTGGGTGTGCAACCTGCAGCTGAGCAGGGATGTGCTGCTGCCTCTTGGAGCATCATCATCCCTGCTTGGCCTCCAGCCCAGCAGGAAGGGTGGATGGCACCCCCAGGTCAAAGCCATCCCTCTGCCACAAGTGTGCCCTCTTCACATCTCTGCCTGGGCTTGAAGGTTCCCCATGCCCAGACTCAGCTGTGACTGCAGTCTTTATAAAAGAGGCAATGCTACAGCTGTTCACTGATTGTTCGAGGTTGGGAGGGTTCTACAGGACCTTGAAGATCTTAAACATCTGCATCTTGTCTTGGCTGAGCCAAGAAATAGCCCATGCATTAAGTACACATATACAGAGGGGGTAATTCATGGGGTGCAAGTGTCCTTAGTGCTGGCTTCTTCTATCCATGTACTGAAGAAACACTGGAATCAACACCAGGGAGAAATCTCCCTGTGCAAGGATGAGCTGGGACTCTCTCTGTCACTGCTGCCTGTGCTACATTAGCAGAAGGTCCATGGCACCAGTGACAGCCAGAGGCACAGCTGCTGCTTCCACCCCGTCTGCTGATTGGGCTCAATTCTTTTGGAATTCTTCATAAGCCATGTCAGAGGGAAGGGGAGAGAAATGAGGTGGTGAGTGGTTTTTTTCCCTTGACAGCAGACATCCTTATTTTCCTTTCTATATCTTTTCAGCTGACTCATGTCAGTATCCCAAAGTACATTGCATAAATAATTAATCCCATGCAGTTTCATCAATTATTTGCTATTATTTTTTTCTAAGTAAAAATTTTCTTTCCCTTCCCACACCCTTCTCCTTTCATCTTTTGTAGAAAGAACCATATAAGCAATGATGGGCAGACATCCGGGAACAGCAAGACAAAGGTGATAATGTAAGTCTCAGAAGAAAAAGAGATGGCTGTTGCAGGCAGATTTTTTTGCATTTGCAGTGCTGTGTAAGGCCAATAGGAAGAACAGAGCCCATCAGGCATGGAAAGCAACCCAAGATACACTGCAGGAACATGCATCAGCTGAATGGAAGCATGGACATGCACTTAGGTCTACACCTAGGTGCTGAAGCATACGTACACCAACTCTCAGAAGAGGCAAGGTCCAAAGTTAATACATTCTCCCCAGCTTTTTGGTGTTTGTTTTTAAGGATCCTCATAAAATCATGGCCAGCCTCAAAAGGGTAGCACTTCCCAGCTCACACTCTGCCATTTTGTTCACTTCCATCACAAACTCAGCAATACAATTTAATCCTTGCACTGTTATCTTCCCCTGGCTTTAGAAATCCCATTAAATTTTTACCAAAGTTAAATACTTGCATTCAGTTCATCTTTGTTTTAGTCTCCAGTGGCTGAAGGATGCTGAGATTGAAAGATCCAGATGAATCTAAGGAGTCAAAGGCTGGAAGAACCTATTGTTCTGCCCCAACATTTAATGAGCTCTTACTCACTCTATTATTTTGCCTCATCAATCCATTCCTATCAGCCAAAAAGTAATATTGTGTGTCTGCAAATAATCAGGTCCTGGTCCTAAAGCCCATAATGAGTTCATCTCGATGCAAAAGAAATGTTATCTCTAATGTGTTAAAATTCCAAATTGCTGCCTACCTTTGAAGTAGTGTAAAGTCCCCATCAACAGTATTGAGGAAATGAATCACTTGAAGCCACACTTTGAACGCCACCTCGGTATTATTAGAATAGGGAAGCAGAGTTGAAGATAAATTTGATTTAACACAATGGAAAAATACTGTACAGTGGGTGAGAGGCCTGCCTGCAAAGAAGATAATGCCAAGTTTGATGAGAAAAAACGTTATATTTCCTCTCCCTTGAAATCTGAGTGTACATTTTCCAGGTTGCCTGGAAAGAAACAGGTTGTAAGATGTCACTCAGCACTGGAGGAGAGGAGACCTCCCTTTGCCAGATGCAGTTACACAGAAGCAAGATGCACTACTCACCAAAAGTGTTTTACATGGTGTGAAACATTTCCCTCTCTAGGCTACCTGCATGCTGAGGAGAACCAGGCAGGCTGGCGTGGTTCTGACCCATGTTTTAATCACCTGGCTTTCAACAGCTTCTCCCTCTGAGGGGCTCTTGAGAAAAAATAATTTTCTTTTTATTGCACACCTCCTTCTCTTGATAGGAAAAAAACCAAAGCCACCCTGACTTTGCCACCTTTAAGAGTGAGTGAACCCCTCAGTGTTTTGGGGACTTTTGAATTCACTTGTACCAGATATAGATGCAGGCTAGATGGGATTTCTGCAGAGCAAACCATGGAGCTGTGCAAAGCAATGTTAGGGTGGGGAAAAGACAATTTGTGCTTCCCAGATAGCCCCCCATCAGCCTGGGCCACCAGCAGTCAAGGGATGCAGCCTAAGAATGTCCCTTTTACACTCATGTCCCTGGTATCTCTTTTACACACATCCCCTGCTCTGGGGACAATGGATTCTCAAGTACTTTTTTAAAAAAAATACACAATATTCAAACCAAACTTCATACCAGAGCTTTGGAAGGTTGATTTTGCATTTGATGTATAAACCATAATGTCCAAAATAACGTAGACAAATCTTCCTATTAAATAAATGACTTCTGAATCAGTTGTAAAACTTGGTTTCCTTCCCTCTGGATTCAGTTCCCCTCACCTCCTCAGCAGAGTCCACGCCAGGGAAAAGTGTTAAGCAGAGCTTTGCAAACTGTTCTCCCACTTTTCCAGTCTTATAAATACAAAGCTGCCATTTAGGTTCATGGATATTCTGGCTGAGATTAAGGACACTCTCCAAAACACTGACCTAGAGCAGGGATCTGCCACAAAACCCAGGATTTTCACCAAATTCCCATGATCAGAATTAAAGCCAGGGAGTAGGATTTGACCAATGAGCAATGCAAAATAACATTCCCCTAGGCTGAGGCTCCCCAAAACAGCAGCAGCCAGCTCAGAGGCTGCTTGCTATTTACATCCCATTTTATCCATGTTTTCAGCAGGGCCAGGGCAGGAGTTTGCAAGTGCAATCCACTGCTCTTGGAAAGTCCTGTGGCTAAAATGTATTTTTATTTATTCACCTGACTTCCACCGTAGCTGGATAAAGCTGATTTTTTTCTTTTAATGTTTCCTTTTCACTCATGCACTCAGTAACATTCATGTCTTTTTCACCCAAGGATAATTGAATCTCCAAAGCACACCACCACTATCAACATTAAATCTTCCCTGACATATGTACACATTATTGGATTTTATTAAAAGACGTTGGTGCACCATGCAAAAAAACCATCTCCCCAGAAAATTAAATCTTTTCCAAGAAACCAAAAGTCTGTTTTGAGGAGCCCAGAGCCAGTGATGACAGTCTCATTCTACTGCATTTAAGCAAAAGGATATTTTCACCCAATCTAGAAGGATGCACAGGCAATGGAAATTTAGCTTACCCCACAGTGACTGTGGGCCCACGCAGCAGGAAGAAGAAATAGATCATCTCCCAAATCAGACCAGGATATTTGAGGCCATCAAAGCCACATGAATCCACTGGTCTGTAGCTCCACGTGGGTGTTTGCTGGGAGCCAGGCAAAAAAAATGCAGAGAAGTGGGTTTTTTATTCTGATCCCTGAAGACTTTGTCAGAGGGTCCAAGAGAAGAACAAGCTTTAGCCATGGCTGGACACCTCCAGTGTCAGCAAGCAAGAGATGACTAGCACTGCAATTACTCCACAATTAATATAGTTTTAAAGGCACTGACCTTCTTAACAGGTTTCTTTACTCATTGCTTACACATGGGGCTGGAAAGGGGCCATGCCAAGTGTCAATTGAATGTGAGCTTAATCAGCAGTGATGTAATGTGATTACCCTTTAAAAGGTGCAGGTTGTGCAAGGGAAAATAACCTCAGCAAGAGATGATAGAAGCTGAAGAAAAAAAGAAGGGGAAAAAAAAAAAAAAAAAGAAGGGGAAAAAAAAAAGAAGAAAGAAAAAAAAAACACAACACCTTGATGAAGCTTTTAGAATGAAGGTTTGAGACTCAGTTATGAGCCACTCCTGTGTGGTACCTAATAGTGTAAAGTCAGAAAAAAAAACACTTTTCCAGAGAAAGGAAAAATGCCCTTTGTTGTTTGAGCTTGTTCCTAGACAATCTCAGTAAAACCTTCTCCTTCCGATATTACACAATGGAGCATGTGCCAAAATCTGTGTTTTGGTTTCTGCCAGACAGTCTTAAAGACACAGCTGAGTGAAAACCAGGTGACTTCTCACTTTAGAAAGTAATATGTAATAAAATGCTATACTTGAGAATGTGCCTATTCTGCAGAAATGAAAACCAAGGAGAAGGAAAGAATAGAGTGATCTGAATTAGTGGCCGAGTTCTGAAAATTGCAATAGTCTCCAGAAAAAAAACCAAAAGGTTGGGAGGGGGGGAAAGGCTCAGTAAGGGCCCCCAACTCTTGCTGACCACCTCTGGGAGTGCTTTTCCCCTCACATCTTTTTGGGAAGCTTAAAGTTATAAGATGAGCCACAGGAGGGAGGGAAGAAATCAAGACCTGTTTCTCCTAGAAGGTGAATTTCTCTTTTAAAGGATGAGCTGCACATCACATACCTGTTGGGCACTGTGATTGTCCCTGCCCTGGCACATCCCAGGGACAGTGGGTTGAGTGTGTGACACACAGTGTTGTCACCTCCTAGAATGCTGTGACATGTTTGAGCACTCAGATACTTCAGGAATACAAAGCACTTGTGAATTATTAAGCTGCCTTTGCCCCAAGCCTTGCAATCAAAACAAAAGAAAAATATTACTTTTGTTTTACTAATCTTTTGTAGACTTGGTAAAATGTATAATACATTCCATTAAGCTCCAAGTTAGTTAATTACTAGTTAGGAAACCCAATATATTCTCAGGGCTATTTTCCAGTTGTCATTTTGAAAGAGAAATTGGCTTTGACGTCACTGAGAGACAAAAAACACTCCGTGGACAAAAGAAACCACAAATAGAGGAAAATGCATCAATATTGTTTTTCTTATATCCTGCCACTCATTGGGTGGAATTTTTTTTTTTTTTTTCAATATTGTGATCCTGCCTCTGGCAAAGCTCTGTTTTCAACCCTAATGTGTGCAATTATAGAAGACAGCTTATGGAGCCTTTCCTGGAAAAGTTTTGCAGATCTTGCAAGTCCTTTAAGGGCTATCTTCAGGAAGGCTGAATACTGACCTATGTCTGGAGGAAGAGTCCCCATTGGGGAAAAAAATATATATTCATGTATATTTTCATGCTGAAATCAAGAACATTAATTTTTTTTTTTTCTAAATTATGTTGCATTTCCAAACAGGTGTAAAACTGTTCACAGGCTTCATCAGTTAACAAGAAAATTAGCATTACCATGGTGCCATAATTGGAACAGAGAGATAATTATACTCTTTAATATTAATCTGATCACCCACTGTAGTTCAGTGATCAGATTCAACTGTTCTGCTTCAACAGTAGCCTAATTAAAAATTTTTAAATTTTATCATCAATTAGACTGACTCTAGCAATGTTCCTAATCTGATTAATTGATATTTAGTTTATTTGCTTACAAAACCAGAAAAGTATCTATCAGATCTAAATATTTGGTCATTTTTTCTGTATATAGTTCATGTTTGTGTAGGAAAGTGCTGACTGTGAAAGCTGCAACAAAAAAAAACATTGCTGGATTCTGCAGGGCTGAAGTGGAAGTTAAATAGAAATGCTTAATGAAATGTTTTGGGTTTTTTTTTCCTCTGGAATTTTGTTTTGGAAGAGAACCTGAGGGAAAAAATTCTGACAATGTCAAAATATTCTGTTTTGACTATTTCAGAACAAAATGTTTAGAGTTCCCTTTTTGAAATAGCTTTTGTTTTGAATTTTTTTGATTTTGTTGTATTTTCTCTACTATTTTAATATATTAAGCATATTATAGAAATAAAATTTAGAAAGCTATAACGAAAAGGATTGGTTTTATCAACTGAAAATATTTTCTGGATTCTTTCTGTGGAAAACTTGACTCTGGAGCTTTGCACAGTCTCTGGTTTGTAACAAAGGACTAAACAGTGCATTGGCCTTGAAGGATGAGAGACTGGCCACAATATCTTGTTTAACCCCATGGGAGGACCCAGCAGACAGACATTTCCCAGTATCTATCCAGTTTGGGTCAAAACCACTCAGTTCTGGTGGTGTGGAGGGTCAGTTGAGGGACATTGGATCCAAACGAAGGCGTCTGCCAGGTGGCAAACGCACAGCATCAGTGGAAGTCCTTCCCTGCACACAGTGGGAGTTTGCAAGGGCAAATTATGTGAATATGTAATATAGAAAAATTAGGTATATAAATATGGAATTCTTCACATCCCTCAGCTGTAAGAGCTGAACAGGCCCACACAGGAGGCGGCCGAGGCCTCAGTGACAGCAACCAAGGGGTTTACCTGGGAAGGCAGGAGCAGTGAGCTGTCTCCATGGCCAACGTCCTTCTCCATGACCAGTGTCCTCCTCCATGACCAGTGTCCTTCTCCATGACCAGTGTCCTTCTCCATGACCAGTGTCCTTCTCCATGACCAGTGTCCTCCTCCATGACCAGTGTCCTTCTCCATGACCAGTGTCCTCCTCCATGACCAGTGTCCTTCTCCATGACCAGTGTCCTCCTCCATGACCAGTGTCCTTCTCCATGACCAGTGTCCTTCTCCATGACCAGTGTCCTCCTCCATGACCAGTGTCCTTCTCCATGACCAGTGTCCTCCTCCATGACCAGTGTCCTTCTCCATGACCAGTGTCTTTCTCCATGACCAACGTCCTTCTCCAGTCAGGAACCCCACAGCAGCAGCAGCACCAACACCCCAGAGGCCGCGGCCCAGGCAGCGCTCAGCCCTCCCGGGAGCCATTTCCTGCTGAGCGCCATGGGCAGGAGCTCTGTGATCGGTTCATCGGGGTCAGATCAACAGGATCAATGTGTTAGATCAATAAAATTATTTTCCTCGTGAATTTTAAGGCTGGGGAGCCAACAAGCTTTGCTCGTGGAGGGGAAATGGCTGCCGCCATCTGCTTCGCTTACCTCACTGTGATGGCGGCTGCTGGGAGGCACCTGAGGGGCCGGAAGGAAACTTCTTAACTCAAACGTTATAGTTTAAAGGCACACTGGAGAAAGCACCTGATTTGAAACTCTTGCTGGATAATTAAATAGATAACATGGCACAAGCTTTCTCCTCTTCTCATCTCACGGTCAAAAAGACCTCACACCTCGACCTCCGGAGGCCTGGGACATGGCTGAAGGTCCTGGCCCAGGAAGAGGGTGCAAATCCTGTCCCTGCCAGCCTGGAGCAGCACCCACGGCTGGAATATGGAAATTTGGAAGCTTATTGCTATAATCTGTGGTTATGATTTCCAGCCCCTGTCAGCAGTGCCGGGAATCAAACCACAGTCTCCCGAGTGCAAAGAGCCTTTATTGTAATCCGATAAAACCTTAACAGTCGTCTTCTTTTTATGGTAAATTAAGGGTCTCACTTACTCTGCAGTGGCCTCCTTGCCCTTGTGTTTAAGTCTCAGTAAGAGTGAGGCAGGGGAGCACAGGAAGGGAAAATGGATCCCAGATTCCTCCATTCAGCTTTGCGGCTTTGAAGAACACAAACACAATCCTATTTTCTCAAGATATCTGATTTCCAGCTGGCATTTTGGCACCTTGCTGAAGCACCTAGAAGCCACAAGCAAGGCCAGTGGCAAGGCTGAGTGCTATGAACTCCAGTGCACCTACTCCCCAGCGGGGTCCAAGTTTTCCTGCTTTGTTTCTTGGAAATCCAATCAGCTCCGAATCTTAGATTTCTCCCATACTGGCGACAGGAAAGCTTTTGCCTCAAACATCTTGACTGGAAACCTTCCAGTGCAACTCTGCTTTCAGCTGTCTTGGTTATTTCCATGTTGAACTCTCCCACTCGCACAGCACCGTCCTCCTGGATGGAGAAGTGGATGTGCGTGGTTGGGGTAGCTCATGGCACTAATTACAGGTATCCGATTCTTTATGGGATACAGATGGGCTGCCCAGGGATGCTGCTGTTCCCCGGGTCCCTCTGCAGAAGGGATTGCTTCCCATAACTCTGGGGTAATTTAAGAACTTCCTTCGTCTTTTTGGCAACCTGACTCGAACGGATCTGCTGCAACCCACACTCACAACACAAGGTGCTCACCTCACTGCAGTCAGCAGTCCAGGGTCATCAATCAACCCTACATCCATTTAACAACTCGACCTCTTCACAGCCATCCTAATCTCTTGGGAATCCCTTTTATTCTGAATTTACCTCCTCACTTGCTTTTGCCTTCGCAGCACGCTCTGTTAACTCCTCCTTTTCAGCCTTGCCGCTGTAATGGGACCAAATGTTGAGAGCAAAATGTTTGGGAAGAGTTATTTTTTGCTAATTTAATAGTAACAGTCCAGTGTGAAAGTGGTGATGGACACATTGAGAGCAAATCCTGGCCATCTGACAGTAGCTGCCACCTCTGTGTAGCTGCATTGGGGTTTGTAGGGTTTGCCACACTCCACATCACTGTGAATGGCCCCATGAATGCCAACTCCCCCATTTACTTTCATAATAAAGGAAAATCATGTCTCAGCAACACTTTTTCTTTCTTTTTGATTATTTTACAGTGAATCTCACTCACTTTGGGACTGTTTTTCAGTGCAATTTCAAGAAGCAGAAACAAACAGAAGTTGGAATGAAGAAGACTTCAAGTATCGTAAAATTCTGAAAGTACCAACTGATTTCAATAAAGCCATCCTGATTTATATTTTCTTTTTCAAAAACTGTAGATGTTGATTATTCCTGGGATCTATTAAAAAAAACAACAACAACAAAAAAAAAAACTAACAAAAAAACCCCAACACAAATAACAAAAGCAACCTTGAAGGTATTTTTGTCAAGTATTTTCACTCCTTTTCCAAAGGAAATAGTTTATTTTATAACAGCAGATGCCTCTTCGTGAGCTGTTTGAGAAAAATCCCATGATTTTTCCATTCATTAGCCAATCCAGGCTCACTTTGCATCCACAGTAAGGTGGTGCCCCTATAAAACTGGGACACATTGTTTACTTTTTTCTGGTGTGCTCACAATTAGCAACTTTCCTCGATGTCCCTATGGTTACGAATTAAAGAGCAGCTGACACTCCATGGAAACTTTAAGAACATTCTGTCTTGAGATTATTCTGCCAGTAGGTCCCATATTTTCTGCTGGTTTTTTGTTTGTTTTTTTTTTTTTAAACTAAGGATAAGTCTACAAAAATAAACTTATTGCTGGTTAAGATGAGACCTGGTGCTTCTTCTGCACACTCACCAGCTGAAATTGTGGTGTTGCTGGATGGTGTCAAAACATTACCAGAGCTCTGATGCCACAGCTGAGATGTGATCTCAGGTGGAATAAATGAGCTCTGAAAATCCAGGCAGCAGACAAGTGAACATTCCCACATCTACAGAAGGAGGAAAAAAAAAAAAAAAAAGAAAGAAAAGCTCAGGAAAAAAATTATTTCCTTCTATAATATCCCATGAGCAAGTGTCCAGAGAGCAGGGTTTCATTGGGCTAATTTACTGGGGGACTTTTATAGCTGCAAAAGCCTCCCTGGGTTCCTGCCATACACTTGTTTCTGTGCATGCACAAGCAGCTTGAGGAGTAGGGCAGGTTATTTCTGCTCTCAGGACATCTTTGTGCATTGCAAGCTAAGACAAACTATCCAGGAGAGGAAAATATCTCTGAAAACCCCCTGCACCTGCCATGCTTGCTAAAAGCACAGCAAGAAATGGGTGGGTTTTGGTAGTCCCTCAGAGGTGGGGATTCATCTGGAACAATGAATTTGTTTCCACCACACAGATGTCTCTTGTTTTCCATCCAAATCAAGTACTGCAAGGTGCTAAGAACCTCAATATCTCTTGGGTTCCTTCAGAGTTAAGACCATCCAGCTCCTTACTAGAGGTCCATGGTTACCAGCAGCAGCAGAAGACTCTTTCATTTCATGTAGATCTTTGCAGGACTCCACTGGGGATTGAAGAAATTGGGGTTGGAGACCCACACCAGGTCCCAGGAGAAGCCCTGCTGATACCATCTGTTGTTATTTATGCCTCTACCTCCAGATCTCCTGGGCAAATCGAAGGAAAGTTGTTCACCCCCAAATTTCATGTCCCTGGAGAGGATTTCTGCCTGGCTAAAAACTAGTGAAATGTGTCATAAAGTTGGATCTCTTCCATATAAACACTTACACGTGAACAGGAGGAGGGCTGCTAAATCCATCTGTGTGTAGCATGGGGAATTTTTACTTTGTGCTCTGCCTATGTTCAGGCTTCATGGCTCCATTGCCTGCCAAAACAAAACAACAAAACACACACAAAAAAAAAAAACCCAATGAAGCTGTGTGATCACTCCAAAGCCCTAGATCTGGAAGGTGATTCTGAATTAAATGAAGACCCTTACATTTACCTAAGGCTGGCAGACAAAGTGTTACATACAGCCTTTTGCCTTTTCTCTTCTGATGGGTTATTCACTTCTAGTAAACTGATACCTTTTCCAGACTACATGTAACACAAAATTGCTCCAAAATAGTTTTAATGTTGCCTTTCAGCTTTGAAATTCTCTTGCAAATTACCTCTTTTAACTTGTTTATCTGTCTGTCTGCCAGATATTAGGGAGAAAACAAGATATAGGCAGAGAATTTGTTGGCTTGGTTTTTTTTCTTTTGTTTCCACTGGTTGACAACTTTTGAGCTTCAGAAAAGATCACTGTGGGCATGAGCTTGGCTTTCTGTGTGGTTCAGAGAGTAGAATCTCCCTTTTCCTCCAGCTCAATAGCTGATCTGGGGGGAAGGACCATCTTCCAGAGGGCATAGCACTTTGTCAGAACACTTTTGAAGGAGTTGCAAAGGATTTCACCACTCCTCTTCCTCTCTTTCTCCCTCCTACAGTTTTGGTTTTTTGTTGTTTGGGGTTTTTTTTTTTTTGTGGGTTTGTTGTTTTTATTTTTTATTCACTGGTGTTGCTGTTATTGATTCTGGCCAATGCTCTCTTGCAAAAAACCATTTCCCTGCATATTTGCTGCGTGTAAACATAATCTTGCAAAACAGAGCATGTGCTTCCAGAAGGTCTGAAGAATAACAGAGAAAAGGGGAGTTGCTCAAAGCCCATCTGATGAGAGATATTTACAGCAAAGACTTTCTCAAACAAGAAATCTGGCTGCAAGGTGTCAGTATCTCGAGCTACCAGAACAGTAATGAGTGAGGAAAGAATGAGTAGATGGAAAGAAGAAGCCCTGCAAAGCAGATTGGTGCTTCATGCACAACCTCACTGCACTGAGCATCGTGGTAGGATGCTTCTTACAGGTCAGTGAAACATTGGTACCCCCCTTACATCAGCTCTTCAGGGAGGTGTATCCCAAATCCTGTGAAACAGGGACAAACCAGACAAGGCTCAGAAGCAGCTGCTCAGTACAGACCAGGCAGAGTCTGAACTTTCAGAGCTTCAACTTTCAGAATGCTTTCAGAATATTACCTCCAGGATGTGCAACACCCGGGTCTCGCAGCACTACCTCTGCTCAGCAAACATCTCCTTTTTCCCATCTGCCAGGGCAAAGTTTGTTGGGTTTGTTTTTCGCCTTTGCAACCACTTTCAGAGCCTGATTAAAATTTAAAAATAAAACACAGGTTCTGCCAAGCGAGCAGGTGTCTGCTCATTAACTCCTCACCACATGGATTTTAAGGCAAGCAGTGGGACAATGAACACATGGGAAAGTATACGACTCTGATAGTGCATTGTTTCTTACACTTTTATATCGATAAACACTGACTCACCTTCAAAAGCAGAATCCAAAGACAATAAAGGGAAGTACATGGGGATCTCATGGTCTTTGCTGAATTTGTTCTGTTTATGACCCCAAATGCTGTAAAAGAATTATCCGTAAGCGTGTCCTACGTCTGCAAAGTGTGGGCTACAGCTGAAAATCCCTGTAGAGCCTCTGCTTCACAACACAAAGAGCTGGCAACACTGGAGAGGAATAGCTAAGTACTTCAAGTTTGCACATACAGTCAAACTTTTCTATCTGTAACTTCTTTCAGAGAATGAAAATGTAATGTATCTTCTCCTGTGTGTTCTGTTTTCCCACCAGATGCTGCATTTTGTGATCTCTGAAAGGCTGGTAAGATGTATTTCCAATTCTTAAGAGGGACCACACCTGAAATCAACTCTGAAAGGGACCAGGAATGCTCATCACTAATAGATATCAAAGGAGAACAGTCTTCTCCTTACACTTCTTGTAGCAGAAGCAACAAAATTCCTCTTCTGAAGAGGATCTGCTGTGCTGCAGCCCCAGGTAATACAGACACTTCCCAAGACCACATATCAGTACACAGCAGTGACACTAAAAATACTGTGGTAAGAGAAAGGTGATGAGACCTCAAGCTTCCAGCCCTGATTTGCAGGGAACCAGGAAAGACATACAGACCTGCCAGACCAGGAGTGGTTTGAAGATCACCTGTGTGAGGTGTAAACTCTTGGCAGAAGGAGGGAGCCAGGTGTCTTCACACAGCCAAGCTCCAGCATGACAAATGAGAAAATTGCCCTGCACCCCAAAAAGTCAGTGAGAATTTCATGTTATTCTCACAGAATATTACCTTCCATGTCCTAAGGCTTACCAAAAATCATTAAATGTTTCCTCATTAAAAAGAAAAGCATGGAAAAGCCAGAGCTGCTCCCATAGGCAGTGCTGGCTTGTGACATGTGAAACCCACACTGCCAGGATTTAAACTTCACCCCTTGATAGCTTTCATTTGAGCTCATATTCATATATTCCCACAAGGCTCAGGATGAGACACAAGTACTTGGAGTTCCCAACCAAGATTTTGGGTTTTTTGGTGGCTGCAAGTCCTGGACAAGTAGATGATGGTGAACAGAGTCTCACAGAGAGTTTCACAACATTTGATTTCAAAGCACATTTGATTGCAAAGCACATTCTCAGCAAGGGCAGGGACCAGCTCTAGCAGCAAACCAGGCTCCATCCCTGTGACCGTCTGTCCATGGATGGAGGAGGCAAAGTTCTTTGCTGTCCCCAAGACACACGTGTCTGTTCCTCATGATGTCTGCAATAGCTGTGTATCTGTTGTTGCTTTAGCTGCCCTTCCAAGAAAAGTGTCTGTTTTCTTTTCCTTGATTTTCCTTTCATCCCATGCAAACATCCCACCCAAATTTCTCTACGTCTCTCTCTCTGGTTTTTTTTTTTCTCTCTTTTTTTTGCCTTCTTGGTTACCACATAACAACAATGTTTCTCTTATATTAATTGTGTTACTCAAGCAAAGCAAACCATCGCTCCTTGGTACATCCCAGAAAAGCCAGGAACGGAGTGACTCAGGCAAGCAGGATTTTATTTAAACCATTTGTCCTGTGGTCAGAGCAGATTAAAGGCAGATCAGGTTGCCCTCAGAGCAAGGCTGGGACAGGGAGAGTGAGAGATGTTGGCACTTGCTCCCCAAACCACAGGCAGCTCGCGTGACTGCGCCTTCCTCCCACCTCCCTTTGCCTTCTGGAACACCTGCCTGGGGGGGACCCACGTGTCCCAGGCCACCAGCACCTTCAGGACACCGTGGTGGGGTGACCCCCAGGGAGGAGGTGGTTATCCCACACCTGAGGGTGGGAAGGATTGGAAGAGGGGGTGGGAAAGCATATTTAGCACATCCTTGTCTCTCTATGTACCGAGGGGTAGCAGATGGGTTTTGTCACCTTGCTGATCTGCAGAAGGGTTAATGGCACCAGGAGCATGGGGAGCTTCCATCCAAGTTGTTTTCACCCCAAACCTCTCAGAAAACATGAAATCAAATGCATGGGATAAATTGGCTCTTCTGCTGGACCTGCGAAAGGCTCCAGACCTGCTTTAATTTATTTTAATAGCTAATGTTATGGTGTCACCCCTATGCGCTTTTCTCCCAGATTTACCAGTCAAATAACTTGCATAAACAGTAAGTTCCCCTATATTAAAAAAAAAAGTATGTTGAAGGCTTTGATTAATGGCCTCATCTTTCAGAATCCACTCTTCAGATCCAGGTAATGGGGTTCAGTCTGGGATGGATTCTGCTCATGTCAAATAAGTCATTCCCCAGTCCTCTGAGGAACAAAGCCTGGCAGCCTTGCATGGGTTTTTATTATGGATTACAACTCTTGTGATCAGTTAATCCAAGAAATTACTCAGTTCTTCCAGTTAACAAAGTCAAAATATGATTGCTCTTCAAAGAATGCAAACTTGTATGAATTTATCCCTTCATCTAGGGCTATAGTGGGTTTTTACTAATTGTATACCAAAATATTGCCATGTGTGGGCTTCATAAATCTGTCTCACCCTGTTACTAGTTACCTTCCCCAGATGCTTTGAACTTCCACAAAAAGTTCCTTAACAGAAAAAACACAGCTGCCACATGTTGTAATTTCCTTTTTGGGGGCATCTGTTGCTGTCTTTACAAAAGTTTTGCCAACTTTTCTGGTGATTTTTTTCTCTATTTGTGGTATTTCTCAGTATCTTTTCAACTTCATCCCAGAAAACAAAGCTGTTTCTTGCTATGTTTTCAGCACCTTCCCAATACCCTGGAGGATGCAGTTGCTTAAACTCAGGTTATATTCAACATTTAGTAAAGGTATTACATTTCCCAGCCCTTTGAACTCTATCAGACAAGTTTTCCACTGCTTATTGGGTGTCTGACTTTTTGTCTGACCAACTGTGGTGTCAAATTCAGGAGGAGAAAGGAGGGGGGAAAAACTTCCATAGGACAATAAATTAAAAAAAAAAAAAAAAAAAAAAAAAGTCAAATATGAAATTTACCTTTATGTTTATGTTCCACTGCCCAAATGCTTCCCCTTGTGCTCGTGAGTGCTTCTTCTGACTTCAAAGGGGTTATTTTCCAGGAAGGTGAATAGGATTTGGACTGTACTCCCAATGATAAACACTGACATTCCTTGGGTGACCTCTAAGCCCAACACATCAAAAGTTTTGCTTGAGTTGCACCTACAAAATATTTCTGCAGAGGCACAAACAGCTGCTCTGTTGTAAAACGAGCAGGCACATGCCAAAATATATAAAGCAACAAGCAAAAGACCATGAAGACCTCAGCTCTGGGAAGAAGAGGGATATTTGAGATGGAGAGAAATGAAATTTAGATGGGGGTAATGTGGACCACAAAGCAATGTGGGAGCATCCCCTCCTCCCTGCCCTGCTCCATGCTGCTGCACCCAACCTCTTTCTCCAACCCAGTAGATGCTGGGAGGGCAGGTGATGCTCTACGGGTCATCCCTCTGCCTATAATCTTTCCCATTTGGGAAAACCAGGAAAATCTGGCAGGAAGGACACTAGCTGTGTCTCCAGTAACCACCACCTGCTCCTCAGGCTCACTTTTAGGCATCCTCCTGCTTGTCCTCAGCCACCACGTGAGGAGCTGACTCACGGTGGCTTTCCAAACATTGCAGCAGGATGGAGATAGGACACAACCAACCACACACCCACGTAGCCAAATTGCCTCCATTACTCCATCTCTTCTGTAGTTTGCCTTAACCAAATTGTCTAAATAACCATATCTGTTGCCAGATCCTGGGGCCATAGGTACCATTTTGCAGCACTGTGCTCATTTTCCCAAGAAAACAGAGAGTAGTTCGAGGAGCTCAGGCAGGGATCTCGATTCATTTGATTCATTGTTTTCTAACTATACTTGGGGAGCTTTTCTACTGCATGTCCTTCTAAAAGTTTTTTTCTCTCCTGACTAATATGAGGAGAGAGGGAATGATTTTATTTGGCAGATATTGCTCATTTCTCCCATTGTTTTTTTTTTTTTCATTCTTTTTTCATTCTTTTTTTTTTTTTTTTTTTTTAGAAGTTGTCGACTCTTTGAAACCACAGATAAAATTAGCTGACTTGGAGTTTTGTTTTGCCTTCTGCAGCTTAATTTTAAGTGGAAATCTTGTCATCATTCCTCTCCCCTGAAGATAAGATGCTGAGAGAGGCGTGTGAGTAAGCCAGAGTTGATCACCTCCTTCTTGCAGAGGAGAAGTGTTTCAGGTTGTCAGAGCACTGAGATAAATCATCAACCTGAAAGCAAACGTTTGACTTTTCCTCCTAGATTCCTCTCAAAGAAATCTACTTTTTCCATCACTGGAAAAGCAGATTTGGTCTGGGAGTTGGTGTGATGTGGCAGGATTTGCCTGTGCCATGAGTGTCAGGATGCAGAGCCAAAGTGATGCACACTGAGGTCCCACGTGGTCCTGACCTTCTGCACTCTCCCACCTCTTGCCTCCTCCTGCAGCCAGCTTCCCAGCAGCTGGAGAAGCACAAGAGGGATGGACCTGCATTTGGTGGAGTCTGAGCTGTCTTTCCACCTTCCTTTTTTTCTTGCACTGACTAATGCACCTGGGCTTTGTCCTGTCTCCTCATCAAGGCTCATGGGTGTGATTTGTGTTTTGTCTGAATTTGCTATTCAGGGCTTAGGCAGTAATTACCAATCAGCACAAAGGGAATTATAAACATCTCCACATCCATCCCATTGGCCACACATTCTAATCCTGGCCTTATTACCCATGGCAGCTCTGTTCCTGCAGTAATGTAACACACTGGCAGAACAGCAGCCGGACAGTTTTTCAAACACATCATTTTATGGAACTCTAGCATGAAATTTGAAAAGGAAATGGGGAAAGAAAGGCCAACCTAAGCTCCAGCAGCTCAGCACCTCCAGGAGCTGGACCCTTCAGAAGCAATACCCAAGGAGTGGGCCCTGCTATCCTTCTCTTTTTATGGTCCACTTGACTACCATTTGCAGGCACAGACTCCGTAATATAATTAATCTTTGACTATAAAGTAACTGCTGTGCTGCAGTGAGGTTGAGAAAAATGTGCCTTCTGGAAAGTGCTTTGTCTTATAATACACTGCTCTCCTAATATGCATTCTAATAACAGTGTAAAGGGGAAAACCATTTGGAAGGGTATGTTATTTCTCAGGGCTTCGTGTCGGAATTCATGTCACTGTAGAAGTTATTATTGTAATAAAAAGTAAAAATGAGTTCTCAAAATACACTATAGCCTATTATTCAGGACAGCCTGGAAGCAGAGCCTTAATGTTAAGCACATGCATGGATCACTCTGAAGTCAAACCAAAGACTTCTGCTGCATCAAGGGATGAATTGGAGTTAGCTGTTTTCCTGACTCAGGACTCCACGCCGACCCTCCAGATAATATAAAAAGACAGACACAAACTCATGGGGAAAAAAAATCCTAACCATATTAAATCAGCAGTAAATTCCCCTTCCCTGTATTGCAGCCCAGACTTCATTGCTAGTTTAGGACAGAGTCAATGACTCTATTTGGTTTCAGAACCATTTCTGTGCCAGCTGTGAAGCCAAGCATGCACGTGGCATCACATCCATAGGCTCCTTGCTGTTCCACACCACCACTGCAAAAGGGATTCAACCCCATCTTTAACATTTGGCTGATTTCCCTCTTCTTCTACAGTTATGGGAGGTTGCTCCAGTCTCTCGTGCTCTGATGCTTAGAAACTGTCCCCACTACATCCAGGGACACTTTGGCTTTCTTCCATAGTTTCTCCCATTATTTAGAGCTTATATGTATTTTGAGCCTTCATTGTACAGGGCTGAGCCAAACCAACCTCTCCTATTTTACTGTTATAAGAGGAGTTCCACAGTCCTGTCACCCTACAGACTTTCCCTGAATGTCTTCTAGTTTAAATTTTAAAGTCAGCAGAGATACCTTTAACTAGAATTTGCACAATGACAGGAATATTCCCCTACCTCTCTTGGAAATAATTGGATGGACACAGCAAGAATTGAGTTTGCCCTATGCATGATGTCACAGGGTCCTTATTATGCTCTGCAAAAGCCACAACCTGTCCCTGCTTTCTCAGGAAATACAATGTGTAACACCTGAAATATGTGCTTGCCAGCTAACCAGAGTCAAAAATGTGTTTCTCAGCCTTTCCATCTCTTCAAGACAGTTGCTCATCACAAGAACTTCTTCAGGCAAAAGTCAAGAGCTGAAGCAGCCTTCCTTCCTCCCATGCAACTTGTTGAGATCTGTAAAGGGATTTTAGGAAAGGAAACCCACACAGAGCACCAGACTGAGGGAGGCAGAGAGCTGCCAAGTTATTATTGCAGCATTTTGTTGTTATTTAATAGGAAGCATCCCAGACAACTTAACAAACAGGAGTCCCTTGGGGCTATTTTGCTCAGTATTTCTTGGATCCTGTGACTCAGCACTTTATCGACACAGCGGTGATACAAAAAAGAAAAGTCAGAGAGGCAACAAACAGCAGTTTGCAGCAGATCAGAAGTGGTGGCTGGAACCACCAGAGCCACCAAACCTCTCAGCATGTCCCTTCCACAACAGAAGTGTCCATCCCACTGCCCAAGGACAGATGCTGCCCGGCTGCTGGGGACAGGAGGTGACACATCTGTCCAGAGGAAGGCTCCGGTCGTGTTAGCGCCTTTCCCAACCTCCTCATGGTGGCCATATGAGGGATGAAAACTGGTTTCACACCAGCGTTTGCTGACAGCAAAATATAATGAAAAACATTTCAATGAAACAATGTAGACCACATACTAATTGGCATTTTATGTAACCACCCCGGAGATCATAAGATTTCAATTTAGCAATGCTGATCACCACACCGATTGCCTTCCCGCTCCATCGCTCCCGGGGCGGGCGGCTGCACTGCTGTCCTGAAACTCCAAACCACCTCCAGGGAGGGATGTTCTCCTCCTATCAAACCCTTCAAAACCAAGCAAATATTGAGCACAGGAAGCTCAGTAGTGGAGGCTGTGAAACAGGTCTTTTGGCTGAATCCAAAGGAAAGAAAATGGAATTAAAATTCAGTCCAACCCATTGAGCTCAGCCACCACTGGTGTGTCAGGAGCTTGCAGGAAGCCTGGAAGTCTTTTTGATTTTCTCCAAGGGTTCCTGGGCCTCTGGGCCTTGGATTTTGCTTTTAGATAAGGTCGTGTAAAGAAAGATAAATGCAGGGGGATAGAAGGACACAGGCATGTGGAGAACCCAGCATTTTCTCCACCTGCTGTGCCCTTGATGCAGCACATGATGGCATCCCAGCCACCAGTCCAGGATCACTCAGGATGCTCATCCAAATTTTGCTGGGAGGGTTAGCAAAATCTCATGATAGACCTCTCCTAGCATCCTCTTTCTACCAAATATTTGCTAAGGAACCAGGCAGCAATGCTGGGACTGAATGAAATGATTGCACATGCAGGTCACGACCTGCCACAGCTCTCGGGCATGCGTGTAAATAAAACTAGTTGCATCACACTTCAGTTTTTAAACTTCTGAGTCATTCCTGTCTAAACATCATTTTTTGGCATAGCCTCTCAGGCATTTTCTACCTTTTGAATCTGCGGGGGTTTTTTTGTTTTTCAGGAACCACAGCTACTGTCAAAACTTTACATTTAATAAGAATCAGGGGCTGGAAAATGCAGCAGAGACACCTTGGCTTCCTTTGGCAGGCTGGGGAAGGCAACCAGGAATTTCATCCTAAACATCAGCCTCTTCCCTCAGCTACCCCTGCAGTAACCCCCAGCCCTCTTAGTTCTGTATCCTGAGAACAAGAAGCAAAAAATGCAGAAAGTTTTGGTGGGTTCTCCTTCTGTTGGCCCTGCAGAGCTTTGCTGTGGGGCTGCTCCCACCTGCTGCAGACCACAAAAGGAGCTCAGAGAGCCTGAAACCTCCAGACTTTTCCTTCCCTCCTCTCCTCCTCCCTGGTCTGGTCCAGGGCATTAAACCAGAACCATTCATGCAAGAGAAACATTTAAAAAAACAAACAAACAAACAAAAAAACCACAAAACCCCAAGAGCTCTGAGGCAGGAGGGAGAAGGTGCTCAGAGTGGTCCTGGTTGCTCTGCAGGCGGGTCAGTGGATGGATGGCCACCAGGAAGAAAAGTAAGAAAGTAGGTCCAAGGTAATGAGAATGAAAAACAAACCCACCACGTCCCATCCCTGATGTTGTTGTTTTCTGGTGTGAGGTTGCTCAGGAAGTTTGCAGCAGGATACGGCCGGTGACCTCTGCTCGGGCAATGGCCTTAACGCTTCTCTTACCTTTTCTCCCACAATCGCTGCCTGTTTCCTCCCTGGGAATGGGGCTGCAGGTTTCCTGTGCTGGGGAGCAGCTTAACCCTTTGGGAGATCCCATGTCCCAGCCCCTCGGGACACCCCATGGGCTGGTGGGACTGGGATGAATCCCGTGGGCAGGTGGGAGGGTGCAGGTGGGGCCCATTTGCTCCCCAGTGGGGACACTGGAACCAGGATAAGGTGGGATGGGGTCTCCTTGGAGGTGGCAGGGCTTCCATGGTGAGGTTTAGGAAAAGGAAGGACAACAGAGGAAAAGGGGGAAATGGAAGAAACCAGCAAGCATTGCTTGGTATTTCCAGGAAGAAAGCAAGCAGGGGCTCAGCTGGGGGAATGGAAGGATTAAAATCTTTTCCAGACAAAAATCAGCCCAAATTCAGGGGCCATGAGGGTGCTCTGCTTAGTGCCATGACCAGGGAGGCCACAGCATAGGATGAGCCCCTCCAGAAACATGTAGAGGTTCTACTTCTTGGGTGCAAAATAAAGGTTTGTTAGCCAGGGAAACCATCTTCACCACGGGGAGTCCTGCAGATGGACCTCTCTGGAAAGAACACGAGTGATTCCTCGGGAAAGTCTTTGCTTCGTCCCAAGAGTTTGCTGTGTCCTATTTGCTCACCTTGCAACCCCTGATCTGCTTTGGACTAAATATTCAGGGCCTGGGAGGTGGAAATCACATCCTGCCCCTGTCTTTCAGCCTCAAACATACCCTGGACCAGAGCCAGGAGACACTTTTACCCTCTACCTCTGGAAAAGTTGCCCTTGCTGAGGTCCATCCAAGGCTGTATCTTTGCAAGCTGCCTCCTGGTGGGAAGGGCTCCCACTGGCATGGTTGAATTGCACTCTTTAAGCTGGAGGAGGGGGCCAGGGGGGGGCTGCAACAATGGCTTGAAAACAAACTTTGGAAAGAGCGACTCACTTGCTGAGCCATTGAGGATGTTGTTTATACGTTGGATCCTGTTTTCTTCCTCCAGCAAAGTGCTTCTCCTCCCAGGTGCATCTCCCATGGCTTCCTGCCAGCCTGACCCTGCCAGGAGATGCATGGCTCAGCTGGAGGGTCCCAATGCTGCCTTGGCCAGGGAAGAAGTGGCCCAGCTGAGGGCCTGACATGGTAAAGTGATAAATCAACAACCCCTCAATTCAAACAAGACCTGGGTGGAGCATGAGGGATGCTGCTGTCTCACCCGGGGTCATTTGGGTCCTTCAACCCCACTAAGGGGCACCAGCTCCAAGTGTTAGGGGAGCTGAAGATGGAACATCCTCTGGGGGTCATCACTGCCTGGCAAGCCCTTGGGGGAAGCCCTCAGAAGCTGGCATGAGTGGCTTTAGGTGTGCAGAGAGGCTCCCAAAGCTGCGGGATGATTTTCTGCAGCAATGGTGCTTCAAAATGACAGAAAACAGGAGAGTGATGCTGTCTCCAGCACATGCTTGCTGGAGCTGCTCTGCACGCTGGTGGCAAGGGAGCAGATATACCTGCAGGGACCCCGACTTGAGGGGACAAGCCAAAAATGGGTGATATTTCTAATTTTACTCCCAAAGAGAGCAGCTGTCAGCCCGGGGAGGCTGCACAGGCGACACAGAGGTGTCACACAGGAGGATGTGGTGGTGCCACCAGCCCAAGGGGCTCTTGCTGCAGCCCAGGATGCCCAGGGAGAGCTTGGGGGTCCCACTTCCCACCCTGTCCTCAGCATCTCCCACCTCCCAGCCTGTCCTCAGCATCTCCCACCTCCCCAGTGGGTGAGGACACTGCCCGGGCTGACACGTCCCCTGGTGAGGGGAGATGGGAAGCAGGACATGGGCTGGGAGCTCAGCAGCTGCCAACATGGGAATGTTTGAACAAGGAGCGAAACCTCATTTAAACAAATAAATAAACAAGCTGACATCCTCTGGGCCCAGGTTTATGATAATAAAAACAGAGAGCCCAGCTTGTGGGAGGAAAATACATCGTGTGTTTTCACATCTCCCGTTTCCTCCTAGACCGTCGCAAGAATTTCCTCCGAGTCCATCACTTCCTTCTGACATTTTTTGAGCTCAGAAATCCAGATCTGAGCCCGCTGCCCTCTCCTTGACGAGTGAGGCAGGAAGAGGTGGCTTTGAAGGATACCTCGCAGCCAGATTTTTGTGCCTGGTTGCTTTGAAGTGCTGGAGGCAGAGCAGAGACAAAGCCCAGCCAGGGATGGGAACCCACCACATCCCAACCTGATCTTTTCCTCTTTTTCTATCCCCATAATGACCCTGGGGAGCTGTGCAGGGCAACATAGTCCATGGTCCTCAGGGTCTTCTCCAGCCAGGGTCTCCCTATGGATTTCCAAGGGATTTTTCAACTGTATTCCCAATGCTGAAAAGATAAGATGCAGCTGGGACCTGCACTTGCACCTCTAGCTGAACCCATTCCACCTTTTTTTTTTTTTTTTAATGAAAAATCTTTATTGCACTTTGCAGTTGAGGAATGGACAGAAGTGTCCACCTCAGACACAGGGGCATTCAGGCAGCACCAAGACAGGGGTAGGTGGGGAAACTGAGTGATGAAGCAAGAAAATTGCTTAATCACCTCTCCAGATCTGACCTGAGGTCCCAGATAGACCCCAGGATTATTTTTTCATGTGAAGGAGCTTAAAACTACCCAGGGTTTCAAAAAAAAAAAAAAAGGGGGGGGGGGTGAAAAGTTTCCCTGGTGTCTCAGCATCTCCCGTGCTAGAGCAGAGCTGAGGAGTTTGCACTTGGTTGTGAATGAACTTGAAAACCTCAGATTACAGTAAACAGGTTACAGGGATGGGAACTGGGATATCCTGGAAAGCCCCAGCTGCCCTGAAAGGAGGAAAAAAAAAAAAAATAATAAAAATGTTACAAGTGCATACCAGAGTCTTTTAAAATGAGGTGAAGCTGCCCTAACCCTGGCTCCAGCAAAGGCAATTTTTTTTTTTCTTTTTTTCTTTTTCTTTTTTTTTTTTTTTTTTTTTTTTTTCTTTCTTTTTTTTTTTTTTTTTTTTTTTTTTTCCCAGGGAGTGGATAATTTGGGCACCTTTGCCCTAAAGCAGTGACCTCCAGCATTCACCTCGGGGCCGTGTCCCCAGGGCAGAGCCATTCACACAGCTCCAGCCTGAGAGAGAGACCCAGCGGTAGTATCACAGGGGAAAAAAATACCCAAGTCACCTTGGGAAGAGAATGCTTCCCATTTTTTGGCTCTCAGAGGTGTCAAAGGAAGCAATCTGACGTCGAAGGGCCGGAAAAAAACAGCTTCTTGGCTGATGTTGGTCATGCAGAGCGAGGTCACATCGAAAGCTATCAGGGGCTTAAAAATAAATGCAGCGTGGAGGCTGCCATGCAGAGATATCCTGGATCTGAGAGCCACGAGGGGTGGAAGCAGGAAGAAACTGGAATGACCTTCCCCCCCCCCTCTCCCTGACTCCTGCTTGTTGGGTTTTTTTTTCTTTGTCATGCTCCTGACAGTAAATCACTGAAATTTCTGCATTCAAGCCTCATTAAAAATCACCCAGGGGGGGTGATGCCCACTGGTGGCTGCTCCTGCTCCCCTCCACAGGCATGAGTGGGTGCATGGCTGAGCTGGGAGGATGATCCATGCAGTGCTATGAGGATGATGATGATGAGGAGGAGGAGGAGGAGCAGCTCCAGGTAGAAATCCCCATCCCCATCCCATCTGCAAAGCAACTTCGCAGGCACGCACCAGGGGAAAAAAGAAAAACCTCCGTGTAATTTATCTAGATTTCCACAGCTGCTTCTCCAGCAGATGAGAAATGCAGCACAACTGCATCCCCAGCAGCCTGCCATCACTTGGAACAGTTGCTGTGGGGATGCTGATCCTGGGCACAGGGGAGGTGAAGCTGTTGGCAGCCAGGCAGGAGATGGAGATTGCTCCAGCAGCAGCTCAGGGCTGGGAAATGCTTTGACAGTTGCAGGTCTGGTCCTGCTCATTCTTCCTCCCACTTTTTCCTCACCTTCCTCCAGTCCCTCAACCTCCTTCAAAAGCTCTGAACATGGGAGCTGGCCAGGCAGGAGTAGGAGCAGGACCAGATCCCCTTGGGAAGAGAGCCCCCAGCCCATGCAGAGGCTTAAGATTTCAGGCACTTTAAACATGGGTTAAAACATCCCTTGGGCCCAAAGCTGCTCCCCTAAGAAGACATCAGGGCATCATTCCTGGTCCATCAGCCAGTGCCTGTTGGAAGAATCTCCACACCAAACCAGGCAGCTGTAAGGCTCCGTGGGACTGGGGTTGGCACCAGTGCTCCCAGCAACCTGCTGGAGGCAGCCCCAAGGCTTTGCTGAACCAGGTTCAAGCTCCTGCTCTGAAAGGACCTTTTCCTTCAGCAGGGGCTCCTTTCCCTTTGGAATCCAATCCTTTCCCTTTGGAAAGGGCTCCTTTCCCTTTGGAATCCAATCCTCTTCTTTTGGAAAAGGCTCCTTTACAAACGCTGTCAACACATCACACAAGGAGCAGGAATGACAGGGATCACCAGGGTCCAAGTCTGTAGGCAGATAGTCAGCTTATCCACCTGCTTACATTTGCTCCTGAGAAACTTTAGAGCACAGGAAAGAAGCAGGAGGACCCAAAGAAAGAAAGAAAGAAAGAGGAAGAAGATTTATGTCTCCTAAGCTGAAAGGATCAAACCCAGCCGTGATGTAAGATGCGACTGAGCCCACAATCCCCTTTTGATGTCTGCAGGAAGGAAAGAAGATGCTGAGAACTTTCTCAGCTCTGTGGAAGCCAGCCCTTACTTCCACGTCCAGGGTCAAGAGGTGGTGGAAAGAAAAATAAAGCCCAATTAGGAAATAAGGAGTTGAAAGAGCTCTTTCCTTCCCTTGGGCCCTGGAGCAGGTGCTGCCCAAGCCTGGGATAAGCATGAGGATGAGATGGAGCTGCAGAACCATCCCTGGATGGGTGCACAGCACCCACACAACAGCTGGGAACATTTTCAAAGGGACTAAATAAGGCAAAATTTGTCAGGTGCTTCCAGAAGCTGACCTGAGTGTCCCCATCATGTCCCCTTGGATGAGACTGTGAACAATACTGCGTGGTCCCCCTCCTCTGCTGACAGGGGATGAAACCCCTAAATTTAGCCCTCCCAGCTGTCAGTGGTATTTAAGGACCTTTTATTTTAGACTGAGCATAACTGTGAGATGTGTTTCACCTGGGGCAGAGCAATGCCAAATATTTATCATGGTTATTCAAACAGATCTTGCCATGCATTTGCCAGAGCCACAGCCATCCCTCTCCTGAGAAGGATGAGAGGAAGAGAGAAGGCAAAGCTGGAGTTTTCATTTTACACCAGTGGTGGTGGTGAGAGAAGCCCTCAGGCATCCACCCAAACAAGGAAAATCCCCTGCTTGCCTGGGGCTGGTCAGAGCCAATAAATCAAGCAATACAGAGGGTTTATCAAACAAGGCAAGAAATTTAGGGAAATTTTTATCTCCTCACAGATTTTCCATTAAAAAAACAAAACAAAACAAAACAAAACAAAAAAAACCAAAGAAACAAAAAATGAAACAAACCAAAACCAAAAAAAACCCCAAAACTAAACAAACAGAGGGTTGCTGGGGCCAGGCCAGTGACCAACTAAAAATGGTGCTCTGGGGTCCTGGTAAGCAAATAGGCGAGTTCTGCCCATCACTGCCCTCCACGTAACCATCAGCAATCAGCACATGTCTGTCTGTCTGTCTGTCTGTCTGCCTGTCTGTCAGGGCAAAGAGCCATGCCCAGAGCCTGGGAGCATCTTGGAAAAAATCCTCCAAAAGCCATCTCTGCCGAGCTGCTGGGGAAACTGGTTTTGCTGTCAGGCAGGACAGTGATTTCTGCTCACAACCCACTGGCAGCCATGCCCTTCCTTCCCTTTTGATGCCATTTCCTGGGCAGCATTCCCTGGCTCTCTAAGATTTGACAGGAAAGTTCTGCTTGGGCCACCTCTGCCTGGCAGGATCAGGCTGGGTGGGAAGGGGCAGCTCCTGGAATTGAATCAGGATGAGCAAAGCTGAGGTGCCAGTGCTACAGGGTCAGCAATGTGGCAAATATTTTACTGCCTGCTCTTTGCTAGGGTTTGTTTGGGGGTGTTTTTCTTTTTTTTAAGCAGTTCTGCCCATTTTCCTAGACCAAGGGATGGAAGTGATCCCCTCCTGCTCCATGGATCAGGCTTCCAGCCCCCTGCCAGGGATGCTGAGCTGTAAAACCCAGGGCACCTTTATTTTTAGAGCCCTGCTGGAGGATCCTTCCCAGTCGAGTTGGTTGGTCTCAGTTTCTGACCTTGCCAGACAGTGTTTTAACTTATGTCATTTTTAATAAGTCCCAGCCAAAATCCTGACGGGGGTGGTTTTGTTTTGCAGCCCAATCTCATGCTGTCACTGCTACAAACACTCGTGTGCCTGGTTGGAGCTGACTGCCTGCCTTGTCTCAGAGAATTCCTTTGTGCCAGTTTAAATTATTCTGGGCAACTGAGGAAAAAAAAAAAACAAAACCAAAAAAACTCTGATCGAGCAAGCTCTGGGGTGCTCCTTCCAACAGCCTCCAAACTGCACCTGGAAAGTGTGCTCAGAAACTTTCCAGCCTGCAGAAATAGAAATTATAAAATAAAAAAAAAATTAAATAATTTTAAAAATTAAAATTAAAAAAAAAAAAAAAGAGGAAATTAAATGAAACAACTTTAGAAGACTCTAAAAGTCTCTGGGGCTCAGCAGGGAGCAATGCAGGGAGAAAAAATGCCTCTTGGGTATTGCTCCCAAGAGTGAACTCTGAAAATGGATGGCTCAGGAGCTGGTAAGGATCATATGGGCCTCAGGGGGCTGAAATTTCCCCGTAGGGTTGGGGATTTTGGCACCAACTCCTCCTCTGTGGGGTCTCCAGTTCAGCTGATGGGGCTCCTCATACTGGAAGGAAGGAAGGAAGGAAGGAAGGAAGGAAGGAAGGAAGGAAGGAAGGAAGGAAGGAAGGAAGGAAGGAAGGAAGAAAGGAAGGAAGGAAGGAAGGAAGGAAGGAAGGAAGGTGTTGGGTTCTTGTGTTTGCTGGTTTCTTTAAATACAACTGAGTTTAGGTGTTTTTAGTTGGTTGGGTTTTTATTCTGATTTGGGATCAAGAGAAGTACAGGGCTCTGGTCAAGTTGTGTGAGCATGGAAGCAGCTGCAAGTACCTTATTCATATTTGTCAGGGACAGAGGGATTATAATACAATTATTCACTACTAGTTCATTAAAAAAGGAATCATCCTAACAGCTTCCATGTCACATATGGGATCACAACACAGTTAGGAAGGAAGAGCCCACAGTCAATCACTCCAAAAGTTTTGTGGCTGACAGGATATCAGGGGAAGTTTCAAGGGAGAAGCTGCAACCTGGAGATGCTGCAGCTCAGCACCCTTTGGCCAAAGGAGAAGGTGCCAGGACCAAACCAGGGGCCCATCCCCATAGCAAAGATGATGGCAGCTCCACAGCACTGGCCACGGCCACGACTCTGCAAAGTTCCTTGGGCAAAATCTTTTTGCTTCAGAAATCACTAGGAAATGATGCAACTAAGAGGATTTAGGACCTGAAGGACTTCTGCAGGTTTGGGCAGGTGTGGTCCTGTATGACTGCCAACACACAAGGAAATGTAACCCAGTTCCCTTCCATTAATCCCACTATGGAAAAAGTTCTTACAGCCCAAGCAGAGAGGGAGAGGGCTGAGTGCTGCCCCAGTTATTTTCTGGCATTAGGAAAGGGGGTGAGGGGCAAAGGGGTGTTTAAACCCCATGCTCAGACTACAGCAGGCTGCTGGGTTCCCTGTGCCGTGTCCCCAAGCTGCTCCCTGTCACCACAGAGCCTTTGCTTTCAGGGGATGACAACAGCACCCATCAGGCAGCAAGTTTGAAACCCTCCCTTATTCCGAATCCATTACCAGGGAGGAGAAGCTGCAAGTGCTGCCGTTCAGCCTGTAGAGACAGGGAGGGATCCAGGTGGTGGTTTTCTCTCTTAGCTGCTCAAGTGGTTGTGAGAAGTCACTCTGTCATCACCCAGGCTCATTTCCCTGGCCTTCAGCAGCTCCCTGCACTCCTTTTCCAAAGCCTGTCTTCTGGGGAAGTGCATCCAGCCAAGGATGGGATAACTGTCAGGGCTGCTGCTGGCCCTGGGTTCATTTGCTGTTGCTATAAGAGAAGATCAGTCCTTTTCCAAGCACAATAAATGCTGTGACCATCAGCCCCAGAAGTCTCTCTTCTAATTAAAGGCTTTGGGTCTGGATATTCCAAGAGCTGCTGAGATCCAGTGGAAGCGGGACAATGTAAACACATTGGAAAATGCCTCAGTTTCCAAATGAGTTCCCCACATAAAAAACCAGAATGGGTGATGGCCCAGAGGCCAGCAGAGAAGACAGTGCATTGGCCCTCACTCTGCTAAGCCACCAGGAAGATGGAAAAATACAGCCTGTTCCTTCCTTCCTGATCAGTACTGATCAGCAGTGCTCCAGAAACTTGGGAACTGGGAGACAATTATTTTCCAAAATTTTGTTTATAAGAGCATCTATTGCTGTTATTTATTCCTGTCCTATTGCACCAAGTTTCATGCTCCAGGATGGGTTGTAGGACCTACAAAGCAAAATATTTTCTTACTTTGTAGGCAACAGGGACTGGAAACATTTTGATCCCCCTTTTCAATGCTCTCTCTGGGTTTTCTTCTCCCAGGGAGGCTGTGACCTTGGGCATTGCCCATCAGAGGTACTAAAAGCCACTCTGCAGACTTTGATATTCTTTTCCATCCAAGAATCCCTGGGGCCTTTTTACCCCCATTAATTAAACCTCACATGCTGCCTGGTTGGTACAGACAGGTTATCCACCTCTCTTTACACTGGAAAAAATTTAATTGGCTTATTGGACCTCACAGAGCCAGGCTAGCAGGTGCCCTCCCATTCCTGCTGAGCTCCCAAATTACCTGAGCCTGAGTAACCTCCCAGGTTTTCCCTTGAATCCCATCACAGACCACACAGGGGAATCAAGAGAGTGATACCAAAAGCAGCCCCCCCTTCCTATATCCATTGCCTGCTTCCCCTTTTGCTTTTCTTAGTATCCAGAAGAGAGAAAGAAAGAAAGAAAGAAAAAAATAAAATAAAATTAAAAGCAACATGAAACCACTCCACGCTCCCAAGGAGAAAATAAAAATGGATGTTGCAGGCTCATGTGTTCTGTACGTTTCCAAATATTTCCATCTGCTCCTGAAATTTCCATTAGGAGTTGCCAAAAAGTCTTACAGAATTGTTAACACGATGGTAAATTTAGATTCTTTTTATGGAGAGATGTTTCCCCACCCTCTTAAAAGTCTGGTATCAATTTGTTCTGTCACTGATAAGCCAAAGGTATTGCTGAATTTGCCCTTTTGCCCTGCTCGGGACAGGCAGAGCCACTCCTGGGACACAGGGGTGGGAGAAGAGAGGCACCACCCATGTGGGTCCAGCTTCAGCCCTTGGTCTGTCCCCCTCCATCCTCCTGTGTCACCTCAACCAACAGAAACACCTTTCAGGAAAGGTATGAAGAAGCAATTCTTCATTCTGAGGGTGCTGAGCCCCTGGCCCAGGTTGCCCAGAGAAGCTGTGGCTGCCCCATCCCTGAAGGGTTCAGTGCCAGCTCAGATGGGGCTTGGAGCAGCTCTGCCTGCAGCTGGAGAGGGGCAGAGGGTGAAGCTGGATGTGTCCCCATCCCTTGCTCTCAATCACAGAATCATAGAATCATAGAATTGTCTGGTTGGAAGGGACCTCAGAGATCATCAAGTCCAACCCTTGATCCACTCCCCCTGTGGTTCCCAGCCCATGGCACTGAGTGCCACATCCAGGCTCTTTTTAAATATCTCCAGGGATGGAGAATCCACTGCTTCCCTGGGCAGCCCATTCCAATGTCTGATCACCCTCTCTGTGAAAAAATTCTTTCTAATATCCAACCTAAACCTCCCCTGGCACAACTTGAGACCATGCCCTCTTGTCTTGCTGATAGTTGCCTGGGAAAAGAGCCCAACCCCCCCCTGGCCCCAACCTCCTTTCAGGGAGTTGTAGAGAGCAATGCACCCCCAAGCAGAGAATTTTGGCTCGGTGGCTTCACAGAGGGTAGGAGAAGGTGGGGATGGGAGGGAGAGCATCATTTAGGGATGAAGGAGGATGAAACAAAGTGGAGGTGGGCAAAGGGCAGAGTGACCCCAGCATCTCCTCAGCACCAGGCTGCTGCTGGCTCTGAAAACACTCATGAATATTTATCCAAGAAATTATGCCCCCAGGCAGAGCTCTGGCGTAGCTCCCTTGATTCAGCTGAAGTTGTGTCATGAGGCTGTTTCCTCAGGGGGGGGTGTGATGAAAATACCGGTGCTTATTCAGTCAGAAAGGGCATTCTCCCCTGTCAGAAGGTGCTTTTTTTGGGTTGGCTTTTGCGTGTGCTCCACTCGGTGAATTAATAGTGGCATCACTCAGGGATGATCAACCTGTTATTAAAGTAACTGAGCAAGAGCACAGTGAGCATTAGGCAATATTATTTTAAAGCAGTTACTGTCTGTGACCATTTAATAATAGCCCTGTTCCCCCAGCAGAGCAAATGAGGGCTGTTTTCCCAAGGAGGCATGAACAGAGATGAAAGATTCTGAGCCATTACTGAAGAGCAGAAGGCACCACTGCCTCCTCCAGCAGCATGGCTGATGCTCAAGAAGAGCCCAAGCCTCACACAACCTCTTTGCATCTTGAGATAGATCCCCTATGACAGCTCCCTGCTACCCCCTGAGCTTCTGGGCAGTATCAGAGCCCTTCCCAAAGCTTTTCCTGCCCTCTTGGCAAAGCAGGAATCATTTCAGAGGGATTTCTCCATCTGGAGAGGGATGATGCTGCTCCCCTCCCATGTTCCCATGTTGCTCTGCCTCTCCCAGGAACCCTCCATCTCCCAGGGTTAAATTCCCTGCACAGGGGCTGATTAGTGAAACCCCAATGCAAAAAAACCTTGTTACAGATGCCTTCAGTTATGAGTAAAGCCCTGCTCGAGCACTTAAGAGAAGGGGGATTGCTAGAGGGACACTGGAAGGGCACCGGAATGCACTTGGGGATGCTATAAATCATGACTTACTCCATCTATGTTTTGCTCTGCTTCATCTTCCTTCAGGAAGGAGGGAGAGCTGCAGGTCTGCATTCTTCCTCCTAGGAGAACAGCAGGCCAACCAGCCCAGGGAGGGAGATGCCTCATTTCAGCCTTTCTCTTTCCAAGCTATCCTTTGATGTGTCCCAGAGCTTGGCCCATCCCAGGGGATGCTGCTCCACTTCCAGGTGACTTCCCCACCTGGATCCTGGCACAGCTGCCCAGAGGCCACTGACTGGGCAGGGGCTGAGAAGGCAAAGCTGCAAAATCCCAGCAGCTGCCTTTAGAAATGAGCCATTCCCACTGGAAGGAAACCTAGCTGATCTCCTCCTAACCCATTCCCCTGCAATTATGCTTATTATATTTCTCTCCTGATGTAATTCTTCTTCGAGAGCAACATCCTCCCCGGCAGGGCATTTCAGGGAGAGCTCTCCTGCTCTGAGACACCAACATAAATAAATGTATTGCTACCTGCAGCCAGCTTGGAAAAGAGTTGCTGCTGCAAGCAGGCTTGGAGCTCCTGAATCTGTTTGTATGCTGAGATTGCTGAGGAATGATGGGCATCACTGGATAAATCCTGTCCACTCGATTTCGAGTTTTAGAGCTTGACCTTTGATGCGAGGTCGGAGGAAACAGTAAAGTTCCTGATGATGGACTTGGGCAGCAGGAATTATTAACTCCCTGGGGCAGCATCCTTCAAGCCTGGGGGTTAAAAAGATGGGGTCAATCTCTTCCCTGCTTTCAATCTTCATCTTCAGAGCAAAGCTTCCTCAGTGGGAGCTCCAGGCAGGGATCTGGGAGCGCCTGTTCCTCCTGCCACCCCCTTGGAGGAGTTTGAGCTTAAACTCTTCCTATTTCATAACATGACATTTTTGAAGTCTTTGCGACTGCACCCTTAGCCAGAATTTTTCTTTTTAATATTTGCATATTTGTAGGGGGAAAAAAAAAAAAGAAATTTGCCCGAAGAAAATGTCAAAATTTGAACAGATGGGAGTTTTTACCAAAAGAAGACTGTTTTGCTCAGAAACATTTCCATTTCCAAAACCTCAAATAAAGTTTCATATCTTTCAGTAAATCTTGGACCGGGATTATAAATTCAAAATAAAAATACAGAAATTTCCTATGTTGAGCTTATAAATGCTAGTTTATGACATTTTCTGGTGTCTTAATGAGAGCCATGTGACCAAAGTTACATATTATAGGAAACAGCCAAAAGGCACATATTCTTTTACAGGTATATTTTTAAATGTAGAAGATTGCTTTTTCAAATTTTAACACAAGAGGTTATTATCCTTTTTAAATTAAAAAATTACTGGACTATTTTTTTCCATTTTTAATATGCTCTGCACTACACAAGAGAACCAAGTCCTGTCTCCAGAGTCCCCAGCGTGCTGCAGATGGTCACACTGAGAATATTTCTATTCCCTGTGCAGTTCCCAAAAGCTCAGACTTGCCTGTTTGCCTCCCTGCATGGCTTCAGAAAGAGTTTTGTGAGTAGAGCACTGCTGATCATGTTGGATAGTAACAGCACCATTAAAAAACATTTGTTTTCCTTAAATCCAGCAAACTAAGACAGTGACCATAATAGCACGTAATGGTATTGGAGGGGGAGGCCTTGAGGCTGTTTCTAAGCCTCACCACTTGTGTATTTTCAGTTTCAAGATTCTCTCTGCAACCAAATCTATCAGCTGGGTGGGCAACTTGAGGATGACTTAGGGGGAAATAAACCGGGTCAGGTTCAGGAGCAGCACAGAGGAGTCCCAGGGAAGGAGCCACAGCTGAGATCTCTCCTGGTACCTCAAATCTCTGACCAACACGTATCCCCCAGACAACCCATAGAAGCCTTCAGTGGCACCAATTTCATTGTGAAATATTTGCATGCTTTCAATTATAATTTAGTCCTTTGCAAACCTGAGATGGTGTACTGGATGCATTATATCAGCCTCTTAAGCATTGCCTGGTGGGCCAGAAAAACTCTGGGTTTACAAGAGTTAAGGACTGGGGGCTGGGAATTAACTGACATCTTCCATCATCCTATGATCTCAGGTGGATACTTTATTTTTTTGTCTGAGGAGGTTTATTTTCATCCAGACTGATTGGATGAATTGTGTTCCCAGAGATCAGAGAGTTCAGATGGCAGAGGATCCTCTTACCAGAAGATGAAAGCCAATATAATCAACTGCACAACTTCAAAACATGCAGCTTGTTCTTGTTGGCTGAGCCTAAGTTTTCCCTGCAGAGAAGCTGTCGACAATGATTTGATATCAATCCAGTAACAATCCCTAGTTTCTAATAATAATTTGCACTTCAGTAGAAATGTTCATGTGAGGCTCTGAGAACATTTAGCAGATGGTCATTAGAAAAGCTTCCCAGTTCTCCTGCAAGGAAGAGATAACAATTATTAGCCTTGTTTTACAGATGGTGACACTGAGGTGAGGGACTGAAAGGTGAAATAACTCTCCTGATTTTCCATAATGAGGCAGTGGCAACAGATCTATGAATGAAACCCAGGCATCCTGCTGAGATTACTCCACAAACCCTACATCCTTATCTCTTGTAGGAAAACATGGTCAAAGAGGTGAGCCTGGAAAGCAAAATGCCAACGACTCAAAGGCAGGATTCATGACATATTTCTGGAAATAAGGAATTAGGTCTGGGTCAATAAAAACCAGGGGGATGCAATCTGAGAGGCATGTGAAATGAGGATGGATGGAAAAGAAAGAAGATAATGGAAGGGAGGGGAGGGGAAGGAAAACAGAGAATAGCTCTGACTTCTTATTTCCACTCTTGGTTTCAATCAGCATTAGAAAATGAAAGGTTTGGGCTCTGAAAGAAGGAAGAAAGGGAGGTCCCTCTCCTGCCATGGGGGTACATCCATGGGGTGAGGCTTCAAACACCAGTGGCTGATAACTGGGGTCTGCTCCTGGCATGTCAGACAGCACATCACCCCCTGGGCAGCCTGAGGACATCAGCTGGGCTGTGGGTGCTGTAGGGACCTGCCTTTTCCAGGGAAAACAGGGCTGGAGCTTTTGGGAATACTGGCTCTGCCCCAAGCCATGCTTCAACCCTCCAAAAACCCAGGAGCTGGCCAGGGATCTCCCGCGGGCAGGCTGTGGGGTCAGCTGCTGAGTTGGAGGTGTGGGGATGGGTGCTTTGGGGACTAATTTTAACTTTCAGTAAAGTCTGTCACACTGTCTTTTTCTTTTCTCACCCAGAATGTCTGGGCTGCTGACACTGATGCTCCAAACCACCCTGCTAACGTCACCCGACGAGGGGAGCACAGCCCCAGGAGCTGGCCCAGTGGTGGAGTTCCTAAACCAGCCAAATGGAAGCCAAAAGGCTTGGAGTTGAATCCCTCCAGTTAAGTCATCTAGATTCCTTCTCGCCACCAGCCAGCTGATCTCAATCAGCAAATCTTGGCCCTCAGCTCCTAACCTAGCCCAGAGCTGCAAAGTTGAAGCCCGAAGTAATCTGCATGCAAAATGCTTTAGTAGTGAATCCTTCAAAATGGATTGCTATTGTATTATTATTATTATTATTATTGTTATTGTTATTGTTATTGTTATTGTTGTTGTTGTTGTTGTTGTTGTTGTTGTTGTTGTTGTTGTTATTATTATTATTTCCCCAAAGCACTCCAGTGTGAAACTGGCAGGCAAATGAGAAAAGTGCCTTAGCAATGTTTGCCAGGAATGATTTATTAACGCTCTGTAACCATCTTCCATTTCTTTTTGATACCTGTAGCTGACAGAAGCAGATGGAGAGAGACCTGTTCATGTCAACATGTTAAAAAGCAATCCTTGGGTATTAAAATGGGATGCATTTTTAAGACTAAGATACTTCCAGTTGGGCTGTTCCTTTCATAACATCAGTGGGCAAAGGTATTTCAGCAGCCACCTCTTCATAGCTTGGAGGATTTCAGGCAGCTTTTAGTGGAAAATTTATCACCATTATTAATACAGAAAGCTGAAGGCCAAATCCCTTGTCTTTCAGGGGTGTAAGACCAAATGGCAGGAGCCACTTCCTCCCAAATGCTCCAGTTTCTGGGAAATAGCTATTCTTTTTTAAATTTGATTCCATGAGACTGCTTCTGCTAAAAGGTACTTGGGACCTCATTTCAGCTTCATCTGCATTTCCCTCTGAGAAAATCTTACCTTTGCTGGTGGATTCAGAGAGGTACCTACAACTTCTGAGAAGCCACTGTCAACCCAACCTTGGTCCTGCAAGTCATGTGCAGTGTGAGTGACTCTATTTTGGAGAAGTAACCCAAAGAAGGACCATATAAAAGACATGCTTTAGCCTGGACAAGTTTCAACACTCCCTTGTAACAGGGCTGGAGTTCCTGTTTGCCTGTGAGAACCTCAACTTTCATTCTTCTTTTCCTCATGTCAATGTGATGTTCGTTGGGATAACGCAGGACATTATTTCACAATTTCATTGTGAAAATTCCATTTTCAGCATCTGCACACAATACTGTATAGTTGGTAAGGAAGACATAGGGAACAAGATCTGCCACTTTGCCAACTAAAATAACTCTTACAAAGCTCAGCACAGCTTACATTATTGTGCTGTGTTCAATCAAACTCTGTCCCAAAGGTGAGCACATATCTCTGAACTATTTCAGGAGTTGGCAGCTGCTTCACTACACTTACTTCTTTTTATTTATTTTTTTTTTTCACCTTGGGGCTTTTAAAATTGATGGGAGAGTGAAGGCAAGAATTGATGCATTGTAGATGACAACGAAAGAGGGTCCATAAAATTGCTTTTGGCATCTCATGTGCGTTCTGTCTATGTCTTATAAATTACTGCTGCATTTCAGCAATAAAAATAGTTTTGTATTTGGAATTGATTACAGTGAGATAAAGCTCAAATAAAACAACATTTAAAAAAAAAAAAAAAAAAAAAAAAAAAAAAAAAAAGTACTGATGTATAAATATCCTGAACAGACACGGGTAATTTAATTTGATAAAATAAAAGTACAGCTCTTAATTTCTCCTTTTAAAGAGAACACACATATACACACACACATAACACAGTGCAGATAAAACTTCAGCAGCTGTTTTGCTTAGGATTCCCAGAAATGGTTATGTGCCTCTTGCAGCTCTTCCCTTTGGACATTTTTATGGTGATCTCCATATCACCAGCATTCCCATCACTGACACTGGGTAACATTCCCCCTGCAAGCTGAAAGCCTCCAACCCAGGCCACTGCACTTTCTTCCATGCAATAAACATTGATTCCTTTCCTGTGCCCTTAAAGGTTTTTCTATTAACTGAGCGGATTTTATTTAGTTTGCTCCTTAGTGCATCAGCTCTGCAAGCAGTGCTTTTGCCTTAACTGGGACTGCAGAATCAGCAGAGGGAGCTGATATATTGCTTTTAGAGATTCTAATACACATGGAAGCATAATTTTATTTACATGAGAAAGAGGGAAATAGCGATTCATGTTTCAGCATGACCCAGACCAGCGTGCTTTACTCAAGCAAAATGCTATTTGACTCAGCCTAATAAATTAAGGGTGAAAATTGGCTTTGCCTCATGACAAACGCACAGCCTAATAGTTAACCTTTAAAGAAATACAAGGCTTAATTGCAGATAATAGTGATGGGGCTGGCAAGGGAACCAAGAGTTGGCTCCAGGACCTGGGGAAAGGCAGAGCAAAGCCCCACGGCTGTTTTCCAGCCGGCGCAGGGACGGCTGCTGCACAAATCCCATTGCAGGGCCCTAAGAAAGCTGCCAAACCCAGCAGCACCCCCAGACAGGGCTGTGTCCCTTTGCAGCCCCTTGGACCCCTCCTTATCCCTGCTGGAAAGCTGGTTTGGTTTTTGGAGGGGGGAAGGAAGCCGTCCCCTCTCGTCACACCAGCGCCTTGCCAGAGAGGCTTTGATGTGGGCTGGAGGGGATGTGGATGTGTCTGCGCTCGCCAGCAGAAGTGCAGAAAGAAAAACCAAGGGCAGAAAGGCTGAAAATTACTCTGTAGAGAAGCCTGAGCAGTCCCAGGTTTTCGGTAATGTAGGATAAGCTGTTAGGAGTAAGATGATCCTTAAAAACCTTCCATGTGAAAAGCAGAAGCAGCACAAAGCCAGCCCGCACCAACTGGTCACATTTCCCCTGGGTAAGTACAGGTAGACAGACAGCACACTACTTTTAAATCTCATTTATTTATTTTTTGTGTACATTTTTTTCCTAATTTGACTGACATACCATTGCTATAAAGATGCCCTGCTTTTTGAATATTTAATCCAAGACCACTAGTTCAAGTGTGGTTATGAAAAGTCACGGCAAACATATGACTGGAAAGAGGTGGTTGGTTTTGACTTCCAGGCAGATTGTTTGAAGCATTTCATAGATGCACACAATATTCAGCAGAACACACGCACACACAGTGCTGAGTTTAACACACACACACACACACACACACATCTGGCAACCGGTTACAGTGGTTGAAGTTTCAAAAGGTGTACTGTCCCCTTCTCTCAGCAGCAGTGATAAAAACTTTGGATATCCTGAGAAATACAACCAAAATGTAGTAATGTAGATACTCTTTTCCACCAGCAGGGTTTGGGGTTTTTTGTCAAGTTAGAGATATTCTCCCAATTTAATTTTTTCTTTTTCACGAAAAGGGTGGAGGGAAAGGATCTGGGGCAGTCGGGGTTAACAAATACCAGTTCAACTGTTCCACCAGTATCTTTAATCCAGTACAACACAGATCCTAAAAGCATCTCATTAAAATGACAACATCATTAAATAAAAGCCTACCTAATGTTACACACGTGGTCCTACTGTCAGTCCCTTACTATTTATCATCTTCATAATACAAAGAACAGCTCTGAGATGAATGAAGACAACACACAGGTTAAGAGAAGCATTTCAGGCAGAGTGGATGTGGAGCCATAGGGGCCAGCAGCTGGGCAACCACCCAAGTGACCCAAGCAGAGGGAGGCCCCTGTGAACTTTGCAGTATCAGAGTGATGAAATTTCCCCTGCTTGCAGACTGGCATAGGAGCTGGGAGTGATGTTCCCCACTGCTAGGAACCCCGGGCAAAGTCCCAGGGGACCTAAACCAGCACTGACAAAACCCTGGGTGCCCCCTCACAAAGATGAGAACAGCTCATTTCTTTTCACTATACCACTAGTACATCTTCACAAGAACTTGCCAAGGAAGAGAAAGACCTTCCCAAAACTTGCTATCCCTGGACGAATGCACCCTCCCCCAAACCTGTGACTCAGGCTCTTGGATTACGGGGTGGGAAATTTTGATTCTCTTGAAGACAGAGTCTCCTCAGCAAGGCTAAAAATCAAAAATGGCTAATATTGCAATGCCCTGCCTTTCCATCTCACCCTACCTTTGCCATTTCTCTCCTCAATGTGAACACCATTGCTTTTCCTGAGGAGCAGCAGGGTCTGTGCTCCTGGGAGCTCCCCTGCACCCCCAGTGCCAGAGGGGTTGTGTGAGGTTATGGGCTGCCAGGGAGACAGCAGCACTGCAGAGGAAACAGGGCAGCAAAGACTGAGACAACAAAAACAAACACAAAGCAATGAAAAGAAGGATGGGAGATGTGGTCTGACGCACTTAACGCCAAGAAATAAATATTTTACATTGACTTTTTGAAAAAAAAAACCACTCGCACTGTGTTTTTTACAGCTCCAAAATGGTAGACTGGCTCACTCCCCTGCACAACACGTGCTCACACACACACACACACACACTCTAATGTACACACATTTCCAGCTTTGTAGAGCTACTGGATTTGCTTTGAGACAAGCTCCTTGCACATTTGGACAATTTACTTTGAGACAAGTTATTTGCAAGAAGGCAAAGTTCATGCATGGCTTTGACAGCTCCACTTTCTCATAAATGGTATTTGAAAAGCAGAAAGCAAATGAGGGCCAAAGCTCCGTTTAAAGTTCACCTCAGATGCCTGAAAAGCATTTATACCCACATCCTTCTGAGGTCCCTGCTTTATGAACTTCTAATGAATTCCACATTCTGCTACCCAACATTTCTTATACATCAGGGGAAGAAAAAACAAACCAGAAAACCAATGCAAGCTGTTTGAAAACAGATGCACCACAGCATTCTTTATCAGAAAGGCTGGGGAGGCTTTTGAAGCAGAAGAGCAGCAAGGCACCTTTGCAAAGAGGAAAAGGAGAAAAAAAAAAAAAGAAAAAAGAAAAAAAAAAAAAAGAAC
Organism: Phaethornis superciliosus; assembly: GCA_023637945.1. Taxonomy (NCBI): domain Eukaryota; kingdom Metazoa; phylum Chordata; class Aves; order Apodiformes; family Trochilidae; genus Phaethornis; species Phaethornis superciliosus. The sequence goes on along the minus strand of JAJQWJ010000021.1, from coordinate 9,614,855 downwards.
AAAAAGCTGATGGTTTTCAGCCCCCCATCCTGCTTGTCTCACACATGTCACGCTCACGGGATTTCACCTCACCAGCTTTTTGCAGAGCAAGAAGCAGCTGTTTGTTAGTGGCTGCATCACTTCTGGAAACTTGTGTCCTCCAGACCCAGAGCTGACATTTGGCCAGAGGTTGCCTGGGTGGCCCTCAGCCCTGCTTCAAAGCAATCCTGGCAACCCTGAGTCTCCCTGGCTCAAGGGCCAAAGGAAAACTCCAGGCAAATGTGATAGAGGAAAGCGTAGCATGAGCCTTGGACCAAGCAGATTGTAGTTGTCAGGTAGAAAATTATCCTTCTGTCAGAATTCCAGTGTGCTTTGATTAATGATGATGTGACATAAAGCATTTTTACCAGTTGAACTGAACCCTGATGCTAGTCAATCCCCTCTCAAAGGAATGATTGCAACCCAACCCAGCTCTTCCTATTAAAAACACAGAGTGAGTTGGTTTCCTTAGAAGCCCCCGAGATGTTTAAAGAAAAAAGAAAAAATGTCATTTTAAAAAGAGATCCCCTAGAGCAAATCAGCTCACTAAAAGAAAATCTAAATTGCTATAAATATAATTTAAAATAGTCATTAGCCATCTACTGCCCCTTGCCATCCCAGCTGTCAGGAGATACTGCAGTGATTCCATAGGTCTCGAGGTCAGGCTGGGAGATACCTTCAGCACCTCTTGGATAGTACCAGAAATGGATAAATAATAAATAATAAGAACACGAGAAGGAATAATCAGCCTTCCACATGTAAAGAAAAGCAGAGACTTTCACAGTTCTAAAACAAATGATGTTACTGTAAAAAAATAATCCTAAAAATAAAATAAGGATTTGCATTCCAGCAGGCTGGAAAGCATTCCCTTTTCTGTTGTTTCCAAACAGACAAGTGCTTTGCCTGTGCCCTCTTCAATATCAGCAGAGGAAATTTGCCACTATCTCAAAATAAAAAAGCAGATTTCACACCTTAAGACAGAAATTCTAGAAATTTCATATATTTTGATGATAACCATGGATCTTTGCCAAAAGCACTGTAATTTCTTCAATTGAAGATTTTGGACATCTGTAGAGAGTTGTTTTGGGTTTTTTTTGCTATGAGAAATGAGAAGTTTTACTCCAACACAATTCCAGTTTGCAGGAAACTACGTTTAGCAGCTCCCCTGCAATGTATACACTACATTTAGCAGCTCTCCTGCAATGTATTGCTATTAAAAAAAAATTAATGCAAAATTCCAACTGGTTTGTATGTTGTGACTATTTCCAGCAGCCCCACTGACACAGTGACAGCTGTCACCCAGCACAAACCACTCAATTTACAATTATGAAGGGAACAAAACAGAGCTCTGGAAATTCACTTCAGATATAGATTGTATAGGAAATGTTTGGAGCCAAATCCAGGTTTTGGCAATGCTGTATTTTGAATGAGGATTTTTTTTTTTCTGCCTGTAGAGCCCAAACCTGCCAGATACCCACCAAACAGCCCATGCTGTTAGATATTTATGCAAGATTCATGAATAAAGCTGGGCTAAGCATGGACAGAGAGCTCTGCAGCTGCACCTGTAGATGGGAAAACCTGATCCTGACTTAACAGCTAGGACAGTGACTGTAATTTATCTTTAAACACACCTTTTGGGCTCTTACCAGGCACTTAATCTACATCTCTTCACTCTGGCTGTGTAAATCAGGGACACCTGGCCCTTCCTGACTTCTCACAGCATCTGTCCTGAAAAAAAAAAAAAACCATACAGCTGAGCTGAGAAATACCAAAGGCTTTCAGATATTGTTCCAGGACACATAGATGCCTGGATGTTTTTTACTAGAGGGGAAAAAACTGAGACGTGGCACACCCTGATAACTCCATCACACAGCCCCTGGGGAAACTCTATCTACCTATGCTCTTGGAGGCCATGGACATGCTTGCTGCCAGAATGTTCTTTCCAGCCATCAGAATTTGGCTGCCTCTAACTGTAGCACTTCTCATCTCCATCCTCCTCCTGGCACCATCTGGTGTGTAACCTTGCGTGACGGGTCACGGTGTTTTGGAAAGACCATGGTCTGATCTCTTCTTTTCTCAAAAATAATAATTATCTGGGGCAAAACCAGACTGAATTAGGACAAACCCTATTCTGGCCTGAATTATTCCGGTAAGGGAAACCAAAGAGAAACTTTCCTGAATGGTTCAGTAATACTCGGGGTGTGTTTACTCTTTATTGAAAAATTACACTATTTCTGAGTTTCCTGGATTTAGCTAGACCCAAAAGCGAAAGTAACAAATCAAAATACCCTGAAATAAACTTCTAGGAAGGGTTTTCAGGTCTGGCTAAAACCACACAGCTTTGGAAATGGCCGAAAGACGTCTGATCTTTTTGAGATTTCCATCTCTATTTCCAGAGCGTTTCAGAAGCTTCCAAGCTTTTCCCAGCTTATCCTCGTGGTACCTCGCAGCCTCTGGACTTTTGCCCCATCCTTTAGTGAAAATCAAGAGCCTTTCGAGGAAGGAAAGGCAGCCCATTCTGCAACCAGGCTGCCAGGCAAGGCTGAGCCACCTCAGGGCCAGGCTGCTGCAATTCCAGAGCTGCTCCACTCCCAGGATGGGATTTTTCATGGGATGGCAAAGAAGCACAGGAGGAGCTCTCAGTTCAGCTGGATACCTGCAGGGCAATGAGCCTCTGGCTGGGGCTCCTTTCCCCTAAAAAGCTCTGCAGAGAGGTGGCCCCTTTCTCTTGCTTTCCCTCTGACCGACTGGCTAGGAAAAAAAGGCTGCTAGTAAAATCCCAGATGCTAAAACCCCAAAGGTCAAGGTGACTGAGACGTAAGGTGTTGGTGGAGGCAAAGAGCTTCCCAGCAATCCAGGAATGCACTAAAGGAGGCCACGTAATAAATGCCATGTGGGCAAAATTGTTCCTGGGGAAACAGCACTGCACAGGCCCCTGAAGAATTCATTTATCCCTGTGGCTTGTAAATCAGGTATTTGTACCATTGGGCTAGTTAGAGACCACCTTAAAACATGGATCCTCTTCTTTCTCAGCCTTTCCCATGCTTTCCCCATCATTTTAAGTCCAAGCTCTGTACCTCCCTGCCAAGCTCTGCAGCAATGCATGAGGTCACAGAGCAGGCAACAAGAACCAGGGTTGCTTTGGGCTTTTAGATTCTGTTCTCTTGCTGGAAGTGGGGTTGCAGTGGCAATCTGGCACTGGTGAGCAAAACCATTACCTACAAATCTGGGCCTGGGCAAGAAGAAGGGGAGACAGACTGCTCCCACCAGCAATGTACTTGATTGAGTCTGTGCTTGCCTCTCTCCCCCTCCCTTTCTGCTTCAGCATTCCCAACTCCAGACCTTCCTTGGCAGAGTGGATTCCCTACCAGAGGACTCTTGTCCCTATGCCATTAAAACCAGCCTTGCAGCTTACTACACTCTTCTTTAGAGTCCTCTTCATTGATCCAGCACACAAACCTTTGTGTCCAGACCACTGGCACCACCACCTCCTTAGCTGTGTCCACACTCATCTGCAAACACATAAAAGCTGAGATTTAGCTGAGCCTTTTCTGGCCTTCTTTATCAGCAAAATAAAGTGCTTTTATGGTGTGGGGTTATGTGAAGGAGCAGCATCCTTTCGACCTGTGCCCAGCCACAGAAAGCATCTCTTCCAGCCAGGGAGAGGGAATCTCACTGCACTGCAGAGCTCTGGCCTGCCAGAGTGCATGTCAAATTTCATATTATCCATCTGCTCCAGCAAAGGCTGAGCTGAAATATTAATTAGGAGATCTGATCCCTTCTCACCAGAAACAATCTGGATTTTATAGCTCAGCCAGAGGCCAGCAAAGCAGACAAAGCTCTGTGATACATCCTTTGCTGCTGGTTAAAGGCTTTCAAGGAAACAACCAACTTGGGGGGAGGACACAGACTGTAAAACATGTGGACATCTGGTCTGTTTTGTCCACCCTTCACCTCCCCTGTGCTCAGCCCCCACCTCCTTGAGTGCATGTTCCGTACTGAGAGGGACGACGACTCAAACATAAACAGCTATAATATGGCAATAAAGATTAATGAGCAAAACTTGCCATTTTATGTATAATCCGTGGGGATTTACAATCATTAATCTTTATTAGTGTGTAATAACTGTTTAGACATTAAGGACAGATTCTCAGCTGGACAAAACTGGCCTTATTCCAGCCAAGCCAATGGAGCAATGCCAGTTTACACCCTCCCTGACCCTAGCTCTAAATGAGACCCATCCCTATCTGTAGGAATTGTATCACCAGCAGTATTTCCCCAACAGCAGGGGCAGACCAGTGAAGGCAACTATTTGTCTTTTTCTGCACCCAAAAAAGAGAGCTGCATGTGTCCAGGAAGCTCAACAATAGACATGTCAATAAACATGAGGAAATTCAATGAAAAAGCAACAGCAACAAAAGGAACCCCGAGGAGCAGGGAAGTGGATGATTTTTGAGGCAAGACTGTAAGATCTGCTTTGGCAGGAGCCTAACTAAGAGGGATGTAGCAATCTTTGGCATGTGAAAGAGTGAAAGCACCAAGACAGGCTCCCAGAGTTCCTCTAAGAGGAACAAGATGGAAGAGAGAAAAAAAAAAAAATACCATCTTGGCTGTCTTTTCTGAGAGAGGAGTTTGGGGCTTGTTTTTAATAAAAAAGAGGTCTATTAAACAAGGGAACTGGTGGGAACCTTGTCTGAACTACATCAGACCAGGCACTAAAGCAATGCTGCACTGACCAGGCAGCATTTCCTCTTCCAAAATGTGTAGGAAAGAAGGGAAATGTGCAGGTACACACTTGGCATGGAGAAATCCCAGCTAAGGCCTTGCACCCCAGTGCCTATGCCCTCAGCACCAGGCACTGCTCCAGTGCACAGGACCTGGCAGCCCCAGCCAAGGGGCACTGACCCAACAGGCACTTGACACCTGCTGGGAGCTCAATTGCCTATTTTTTTTTTTTTTATTTAAGAGCTTTTTCTGAATAGTGACCCACCATCACACAGCAGAAGTCAGTTGCCTCCAGACATGGTATGCCCACCTCTTTAAGAAGTCAGAAATGCCTCCCTTCCTCACCAGTAAACCAGACAAGTCAGGAAAAATGCAGAAATACAGTACATAGATACCTGTGTAAAGTTTTATACACCTGGAAAAACTCCAGAAAAGATGGGCATTTCACCCACTGCAGCAGCATGAACCTGGTGCTTAAAAACAGTAACCAGCAAATGCCCTCCAACTCATCTTTCAGGTTTAAGGGACTAGAGGACACATGGGGACATAGAAAATAGCTTTCTTGCCAGTGACACTTGAAGAGCTCTGGCAATGGCAAAGCCTCAAACATCCAGGAGGTGGCAGGAACAGCTGTGGAGGTCAAAAGAGGAGGAATATCATGGCCCAGCAGTGCCTGCCCTAGGGGTAGGCTGCACATCTTCCCTGCAGCCCAATAACCACAGCCTGTGGCAGAGCAGAGAGGCTTTCCCTGCCATCTGAGTGGTACCTGTGCTGGAATTCACTCCTACACTTGGTCCAGGTCACAGCTCAGTGCTGAGTTTGGAGCAGCTTTTCTCACTTCTCCACTCCCTGGTGTGTTATTGGTTTGCTTCAAGCCTATAGCACAAGAAGTGCTACTTTTTGCAGCTTAAAAATCCCCAGTTGAGGACAATCTAATACGCTGCCTGTCCTGCAAAGAAATGAGCCTACCTGTCCAATATGCAGTCCTGTGTGTCCTGCAAACAAATGAGATTTTGTAGAACAGTTTTAAGCCTTCACACCTTGGCTGTTCAGGGGGCAGGGTTGTTGGGGAAGGTTTAATGACCCAAAAATAATGCCTGTCCTTGGCAACACTCTGCTCATCTTCTAGCCAAGCAAAGTTCTGAGTTCTGACCAAAGGCTTTTCATCTTCACAGAGGTTACAATCAAATGAAAGAGAAGAGTTTGATTTTTTTTATATTGTAGCCCAGCATGTTTGCAGAGCATTTAAGCACACAGGAGTCCCTGGATCCCCTCCCACCCAGCTCAGGCTTCTCTGGATGAAAACCCTGGGGGAGGCCAAGCTTTGTGTCCACACGTGTCACCAGGGATGAAAAGCTGGACAGACAGACAGACAACCTCTGCCTTTCTCTCCTCCCATAACTACCTTCAGCAGTGGTGATCACTCAGGTCAGCATTTTCACACTGGTCACACAGACTCAGGACTTACGCTGGGCTGATGCAGATGAATTTTAAAGGAACAAAGTCATGGAGAATCCGGAGGGAAGTGATTTGTTGCATGCTCTATTGTCATGCCATTAAAACAAAGGGATTAGAGAGCCCAAGCACTGCAAGAGCAAAAAGCATAGAAGAAAGCACTCAGCATGTAGTGTCAAGGCATGTAGGAATCATTCTAGAGGGTTACTTGCTGCAGACAACACTGACATTAATTTTCGATTGGTGACATTAATATCTGCTATTAATACTGCACTCTGACAGTATCTCATAAATTCAACCTGTCAATTACAATGGCATGAAATAAAGGTGCTCTGAGGTCAAGGAGATGTGGTGTCCAAATGAGACTTATATTCCAGGAGAAAAGAGGCAAAACCAATCTTTAACAAAAGCATCAGATCCATATGTAGGAAAACCAGAGGGTGGTTTTAAATGTCATGTTTTTCAAAGCGAGAATTGATGCTGGAACCAAGTCTATAAACTGGCTGGCTGGACTTTTAGCTGCAGCTGAGGACAATCAATCAAAACAGCCCTGTGACTCTGAGAAAGTGAGAGAGAGAAAAAAAACACACACACACACACACACACACAACCCCATGGAATATGAGAGGGCAGATTATGAGCCGTGCGAGGCCTCTTAAAATTACACTGAGAAGTAAAACATCCTCGTGTTTCATCTGCAACAAAATGTAACCTGAAAGGTTCTCCTCTACACAAAGTGGAATATGGAGCTTATCACTACAGGGAGGGCTGAGCAGGTTTGTGAGCCACAGGCTGAGGAAGGGGAAACTCTTCCCCAAAGCCTGCACAAGGCATGAGCTCTTTGCAGCAAGGAAACTCAGACCCCCCAGCTCCTGTGAGCTTTCTTCAAGCCCCCTGCTCTGCAGCTGAGGGCCACAAGGATCAATAAATCCCCATGAGTGATGCTCCCCTCTCTCTTTTGATGCTCAGGGCAGAGCTGCATTATTTTGGGGTTCACAGCCACATCTGCAGGCACTGCCAGCCCTGGCTGTGGTGGTGACAGTGACAGCCCAGGCACAGGCAGTGTCTAGGGGCATCTCTTCAAAGTGCTCAGCGTGTGCCTAGCACGAGAGGTGACACCACTTGCACCTCTTAGTGAGGTGTTAACCTCTTAGAGAGCTGGGTGCCCTAACTACAACCCTCCCCATCCCCTTTCCAAGAGATCGATTCCCAAACTGGTGCTCAGGCTGGTCCAGAAGCCCAACTGGCACCAAGAGAGACTGGAACCACTGGAACTGAGAGAGAAAGAGCTGGATCCCAGGCTGAGTGAATGACATCCCACACAGCTTCAATACTGGAGAGCAAGACATGCCTCTAGATGGGCTGTGACTCTGGGGACCTGTGCAGAAGCAATGGATGGGGAAGGGAATGATGTGAGGGGGTATGAGACACGTGTGCCTGCTCTGGGGTAGCTGCACACACACACAGGGGCACTCCCCTTCCAGGGCTGGGAGAAGGAGCCACAGAAAAAGGCAAAGGACCTCACAGCTGAGCTCTGCAGGTCTGGCTCAGTCAAACCAGCATCCATCTGGTGGCAGGAGCCTTGCTCCAGACTCAAAGCAACACCTTGCAGTGCACCATCCCCTCTTTCTCTTTACTGCTACCTAAAAGCAGTGTGATCTGCCACCTTCCCCTCTGCCCCAAGAGTCCCCGTGGCTCCTGCCCTTGGCTAGCAGCTTTTCTCTGAAGACTTGGCCAACAGCAATGAGCTCCTGGTAGGGGTGGGCTGTGGTTTCCCTGCCTGGTTTCTCAGACTGCAGCTCTCCTGGGGGACACCTGTGCTGGAGCTCAGCACTCCTGGCTGCCCTCAGCATCCCATGCAGAGCTGGATATGGCCCAAACCACCTGTGAGCGAGGGCTCACACCCCCAGATCCTGTGGGAAAGCACAGAGGGATTGCTGCTGACAGGGAGGAGAGCCCTGGAAACTCGCACTGAGATATCCCATTTTTTTACAGATATCATGCCGTGCAGACTGTTATCCTTTCCCATACAGAGAAGGAGAGAGGAACTCCCTTTTAGGCCTAAAGTAGCTCATCCCCAGTTCAAGGGAGTTCCAGAGGCTGCTGGGCTGGCTGGCAGGTGGGGACGGAGCAATGCAGCCTCCTCCCAATCTTCGTGCAACTCATCTGACAACTTCTTTCCCCCTGGGGCTTTTCTCCCAGACATTAATCCCAGCAATGTCTTCCCTCTCCAGACCTCATCACCTGCCTGATATAGCAGAGGGAGTTGCTGGGACACAGGGCTGGGGCTTTGCCCAGGCAGGAGGCTGGCAGTGCTCCTGGAGGAGACCTTGGAGGAGGCTGGAGCCTCCCTCCCTTACAGTGATGCTGCCTCACACAAGCAGCTCGAGAAGCTGAGCTGAGATCCTTGTTTATAAATTCTTTTTATGATGCACATTAAATATTTTCACAACACAGACACTTTTTTCTCTTTTCCTTTGACACCTGTTCCCCAGCAAAGCCCTACAACTGTTGCTTGCTGTGGCCTCAGTTAGCATCCTCATCATCACCACGCACTCATCCTCATATAAAACAGAAATCTATTCCATCAAGCACTTAACATAAATATTAAAATAATGGAAGGGACAAAATATAAATCTACATACAACTTCATGACTACCATAGCACCTATTACCATGACAAAGCAAATTCTGGTTCTGGGGAAAAGGAAGGGGGATGAGGAGAAAGTTAGGAAGAGGGATTTTGACAGTCATTAAATATGTAAATCACTCTTAAAAATTTTTTTTGTTGTTGTTTTGTTTTTGTTTTAAGGTTACCAACCTTATTAAAATTCATTTCACTAACCAGCTTGTTCTATGTCACTATGGATACCAAAGAACCCTTTTAAAAACTTCGGCAAGGCGGGGGTTTCTCAGAATAAAAACAAAACAAAACACGGCGACTTTCTGTTGGTGCTTTCATGACAAGTCCTGCCATGAGCCCCTCCCCTGCACCCACCAGTCCACAGAAGGGCAATTCATGTACAAGTCCAGTTCTCAGTCTCCCAGGATGAGCTTGACAAAAGAGGCGACGTCTGTCTCTTTGGATTCGTGCAGGGTGAAGAAAGGATGTTGCTGGGAGAGAAAAGAGAGAACAAATAAAAAAGTTTATTGTTCACGACACTGAGGACCAAACCTAAAGCCTTTCTGGACAATCTTCAAGGCTGCGAAAAAGATTTTGTCACTGGTATCATAATATTGAGCTTTACATGTTTTGCAGCTGAGGGAAGTCAGGGAGTCCGAGGGGTGACTTGGCGAAGGCTGCAGATTTGTGCTGCCCTCTTGGATTTCCTCTAAATCCTGCCTTGGCTGAGCTGGGCTGCTCTTGAAGCAAGACAAAGTGATAAAACACACTGCCGCTGGCTCTAGCATGTCGTGCTCTCCAGCACACACTGGCTCACAACTCTGTGGTGCCCCAGGAGGAGATGGTGGCTACTTCAGATGGTGGTTACCCACCCCACCATGCACCAGCTCCAACGGGAGCAAGGAAAACCTTGCAGGAAGGCTGACGGCAGTGGGTTTTCCCTCAGCTTCCTGCTTTATCTGTGTATTTACCCTCTGGTGACTTTTGAGTCTCATTTCTTCCCTGCAATTGCTGATACTCACAGCAGGAGATGGCTACTTTACCCCTAACCACTGCAAAGAGGAAAGCCATCCCGGCTGGAAAGCCATCCGCAGCTGTATGTTTAACTACTTAATCGTGACCAACATGGGAAGACATCCTGCCAGAAAATCTTGCCTACATTTCAGCACAAATGGAAAAATATGTGTCAGGAGGAGAAAAAAAAAAAAAAAACACAATGAAATGCCCCCTGACAGCAACAGCAAAGTCCCTGTCTGCTAGTACCAGTGACTCATTTTGCTATCGTGGGCTGCAACGCATCAGCTGAGATTGGCCAACTTCCACCTGAAATAACCAAAACTTACTTGATACCCACTGTCCTGGCAGTTTATTGGATTTATTTGGAGGGCATCAAAGAGAACCAAAAGGCAGCTGGGAGGCTCATAGGTGACCTCCACTCTGTGTAAAACACTGTTGTTGCTTGCCATACACAGGCTGGGGGTAGTTCGGTTTGATTCCTGAGCCTCCCATTTCAAGCCAGATTTTTTAAGACAATTTGGGGTCCCCAGGGTTTTTCACAGCTGCCCCACAGCTCAGACCCTGAGTGCTGCCTATTTCGGTGACCATCTATGGCAGTGGCCAAGTATAGGGAGAAGAAGAGCAAAGAAAAGAGACTTTCCAAGGTAGGCTTGAGCAGAAAGGTGATAAAAAGCAGTGAATAAAGAGAGGCAGCTCTCAGTAGCTGGGAAATGACCCAAAGACACTCCAGCAAGGAAGAGGAAGCATGATTATGTGGGAAACAGAGCTGAAATGGGTTGAGGCAAGGATCCAGGCATAGTTTAAGGTCTCCCTGGGTCAGACAGTCACAGGAATCAAAGTGTCCTGAATAACTCTCAGAGAGATGGCTGCTGTGTTATTATCCCAGTGTGATGCCACTGCTTTCACAGCCCAGCCAGGTCACATCCAAAGCAGAGCTACCACAGCCTGGAAGCACCCACCAAGGTGACACGGGTGGCAGCAGAAGCCTCCAAGCCCTGTCTCTCAGTGAACCCAACCCCAGTGCAACAACCCAGCACAAAACACCCTCTGCCAGGTGGGATTTGCTCCGTGCAAGACGCAGACCACCAGGGAGGAGTCCTGCGGTAGTTTCATGCTCCACTTCACCTGGGGAAGTGGGTTTTAAAATGAAATTTAGCATCGTATCAGTTTTCCTGATGCTCAAGATAGCACAGAGTCATATTTTCCATGAGAAACCTCAATTCCACAGGAAAGCAAGGGAGCAGTCTTGGTCTAGATGACAAGTCCAATCCAGCACCGCAATTTAATGCCATAAGAGAGAGAGAGAGGGATTAAAAAAGACCAACAAAACAGCAACCTTCAACCACAGGACCTCACAACATTCATGTCAGCCATAAAATACCACAGCATTGAGACACACTGGAGAGGTGATCCAAGAACCTAATTCAATAGAAATGCACTCGCTTGCCAATGGGTATTAATGCTGCAGCAGACGGAGCTGCTCGGGTGAACTTTTTTGATAAAAGGCCATTTGGCAAACTTCAGAAAATTGCTTAAGATATATATATATGTTTCTTCAATAATAATAATAAAAAGGAGTTTAAAAAAAAAAAAAAAAAAAAAGCTATAAACCTCAGGCTTCCTTTTGAAACCAGTATTTGGGCAAACTGTGTTTAAATCAGATCTATATATAGTTTAATTGCATTACAGAAATCCAGCAAGAAATCCTACAGGAATTATTTATTGCTTACAACTCAGGTTGTACATGGATTTCTAGCACGTCTTGCAGCTAGATAGCACCTTAAACCCTGTCACCTTCACACCACAGAGGTCCCCACACCTCTGAGCAGACAAATGAGGCAGCAATGGGTGGCATAACACACATCCTGAATATTGTGGGACAGAAGACAGCAATGTCTGAAGAAATTCTGCTGCAGTTTCCACCCTTAATCCAGATGATCCTGCCACTGGCCCCAGACAGGGGTGGGCATACAGGGACAGGCAAGCATTTGGATGAGGATCTTCAGAAATAACCATGTCAGGCACTTTACTGCCTTACAAAGGGGACTAGACACTTACAGGAGGGAAACACCAACTTCCTAAGCTCTCCTGCTTTTTGCTGGCTCCGAGGAGCACCAGGATCAATACCAGAAAACCAGGAGAAAGAGAGAGGCCATGAAGCTGTGGAGCCTGAGCAGAAAAATCTCACCACAGACACTGTTCTTGCCAGCTCCAGCTCAGAGCTCTAGCTGAGTATCCATCAGTGTCTGCACTGCTGGGAGTTCAGCAGCAGTTAAGAGCATCTGACCTCAAAGCCCTGCACTGCCTTGCATTTCCCCTGTTGTAAACCTTCATCAGCATTTTCTTCCTTAGTTATTCTTCTGTTCTAGACATGCTCACAGAAAACAGTCTCTGAGCAGCAGATGAAACTCAATAACTGGAATTATTAGTCACAGACTCGTGTCTGTCCCTAGCATCCAGGAATCACTCTATCCAAAAAGTCTCCTCTCCAAGGCACCATCACAATAAAGCATAGCAGGCCACTCAGCTCCTCACATTATCATCTGTGGTACATTCGTGTCACTTGGGTGTCACAAAGCCAAGTAGAGGATTTTATCCTTGTTAACTGACTCTTCACAGCCTCATTCTTGCCCCTTAGTAGATTTGTTAACTGCTTTTAAACATTTTCCTCCCTTGATCTGACTGGAATTGCACCTGAATGACATTTCAAAGTGCATCTCTGCTTTGCAGTCGACCTCCCAAAGCCCTGAAGGGCCATGATTCTCACATCTGTTAAGAAAATAGAGATGCTAGGTACCCAAATCACCAGTTATTATTTGAAACCCTGTCTTCAGCATCTCTTTCTCAGCATCTCATCTCAGATCTGAACCAATAAGCTGCTTAATGCAGGCACACTCACCATAAGCTCTGGGTATGTTGGCCGTTCTTTGGAATTCTTCTTCAAGCTTTAATGAAAAAAAGAAGAAAAAGAATTTTAGAAGTTACATCCTCTGTGTAATTCAAGCAAGGCCATAAAATCATACCATGACAAAAGCAAGGTTTCAAGTCCCTGCAGAGTAAGTTCAACTACTAAATCATATGTTAAGCAAAGTCAAGGTGTATGTCTTGAGGACACCTACAGCCAAGACAGCCAGCACACAGACCCCATGTGGTACACAGTGCTGGGTACACAGAGGTGCAGTGAGCTCAGTATCAGACAAGAGATCCACAGACACCATAAATATCAGTCAAGACACAGCCTGTTGCTGGCACCAGGTACAACCAGGGGTTCGGGTCCTATCCAGCAGGCCAGCAACTAAGGGAATGGATGCAACCTCCAGCCTCTGCTCAGAAGCAGTGACCAAGTGGTTCTGAAGCACGTGTACAACTATTTGTTTATCACCATGCTGTTATCAGCAGGGACGGTTACATGGGACATCCTTTTTTTCTCCTCTCCTACAACAGATGGCTCTGGAGGGTTGTAGCTGGAAGTTATTTTGGTTTCCCTCCAGCAGAAAATAGCTTTTAAAAGACAGGACGTAATCTCTACTCACTTCCTGACAGTGTATTTAGGGGAAAGACACTTGGAGCAACTTGAAAAGATCTTCACACACGTACACGTTGGTGGCGGGGAAAAGGTGTCACACTGAGCAAAACAAAAGTGAGAACCTCGGTGATGATAAGTTGCTCCTCTGCTGGGATTTGCTGGAGCCCAGAGGAAGCAGAGGACACACACTGAATAGATATTTCCTGCTTGCTGTGTGTAGTGGGCTCGTGTTCACTGTCATGTTGTGAATGAGCAGAGGAACCCAGTAACGATACGTGCCAGTGCTGCTGAACTGGAGGTAGGGGATGTGTCACATCCTCTGAGCTCAAAAGTAGCCCAGGCTGAGATGCTAAGGTGAACTGGAAGGTTAGGCATGTCCAGGATTTGGGTATAAGTCTCTTAATTTAGATGCTCTACAAACAAAACTCTCGTTCCTAGGTTACTAAGAGCAGGAAATCTGGTGACAAGTGACTGAAGTCAATGTAAATGTTTCAGGAGTGAAGAGCCATATCTTGAGCTGGTCCTACCTCAAGACATCCCAGGAACTTCCCTGCAGTGGCTACAGGTGATCAGATTTTTGCTGCCCCAGGCAGCAGATGGTGTGATTCACTCTGTGACCTCTTGAATTTGAGACAGCTCTAAGCCAGGCCAGTCTCGATATACTGAGCTGATGTCACGCAGTTCAGTCTCAGTAGAAATGTCAGACTCCGATAACACAAAATCTGCAGGCAAAGCTCACTTTCCCTGCCACTTCACTGGCATTGAGGGACCTTCAGCAACCCTAGGGAAGAGGATTTGCAGAGAGGAACTGCCATGTGTTCCTAAAGCTTTCAAGTGCTGCTCAGTCGGGGACATTCTTCTTCCTGCAACCGAATGTCTGTGGATACCTTCCTCTTAAATCACCCTGCAGCTCTATCAGCAAGACACTGTGCTTGCAAAAGCAAAATATTCAGTGGGGAACAACAGCCTGCCTGGCACAAAGAAGCAACTTTGCAACAACAAGTAGTGAGCCAGAAGCACGGGAGAAAGACAGCTGGTCCAGAACCTCAGCGTGGGCCTGGCAAAATGGGGCATTGCTGGGAGGGTTTTTCCAAGCCAGCTCCCACCTCTGACAGACACAGAGCAATGTGGGCACAGGTGGGTATTCCCCAGCGTGGGCCAGTAGAGAGGAGCTGGCATTGGAATGGGTTGCCCAGGGAGGTGGTGGATTCTTCATCCCTGGAGGTTTTTAAAAAAGAGATTGGATGTGGCACTCTGTGCCATGGTCTGGGAACCACGGCGGGAGTGGATCAAGGGTTGGACTCGATGATCTCAGAGGTCCTTTCCCACTCGGATGATTCTGTGAGTGCAGCTGAAATCCCAGGGACTTCAAAAACATGTTTGAACAAGACTCCAAAGAATCTGAATGTCGGTACTTAGAGTCCCTGAGCAGGGGTGGCTGATAATCCCCCTCCTGGGTCACAGCAGAGCCGGCCGGGCTCCAGGTCCTGACGCTGGCAGCTTGGGAACAGTCTCACATTTCTGTATCTGTCAATCTGCCATCCTTTTCTTGGCTACCACGCAAACCCACCACCCACCTGCCAACTTGGCAAGCCGTGGATGGCACTGCAGAGCCTGGAAAATAAAAATGCCTCCCAGGCGGTTTCCAGGGAAGCTGGAGGGAGAAGCAGTCAGGAGCCGTGGGGCCGCTGCCAGTTCTCTTTGAACCATGGGATGAGGGCAGCTCCGAGTTCTCCCCGGGCGCTGGGAGAGCCTGTGCTTTTCTGCAGCTCCACACGGCCTCCAGACAGCACGCATCTGCTCCAATCCTTTTCCTACACCGCAGCCAAACTTTCCTGCTGCTTCCAGCTTCCAGTCCCATGGAAAGCAGCGCAGCAGCTGGAGGGCCCTGGGAGCGGGACAGCCGCCGACAGAGGCCATCGCCGGGTGATCTCTGTGCGCTCCCCTCAGAGCTGCGTCCCCTCACCAGGGGAGGACGCAGCCATCCCGTGCCCTGCTCCCCTTCCCCACCTCACAACAACCCTGGGGACATGAGGGGGTGAGGACCTGGCAGGCACAGACACCCTGTCCTGCAGGAATGGGGACAACTGGGTGTGAAAGTCTCCTAAATCAATCCCTCCTGTGTGTGCGCTCCCAAAGCGACCGAGCCTGTTCCTCATCACCTCAGGTGGGAACTGGAATTGGAATTGGAATTGGAATTGGAATTGGAATTGGAATTGGAATTGGAACTGGAACTGGAATGGGCTGCCCAGGGAGGTGGTGGATTCTCCGTCCCTGGAGGTTTTTTAAAAAGAGACTGGATGTGGCACTCAGTGCCATGGTCTGGGAACCACGGGGGGATTGGATCAACCCCCAGAGGCGATGCTCCGGCAAAGCGTGTGTTGCCTGCACAGCCCCAGGCCTCAGCCTGTCCCTCACAGCTCAGCGAGGGCATGAAGGGCCATTCCTTCCCCCAAAGGGAGAAGTTTTGATCAAAAATTTGAGTTACACCCCAGAGAGAGGCCCTGTGGGGACAGGAAAGCAGCCGGGGTCTGCCCTCCTCAGCTTCCACACAGCATGGCGGAGGTGAGCGGGGCTCAGGGCGAGCGAGGCCGTGAGGGTTTTGTTACCATTGCGAGGTAAAATCGACGAATTCTGCTGAGAACTTCTCTGCTGGGAGCTGCGGCGAGGGTTCCTCTACCACTTGCTTGAGCTGCTGGAATGGCGTCCCCCAGGAGTCGTAGGGAAAGCGCAGGATGGCCAACTCGATCTGGGGAGACAGAGCCCACACCTCAGGCATCAGGCACGGATACTCCACCGCTCATCCTCCCACCCCATGGATTTCAGATTCCTGGGTGTCCACCCAGGGGGTAGCTCTTTAGGACTCGCAAAAATACATTTCCTCAGTCCACCCGGCCACTGTGTCTTGCTTAACTTCTCTCAGCAAGAGGACAAGGCCTGAGGAGCCTCCATATTCAGTCCTCCGTTACCCTCGTGTTAAGACATTGCTTGGGAAAGGTTAGAAGGGAAAAACAACCCCGTTGTTGCACTATACATCGATTTTTCCAGCAGATGGATTCCCCTAAACACTGCGTGGGAGACAACAGCCACCCCTCCTCTTCTGAAAAGAGGGACTTTGCTAATTGCAAAGTGCTGGGAGCCTTTTTTTTTTTTTTTTTAAAGCTGGAAATCCAACCTGCTCCAAGGCGACAGATGGACGCTGCTGGGCACCCTCGCCTTAGCCCATGCTGCCATCTCCCGGCAGCCCAAGGCCACCGCAATGGGATTGTCCCCCCCGTGGTGACACCCCAACAACATGTCCTAAGGCAGCAAGGAGTCAACAAAGCTGCTCCGTCCTCCTTCCCTCCAACCCTGTGGCGTTGCTCCCTGGTGCTCCCAGGAATATTCCCTATTCCCACCCCACCACTTGCCCAAGGAGCAGTTGCCACCAGTGTCAAGGGAGACATGTATTGGGAGAAAAATGAATCCACCAGCAGCACTCAACCCTCCTGGCATCACTGCAAGCCCCCAGGTCACTCTACCATTGTGATCCCCAGGCTCCAGATATCGGATTTGACGCTGTACCCCTTCTGGTTCAGCTCCGGGTTAATTCTTTCAGGCTGTGAAGAGAGGTAAAGGAGGTTGAGGGACAGGGATGGCTTCAGAGCACCCAGGGCTCAGTGACAGGAGATGCATCTTTCATGGTGGCAAGCCAGGACCACTTAGCCCATAACATCAGTTTGCTCCCTTGGTTGTCATGGGGAGAGATCATCTGGTCCCATGTCCTTGGGACAGGCACTGAAATGGGTCACCAGAAGCAGATGGTACCTGCAGCAGGTATTGGGGTGGTAGAAGTGACCAAGCACACCTAGCATGTAGGGGGTGACAAGCCTCGGTTCTGCAGGACCATTTTCACCCTCTCCAAGTGCTCCTGAACAGCAGCTCCCAGGAGCAATCTGAGGGATTTAATCCCTGAGGACTGTTTCTCCTCCCAGCTGGAAAGTACTATTGTTCCCACAGGCCAAATGGCAAAACTGCAACACAGCACCATTCCAGAGCCTTCCCCATGGTCATGGGGAGGTGATATGGCAGCAGGAAGGTGTGCCCAGGAGATCTGATGTGACCCATGAGATCTCCCACCCCTCTCTGCCCCTTCACAAGTAACCTCAGGGATACACCTTCCCTAATGAGTCCCCAGGACACATGCTGGAGGCTGATCCTTCTCTCTTTTAGGGTGACCTGATGCCCAGGCTCATGTTCCTCTGGCTGGTTCCCATGCAGCTCCTCAGCAGCTCAACTTACAGCCATGTAGGGTTTGCATCCTGCATCCATGGTTTTAGCAACCGAGTCAACGAGGTAACCGCTAATCCCAAAATCACACATTTTCACCTGCCCCTGCGTATTGATCAACACGTTAGAGGGCTTTACATCTGCAAGAAGGAACACATACCACAGTCACTGTCACACATGGGTGGCTGTGCCAAACCAAAAAAAAAAAACAAAACAAAAACAAATAGAGCTTCCTATCAGCAGAGGGCACCAAAGATGTCTGTGCAAACCCTTGTGCTCCTTACAGCCCAGAAACCCTTCTGTCTGCGGATATTAAAGTGCAGGTGAAAGTCTCATGGTCCTCTCCTATTGCTCTGCCAAGTGTCCCTCCACCTGCAAACTCCTCTCCCTGATTTGGGGGAGTGGGAGATAACCCTGCGTGTAACCATCAAATCCCACTGCTCAAAGGGATGCTCACAGACATCACAGAGCTCACGGGGGAACAGCTCAGCAGGGCTTGAGGCAGCTCCAGAGGATGGCTGCAAATGGCTGGAGCACTGGTGAGTCCCTACCTGGGTCTGGTCTTATGGCAGCAAAAGGGAAAAGCCCTGGGGAAGGACTGAGGGGTGGGTAGGAAAGGGTGAAGAGGAGTAAACTAAGTTTCAGGAATGGCCTCCAATTGTAAGGATACCAAGCTTGAGGCAATGTGAACAGCAGCAGGCGTGTGGGTGCTCTACACCTTATGGAAATGAGGCCAGTGTCTCATCTATTTATTACTGCCAGATTTATCTGTTTCCCTTCGTGGCCTTAAAATCCTTGGTGCCTTCACATTTGCATCATGCTTATGAAGGCAGTTAGAAGCACTACCTGAAAGGGAAACTGAGGCATGGAAAGAAGCTAATGAGATCCATGAGAGGCTGAGGTGCTCTCCTACAGAGCTCCTGGTGAGGCTAATCCCAGATAAAATCTCAACTCAGTGCAGGTAGTGCAGGCTACCCTGTTTTCTCTTGTCCCAGCACTGACCCTTCAAAGAGAGCAAGATTTTCACTGTTGCTACCCAGAAATAAAAGGTCTCTTGTGCAACAAGGTCCTCTGTCTACATGTGATAAACTATTAACTAGAAGAGCTGTAACACCATCTGAAGGAGCCCAGAAGCTGCTTTTGAGTCTTTCTTGTCAGAACCGGGTGGTTTACAGTTCATTAACATCTGCTTTCTAATCAGCATTTTCCAATCAAAAGGTTTGGGTATCTGAGATCCTCGCCCATCTGCTACTATGCTGAGGTAAAACAATTTTCAGTGGAAATCAAACAAGTAAACAGAAATCCAGAAGCCAAGCAGTGTTTTCCACCTCCTGTAAATGATACAGAAGGCAGAAACTCAACCCCCAGCCACATGCAGCATGTATAAAATGTGACTGCTGAGCACTGCTCACTTCAGATGCTCCTTTCCCCAGCAGTTACACACTCCAGAGAGAGTTGTTTTATTTTTCCTCCTGGTGACAAACTGAAAATGACCCCTTAAAATTAAAGGTGTCAAGCAGCAGCCCTACAAATTTGTTTCTTTCCAAGTGTGTTGATGTCATCTTTTAAATGCTCTAGGGGGGGGTATGTCAGGCAAGTTGAAGGAGGTTATTTATCTCTTCACTTGAGACTCTTAGTTATCAAATTATTCTGCCCCCAGTGCTCAGGGAAGCTCACAGAAGGGGATGAGGATGGTTAGAGCACTGCAGGTGGCATCACACTGCATGGACATCCCTCTCACTGCATGTCAGCATGGAGCTGTCAAGCCAGGGGACTTTGCAAAGCCTGATCCAAAGTCCACCAAGGCCAGAAGGAAAAGTCTCTTTTAATTTTGTAGAGGTGTTGATGCAGACCACAAATTTAGACTCTGCACTTGAGAAATGCAACCCCAGGGGGAACCCTTTTGCTGCCAGCACAAGCAGGCTGGAGCTCTTTCCTCCTCACCTCAGGGAAACCCAGGATGCCATTCTCAAAGAGCAAACCAGCAGACACATCCTCTGACTAGGTTTTGCTAGTCATGAGATGCTGGGGGGTATTTTTGCTGTCAAAGGCCCATTTTATCTGGGGTATTTTGGCAGCCCTGCAAGACCAGCCCTTGTGAGGCTGAGAGCCCATGGCACAGGGCAGACAGACCCCAGCATGGTCGTGGTTTTGTGCCTGGCACTTACCTCTGTGGATCACGGAGAGCTTACTGTGTAGATGTTCTAACGCTTTCACAATCTGAAACAACAAATTCAGAGTGAATCACAGATGGCAACACAGCAACCAGGAGCAAATGCTATCCTGGCTTCATCTCTTGTCAGTCCTCCTTAGAGGGAGGGAACTCCATGGCCCATGAGTCCTGCTCTCTCACAACATCCCAAGGTGATTGTAGTTACCCAGGGATCTCCCCACACAATTTGGGGTGTTTCTGCCTTGTAAATAACATCAGATGAGACACTGAGAGCTAGCTAGGAATGTACCTGTGGGCTGGCCCGTGGGCCATGGTCTTCCCAGTGCAAATACAGAAGGCAGACTGCACCCTGTAGTACTTGGTTTAGAAAAGAAGCACCCTCTCCCATCCCTCCTCACTCTGCTAATACTCACAGACACTGCTATTTTTCCTAAGATGTCCTCAGGAATTGTCAGGCCCTTGTCAATGACATGTTTGTAGAACTTGTCCAGTGAGGTATCCATCAGCTCCATGCAAATCCACACATCTCCCTGGAGGAAAAAGAAAGTAAATATCTGCCCACTGGAACAAAGCATCTTTTCCCTTCCTTTCACATGCAGAGCATCTCCAGGATGCCATACCTCTCGGAAAAGTGCTCCATAAAAGGTAACAGTGAAAGGGCAATCCACTGTCCTCATGGAGATATCCAGATCCATCAATAACCTCTTCTGCTCTTGACTGTTCACTGTGGCTCGGATTCTCTGGAAGAAACAACATTTTAGCACTGGATATCAGCACCTCTGTACCACACTGCTGCTGCTGCTGCTGCTGATGATGATGATGATGCTGATGATGATGATGCTGCTGCTGATGATGATGATGATGATGCTGATGCTGATGATGATGATGATGATGATGATGCAGGGGACTTGCCACAGCCACCCCTCTGCTCACCACACTGCCCTGACATCACACCTTTACCCTTCAATCACACCACTTTCTGTCCCCCTTTAATATTCCCCATGGCTTTGGAAAAATCTCCCAGGGATAGAAATACCTGGAGAACCTCAGCTGGAAAGCACCACTTCTTTTTTATTTTGAATGGAAATTTGAGCTAAATTGCAGCTGAGCAAAAACTGGTCCTTCCTAGAATACAGATTTTCCCATGACTCTGCAAGCTTATGAGTCTGAGCTGTTGTTAGGAAAAGCTTTCATATTAGCATCTACAAGTCCATCAGGGATCAAGACCCCACTGCAGCAGACAAATTGTGACAATCCCAAGAAAAATGTCCTGTTCCAAAGAGACTTAAAAAGAAAAAAAAAGTCCCAGCTGATGAAAATTAACCTAAGCAATTAAAATTACAGTCTGCTTTTCTTGCTGATTACAATTAGCATGCAGAGCTCTGAATCTGAGGATGCAGCTACATCAGAAAAAAAAAAAAAAAAAAAAAAAGATGCATGTTTAGAAATTTATGGCAAAGCTTCTAAAGCCCTGGTGAAAAGCAGAATCTTGCAGACCCTGAGGAACACTGAGTCCGTTTGCACCGCAACGCTGGAAACACCCTGACCACCATCACACTGCTAAAAGAGTGGGCATGCATCAGAAGAAGTGAGGGTAAAAATGTGCATGGCTGAAGAGTGCAGGGGGGAGGGTTCCAGAGACAAGGACAGAGACAGAAAGCACCTCGGGAGGCTCACTCTACCTTCACTGCCATGATCTGCCCGCTCGGCATGTGCCGCATCTTCTCCACCACCCCGTACGCACCTCGTCCCAGCTCAGAGATGGGCTCCAGGTCATCAGCTTTCACCTCAAAGTTCTGCAGGGGGAAAAAAAAACATCAGGGCAAAAGCAGCTGCTGCACGGACGTGCCGTGCAAGGAGTGAAACACCCCTAAAAAACAGCTGCTTGGCACCTCTGTGTACCCCCCTTTGATCTGTGTTCGTGCAGACAAATAAAATCGGGGTCTTTTAGGGCTCTCAGGAGGCTTCAGGGCCCTTTAGGGCTCTCAGGAGGTTTAACTGCTCTGCAGTGATTAGCAGTTAGGAAAAGGATGTGCCTTGCAAAGGCTTGTGCCTGTCCTGAGCAGCATGGGTGCAGAAGGACTGTCTCTCTGCTCCTAGGATGCTTTCCCCCTTGGCCACCTGCACCCAAGTACCCCTCCTTGCCACCTTTAGCTTCCAGCACTTTCAGCTTCTCCATCCTCTATGGACTGGGGTAAAAAACACCATAACAGCTTCTCCCTTATGAATCACTTCGGTCTTTTATTTATGTTTTGCCCCCTTCCATCCTCCTCCCACAAACAATCGTGGAAATATCTCCAGTTTTGGGGCCTTTAAAAGCTTATTTCTTCAGACCTGTAGCTGGGCCAAATTCCAGCTGAGTGTGCCCCATGTTTGAAACCACAGAGGATTTATTTTGTCTAGCATCTGAGATCTCTTTCTCCTGGCCTTCCACAAAGGATGACTTTGTTTGCAGCCCTGCATTCTAACCTGCCTTTCTCCCTGCTGCCACAATATTGTGCAGCAGCTCTTATTTTCTGCTTATTATTATTTTTGGATGTTTAAAATATACCTTTGCTACTGAGACCTGCCATTCTGTTTGCTGAACCCACAACCACATCAGTCAATCATCCAACAGAAAGAAGCAGGTTATAATGAACTGATTCACAGTGCAGAATCCCACACTGCTTTTTACCTGCACAGCAGGAAAAAAAAAAAAAAAAAAAAAAAAAAAAAAAAAAACAAAACAAACAAACCTGCAGCCTGAAATGTGTTGGCCAGGGGGACCATGGCATGCAGGGCCCACACAACTGTGTCACTGTGCACTCTTGGTCATTCACTGGCAGCTATGTCACATGCAAAAGGAGCCCTGAGTAATGTTTTTGTGTAACAGCAGAGATTTCAGCATCTCTGACTGCCTGACACTGCTCCTACTGTTCCACAAGACCCTCTCCTAAAAGGCACTCTCGAGGCCACTCCTAAATTCAGCAGCAAAATTTAAAGGCAGAGGAGAGAAAGTGGCTTGCCCTAGGGATGGGAGTGAAGAGGGAAGAGGGAGCACATCCTTAAAGAACTGGGCTGGAGAAAGAGGGAAGTGTATCTATGGGAAATGGAAGCCATGGCACATCAGCCCCTCCAGGCCTCTATGTCTGTAAAAAAAAGACTGAGTTCTGGGTTTCACAAATGCATTTCTCTGCACATGCAACATGAGCTCTCTGTCTCTGTACATGGAGACTTTTCAGAGCCTGAGCTTTTTCTTATCCCTGGGACTGCAGGGGAGAAATTATTTTCTTGAAGTAGGAACTTGCCCTAGGAGGAGGCATTTTCTCTGCATCATTTTGCTCCAGGGACATCTCCACCTTCTAGACCCTGCACCATGCCAGGGAAAATACAAAACCCAAAGTGAAACAGAGGCATCCAGAGAGGCATCCAGTATAAAACACTGCTGAGATGAGCATTTCACTTCATAAATTAACTCACTGACTCTGAGGCCTACCTTTTGCACCTAACAAATTTATTGCCCAGCTTTTATCAATGCTGCTCTGCCATTTTCTCCTATCAAAACAGCTGAACTTGGGTTGGCATTTTCCCTGTCGTTGTTTTACAACATCAGGTGGACTGGTTTCCATGCTGCTGGTTTCCATCCTGGATTTGCTCCCAGGATGGTTACATCTACCCCGAGTTACACTTCAATATTAGTGAAGGGAATTACTTTGGATGAAGGCTTTAAATCAGCAAAGGAACTGCAAAGGAGAGTAAAATCTGCTGTTAGCAATCCCCTTGTCTTCTATTTGTCATTTCCAAGGGATTAGCTGCACCCTGTTGAGGCAAGGAAGGAATTTCATCTGTGCCCAGAGGTCTTCTCACCAGAACTCCTTTTCTTACCTCCTCACCAATAGAGATGCATGCTTTGGAGTCTAGATCTCTGGGTGGCCTGCAGGAGAGAAAAGGGAAAAGTTATGAAATATTCCTTTCAAAGATCAATTTTCCCTCAGGGAGTAAATACAACCCCAATGGTCCCCCAGGCCATCTCCTTACAGCCCTTGAAACCCTGAGCAGCCTAACCAATCAATAGATAGAGCCAAGATCCACAAAGTCACCCCAAAAAGGGGTCAGGAAGTAACCTGCTGGAGTTTGCATTTCTCACATCCAACTTCCCCATGTAGGAACCCAGAGAGACTCATTGCAAAAGCAAAGCCAGGTGGCAAGCACCAAATCTCTGCCAGCCTGTATGAAAAATGGATTAAAAGGACATAAAGGCCTAAAACCACTGTAAATGATTACCTAAGTCATACAGCATGGGTTAACAGGATAATAAAAGGCAGTCCTCAAGGAGGCACAGAAAAACAAGCAGGCTGGAGATGCACAAATTGCCTGGAAAACAGAGTGTTTTCTTTGCAAGGTAGGGAAAGGGATGCATTTTTATGCCTGGCCCAAAGCCATGTTACTCAAACCGAGTGGCAGAAATGACACATTGGTTACAATCAGGTGCCCATTCTGCTTTCTCCTTTTTCTGGGCACATCATTAAGCAGCACAAGACAACGTAGTGAGGGCACTGATGGGAAGAGAGGGTGCTGGGCTGAGAGAGCCCCTGGGTGTACCTGGAGCCACAAGAGAAATACAAGGGCTGTTAAATTATTCTCCTCCTTGATGGTGCCAAAATGAACCCAGGGATTTTGAGCCTTCTTCTGAAGGGTCCCCTTTTCTCCCAGACCTGCATGAGCCCTGTGACCCACTGCTGGCCCTGCCAGCTCAGGAGCTAGCAAGAGCTGGAAGGCAGCTGAGTTCCTGGCCTTTTTTTTCCTGCCTTAGTGTTTGCAGACTTGCTGAGTTCCTGGCCTTTTTTTTCCTGCCTTAGTGTTTGCAGACTTACGTGGAGCTTGTCTGTGGTTGCTCAAATGCTTCTTTAGGAATTTTCAGCCCAGGGTTTCGCTTCTTGCCTGTGAAACAAGAAAAGAGGCAGAATTAAAGCCAGGCTGCTTCTCCTTGTTGTTGTTTTGGTTTAATTTGCAAAACACAGCTTGTCTATAGTTGTTTACCTTCTTTAACATAAATGCCTGGCCAGGCTGGTGGTGTAAACTCAGGGCACAGAGTTCAAAACATCGAGTGCCTTTGTTCTGTAACTCTTCATTTAGACCTGCAAGGTTTGGCTGCCAAGTTGGTACAGAAAACAGGCAAGAGCCCTGGCAAAGGCAGGGCATGTGAAAATGTCAAGTGCAAGGTATTTCTCCTTCATCAGCCCTACCCATGTAGGATCCCTTAAGCTGGTTCTCAGATTTTAAACCATTCCAGCTACATAACTGCAAACCCTGCCAGGACTGAAAATAAAAAAATAAAAAAATTAAAAAAAATTAAAACTCATCTGAAAGGCCAGCACCAGATTCTGATTCTATTTAAATGGATGTTTCACCTCTTGGTCATTAAAGCTGTTCAAACCCAGTAAAAATAAAGCAGAATTAAGTTTGCAGTCTTCGAAGCCATTTGTTTCTGTTCCTACTGACCAGCCAAGCTTTTCTGAGCTGGATGAAGCTCAAGCTCTGAAGAAGTTCAAACGCAGGCTCTCCTGTAAAGGGGTCCAAGGCAGCAGACACAAGAGCCAGGCAGACCAGAGAAATACAAGAACCTTTTTATGACTAAACATATAGAGCCACATTTCAGCACGGGGCCTTGAATTCATGGATAAAATATCCTGAAAACATAAGTCATGTCATCAAAACCTCAAGGTAAACATCTGGCTCTTTGGCTGAGGAATAAAATCCCTGGTCCCAAAAAAAAAAGCATCTAGGCGTTAACTGGTTTTAACCTAAAAATTTATAGCAATTACTGTCTTCTAAGCATGAGTTTTACTCTCTCTTCCCAACACTCTCTTTCAAACTTTACCTACACAATTTTGAGTTAGTTGTCAATAGATGTCTGTGCATCCCAGTGCCAAAGTTAGTCAAAGTACAAGCACCCAAACTGAAATGATCTTTTTGAAGCAAGCAGTCAATTCAGATCAACATTTTATTATTATTATTATTTTTAATCTTTTTTTTTTTTTTTTTTTGTAGTTTTGTTGCCCTTGTCTGCTCTGATCATGCTCACTCCTTTTGGGAAACAGTCCCCAGGTGGGACAAGCTGCACAACCCAGCTGACACCTTGTGGAAAAGCATTTATTGGAAACCACTGTGGCCAATCACTATTGTTATTAGAAATATACAGAGCTGCAAATTTACAACAGGGGAAAGAAAAAAAAACAAAGCAAAACCAAAAAACAGTTCTCTACTCCAAGGAACTTCCAGTCTAGCACAAAAAAGGCAAAATAAAAGAAGCAAGGTCACTCAGAAACATGAAAAATAGCTCTCAGTTTTCCCAAGAGCTACAAGCTGGTCTGTAAGGAAGCAAAATTCATTGTAAAAACAAATGGAGGGATTTACACTGCTAGCAGAGCTGTTCTTTGACCTCTTTCCTTCCACTTTTCTTAGTTGTACTACAAAGACCTCCAGAAGCCACAACTGAGAAGCATCCCCTGCTGTGGAAGAAGCTCTAGATAGGATCTCTGGCCCAAGCTGTGCCAAGTGCACATGGGATCCAGCAGGATGCTAAATGAGTAAGTGTGGTGTTGATCTTGACATGCTTCAGCTAAAAAAGGAATCTCAAAAATATAGGTCTTGTAGTGCAGGCTAACAAAAACCCTGCTTCTTTGGCAATTTCTAAGTCTGCTACCTCACTGACCTCTCTACCTCCAGAAACTTCCTTGCATCCTCTTGCAGCTCAAGCAAACACAACCACCACAGGCACCAGAAAAGAAGTATCTTCACCCTCATTGTGCACATGGGAATGAAGACAGAAATTTGCTGACTTGCCCACAGAGGCAGAAACTGCCTCTTTAGCTCCAGTTGAACTCTTCCAATTAACACTCACCAGCCACCTCCTGGCATACTTCTACACATGGACCATCCATCCACGCTGCTGCAACGATATTCACTACACCAGAATCAAGAGAAACATGCATAAATTTCCTCTGATCTTTCCTTTTTTTCTCTCTCTCTTTTTTTTTTTTCTTTTTTCTTTTTTCTTTTCTTTTTTTTTTTCTCCCTGTGGGATTTCTTGCACAATCCCATGTGCTATACCTGAACCTCAGGAACCTGCTCCCAGGCAGCTCTGCAAGGGTGAAAATGAGCCTGCTGGAAATTAACCTAATTTGAACGTGGACCAGAACAGGTTGTGCAGCATTTAATCTCACCATGGTTCACAAGTGGTGTCAGCAGAAGAACTAGGGAGCAAAATGCCAAACCCAAATAAATATTAAAAGCCTTCCGCCTTCTGGTGAAATAAAATCTGCACTTTGGGGAGTTTATTTTCCTTGTCTCTTCTTCACAGAATACAATATTTTGAAGCTTTGCCATTTTTTTGAAGTACAATCTGTTCACCCATTGGAGTTGCCAAGACACAGACACAGTTTTTGGGGTTTTCTTTTCAAGAAAAAAGAAAGCAACAGCAGTAGGAGGAATAACACATGGATTTCACGATGGCACCGGGAGAAGGGATTGCAAAGAGGAATTGCCAGGGATCAGCTCAGGGGGACAGAGGGAAAGAGCAGTTCATCTCCCCATGCTTCACCACTTCATGGAAGCCTAGGGATGCTATCAGGCAATTTCATGCCTCTCAGCTAGATCAGACAAAATTTCTCAGTCCTGGCTCTTAAAATGCCAGCATCTCCAAGCCTTCTGCAAACGTCCTGCAGGAAGAACAAGCAATCCTAAACATTAAAACCAGAAGCACAGTGGTCAGCACTGCTCAGCAGCACCAGGGCTGCCACCTGGGCAGGCTGCAAGGGGCTGTGGGGTGCAGGGTCCCCCCCTGCCCTGCTGCATGGTGAGGGGAGCT
Organism: Phaethornis superciliosus; assembly: GCA_023637945.1. NCBI lineage: Eukaryota > Metazoa > Chordata > Aves > Apodiformes > Trochilidae > Phaethornis > Phaethornis superciliosus. The sequence continues at coordinate 9,587,201 of JAJQWJ010000021.1, read as the reverse complement.
CAGCTGAGGCTCTGCAGCAGCTCTGAAAAACAAGGGTCCAAGTCCCACATGAAGGAGCAAATACTGACACTTAAGAGGTTTGGGTTTTGTTGTTTGTTTTTTGTTTTTTTTTAAGATAAAAAAATAATTGGAAGTCCCAAGATCAGTCCTCTTTAATAACAACTGCCAAGCAAGCATCTTGCTGTCAAAATAAAATCCCCCAGTTTACCACAGCAGACATCAGCTTTGAAAGATGATGCTGTGTTAAATTGCAGTTTGCAGAGAAAGTCATCCATACAGGAGCTCAAACTGTGGAGGCAGCTTAACAACATTCAAAATTGGACGTTACCTGTTCCATCCACCAGAAAACCAGTATTTTCCATGGTGTTTGGATGAATCATTATTATTTTTAGCTTTGTTTCCTGAAAAAAACCACACCGCATGCGGGTATTTGACAGGCTGTGGCTCTAGTGGACCATTTCAGCCCTTTCTTACAGAGCAATGGAGCTTCTGGAGATGACAAATCTGACAAAAAGAGGTGACCAGTAAAGAAATCCTAACTCAGGGGCAGGCTGGAACACAAAAGTATCCCGTGGCAGCCACCGGGCATCCATGCTCAAGCTGTGCAGAAGGCCTCAGACACCAAAATAACCACACAAGGCTCAACCCCAAGGCAAGGATCAGTGGGTTCACTGCAACTCCTTGGGATCTGCAAAGAGGAAAGGTTCAGTGAGCCATCCTACAAAGCAGGGAGCCCACAGGTCTGCAGTCCTGCTTGAGAAACAGATGGGATTGTACATCTGCTACCCGGCAGCCAAAAAATGAGTTTTCTGTGTAAACAACCACTGGTGTCTTTCTTGTCACTAAGCCTTAAACCTAAGCTCACTGAGGAACTCTCCCTACAATTTTCCACATGGTGGCTTTGACAAGCACTTGACTAAAAAGCCAAGTTTTAAGAAAACAGAGGGGAAAAAACCAGATTGGTTTGGAGTGATGCTGGGAGGCATCTCCAGAACCGAGTTTTGACTCAGCAAAACATCCTGGGTATCTGTAACATTAAACACAAGATTAAAGCTACTTTCTTTTATCAAAGCAATTACCCCCAGAAAATACTGAACTGACTGGTGCTGGAGAAGCTGCCACCTTTCAGAAACCTCAATGGTTTCTTGGCAAGTGCCAAGATCAGGAGAGCAGGAGGCCAAGCTGGCAGCTGCAACATCACTGCCCACCTCCCCACCAACTCCACCAGCCCAAGAAAGTCAATGCTGAGAAGCAAGTCAGGTCTGAAAGCAAAACTGTACTAGGAAAAAGAAAACCTGACTTAATGAAAACACATTAAGTACTTCCCTGTGAAGGTCTTAAACCCAATTGCTGAGGGAGGGGAGAAAAATACAACTTCCAGCGGGCTTGTTAACCTCTTCCCACCAGCACTGACAAGAGTGTACAGAGAGATTAATGCTGCTAAGCCCCTTTCAGTTAGGGCAGTGTAAAATATCAATACTGAAAAAGGGAACTTGAAAGTTTCACAGCAAAAGGCTAGGAGGCATAATAGAGAATAATAAAGAAAGGGAAGACAGAGGAATTCACTACCCACATTTGCTCTAACAGAAAATAAACTTCTACTTCTGAAGGAAAATCCCATTCCCCCAGTCCCCAAACTTTTCACTGTAGTCAAAAACTTATGATATGATCCAAAGTAAATGGTTCTTTGCCACACAAGAAGCTCCTATTTCCTTCAAAGGATATTAAGCAGCTCTGTCTTCACCACAATTTATTTAAAGCTGTGTTCAATAGCCATGTAGCAACATTTTCCTTCAAATAACACTCTTTAGCATCTAATTTGCTGGTAAAAATTTCACAGGCGGGAAATGCCTCTTTCTCCCACTTTTTTTCAGAGAGAAAAGTTGCTCATTTACTATTCCTGTCTTTCCTAAGGGTTTTTTTGTCTGATTTCTTGAAAGGTTTTGAAAGCCAAATGATCTGCTATTCTTCTCTCAGCTCTACTCAACACGCATAAGCAAAACTCCCTCTGAAAGGCGGGCAAAATGGAATTGCTTGGTGTGTTTTTATGGAACAAGAGTGAAGTGGTGGCTCCTGGGCTCTGCCAGGCTGAACCCTGTACCACACAGCTGCACAACCACCATCCCACCTGACACCCAGGGGAAAGGAACCATGGGCAAACCCCCAAACCGAGATGGTTCTTACAAAAGGAAGACATTAAGATTAACGTTGCTTTGTCCCAGATGCCCTGGAAATGCCCAGAAGGAAAACATCCATCACTGCAAAGGGCATCTCTCACCCATAGTCCAGTTCTAGCCCATATTTCAGCAAGCAGTGGTAGAACTGATGCTGTCAGCTTCACCCATTTACACGTCTGGACCCAGACACATAAACCCCACCAGATCTTACAGCTTCTTCTGGCACCCAAGGTGTCACCTGGAGCAAAGAAATGTTGCTGTAGATGATGTAGCAACCTCATGTTTAGCACCACTTTCCTACAGGATGACCAAAGAGGGGGGAAAATACATTTTTAGCGAGTATTAAAGATCATCTGGTAGATATTATTTATATTTATGAATTATTAAAGGTTAAGGCACATGCAATGGTTAGAGGTGATACAAACCCATCATGGCACACAAAAACTCAAGGGCTGGGGATGGACTTGCCCATCTCCTTTGGTCCTCAGTCGTGTCCCAGCACCAGCTTGTCACTACTCATCAGCTCTCAAGGTCTCTCCACCAAGGAATCCCACAAGTGGGGCCACCCCAGCCAAGTGGAAGAGGAGTGGGAAGGCCGGGTGCATTCCTGGCATCCCTGCAGCCAAACCTCCAGACTAAACAAGAGTCCCAGAGCAAAGACTCCTGAGATTCCCTGCCAGATCACTCCACTTCAGAATTAAAATACACAGAGATAACAAAGTATACTTTAAATGAGTGGGTGTGAGGGAGAAGCCATGCTGCCAGGGCTGTACCTGGACTCATTTTTACAAGCTGGCTCCACTCCAGCTGCAAAGGGAAATCAAGACACCAGTCAAAAAGAAAAAACCCAAATGAGCGTAAATTCAGGAACTAACCACTTCTGGCAGTTTCAGCAGTAAAAATGTGTCTTCCTGGGCAGCCACTTCTCAGAGGCAGCCCCACTTGCCTTCCCATGGGTTGCTGTGGCATCTCCACAGCCATAACCACAGTGCCTCCTGTGTCACCACTGCCTTCCCCCATGGGCTTGGGCTGGTGCAAGCTGTTGAATTTTGCCCCAGGGGCAGTCAAAGTACAAAGGATCAGGCCCGTGCCTTTTTGATTGAAATCTCCTTGAGACAAATCTGCAAGTGATAGGGAGGCTGGTGTCGGTGACAGTGGTTTGGTGGCTGGGGGTAAGAAGCATGAGGGAAGTTCTCTCACCACTTCTGCCTCCATGGTTGGGTTGGGTGTCTTTGTAAGTAAAGCTGCATAAAACCACGTCGTGCAAAGCTTGAAGCAGGTTGCCAGGGACAGGGCAGGCAACCCTGGTGCTCACAACCCACTGTGGAAGAGCAGAGCTTTAGCCAAGCCCTAGGTTCTGGAGAAAACCAAGAACCAGAGGTTCATGCATGCACCAGTGATGTAGAAGTGGCCTTGAAAAGCCATTTTACAACCCCTCATTAAGCCATAGAAAAAGAATTTCATGTGCAAGAGATTCCTATGAACTGCTGAAGCTTCAACCAGAGGAACAGTTAAAGTAGATATTGTGCTTTCTTTGCCTCCTCAAAATAGAATTCAGCTGCAGTGTTTAGCCCTGTTGATAAATATGAGTGGCCAAGTGACACTGGCTGCTCCTCCATCACTGCCATGAGTAACTGGACCAGTTGGAGGCAAATGGAGATGCTCCAGTACAAAGCATGTTCTCTGCCCATGTCTCCTGCACGCCCTTTATCTGTCTCTTCCATCGTGGCTGTTTGTAATTACTCCTTGGAAATAGCAAACTGGAAATGTTTCCTTTTAACCACTCATTTCAGGGTTGCTCAGGAGGAGGGAACAGAGCTTGCTGCAGTTATGGGGCTGAGATATCTCCCACTTTCAGGCTTTCTTCCTCTCATTTTGGTGCCACGGGGATGCCAGCTCATTTAGTGGCACATCTAAGCATTCCTGCCAGCCCCAGCACTGCACCCCACGTCCACATTGCAACTCACAACCACATTTCAGGATGGGAAGGGGGAAAGGTGAGAGTGTTTTTATGACTGAGATGGATTTTCCAACACATCCTGGAATCAGGAGACACCTGAATCATGTGCCAGGCACAGAGAAACCACAGATAGCCATATTGTCCTCTGAAGTCCTAATCCTCCACTCCTTCTCTTGGTGCTTCCCCCCAAAAATAAAGAAATAAATCTCATTTCATACCAAACCTGAAAATGCTAGCAGAGTGAATGGAGGGCTGGAATTCAGAGCCACAGCCCAGAGGCATCCACTTGCTTTTCTTCAGTCAGTCTGAGCAATGAAAATACAGAGCCCAAACCCCTCTGCATCTCCAACTGGAAAACCAACATCAGGAAACATGTGCAGGGGGAGACCCTGAAATATTGGCCTCAGCACCCATCTGTACCCCAGCACCCATCTGTACCCCAGCACCCAGCTGTACCCCAGCACCCAGCTGTACCCCAGCACCCATCTGTACCCCAGCACCCAGCCATGCCCCAGCACCCAGCTGTGCCCCAGCACCCAGCTGTACCCCAGCACCCAGCCTGTACCCCAGCACCCATCTGTACCCCAGCACCCAGCCTGTACCCCAGCACCCATCTGTACCCCAGCACTCAGCTGTGCCCCAGCACCCAGCTGTACCCCAGCACCCAGCCTGTACCCCAGCACCCAGCTGTACCCCAGCACCCAGCCCTGCCCCAGCACCCAGCCCTGCCCCAGCACCCATCTGTGCCCCAGCACCCAGCTGTACCCCAGCACCCAGCCCTGCCCCAGCACCCATCTGTGCCCCAGCACCCAGCCCTGCCCCAGCACCCAGCTGTACCCCAGCACCCAGATCAACCCCAGCACCCAGCTGTACCCCAGCACCCAGCCATGCCCCAGCACCCAGCTGTACCCCAGCACCCATCTGTACCCCAGCACCCAGCCTGTACCCCAGCACCCATCTGTACCCCAGCACCCATCTGTGCCCCAGCACCCAGCTGTACCCCAGCACCCATCTGTACCCCAGCACCCAGCCTGTACCCCAGCACCCATCTGTACCCCAGCACCCAGCTGTACCCCAGCACCCAGCTGTGCCAGTGGTTGCCCTGGGGTTTCTCTGTCCCAGGGCTCAACTCGCTCCTCTGACTCAATCCTGCAACCTGCAATAAACCTGGCAGAGGAGAAGCCTCCAACCAAACTAGCAGAGCTTTTGCAAGGCAGGACAGAGGTGCTGGGAACAAACCATGTGGCAGAGGTGGTGCAACATCTTCTTGACTCAGGGATATTTGTGTCCTCTGCAGGACCCAGCCTTTGCCTCCCCACTCCTGGCAGCTGCCGTAGCTCAGCTCTGCCCAGGCACAAACACCAGGGAGACAAAGATCTTCAGCTTTACTGCAAGGGAAAATCACAAGGTCAGCCCTTCGTGCCTGCATCAAGATTGGCCTCCAGCAGGAGAGGGTTGGGTGGCAAAGCTCTGAACAGCACAGGAACAAAAACCCTGGAAGAAGGAGAAGCAGAAAGCTTTGCAATCAGGACTCCAGCGGACTCATCCCTGGACCCCGCGGTGCAGAAACATACAGAAATGTCACCAAACTGTGCAAATATCACAACCTATTTGCCTGCCTTTCAATAAGCTCTGTATTTCAGTAATTCAATTTTAAAGGTAATTTCCTGCTTCAGCCTAATCTTGCTTACTCTTGCCCATTTTCCTCTTAACACATCCTGTGAAAGGGCTGCAGGCTGCTGGGTTTATTCGTGTCAATACAGAAACTAGAGGGACGCAATTTCTTCTTATCTGCACATTTTGGTTATGAGAGTCTGTTTGTCACTCTGATAAGGGTGCATCACTAAATTTTAGAAGAGTGTGAAGCGGAAGGCACATTTTTGATAAAGATTAGACATGAGAGCCTGTGCTGAGACATGCACTGAACATACGGCTGCAGTGACTCTGGGAAGAGGGCAAGGAGCTGATACAGCTTTTGGGAAATTCTGTACCCTCCTGTAATCCCCCACCAAACAAAACTGAGCCTCCTTGCAGCTCTAGGAGCTTGTAGGGAGCACTGGGAGCTGGAGCAATCTTCCTGAATGTTTTGGGGGACATCAACACCCAACACCAGTTTGGAGATGAGGGCTGGCTGGCTGATGGAGGGGGTGAAATAAAACACCTGCAAAGGAGAGGGTATGAGGCCTTAAGATGATCTTTTGTGTCTCACAGAATTTGCTGCCACCTCACTGAGCTGTTTCATGGGCTCCAACACTGGCTTGGCCCTTCCACTGCCAGGACTTCACCTCCCAAATGGACTCTGCCCCGATGTTCTCCCTGCACCCCACTTCTTCAGTGTTTGCTTGCACGAATACCAAGAGGGAACGGGGCCTTCATCGCCCATTTACATGCTCACAGACCAACAAAGAGCAGCCCTGTGCTCCCTTCTGATGCTGACAGTTCAGAGGAAAGAGGGAAGTGACAGGAAACAGCTTCTCCAGATCACATCCCTTCCCAGCCCGGATGCTGCAGCACTCCCAGACTCAGTGCAGGAACTGCAGGCACAGCATGGGGCCACCCATCATGTTCCTGTTGAGCTGATGCCAGGACCACATCAGTACCTGCAGACATGACAAGGCAAGACAGTCCTCCATTGACATCCTGCACTGCCAAGACCAGCCAGATTTTTCTTTAGAAAATAGATGCAAAGCAAAACTGCCCTAAAATCATCATTCTCGAGGTGCTAATTTAAGCAGGAGATGGTAGATAGGAGAGCTGTGTCTGCCCTTGGCTCTCCCCCATAGGGCACAAGAGACTTTTAATATTAAAAACCCCTATTACAACACTTTGGCTGAACTCAGCTGGCGTGTGTGCATCCAGCTGCTCCAAACTTCGATGGCCTGGGGGAAAGGGCACACACAGATCCTCCCAAACTTCAGCACCTCCGTGACCTGGTGGCAACATCCCCCCAGCAGGAAAGGTGCTGGAAACAGCAGAGCTGGGAGCATCTGCTGTGAGACAATTCCACCCAGGCTGGCTCTGGGCTGTCCCAAGCTGACCCTAACATCATTCCTAGCCTTGGGGTTGGGATCTCCCAGGTGAGTGCAGAGTGGGAATGTTCAGTTCTCTGCTGCCAAATGTTCTGTCAGGGACAGGCACTGCCTTGTGACCCATCAGATACAGAGAGGAGGAGGTGGTGGGTGGATGGGACCAGACACTGGGATGTGTATGCTCTAGTTTGAGCTCTTATAACCCTGCCTGTGGCTGTCCACAATTTAATTCCAGTATAACAGAGTACCTGGAGCTGGAAGGGACCCCTAAGGATCTCACCAAGTCCAGCTCCTGAAGTTGCAAAGTCCCTGCTCTGCCTCCCATGCAGGTGTGCTGCAGTAACAAATAAAAACATCTCTGGTGCTTTAGGCTCTGACATCCACCAAAGCAAAAGATTTCCATGGATGAGGATGCCAAGAGCTGCCAAAGGATGCTGTCCACATTGCACAGGGGGCAGGAGGCAGCACAGCCCCTTTCCCTTTGCAGGCTACCAAGAGGATTAGCCTGACCCCACAGACAGAATTCCAGCTAAGGATTGGAAGTGCAGGATCAATGCCAACCAGGCTTGTAAGACATCTGTGACACCCTTTAGCTGCAAGAAGACACCTGCTCATGCCAAGGCTGGGGCTCTGCACTGATGCTCCAGACATACTGGATCCTCTAGAGATGGTTATGGAGTTACATGTGTAAAAACACAAAATGCAAAATTCAACAGTTTGCCTACGCATACCCCACCTCCAATAGTCCTATGGGGACCAAAGCCTCTTCCTTTTTCTCACCTTTCTTTGCCTAACTATTTTTCCCACTCATCAACTTAATCTCACCTGTGTGCCTTCCTCTTAACACAGAGAAAAAACCCTCCTCCTGTCTCAGCCTCTCAGCTATCCTCAGATCCTGCAAATCACTCCTGGCTCCCCAGCGTGAGGCTGCAGGAGCCAAAAGGCAGCTCACAGCTCAGGAAAATCGTATTAGGGTCCAAATGATACCAAAAAGCACTTTGTTTTCTGCTCCTTGTGGTTCCTGGAGTAGATCACATCCCTTGCTGGGCTCCTGTGCCTCCAGCATTTGGGCAGCTGCATCCTCCCATTACTCTGGGAAAGATGTGATGGTGGTAGAGATCCCATGGAGCCCTGAGGAGCCTCATGGCCTCTCCCCTTGCCCCTGTTTTCCATGAGAAATCCCAGCAGTGAGGCTCTAGGGAAGTGAGCAGCAGGGGTACTCACTCCCTCCAGTCCCCAGTTCACCATAAATCAAGCTCATATTTTCCCTCTGCCAAGGTCCACTGGTTTCACTGCCTCCCCATCCCAGACCCTGCTTCATTTGCTGCTTATCTCAGATTAGGAAATCCACAGGAATTGGAGGCTGGGGAAGCTGTTTGTCAAGAACCTTCAGCTCTCGTGGGGGATTTTTTTGTTGTTGGGTTTTTTTTTTTTTATGAGGGACTTTTGGTTTAGTTGCTGCTTTGTTTTCAAACCCTCGTCAGTCTGCTTGCAGTGGGAGTTAGCTGGAATCAAAACTGGAGAAAAGCTCTTGGAATTCACCCGGGAAACAAAAGGGCTTTTGTGCAGGAGGCTTTGGAGGACATGGCTGCTTTCCCTGCTGCTACCTTCATTTCTATGTTCTCCTTGCCAAAAAGCACCTGCCAGCAGCACCAGAGGAGGAGGGATGCTGCCTGGGCACTGGGGGACAGAGGGGCAGGAGGACAGCCACCTCCCATCCCCTTGGGCAGTGGAAGTGGAGCAGGAGATGAACTTTCCAAACCTTCATGCGTGGTGGTGTACATCACACCAGGCTTCCAGCCATGCTCCCTGCCCCAGCTCTGCCCCTGGCACGGAGTCTGGGGTGGGCTCTGCTCCTCAGCACAGCACCAGCATCCCCAAAAAAGCCTCCTTATCCAGTACAAAAAGAGATGCCCTGTCTGCCTCAGGCATGGTGGGAGAAATTGCCTTAAATCCACCAGCCTCAGCCCACCTACAAACACATTTACACTTTCCCTGCTGCTCCCTGGAAAAACTCAACACAGTAATGGAATAATGGAATAATGTTCCCCGCTTTTTCCCACTGCTCTGCATAGCCTCAGACCCCAACTTCCTTCGGCCTGGCTGCAGGGAGGTGATAAGGATGCCCTGCCCATCAGACAGACACTTAGCTTGAGATCTTTCAATTTTCGTTTCCAATTTTGGTTTTCAAGTTTTTAAAACGTGTTTGGTGCAGCTGGGATTTCCTCCCTCCCAGCAGCTCCTGCAAGGGATTTTTAAACAGACAAGAGGGTCCTGAGCAGAGCTTTGTTTCCTCTGAAAAAAAAAAAAAAAAACAACACCAAAAAAACAGATGGGGTTCTGCTTCTGGCCTGGCTGCCCTGACACCAAGGGGTGATGAGGCTGTGCATGGAGCAGAGCAGGTGAGGGACACCCTGCTTTCTGAGCCAGACCTTCTTAGAGCTGTCAGATGTGCTGCCAGCCCAGGGAAATGCAAATTGCTTTGGAAGATGAAGGTGACATTTCCACCCGCTTGCTGATTCCCGCTGCGCTGCAGACTCCCAAAGCCTGACTCCAGCCTGCAGCTCCAGCTAGGAAGGTTTTTATGCCTTGTTGGTGCTTAGATTTAAGCACGTGCTTTCCGGCAGCACAGGTTCCTTTTCAGGCTGCATTAAGTGCCAGGCTGAGCAGGAACAAGGAGGTAAGAGCTGTGCCAGGCTGCTGGCTGAGCCTCCGCAATAGCCACAGGAAACATCCAGCTCCTGCGGACCCAGCTGAAGGGTTCTGCCCACTTCCCAGCCACCAAAAGGGACAACCTGCAGAGGGGCAATGGCAAAGGTCCCTCTGTAAGCAGTGGTGCCAGCCAGGCTGCAGGTTCCTCACTGCTTCCTCCTGCCCAAGATGCTGCTCGTAGCATCCACTGGCAAAGCTGGGCAGGCGAGTGCTGCTCGGCCAAAAAGGAGTTTCCATGGAGGGAAAGCAGGGCTTGGCTTGGAAGGTGTGATGGGCCAGGAAAGACCCCCACGCCTCCAGGGAGCTCAGCAAACTGGCCCTTTGAGGTGTCACTGTCCCCAGGAAAGAACAGAGCTTCTTCAACTCTGGACCACTGCTCCCCACAGCTCCGTTTCTCTGCAGATTCCTTTGCTCACTGAGCAGCATCACACCTTGGCTGGGGGACACACTCTTGGTGTCATCCTCCTCTCAGCAGGACAGGACAGAATAAAATCTGATCAATGCCACAGGGCAACCTAAGCTCTGGTTTCATTTCTGTTGCCAGATGCTCCAGGCAGCCACAGAGTCTCTCATTTTACCAAGCACAGATTTAATTTGTTAAGCCTATTGTAAACTGTATCGTTATCAGTCATCTACTGCTGATGTGTTGCATATAAAATTTGGGTTTATCATTTTCTGATCATGAATAAAGCCACCTTAGGACAAAATGGGCAATTAATATTCCACAGAGAGAAAACTGCTTATTGATTTGGTCATTCTGTGAGCTACAGAGCATCAATAACTTTTACAGGCAAATGAGAACACCCGTGGAAATAGAGGAATGTCCCAGCAGCCATTTCTTTAGCAAGCACTGAACTACTTCAGCTCCCAAGTTCTGCTGTTCTGTTTGGCAGCTGGCAAGTGTTTGTTTCAACTAAAAGTGCTGAATTGAAGATAATTCCCGGACCACTTGCCTCTTCTCTGGTACAAACAACACTCAGAAGAATTTCAAATCAATGCCTCATTTTCTTCCCAATGATCTTGGGCTCACACTTCATCCCTCACTCGAGGCTGGGGCCAAACAGAGAAGTTGATGACAAATCTGGGCAGAATCTCACCCTTTGTTAGCCCAATGCTGTGGCACCTGCAGCACGGGCATGGAAGGAGAGGATCTGCTTCCTTGCTTAATATTTTGTCACGGGGAATTTCTGTAAAGGCTCAGCCAAATATTGTGATTAAATCTGCAATACGCTCAAGGCTCTGACCAACCTCTCTTTGTGCCACCCTGTTTCACCACTCTCTTTTGCTATTCTCTTTCTGACTTAAGAGTTTATTCGGGTTTTTTTGGTACCAAAATTATTAAAGGTGGTATTTAAGAGTTCTGGAGAGGAACTAATTCATGCTCCCCCTGCTGGCAATGCATCCCAGCAAACGTGTAGGTCCTACTTTCCAAACACAGGGAAACCCTATTCACATTGGGAAGCCAAGGACAACCAGAGGAAAGGCAAACCTGGACCTTGTCTGAGCTCCAGAACCCACCAAGCTCCCCAGCACTGCAACTTTGGGCACTATCCCAACCCTGGAACAGGGCAGGAGACTTTGGGAGAACAACTGCACCCACTCTGCACTGCCAGCAATAACAGCAGCAGCAGCAGAGATGGGCAAGAACCAGCACCAGCAAGTCTGTCCCCCCAGGAAAATAAAGTCTGGGTCCTGCAACCCCTTCAGCAATGTATTTCTCCACATGCCAGAAGTGTCAGCTGCTCACAGGCAGGCACAGGAAGGTCTGCAGGATGCAGGCTCCAAGGGAACCTCTTCCAGCTTCAACCAGATGTTAGCCAGAGGTCAGAGACCATGAACTTCTCTCATTCCAGGCACTAGCTAAGATCAGACACTTTACTTGCATGTCATACCATAAAGTAAAGCAAGCAGTATGTAAAGAACACATGCCTTTCCCCAGTTCTTATCATGCAATTTTATTTCTGTTTGGAAAACACGCTGAAGAAATGCCTTATGGCCCAGTACCCTGGCAGCTCCTTTTTTATATTTTTCTTCCCTCCAATTAAGTGTCCCCGACACAACTGGGCAGGTTTTTTTTTTTCTAACCACATATGTTCACATGGATCAAACCCTGTCAGGTAACATCTCTCCACCCAGCCTGCTAAATCAGGAGTTTTAAATACAAAACTCCCTTTATGTGAGCCTCTCCATCAAAGCCTCTACAGAACTCCCTGTGCAAGGATCCAGACTGCAGTTTTAGTTGGATATATACATGCTCTCAAACACAACATCACTTTCTAAGTTGCAAGAACAGATAAGCTAGAGAAAACAGGGCAGCATAAATCACCCACACAGCTCCACGATGTCCATCCTACGTAGCAACCAGGACAAAATACATCCCCAGCCTTGTAAATTCTTGTGTCTGTGCTCAACTCTAAGCACATTCAGTCCCACTGACTGCTGCAAAAGGACTCATACACTCCAAGTTCAGCACGTCCACAAGTCTTTTCAAGATCAGAGGATGAAAAGGGGGGAAAAAAAAAAAATCCTATTTAGCTTCTCTTTTAAAGGGAAAGAAGAAAAATCCTTCAGGCCCCACTTGTCCAAATGAGGGCTCTGCTTGGCTACAGCTGCTCTGAATCAGCTCAGATTCAAAGCTCCCAGCTTGTTCCCCACATTTCAGCAGCGATGCCTTTCTGAAGCAAGCCCCTGGCTAGAGAGATCCCTCCCTTGGCAGGAGATGCTGGCCAGGGAGATGCTTGCACAGGATGGGTGCTAAATGAATGTGCTGCAAGGTAAAGTAAATGCTTGTTGATGCTGGAAGCACTGGCATTGTTCTGAGGTCGACACAGGAAGAGTGAGAGGAGGAATGCTCTCTATTGCAGGAAGCTGTTCCAGCCTCTCAGCAGACATAAAGCTTCTCATTCCTTGCGGGGGAAGTACCAAATGTTTTTGAGGGGAAGAAAAAAGGGGAAAAAAAAATAAAAAATTAAAATGATCACGTGCTTAGCTATAAAGGAAGCTGCCTAATGACATGAATGAAACTGAAGTCATGCAAGGAGGAAGCGTGCTCAGGTGGCCACGAGCAAGGGCACGCTCCCATGTTGTCACCCTGCAAAAACACCCAGAGAGGTGGAAGTCCAGAGGTCTTTCTCTCTGCCAAAAAGATCCCTGCTGTGCATTCAGGTTTTCTTGTCTCCAGAAAGCAACTCACAACTAATCATCTTGGAAGGCAGCATCCTTCCAAGTCCCAGGTGCCAGGGACTATTTGGGGCTCTCCCTCCAGCCCTGATGCTGATGTTGGGGGACTGGTTTGCTGTGTCCTTCCATGCAATGCACCACACCCAGATGGTCTTTCGGTTCATTTGTAAAACTGATTCCCTGGCAGGGATTCAAGTTCTCCATAGAGATGCTCCAGGTTTTATTAGCGATGAGCAAATTACTGGTGTCCTTGGGAAAGGTAAGGAAGTCAGAGTCTATGTTAATTGCCTTTTACTTTTTTTCTAGAGAGAACCTCCCAAAGGACAGCTCTATGCCACACAGAATGGCTCTCTGTTTACAGAAGTGCCTGTACAGAATGGCTGTGGTGAATTATTCCACAGATATCTGCATAAACTTTTAAGTATTTTCACTATTGTATCATACTTTTTGCTTTATTTCAGCCTTGTCTCCAGCCTGGTTTCTTCTGGTGGATTATTGGGGCGTGATGGTTTCTATCTTTTACAGTTAAAAAGCAGAAACACTTTGGAATAGGTTGAAAAGCAACAGTATCTAGAGCATTGCCTTCTCCTTCAACAGGCTACTCTGTCAACCTTGTGCTTGTTAAATGAGAGAAAAATCTGTGGGCATGCAGTGAAGGTCAGCCTTGTGGTTTTTGAAAACATTTAATTAGTACGGTTAAGTACTGAGGTCTGCCTGGGAGTGAGCTTCTGCTTTAACCATCAGCATCTTTCAATTTGGAGAAGCAAACCTGCAAGAAGGGAATGCAAGTTAAGTCTGTGGCTCCCTGTCCAAAATGTCAGTGGTATTCAAGCTAAGCTCAGGATGAAAACTGTGGCAGCTTCCCTGTCCTGTCGCTTGCTCCAAAACCTGGGTGACGTTTGGAAATCCAGCTCAGATCTCTGATTGCACATCATTTACAGCAGATTCCAGATCTTGGTTTTCTTGTGAGGTGTTGGGGTGACCTACTGCACTTCCAGGGACACACCAGGGCTGCCAAAAGCCCTGGGTTGTGACTTGTGCTTCTGCTGAGGCATTTCTGCTAAGTGCTCAGGCTCAGTCTTTAAAAAAGTCTACCTAAGGTTTATCTTAGCCCAAATATCCTAAGGGTTATCTTAGCATTTAACTGGCAGAAGGGGGGCAGATGTTCTTGGCTCCAACAGGTGTTTCACTCCTGGAATAAAACTACAATAAATGTCACATGTCTGTGCTGCAATCCTCAGACAGCAGCAGACATACAAGCTACAACCACAGACTGTCAGTTCCTTTTTTTTTTAAAAAAAAAAAAAAAGTCCCCAGGATCAATTGTTTGAAAGAAGAAATCAATTCCAGTCCTTTCAAATTTGGGGTCTATTTCTTCACACTTTTGCAGCACTGGAGACCCTAACTGTAGGCAAGGAAAGCCACCCTAGGAAGAAAGGGTTGTGTTGGAATTCAAGCTGGAAATTGAGTGCCTCTAACTGGGCACCAGTTGCCAGCATGGGAGAAGTAGCCCAGAACCAAGGAGCTGGTGCCAAGGGCAGTGCTAGGTGCTGCAGAAACCCTCCATGTGGAACCAGTGCCAGAAGGACCTTCTCATCTCCTCTGCTCTGTTTTTTTTAACTGAAAGCTTCACCTCCTACGTGCAGGTACTTGTGAGCGCATGCAAGTCCAGCGGGCTCTTACTGGGGCACCTCTGCATGAGAGATGGGAGATGCTGAGAGCTGATGAGAGCAGACACAATGGAGCAAGTCCAGGAAAAGAAACCCAGGGATCAGTGCTGCCTTTGCCTTTAAAATTGTCTATCTCCCTTTCTTTCTGATGCTGGTACCCTGGCAAGCTTTGTCTTTGCCAGACAGGGACTTCCATTACTTTAGAGCTGTCAGAACAACAAAAGATCTTTGAGTCATTTTCTATATCTGCCCTTGAACCACTGGTAAAGCAATAAACGTTCTTAAGGGGAATGCTAACACCGAGTGGAGCTGTAACTTTTGTAATACCGTTTGTTGCTCGGGTGTCAAATAAGCCCTGATGAACAGACATGAATGAGGAAGCTCAGGATCAGACCCCATGGCAGGATGAAAATAAGCCCCAAATCATGTTGCCTGGGACTTCCACAGAGGAACAGCCAGATGATGCTCTGGGGCCATTTGGCACTGATAAGCATTGTTTCATGGAGTGCAATTACATATTTTTGTTTAGAAAAAGATTCTCTTTCAAAAGCAGCTACCAAGTCTGTGCTGATTCAGCCTTCATTAAAGGCCTCACAGTGCAGACACAGTGAAGTGCTGACTCCTGTACTTACTTTCTATTGCTGCTTTATCTTTGGCATCTCATCTGCAACTTCTGATGGTTTGTTGGGGTTGTTTTCCCCTGGTTTCATCCCAGTGCAGTACCAGTGCATGCTACTTGGGCTTCAGCTTTAATGATTTTTGATCTGCTTGGGTGCAGGCTAGGAAAATTCACCCTTGATGAGAAAATTGCAAGCTAAGTAGGCTAACAAAACAGCAACAAGAAACTGGATCAGCTCTGCTGGGCAAAGTTTTCCTACTTAAACGGGGAGGGGAGGGGGGGTGGAAATCTCTGTGCAATCTTTCTTAAAAATATGAAACTCTATCTCAGTGCAGAGGCTGCTCCCTCTGGCTCTTTGCACAACGCTCCTTGGGCTCCACTACACTCAGCTTTTTGCAGCAGCCCTAATACACCATGGCCACTGCTCCTCTGGTGACTTGGACGGGGAAAGTAGCTCCTGCTTCTCACCTGATGCAGTCAGATGCTGCTCCTACCACGCTCAGACAAATTCAGGCTCCCACTTGACCACAGGATGCAAAGCAAGAGTGATGTTCAGCCAAAGCTTTGCCAGCCCCAGCAGCCCCAGATGCCCATCTGGCTTCTTGGAGCTTCCACAAAGGATGCTCAGCATCTCTTTGCAACATCTCTGAAGTAAAGATGACTCAAAAGTGCTTTAGCACCCCAGAGACCTTCATGGTGGGATGGACCTTCTGGAACATCAACTGGGTGTTTGGAACTTGTAGCTTCCAAGGAAGCACAGCTTGAATTCTGGCTTTAAGACAAAAGTTCTGCAAGCAAGAGTCTCAGGCTTCCCTCTCCAAATTGCTTCCTACTGAGCCAGCATTACTGAGCAGAAGACACTTTCCCATTCACACTTGTCAACATGCAGAAGAACACTGTGGATTTGGAAGACAAAATAAATTTTAAAAATTGCCCAATGATATAGAAATTGCACTGAATGGCCTTCACCACTCTGCCACCACAGAGTGTAATATCTGCCATGGCAAAGCTCCAGGGTCCCAAATCTGCTTTTCCTGCCAACATTGCTCAAGCTGATAATTCTGATCTCTTCAACTCTTCCCAGACAGGCCTGAGGAAGGGAGCCACAGAACTCTACAGGTAATGAAACCTTTTTTTTTTTTTTTTTTTTTTTTTTAATTACAGCTCTGTCCACATCTAAAATTAAAGGAGCAGTCCTGCAATTTACCTGGCCACCAAAGACTGCCTCAGCACTTCAGAGGATGCTGCTGCTGGTGGCCACACTGCCAAACTCATATGGTTGGAGGAACAGACACTGTCTATTCACACAGGAGGGCTGCAAGGGTTCCCACTCCTGGGCTAGCAAAGCTCCCATTGTATTTTTTGCATTTCCTTCTTTTTCCAACTTGGAAAAGAGACCAGAGCTTCTTTCAGAGGTATTGCTTTTACTTTTTTTTTTTTTCTTTTTTTGAGAGAGAGAGAGGCTCCTATAGGTATTATCATGTCTCTTTTCAGCAAATTTACAAGTGACATCAAATGTGTGTATTGTTTAGGAAAATAAAGCAACTTTATAGTCATCTCCTATGTTTCCAGCCACAGATCCCCAGAATCTGCAAAGCTGCCAGGTGATTCTGAAGGTAATTGTGCCATTACTGACATTACTCTTGGAGGAATGAGGTGTCTCATCTCTCTAAATTACTCCTGTGGTTTTAATTGAGTATCATTTGCCTCACCTTAGCAGCTTATGGATGTGTCATGGGAGGGAACTCACCCCAAAGGAAGCTCCATTTTTGGGGGGTGATTAAAGTACCAACCGAGCAACACTTTCTATGGCAATGGGCAACCTAAACTTCTTTTCCCCTTGGAGGAGAAAACAGATCTTTGCTCCTTCTTCCTTGCAACTTACCCCTTTTATTGCTACAATTACTTCTTTAGTTTGAGCTTTTAAATCCCTGTGCCCTCCTATCCCTGCTCAGCACCAGGGAGCTGCTGCTGTGTCAGGAGATGGGGACAGGGCACCCTACAAATGCAGTCTGGTTTTTACACCCCCACTTTTTGCTGCCTGGGAGGACAAAGGGGATGAGAGCCCCTTCCCTGCCCAGCCCAGCAGTGCTGGATGCAAAAAGCATCCTCAGGGCAATGCAGAGGGAGCAGAAAGAAAATGCAGCACCCGGAGAATCCTCCCTGGGTGCCTCGGTTCCCTCCTGCTCAGCCACGTAAAGCAGGGATTTGGTGCATGGCAAGCAGCATTTTTACCCCACCTAGCTTGTTTTCTTTATTCCCATGCTGGTTAATTCCTCCAGCATGGCACTGCACCAGATTTTTAAACCTCTTTATGAACGTTTCCCCCCTCTTCAACCCAAAGTGCACAGGCACTTCCATCAGAAAAAAAGTGTAGCAGAGCAGGCAGCACATGCAACAGGTGAAATAATAAGTCAACACAGCCTCCAAAAAATAAAATAATAAAAAAAATAACAATTTGACCTGAACTGGCTGTGCTGCTAGGCTAGGCCCTGCTAGGCTTGCACCTTGCTTGCCATGGCTCTGCTCACCCTGCTCTTGCCAAGTGCCTATGTCATGGGAGTGTGCTCATGGCAAGAAGCTGAGGTGGTGCTGACAAGGCAAACTGCACATTGCACAACCATCAGGAGCCTCACACTCCTTACAGGTTAATTTTATACTAGTAAAAACCTGCCACCTACCTCGGAATTTTTTTTTATTATTATTTTATTTTTAAAAATAATTAAAAAAAAAATCCACCATTTAGGCTTAACATCTGTTACACTGAAACTTCTAACTGGGAAGAAAGAAAAAAAAAAAAAAGAGGAGACCATTTTACATAAAAAGTAGTATTTTGAATATGTGCAGGGCCTTTGGTCAAAGTCCAGAGGGTACACATTCAGCCAGCATCACGTGGGATGTGTTTCTCATAATCTCAGAATCCCTTTTATGCTAGAGCACAAAGAAATTGTATTTGAAACAACAAAGACTAAGAATTCAGAATGAGATCGATGGACAGCAATATTTAGCAGTTAAATGTGGCTCATTTCAATGTACTGTTTATGAATTAGTGCTGTAATGGGAACTGCTCCCCATCCTCTTTTCTTATTTCAATGGAGAAATTTGCATGTTTGCAGGTTGCTGCTCTGATGTGGGCTTCCCGAGTGAATAATTCCCCCATTACAATGAATTTGGAAGACTCTTGAATATATCTGCTGTCAAGAGTTCAGATTTATAGCTTCAAACTGTGTTTAGCTTGTAATTAATATGGACTTCCGCATGGATTTTTTTTTTCTCTTCCAGAATAATATTCTACTACTCCTGACAGCCAAACATGCCACATTTGGGCAACAATTCAACTTCTCCTGAGCCACCACCACCATCAAGCCCCGTGGACAGCAGACCCTTTCTGAAGGTGAGAAACTGACTGCAGGGCTTGGAGAAATCTTATTTTCTATGGGTTGCCCCATCCCACTGAAAACACCATTTTGCAAAGTTAAAAGAGGGAGAATGAGAAATGAGCAGGGGTGCAATGCAGGAGTTCCCAGCCTGTGACCTCTTTTTGCCTTCCCCACAAAGTCTTAGGGAGGCCATCAGGACCCAGGTATGGTAGCCAAGCTCTGATGCTCAGTTTCTGCTGTGGAAATGGCCAGAATTAAACTTTTGCTTTTAACCTCCAGAAGGATTTTTATCTCCTGCTATGGTTGTGCAGGAAGCAGATCACCTCTGCTCCTTTCCCTGGCCCAGGTAGGGTCCAAGGAGCAGATCTGCCTTAACTAAGTGAGATTACTTACAGGGAATAAGTCTTATCAGAGAATAACCCTTAAGATTACTCTCCCCTTGAAAAAGCAGCATTAAAAAAAAAAAAAAAATGTATATATATATATATATATATATATAATCTCTGGCAAACTGTCAGAACAACTTTGGAAAGGATTCAAAGTAGGGAGCAGGCTCCAGAGCCCAGCAGCTGGCTGAAGCTCTCTCTGTGCAGTATTTTAGAAAGCTGACGAGGAACCTCCTGTGCAACACATGAAAGCTGATCCCGAAATGCAGATTATGCCTCCCTGAATCCAGGCTTCTGAAGAACGATACCTCTGGTGCAAACCTCAAAGCTGAAACCCCTTCCCGAGGAAAAAAAAAAAAAACAACAACAAAAAAAAAAAAAAAAAAAAAAAAAAAAAAAAAAAAAAAAAAAACAAAAAAACAAAACTCCGCCTGAACAGCTGAACTTGGGCAAGGAATTCCAACTCAGGCACCCGTGTTGCAGAGCGTGAGATGGACGGAAAACGGAGTCAAGAATGATGCCGTTCATTGAGATCATGTTTTGTGGGTTGGCTCCTTGGCTTTTCCCATTTTCCTGGTCCTGAGAAGGACGGAGAAGGCCGGCGCTGGCGAGCACAGGGGTTAAGCAGCACCCACCAAAGGTTGGGTGGCAGGGCCACCAGCACAGGTCCCTGCCTGTCACCGGCTCTGTGTCACCAGCCTGTCCCACCCTGAGGCTTTTTGGGGTCCCCTTGTCCCTCCATGGGTCTCCCAGGGACCCTCCTGCCAGCAGCAGCAGCGTGGCCCCGGGTATCATTCGGTTCAATTTTTGCATTATCAAACTTCCTTGGCTCTTTCTGGTGGAAACTTTTACAATTCCCTGCTTGGCTGGAAAAGATGACTGCAGCAAACCCAAATTAGGAATAAATTATACAACAACTTTACATTTTTCTTACAAAGGAAAACTGTGTGGCAAGAAGCTGTGCAAGCACCTCCTCCCTAGGTCCTCCCAGCAAGTAGAAAGTAAGGCCACCGACTTCCAGATGTCTTTTTTTTAAAAAAAAAACAAACAACAACAACAAAAACAACAACAAACCTCAGTCCCAGTTTGGCAACTGGTCTCTCACTGGGCCATGCACCATCTCTCACCCCCCCCCAATATGTGCGAGGGCTGCAAAGTGCAAGGCAGGCAGCTGCAGGATCAAATCCAAACATTTAAAAGCAGCTCCCAAAGCTGCATCTGTGTGGCCAGTGACATATGTCCCTCTGTTTTCACAATGAATGGCCAGAGCAACTCCTCCTTAAACATCTCAGCCTGGCCTCTCTTGCAGGGACTATTGCATTCCCACAGCATTTTTGCAATATTAAATTCTCCACCTCCTCCCACGACCCCCCCCCCCCCCGTCCTCACCCTCCCCTTTTTTTTTTTTTTGCAGGACGCAAGGCAGAGCCACTTCGGAATAATTAGCAAGTTACAAAGCAATCACCAAACGTTCCCCTCCGCGCTGGCAATAATAATAATAATAATAATGCAATAATTAAAATAATAATAAATCACTGTTATCCCACCCCCCACCCCCCCCCCTCCGCTCCATCCCAAGTGCTGAGCCTCTGCTCCTAAATGCTAAATAAAGCAGCTCTGAGCTCTGACCTGGTGTTCCAAACCCCCCTGCTGCCTCTGACCAAAAGTTACCAGATATTGAGGGGAGGGGGATGAAATCGGTGGAAAAATGATCTCAGTCCTGGCACAAGAACAATACTTTCCCATGGAAACATAGGTATATATTTAATTCCTGGTAACTCCACTCAAGTTTCACCTTTCATCTCCTCCGCCGACTTCTTGAAAAGTTTCATTTAATTCTGCACTTTAAATGAGCTGCCATTCGCATGCATTGTGCCCCTTTTGCATGCAGGGATCCAGTCGCATCTGCTCTCCAACACCCTTTATCTGTCCTGACTGTGCAAAAGGCAAAAAGGGCTCAGTAATCCCCGCAGAAGAATTCAAATAACGTCAATGCACAGCTGAACTGCAAGCCCTGCCTTACAGGAACTCTGTGTGTGTGTGTGTGTGTGTGGCTGCAAAAAAAAAAAAAAAAAAAAAAAAAAAGGCACATACTAAACAGGAAATGCAACTGAGAGCCATTGAAAGCCTCAAACTTCAAAATGCAATTGCATCCCGAAAAATGCATGCAATGCACTCCCCAATGCATGCACGGCGGCTTGCAGGGTTTTGCGGCGAAGAGAAGCAGGAGCCTTACCTCTGGACTGAGACATTTCTCCCTTTTTTGCTTTGCTCGGGGGGGGGAGGGGACGCACAAAAGACTTTGCCTTTGCCTCTCCTCCTCGGCTGCTAGTTTTGCAACAAAGATGCAAAACTGCAAACGCTCAATCTTCCTGCAAACTGGAGTTTTCCCGACTGGCTGCAGCAGCTCTCCTTGCAGAGGGGGGGGGGGGAATTGCACACTTTTCCCCCCCTGGAATTGCACACTTTGCGGGGCAGCTTTGCAGAGCCGGGAGGAGAAGAGGGGAGGAAAGGAGAGAGGGGGGGGGGGGGGGTGGGGGGGGTTTCCCTTCCCCCCCTGCTTGCAGCGGTAGAGGGAAGGCTCCTGCTGCACCTACATGATGGGCCAGGGCTGGCAGCTCAAAAGCTCCAAACTTGGAGCTGGGGCCGCACTGCGCAGCCGCGCAACCCGACGGCCGCCGCGCCTCCCCCTGGGAGCTGTAGTTCCCGCGGAGCCTCCGCAGGGGGCGGCGCGGGGCTGCGCGGACGCGGAGCTGGCGACCCGCGGGGGAGGAGGGGGGGGGTTGGGGGGAGGGGGGGGGGTGGAAGGTGGGAGTTGCGCGCGGAGGTTTGCGCGAAAAAGGGGATTCCCGGGATAAGGAGGTGGGCTGGGAGGTGGAGGAGGAAGGGAGGGAAGGAAGGAAGGAGGGAAGGAGGGAGGGAGATGCGCGCAAAAAGCGCGCAAATGGCGAGGGCGCCGCCGCGGATTGCGGGTCCCTCCCTGCCAGAGCGGAGGGTCCCTGCCTGGGGGGAGGGTTACAGCTGTGGCTGCCAGACAGCAGGTTCCTGCATCCCTACCTGCCTGTATCCCCCCCAACCCTGCCTGCATCCCCTCCTGCCTGCATCCCTCCTGCTTGCAGCCCTCTCCCCGACCCTGCCTGCATCCCCTCTGCCTGCATCCCCTCTGCCTGGATCCCTTCTGCCTGCATCCCCCCCAACCCTGCCTGCATCCCTCCTGCCTGCATCCCCTCCTGCCTGTATCCCCCCCAACCCTGCCTGCATCCCCTCCTGCCTGCATCCTCCCCCCCCAACCCTGCCTGCATCCCTCCTGCTTGCAGCCCTCTCCCCGACCCTGCCTGGATCCCCTCTGCCTGGATCCCTTCTGCCTGCATCCCTCCTGCCTGCATCCCTCCTGCCTGCATCCCCTCCTGCCTGCATCCCCCCCAACCCTGCCTGCATCCCCTCTGCCTGGATCCCTCCTGCCTGCATCCCTCCTGCTTGCATCCCTATCCCTGACCCTGCCTGCATCCCCTCTGCCTGCATCCTCCCCCCCAACCCTGCCTGCATCCCCTCTGCCTGCATCCCTCCTGCTTACATCCCTATCCCCGACCCTGCCTACATCCCCTCTGCCTGCATCCCTCCTGCCTGCATCCCTCCTGCCTGCATCCCCTCCTGCCTGCATCCCACCCACAAACATCCCTTCCCCAGGATCTTTTCCTAGGTGGTCAGCTCGACCCCTGTGAGCTTGTAGAGGATTCCCATAGGAAGAAGCAAGGGGAGTGGTGGGAACAGGGGATGGGACACGTGGTGGCATCTCTTGAGATAGAGCATCTTTTTCCCTAGAGAAAAGATTTCCCTTCCTAAAGTTGTGCTTTCTGTTCAGCACAGGTTTCATGACGGGGAAGAAAAAGACCAAAGAAAAAGACCCTAAACCTAAGCATCCCAGGAGGGATGGGTTGGTGTAACTCTGTGGGATTGTTTGGGGGGAGGGAAATGCTCCGCGTGGTCCCTCCCGCCAAAAGTGCAGTCAGAGCAGGTCCTTCCAGCCCAGCAATAAATCCCCCACATGAAAGGTTTACGATGGAAATGCTGACAATCCCTTTCCCAGCACGTTCCAAAGGGCAGCAGTGCAGGTCAGTGGCTATAAACAAAATGAGCAGCAGCACGGGAGGCCTCTGAGGACTGCACAGTGAGCCCACCTTGTCCTGGGGAAGATCTAATGCAAAGCAATGGCTTTTAATTTGCTTTTAATCTGCATAATGACCTTTTGTTGGCCTAACTTCCATGAAAAATGGGGGATGCTCCTTTAGTTTTTCATGAAGATTTTGGATGACCAGTGGAAGAACATCCATGGGGTGAAAACTAGAGCCTGGTTGTTTTAAGGCTTTTTTTTTTTTTTTTATTTCCTGGTGAGGATGGAGTCCTTCTTCTCTGCAAATTCCTGGAGTGCTGGCTGCGTCCCTTCCTGTGTCCCATGTGCCACCACCGAGTGCTCTGGGATGTCCCTGTCACAGGCAGGACTTGGGACAACCTGTGTCGTGCTGCTGGTGCCCAGCAAATAGCACAGTGTCAGTTTCCATCACTTTTTTCACCTTCTCCCTACTCCCCCTCCCCAAAATCAGGCAGGGAGCTGGGATCCCACTGCAGCCCTGCCTTCCCCAGGGCTAGGGCCCCCTTGTACTGTGCCCAGGGGAATTTTTTCCTAGATTTAATGGGTTTCAGGCTGAGGCTGGGACCTGCAGAAGCTTGTCTGTCTGTCTGTCACACACCACGCAACAGTTCCTGTGCAGAGGGTGTGAAGTTCTGCTGGGGGATGAGTCCTGGCAGGACCCAGCACTGCAGCTCAGGAGGTGCCCCCAGGCTGGGGGGGGTTCCCCTGGGGGGGGAGGGGAGGCAGTGAGGGCTTTCAGCTTTCCCCAGCTCCTCTGGGATGCCCTGACCCACAGCTGAGTGGGGACATGGTTGGGTGACCTGGTGGAAGGATGAGTGGGTTTCCAGGGAGAGGGCATCCCAGTGCTGTGACTAAGCTACTGTCAGCTTTGAGTCAAGTGGTATCAAAAGACTTTGTTACCTTTATTGTTCACAATTGCTCCAGCACAGTGCCCAGCCTTTAAGCTCAGTGTTTTGTTTCTCCTTGACAGGTCTTTTTATTTTAAAGTCTAAATTCTGCAGACTGGATTTCCTCTGCCTGAGATGGGATTCACCTTCCTCCTGTCCAGACTCATAGACTCATAGAATGGTTTGGGTTAGAAGGGACCTTAAAGATCACTTAGTTCCAACTCCCCTGCCATGGGCAGGGACACCTCCCACCAGCCCAGGATGCTCCATCCCCATCCAACTCTCAGCACAGCCAGGGATGGGGCAGCCACAGCTTCCCTGGGCAACCCAGGCCAGGGGCTCACCCCTCTGACCCCTAAGAATTCTTCCTAATATCTTATCTCCATCTCCTCTCTTCCAGTTTGAACCATTCCTGTTAGTCCCGTCACTCCATGCCTTAGTCCAAAGTCCCTCCCTAGATTTCCTTGCCTTTTTCAGGCACTAGAAGGTGCTCTAAGGTCTCCCTGGAGCCTTCTCCAGGCTTCCCAGCTTTCTCAGACTGGCTCCAGAGCAGAGCTGCTCCAGTCCCCATCTCCACTGTTCAAACCATCAAACCAGCAGCACTTCCCATCTTCAGGAGAGGCCATTTGTCTTTCAACGACCTGTGAAGTAATTTTGGAAAGGCAATTCAACTTGCTGGTTTTGTTGACAATGGAAAGCTTTGATTTGCCATGCCCAGGAGAGCAAACACTGAAGCAGAACAGAAAAAAATCTCTGCTTGAATGGTTCTCTACTTTCAGCAGGAGGATGCAGGGGCCTTGGGCGAGCCTGTGTCTGCCAGCACATGGAAGGAAATTCTCTGGGAATGTTCATTTAATCATTTTGTGTCAATAAGTAATGCCCTGCCCTCCGCATCCCTGTGTGATGACTTTTAAGGAAATAAATTACCAAGATGTGAGAGGCTGTGAAATACAACAAGGTGCCTGGGGGTTACTGCTACAGGGAACCCATAGGGATGAACAAAGGGATCCAATTTCTACATCTGGGCCTGGCCAGAACTTTTTGTCTCGTACTCACCGCCTGTATAAGTCACTTGAATTTCATACACGTTATGGTTTGTTTATTCCTCCCTCCAGCTTGCTCCTTCATTGCTAAGAAACGAATTTGCTGCAGAGAAATTGGACAAACGCTGAGGTTTCAGGGCACTGCTGGGGAAAAAAAAAAATTCTCCTCTCTGCATTGGTAAACAGGAGATTTGCACCAAAATATGTATTTGTTTTAGACACGACTTCATTTCCAATGTTCTCTTTGATCAGGGTGCTTGGAAGGAGAGCTGTGTCATGTGGAGGGTTTGTCCTGTAAAAATACAATTACAGGATTGGGTTTCAGTGTCTGCCTGAACACTTGCATGTGGGTAATCAACAGAACAAAAATTAATCCCAGAGCTCTGTCCGTAAGCAACGGAGGGGTGCAGCTTTTGGGGTTGTCCTGGTTCCCTCTTGCAAGACTGCTGTCAGAATTTCCTTAAATATTGCAATTTCTTATGTCTCAGGTTTCCCCCTGTTCACAGCCCTTTGCCCAGTGTTATTTGGAAAGTTCATGTACTGGTCATGTGTGGCTTATGACTATTACGGGATAGATTTGTCTCAAATAGAAGCAAAACTGGTGTCCAAACCCCCTCTGGTGCCTCGTTGTACATTCTTGAGCACAAGGACCAGGTTTGTGGGCTCAGAATCCCAGTTTTCCCAGCCTGTCACACCGTGTGAAGGTGCTGTAGCTCTTGCTCAGAAGCTGTTGTGTGTTTTGGATGAGAACCCTCTGCAGGGACAGACAGAAGTCACGGTGCCTGGGAAGTGGGATCTTCCAAAAATAATAGCTGGGCTTTTCAAATGAAGTGGAGCAGAACAGAGGAGCTTGGGGAGCCAACTTCCCTGGAGCAGGAGATGGGACGGGCTCCAGCAGGACGTCTGCAGAGGGACCCTGTGGATATTCCAGTTTCCTTTGGTTCCAGTTCAGATTTTTCTTGGATCCAGCCACCCCCTGCTTCCCGGGGATGGGAGCTGTGAAGGGAGGACATGATGGGGAAGGGGAGTGAGGGTTTGGCTTCTTCTCTCCCCTGGGAGACTGTAGGGCTGGTTTTCAGAGACAACAGCTCAGGCTGAGATTTTCAAATGTGATCCCATCCCCTGGGCTGGATCCCATCATTTTTTAGCTGAAGTAGTGGTCAGCCCCCAGGGAGAAGCAGAGGTGGGCAGGTGAATGCCACCCATTCCCTGGTGCTCCCGGGGTGCAGTGGTCTCACCCCACTGAGCTGAAAATGAAGAACAGTAGGAATAAGCACCCTAAAGGCTCTGCCTGCCCCTCAGGTCAGGCAGGAGATTGAGGTCCTGGAGCAGGTCCAAAGGAGGGCAACCAGGCTGGTGAAGGGATCCAGCACAAGTCCTGTGAGGAGAGGCTGAGGGAGCTGGGGGTGTTCAGCCTGGAGAAGAGGAGGCTCAGGGGAGACCTCATCACTCTCTACAACTCCCTGAAAGGAGGCTGGAGCCAGGGGGGGTTGGGCTCTTTTCCCAGGCAACTATCAGCAAGACAAGAGGGCATGGACTTAAGTTGTGCCAGGGGAGGTTTAGGTTGGATATTAGATATTAGGTTTAGATATTATATTTAGGTTAGATATTAGACAAAAATTTCTTCACGGAGAGGGTGATCAGCCATTGGAATGGGCTGCCCAGGGAAGCAGTGGATTCTCCATCCCTGGAGATATTTAAAAAGAGCCTGGATGTGGCACTCAGTGCCATGGGCTGGGAACCACAGGAGGAGTGGATCAAGGGTTGGACTTGATGATCTCTGAGGTCCCTTCCAACTCAGCCCATTCTATGATTCTATGATTCTATGATTCTAGGGCAGGCAGGCAAGGCGAGGGCTTTTCACTCCAGAAGATGAAGAAGCTGCAGGAAGTTCTCCAAGACAAGAGGGCCCAGCTGGAAAAAAAAAAAGGGGGGGGGGGATGTCCCCATGGGGCTGTCTGGGGAAGGAGCTGGAAGAAAAAGCAAAGCAAAGGGTGGGTGCAGATGCTGGGGAGGAGAATGCAGCTTGATGAGAGAGGAGGTGAGAAACAATGAGCCATCCCAGTGACCATCTGCTACCCAACCAGCCTGAATGGTGCCGGGCAATATCCTGCATTCCTTTGTTCCCTGGTTGAAAAGGAATCAGAGCCAAGCACGGTCCCTGAGAGGTCAGCCACCTCTTACCTTTTGTCTGAATTTCCTCTCTTCGTGGCACATTTTTTCCACCTCGGGTCTGGAGTAGGTGGATGAAAAGCCCAGGAGGATTTTGCAGGGAGCAGAAGTTAAAGAAACTCTGCTGCCCCTGTGCAGGCAGGGTGGGATCATTGGTAAAGGCTCTTTTTGTGGCTTTAACCAGAGAGCTGGGGAATTAAGAGAGGATAACATGATCCAAGAAGTACAGGCAGCTCTTACAAGTGGCAGAGGCCAATAAACAAAACCTACTTACAGCTTTGTAACCTGAGGAATGATGAGGTCTTAGAGCCATAAAGGCACATGGATAATAATAATAATGGGCTGAGCACACTCCTCCAGGAGGGGTCAGGGTGATGCTGGTTAACCCAGAGAAGAGGGACAGGGATGGAGAGCCATGACCTGTAAGAGCTAGGTTTTTAAGACAGGATTTTTCAAATAGAATTTTTCTTTTTTTTTTTTTTTTTTTTTTTTTTTTTAATATGAGGTTAATCACAGATGAACTGAAGCAGCCTCTGGAAGCCATTTACTTGGGGCTGGGGGAAAAGGTGTTTTCATGGCATATCTTACACTGCACATCCCTTCTCCTGAGCTTTGCAGTCGTGCTTTTGCCTCTTGGAAAAAAGCTTCCAGTTTTGCCCGGGACATTTTATATGGTGAGTTTTTTGCTGTGTTGCTGTGCAGAAATATTCATTCTTGAGATGTGCCCTGCATGCAGAGAGGTCCCATCCCTCTGGGGACTGGTGTGGATGTGGTTGTGGCTGATTTTTTCCTCAGCTGCTGGCATGGGTTTTCCTGCTGCAAAGACCACTTGGTTTTTGACCATTTGGATTCCCTCCTGCCTCTCCTCCCTGTGTATTTATATGGATATAATAGATTCTCCCTTTACTTTGGGGAAGTAATGGACCAAAATGCCTCCTTCAGGCATGTCAGGAGCACTTAGTTCAGGCTTCAGTCCCAGATCTTTTGTGTTTTGCTGGCTTTGCAGAGCTGGCTCGGGGTCCTTTCCCCTGGTACCCCCCCTGTGTCTCTGTGTTCACAGCCCTGTGACTGCTCAGCTCCCTCAGGGGCAGGTGGATTGTTAAATATTTTTTGTGGGGGGGTCACATCCATCACCTAAATTTACTCTCCAGGCTGATAAGATTTGCCTCCAGGCAGGGTGTGAATGCTTCACTCCAAGGACAAGAGCAAGAAAGCAAATTCAAGATTTGTTACAAACCCTGCCCAGCAGCCAATACCCAAACCCTTTTGCATTAGGCTGAGGAAATCACTGCATGCACTGCACCCAGAGCATTTTAAACGCCTCCTTCAAGGCTCCTCTAAAATCAAGGCACCTTTAAGCTGCATCAAATAAGCACCAGCCAGCTTGCTTCTGCTGGGGAAGGATTCTCCCTCCTTCCCTGGTTGGCAGGGCTTGGGGCAGGACCAGGAGGAGCCACCAGCACCTGTGGCACTGGGGTGGAGATGGAGACCCCACAACCTTTGTCCTGGCAAGTGACAGTCCCTGCCAGCCACCTGCCCCGTGTCCCAAGCTCTCTGGCTTACCCAGGGGGGGAGGTTTCACCTTGGGGCACTGCTCTGTACTTTGGACCTTGTTTCTTGCTGCTTTTCCCTGATGCTGTCATTCCACCATTTTTTGTGTTGTGGTTTGGGGGTTTTTTTGTTGTTCCTTTCCTTTTCCCTTTCCTTTTTCCCTTCCCCTTTCCCCTTTCCTTTCCTTTCCCCTTTCCCCTTTCCCCTTTCCTTTCCTCTTTCCTCTTTCCTCTTTCCTTTTTCCTTTCCTTTCCCCTTTCCTTTCCTTTCCTTTCCTCTTTCCATTCCTTTCCCCTTTTCTTTCCTTCCCTTTCCTCTTTCCTTTCCTTTCCCCTTTCCTTTTTCCTTTCCTTTTTCTTTTCCCTTTCTTCTTTCCTTTCCCCTTTCTTTTTTCCTTTCCCCTTTCTTTTTTCCTTTCCTTTTCCCTTTCCTCTTTCCTTTCATTTTTCTTTTCCCTTTCCTCTTTCCTTTCCCCTTTCTTTTTTCCTTTCCTCTTCCCTTTCCTCTTTCCTTTCCTTTCCCCTTTCCTCTTTCCTTTCCTTTCCCCTTTCCTTTCCCCTTTCCTCTCCTCTCCTTATTCCTCTCCAGGGTAGGGATGATCTTTACTGATGTGCACAACCACCACCACCAGGTGAGGGTTTTTGTAAGGTTGGTTTATTAAACCCTTATTATATTTATGTAGCTCCCAGGGTAATACGATCTGGAGTTAATTACCAGGGCTGGTTTTCTTGGTGAATACATCTGAAGAGTTTGTCAAAAGCCTGCGGCTGTCTTTTTGCCCTCCTGTTTTGCATGGTGCAGATTTGGCTGGCTCGGGGTAAGCATCAGCATCAGGGGAGGGGGTGCTTGGGCAGTGATGGGGGAGGTGGCTGCAAGCCCAGGATAAAGTCCTGGCCTCAGGTGTGGCCACCTGATGATTTTTGGGGGATGGATGCAATGCTGACCAGAAGGAGACCACCTGGAAACTCCTGGTGCAGAGGCTGCAAGGGAAGGAGAAGCCCAAATATTCAGGGTGGGAGCTGACACCATGGGCACCTCCTTCCTCTCCCTGGATGAGGTGGAGTTGTCCACTGCAAAAATGTTCCTGGACATGGGTGAATGAGGTTGAGCAGCTCCAAAAGTGAGATTGTGAGCAAAGCAGTGCTCAATAAGGACAGGGATATTTTTATTGGGCCAGCAGCAGGAAGCATAATTTTCTTCAGATGACATGTATATCTGGAGTCTGCTGTGATACAAAGCAGCATTTTTTTTAAAGGGGAAATTATATTTCCTAATCCATGCAGCGAAAGCCTTCGGGAAGGGAACACAGCTGGTGGTGGGCAAATGTTCTAGGGCTGCTGGTTTGGGGGCTGCTGCTGTGCACAGTAGCAATAAGAATGAAAAATACCAATTTTCTGCCACATCCTCATCAGCAGTGGAGCACATTTTCCCATTTTGAACTGTGCTGATTGAAAATAGTAATTTCGATTCTTTTTTTTTCAACAAACACGAAGTTTCATTCATGTCCAGACTGAATATATGATTGTACTGAGGTGGCAGTAATGACTGTATTCTATACACCTTGTGTACAATGTGTGGATTATCATTGTACCCCTGGCACTGCTCTTAAGAGTCTCTTGATGCTTCAGTTGGAAAACTTGTGTTTTTTTCAGAGGTTTCTAACTTCCCATAAAAGTCTATTTTGGGCTGAAACTCCCTGTGCCAACTCTCTGGCCAAGGGTGAAATTTCTTTTATGAAATTTTATTTTGAGCCAGTTTGAATGTTGTTGCAGCAGGTGGGTAAGGACACAGGGTTACAGGGGTGCCTGGCACACCCTGAGCAAATCTGCCTCCTGAAGGACTTGCATTTTGCATTAACCATTTAGAGAGGTGCAAAATGCTGCCTTTCTCAGCAGGGTGTTAATTCAGACGGGTCTGAATTACTGCACTTGGCAATCCCACCCTGCTTCTGAAAATTGGGCAGGTTTTGGTGGCAGAGACCTCATGGCTTTGGCAGTGGCAGAGCCCCCTTCACAGCTGGGTGCAGCTGCAGGCTTTGAGCAGTTAATGCTGGAGGAAGATGGGTTTTGCACAGTTTATTTTCATCTCCTTTTAGCTCACAGAAAGGGGCAGGTCTGTGTAAATGAGGTGCTCTGATTTACTGTTGAAGGGCTTCCTTGGCAGAGGACCTGGGCTCTAGTGTTGGATGCTGCAAGCTCATCATCCTTGTGCTTATAATCAGGTTTATTGATGCAAACACATCATTTCCACTAGGTATGGAATATCACTCCTCTTTAAAGCCTGTTCTGTCTCCTTACAAGAGACAGAACAGGCCTCTGCTCTGGAGGGTGAAATAATTGCTTACAGACAAAGCTACCTGGTTCCTGAGAATGAATTTAACTGTTGGTGACAACTTGTTTGATTAATTAAACATTAAAAAAAAATAATCAAGATAACCTGCTTTTTAAACAGCTTCATTTGCTTGTAGTCTGGGTGAAACCCCTGCAGGTGAAGGCAGCTGGGAAGCAGCAGGGGTTCCTGCTCCATCCCTGCTCTGACAGGCAGCCCTGATGCTTCTGATGTCAGCCCCTGCTGCTTTGTGGCTGAACAAAAGTCACCATAAAGCAAGAAGCAGATGACTGTGGTGTTGTTCTCCCAGCCTGTGCCCTTCTGAAGTGCTGGGCACTGTGCTGTCTCCAAATAGAAGCAGGACACAGTGGGGAACTCAGTTTTTCACCTGTAATTTGGTCCTGACAGGCAGAGTCTCTAGTAAGGATCCCTCAAAGAAAGAAAAGAGCAGTTCCTCAATGCAGGCCCTCTGCAGTGAGAAGGGAGGCAGAAAACCTGGAGCTGGTGCTTGGTTTCAAGAGAATTATGACCTTGGAGGACTTGTAGCCACTGGTTTGGATGCAGGAGGAGCATCCCTGCATCAGTGGGAGCATCCCTGCATCAGTGGGAGCATCCCTGCCCTCTGACTCTGAGCTGAGAACATGTAGGATTATAAATAACGCTGTTTCTTTTTTTTATTTCTGCTTTCTGGAAAGTGAAGTTACTCTTAGATGCAGAAGGAAGAGCGTGCCAAGGATTCCCAGCACAAGCAGCCCTCAGGTTGGGGTTGCTCAGGCTCCCCTGTGACAGCAACCTGCCCGAGGCCAGGAAAGCATCTGCAGCAGAGAAAAGGCACAGCCAGTGCCTGAGCCAGCTGTTTGCACCAGAAAAATGGATCTAAATGGGTCAGGAGCAAGACTTTGAGTCAGTTAATAAGCAGATGGTAAATACAAAGGAAAATATAAAATAATTTTATCTGTATTTGAAGCTGAGCAGTTTATGTGGCTGGCCTCTGGTTCTGCAAAGCTTTGAAAGAGAAACAGTGAAAGAGCAGCTGCTTACCTGAAGCTTCTGCATCACTGGACAAAATAATTTCTGCATTCCTGGGCTTTTTGCAAACTCTCTGCAGACAGGAAGAGCGATCCCAGCAGACACACATCCACTAAACTGAAATTTGAGAATAGTGTTCCAGCTCTGGCCATTTATTTGTTATCTTGATACTGAAAGGATGGAGAGAACCTCTTGCATGTGACTGCAAGAAACAGAGCCTGCTCCCACGTGAGCATCTCCCCCTTGTTCTGCTCCATGGGGACTTTTTCCAGTCCTTTCACCAACAGGAGGAGTAGGGGTGCTACCAAAAATTGGGAAATGGTCCTTTGCCATTTTAATGCTCTCTTTTCATTTACTTTAAAGGCTGAGTCACTACTGAGTTGACATTAAAAGCTGAGTCACCTAGTTAAAGGAAATTCAGTTAATCACTTTGCATTTCTGAAACATGATGGCTTGGTGCATTATAGCTCTTTCTTTCCAAAGAAATACTTCTCTAAGGACATCCTTCAAAAGGAAGGTGAAAGGAATGGTTATCCACAGCCTGGCAGAGAAGTAGCTCCTTGGGCTGGCTGGTTTGCCAGGTTCTGGCTTGGTTTGTTATTGGCTTCCATGCTGCTAGAGCAACCTCCCCAGTCTAGGGAGAATCCAGTTCCATGAAGAAAATTGGATTGTTTGCACCTCCCAAACCTTTGTGCAGTGTTTTCACACTTTCTTGCATGTGGTATAGCTGCTTAGATCTTGATTCCAGAATTGCTTTCTTTTGTCTTTCAAGTTTTTTTGCTCAGAAGTACAAGTTGGGGAGGTTTCTGGTGCCCATCCCACCTCAGCTGCAGACATCCTCCAACAAATTACATCACCCTTGGCTTTTTCCATCTGCAAAAGGAGAAGATGTTCAAGGCACCTGCATGTAGAGGGCAATCAGGTAATGGCTTTAATGTACTTTGAAGATGAAAAACACTGAAAACACTGCAGTACTCCAGGTGGTAATTGCTCTCTGGAGGATCTCTCCCCATGGGATGGGTTGGCTATGACTCTCACACTGATGCTGCAGCATCATTTTACTTCCATGGCTGGAAGTAAAATGTATTTTAGGTAATAGCCCAATATTTTGGAGAATCTGCATGTTAAACTGCTCCCGTGCTTGGTGCAGGACATTTGCTTTTCCTTCCCATGAACTTAACCAGAGTGGGTTAGTGCTGTAGACTCCATGCTCTTCCCTGAACCTGTTGTAGGGTCGTTGGGCTTCAGGACCCTAAACTGCTCAAAACTTTGCAGGTAGAACATGGATATGAGTTGTTAAATCTCTTAAAGTATAACAGGAGACCACAACAAACATCAAAGTGACCAGAAGAGTTCAGCCCCAGACAGGCTTCTATTCTTTTTAATGCTAGATGGATGAAGGTAAAAAGTTTAATTTTTTTTTATTGATTTATTTAATGGAAGATCAAGTTATGCCACTGTGTTTACTCAGTACTCATTAGACAAAACTGAAGGGAATTGTACAATGATAATATTTTTATCTCATGCTCTTTGTTAAGGTTGAAACTAATGGGGAAAAAAGAAAGATTCCTGTTTAAACAAGCTTTTCTGATGTTTGGTTGGGGGATTGTGTTTGTTTGGTTTTTTCGTTTTAATTTGGTTTGGTTTTGTTGTTTGGGGTTTTTTTGTTGTTGTTGTTTTTTTTTGTTTGTTTGTTTTTTCTAAAGGAAGTGCTAGAGGAAAGTTTGGGTGGGATTTAATAATTTTCTGTAGGGGAGGTCTCTGAAGCAGCCTGGCCCCAACACTGCTGGGCTGCACTGCTCCAGAAAAACAAGTGGGGGAAGCAGCTTGCTCCCCAAAACTTCCTCCCCAAACCCTGCTCTCTAAATTCTGTGCTGGCCCATGGGATTTCTGCTGCTCTGGGACTGCAGCAAAAGGTGTCTGTGTGTACCCAGGGCCCTGGGATTAGGGCAGGAGCTTCATCCCTAGAGATTCCTAACTATCCCTGGAGGTGAAGGTTCTGCAGATACTCATGTCAACTCGAGCTTTCCCCTTCACCCTCTGCTTTGAGGCCATTTTCCTCATCCCTGATGAGGACACAGCCTCTTAATCTCAGTTTTCCAAGGGAAAATCTTGAATCTCTTGAAGCACAGGCACTTGTGATGCTCATGGAGCTCCCGGAAAAGCTCTGAAGGAAACTTCCAAAGGCTGCTCCATCAAACCAGGATGTTCCATGATGTTCGAGCCCTGGCTGGAACACCAGGAGCTGCAGAATTTCTTCCCCACAGCATCCCTGCCGCAGGACCCGGGATGCTCAGCGACTCCTCCTGGGTTCCGCCCGGATTCCTGGGAATTTTTAGGAAAAGGAACAGGTCGGCTTGCCCTGGCAGGGTCGGCAACAGAATGAATAAAAATCTCGGTGCTTTTTGATCACGGCTTGCTACTAAGGCGAAGAGCTGGTGCCAGGGGGTGTGACAAGAACATTTGGAGGAGGAGGAGGAGGAGGAGGAGAGGGGGGGAATGACTCCGTGGGAAACATTCCCACCCCGTGGAGCTGCGAGGTAGGGAACCAACAGCCCTTAAGGAGGGCATTTGTATTCCAGGAGGCGTTTGGAAGGCTTGGAATTCCAGTTGGGAATCATGCAGCCACATCACTGCGCCCTTGGGGATGGAAGGAATTTTCCTGCTGCAGGAATCAGCCGCAGGGGAGGCACCCGAGAACCCCCCCCCTACAACCCCAAATCTCCGCCCTTTATCCCCAACCCTTTTCCCCTCCAGTCCCGGGGGGTCCCATAGGGGGGATGAGGGGGGGGGGGCAGCCCCGCTCCGCCCCATGGGGAGGGGGGGGATGTTACAGACCGCCCCCCCCCCCCTCCTTTCACCCCGCGGATTCCGCGGCCGCGGAAGGGTGAGTGCTGGGGATGGGGTCCCGGTGAACCCTTTTTTTTTTTTGGGGGGGGGGGGTTGATGGATTGGGGGGAGCAGCTTTCCCTTCCCCCCCATTTCCCCTCCCCCCCCCCCCCCCCCCGATTTATAAAACGGGAAGGGGAAGAAAAGGGGAGGAAGAGGAGGAGTTTTTGCTGTACCTGCGCTGAGCGTCATGACTCCGGAGTAAAGGCTTGGGGTGTTGGTTTTTTTTTTATTTTATTTTTATTATTATTTCGTGGATTTCTGGAGGTTTCGTGGCTGGGCGAAAAAAAAAAAACCAAAAAACGAAACGGTGAGAAAAGGGGCAGCGGGAGGGGTTGGGGAGGGAGGAAGAAAAAAGAAAAAAAAAAAAAAGAAACCAAGGGGGTGTCTGTACCCCCCCGGCTGCAGTGCCCGGGAAGCGTTTGGGATGCAGGGGGGGTTGGGATGGGGGGAAATTGGGGTGGGAAGGGCCCGGTCTGGCTTTGGGGGTGTTCAGGGGGGGTTGCATTAAACTGCAGCTGATGGAGGAGGGGTTGGGGGAATCGCTTTGCAGTTCCTGCAGTCCCAAGGGATTCAGATAAGGACGAAAATTCAACCCCACCCCCCCTTTATTTATTTTTTTTTAATGCATAAATAAAGCGTTTAGCTTAAATCAGGCGAGAAATAGGCACGTCGGAGTTTTTCTGAAGTAGCGTTTACCCTGTTTTCTTGCAGCAAGAGCAGTAATCTCATTTTCTTGTCTTTCTGCAGGTGTTCACTGCTCAGTTAGGAGGTTTTTAACTTAAGCCAAAGCTCAGGCACATCCCCTAAGTGGATTTTTTAGTTTAGAAGCACTATTTGGGATTTTTTTATTTAGAAACACTATTTGCATGTTTTTTGTTTTTTTTTTTTAACTTCAGAAACACTCTTTGGTTGCTGGTTTTTTTCTTGCTTGTTTGTTTGCTTTTTACTTTAGGAACACTTGTTTGTTTTTATGTGTAGGTTTGTGGGGTTTTGTGTTTGGTTTTTTTTTTTTTTTTAGTTTAAAAATGCTTCTTGGTTTTATTTTTTTTTTTTTCAGCTTAAAAACCAAGGGGAATGTAACCTGCAGCTCTACATCATATAAACTGCTCCATAGAGACCATTGGAGGTTGATGTCTGGGGTGGGAGGGAAGGCTCCCAGACTGTCCTCTGGTTATTATTTACCTCTTGTAAGAGTCATTAGTATCTCTGGTGTGGAATTAAAGCACTAAACCAGTCATTTCCTTCAGATTGCTTTGCTGGAGATGCCCACAAGCAGTTATGTTTCAGCACAAGATCTTAGGGATGTGACTAAATCGTGGGGGACTTTAACAGGCTGAAAGTAGCTTTATGCAAATCAATATTTTTTCTGTAGGAAATAGGTGTTGGCATAGGTTGATGCCAAAGCATTTTTTTTTTTTTTTTCTTGTTTTTTTCTTACAGCTAAGGAATTTTAAATCACTTTTCTCTGCATGGAGCAGACTGAATGGGTTTTTAATGAGAAGGTGGAGATCTTTTCCCAGGGCTTCTCTTGTGCAGCCATCTCCACCACAGCTCCTGTGCCTGCTGGGGGTCACTGCCCCATGGGGACCCCCCAGAGAAGGCTGTGAGCAGTGGGATGGGTTCCTTGTGGATTTTTTTCCCTTTTTCTCTTCCTTTCTACCCTCAGAGAAATGCAGGCTCTGCTGGAGCTCTTGGTCTGGGAGTAGTTTGGGTGTTTGGAGTTCTTCAAACTCGGCTCCTACGCTGCTATCTGAGCAGCCTGGTGTGTTTCTGTAATGAGATGATGTCTCTACTCCAAAAATAGGTTTCTTTATTAAAATACAGCTGAGGAAGGAAGCTTGATCCATGTGTTGTCTGACAGATAAGGGAGCAATGAGCGCCTGCTGCAGAGCTGCTCTGGAAGTGCAGTCACCAAACCCATCAGGCTGCTTTCCAAGTGAGCACTGAAACTTGGAATATGGAGGAATTCTTAAAAACCAGCCCTGTGTTTGGGCTCAGAAGGTGGGGAACTGCCTCAGTTGTTCATCTGTGGTGTGTAGGTGTTGTTGGGACTCGTGGTCAGAGCCTGGAAGGAGCTGGAAGAGGTGATGGGGTGAAGACCTTCCCTACTTCTCCTCCTGTCTCTGCTGAGTTTTATTTCAACTTCACAGGTGAGAAAACAGAGAGATGGAGATTGACCAGTGACTGAACCCTCAGGCAGCAAGGAGGTGGCAAAACTGGGGATAAAGACCTGGTGGTTCCCCAACCTGCTGTCCCTCACCAGGTAGGTCCTTGTGGAATGGGATGCTATCTCATGGGAGAGCATTTTCAATTTGATTTTAAATTAATTTAATTTTTTTAACCAAAATATTATGTTCAGCACTACTGTGCTGGGCAGCTGGCTTAATGAAAAAGTAAAAAATAATGAAAAGCAGTGGTGGATCTGCTCCAGGATGAAAAGGGGTTACTGATGGTAAATTGAACAGTTTGCCTGGGGGGTAGATGGCTTTTG
Source organism: Phaethornis superciliosus (assembly GCA_023637945.1). Taxonomy (NCBI): domain Eukaryota; kingdom Metazoa; phylum Chordata; class Aves; order Apodiformes; family Trochilidae; genus Phaethornis; species Phaethornis superciliosus. Next base: position 9,549,545 of record JAJQWJ010000021.1, on the reverse strand, counting down.
TTTTCAGATTCCTGGCTCTGGCAGCCTGCCCTCAGCCCATGTGATGGACACTGAAATTGTGCTCCCAAATACTTTGGTTTGTAATTTATACGTAGCAAAGTGAAAATAAGCCAAGGTCAGCTCAAGTCTTGTGGGCTGGAGCAGAGCTGATCCTGTTCTGGGTGAAGGATTGTTGCCCAGGGCATCCTGTGGCTCTCCCAGCCAGGTTCCCCAGCTCTGCCCTTTTATAAACAAATTTTTTTCATGGAAGGGGTATCTAGCATATCTATTGGAAGGCATTTAATACATGGAAAAATGAAATTGACAATAAAAAAATAGAAAGTACTGAGTCCTGTAACTGCCTGGCTTTTACTCTTGAAATTATTTCATCATTTCACAGGGATTTGGTTTTGTGATTTTTGGTTTGTGGTTTTTTTCCTTCATTTTTTCTAAAACAAGCTAGTCTTCAAAAATGGCACCAGCTGGAAGAGATGCAGGAGTATGGAGACAAACCCGAGCTCTCTTGTTCAAGAACTGCCTTGTTAAGTGTAGGACTAAAAAAAGCAGTGTTCAGGTAAGCTGAATGCTTGTTTACTTCTGCCTTTGTGTCTGCAGTTATTCTGCATTTAAGTGGCTCTGAGTTGGAGGCAATGTTCAGTTTTGCTATAAAGCTGCAAGGTCTACTTTGAATTTTGGGTTGAAATGAGCTTTTTCAGAAGTTATTCCATGATCCTTTCGTTGAAAGTGTGTAAGGCATTATTGAGAAAATATCCTTGAATTTTGGAATCTTGGTGCATTTTTAGAAGCATTTTTTCTATCCTAAGTTTAGCCTTGTGCACAGGTTATCTGTATGATACTTTCAGATGAATTTTGAGGTGAAGAAGAGACAGTACAGTGCTTTACCAGACATGCTTAAAGGATCATGATTTGTGTTTTGCAACTTTTGAAAACAGCATTTTTGCTGATGTTCAGAGCACGTAGAATCCTCCAGTTAAAGCATGTGGAATTATCCAGTTGGACCTTAAAATGGCTTCTTAGCTTACCTGTGCATGCAGTTGAAGCCCTGCTTCAGTGCCAGAGAAGGGTTTGGCATTAAAATTACAATTAAAATTTCAATTACATTGAAAACATTCAGGGAGTTTGTCCTCACAGCCCCTCCTTTAAGCTTTGGGTGACTGCGAGAAACGCTCAGAAATGTTTCTTTCTAAAGAATTTTCCCTATTCATTTCTTCTTTTTGGCCAGGAGATCCTCTTCCCCCTCTTTTTCTTGTTTTGGCTCATTCTGATGAGCATGATGCATCCTCACAGGAAGTACGACGAGGTCACCAACACCAACCTTGGCACCCTGGACACCTCCATGGTGGTGAATTTTGTCATCGGGTACACGCCGCCGACCCACGCAGCCCGAGAAATCATGAAGAAAGTGGCCTTTGATTACTTCGAAGATGGTACTCAGGACCATTCAGTTTTATTTTTCTGAGTGTTATCTCAGGCTGTGGCTTGTCTTGAAAAAGGGAGCTCACTTAGCTGCTGCCGAGACAAAGTTTTTCTTTTCCACAGCAGATAGAAGAGCAGACTGGGAAGGTGGTGGTTGGATTTTTTGGGGTTGCTTGGCAGGGGTTCTGGTGGTGCCATCTCAAAGTGGTTCCTGTTCGCCTCTTGCAGATGACAAGTGTGATGCAGGAGAGGTTTTGGAAGGACCCAAATGCAAAGTACAAAAAGCCCCTGAACAGTTCTAAGGCTACTTAATGTTCTGGGGCAAATTCCGGAGGTGATGCTGTCCTTCAGACATTTCTTTGGTTGTGTTTTCTATCCTGTTAGTATCAAAACAACATTTTATTATATATTTTTTTTATAAATGCTGATTGCCATTTATCAGTCTCACCTTTTGAAAGCAATTTTTCTTTTTTTCTTTTCTTTTTAAAGTGCTTTGCTGGCCCAGATCACAGATCTAGCCAGAGCTTATCTCTCCCAAACCACTCAGATGTATTTTTAGTTTGGTGTCTTTGATTCTCTTCCTTCTGGTATGCACACTTCAAAGGCACCACAGAGAAACAGCCCAGCCCAACATCTGCATTTTCCTTATGGATGCCCTTGGCTGCTTTGAGGAAATTGTTCTGCTTTCTGCCTTTGCAGCCCATGTTCTTCCCATCCTCTGCTAAAGTCAGTGGAAAATGCCACCTTTACATATATTTTTTTTTCCCTCTGCATTGGTATAATCTGCTCTTCTTGAACAGCACTAATGGTGAAGAATAAACTCTTGGCAGAGGATTGGGGCACAGAGGCTCTTGGAGCAGCAAAAAATGGGAGAGAAAGGGGAAGACTTGGGGGTAAATTTCAATTACCTGCCCTGCTAGCAAGCAACAGTCCTGTAGTTATCCATTCAGGAAAACATTTCCTTTACTAGGAGAAAAATATAGTCATGTACATGCAAATAAAGCATTCAGGATTAACGTGATGCTTCCTCAAAGCTATTGCAATTTTTCTTCCTGCTGTGCTGATACCTAAATCAAGGTGATGCTTCCTTGTATCTCGCAGGCATCATCACCGAGGAGTATTTAAGTGAGGAGGAGCTGCAAGAGGCAAGTGCTTTTAAACCCTCCAACTTCGTGGGTGTTGTGTTCACTGATGCCATGTCCTACCAGCTGAGGTTCCCTGACTCCGTTGCTATGTCTTCCATTTATATGGAATCCAGAGGTAAATGTTGCACACTCTGATCCCTGCTCTGGGAGGGGACAAACTGAGAAATCGTCCCCTTTTTTCTTTGGTCTGTTGTTGCCTGTATTGGTCCTTTGGGAGCTGTTCCCACTGTTGATGAGGGATGCTCTCAAGCTGCTCAGTGGGGATAGGAGAGCTGTAACTCTGTTTATTTGGATTTGAAAATCTTTTTTATTTTTTCTTTTTTAATTTCCTGCAGCCAGTTGCTCCAACCTGCGGAAAGGGTGCGAGTCAGTGACATATTGGAGCTCAGGATTTACAGCTCTGCAAGCCTGCATTGATGCTGCAATTATACAGGTAACTGAAAAAATAACCTAATAAAGCCAAAGAGGTTCAAAAATAGGGACTGTTTGGCTGTGCTTGGTTTTGTGATGATGTCCATTAACTATTTAAAATGCCACACCAAAAATTCCCTTGAATCCAATGAGCAGGCAGAATATTTCCCAGTTGTTTTCCCATATGTTGGGCAGAAGTCTTCTTGTCCAGTTGATTAATGCAGACATTTGTCTCCATCTGTGTCTGAAGGAGCCTGAACCAGACAGCACAGCAGTCTGCCAAACATGAAGGCACAGTGCTGACACGTGGGACGGGGCTGCCAAATCAGGAGGGATGCAAAAATAACTCTTCCTTCTCTGCCTTCCAGCTGAAGACCAACCAGTCAGTTTGGGAGCAACTGGAACTGACCAGAGCAGTGGTTATGGGAGAGGCAGCAGTGGTGGAAATTGATAATTTTCCTCGTGCCATCATTTTAATTTACCTGGTGATTGCTTTCTCACCGTTTGGGTATTATTTGGCAATTCATATTGTGGCCGAGAAGGAGAGGAAGTTGAAGGAATTCTTAAAAATACTGGGACTTCATGACACTGCCTTTTGGTATGTGAGTGTTTGGTATAACTTTAGAAAAGAAACATAAAATATATGAAGAAATACAAAAAAAACTAATGCCTTCTAGGTTTTCAGTTTGATTCACTACAAGAAAACTACTCTGTAAAATCTAACAGAGATATTTGCAGTATCATGAAAATTGGCAAGTACTTCTGAAAATATTCTTGGGTAATGCTCTTGCATTTCTGCATATCAAGTCACACCAGGTTTAAGGGGATTAAGTGTGATGGTGTGTGAGATTTTCATGTAATTTCTTTTTATTTGGTTTAAGTAGTTTTGGCTCACTACCACCTTTTCTGGAGGCTGAACAGGTAACCTGCAGCCTCTCTTCCCCAGCATTTCAGTGCCACTTAATTAGATGAATCTTAATCTATAATTTGAACACGACTGAGCCTTCTAAGCAACAGGCTTTAATTTGTTTCCTTACTGTGATGGAAATTGCCCTATGCAGTATAATGTTTGTTTGGTATTTTTCCAAATGAGACGATGTAATAATTTGAAATTCTTGAAAATTAAAGGGGAAAAAAGTGGATTTAGCTTTGCTGCTGGGGCTGACAACACTTCACCATCTTTCCCTTGCTGACTGTATCAGCCAGATGGTTTCTTGTGGGTTTTTTTTTTTCCCCTGGTTGCTTTTGTTTCATATCTGTATCCAAGCTCTTTTCTGGCAGCCAGTTTTGTTTGTTTGTGGGATGTCCTTGGTGACAAATCTTATTTAGCTGAGCCCTTCACCCTATGTCCCTGCTCTCACATCAGTGCTGAGCATCTCTGGGCTGGAAAAAATCAATTTGCTTTTCCCCATGTGAAATGGGAGTGGATCTGCAAGGGCACACTCCTGATGCAGCTTTGATCAGCCACTGATTATAACTCACAAACTTGCTTCTGGGGAAAACATGTGATTTTTTTTTTTACTACCTATACACAAACCCCTCTTGTTTCCCAAGGTCAGAATTGCTCACAGACTTGCAGCTTTTTTTTTTTTTTTTTTTTTAATAAAGGATTTTATTACCCTGTCCAGCTACTGGAATTAAATTTTAAACAGAATGTCTTTAATTATTGAAACCTACTACTTGATTACCCTCTTTTGGTTATACCAGGAATTAATTATGCAAGTTGAAAAAAAAAAATCCTGAGTCATGTCATTGTGCATCTTTTTGATGCCAGGGGTATTGATGTGTGTGCTCTCATGCCTGGAACAATTATAGGGATGTTGACAAGAGCTCTTTTTATTTGGGGGCTCTTGTTTTCTTCCTGCTTTGTCCCTTGGTGCAGCTGTCTGGAATATTAAAGAATGGTAGTTGTAGCTATGTTTTGTGTGAATAATTCAGGGAATTGATTGATTGGTTTCTGTTCTTTTCCCCCCTTTTGCTCTTAGGCTTTCTTGGGTGCTGCTCTATATGAGCCTGATTTTTGTCATGTCCATTCTGATGGCAGTGATTGCAACAGCCTCTTCCCTCTTTCCCCAGAGCAGTGCCTTTGTGATATTTCTCCTTTTTTTCCTGTATGGAATCTCTTCAGTAAGTATTCCTGGGCTCACTGAATGCATCCCATCCCTAAGTTTTGTTTTTCCCTTCCCACCTGATCTTGTCCTGGCCCCATCCCCTGTTTGGGGTGTTGTACAGGTCTGGAACATCACTATGAGAAATATATTTCCTTTCTGTATTATCTGAGTTTATTAGCATCTCTCTTGGAACTGGAAGCCCTGTCTGTTCAACACTATTTTGAAGTTCAAAACTTGCCCTCTTCTAAACATTTGCTGTTACTATGAAGTGTCATGTTAAAACCTTGATTAAGGGTCAGAGAAATCATTTATACAGCAAATTTATTGATTGTTTTTAAGGGAAGTTTGGGACCTGTGTGAGTGTCTTGGTGCCTATATCAGGAAAATTATTTGATTGTCAAAGACAAAAGTGGTATTTTTATTTTTTCAATACCCTCTTACTGATTTTTGTTTTTTTTAATGTAGCACCTTTTAATCTTCTTTTTTTTATCTGTTCTAAGGTTTTCTTTGCACTTATGCTGACACCTCTATTTAAAAAGTCCAAGCATGTGGGTATAGTGGAGTTCTTGGCGACTCTGGCTTTTGGTTTTGTGGGCCTCAACATTGTCCTGCTGGAAGATTTCCCCAAATCTTTTGTGTGGATCCTCAGCCCCTTGTGTCAGTGCAGCTTCTTGATTGGTGTTGCCCAGGTACTTTCAAATAGCTCGTGATGTAGATATTCTTAAATATCTAGATTTTTATTGTGTTTATTTCATTTATTGTTTTATGTTTATTTTTATTTATTGTGTTTATGTTTATTGGTTTTTTTTATCTTTTTTTTATTGTGTTTTTTTTTCTCCTGTTGCTAAGTTTTGCACCAGGCTGGTGCAGTGCTGCTGTGTGACATCTCCCTCTGTCCCTTTTTGTTGCCAGGTCATGCACTTAGAAGATTATGAAGATGGTGCAACGTTTTCAAATATAAATAAGGGTCCTTACCCTCTCTTTATCTCTCTCATTTTATTGGTGCTGGATAGCATCTTTTACCTTCTTGTAGCTGTCTACCTTGATCAGGTCATCCCAGGTATGTCCATGAGGAAAGCGAGGGTCACCAGTTCCTGAACCCCCCCCAAGTTCATGTGGCTGGTGGCATTTCTGATTAATTTCAGGAGATGCTGCAATTTACAAATAGATTCTACCCTGTGACTCTTGAGTACTTTCAGCTGAACTCAAGCTGTGAGATGGAGGCAGGAGAGCACTTTTAGCACTGATGGCCCTTACCTACCCACCTACACTTGGTCTCCCTTTTTCTACAGGAAAAGCTTCATTACTGGGTGAACTGGTGCCTCAGCCTTTGCAATGTGCTCTGCCAGTGTTGAAAATTAAAAGCCCCTCTGCCTATTCCATCCCTTTCCCCATGACAGCAGTGGTTTAACATGAAGCACAGAATAAAGTTGTTAATCTTGTGACTAATGCCCATTAAACCCTTCAGCTCCCTTTGCCTCTCATCTCCCTGGCTTTATACCCCCTGAAATCACTGTTCTTCCAGCCCTGGGATTTCCCTTGCACAAAAAGAGATTTACACATATATTTTAACACTTAGCAAAACTGGAACCTCTTAGCAGGGGTGTGGGAAGCATGACTTAATGCAGATAATGTCACTTTGGCTGATGGGATCTCTCTGACATGTCCTTCAGCCAGGACAGCTCATGGCTTTGAGAGCTGAGAGCCAAAAGCTGAGGAATATCTGCAGCTACTGGTAAGAAATGGTCTTTTTTTTTTTTTCTCTTTGCTCTCCAGGGGAGTTTGGACTCCGCCGCACGCTGTTTTTCTTCTTGAAACCCTCATTTTGGTCAAAGCACAGGAAGAATTACAAGGAGTTGTATGAGAGCAGCATCAATGGCAGCTTGAATTTCAGTGAGATAGTTGAGCCTGTGCCTTCTGAATTTCAGGGGAAAGAAGCCATCAGGTACCTTTCCTGCCCTGCCCTATGCACAGATGAACAGATTACTTGGGGCCCTGATGTTAAATTTCATGTGAAATTGGCAAATTGCTCTGGGTTCCCCAGTGGTTGGATTCAAACAGCATCTGGGATGCATTGCAGAGTCCCTCACAGACAGTTTCCCTGAAGCTCCATCATTATCAGTGACATGGATGCTTTCCAAGGAGAAATCCCTGGCCTTAAAGAAAGGGTTTGTTTGTGGATTGTGTTCCTTCAGCTGGAGTCCTCTCAAAAGTAGCTGGTTTTCCATTCCCTCAGTTTCACTGAGGCCACGAGGGGTGTAAGCAGTTGCAGATGTTGGAACGCCCACTCTTCTGGGAGGGTTTAGTTTCTGGTAACACACAGTTGAGGAGAAAAAGCTAAATTCTAGGGTTGTCTGAAGGCTGTTGTGTTCTCTGTAGACCAGAGGGGAACTTTGTGGTGGTTTTACCCAACTGCTCTATCTAAGAGGGTAAACCAAAACTGAATAATAGATGTCCATGTTCTCATCGTTCACTTTGTGTTCTGTGTCACCTCTTGTCTTGTACCTGAACAATCCTGTGTTTTTAGTGTGCCTCAGATACTATTTTCAGTAGGATTTTAGCCCTTTTTACTACCATTTCCCAATGGCATGGCCTGATGTCTATTGGAGAACTCTATAGCTTTACTTCTCCTGGTTGGCTCCACCACTCAAATATTTGAGCTTAGAACAGGTCTGGTGTTGTCCTCGTTCTTTGTGTCTCTTTAGGGATCTGCCATAGTTTGAAGGGTCTAGTTTTAATCCTGATGATCACATTGTGGCAGTTTTTGCATTATTCCTGCACCCTTTCCATAGCATCTCATGAACTCTTTCCATAGCATCCCTCCACGAACTCTCCAGCATCTTACCATCTTGACATGTACAGGCTTTGTTTTCTTTCATACCCAGTTCTCCTCCCTGGTGTTCACACCTCTGATCCACTTCTCACCCTCATTTCCTAGGTGGCCAGGCTTCCAAAACCATCTGTCACATGATGACTTCAGATACACTGAGGTTTTTTCATTTTGAAAAACAGTAAGGCTGGGAGGAAGGTTTTTAACTTTCTTAAAGAGAATGATATCTTTCTTTTACCTAATTTTATTCAATAGCTGTCAGTAATCACATCTTTGGAGTCTTTTCTACTAACATCTCTTTTCTATATTGTCTCTGTTGAGTCTCCTGGTGTTCTATGAAATTACTTGGGAAGTAGCTGTTCCCTTTTCCAGCTTGGGAAACCTGTAATGCATTGTTCTACTATTTGAAAGAAACACAGATTAGAAAGAATTCAGCTTGTCATCATAGGAAATTCTTTACAAGGTGATGGGAAAAGCTTTCTGGTACCAGGGTGAAGATGGACCAGGTTCTACCACAACACACCCTATCTCTTGACTTGTCTCTATGGGTCTTTAACATGTCTAGTGACTGTTGTTGTGACTGTTGCCAAGTGCTGATCATTCAAAATGACATATAAAGATCCTAAAATACTTGATAAAATGCCGTGTCTTCTTTCAGAATCAGCTGTGTTCAGAAAACATTCAGGAAAAAGGGGGAAACTGTGGAGGCTCTCCGAAGTAAGAACATTTTAGCTTTGTAGCTGTTTGTCAGATGCAGAGGAGCAATAGCTGATTTGTTGAGTGGTCTTTTGTGTTTCAGTTTGAGCTTTTTGGTTTCTTTTAATGGGCTGCATGAATGCCAGATATGCTTGTGTGTGTTTTCTCTCACCACTTTGGAAGTAAACTTGTTTAAAATGGTGCCCCAGAAAAAGGATCCCTTCCATCATTGGCCCAGGTTGCCCAGGGAGGTTGTGGCTGCCCCATCCCTGGCAGTGTTGGAGGTTGGATGGGGCTTGGAGCAACTTGGGCTGGTGGGAGGTGTCCCTGCCCATGGCAAGAGGTTGGAACTGGATGAGCTTTAAGATCCCTTCCAACCCAAACCATTCTGTGACTTTGTGAAACCCATCCCTGTCATTCCTCCTCCACGTGTGGTGTTAGTGTTATGATCCTCCCTGATCTTTCCATCTCATCCCTGCTTTAAACCTGGCCAGCATGCAGCTGGTCTTAGCCCCAGTGGTCCCATGCCATGATGTGGAGGTAAGGTGTCCCAAACACATACCCCTTATGGTGACATTTGGAGGAGCCAGCTCTGGTTGCCACAAGGCTGTCACTAATGTCTCCTCTTTCTCTCCACACCTCCCTTGGGGACCAGATTTATCCTTTGACATCTATGAAGGGCAAATCACAGCTCTGCTGGGCCACAGTGGGACTGGGAAGACAACACTGATGAACATCCTCTGTGGGCTGTGTCCCCCGACAGACGGTGAGCTTTTCCAGGGATGGATTTGGAAGCTCTTCCCCTTCGTGGTTATTTCAGGATGCACCAAGTCTTTTGCTGGATAACATCTAGAAGAGCCCACTTTAGATGTGTGGCTCTGTTAGCCTGCTCTCTGGCTGTAAAAAAAAAAAAAAATCTCTTCACTCGATTGCTCCTGGATGCAAAAAAAATTTTTTTTAATATATATATTTTTATTTTTTTAGGGTTTGTCTCTGTCTATGGGCACAAAGTCTCCGAAATTGATGAAATGCTTGAAGTGAGACAGATAGCAGGGGTGTGCCCCCAGGCTGACATACACTTTGATATATTGACTGTGGAGGAGAATCTCTCCATATTTGCTGCCATTAAAGGAATCCCTCAAAATGATTTGATCCAGGAGGTAAGTCAGCTGGGCACAAAAATTGTCCTGGATGTTCATTTTTAATCTGCAGAGCAAAATCCTCTTGCATCACACTGGTATTTCCTTCAGTTTGCTTAGGAATATTATTTTATAGAGCATTAGACAGAATCCTGGAACTTGAATGGTTTGGGTTGGAAGGGCCCTTTAAAGGTCATCTAGTCCAAGGCACAGCCAGGTATTTTTACGAAGGTGAACTGATCATTTTTCCTAGGAGACTAAAATGCTCATGAAAAGTTTTAAAGCCAATTTGTGTTGAAGTACAAGACCTTGTCCTGGATGCATGGGCTCATGAGCAGGGTGTGCAGTACAGAATACACTGAATTAGGAGCAGTTAACATGAATGTTAAGTGTTAATAATAATTTATTTTGTTGTTTTAAATGTAGGCTTTTTTTTTTTTTTAACAGTGAATGTGTTTCTTACGTTTTATAGGTGCAGAAAGTGTTGTTGGATTTGGATATGCAGCCTATCAGAGACAACCAAGCTAAAAAATTAAGTGGGGGGCAGAAGAGGAGGCTCTCAGTGGGAGTTGCTGTCCTGGGCAACCCAAAGGTGAGTGTCACCAAGTTTCCCTTTTGCTGTCACTTCAGGGCTGATGTCTCTTGTCAAAACCAGCTCATGCAGATGATAAAATGCATGATGCAGAAATCTGTGAGCATCTGTCACGCTTTTTCTCCTTGATGGTGGTTAAAATCACTTTAATAACTCAACGTTATGCTTGAGGATGGTAATTGCTGTAGCTCTGGATTTAATCTCTCTTTGAAATAACCAGCATGACAAGGTTGATGTCATTTCTGGCAGGTAACATTTAGCCCTCAACAGTGAATCTGTCAAAGCCTTTCCTTGCAAAGCCATCCAGGCACTTAGGATAGGGATGGAGCCAGGGAGCTCTTTTGTGTTATGGATCTGTTATTTCTGGCCTGTAAGGATGGGGGCTGCTTTTAGAGCTGTATTCAAAAAGGATGTGTGTGACAGTTCCCTGGGATTTTAAAAGCATGGGTGTATGTTTAACCATCCCTTCAGAGAAGGAATGAATCCACAGCTAAATGTAACTGTATCAGAAGCAGAAAAAAGCAGACTATGGCATGTATGAGTTTTCCATTAGTCAAAACAGGAGCAGAATTTATTCAAAGCATAGTAAAGACAGCTGCCTTGCTTACTGTAGAATATTTCCTGTGCCTTGTGGAGGACTAAGCACAAAGCCCTGGACCTGTTACCTGCCTGGGGTTTGCTGCTTTGCCCATGGATGTGAATTTACAAAGGCTTCATGTTTTTGCCCCAAGGTTTTACTGCTGGACGAGCCAACTGCAGGCATGGATCCCTGCTCCCGGCACATCGTCTGGAACCTCCTCAGAAACAGAAAAGCAAATCGTGTGACTGTTTTCAGTACCCACTTCATGGACGAGGCAGATATCCTGGCTGGTGAGTCCTGCTGCCACCTGACCCCTGGGCATTCTCTGTTCAAGTCACATTATGGAGAAAAAAATGATGTTTCTCTTAACTGCAGAGTCCAACTTCAGCTGAGATTTATAGTTGGGTTTTGGAGCAAACTTGCACTTCTATTCAAAGGGTCTTCTTGTTGGGTTGGTTTTGTTTTCTTTATCTTTTTTTTTTTTTAATTGAATATTTCATTTGTTTCTAGATCGTAAAGCTGTGATTTCCCAAGGGATGTTAAAATGCCTGGGATCCTCTCTCTTTCTGAAAAGCAAATGGGGGATTGGCTACCGCTTGAGGTACTCTCTGTGTGGGATCCCTGTTCTATGGCATTGTGGATTTTTGCTTTGTTGGTTTCTTTCCTATTCAAAACTGTGAGACAGCACTCCCCACCCCCCCAAAAACAGATCCCTTCATGAGCTTTGTACTGAGTTTTTGCTGCTCTGCTCAGCTGCTGCTTGTGATGCAGGCATAAAAAGAAAAGCCAGCTTGAAAAATCTTATTTCCTTCTGCCTTTTCTCAGCATGCACATCGATGCCTACTGCAACACAGAGGCCACAACCTCCCTGATCCGTCAGCACATTCCTGCTGCCAGCCTCATCCAGGAGAACCACGAGCAGCTCGTCTACACCCTGCCCCTCAGGGACATGGACAAGTTTGCAGGTATGTGCTGCAAGGTTGAGTGGCCACAGGGGAGAAATCCATCAAGCAGGACCATAGCCTGCAGCTCTTGTGAAATTCTCACTTCTGCTTTTATTTGCTTTTTTTCTTTTCTTTTTTTTTTCCTCCCCAAAATTGTGGTTTTACCCAAATGCTCTGTCTAAGAGGGTAAACCAAAACAGAATAATAGATGCCCATGTTCTCCATGTTTACTTTTTTCCCAAGTAAATATTCAGTGTTTCGCTGTGATTCATGGAATAGTTTTGGTTGGAAAAGACATCTAAGATCATTAAGATTTGGTTGGTGATCAGTCAGCAAGGTCTTCCCTTGGTGAGTAAGGAGCTCATCACCTCCTCCATGGGGGTTGCTCCTCCATGAGGGCAAAAACATGAGCTGGGTCCCCTGCAGCAAATGCTGGGGAAATGATCATAGCAGAAAGGTGAAGGGACTTTTATTTTCCCAAGAAATCCCTTTGTCCTTGAGAAGCATCACCATCCTGCAAAGCATTTTGCTGAGCCTCCAGTGGGAAGCCAGAAAGCCCCAAGTCCTCCAGAAATAAAACCCACTTGAGAAGCTGTAGCAAACTTTGTGTCAGTGCCAGCAGGTTCCCTGGTGAGGAGCAGATGTGTTGGTTTCACTAGATGGCAGCAATTATCTGCTCAGTCCTGCCTGGGACCTTTTCTTCATCTCCCAGAAGAAAATGAACCAAAGCAGCCTGGGAGCCAAGGGAGAATCGATAGTGATGTGAATACAGCTGGGGTTTCATAAATGCATTTTTCCTCCTTGCATTTAACCAGTTAATAATTCATTAGCTTTACCTTCAGCAGCCACTGCGGGTACTTTGGAAAACCAGGCACCTTTATGCAAGACTGAATCAATGCCCTCAAATGATTTTAAGGAGGAGCTGAGGCTAGGAGCATGTCTTAGTTACCAGGGCAGAAGAAATCACCGAGATGTGATGAACATTGCTGGGTATCCAGCTGCTTTTCCCATTTTATGCTTTTGCATTTCCTTTGAACATGACCTTGGCTCTGAAGCTCTTCATTTTGTCAAGTCCTTCACTGCACAGAACTGGCAAGAGCCCAATAGCTGTCACTCTGAACATCATTTTGGCCTGCAAGCTTTGCACACCATCCAGGATCTCCTGCCCACTTAAGCTGGCTTTAGAGATCTGGGTATTTATACATATAAATAATTACTCAGTGATTTTATTTGGAAAATCCTTGTGCCTGGGCAGGGATCTAGATAGGATGATTTGTCTCATAGCACCTGCATGAGATGTTTTCAGGAAAGGGCTTCTCATACCCAGCCAGGAGACAGCTCTGAGCCCAGGAGCTTCAGGATGGTGAGGTGCTTTTCATAAACTCTTCAGCTTGGGAAAAACATGCCCCATTTCCCATTCCTGATCACAGAGGTTGAAAGTTTTGTGCTTAAAGGAGTCTATCCCAACCTTGGTTCTCAAGCCATGACCTCTTGTTGGAGTTAAGCAACCAAATTAACCCTGCTTTTCTCTCCCATGCAGAAAGCTTTAGGGATACCCCTCTTGGGCTTGAAGATCTCTTTGGAAGATGATGTTGTTCTGTTCCAGAGCAATCAGTAACTTCACTTCTGTCCCTCAGGCTTGTTTTCTGACCTGGACACTCATTCCCATTTGGGCGTTATCACCTATGGTGTTTCCATGACAACTCTGGAGGATGTTTATCTGAAGCTGGAAGTTGAAGCAGAGATCGATCAAGCAGGTGGGATGAACCAGGGCTATTTTGCTGGGTTCCCTCATATTTGATTTAGTCTTAATTAGTGTAAAATTGTCCAGGCCAGGAGGCATCTTGCTAAGGAGGCAAAGTCCTGCTGCAGGGGACTCTCTCCAGCAGCATGGGACTCCTTTGGTCTCACAGCACTACAGATTTTTGTAACATTTCATGTGAAAAATATGCAAAAGCAGCAAGTTGGATGGGGAGTGATGCTGGGAGAGTCCAGGGGAAAAGCTTTTTACTGGCTGTCTCTGCAGTAATTATCTCTCCACCCAGTCTACTTATATCTAATGTCTCTGCTTTACAGTTGCATTGTTTTATAGCCAGCTTTTTAAAATGTGCATTGTTTTTCTAATGGAAGTTACTTCCAAGAAATTGTAAATGCACAGTGTAAAATTTATTTCCAACCTTCTGTGTGAGCACTAATATTAATAGCCTGCACTTAAGGCTGAAATAGCTGTACTTCTGTGTCTTTCTCTCCTTTAAATTAACTTCCAGTTCAAACGAAAATGGCACTTAATACAACTTCACCATTAATCAGTTCTTCTGATGCCAACTTGAAATGATCTAAGCTATCTTAATCTTTCGAGAGCTTTCTTTGTGATACAGCCTAGTAAACTATCCTGCCTTGCAAAGCTTTTGCATGGGTATCTGGCTTTGGCAGAGCATCCCATCTGTAGAGTTTTATTATTTCTGTTTTCAGATTACAGTGTGTTCAATGCCCAGCAAGTGCAGGATGAAATGGATACCAAATCCCTTGATGACATGGAGCAGAGCCTCCTGATGCTCTCAGAAACTAAGGCATCAACAATGAGCAATGCAGCCCTCTGGAAGAAGCAGGTTTCCACCATAGCAAAAGTTCATTTCCTGAGCCTCAAGCGGGAAAATAAATGCGTGAGAGTTATGTGAGTATTTGGGACTTCTCTCTTCTCTACAAAATTCTCAAAACCTCTTTGAGTGATCCCAGAGTGGTTCAAGTAAGCAATTAATTTTTTTTGCCCCCATAGTGACATTTGAATAATGCTTTTGGGGGGGCAAGGGAGATGTTGTTTTAATAACATGCACATGAACTGGCTAGGCTTTTGCTGAATTTTAATAAACCTGAACCTTTTCTTTCTTTCAGGTTGTTGCTTTTTCTGATTTATCTTGTAGTTCAGATTTTATTGTTTTTCATACACCACATCATCAAAAATTCTGTAGCTGCTATCAAACTTTCCCCAGATTTGTACTTGCTGAAGCCTGGGGAGGAATATCACAAGTACAGGAGTCGTCTCCTGCTGCAGAATTCCACAGGTAGGAGAGCAGAGTTGCTCCATGAGGGCAGCTCCTGGCTCCTCTCTCTTTAAACCTAGTTCTACACATGGTGGGGAAAGTGGTGTGTGCTACTTTGGGGTTTTTTCCTTGAAACTAACCCAAATGAAGAGTTTCCAAGAACCCAGAGATGGCAGAACATGAGTATTCTTTACGCCCTAGGGTTTGGTTCACAAATCTTCCTTTTCCTCCCGTATCTGGTAGTGTGGTGCTTGCCATGCCAAAGATGATCCCAGTTAAGGAGCCAGCCAGACACTTGGATCCATCAACATTAAAATCCTGCTGCAAAGCATTTGGGAAAATTCCTTTTTTCTTCCACTTGGGATGTTTTCAAAGTGCATAGCAGCAACTGAGCAATAGAAACAAGCATCTGCCTGAGCTATCAGGAAATTTTGCTTTAATACAACTTAATTTTTCTGCTCTCTGTATCAGTGCCTCTGGTTTCCTGTTCTCTTGCCTAATTCTCTGCTCTATTGAAACTTTGAGTATCCTGATAATGCTCTTTGTCAGCTCCGCTTCCTCGCTGCTGCATTTGATTTGTGAAAATTAATTGGAGAAGATAACGAACAAATTTTTTTTGGATGCTTCGGTGGCTGTTGAGTGGGAAGCTGAAATAAAAGATGTTCCTGTTGCTGTTTTCAACAGAGAACTCTTTTTAGTTGTCATATGTAAGGAAGCAGTCATCTTTCATCATGGGGTTGGATCAGGGGGGAAATGCATCAATAATTTTGCGTGCAATACTCCACGCAGGTGATGAATCATGATGTTTTCTCTCTCTTCCACCAGAATCAGATATCAATGACATTGTCCGCTCTCTGGGGAACATGAACATACTCCTGGAGATGTTCAATGACAGTGACTATGTCTCAGTTGCACCTCACAGTGCAGCTTTGAACGTGTTTGACCTTGAATCCAGACAGGTAAGATGGGCAGAGCGGCTGGGTCGCATCCCACAGAGCAGACAGGCAGCTGCTGGTTTTGTTTCACCCTTGCCTGCAAGGCATGTGTTGTGTCAGATTACCAAATAATCATATAATATTGCCTCTACAAGAAGGCTGTGTTATCAGAATGGAAATACTATCAAAATAAATATTCCTCAATAATGATAATTATGGTGGGGTAATAAAACTTCCGTCCCCATTTCCTCCCCACAAGACACAAAATGCCAAGAGAAATATTTTACTTCCCAGAAGGCCAGGCATAGGAATTTATTTTTGTTGTACTTATGCTGGCAGAATTACACAATTTGACAGAAGTATAATTCCACGGTGCTCTCATGTGTAAAGAAAAATGAGTTTCTTGGCTTTTAAGTGTTGATTTCAGTATGGTCACCAAAGGAGTGTCAGAAGGATTTCAACACTGGGCTCATATTTAGTCTCCAACAAAGGAACTGCTGTGCCAGATGCCAGCTCTGTCTCTTGCTCCTATTTTTATTCATGGCAAACTATTAATGAGAGTGTGGCAGCACAGCCCTTGGCTAATGTAAATTTTTGCCTGTCTGGTTTTTAAGTGCATTAGGGAGAACACCCAGTGCGGGGTATTTTGTGTTTCATTTCTCAGACTCTCACTGTCTGCAGCATCATTTGTCATAGTGTCACAGTTGCATAAAACATCCTGGGAATTTATTCCAAATAATTCGGTCTCTACAAATACATCTGTTTTCCTGGACTAGGTTACATCTTACAACCACCCAGAGCTTTCTGCAAAGCCTACTCCATTTTTCCCAACGTCCAGGTGCAATTAAACCCATCGGAGATCCCTCCTGGGGTATTGCCCTTTGAGCAGGAGAATTAACAGAACAAACTCTTTCCTTTCCAGAACTATGTTTTCACAATCGTATTTAACAGCACCATGGTGCATTCCCTGCCAGTGCTGATGAATATTGTCAGCAATTTGCTGCTGCACAATTTAAACGTGACAGAGAGCATTCAGATCTGGAGCAACCCCTTCATTCAGGTGAGTAGCACCCATTGGGTGCTGGAGGGGCAAAAATCACCCTTAAGCATGGGGTATAGTGGCAACATCCCTGGGGGGAAAGGAAGAGTTTAAAAATACACCAAAAATCAAGGGAGGAGCTGGTTGGCACTGTTTGCAGCACCATTGGGAAGGATTGGACCATGATACCCAAAGTCTCCAATAATTCCTTGGTAATCTGGAACAGTGCAGAATTGAAGAGGACTTAAAAGGTGTTGGGATTTTGGTCTGCAACTTGTGCAAGTGGAGGAGCAAGGGGTTTGGAAAGAGGATGTCCTGTGGGGAATTTGTTAGGGATTTGTTGTGCCTGCAGTTCTTAGAGGCTGAGTGTATGCAGGAGGTGCAGAACGGGAGGGCCTTGAGGAGAGGATCTGCTGCAGGCTATCAGTCCTCTAGGAATTTATTAGATGCTCTTATGAATAAATAGCAAAAAAATTAGGTCTATTTCTTCATGCTGTGGCTCAGGTGATCTTGAGACAAACAGAATATATGTTTTAGCATTTACAGTCGTGTTCCCATTCTAAATGTTTTGGGTTTTTTTTCTTGGTCACATACATTCTAGTATTGAAGTAATGTGATTTCTATTTCAGAATCTCCCAGACACAATTTTCAGGCTAGAGATCTATTTTGAAGCTGTGTTACTGGGAATCATTATTACTGGGATGCCACCCTATTTTGCCATGGACAATGCAGAAAACCATAAGGTAAACTCCCAATTGTGGGTTCACAGGCTGTAAAAAAACCTTGGGATTTTGGGAAAAAAACTTACGGATGTTTTAAATAGCATCTTTTGCCATGAGAGGCAGCATGGATGTGGCTGCCTTCTGATGCCTTGGGTAGAGGAAAAGCCCTTTGGCTTTTGTGGAATTGCTTTTTGCTGCTTTGGCAGCTAAAATAATAATAACTGGGTAAAGCACATCAGCACAGAAGTGATGGATTGAAGGAAAAAAAAAAAAAGATCCCACTCGCAAACCAAGGCAGTTGAACATCATCTTAATTTAAATTAACATTTAATTAATACTCCCTTCTCTTTTTCTATTGCAGATCAAAGCATACACACAGCTGAAGATTGCAGGGCTTTATCCCTCTGCTTACTGGGTGGGTCAAGCTGCCATCGACCTCCCACTCTTCTATTCCATCCTTGCCCTGATGATTGGCAGCCTCTTCGCCTTCCACTATGGTGTTTACTTCTATGTGGCCAAGTTTGTTGCTGTGGTGAGTGTGGTGGGGCTGCCAGAGCCTGGGGATGTTATTTGCCATGAGTGTTTCTTTTTATTAGATGATGCAGCAAGTTTTTTCCCCAAGGGATAAACCAGGGAAAATGCCTCCTTCAGGCTGCTGGCACAGAGGCACCAGGCAGACTGCACCAAAGGCAAAGCAGTGCTACTACTTGTTGGGAAAAATGTTAATATTTTGGAGTTTCATTTAGAACTGGAATGAAATGGAGCTTGGAAATACCAGGGATTGCCAACATAATGCTCCATTCTTTTTTTCCCTGCTTGCTCAGTCCTCTTTGCTGCCACTGGATAATTTTTCCTTGTGCAGCTGATGATGAGGTTACAGTGATTTTGAACACAGACCAGCTCTGCAATGAATTGCAGCATATGTTTACATTGAAGAGACTACAAGTCCTTATGTCTTTTCTATTCAGAGTGGGTTTCCCTGAGATACTGGCTGTAATAGAGAAAAATCAGATTTTCCTAGCTGCTTTCCTGGAGCTGCAAGTTAATCAGGTTTGGGTTATGGCCGTTGTGCTGCAGGGCTGGTTTTCTACCAGTGCATCTACCCTTGTTTTAATTTTTGGGAAAATGCTAAGGCTGATGGGTGGAATTCCTAATATATGTTGAAATGTTCAGGTCAACATTTATGGGAGCCTCTGTTTATTAAATAAAATGGAAAAAACTGAGTGAGGTTCCTGCCTGTCATGTATTTTTCTTTTTGTCTTACATTTTGACACCTTGGTGCCATCTACTATTATCGAATGAAGTGACAAAAATGAATTTTGAGTTATGTAGCACATTAAAATAATTCCAACTGATACCTACACACAAAATTCAGGCCTGTGTTCTCACTGTACATTTCCTGAGAAACCTTTTCTGTCTCTGCAGATTTTTTGCCTGATTGGTTACGTCCCGTCTGTTGTGCTCTTCACTTATGTGGTCTCCTTCACGTTTAAAAAAGTCCAGAATACAAAAGAATTTTGGTCATTTATATTTTCAGTGGTGAGTACCTTCATCTTGAGCTCAGCCACTACAGCCTTCCCACTTATTTTATTTATCCATCTGTAATCTACTATTTATTTATGTATCTTTAAGGCACAAGAAATTGAAAACATTGCCAACGTCTCTTTGTCACTGCTTTATCCTAAGTGAGAAAAGCTTGAAAAAAATGTGCCTCATACTAGAGAACTTAATCTGAACGGGATGAAAATGGATTGTTTTCTTTGTCTTTTATACAGACAGCCTTGCTCTGTACAGCTGTCACTGAAGTGGCCTTTTTTCTGGACTTTTACCTGGTAACCACCATCCTGCATTATGTCTTCTCCATCCTCATTCCTATTTATCCCCTTATTGGCTGTTTGATTTGCTTTATAAAGGTAAGGGGATGCAAGAAATCCTTTCTACAGTGCTTGTGGGTGGCTGGGGTTGGGTGGGTGTCTGTAATGTTTTAGGGGTGTGATGTCCCCTGTAGCCATAGAACACATGAAGGACAGCAACTGCTGGGGAAAAGTCTTCTTTTTGCCTGTAAGGAGAATATTGCAGTTTTAAAAGGAGGAAAGAAGTAAGTCTTCTGTTAAATAACTGAAGGAAAATGGTGTGAACTGGGTGAACACAGTGGTGGGAGATGGGTTAATTGGGAGTCCTGAGGTTTTAAACTGGGAGCAGCCCCAGAGGCTTTTGCTGGAGATTTATTTGCATTTGACTCATGCGAGCAGGGGCTCTGCTGAGCTCAGCAAGTGCTTGAGCAACATGATTTAAATGACTGTCTTGAGATGAAAGTGCAGTTTAGAATATGCAGTCTCTGGTGAGTGCTTAGTTACCTGAAGGTTTTTTATTTTTGCATGGTTAGGTCTCCTGGACAGGCAAGAGGAAGAGTGGGGGATACTATGACCTGTGGGACCGGCTCCTGGTAGCAGTCATAGCTGTAAGCATCATTATTTGATTATCTGCCAAATTTGCTGTAGGGAATTGCCAGCTCCTGCAGGGAGACCCCTTCTGTTCAGGCATCTTTATTAATAAAAGATTTGATCTGATGCTGAGCAGTGCTGGAGCCTGCAGCTTTGCAACCTGTTGCAGCACAGACAGGATCAAGAAAAGCTGCTGTGCCTACCAGCTCAACATCTGCTGCCTCAGGAGACTTATTAATGGTGCTGGCATTAATCCTCATCATCAGGAGTCTTATTAATGGTGCTGGCATTAATCCTCATCATTAGGGGAGCCTGTGCTGATGGAACAAGAACTCCAGAGCTGGGAACAGTGGGACAGTCTCCTCTCTCTCCAAAACCCAAATATTTGCTATTAAATCTAAGCAGACTCAGGTTGTGCATCCTTAATAGACTCACTGAGCAGCATCTAATGATACATTTCATCTTCTTGAAATACCAGTGGTGGGGTAGAGCTGGTGCTTCTTGTCACTCATTGCATTGGTGGGATCACCTCTAGGATCCCCAGAGTAACCCAGTAGTAACCAGAGCTGTGTCTATGTATTTTAGCCCTATTTGCAGTGTGTTGTGTGGCTCTTCCTACTGCGATGTTTTGAGCTGAAGAATGGAGGGAGGACAGTTAGAGAAGATTTCTTCTTCAGGTATGTCTCTGCTGAACAGACATTTTAAAAGAAATAGTCCCCAAGAAGCTGGTTTTAGAAGTGATGCAGTGGAGAGACTGGAGTATGCAGTGTATAGAGATGGGGGATATTACAGAAAATCAAATATCTGCAGTTATATCCCATCCCAGATGACTCAATATTTTTTTTTTTCCCTAAACTTTACTTATCTGAAATTCAGGAAATAAAATGCATAAGTAGGCTTTTTACCTCCTTTTAAGTTATATCCCTGTGAAATACTGAATTTGGTAGGGACATTCCCTGTATAAAACAGGGACAGAGGCACCAGGCAGCTCAGTGTAAAGGTGACATAATTGGAATAATTTGACAGCTCTTTTTACTCTTTTGGGGCTGGTGCTGCATAAAATATGTTACTCCTGGGACTGGCAAACACAAACCACTTTCTGCATCAAAGCAGGGAGTGGATCTCAGCTGAACACCAAGCTGAGGCATCACGGTGTGTTCTTCCCCTTAGAAAATGTTTTACAAAAGCCAAAACCTGGAAGTTCCCAGACCTCCCACGTGATGAGAACGAAGATGAAGATGTGAAGGCAGAGAGGCTGCGAGTCCAAGAAATCCTGAGTGGCCCCAAAAGTGAGGAGGTAATGCCCAAATCCCAACTCCAGATCTGCCCCACAGCTGCTGGGATCTGCAGCCACTTCTCTCTCCTCTCCTAGATGCCAGCCATCCTGGTCAACAGCTTGCACAAGGAATTTGACGAAAGAAAGGAATTTCTTTTGGGGAGAAAAATCAAGAAAGTGGCAACAAAACACGTTTCTCTCTGCGTAAAAAAAGGTTGGAGTTCAATGACTTGCTGTTAGACTCTCATTGACTGAAATCCTCTTGTATCCATTTATCTGACCTTAAGGGGAATGTGTTTGTGTCATCCTTTCTGCAGGAGAAATACTGGGTTTGTTGGGGCCCAATGGAGCTGGGAAAAGCACATTAATTAACATGCTTGTTGGAGAGGTTGAGCCAACCAGTGGGCAGGTACAGCATGTGCTGCAAACTAAGAAGAAAATTAATCTGTATTGCGTAGTTTTGATTTATAACTGCAAGTATTCCCAAGTGGGTTTTGCTAAAGCTTTACAGGAACAGTTCTGAAACTTAGAATATTATTGAGCAAGGCCTCTCTGTTTGCCTCACAGGTCCTGATAGGAGATGCTGCTTTTGGCCTGAGCAGTGAAGATGACTCAGTGAAATTTGTGGGATACTGTCCTCAAACAAATCCACTTTGGCCAGATATCACATTGCAGGAACACTTTGAAATTTATGGAGCTATCAAAGGAATGAGTCAGTCTGATGTTAAGGAAGTCATAAAACGGTGAGTAGCTTATTATAGAAAAGTTTAACAATCAGTTATATTTTTCTTAAGTTTTTTCTACTAAATCTTTTTTTTTTTCTTTGAGTCTGATCAAATCTTCTCAGGAAATTCATCAAGTGTGAATTTGTAGGTTAGCAGATACAGATTCAGCTACACAAATTCAACTAGTATTTGTATTATAATTTTTAAATTCTGAAAGGGGCATGGTTAGAACTTCACAAGCTGCAGGAATGGGAGCCCAGGGCTTGGAGCTGTTTCTAAGTTGTCAGCTTGATGGGGGGGGCAAGTGGTTTTCTCTGGAAGCCCCTGGCTCCTTTCTTGTTTTTTGCTCTGCTTTTTTTTACACTTAATATACATCTGTTTGTAACATAGTTCTTGAAATGAGGCCTTTTGAATGCTCTGTGGTGTGGGAGCAGCTCTCACCTTTTCCCACCCCTTTCTCCCTCTTCTGCAGCGTGGCGAGTGCCCTGGATTTTAAAGACCACTTGCAGAAGACAACCAAGAAACTGGGGGTGGGGCTGAAACGCAAGGTACAGGGGAGCTTTGGGAGGTGCCTGGTTGGGTGTCTCCAGGAGCCATCACATCCTCACCCTTTCCCTTTGCCTCCCTCCCAGCTTTGCTTTGCCCTCAGCATGCTGGGCAACCCACGGGTCACCCTCCTGGATGAACCCTCCACTGGGATGGATCCAAAAGCCAAGCAGCACATGTGGTGAGTGCCACCAGGGCTGGGTCTGCTACCAGTTTCTTTCTCTGTGGGTTTTTTTCCCGTTTGATGTATGCATTATCCCTGTTAACACTAGGGAGAGCCATAGGAAGGGAATTGGCACTGCCTCAGGGCCGGGTGCATTTCACCTCTGGTCTTGCCCAGAATAGAGTGGAGATAAAAAAACTTGAAAGTCAAATCTTAAAATATAAGAAGTATGAGAGTTGAGTCATCTTTTTGGAAAAACACAGGTGATACTTGTTGCTGTGGCATTAGTAGTGGTCCATAAAATAACGTCTGAGCATCCCAGTCCTCTTTGCCTGCTAACCCAGGATTCACTGATCCCTGCCAAATGTTTTATTCAGGGGGTTTTAATTTTACTTTTGTTTGTTTGTTTCTTTTCTAGGCGGGCAATCCGAGCAGCATTTAAAAATAAGGAGAGAGCAGCTATCCTGACCACCCACTATATGGAGGAGGCAGATGCTGTCTGTGACCGTGTGGCCATCCTGGTGTCAGGGCAGCTCAGGTACCATGGGCAGGGAGGACAGAGCAGCTGCTGGCTAGAATGTGTTTCTTTTGAAAATGTAGGGCTTGTTTTGCACCTTAAACTTAGAGCAAAATTGAACTGTTCAAAGGGTCTGTTAGAAGCCAGAAAGGCTGCTTTTTGAGGGTGGTGTAACGGGTACAATTTGAATTGTCTCTCTGCTCTTGGTAGGTGTATAGGTACTGTGCAACACCTGAAGAGTAAGTTTGGCAGAGGATACTTCTTGGAAATGAAATTAAAAGAAGCAGCAGACGTGCAGCAGGTGGAGTATCTGCAGAGCCAGATTTTGCACATCTTCCCAAATGCAAATCGTCAGGAAAGGTAAACTTCAACAAATACCCAGAAAACAGGGGTATTATTCAAGGCCATGATTTCTCAGCAGCTCCTTGGCAACAAGCAGGGAATGCTCTGATCCTAAAATTTACAAAAAGTACTTGCACGTAGCTTAAAATAAAAATAAAAAGAGGAAGTTTTTTGCAGAGCAGCAGAAACTGTGAGCCCTGCCTGGGGGTGCTGGGTGTAGAGGAAGCAAACTCTGCTTAGCTGGTGCCTGGTGGCTTCCTTCTTGGTTTGGGATCCCTGAGAAATGGGGGTAAAATGAGTCATGGAGTTGCTGTCCTTCCTTAGAAATTCTTGCACGTTTTCTGAGGGCCCTTCAAAGTTTGAGGGTGGGTGGGTTGGTTGGTTGGTTTTCCTCTCAAAAGTTGGAATTTCTGTTGTGTGAACTCAGGGGGCTGGCTTGGTGAGCACTGATAAGCCTCTCCAAAAAGGGCACTGCAGGCATCATGTGAGGAACACTCCTCAACTCAGGAAGCTTGGAAAAGAGTTCATTTTTCAGAAACAAAAGGGTTAGAGCATCTCCCTCTTCTGGGGTCTGGGTGGCAGGAACCACTGAATGATCCAAAGCCTCCAGAGATCCTGTGATCTCTCTCTGAGATCATTTGAAAGGCAAAACCTCATCACTTGGAAAGTTCCAGGCAGGGATTTTTTTATTCATTACTTTACAGACAGAGTACAAATGGTTGAATCTAAAATGAAGAGCACAGAAATCATAGAGCAGTCTCTGCTGGGTCTCAGCTCATGCACCTGGACCTGGATCTCTGAGACTTGTTATAAAACTTGGGTCCTGGAACTGCATTGTTCCTGTTATCTGGCATGATGATGACCGGTCAAAATACCTGGAGTAACCTTCAGAAAATGAATTTAAATCCAGTCACCTGGATATTAATATTTTTGCTTTGAGCAATTTTACCTAAAGCTAAATGTGCTTTGTTTCTTTGTTCCAGTTTTGCTTCTATTTTGGCATATAAAATTCCAAAAGAAGATGTGCAGTCGCTTTCACATTCTTTTTCCAAGCTGGAAGAAGGTAATTAAGCACTTGCCATGCATCATGTTCAGAAAACATTTTGTCTGCCCCAACTAGCAGATTTGCCATCTGGCAGTACTTCTGCATTTCACTTCCAAACTTATTTTACTTAATTTTTCTGTTGTTATTGCTGTCCCCAATTCTGTTTCCTGTGAAATCAAGAGTAAGCACTTGTACCAGCTTCAAGTGCTTTAAATTCAGTTGTGTCAGATGGGGAAGTGTCCCTAAACATGCTCTCTCATTAATTCTCTCAACAGTAAAACATGCCTATAATATTGAGGAGTACAGCTTTTCTCAGGCAACACTGGAACAGGTATCATAGATTTATTCCTATTTTCTCCTTTCTTTTTAAAATAAGACACAGCAACTATAGGGACTGGAGCAAAATAAATTTGGGACATTAGTGGAAATGCTGCTCTGTTTTGTTCAAAAAATAGACATTGCTGTTCACTTCTGAGAGGTGGGTAAAGCTGAGGCTTATTCCTGCTTAGTCTGGATTAGTTATTACTGACAATAAATGTCCTTCAGTATGTGTTTGGTTCAGTTTCCCTTGTGTGCTCTTGATATGAAATGGAAGGGCAGGAGCAAGGAGGGGATAAAAAATAGAAAAAACTTCCTACTCAGAGCTGAAGCAATCCATTCAATATTTGTGAGGTTTTTAGAATGAATTCTCTTTGTAGCCAAGAAAATTCCTCCAAGGACCAGGGTGCCTTGACATTCTTCTTGTCTGTGGCAGGTTTTTGTGGAGCTTGCAAAGGAGCAGGAGGAGGAGGACAGTGGCTTTGGCACCTTGAACAGCACATTGTGGTGGGAGAGGACACAGGAAGACAGAGTCATTTTCTGAGCATCTCTGGTCCCCATCTGCTCAGCAGCTTGTGGTTTGTGCCAGCTGTGATGTTCTGCACACACACTGGGGTGTCTGCCTGGAAAACATCAGCACTGGGATGGACAAGGGAAATGGTATTTGGAAGCTCTGAGTGTGTTCCACCATCCTGGCCTTAGGAAAAGGCTGCAGTGGCAGTGGGAGCAGGGAGCATCCCCACTGTTACTCTGCCTGGTCTGAAATCCCTTCTTCCTTCACTGGCTCTGGCTTTGTGTTGAACAAGAAGATGCTGCCACCACAGTGGGTCATCTCCTGGTGTTGGCTGCTTGGGCAGGAGCATCTGCCTGCCTTCCTCCCTGCCAGTTTTGGGGCTGGCTGGCAGACAGAGAGGTTGGGCTTTCCTTACTGGGAATCCTGAGCTAAACCAGTTGCTGCTGGAGCATCCCACCCTGCAGCTTCACGGGTCCTGCTGTGCTCCATGCCCAGGGTGCTGAGCAGACGTGTGTCCCTGCAAGGTCCTGTTCCCCTCCTGCCTCACCCATCCCTGCTTCTGCTTAAAAGCTGCACCCACTTAGAAGAGAGGGACAAAAAAAAAAACACTGCAAAAGTCACTGCTCACTGCAGAGAGGGTCCTGGATGACACTGCCAGCTTAGCTTGGTACCCACCCAGTGTGGAAATGTTCATTTATAGGTAGAACATGGCATTTGTCAGCACTTCAGTTCTTTTCCTCTGAGTTGGCAGATGTGGCTGCTGCCTGCTGCCACCGAGGGGGCACTGGCTGCTGAAGGGATGCCCATGATTGGATGCTTGGATTTTTTTATTTTTTTTTTTAAATTTTGTTATCCCCCCCACCTGTGGTAAAAGTACAAAGACATAACTGTGTAGTTAGGGGATTTGCAGAGATGTATTTCTCATCATCATTAAAAATCTCATTCTTCCTTGTGTGCACCAAGCTGGTTTTTGGAACAGTCCTGGTTAGATGTTCTTGTTTTCCTTGACAGTGAGTTTGTAACTACATGCAACAGCTTTTCCTAATCCATCTTTGATGTGAAGTAATGCAGTCTGCTTTGTCCTGACTTGGCAATTTTTCATCTACCTTCATGAAGCTCCCCTCTTCAACATAATAACCCAAATTTGCAACCTCATTTGTAGGAGTGGTGCCTTTCATTTGCATAGAAGCCCTAAGAGCAGAATATGTGATTATCCTAAAGATATGACAGGTGATTGTTGAAAATGTATTAATTTTTGCTTGGTTTTTTTTTTCCTATACAAAGCTCCTGTCACTTTTTTTTTATAAAGTGAAATTCTAACAGTTCATTGTGTTTTGCAATGAGCAAATAGAGAGATGCATTTATATCAAAACATTGGCTTCATAAGTCATAGCAACTATATATATTCACATTCAAGGCAGAAAAGACTTTTGTTTTTCCTGTGAAAACTCAACCTGTGGGTTGAGGTGGAGTTCTGTGTCCCAACTGTTTGTAATTATCAGGCAATAGTGTGTGTTACATGTCTGATGATCGTGTTGAGACAAAATCTGTGTTCATTGGTTTCTCACTCAAGAAAGTAGAGATGCAAACTCTTTATATACAACTTCTGCATCTCTTTGGTACCCGTATGTTGCATATACATAGATTTGGTTTTGTAGTTCAAATTTGAGCCCAGGAATTGGTGAAACACCTGGATGTCCCCTTTGCTTCCCTGGGGCAGCACAGACAGTTCTGAGTCATGGTACTTGCACATGGCCTGAGAAATGCTGGAAGTGAAGCACTAAAGAACAGAGTTACAGCACCAGCTCCAGCAGCAGTCCTTCCAGGGCTGAAACTTCCCACTAAGAAAACCAAAAAGACCTTGATTCAGCCCTTTTGTCTATGCAGCCTTTTATTTTGCCCCCAGCTCCATCCCTGCTGCTGGTCACTATCTCTGAGCATTTCCTTTTATTTGCTGTAAAGATGGGACTGAGAATTTTGTTTTGTGATGCTTTCCCATGTCTGCACAGATGAGTTAATGGTCTCTTCACCAAATCCCACGTTTCTAACTCTCTTTGTAAATGATGTTTCAGCTGAATGCCATCCACATCTCTCCAGCAAGGCACAGGACTCCCTTTCCACATGGACTTAATTACAGTTGTGACTTATTAGCCTTGATATCACCTTTGAATTTGATTCTTTAATGTGCAATCAGAGTTAAAAGTCTGTAAAGTAGTTCTGTACTGTCGGGATGACATCACTCTATTTCAAAGAGTTTCTTATTTTCTCACATTTCTAGTGGATCATAAGGAAACTTCCATTAGCAGCTGGGTTTGCTTGCTTTGGTCCTGCTCTTGTTTGCCCGGGAGTGACCCAGTTGATGGTGGCACTGTGTTTATGCAGCTACATGTCCCAAGATTTTGGGTTGTTAAATGAAACTGTGTAATTGGGTGGGATCTTTTTGCTGTAGTGACATCATGTGTCAACACGGTCCAAGATGCCACCCCAAAGCATCACTGTAATCACCCTGTGTTGTGTCAGAAGTCTTTCCAAGTGTCACACAATGTCTGTAAGGACCAGAACAGGGAAAAAAAAACCATGCAACATCAAACCACAGAATCCCTTGCAATCGTCAGAGCTTTATTCCTGCAAGTTGAAGGGGCTTTGGTCAGGTGTTGCTGGTGACATGCCCAATCCCAGCCCAATCCATGCACCCACTTTGTCCTCAAGGAGATGAAATCACAGGAGGCAGCTGGATTTTGGCTGGCTAGGGGACAAATCAGTTCTGTTTCTGCCATGTCCCAGGTGTGAGGCTTCTGGTTTCCTTGCAGGCTTGTCAGAAATAGGTAATAGATCCAGAACTTGGAAAGTGTATTTATTTTGTGGTGTTTGTTATAAGGTTGTATTTTTCTATGGAGGTATTCAATGTGTCTGATCTTGTCTATATCACCAAGAGAAGCCCTTATTTAAAAATATCTATATAGCAAGTGAAGTCTATTCCATAGCTGACATCTGGTAGCAGGAACAGAAGGGAGGGGGTCTAAAGGTGACCCATCTGTAACACTTTGTGTTGCCATCAGGCACTTTGAATTCTTTGCAGTTTATTTGATACACCTCCCTTTCTTTTACCACTTTGCTGTATTTGTAAAGTTGAGGGCTGCGCGCTTTTTTTTTTTTTTTTTTTTTTTTTTCTCCACCAGAAACTACCAAAATAAAGATGGATTGAATTACTAAACATTTATATTTGTCCTGCTTGTGTTTTGCCCTGAAATAGGAGGGAGACTTTCCAACAGCCTGGGCCATCCCCAGGACCACGCTGAGGTGTGAAAGGGTGAGTGGGCTCAGGGGGGTTTGGGCAGAGCATGGGTGAGGGAGCCCTTGGCATGGCTGAGGGGGATGTCAGGCTTCAGGAATTGCATATTTGGAGTTGAATTCAGGGAACTGCAGTATTGCAACACTTTAGGATTTGGGCTCGAGCTGAGCCCGTGGCAGCTGCAGGCTCCTGGCACGTTGCGCCGTGCATCTGCAGGGATGAATCACATTCAGCCACTTGAAAATCAACCCTGCCAAAACCAAAGCAAACAAACCAAAAAAAAAAATTTCATTTTTCTGGCTGTATGCATGCCCCAGGAGAACACACTGGGTGGCTGGTTGGGTGCTGACTCCAGCACAAGGTACAGGGTGCTGCTGGGGAGAGGTTGGGCTGAAGGTGGAACGTGGAGTGATGGATGGGATGCAGGGATGGAGGATGGGGGGGATGGATCCACCTCCAGCTCTGCAGGTCAGCAAAGGACCTAGCAAAAGGCATGGGGGTTGTGCCTCAGTTTCCCTGGAGCTCTCAAGTGGGAAGGGAAATAACCCCAAAGAAATCTAATCTGAATTTGGAGACAGTTCCCAGGTTTTTGTACTAGTTCAATGGTATGTGGCGTGGCATTTAATTTTTTTTTAAAACTAAAGTTAACCTGTTCCCTTGTCATGCCTCCTGCAAGAAAACTTCAGAAAGTCCCCATTTTAGTGCTCTTTAGCTGCTCCTCAGGGTCACTTTGGTCTGGGTCCAAAGGAGTGCTTGGAGCAGGTGTCATTTTTATATTAAAATACATTTTCTGCTGCTGAAGTGCAGACATGGCAGGGCTTGGTGTCCTGCCAGGAGCACACAGGGCACGTGTTGGAAATACAGTGGGTATGTAGGGAGGTGCATCCTCACTGTGCTTTTTTGCAGTCAGGAGTTGCCTTCCCTCTTTCTTGTTTGTTGCCTGGTGGGAAGTGATGGAGGAGAAGGTTCTGCTCCTTTCTGAAATGAGCTCATTCCTCGAAAATGAGTAAAGCAACAGCTGCAGAAGAGCTACGGCCTTTTGTTAAGCAACAACCAGAGAGCTTTTGTGGTTTTAGTCAGCTCTGCAAATCAGATGTGGAGTCCTCGAGCTGCTGAAGTTCTGGGACAGTCAAATTCTTGTAACTACTTGAATTATCATGTGGCTGGACACCCTCCCAGCTCATTTGGCTTTCCTGACTTACTTGATTTCCTCACTGCCTTGTTTTGAATGCAGAACCATTAGAAACATGTTTTTTTTTTTAAAAAAAAATAAACACCTAAAACAAACTCCATCCTGATTCCAGCTGTGTGGCAGATGCTGGAAAAGCAATTAACAGAAGTGAAAGCTAAAAAAAAAAGAAATAATACTGTATTATTAAAGAAAGGGGAAAAGAACAGTGTGAAATAAGGATCCTGTTGCTCCTCTGCTCTGGAGAGGAGGGAGTGCTTGCTGACTCAGGCTCCCAGCAGGATGGGGAGGAGGTTGGTGAACATTTCTCTCCTGAGAAGCTCGGGATTGGGGAGCTGATGGTGGCCACATCCCAGCTCTCCCACTGCTGCTCTCCCTGGGACTTGCCAGCCTGGGAGAACCAAGTTGTTACCCTGCATGCAACACCCAGGTCCTGCTGAACACTGCTCAACATTGCCTTGCTCTCTGGAAATCCCAGGCCAGCTGGCCATAGGCATTGCTCCCTGCTTGGGTGGTTGCTTCAGAAGTTTTGGGAGTGTTGGGAGTGCCGGGACCGGACTCTGACGTCAGGCTGGAGAGGGGCATGGCCATCAGCTCTGCTACAGGCTTGGACCCCCTCCAGAACTGCAAAGAGAGGAAGAGCCCAGACATCTCAGGGCTGAAGGGGACCTATTCCTAATGGAAAACCCATTATCAGGTAAAGAATTTCGTGTTTGACTTCTCTCAGGGAAAAAAATGACACCCGGGGTATTTTCGTGCAGGGGTTGTGTTTGGTGATGACTTTTTTCCTTATTAACAGTGGATGCAAAAGAGATGTACTTTCCAACTCTGTTCTCTGGCAAACCTTGCGCTTCGCATCAAAATGTTTTAAGAGGCAAAGGAGCAAAACTCTTCTGGATATGCATGGCTTTGGATTCTCCCTGCTGAAGAGCTGCAGGTTGAGCTCTGGGTCCTCCCTGCTGTGATCCCTCCTTTTGCTCCCCCTCCTCCAGCCTTGCCAGCACCAAGAAAGGTTGCTGAAAACATGGACCCCAAACTTCACCCTCTCTGTATGAACCGAAGGGTTGATCTTTGGTAGAGGGCAAAGCTTCAAGCTCTGTTTTTCTGAAGTTGAGTGTAGAGGGGAAAAAAAACCCGACTTGTTTCCAACACCCCCCTGTTAGAGCAGCATCAGTATGAATGCTTCTCTTGTTTATCAGGAGGCAAAGCCAGGGCTGCAGAGGGGCCAGAGGCAGGATTTGTGTTTGTAGTAACTGGCAGAGAGGAGAGGATGGGGAGAGCACGTTCATCTCTGTGCTCCCCACGTGCTGGGATTAATCCCTTGGCTGTGGGAAAGACAGCAGCTCCTAGGGAAGCAGGAGACCCATTGCATGTTGCTGTCCTCCTAGCCAGCAGCCAGAAATTCTTCCTATTTGCTCGTAGGAGTTCATCAGAGTATGCTCTGTTAAGTTATTGTTGCAGGAAAAATAAAATAATTTTTTTAAAAAAATCTCATGGAGGTGCCAAATAGGAAATCCCAGAGATGGTAACTACATGACGTGGTTGTATGGGACAGGTTTTTGGGACAGCCTGGCGTGCAGCAGAGCTGGACACAGGATCCCAGTGGAAGTTCTTGCAATGCCTGAGGAATGTGTTCCTGGGGAGAGAGAAGTTTGGGTGCATTTACTGAGCCCTTTGGAGGGGAAATTCCAGAGACACTGAGTTTTACAAGTGATGCTCTTGCTGGCTTGAGGCTTCTCAGATGCTGTTGCTTCTAAATAAATTTCTGATGTTTGTTCCTGTCCTCTGTGTCTGCAGGTTTGTATCTTGGGTCTTGTAGAGCCATCTCTCCTGCTTATATTTTGTGTCTTTTGATTATCGAATTTAATTTAAATTCTGATAAAGTTTGTGCAGCTTTTGTGGGCAGTTTCACTTGTTTCATTTGATATTTTGGGGGTATTTGAGTATTTGCGTACTTGCTTCTTGCTCCAAATGCAGAAATAAGATTAGGAGTGAAAGGAAATTAGTTAGAATTTAAAAAAAAGTTTTAGATTGGCTCCATCTCTTTTTCAATGAAGCTTTCATGAAGTCTGCAGATATTCCATGCCACTTCTACAAGGCCGTCCTGTTTTCCATTTTATCCAAATATTCCAGCATGAACTTTTGTTTCCAGCCCCAACAACATGAGCTGGGTGCTGCTTTCGGATCCCAACAACTGCAATCCCTGAGCAATCCCAACAGTGCTTCCTAGAAATCCTTTCCTGTTTGCCTTTTCCCTGTGTTTGAGGCTGCAGTGGGGAAGCACAGGGGAAAACTGGAGGCAGGGAAAGCAGAGCACCCAGGAATTAAGCCTTGTGCTGACAATCTAAGGAATTCTGGACCCAGAATTCCAGTCCCAATAGGGATTCTGGATCCAGTGCCCCAGGAGCATGCAAACATTTAATTCCTCCAAAAACAAACAAGGAAGGGAACAGAGTAGTGGAACCGTTTATTAAATCCAGCTGCCCAACCCATGAAATCAGAAAATTGTGTCCAAGGGGAAAAGCTCACAATGTGTTTGAGGTTGCTTTGATTTTTGTATTTCAGCCATTCGAAAGGATTAAAATACAAAAACATGGTCTGAGGTTCCCTCCCCTCCTCTTCTGGGGGGGTCATGGAACCACTCACCCTGCAGCTCCTCTTGTTCTTCCACAGGATCATCAAAGGTGGAGCTGAAATAAATATTCCCCATAAAAATATCATCCAATAAACACTCCTTGCACAGTATTTAGGATATAAAGCAACACCCTGGTGTCTGAATGCTGCCCTGCTTTATCTGTACTAGACTTATAATTCTTGATATTAGGATTTGGGTAAAAACATGACAAATGGGCCCTCAGCAGCCTGCTTGAGGGAGACACTGGCACCAGCTACTTCAAGCCACTTTTAGCCTTTCACCACCCCCTGGGTGGCAGCTGCCTGCTGCCTATAGATGACATGGGGAGAGGGGATGTATGTCCTGGGGGGGTTTCAGGGTCTAATTTCAGCATCTAGAGCAGATGAGCTGTGGTTTGTCAACAAACCATGTGGATAAAGGGAGACAAATTCAGGAGCTGGAGTTGCTGCTACAGATCATGTGTGTTTTAAAGATTTTGAGTAACTGCAAAAAAAAAAAAAAAGAGGAGAGGAGAGGAAAAAGGAAAGGAAAAAAGGAAAGGAAAAAAGGAAAGGAGAAAGGAAAGGAGAAAGGAAAGGAAAGGAGAAAGGAAAGGAAAGGAGAAAGGAAAGGAGAAAGGAAAGGAAAGGAAAGGCAAGAAAGGAAAAGGAAAGGAAAAGGAAAAGGAAAGGAAAGGAAAACGTATGTTTTCTTTCTTCTACATGCCAGCCAGTCATCTTACAATTTTAGTACAGGACAGACTGACTTTTTTGTTGTTAATCTTATGTAGGTGAAGAATCAAACTATAGGCAGTTGAATGCCTCTTCCTGCAAAACCTCTTTGGGATGAAGAAGGATGAACCTGTGCAAGAGGCAGCTGAGTCCACCCCAGCTCTCTGTTCCTTCCATGATATTGGGCTAATTTTTTCACACTTCTCCTTTGTTGTCCAAATTATAAAATGGAGAAAAGCTGCACTTCCTGTGAAGTGGTGTTTAGCTGGGTAAATATACTCATGTCCAGTGATCTGTTTTATTCTAAATGACATTATCTTTCTCACCCTAGGTGGGAAAATGCAAGGGATATTCAAGACAACCTCAAGAATATTTCAGCAAACGTGTGTTTTGCTATGGAAAAATATTCTTCTGGTGTGGAGGATGAAGACAGAAAGTCTTCAGGCAAGTGTGTCTTCTCCCAAAGGGAAGTTTGGATTTCCACCAGGAAGGGTTTTTCTCTTGCCTGGTTTTTGTGCTAGGTGATACGTGAGAAGCATCAGCTGCTAATGTGGTTCTCTGGAAAGTGTCAGCAGTTACATTTCGTCCAGTGACACAACAATATCACAACATAATAAGGGCTTGTTCCAGAGCTGGCTTGTTCTTCTTGGTTGCTGATCCCATTTCTGCTCTCTCCAGAAGAACAAAATGTGCAGTTCACAATTGCTGGGGTAGAATTATCAGCAGACCTTGTTGGCTCTGGGACTAAGAAAACATGTTTTTCACTTGGAACATTCCTTGTCTTTTAAAAATTATTACACCTGTGAAAGCATTCTTCCTCCTTAACAGAAAGAAGGCTGAAATTCAGGGCTGGAGGAGCCAAATCCCCCAGGCAGCCCAGGGACTTTTGTCCCCCAGTTCTGAAGACGCTTCCCATCCTTACCTTTGAATTTCTTTCCTTTCCTCTAGGAATGGATTACATCGGGGGTTTTGCTCTTAATCATACAAACGGCATCATTTGTGGTGTCCTCCTACCTGCAGAGAGAAATGCCTTACACCTTCCTTGGAAAGCTGGAAGATTCCCACATCAATGCTACAGGAGTCACACTCGCCTACACCCCCGTAACAAACACCACCAGGAGGATCATGAGCAAAGTGGGCTCTGTTTCTGTCCTGAGGGGTAATGCTGCTCCTCAGACCTTCCCATCCTGATGCTTTGGGCACCTCAACCTTCACTAGGGTGGGAGGGGGAGAAGAGAAGGTGGACAATAAAATTTTGGAGGGTGCACGCGGTCGTGGTTTTGTGCAACGATGCCAAGTGTCAGCTTTCATGGTTTTATAATTTATTTTTTTTCTTCTTCTTCTTTTCAAATGATAGGTGTAATAATAGAAGAGATGGAAAATGAGGAAAAAATGGAAACAAGAGGGATTATGGAGGACGACACTATTGGTGTTGTTTTTCGGGATGACCTCTCCTACCACCTCCGATTTCAAAGCTACACCATGGTATCCCCAGATGACGTCTTTGACCACATTGGTAACAAAATAAATCAAACCAGAGAACTTGATTTTTACACATAAAAATGCTTAGATGGATCCCTGTGCTGCCAAGCCACTGAGGAAGGATAGGGGCTAAATAATGTGCTAAATGCTTCAAGAAAGCTATTAGAACTTGAGGTTTTGTTCAAGTAAAAGGAACAAAATGTCAGGGGAAATGTTTTGAAGAAGACATAGATGTTATTCCCAGTCTTTATTCCTCTCCCTTCTATGTTTCTTCATGTCAAACCATGCCTTGAAAAGGAGCCTCATGTGTGCACTGATGTGCTTCTAACATACAGTGCACAGTCAGATGTTGAATACATTTAAACATAACCCTGCACACACATTTCTCCACATTGCTCCTTTTTTGACCAAATGCACCCCTATTTACTGACTAAAAGTAGTCAGCTCTCCAAAGCAAGAAGTAAGATTATTATCTGATAAAATCAAGCGAGTTCGGCAGTCGATGGGAAAAAAAAAATAGATTTTGCTAAGAACTGGTCTTGGAAAATAGAAATGATAGAAAAAAGACTGAGTAAAAACAGAACTTGATTTCCAGATTTGTAGTCAAATACGTTTCCCACCCTTGACATGAAGAAAAGCATAAATATACACATATCTGTGGGAACAGATAGATCAAATTCTTCTTGTTAATTGTTTTTGGGTTTTTTTAATCTTTTTCCTTTCCCTTTCCACAGTTAGCTGCCAAAGTTATGCATACAGTTCCTGCAAAGTTCCCCTGTATGGGTACTGGGGTTTTGTGGCAGTGCAATCCAGCATCGACGCAGCAATCATAGAAGTAAGTGTGATCATGATGGAAAAGATGTTTTCTGTTCTTTCCAGAATTATCTGGAAACTTAAACAAGCAAACAAACCCCCCAAACTAGTTACTTTTCTGTGTTCATTAACTTTTTAAATACATAGCGTGATTCAAAAGTTAAAAGAATGATAGATCCTTTTTGTACTCAAGGCAGTGTTTTTGAACTGCCTTGTAAAAAGGTGCTAAATATTGAGTTTATTTGCCACTTGTTATAGCAAAATAAACCTTGTAAAAAAGATTTCCTATGAAAACCTCCTTGTTTTGATGTTGGCTATATCATTACAGAAAATCAAATTAGTGACTCATTAATTTTTTTCAGGTGAAAACAAACCACTCTGTCTGGGAGGAGATGAAATCAATCAGTGGCATTCGTCTGGAATCCCCCTTGATGAGACCTGTGAATAAACTGGATTATCTTTGGATCATCATTTATCTTATCTTGTGTTTCTGTCCCTATATGTACTTCTTATCAGTGAAAGTTACAAGAGAAAGAAAGAAGCTGAAGGTGTTAATGAGAGCAATGGGTCTGCAAGATACTGCATTCTGGTAAGTCTCATAGAAATAAAGGGTGTAAATACAGGAATTATGTCTATAGGGTGTATCCTAGCTCACAGGATGGATCTGGGGGCTTGGACCAGCATCTAGCTGAGAAGCAATAATTCCTCCAACCCAAGAAGCAGACATTTGCATTTCCTAACCAAAGGGCTGGGCTCTCTGGCACCAAGCTTACATGTTGCTGAAGCAAAAACTTTGGTGCTTTTATAGCATGCCATTTGCTGGAGGACCTGTTTCCAGGTGCATTGCTCTGCTACAGGATTGCTCTGCTCCCCTTCCCCCCAAAAACCCCACAAGAGCACTGTTGGTGTAGCAGAGAGACAGGTCAAGGTTCTTGGTGTTGCCTCCACAAATGGCTGGAGAGACACAGAGAACAGAAAGGAAAGAGACAGAGAACAGGAAAAAAAAAAAAAAGTGAAAAAAAAAAAAAAGTGAAAAAACAGAGAAAACTGAAAATGGTGAAGGAGAGAGGGACATAGGGTCCTAAGCTTTTTGGGCATGAGTATTTCACATTAGGAAAAGCATAACTAAGTGTTCCTGGCTGTGCTTATATGCCCTGTAAATGAAAGTTTATTGGAAATGAGGAAGTATTTAAACTAAAGAAATGTGTCTTGTGCTGGCTGTGGAATGGCCA
This sequence comes from Phaethornis superciliosus, assembly GCA_023637945.1. Taxonomy (NCBI): domain Eukaryota; kingdom Metazoa; phylum Chordata; class Aves; order Apodiformes; family Trochilidae; genus Phaethornis; species Phaethornis superciliosus. Next base: position 9,512,701 of record JAJQWJ010000021.1, on the reverse strand, counting down.
GTGCTGTCATGTATAGAGTCAAAAATAACTGTGCCTTCCTTTGCAGGTTATCCTGGAGCTTGCTGTACACCATTTATATCTCCATAACATCAAGCCTGCTGACACTGATCACCATTAGAAGATTCATCTATGACCACAGCTTTTCTGAAATATATTTTTTTTATTTCTTTTACGGCATATCATCTGTAAGTCTGCTTTTGTCTTCTTAAATGGTACATGATTTTTTTCCTTTGCCTAATCAAGACATCTAAAACCTGAAGACTTCAGCGCATGGTAGGGCTGGGCATTCTATGAGAAGGTAACAAAGACTTCTCCAGTCATGGGATTTATTCGTATAATTTGGAGACTGGTATGTCACTCCTAGTACATTTTTTGGAGATTCTGACTTAAAACCAGAGTGAAGAGAGGTGCTGCCACCAGCACTGATGGGAAGGCTGAGGCTGTGTGCCTCTGGGTCTGCCTTCTTCCTTGAGTCTTGGGAAACCAAGAGGGGTCTGAACATGTCTTTCCCTATACACCTGCCCAAAATTTACATAAGAAGTGTCTGCTAAACAACACAAGCCTTGAGATGTGCCATGTGCAGGGGACAACTGAAACTCAGCTGAATCTCTAATTCAACTCTTTGTATTTTCATGATGTTTCTTTTTTTTCTAATTGCCAGCAAAAATGCATCCTGCTAATGACTCCTTAAATCCACCCCAAAATGCTAATGGCTGTTTTTCTCTGCTGCAGGTTCACTTCTGTTTCATGCTCAGCTCATTGTTAAAGAAGCCAAATATTGTCACTTTTGTGGCATTTGCCCTGTACATCATCTTTGGATTGCTGGGCTTTCTAATTTTATTTGAAAAACTGCCATCCTCTTCAGAATGGATTTTTAATCTCTTCAGTCCTTTTGCCTTTGCAGCTGGCATCTCAAAGGTAAGTTCAAAAGAAAACCAGCACATCATCAAAGTTCAGCCCCCAGCAAACATCTGCAAACTTCTGCCAAATAGCAGTAGATTCCACCCAGAATATATGTTGCCACAACGACCCCATCGTGCCCCTCTGCTTGAGGGGCTTTGTAAAAAGAAAACTTGACTCCAAAAAGTACATGCTCATTTATAACAATCTCTCAGCTGCATCACAAATTTTACCAGCTCTGTCCTACAATAAATTTTGATCTCTGGGAAATTATCAGGTGGGTATCAAGATCTGCAAGAACTGTGAGATCTGCAAGAACTGTCTCATAGCACTGCCCCCAAAAATAGAGTGTGCATCAGGTGTAGTAACTCCTGCAGGATTCTGAATTCAGCTTATTGAAGCACTCTTGATACTTGGAGTCATAATAAGGTATTGGCTTGCTTGGAAATGGTCTCATGAGCACAAGTGGGAATGAGTTTCTGGTGAAGATGGTTATGATGACACAGCAGTGGCTTGCACGTAGCATTTCAGGCTAAAGGAAGTGTTGCATCTGACTTGTGCTTTTTTCCCCCTAGATGATAAAATTACAAAAATATGGACCAGTCCTTTCACCAGAATTGTACCCATACTTTAACCTGTACATCATCCTGCCCCTTGACAGTGTTCTCTATTTGTTGTTGGCCATCTACTTTGATAAGGTTTTACCTGGTAAGTAGAAACATGAAGGAAAGGATAGAAACTTCCTTGCACTTTTCTTCTATGATCCTCTCCCCTCTCAGCAGGAAAGGAGCCAAAGAAGTGTCCAGGTAGAGCTGAGAAATCTGTAATGAATGTGGAGTAACAAAAGAGGTGTCCTGGCAGGGAACTGCTCAGGTTTTGAGTGACATCTGACCAGCAATGAGCCATACCATGTTACCTGAGGGGCTGAAAACTGCATTTGCTGTATTGCTTGGGAAGAATCCCATTTTCCCAGAAGTTGGATGCATGTAGTTAGCTCATTTGGCCCCAAAAAGAGACTCTGAAAGGGATGTTAAATCTTGCAGTGATGCACTGAGATACATCTGCTCCATCATCTCCATCTACTTACATCTCCTCCAGCAGCCCTAACCACCAGCTGTAAAAAGCTGCTGTAGGACTTGACCTGACTGTCCTATAACTTCAAAGAGATGGTCAATGAGGTCTTTGCTGTGCTTGTTCACCACCTGACAGAGCTGGATGAGTGGAAACCTGTGCAGAACTCCCCAAGCTCTTCATGCCGCTGAAAGGCTGTGTGTGCAGCTGCAGAGGGGGAGGGATGGCTGGACATGGCATTTCTCACAGCTGAGTTGCCCTGCAGCTGTTTGGGGCTGATATTTCTCCTTTGTTTCTGAATCAGGCAAGTATGGAGCAGCATATCCCCCTATGTTCTTCCTGAGACCATCATACTGGTGCAGGCCCAGGAGTGGCTACCTGGGGGCACGAGCTGGCACTGAGGGCAACCAAGATCCCACCCTTGGCAATAACACAGAGCCAATGCCTCCAGGCTTTGATGGGAAGGAAGCAATCAGGTAATCAGGCATGAAAAATGCTACACTTGGCACTGGAGTCTAGAGAGCACCATGGTGTTACACTGGTCAAAGTTAGACTGAGCCATCTCACACCTACAGGTAAGGGTAATGGCAATTGATATATGAATTTTTCAGTGTTTCATTCTCCTCCAGCACTACATTTGAGGATTTAGTGGGCTTGGGGCAGCTTCTGTGCCAGGAACCAACTTTCTGCCCAGCAATTTCCTCCTTGCAGAGCAGCAGCAGTGAGCCTGGTCCTCTTCACCATCATCTCTAGGAACACAGATGCTGTTATTTACACCCTCATGGGGCTAGTTTGGTCCTTTACTGTTGCTGTCCATTACTTATTACTAGAAAGCAAATATAAATCCACTAAAATAATAACTAGGTCAACACCTTATTATGTAGCCACGTGTTTTCTCATTCCCTAGGGTCTCCCACTTCATACACTTAATTTTCACTGAGTTTGACTCTAGAACCTCTTTAAACATCAATGCTCACCAAGCACTGGAACCTATTAAACATCTTAAACACCTTCTAGAGAAGCACATTAGTGAATTCTGGTTTTAAGTGCACAAGAAATGAATTCTATAAAGCAATTTTTCCATCTGGAATTGCACTGACCTTGATGGTAGTGAGCAGGACCTGTTTGAGGAGGAGGTTGAGAAACATTCTTCCAGTAGTATTTAAAGGTTACTTTGAGGCAGAGAAAACACACTAATGTTGTGAAACTCAATAGTAACAGCTCGTTTGCCTTTCCTTTAGAGTAAACAACATTACAAAAATATACAAGAAGAAGGACAAGAGAATCGAAGCTTTAAGGGGTAAGAGATGCTTTGGAATTCTTTTCATTTCCCTTTTCACTAGGTGTGAACACAAATTGCTTTGCAAATGGACTGGATGTACTTAATTCTGCCTCCATCCTGGTTAAATGCATTATAGAATGCTTATTTCTGCTGGGATAGATTACCAGCACATTTTTACCAGGTTGTTGTCTTCCTGTCCACTCCAGCAAAATGACAATTTTAAAACTATTTTTTTGCAACAGCAGAAGTCTCCTGGAAAGCTGTGGGCTTTGCAGCCATGAACCACTCTAAAAATCACCTCTCAAACCTCCCTCTCGAAATATAAACACTTTGGGGCAAGCAAAACTTGGTTTTGTGGTTGCTGGCTGCCCAGTGTCCTGCAAGCACTTGTTCACCTGCCAAGCACAGGTATGAGAGGAGTTGGAGCAGTCCCAGCATAGTTGTGGGAGGTTTGATAAATGCTGCTGTTTAACAAGAGTGGTGAAAATATCAATAAGGTCTCAAAGGTTTATATTGAGTAAAAAAACCCAAAACAAACGAAATAACCTACAAACAGAAGTTGGTATATTTTTTATTTTTTTTTAAAGGAAATAAGGTAGCAAAGTCTGGCTGCTTGGGAATCTCCAATTTGGAAAATTCATAGGCTCTTGTCTTTCTGGGGACTGGCTATGCTGAAATAAGAGGTTACGAACTTCACAGAAGTAAAAATCTTTAAATATTACAGTTAATCCACTTGTCCCTCCATTCAATCAAGACACAACTGCAATTTCCTCACTCTGAAGTGCCATCCATGGGTTTGGATCAGTGCTTTTGCCTCTCACTTCTCTGCCAAACCTGCCAGCAAGCTACAGGTGCAAGGTTATTTCTCACAACCTCCCATCCTAATGTTATCCTATTTCTCTTCTAGGTTTGTCCTTAAATATATATGAAGGGCAGATCACTGCCTTACTTGGCCACAGTGGGTCTGGAAAATCTTCTTTTTTACACGTGCTCAGTGGATTTTCCAGTCCTTCATCAGGTGAGGTGATGGATCTGATAGGCTGAAGAGGAGAAGCTGTTTGTTTTTTTTCAAGAGTAAGGGGGTAAAGATGCAGAAACCCAAGTTTTCCCCCAGTTCTTCAGCCTGGCTCCTTGGCTGTGCAGATTGTTCCTGCAGCACAAGCTTCAGGGCTCACACATCCCCTGTGGATGGGCTCGTGTCTGCAAAGAATAAAAGCATAAAGGCATACACAGATGGTTGGTTCTCCATCTGGATGGCCTGATGTTTTCCATGAGCTGCATACCCATGGGAAATACACTTCAGTTCTTAAGAGATTTGGTGCTCTGAAATATTTTGGAAAGGTATGAAAGCTTGGGATAACACAAAGCTATTTTGCCTTTTTTGTGTGTGTCTGTGTGGTTTGGTTTTTTTGTTGTTTTTGGTTTGTTTTTTTTTTTTTGTGGTTTGTTTTGTTTTGTGTTTTGTTTTTTGTTTGTTTGGGGGTTTTTTTGCCTGAAACTGGGAAATACTGCAAACACTGCACAGGATGAAATTTGTTCCATCCATTCCTGTGTCCAGGTTCTGCAATGATCTACAACTACAAAGTGTCTGAAGTGCAGGATATGGAAGGCATTAGGACAATGGTTGGGATTTGCCCCCAGTTTAATTTGCATTTTGAAGCCTTAACAGTGAAGGAAAACCTGAGAATTTTTGCTCACATCAAAGGGATTCCATGGAAGGAAGTAGAGCAAGAGGTTGGTATGTGCTTACCAGTCACTGTCCTCTGGATTACAGAATCTTGAACACTTTGAGGTTTCTGTATAAAAGTTTATCAAAAGCATCATTGTCCTAAGGAAATGAGAAAAAACTTAATTTAGGGGAGAAATGTTTTTTCAATGTTGTCTTATCCCCATGTCATATGCATTATAATTCAGCTTTGCAGGGATTATCTCTAAGCAAAGCTATTAAAAGTAGATAATTTGAAAATCTTGAAAATAAACTCTCCTGTGTGTGGCCATGTATGACTTAAAATGTGACCAGTGATTTGGAAATCTGACTCTTGTCTTTGTATATTGCCAAGGTCCAGAAAGTTCTTGTGATGTTGGACCTCATTGACCTTCAGGACATCCGTGCTGATGCTCTGAGTGGGGGACAAAAAAGAAAATTGTCTCTTGGAATTGCAGTTTTAGGGAATCCCCAGGTAGGGAGCAGTCATATTTAACCTCACACAATGTGTATTTCTTTAGCACAGTTTTGCATTCTGATTTGGCATGCAGACATTTGTACCATTCCCCTGGCATTCCAGGCCTGCTGACCTACTAATTCACTTGGCTGCTGGGAGCATTGAGGAATTTAGGTCAGTGAGCACTGTGTTTTAAATGAAAAAGGGTAAAAATGTTGTGACAGCAGAGAGAGCAAGAGCAGCAGCTGGTGGCTGAGGATGGATTTTGTTCTTCGAGTGAGGTCGTCAAAAACATGAAATGAAAGGGTGTAAGCAAGGGAATTCCAGCTTGGGCACAGGGAAAGCTGATCTTCTTGACCTTTGCAGGTGTTGCTTTTGGATGAGCCAACAGTGGGGTTGGATCCCTGCTCCAGGCACCACGTGTGGAGCCTCCTGAAGGAACGCCGGGCTGGCCGCGTGACGCTCTTCACCACCCACTCCATGGAGGAGGCTGATGCTCATGCTGGTGAGCCCAGATTTTCACCCAGGGCTTGAATACTCTTTGAAAATTAATTTCCCATTGCCAAGCCAACCCCTGGGTGCTGCCACGAGGCCATCTGTGCTTGCTGGACACGTTTTGTCTGAGTGCAATCCCTCAACCAAGGCTCAAACTGGACTGCTGGGTCCTTCCAAGCTCTTGCTTGTGTTCTGCATCAGGCTGAAGCAATTGCATAGTGTCTGGATGTACCACCAGCAGCACCCACACAAATCAGGGATATTGTTTGAATTAACCTCTCCTCTTTCCCTCTTGCTCCCTGACTGTATGGGAAAATTTCCACAAGCCTGGAAGAATGCATAATTAAAAGGTTTGCAACCCTTACTCAAACTCAAAAAGGTTTGAAACCCTTATTTGTTTCCCTGGCTCAAGATGAAAATGTTCTAAAGATCCTTGGTGCCTGGGAGAAAGGCAGCAGTTCAAAAAGGAAAAAAAGCCTTCACTCCTGGCCTGGTTTTCACTCTTCTCAACTTTGTTATAAAAATGTCTGTTGGGTTCAGAAGGAGCAGAGTGAGGTCAGCCCATGGCAAGGTTGTAAATCCCTCCCTCAACCCTTTCTGTTCCTTCCTCCTCAGATCGGAAAGCTTTTCTCTCAAATGGGAGGTTAAGATGTGTTGGCTCCTCTCTGTACTTGAAGAGAAAATGGGGGATTGGCTATCACTTAAGGTAAATCCTTTTCTTTTGGGTCATCTCTCTTTTCATAAAAAGCTTCTCACTGATTTGTTTCCTTGCAGAGTCTGGGTCTCCATAGAGTTTCTATGTTAGAGTAATAGAAATCTCAACAATTCATTTTAGAAAACTTTGGAGGCTGCCAAAAATATCATGCCTTGGACAGCAAACTGCTTTGCTTTGGAACCCAGTCCTGAAAGCTCAGAGTCTGGAGCTAACATGACTCTGCAACCTCCTTTGCAGCCAAAAAGGGGACCAGATCAAGACCAATTGTAGCTTTCACTGTGGAGCCAGAGTGTTGAACAGTGGGTTTAATGTAGTTATTTTTCTCTAGATTTTAATTTGAGTGTTCTTGGTTTGGCAGTATGGACCCGGATATTTGTTGTTAACCTCAACTATTTCTCCTGTGCATGGCAAAAATCAGGGGCACTGCAGACCTCTGTAAAAATCCCCACTGAAACACTGCCCAGATTTTGGCTTTGGATTCTAAAAGGATGCAAATTTTCCTTGTTTGATATTAAAGCAACTGCTTTTTGATATAAACAGGATGCACATCAATGAGCTGTGTGACCCTGAGCTTGCCACCTCCCTGGTCAGGCAGCACATCCCCAATGCTGTGCTGGAGGGACAGAAGAGGGGTGAGCTCTGCTATATGCTGCCTCTGGAAAACACCAACACCTTCCCAGGTAAGAAAAGCCCATTTTGTGCCAGGGTTGTGAAGGAAAAGCAGAAAGATTTCTCCCTTGAGGATGTCTGAATTTTCTCCTTAGGATTAAAGAGCACAATCATTTTGCTGTGGCTTCTAAGTTATGGGAATTAGTCCTGTGAATGCTGAAAAGTACAATGTTAATCGTGCCAGGCTGAGCTTCTCCTTAGTGGTTGGGCTAAGTCTGGCTCTTTTTGTCATGCAGATCTGTTCAGCCACCTGGAGAGCAGTGTTTTACAGGGGGTTGCTAATTATGAGGTTAGCAGAACAACCCTGCAAGATGTTTTCCTGAAGCTGGAGGGTGAGGAAGCCACTGAGCAAGAAGGTAAACTTTTGACTTTGATTTATAAGTGTAGTATGATTAGGGTTCCAAATATACATACATTTGATTTTAATGCATAATGTGTTTTTGTTAAATATGGATTTTGGGAGGTCAGGAGTTGCAGTTGCATTCAGCTTTCCTTTAGTGAAGGATATCTTCTTGAAGAAGTCTAGATGGTTAAGTCTTGACTGAATATTGGTCTCAGTTCATGTTGGGGGGGTATTTGCTTTTGAAGGGTATGCTACCCAGACCAAGAGGTGGGAAGAGACAAACTAGACAAAATATTTCCCAAGGTCAGTGAAAATATTGGATGTGTTGTCATACAAGCCCAGGTTCAGCCAGTCTGAATTCACCAATCCAAATTATCACCTGAGTAAATTAGGGCCCCTTTTCTCTACCCTTATTTGTTTTCCTGGCTCAAGATGAAAACGTTCTAAAGATCCTTGTTGATTGCTTGTGCTTAAAAAGCATCCTTGGCATGTTCTTTGTGGATAATGATGTTCCCTGTGCTGCACATCTAGAAGATGGAGACCTGGAAGAGAGGGACCAAAGCTTCCCAGTGTTTTCGGAGCAGGAGAAGGCAGCAGTGAGTGGGATGGAGCTCTGGAGGCAGCAAGTTTGTGCCATGGGGAGAGTTCGCTTCCTAAAACTGAAGCATGAAGGAAAATTTCTCAGGTCCATGTACGTATGGGATCTCTGGCTGCCCCTGCAGCCTTGGTGCTGGCTTGATGCCTTCCAAAAGATTGGATCATCCCTTTGAGTGGTTGAGGGAATACTGGGGGAGAGGTTGGGAAGCGAAAAGTTAGGTGGGAGAAGTTTTAAAGCTACAGTGATAAGGAGAGGTAGAATTTACTGGCAGAGCTTGGAATTGTTGAAGCTTCAAAATTCCCCGTGCCCTTTGTGACAGAAATCACAAAATTAGTGAAAGGTGGAGTTCTCTGGAGACACTCATGCTCTGTTTTCCATCTAGATTGCTGTTCTTCGGAATACTTATCCTTCCAATTCTTATGATTTTCCTTCAATTTCACCTCTGGGAGAATTCCAGCAACTGGGAAATCTCAGCTAAGTCATATTGTCTTCCCACTGAAGATAAAACTCAGAATAAGTTGGCAAATCTTCTCATCCTCAATGACACAGGTGAAGAACATGTGATGTTAATTCACTCCTTTGAGTCCTCCTGGAGTTGACAGACCAGCCTTGCCTTCCTCTTTTTGTGCATTGCCTTATAGATTTGTGGCTTTGGGAAGGGTTTTCTTGTGAGCAAAAACAAACCCAGTTTTGGTGGCAATAACTGAGTACCTGATATTTAAAAGAGTAAAGACCTAGACAAATGCAAAATTAAAAAAACAAACAAACTATTGAAACATACGTTGTGGTTAACCACTTTAATTCAAATAGGAAAAAAATGTAGATAATATAAGCTTGCTTAGATTCTGACTGATTTTTTTAAAATATACCTCTTCTTTGCACGTGGGAGCTTGTCCATAAGAAAACATTTATATTTTTTAAAAAAAGCAACAAACCTAGTTGTTCTAATTTCCTTTCTTGACTTGATTTCAGGATCAGAAATTGAGGATATCATCAGTGCTTTGAAGACCCAAAACATAATGCCAGAAATGACTCTTGAGAAAAACATCACAAGCATCCCACTATACCATGGAGCTATAAAAATATCCCTGGAAGACAAGGTGAGTGATATTTTTCTCTTGCTTCACCCTCTGCATCGATGGGATTTTCTAAAAAATGTTTAAATGAGGCAGAGCAAAATGCACACAGCAGCAAAAGGCAGAATATTTGTTTGATATATTCAATAATATCACTAACCCTGGTTGGGGGGCATCAGGGTTATATTTGATTCTTTCCACTGCATGCTTTTTTACTGGAATATTTAGAGAAGAGCCTCAGTGCAAGCATTCTCTGCTCATCTCCAGACATTAGAATCATAGAATTGGCTGGGTTGGAAGGGACCTCAGAGCTCATCAAGTCCAACCCTTGATCCACTCCCCCTGTGGTTCCCAGCCCATGGCACTGAGTGCCACATCCAGGCTCTTTTTAAATATCTCCAGGGATGGAGAATCCACTCCTTCCCTGGGCAGCCCATTCCAATATCTGATCACTCTCTCTGTGAAGAAATTCTTTCTAATATCCAACCTAAACCTCCCCTGGCACAACTTGAGACCATGCCCTCTTGTCTTGCCCATCGTTTTGCTCATGGTATCTGTCAGCATTCCCGTCTCAACATTCCCATCAATAAATCTGTCCAACTGCCTTTGTTGCTTTTCTCTAAACCCCTGGATGAGCTCTGCTCCTCCTCACCAGGCAACATCCTTCCCTCTTCCACCTCCAGAGCTACAGATACACGGTCATGTGCAGCACAGAACCCATCAACTGCTTCCCCATGCTGCTGAACATCCTCAGCAACACCTTCCTCAGGCTCTTCAATTCCACGGAACGTATCAGCATCTGGAGTGAACCCTTTTACAACGTGAGTCTCCTGGCCTTCTCCTTAACAATTCATTGAAATAACCATGCTGAAATGATACAGGCTGGATGGGTTGGAAGCAGGGTTGGGTGAGAAACCTCCAAGGGTTGGGGTCAGGGGTCCAACTGGAGGCTGGTTCCCGGGGCATTGCTCACTGTCAATAGCAGGGTGGTTTAAAGGGAATTTTTTCTGTAGAGAAAAAGAGAGAAGAAGAGAGCAGAAGAGCTCTCTGGGGTTTCAGTGCCATCAGGCATTGAAGCTTGTGCTGTGTGGAAGGGTGGTGGGAATGCAATGGTAATACATGGAAACCTTATACTGCTTCAGTGTTCATTTGGCAAGGATCAGCATCAAGAAGCTATCCTCTACGGTTTGCAGTAATCCAAATACTTTTTGCAAATTTAAAAATTTTTATTTTTTACATTAGTCTGTTTGTTCCTCTTCACCACAAACAACTCACCATAACGATGAGTCCTCACCTGAGCATTTAACCATCCTAGGAGCAGTCAGGCTAGGCAGATTTTCCCTGGGCAGCTGTTATTGGTGACTTCTGAATTTCTCTTCCACAGACACAAAATCCAGAGATACGTAGTGAAATTTTTTTCATCTTCCTGACCTACATGCTGGTCTTGGCTAGTGGGCTGCCACCTCACTTTGTAGCAAGCAGCAGGGAGGATCACAAGGTAAAAAAACAGACACTTTGAAAGTGGTTTGGGCAAGAAGTGACTGCAGATGCCATGGCCCTGGCTAGCAGGTGGTGGTGTGGTGAGCTGGCCAGCAGCATTTCTAGGGAAGATGCTGGGAGAAACAGAGACACAAGAGCACAGAGCTGTACCAAAGGGAGTTATCCTGCGTCTCAGGGAGCTGGCATCAGAACAATTTGGGTGGTAATAAAGATTTTGGGGCCAGGTGGGTGGGTTATTAATGTTTTTTTTTTCCTTTTGAAGAATGAGGTGGTTTTAAACAACAGTAAAGCTAAGAAAGCGTTGGAAATGCTTGGAAGGGAATCACACCATCACAGAAATATTCTGGTTCAAAAGACCTTTAAGAACATTGAGTCCAACCATAACCTAACTCTACTAAGTCCAGTGGTTAAACCATGTTCCCAAGCACCACATCTACACCTTTAAACACTTCCAGGGATGGTGATACAGCCTGGGCCAGTGTCCAATTACCCTTTTTGTGAAGGAGTTTCTTCTAATATCAAATCTAAAACTTTTCTGGTGCAACTTGAGACCATTTCCTCTTGTCCTGAAGAGAGGAAGAGGGAGAAGAAGGCTTGGCTAGGGAAAGAAGGAAGGAGGAGAAGGGAGAAGGGGAATGTTTTGGGCTCTGTTCAGTCACCTCCCTTTTTCCCCTTTGCTTTCCCAGCTCCAGGCTCGTGCTCAGCTGCGGCTCGTGGGGCTTTTCCCCTCTGCCTACTGGTGTGGGCAGGCACTGGTGGACATCCCACTCTTCTGGACCCTCTTCTGCCTCATGTTTGGGGTTGTTCTCCTCTTCAGTCGTTCCTGCCCCTTGCAAGCCAGTGCCCTGCTGACCCTGGTGAGCTCTTGGCATGTGGGAAAGGAGGGCAGACAACCCCCCCCCCCTTCCTCCTTTCACAGGGAGGTTTTTGCATTAAATATTTTAATCCCAACAAACTTCACATCCTCCCCATCCATCTCCTGGCCACTGTATCTCTTTCTCTCTAGATCACTTGTGTCCTTGGTTATGGAACATCTATGGTCCTCCTCACCTATTTGATTGCCTTTAAATTTCACACGGGACGAAGCAATCGTTACCTTTGGTCTTTAGTCTTCATCCTGGTGAGCAAAAGGAATCCTCAGTCTGAAGGGTTTAATTTACACATCTTGCCACTTGAGGCAAATTTACTAATACTCAGCAGATTGACCCAAATCTGGGACAAAGAGCCTCTTTTTGTTATTTATTATGTTTGTCTTGATTTGTTATTTATTATGTTTGTTAACGCAACAATACGTTAATACTGGAAATACTTTTTTGAATTTATTCCAGGTGAATTTCACTCTCTATATGTTAAGTGGCATACATGAAGACTTTTACTTCACCTTCTCCAGTTTGGTTCCTATATTTCCACTGCTGGGCTGGTTTCTCTTTACTACACCAGTAAGTAAACATGTTCCACCAAATTCATTAATGGTCCTAATGGTGCAAACTGGAAAAGCAAAAGTGAGAGAGGGGACAAAGATTTGGCTTGTTAATCCTGTGTTTGACTGGGTTATTTTGGGTCTTTTAATTAAAGAAAACTGTTTTGATGACTTTATTTATGAATAAATAGCCAGGGTAGATGGGAGGGGAAGGTGATGGAGTGCAAAGACCTGAAGGGATGAGGGGAGCTGAGAGAAGGAGATGAAAGGACTAGGAACAGAGAAGCAAGGATGGAAAAGGTCAGTCTAACCTGGCTGGTCTGAAGCATCTCTGAATTAACTAAGCCAATGAACACACAGCTTTTTGAGGAAGTATGAAACCCCCCCCCAAAAAAAAAGATGCAAATCAACACTTCTGAATCCCATCTTACAGAACCTTCAAGCATTCCCCAAGCCCCAACTTTCACTGTGGCACACCATGCTAAGGAATTTTTCTAATCGACTGCTATTTTTTCTTGCAGTTTGCCTCACCATTTTACTTTGGGGATTTTTCTGAGTCGTGGAATCACATCTTCGTAGCTGTCTTTGCAGTAAGGAGCAATTTGATGATGGTTGTTTCGGAAAGGATGTTTGCTCTAATGCAATGGACTTGCACTGGGCTTGTGTAGCTCTTCCCATAAATAAATTGTGGGTTATGTGGTCAAGGTTTCACCTTAAATGCTGGCAGGGGAGGTAAATCCAAGTGATCACTTGTGTCTCCTGTGACCCCTGGATGCTGCATTGAATGTGGGAAATGGTTGGGGGGTTAAATGGAGCTCCTGTATGAGGCAGAGATATTATTATTATTATTATAGATCAACTACTGGGTTTAGTGCTGCTTCTACAAAAGCAAGATGTGGTCTCTGATCCTGTGGGATGCTTGTTGGGGTGCAGGTTATTTGAGCTGCATGAAATCAGAGCTTTTGTGAATGATCTGCATATGAGATGGAAATGTATGCAAAGCATCAATTTCACTTCTTTCCCCTTTGGGACCTTGAAGTAAATAAGAAAGGTCCCTGCATGCCCTTGTAACAAAAATTCATCAAGCCTGTTGTTACCTTCTCTCCATACAAACATTCTGCTTTGTAGCCTTACCTCCATTGTGTGATTCTGGCTTTTCTCCTGCGCTGTTTGGAGATGAGATCTGGGGAAGCAGTTCCAAAACCTGACACCATCTTCAGGTGAGTCCTGGGCAGATGGCTGCCAGGCTGCCACTGGGCTATGGGGTGGGCACCTGGGAAATTTTTTTTTATTTTTTTTTTTAATATTTTAATTTTTACACAGCCGCCTGGCTCACCCCTGGTAGCAGGAGGGAACTTAAAATCCTTTTGCAAAAAAAGGATAAAGCCCATATATTTGGTCCTAATCTGTTTATCTGGAGGGGAGGAAACTGAGAAGGGAGGGATATATATATATATATATATATTTTATTTATTTATTTATTTATTTATTTATTATTCCTTTGGGTCATTGCAGTTTCCAGCTTGACTTACTGGAGTTTCCCTTAATGTGTCTGGAAGTAAATTCCTACCTAGTGTCTTGCAATAGGAGGTCAATTGAACTGCAGTGTCCTAAAGAGAAGGAAAAAATGGATTTAAGCTTTTCTTTTCTTAAACCTCACAGCTGAGGTTTCAGGACATTTCACTACAGCTGGCTAAATTAATAATTACAAATTGAAATCCAACATTTTAACTGCTTTTCAAATGTATTGCTCTCTGCAGGATGGGGACTTTCCCCTAAGCCTTGTCAGGCTGAGGATATCTGCTACCTGCTTTCTGCTTATCTGTGTCCAACAGCATGAAAATGACCACCTAAGTCATGTGGAGGACCTATAAAAACTATTAAATTGTCAAACATTAACCAGTGTGACTCAGCTAGGAGTTAGATGCCCAAAGAACTTTGAAAACATGCCCTGTGGATTTTAATTCTCCTTGGTATGTGTCCAACAGGGGACCAGTCAATACTTAGTGATGAAAGAAAAGCTAAAGCTGACCTTTATTTTTCCTACATGCCAGATTCTTTTTTTTTCTTTTTTTTTTTTTTTTTTCCTCCATGAATAAATATTTGAGCAAACACTGACAAACAGCTCCTTGAAATCAAATCAATTTTGCAAGGTGCTCCATTGGTGCTGCCCTGGGAATAAACCTGGTAAACCAAGTCCTTCTGGGAGTGGTTCCCACAGACACTGTCTCTCTTCCTCCTCTGCTCACAGGATCCAGCAGAGAGTGGTCACCCACCAGAACAGGGACCACCCTGAGGAGGAGTCCCCAGAAGTCCAGGAAGAGAGGGAGAGGGTGAAGAGCACCATGGTGTCCCCACAGCAGGAGGAGGTGAAACCTTCTGGCTTGTTTTCTTCTTCATTCTCCATTTTTGGACCTGTCTCTGCTTTCTTAGCTCATTCACTTATTTTTGACTGTTCTGGTGTCCAGCTACACATCTCACCACAGTCCCCCTGGCAGATGAGGCCATTTAGCTGGCACTGGATTTTTATTCCAATTTTGGTTTTTTCCTTTTTTTTTTTAATTTTATTTTTTTTTTCCGCCTGTTGCTCTGTTTCCTGGATTTTTAATTTAGAAATTTTCTCTGTAAAGAGTCATACTTGAAGGGTAAGAACATGAGCTGCCTCGTGGGACAGGGGGAGAATTTTTACTTCCCACCTCCTCTCTTCTCAGGAGCTGGTTATTGCCAACAGCTTGCGCAAGGAATATGAAGACAAGAAAGCCAGTTCCATCTTCAAGAAGAAGAAGAAAGTTGCTGTCAAAAACCTCTCGTTTGCTGTCAAAAAAGGTTCATGTATTTTGCTGCACCCCTTATAAATGACTAAAATTTAAGGTCACATTTGGGGACCACGTTTTTTTAGAACTTTCCTGTGTGCAACCAACCCCAGCACATCTGTGCTCCTGTGTCCGTGGGTGAATTCACTGGGATGTGGTCATGAGCAACTCTTTCTCCTGCCATGCTTGGAGGTGTTGCCTAGCACATGGAGAAGGAGGCTTTATTAATAATATTTGTTATTAACAGTTCTTGCATATTTGTTTCAGGAGAAGTATTAGGTCTGCTAGGACCCAACGGAGCTGGAAAAAGCACAACTATAAATATGATTTCTGGAAATATAACCATGACTGCAGGGGAGGTAGGTGACTCTTTTGGGGCTTGGTCTTGAGCCTTTTTTAAATGACAAGGCAAGCAGAAAACACAGCCCTAAGTCAGGGAATTTATGCACATGCAACCCTGCATATTTGTAGAAGTAAGAAGAAAGTGTTGGTTTCCTCAAAGCACATTCTAGTTTTCACCCAAATCAGTTCTACAGCTTCAAGGGTCTGAGCCACACAAAACTTTCAGTCTGTATTTGAAAGCCCTCATGAAATTTCACAAGCCTCGTAAGAAATGTTGACATCTTCAGAGTAATCAACCTCTCCATAAACAGCCTTGCAAACCCAGGAAATTGGAAACGAATGTGAGCAGGGTTGGGTTGGTCACAATCCATCACTTAATTATTCACAGGATGATTAATGACATGTACTGGGGGAGGGGAAATTCCATTGCTGTGACAGATCTGGGACTGAATATTTGGAATAGAAAAAGTGTAATTAGGAAAAGATAGCCTCATTGTTGGTACTATTACCCAAAGTTTTAGTAAATAGTATTTGGGGTTTTTTGGAAACGTTGCCCTGGGTTTAAGGGGAGCAGAAGTTATGGTAGATGGAAATGCTCACCCCAATGGGGCTGGCCTTCCAAGGTGCTCGTGAGGTTCCTCCCAAGACAGGAGAACATTTGACCAGGTTTGTTGATGGGTAACAGCCTCCAGCTCCAGTCTGTGTGTTTGTGCAGGTGCTGCTCAAGGGACATCTGGGCTGCTGCCCACAGCTGGACCCCCTCTGGCCAGACCTCACCATGCTCCAACATCTGGAGGCCTATGCTGCTGTCAGAGGGATCAGGAGAGAAGATGCAGATGTTAATATCAGCCGGTACAAGGGATTTCAGCTTTGGGTTCCTCCTCTCTCCAGAGGTATAGGGCAGGGAAAGGTTTTGCTGCTGGCTGGCGTGGTCAGCAGGCAGCACCTTCAGTGCCTCTTTACCTTGGAGAAACAGGATCTCCTTCTGATGAAATCTGCTACTTTATGCTGTGCTCAGTTCCTTGGCAATGAAGATTTTAACCCTACTTTATCTAGAAAACTTTAGGAAAAAAAAAAATCAAACTTGCTTCAGTTCAGGGTTGGTTACATGAGTAGTTTTTCTCATGAGCTGTGCTTTTACAGTATTAAGTTGCTGCCAAAAAAGTCCTTAATTTACCATCTAATCTAGGAATAGAATTGTCAAGGTGATGTGCATCAGCCAGAACATGTATGTCAGTCCTTGGTTCCTCAGTACACCTGACCACAGTGATGTGATGACCAGAGATGGTCATTTCAATTTTTTCCTTTCCATTCCCCACAGCATAGCAAGAGCCTTAGATCTCCAGAAACATTTAAAAACCCCAGCTAGGAAGCTACCTGCAGGAGAAGCCAGAAAGGTATGTGTTAGTTTTGTGGCTGGTACTTGAAGCAAATCCTGCTTGTTCATCCTTAAACGTGGTGCACAGAAAACCTTCTGCAGTCTGGGTTCCTGGCATGGTTTGTTCTCATCGAGAGCTTTTGAATCCAGTCTGGATCAAAGGATCCTTTCCTTTTTCCTCACTCTCCCCATTGAGTGTTTAATAAATGCTGACCACAAATAGGATTTACAAGGTGACCACCTCTCCCTGCCCCGTGGCATGCAGCTACCACTAAATGGGATGGAAAACCACCTTCAGATCTTTGGCAGGCCTGGGAGTTTTGGGGGAAAGATGATTTGGGGAGGTTAAAATGTTAACTTAAGAACTCCTTAGGTGTTTTGGTTTGGGTTGGGTTTTTTGTTTTGTTTTGGTTTGGTTTTTTTTTTGAGCTCTGTTCCTTCTGTGTGTGCTTTGGCATCAAGAACTTCATCTTCCAGAAGACTGGCAAGGAATAAGCAGTAGCAGGAAAAGTGCCAGTTTTGCAGGTCAGGTAAAAGCAGACCTGACCTGGGTGTCTCTCCCATTTCAGCTGTGTTTTGCCCTGAGCATCCTGGGAGATCCAACAGTAATGCTTTGGGATGAGCCATCAGCAGGCATGGACCCAAAAGGGCAGCGTCGGATGTGGTGAGCAGCCAGAACTGAGATTTGTTCAACAGATTTATCAGGATGGTCTCACCCCTCTTATTATAGTATTGCAGCAAAAAGGTTCTGTCTTGATGGCCAAATGCATCTGTGTTTTCTCTTTTCCCTGATGCACATGGGATGGGGTACCACTGCCTAAATTCCTTGCCACCAGGTGTGATCTTACTGCTAGTGCACAAAAAAAATATGAGTAGCTGCCAGCCGCCCCCCATGCATTTGGTGCAAAAGGCAAAAAATATCTTGGTTTAGAGGGAGTTTTTCCTTTTTGTCATTCAGCCCTAGTGCTTGCTTTAGCAAGTGTAAAATGTGTAGGGATGCTGAGCAAGACAACTCAGCTCTTGTAAACAGTCATCCACCTTTTTTATAGCTTTACCATCTCAGTTGTTCTTTCGGAGGGAAGACACAAAAACCAGGAATGTTTTCTTTGGCTACTCTTGGGAAGTCACTGCTGTCCCTCTGTTCCCAGGAAAATGATTCAGATGGCCATGAAAGGCCAAGAGAGAGCAGCCATCCTCAGCACACACTACCTGGAGGAGGCAGTGGCCATCTGTGACCGGGTGGCCATCCTGGTGTCGGGGCAGCTACGGTGGGTGCTGGCATCAGTCAACAGGATGCCACCTGATTTTTACTCTGCTAGGGGGTTTTTGGGTTCTGTTTGGTTTGGGTTGTTGGGTTTTTTGCCTCTTAATCTAATAGAAAATGCTGGTTTGGATTGTCCCAAGTGTGTGAGAGTTTTGTGAGGAGGGATGTTGTTTCAGCAGATCACGAACCACTGATGAATAAGAGGACGCGCATCTGCTGCTCATCCCCAGGGACTGCTTATGATGATTTGAGCACTGGTTTCCCACCTCTGCAGGTACATCGGCTCCCTGGAGGATCTGAGAAGTAAGTTTGGCACAAGTTACCACCTAGAAGTTAAAGTGATGGACGCGGGGCAAAGCGATGCTCTCCACGCTGAAATTCTGCAGCTCTTCCCCCACGCGGCTCGGCAGGAAAGGTCACTACCCCGGGGGCTGCTCTTCCAGCTCAGACTCATGCTGGGACCCTCTGTTGCTCCTACTGACCTTGCTCAATAATTTCCCTGGGGTACAACAACCCTACAAGCACTCCTAAGCCTTGGTGCTGAGTCCCAAAATGATGAATTTTTATTTTTTTTCCTAATATTACATTTTCAGGACGACTTCTTTGCTCATCTACAAGATACCCATGGAAGATGCACTGCCTTTGTCCCGGTCTTTCTCCAAGCTAGAGGCAGGTAAATGGAAACAGTCAACTAAGTATGAAAATAGCTTTCAAATTGTTTAGATGGGTTGGTTTCTTGAGGATGCTCTCTCCCTTCCTCCGCAGCTAAACAGAGCTTCAGGCTGGAGGAGTACAGCTTGTCCTTGCACACTTTGCAACAGGTAGGTTGAAGTAGGATTTACAAGTGAGAAGCTGCCTGTGGAGAAAGCAGAAATTACTTGTGAGCAGTGTAGGTGCCATCAACCCTTGGTGATAATAGGGCCATTCTTGCTGTGTCACCTTGCAGGTGTTTGTAGACCTCACCCGGGACCCAGAGGAGCAGGAGCAGGATGGAAGGGCTGACAGGGCTGTGGAGTGGAGACTCCTTCACCCCTGAGCCCTTGGAACCACCAAGGATATCTCTTTAGGATACTTCATTCAGGATATTTCATCAGTGTCACTGATACGTGGGATGTGATGCACCCAGAGGACTTGGCTACCCATGTGACACCACACAAACACCCCCCCTGCAGCTTTTCTGCCTCACAAAATACAAAAATAAAAAAGGAATTGTTATTTTAATAAATAAAGCCTTTATCCTTTGACAAAGTGATGCCTGCCCTTCTCAGATTGGCTCCAGAAGATTTGCTGTGCTGAGGACCAGCCCTGCTGGGGTCAACTCCTGATCCCAAGGCAGAGGGCTGGGGAGAATCATGTGCTTGCTCAGAGGATGCTCCAAAACCCTCATCACTGTCACAATTTTAGCAAATAACAAGGTGACAGATGCTCTCTGTTAACCCCTTCCTGCCTCCAAGGGGAAGATAAATAGGGGGGATAAGGGAGAAAGACTTTAAGGTTGGGGGAAAAAAACAAAACAACAAACCTAGAATAGGTTTAATGAAGTAGTAACAATGGGACCTGCCATATCCACTTCTCTCTTTAATTTTATTTTTTTTTTCCCTTTGTGAAGAGGGGCTGAAAGGTGAAGAGAAAGTCTGTATGCTTAGGAGATGAACTGAGGACAGGTCTTAACTTATTCTGTGTCCTGACTTATTATTACTCCTCTGGAGTCTGCCTCAATCACAGAAAGTTAGAGGTTGGAAGGGACCTCAAAAGCTGATGGAGCCCAACCCTCCTGCCAGAGCAGGGTCACCTACAGGAGGTCATGCAGGAGCACATCCAGGTGGGTTTTTAATGTCTCCAGAGAAGAAAACTCCACAACCTCCCTGGGCAGCCTGGGCCAGGGCTCCCTCGCCCTCACAGTGAAAAAGTTTCCTCGTGTTTATATGGAACCCCCAATGCTCCAGTTCATATCCATTGCCTCTTGTCCTCTATTTGGACATAGCTGAGAAGACCCTGGCACCATCCTCCTGGCTCTCTCCCTTTACATATTTACAAACATTAATGAGGTCACCCCTCAAACAGCTACAATATCTGCATGTTGGGTAAAAGTTAGGGGGTGCGTGGTTTTTTTTTTTCCACTAGGTAGCTCAAAGGCCAGCAGATCCAGCTCCTTTCCATTTGCAAGCCCAGCCCCTGTCCCAGTTGGTTCCTTCTCCTTCCCACCAGCAACTCCTCACCCTTGTTGCTTCCAGGGATGCTGTGATGAGTGATGGAGGGGCAGGAGTGCTCCCCAGCCACCCCACTCAGCCTGGGGATGAAATCCAACCCACTTCCCTTTAGAAACACAGATCCAGTCAAGAGATGTTTGTTTGTTTTAGCCATGGGTTGGATTGGGCAGAGCTGCTGTGCCCTGCCTGGCCTGGGGACACTGCACCAGTTTGCAAACACAACCTTTGCCATCCAGAGAAGAATGAGAGACACATCCTCTCCTCTGCCTGCAGCAGCACTCCAGAACATTTCTGTTGCCTCTTGATGCACTGAGAAACATCACAGGGTTTGCCAGAGGAAGGATTTTTGTGTGTGTGTGGTTTGTTGTTGGGCTTTTTTTTTTTTTTTTTTTTTTTTTAAATTCTCTTGGCCAAGACTTGAGAACTTCCTGAGTAACTTTGCAGAGAACTCCACAACAATCTGCTCTGTTTGCTTTTTATAACATAAAAATAAACCTGAAGATCTGCCAAGGAGGAAGAGGGGGAGGAAGCCAGAGACAAGGGAGGTGATGGTGTGAGGAATGGCTTTTGGCAGAAAAAACCTGAGTGAAAAAAAGGGTGTGTGGACAAAGGAGCCCTGAGAGCTGCTGGGACAACCAGCAAGCCCAGCCCAGGGAGGCTCAGCATCTACAGGCACAGTGCAAAGGACAACACTGGGTTCCCTTCAAACCTTCCCCTTAAGGTAAGGCTAAAATATTCTTCTTAAAACAAATAAAACTTGGTATTTAGAAGGTATGAAATGATCCAGGAATGGCCAAAACTCTTAATAAATAGATGTAGGTAGGACACTGGGTGTCTTTCTAACAGACTGAGTTAAGCTTGAGATTAAGCTTAGTAACTATTTAAAGGTGACAGAGTCTTTTTACTCTTACTTTGATATGAAAAATCACTCCAGCTGAATTCAGTGTGCAGCAGAGGTGCATTTCCAACTTCAGCTCAGCTCAGGCATTTCAGAAATCAGCCCATGTGAGGCACAGGCTTCTCTCCCTCCAGGCAGCATAAGCTAAAAATCAAAACTAAAAACTCTTCTGTCTCTTTTACACACTTAAAAGTTGCCTCTGCAATACTGCAGGAGCAATGAGAGCAGTTCTGCTGAGTTGTCCCCAAATGTCTGAACTCTGCAGGGACAGGGGACACTTGGGACATCCACAGCAGGTGGGTGTGAAGCTGAAATTCCAGCTTGTGAGGATCACCCTATGGGACTGTTCAAATGAAGGAGAACCTGGGAACCTGCTTTAGCTGGGACACAAATCCCACTCCAGTTGTGGAATCATGCGTGGATGCTCCACGCTGTCTTACACCTGCCTTCTGCCAGCTGAAAAAGTGACCAAGCAATTGCAAGTTTCACTTCCCAGTCTCCTCAAAGAAGTCTGAAGATCATTAGCACGGGGGAAATGGAAATTTTTGTACACCTGGACTCGGGTTTATCTGCAAGAGAAAATCCTAGGAGCAGAGTGATGGCAAACCAGCAGATTTCTGCCTCTGAGCCCATGTCCCTGCCTCTCCTGTGCCCTGCCAGGACAGGGAGAACAATTTTTGCAGCTGTTTTTCCAGCATTTCGGTGCCTCTCCTGATGGCTAAATAGAAATATTGGGAAGAAGATAAACTCTGTCTTGCCTGTCAGCACCACGAGGCATCATTCCCTAGAGGGAAGAAGACAGTGTAAATCCTTCTCCTGTGTCACAGGAACCTTTGAAAGGATTAGATGTACAAATGCTCTGATTTTTCTACCTGAGACTGCACTTCAAGAAGATCAATATCTTGTCTGAAAGCAGATTTTAGCCACCTGTGTGACAGCAGAGCAGCTTGGCTCAGTGTAACCCTTTTGAATTCGGATACTTAATCTTTTTGCTCACTGGAGTTATTAATTATTATTTTACTAATTTTAATATGGGCATATCTCTTCTGTAACTGTTACCTTGACAGCTGGCTTCACACCTACTTTAATTTTCCACCACCAGCCTTAACCCAGGCAAGAAATCTTTGCTTTGCTCCAACATCTTTTCACAGATGCTGCCATCTCTTTTGGAATATCAAAACACCAAGTGCTCCTAGCTGTTTGCTCTCTCATTTCCCATGAATATCCCCGACAATGACAGCTCTCCAAAAACACTTCCAAGAATTTGTTCTCTTGTAGCTCCGAGCTGCTTCCAATCTCTTCCTGTATGAGCTCAGCTCCTGTTGCTGCCAGGAGTTGCTCAACACTTCTTGGTGTCCAGCCCACAGCCCGTCAGAATTACAAGCAAAAAACATTCTAGTGATTTTCATCAGCCAGGTTTTGTTGTTACTTCTCAAATATTAAGGCCACCCAAGCCAATCTGGTCCTGCAGCCTGGACCTGTCCTTTTTTAGTTCATAAATAACTCCTTCCCATGCTGCAGTGTGAAATTTGGGTTCTGGTGGTTGTCCCTGTCCCACTGCTGGGGAACTGAAGGGCTCTTGATCCCTCCTAGAAGCTGTGTTGCTCAGGACAGGTTCTGAGCTGCTTTACCTCTCTCCCTGGCAGTAAAAAAGGAAGAAAAATATTACACTGCGCAAAGGCAGGGGCCATGAAAATGAAAGCAGTGGCTGCTGCTCTGCCTCCCGTTGCGTCTCAAATTGACTTTAGAAACGTCATTTCTAGGTTCAGTGATGAGGACACTTCAGAGAAATATGAGCGTGTTGCAGCAAACTAAAATTCTTTTGTGGAAAAATGTGCTTCTCAAGTGGAGGATGAAAATGCAGAGCTTTCAGGTAAGCTAAAAAAGAAGAAGAAAATAAAGGAAAAAAAAAAGGAGGGGGGAGAAACTAACTTCTGAAGACTGGCCAGTGTCTGCCTGCCCTTGTACTTTAAGTCTGTTTTGTAAAGCTGAACATCAAAATACTTCTGAAAATCACTGCCTGGGAATGAACAAAGGCTTTATTTTTTTAACTGATGATATTTCTGTCTCTGATGTGATGCATGAGAGCTCAGGTGGGCTCTTTGAACAGAGCAGTTTCCTGAGGTGAGGTGCACAATGCAAAGACCTCACTAGTGAGTTGACATCTAAGACTCTTGTGTGACTGATTGCCTCTTGTATTTTAATTCTACAAAGAATTACCTTTTCTACTATTATGTGATTAAATTTGTGTGCTCTGCCTGTCCCTTCCCAGGAGTGGATGCTCTCTCTGCTCTTTCTGCTGCTGATGTTCCTGATAAGCATGTTCATGGTGAACATCCCCTACCCTGAGGTGCCTTACAGCCCCCTGGGGCATTTAGATGATCCTGCCTATGATGCCACTGGGGTCACCATTGCCTTTACACCCATCACTGTGACCACCAGGCAGATAATGAATAAAGTGGCCTTGAACTCTGTAATGACAGGTATGATTTGCCTTGTAAATATTTAGCTTTGTCAGAATTTAACTGATTATGCATCAGGGTTTGGTGGTTCTCCAGTATCATCGGTTGGTAGAGAAAATTCACACCAAGTCCTCCATTCTCAGTGTTTTTTCTCTAGTATTTAACTTCACTTCTAGTGTTTCACTTACTGGTGAGATCTCTGTGTGCTTTTGTGGAATAATGCTATTAATGCACATTGGTTCATTTGTTTGAGATTCACTTCATCCCAACTGCTGAAGTATAAAGAATTTCTAGGTTCAGCCCAGGAAAACTGAAAAGGAAGAGCTGCAATATTAAATAAACCCAGAATATATGCCCCATGCCTGTGCACACAATTCCAGTCTTACAGAAACTCATTGCAATGAGTGTTTTCAAAATACATTTTCAATGTGTTTTTCTTACAAATTACAGGTATAAAACTAGAGGCACTGGACAATGAGAGAGCCCTGGAGCAAGCCTGGATTTCAGATAAGGAAATTATAGGGGTTGTTTTTAAAGGCAATTCCTCCTATCACCTCAGGTTTCCATCTGGGAAAGTGGTTATTCCAAACGACAACTTTGGCTACATAGGTAACACAAAATGAGAATATGAGGGTGGGTGGTCACCTGGCATTGGTTGGCATCACTTTGGTATAATTTATATATGGAAAATGAGTTAACAAATTGTTAATTTATTATTTTTGGCTGTCTATTTAATAAGTTTCTCATTGTGCATGTTTACCACAAAGTAAAAACAATTTCTTTTCACTGGTCTTACCTACCATGCCTTTAACCTCTCATCCTTGCAGATAACTGCTACAATTTCTCATCCCAGTACTGTAACAGCCCAAGGTACTGGTACAAAGGTTTCCTGTCCCTGCAGTCCAGCATCAATGCTGCCATTATAGAGGTAAATCCAATCTATGAACTGATGTAATTTTTCCCCCTTCCCCCCTTTTTTTTAAATTTTAAACTTGGTATAGGAAAGACAAATTGTTCCATGACAATAGGAAGGGATGGGCTTGTCAGGAAATTCTGTAGAAAAGCAGCTGTCTTAAAATACTCAGCTGATCATCATTGGCAGTGAGAACCTGAATGCAGTTGCAGCAGAAAACAGTGGCTTTCAATTTGATTTTGAAGCACTAACTTTTGTTTCTCTTCACAATGATTCACTCTCTCAAAGGCTGGGAACCAAGCATAACACCATGCTTTGGTTTAGAGTATTTCTCAGACTCCAAGGAAAAGGTGATCCTGGCAGGAGGCTGGGCTGGTGTGAATAGCTTCTGGATGCACAATATCTATTTGGTTTCCAAGTAGGCATGTCTGCCATTTCTTGTCTTCCTTTTCCAATTGTTCCTTAAAAAATTCCAGGGACCATTCCACCTGGCCGAGCACTTCCAGGTTGCTTTTTTAAATTGAGAGAGAAATGGGACGTCGAGGGGTGTGAGACACTTGATGAGCCTGGGGCTTTATTCCATTCCTTATTGATGCTTGCTCTCAACTGACACTAAGAAGTAAATTATAGGGATGATGAATCAGAAGGTTCCTTACGTAAATGCATCTCACTGTAGAAAATAAACAAAATACTGAGCTGTTGGCCTTGAATTCCTTTAGGTGGTGGCAAATCATTCTGTTTGGGAAGAAATGAAATCAATTGCTGGTGTCCGTATGAAGTCCCGGAGTGTCATCTCCTCCATTACATTGGAGTACAGTTTTTTCATGATCACTGTCGTGATGTGTTTCTCTCCATTCATGTATTTCCTGTCCATGAATATTGTAAAAGAAAGGAAGAAGCTCAAAGTACTGATGAAGACGATGGGGCTGCAGGATGTTGCATTTTGGTGAGCTCTTTTTCAGATGAAGCATCTGCATGCAAAAACCCAGTATCCTCCTGGACACTTGAGCAGCCAGTTAATGAGTTAAGTCATAGAATCATGTCATAGAATCATGAAATGGTTTCTGTTGGAAGAGATCTCAAAGCTCATCCAGTTTCAACCCCCCTGCATGGGCAGGGACACCTCCCACCAGCCCAGGTTCCTCCAAACCCCATCCAACCTCCAACACTGCCAGGGATGGGGCAGCCACAACCTCCCTGGGCAACCTGGGCCAGGGTCTCACCACCCTCATGCTGAAGAATTTCTTCTTAATGAGTTCCTAAGTTTTCTCCAGCACCCTAGACACAAACCAGAGGGTTGAGCATGGCAGCAGTATATTCTTCTTCCTTGGCTATTTCTGTCTAAGTTGGGTCGTGCTCTGTTCTGCAGAGAATGTGAGCGAGTTGACCCTGGGAAATTTTATTTTTTTTTTAAATATTTTAATTCACAACCATTCTCCCACGCATCTGAATTTGCACCAAGAGTTCTTAATTAAGCAGCAGTGTAATGGCACATTTCCCTCTTCAGGCTCTCCTGGAGTCTTCTGTATGGTGTTTATGTGCTGGTCCTCTCCTGCTTGCTGACAGCCCTGGCAGTGCAGGACCCCTTCTACCTCAGCAGCTTCCCTGCCGTCTCACTCCTGTTTTTCCTCTATGGCCTGGCATGTGTAAGTCAGGTTTTAAAGCCGAATTTTTCACCACGTGATTTATGACTGTTCTGGTGAGCTTAAGCATTACCCCAGAGCCTTCTGCCCAGTGCTTGTGACCTTTCTATGATGGCACCAACTGCAATAGCTGAGGGGATTCTCCAGCTCAGCAGCAGTCACTTGCATTACAGCCTGAAGGGCTGACAGGCAGCAGGTTGGCTGCAAAAGACCTGATTTGAATCTCAGATCAACCTGTTAAGAAGGCCATTAATGTATTTATTACATGGTCCCAGCTCACCAGAAAGCTCTCTGCCTGGCAGAAGGAGATGCTACTCTTCTAGAGATTTATTCCCTCCAGGGACTGAAGGAAACTTCTGTTCTTACAGGTCCACCTGGTTTTCCTGCTCTGCTCCCTTTTAAGGACCTCCAAACTTGCAGGCTCCATGGGGTTCCTCATCACCTTTCTCTTTGGATGCCTGAGCCTTGCTGTGCTGATAGAAAATCTTCCTGAACCTCTGCAGCTGTTTCTCGGGGTCTTCTGTCCTTTTGCATTTAATGCTGGCATTGCAAAGGTATGGGGCATCACCTCTGCAGCTGAACCTGGGCCCTCTCAGGGGGGGAACAGAGTAGATTTTGTGTCAGATTGTGACAATCCAAGACCCCTCTGTACATCACTGATAGAGGAAGGCACAAGAAATCATAGTTTTTGATATAATGTTTTTTTTTTTCCGCATCTATAAAATCTTCAGGTGCTTTTCTCTCATATCCATGCCTTGTTTTGAAAAGTCCATGTGAACTGAGCTGCTTTGGGCAGCAAAGGGCTCCAATCCCCCTGTCCCAATCCCTCACTTAAAGAGCTGATGAATGCAAAGCAAACCATCCCCCCTTGTCCCAAATCATCTGCTGCTCTGCACGTCTGTACCGTCCAGATGGACCCGAGGAAGCCCCAGCACACAACAGAACCATTATCCACCAGGGCAGCCAGGAGGTGACTTGGGGCCACCAGCTCTTGGCCACCCAGTCATTCCCCTCCTGCTGCAGCAGCTGTTCCTGGTCACAAAAAGAATGCAAAAGACAATCAGAGTTTTCTGCTGCAGCCATCCCCACTTTGGATAATTCTGTGCAGTTTCTTGCTTTTCCCTCCATCGTGTCTCCATAACTCTGAGTGATGCTTTCTAGCTCCAGTTATTTAATATTTGATTCCCTGATACATAAAACAAAAGACAACTGTTTGGGAGAGGAGATTTCTGCACCAGCAGAGAAAGAAACTGAGTTTATTGCTGATTTACCATATGGTTAAATTAATCACTATGTAAAATTTGTCTTCTGTCACGTCAAGGGTGCCAATGGGATGTTTCTTGAATGATTGTCTATAAATCTCTGACCTTTTTCCTTCTGCTTCTGGACTGTTCTGGAAAATTCTGAATGAAAACATAAGCTAGTAAATTTATTTCCCTTCCTCCCTCAAAGGGAAGAGAAATTGTTCAGTACTTCAGATGAATTATGGGCTAAGAAAGTCAATAGCATCCATGGTGTGATGACGTGTGCCTGGATTTCCAGCCTGAAAATTTTTCTTATTTGTCCTTTATTTCAGATTTTTCACTTAGAAAAATATGGAATAGGTTTCTGTTTTTCTAACCTTATGGAGGAATCATACTTCTTATTTTCAACTTACATGATGCTGGTCTTTGACTCAATCTTGTACATGCTGTTAGCACTGTACTTCGACAAAGTTCTGCCAGGTAGGGATGATTTATTCTCATGATCATTCTTTCTCCTTTCATACTTTTGATTAATACAGACTGAGTGTAATAGCTCCTGAAGGAAATGAAGGGCTGCTGCATTCTCCAAGTCAATGAAAATAGGTTTTTGACTAAAAAAAATTTATTATACCGCTGTGTGGCTTTTCTACTCTGAGCAGCAAATTCCCAAAGCAAAGGCAACAAAGTACTTATTAATATATTTCTCTCTAGTCATACTGCTGTTGAACTTATGAGAAAATCACGTAATAGTGCGTGGGTTAATATTTTAATTAAGTAAGTAAAATATTGAATTGATTAGATATAACCCTGAAGACATCCCTCTTGTCTCATCCACCCCAACTCCTAACCTCTGGACAAAGTACCCATTTTGAAGCACCCCAGTACTTATTAGAAGCTCCTAAATGTTTACTCCAGGATGAAATCCTGATTGTGGCTTCTGTTAATGACAGGTCATCTTATTTTCTTCCCTGTCAGGCAAATATGGCATCCCAGATCCCCCTTTTTTCTGCCTGAAGCCTTCGTTCTGGGTGCAGAGCAGGAGAAGCCTCGCCAGGGAGACGCCCATGACTTCAGCAAATCCTGAGGAGTTCTTGGGTGATGACATAGAGCCAGTGCCCCCCGAATTCATGGGGAAGGAGGCCATCAGGTTAAGAGAGAAGGAATTCCTATTCATCCTTTTTTTGCTGGGTAGCTTGGCTTCAAAACTCCCACAGACCACGGCTTCTGCCACCAGCTTTGTTTTGAGTTACCTGGGCAGTTTCCATGTTTACAAGGGTCTTGCAAAACAGGCAAACATTAAAGATCAGGTGCAGATGAGATAAAGAAATGATTCAGGCTGGCTGAACATGTCTTTGAAGCCTGAGCAATGCTCTTCATGCCTGTGTATGGAGCATGCCCAAAATCCCTGGAGCTCAGGGTTGCCTCCAAGTAGCCCTCTGGCTTTCCATGGCACTTCTGTCATTTTATGAAGACCCATAGGAACGAAAAATGGCACCAAGGAAATTTATTTACAGATATCCTGAAATAATATCCTCCTTGCCTTCCTTTTAGACTCCACAATGTTAAAAAAACCTACAAAAAGAAAGACAAGAATACAGAAGCCTTAAGAGGTAGGAAAGTTGCAATATTGATTCCTGTTACAGTTGAGGACAAACAGTTGTGCAAACATTGCAGTTGTAGAAGTGAAACAACAATTGCATTGCTTGAAAATTCATGTAAAATATTCATTTATGCAAGAGATCACTGCTTTTTTCAGCTGTTCCTGACTTTCTATTTTTAATGAGAGCAAGAAATGAAAGTTTTATTCTATTATTGTACTTCTCTCTTTTCTACTAAACACAAGGCAGATTCTTATGCCTTTAGTTCAAGGTTGGCAGAACTTTACTTTAGTATGGTAAATAGTAATAATAATATTATTTCTACTCAGCCCTCATACTTCTTCACTTGTCTTGCCTTCAACAATGAAGGGAGGCAGTGCAAACCTCCCTTCTTCCCCAGCATGGTGTTTTTTTCATTCTAGGTTTGTCTTTAAATATTTATGAGGGTCAGATCACTGCCTTACTTGGTCACAGCGGGGCTGGGAAGACAACACTGTTAAATGTGCTGGGTGGGCTCACTTTGCCTTCTGCAGGTAGGATGGAAGATGGTGGGACTTGGGGGGCTTGATCCCAAAGCTGCAAAACCCAGTTTGTTCCACCTCATGGTGTTTATTCCTCTAAACAGGCTCTGCAACCATCTACAACTGCAAGCTCTGGGAAAGGGGAGACAGGGAAGAGATTAGAGAGCTGGTTGGCATTTGCCCACAATTCAACATCCAGTTTGAAGTCCTAACAGTGAAAGAAAATCTGAAAACTTTTGCTGAAATCAAAGGCATCCAGTCCAAAGAGGTAGAGAGAGAGGTGAGCATGGGTTTCCCTCCTATGCCTCACTTTTCTGGGGGCAAATCCAATGCTTCAGTTTCTTTCACATTGGAAACCCCCAAGGGTCCACCTGGCTGTGTCTTCTGAACAGGTAGGCAAAATTCTGGGCTTGGAGCAACCACTCTGCTGCCGCTCCAAGGAAATGAAGGGATGTAGCAGCTCCTGCAGTGTCTGCTTTGCTGCTGGTGGGTTGGTTTGGGAAGGAGAGAAACCCTGGTGCTTGCTGTTGGCAACTGCCTTCAGACCCAGCTAACAAAGGCTGGAAGGACAATTGGTGTTGAGAATGGACATCCTTGTGCTGTTCTAGGTGCAAAACATTTTGGAAATGCTGGATATCAGTGACATACAAGACACTCAAGCTGAGAAACTGAGTGGTGGGCAAAAACGCAAGTTGTCCCTTGGGATCGCATTGCTTGGAAACCCCCAGGTAAAGCAGCAGGCATGGCTCTGCAATGTAGGGAATAGTCAGCTCCAACATAACTAAAGCCTTATAGATTTCCCTGGCCTCAAGTTTGCTCCCGATTTCAGACCACTTTAAAGTCCTCATAGCTCTTAAAATGTAATAATTTGGATTTCGGGGGAACTCCAAACCCATAAGAGGTGTAATTACTCCAAAAAATAATGTCTGATTCTCTCTTTTCTGCAGGTTTTGTTCCTGGATGAGCCCACAGCTGGACTGGATCCTCTTTCCAGGCACCAGGTGTGGAGCCTCCTCAAGGAGCAGAGAGCTGGCCGGGTGGTTGTGTTCAGTACCCAGTTCATGGATGAGGCTGATATCCTCGCAGGTAAGCACAGTCCCTCTCATCTCTGATAACCTGGAACAGAAAGTCCATGTGGGGTTGAGGCCCCCCCCCCCCCCCCCAAAAAAAAAAAAAGTTTTGAATTGCTGCTGCTCTGCACTATAAATTAATTTGGTTTTTTCTTCCTTCAGACCGCAAGGCTTTTATCTCACACGGGAGGCTGAAGTGTGTGGGTTCTTCCCTGTTCCTGAAGAAAAAATGGGGGATTGGCTATCATCTAAGGTATCTAGTTCAGCCCCAGAAATCAGTGTCTGGGGACATACAAGGAACCTGCATGGGGGACTGGAGACAGCTGTCACCAAAACAAGAAAATTACCTGACTGAATATTCAGTTTAATTAACTGAGGCAGCGTTTTACTCCGGAGTTAGGAATGAGTGAAGTGTGCTGGGCTTTTCATTTTTTGCATCCTAGGAAACACAGTGGTGGTGGTTGTTTGTTTGTGTTGTTGCATTTGTTTGGTTTTTTTGAAACTAAGCATCTGTTTTGGGCTTTTTTTTTCTGAACTGCACAGGATCCATGTCAGTGAGTCTTGTGACCTGGAGAAGGTGACAGCCCTGGTGAGAGGGTACATCCCCAATGTCAGATTCTCAGGACACAGTCAATATGAGCTGAGATATAAACTGCCATTAGAAAACACAAATAAATTCCCAGGTAATGTATATTAAAAGAATTGAGAATAGTCCATAGAGAAAAAAAAACAATCAAAATTTGAGGAGATTTTCTACAGGAGTCACATAAGGACTTTGTACCTCTTGCATTTTGGTTCCTCCCCCCCCAGCTCAATTACAGCATCCATATGCTTAAGACCAAAATGTACAACAAATGTTTTTCTACTCTTTGTAGTGAAAACCCTGAACTGGGTTATGGGTGTTACTGAGAGTTAATTTTTCTTTCTCTTGACAGAGAAGGTAGTGGGAAACCCCCGTAGAACGGGCACTGCAGTGGGAGCAGGCAGAGCCTCACTCCCTGTGTCCATCACTGGTGGTCTGAGGGTCCCATGGCCCTCAGAGGATGCTCAGTTTGAAATTTTCCTTCTAATCAGAAAAAAATCTTCAATGATCTGGCAGTTCTGCAACCCTCCAGCCCCTCTGAAACCTGGCAGCTTGTTGCTTTATCACTTTCCCTGTGGCTGGAGATGCTCCAGTCAGGTTGAGTCTGCTGAACCAAAGTCTGGGCTGGAGATATTTGCTTATGCTGGGAACCCTGAAGGCACTTGGGTTATCTCTGTCCTGCAGATCTCTTCAGTGGCCTCGACAGCTGCTCTGACCAGGGGATTATCAACTATGGAGTTAGCATGACAACCCTGGAGGACGTCTTCCTGAGACTGGAAGAAGAAGCCACCTTGGATCAGGAAGGTACAATGGTGGCTGCAAATATACAGCCCATGGCTGAAGAGAGCTTTGCAATAACCCCTGGGGCTGCCTCCAAGAGCAGATGAGGAGGTGGCTCTTCATTTTTCACCTCTGCAAAACTCTCTGCAGATGAGCACAGCCTTGGGGAGGAGTGGGCAGATGCAGGACCACGGAGCCCTGAGGAGATGGAGCTGGGGTCCCTGCTGCTCTCGGGCAGGGGGACAGTGGCAGCTGGCAGCTTGGCTCTCTGGAGGCAGCAGGTCTCTGCCATGGCATGGGTCCACTTCTTAAAGCTGAAGAGTTCGGTGAAAAACCTGAGGTCAATGTAAGTACCAAAGAGTTTCTCTTGTGCAGATGTGTGCAGAAGTGGGCACAGTCCCAGCCTGGGGGGAGAGATTTCACACCCCTGTTTTGCTGAATATTCAGATTGATTGATAACAGGTCCTGGCTATGAATGGTGCTGGTATTAGGCTGCACTCAAAGAAGGGGAAAATTTCTGCCTTTCCAGTGCCAGTAAGGTCAAATCACCTTGTTGTGCATTTTCAAATCTATACTGAGTGATTTATGCAATGGATGAAGTTTGGTTTGTTTTTTTAAAACAAACAAACACAATGAGTACAGAGGGAGGAGGAAAAGTACTACTTTCAGGCTTCACCTTTAATTTTTTTTTCAATTTCACTCATGTTGCCAGTATCTGAACTCATTTGGCCCCATCAGTCTGACACTCTGGTGGGGCACAACAACCAGAAGGGAGATGCTGATTTATGAGCAACTTATATACTGACAAAACTTTAAAAAGCATTTCATGGCCCTAAAAAGTTAAGAAGTCCAGATCCGAAGCCCTCTCCCTTCTAGATTTGGAGGCCTCTTGTGAATGCCAAAGGTTTGAGACTTCTGCAAACAAAATTGACAAAACTTTTTAACAGAAAACCCACGGAGGAACCCGATCACCCTCTGCCGGCACACAAACCCCTCCTGCTGCACGCTGGTGTTCAGGATGGTTCTTCATCTCTTTTTAATGCAGTTTGCTGCTCTACGTGGTTTTTCTGCTTCCTCTGGTTTTGCAACTGGCCTTGGTTGCTGCCTGGCAGAGTGTGAGTGCCTGGGAGCTCAGCACAGCACGGTATTTCTCTCCCCTGGGGAAGAGGGCTGGCTCGGGGACAACCAACCTCCTGGTCCACAACAACACAGGTGAAGAGAACAAACCTGTCCTCCCCCTTTCCTATGATTCTGGGGCTTCTTGCTGCTGCAAAATAAAAAAAAGTGGAAAGGGCAAGATGGAAGGGAACCAAGGGATGATGAAGGTTTGAGTGACAGAAGAGCAGTGAGGTTGTTCTTAAGGGCTTTGGGTTCAGCAGCAGGTGGGATGCTGATGCAATGATGTGAGAAGGGATATTTCAGTAGGTGGGATCAGAAAGGACTCAGTTCTTTCTCTTTCCCTGTCCCAAATCCTGATCTCTGCCCAAAACATTTCTGCATTTTGTGGGATCCTCAAACCATGCTCCATACTGGTAAGGGCTCCCTAATGCTGAGTCAAATTCATGGTCTCCTTGCAGACTTCTCCCTTTAGCATTCCTATGAGTGGATGCTATATTATGGTGTTTTTCCAGAGTGTAATGCTGTTGGCTTCATCAGATCCTCAGCAAGAAAAAGACATTTTGTAGCAACTCAGCAAAAGTAGAAAAAAAGCCAACAATACAAGATTCAGTCATTGAGCCCAAAATCCATTAAGTTCACAGAAATTAATGTTCAGTCACCCACCAGTTATGTGCTGTCTGACACACAGCTATTAGACTTCCTCTGCTTTTGTTTGGTGGTCACGGATTTAAAACAAAAAAAGAAAAAAAAAAACCAACCAACAAACCATCAAAGACTCTTTTGTTGTTCAGTATTAGGATTCCTCTGCTTCTGCCTTTCACACCAGGCACAGACATTGAAGACTTCATCCACAGTCTTGAGAGCCAAGATCTGAGAGTGGAAATAACAAGTGAGGAAAACATCACAGAGGAGCTAAAACACAACGGGGCTCTAAAAGTGTCTCGCAAAGGCCAGGTGAGGATTTTTCAGTCTTTTCCTCCTGTTTCTTCTCCACAATTAAATAATTAAGTAAAATGCCTGCACCAGCTTCACCTAGGGAATTTCTGTAGCATAGGAACACAGACCTCCAGTACCCAGTAATTCAGTTTTCGCCAAAGTGGAGGCAAAATGGGTTCTCCTGGCAAACTTTTTTTCATTAATATTATTAATTTTTTTTTAACTGCTTCCCTGTGAGAAGCCAAGAGTTCTCATCTTGCTATCTTACTCTTTGAAGAGCTACAGGTTTACCATGTTATGCCACCTGGAGGCCATCAACTGCTTCCCAGTCCTTGTCAATGTCATTAGCAACTCTCTGCTGAGAACTCTCAATTCCACCCTGCACATTCGGACCTGGAGCCATCCCTTTTTCTCTGTAAGTTTTAGACCCTGGAAGCCAGGAAGTGTCAGGAAAAAAAAAATAGAAATCTTAAATCTGCTTGAGATCTGCTTTATTTTTCTGTTTTCAGATCAACGACCCACGATTCTGGGATTATTTTGTTTCTTTTTACCTCGTTTATATGCTGCTCTTATTCCCTGGATTTCCTCCTCACTTTGCAATGGGCTACATGCAGGATTACAAGGTAAATTCCTTGAAATGGAGCAGGTTTGGGCTGGGATTACAACTGCATTGCCACGAGGGCTTTAAAAAACGATGGGTAGCTGGGGGTGGGGTTTTTTATTTCTCTGTATTACCCTGAGCAGCCTTGCAGCCAGCACAAAATGCTGAAAACTGACAAGAGGTGGAATTTGCCGCCAATATAAGGATGGTAACAGCTTTTTGTCTTTTTTTATTATTATTATTTTTATTTTTTTTAATTTTTTTTATTTTTTTTATTTTTTTTTTTTTATTTCCTGAAGCATTTCCCATGGGTGCACTTGGCCAACCAGGCCCTGACAATAACCTTGCCCTTTGTATTGTGTCCCCCAAGGCAGGAGCTCGTGCCCAGCTGAGGATCTCAGGGCTCTTTCCCTCAGCCTACTGGTGTGGCCAGGCTTTGGTAGACATCCCTCTCTGCTGGATCCTTCTCTTTTCCATGTTTGGTCTTCAGTTCACAATGAGCAACAAGTTTTCTGGGAGCATCCTCAACCTCTTCTTGCTGGTAGGTCCCATCCTGGTGACCTCTGGTTCCCTCGGGAGGGATTGGGGTCAGATTTTGAGCCCATGTAGG
Source organism: Phaethornis superciliosus (assembly GCA_023637945.1). Taxonomy (NCBI): domain Eukaryota; kingdom Metazoa; phylum Chordata; class Aves; order Apodiformes; family Trochilidae; genus Phaethornis; species Phaethornis superciliosus. Next base: position 9,477,485 of record JAJQWJ010000021.1, on the reverse strand, counting down.
GGTAGCTGAGACATTATGGGTGCAGAAGGTGCTGGCAAACCTCTGGGTGCTTACTGACCTCCTTTTTTCACCTCCTATCATTTGGATTTCCCCAGCTGGAGGTAAAAGGCAATGAATCTTGCCTGAACATAATCCCTGACACTTAGAAGTCAAATTGTGGTAATTTATGAATGTCCTATTTTAGTGAATGGTCTTTTACAGTGAACCACCTTGCTATAATCAGGTTTTGGGGTGTATAAATCACTCAGTTTTCTCCAATAAAAACCCTTTTTTTCCCCCTTCTAGATCATGGGTGCCCTTGGTTATGGAATTTCTATTGTTCTCTTCATCTACTTGATCTCCTTTGCCTTTCGGAAAGGATGGAACTGTGATTTTTGGTCTTTTATCCTGATAGTGGTAAGCATATGGCTAGGTAACATGCTTTAGGGTTTGCAGAAACGTATTTGGAGATTTTAAGGTCAAAACATCAAGTCTAGATGCAGAACATAAATGTGGGCATCTGTTTTATGGAAGTCGATTCTATTTTAAATTTTTGTCATCATCTTCTGTTCCCACCATCCTGCTGTGGCACAGGCAAATGCTTGGAGCTGCTCTGAGCTGGTGCAGGAACGGAGGCAAAAATGTTATTTATTGCTCTGTTCCACAGCTCACAAACAAGAGATGTAAAGTGTGGAGAATGAGCCATCGAGTTAAAGGGAGATAGCCTGAACCTAACTTGGGAAGGGAGAGGTTACTTGGAAGGAACTGGGATGGGAAAAAAACAGGATAGGTCCCATGTTTCCTTCTTCTGCCCAAAGCATCTTTGTGTCTGGGAAGAATTTTTCCCCTTCTGACACAATCAAGTCTACTATTGGGCAGAAATGGCTGAGGACTTCAGGACCCCTCACCCTTTCTCACCTTAGAATACTTGTCCATTCTTAGAAATTCAATAAGGAATAGAAAAGGTAGAATTCCAGAGCTTTTTAGACCAGTGAGTGCCATAACCCTTCCCATCAGCTAAGTTACCTTCTTATTCTATTTTCAGGTGTGCTTGGTTTCTTTTATCATTGGCAAAATCATGGAGATCTTAACTGATACTATGGTCTCTCTCCACGTTATGTCTCTCCTGATCCCTGTGTACCCACTGCTGGGTGTAATCATCATATACCAACAGGTAAAATCATCATATACCAATCATATAAACATATACCAGGCACTGGGTGAGGAGAGGAGCCCCACCATAAACCACAACCATTTGTCCTCGTCAGCAAAGTCTGGTGGTAACCACAGGCTGCATTCTGGGAAGGCTCATCAGGTTTCTCTTTTGGGTAGGGTTTCCCAAATGGTCAGAGTGTGCTGTTGGATGATGGTAACACATCAGATCTAATTTTTCCAGATGTTCAGTGGTGGCTTGGAGGCTCCATCCCTTGCAGTGACTGTGGATGAGATGAGCACTCTTCATTCTTTCCATGCAGAGTCAAGAAACTTGGCTTGAGTAATCGTAGGAGAAAATCTGAAGTTGTTCATCTGACTTTGCATGAAAACTGAGTGAGAAGTGAGAACTCTCACAAGGTGCTTTACTCCCAGTCAGCTGAGGGTGGTCATGGAAAGTCAGATAAGAATTTAACAAAACCCTCCAGCTAAGTGCAAGTTTGTTTATGAGCTACAAATAACTTAGAAGTCCAAATACAAGAGACTCCTCTGACCTGTCCCACTCAGCTCCTATCCATTGGGACCCCAAGGAGAGGACAGCAGATGTTTTCCTGGGAGAGGGCATCACCCTCCAAAGGAGAATCAGATACAGGCACTGAGTGCAGTGACATTTGCTGGTATAGGACTGGGATGCCCATAGCCAAACACCTCTCTTTGGTCATCTGTATGGTGAATATTTTGGGGTTTGGATATTTTCAAATTACTTGTTGTTTGCTTTAAGCCTTACCAACTCAGTCAGCTTTTTACTAAAGAATTACAAGTCTTAATTGTGGTGTGTTTTGTTTTGTTTTGTTTTTATTGTGCAGTTTTTTCTAGAAGACCTCGAGATGTTTGGTGAGACTTCTGGGAAAAATGCCCTAATAGCTGTCTTTGCAGTAAGAAAACATTTAAGATTACTTTTATTTAGGAATGTGTGTCTCCTAAACCCTCTCCTCAGTTATGAGGAAAGATGCAGGAGCCCTGAACTCATTTCATGCAGGAGGAGAAACTTGATGGGTCTGGATTCCCTCCCTCCCTGTGTAAAAATAACCACAGTCCTTTGAAAGAGAGGATGGAAAATTAAATCAAGCCACATCACTTAGTGCCGCCCTGTTATTTCATAAATTGGGTTTTCTTCTACTATTGGTATTTTCTGCAGTATTGGTAGCTGAAAGCAGAGTTCCTAGCCTTCAGGATTAGCCTGCCCTTAGATATTAATGGGCTTTATTTGTAAAATACAGGATGGAAGGCAAGGCTGTTAATGTGGCAACCTCTTTTTTTCCAGCCTTATATCCATTCCGTTGGTTTCATTTTTCTTCTTCGATATTTGGAGATCAAATATGGAAGAGGAGTTCTGAGAAAGGACCCAATATTTAGGTTTGTATGAACACGCACACACCACATCTAAACTCCTCCCACACTGCTGTTCCTTCAAGACAGCATTTTGATCATTTGTGTCCCTACTATAAATACTATTTTTCTTAATATTGGTGATTTTTAATAACGGAAATAGCCCCTTAAATACTGCAGTGGAAACAGCTCTCAAGTTTCTTAGGCTCTCTGTGCTGTGTGTATGTCCCAGCTTGGTGTTTTGTGAAACACAGAAATAATAAAAATAATAATAATAATAAAGTGTTGTTATATTGTATATGCATATGTTTGTGATTATATCTAATATATAATTATTATTATTACTACTATTACCATTATTTAAAAAAAAAATCACATGAAACATTGAACCAGAGGGACATTCACTCTTGGTCTAACCAAAATGCCACAGGGCAGAGCAAAGAACAAGATGCTAAGACAAGTCTGATGGGTTTGTAGGATTACCCCAAGGAGAGAAAGCAGCCACCAGCATCCTGAGGAGCTGGAAGAAGAAGATCAAGATGTTAAAGCTGAAAGAGCAGCAGTGAGAAATGCCATAGCAGCTTTGAATCAGGAGGAAGAGGTAAAACTGACTACAGCCAGTGGTAACCTAACTAACTGGTGCAGTAAAGTGTCCTGTTGCCCCTCATGTTCTCAGTGAGCTTTAAAACAAATTCAAAGACTTTGAAAAGGTTTTCTGCCTTTTTTTTTTAATGGGAAAATGTTGCTGGAGGTTTCATGTTGTCCAATGTAATAGACTAAACTTTCTTCCTCTTTGCTTTCAGAACTCAGTCGTTATTGTCAGCAATCTGTGCAAGGAATATAAAATAAAGCAAGCTGGTTGGGTTTTCAAGAAGAAGAAGAAGAAGAAAACGGCCACCAAAAATGTTTCCTTCTGTGTTAAAAAAGGTGAGAACTGGAACTGTTCTCCTCGACCTGTTTGGGAGCCCTGATCCTAGCCCGAGGGTTAATTCTCTGCAGATTCTCAGTTAGCTGAGCAAGGACATAAAGGTCAAACCTATTTGCTCTGTGGTTAAGGCATGTTCGATCTGTGGTTGATGTTTTAATGTTTTAATCAGCAACATGAGGTGGATGCATCCTGTGAGTTACCTTTGCCTCACTGTTATCTGAGATAAGGTGGGGTCCCTCTGTCCAGGGTCCACCTCAGGACCCTCTGAGAGACCTCAGCTTGAGACATTCATGGCCTCTCAGAGCACATATTTGGAGTGTTCAATGGGATATTTGATGTTAGCGTGCTCTCTTTTGTTGTTTTTTTTTTTTTTCTTTTGTGATGAATTTGTTTAAAGGGGCAGTATTACTCAGAAATGATATGTATCGTTTCTAGGAGAAGTATTAGGACTTCTGGGGCCCAACGGAGCTGGCAAAAGCACAGCTATCAAAATGATTACAGGAGAGACCCCACTGACTGCTGGGCAGGTAGGGAGCATCCAGAGAAAAAGGGACAGATCCATCAGAAAAGGGCAAATGCAAACCTTGCACCTAATGGTTTTTCAAAGCATTGGTAGTGGTCAAGGTTTTAACTGAATTCATTGTCCTATAAAATTAAATAATGGTAGAACTGTGTCAGTTGGAAAAGACCTTTAGGAGCATCAAATCCAACTGTTAAACCCACACACTGCCAAATCCACCACTAAAACGTGGCCCCAAATCCCACATCTCTGTCTTTCCAATCCTTCCAAGGCTGGTGACTCCATCACTTCCCTGGGCAGCCTGACAACCCTTTTGGTGAAGAAATTGTTCCTAATATCCAATCTAAATACCCTCTGCCACAACTTAAGGCCTTTTCCTCTCGTCCTCTTGTTTGTTGCATGGCAAAAGAGACCAATACCCTCCTTGCTACAACCTCTTCTCAGGCAGCTGTAGAAAGTGAGGTCTCCCCTGAGCCTCTTTGCCCCCAGACACAACAACCCCACTTCCCTCAGCCCCTTCTTTTAAAACTTGTGCTCCAGACCCTTCCCCACCTTCATTGCCCTTCTTTTTTACTGTACTGATGGAAAACACTCTGAGCTGCTTCTACCTTTGACAAACACTGGTATCTATCCTCAGTGGCCACGTTTATATTTAGAAACCACTCAAATGAGGGTCCCAAAATCCCTCTTTGGGTTTCCTCACCTCAGTCCCACTGTCAAGCCCATACTCTTCCTCTGAACCATCCCCTTGTACCTGGGCAAGGTGAGAGCAAACCAACCCCGTGGTCCTGCAGGTGCTGATGAAGAGGAGAGATGGAGCAACCTCTCACCTCCAGGACCATGGATTTACTTCCCTGGGGTACTGCCCTCAGGAGGACCCACTCTGGCCAGACCTCACCGTGCACCAGCACCTGAGGGTCTATGCAGCTGTGAAAGGGGTGTGCAAGGAGGACACAGCAGCTGCTGTCAACAGGTATAGAGGGAGGGAGGGAGGGAGGATGGAGGATGGAGGGATGGATGGAGGGATGGATGGAGGATGGAGGGATGGATGGAGGATGGAGGGATGGATGGATAGATGGATGGAGGATGGATGGATGGATGGAGGATGGATGGATGGATGGATGGATGAATAGAGGATGGAGGGATGGATGGATGGAGGATGGATGGAGGGAGGGAGGGAGGATGGATGGATGGAGGATGGAGGGAGGGAGGGAGGGAGGGAGGGAGGATGGATGGATGGAGGATGGAGGGAGGGAGGGAGGAAGGGAGGGAGGGAGGGAGGGAGGGAGGGAGGGAGGATGGAGGAGGGATGGATGGATAGATGGATGGAGGATAGAGGGTTGGAGGATGGATGGATGGATGAATAGAGGATGGAGGGAGGGAGGGATGGATGGATGGATGGATGGATGGAGGGTGGAGGGAGGGATGGATGGATGGAGGATGGATGGATGGATGGATGGAGGATGGAGGATGGATGGATAGATGGATGGAGGATGGAGGGATGGAGGATGGATGGAGGGAGGGATGGATGGATGGATGGATGGAGGGAGGGAGGGAGGGATGGATGGAGGGAGGGAGGGATGGATGGACGGAGGATGGATGGATAGATGGATGGAGGATGGCGGGATGGAAGATGCTGCCAGGACTTGCTCAGTGTTTTATCTCCAAGCCTGAGGGCATGAGGAGGGGAGTGAAAAGTCAAAATCCACTGTGAGCAACCTTGAAAGAACCTCAGAAAAGGGAGCTGCAAAAGTGATTCTGTGCTAAATGCCATGATTGAGTTGGGTGGGTTAATAAAAATCTCCAGTTTTGCCCAAGTGCATTTAGTGGTGATAAATTCACCACTAATGTGCTTTTAAGTATGTTATCTTTAGGAAGCCCTTCTAAAATCTGTGATATTATAGTCTGGCATCACAAGAAAGGGTGTTTAAATCCTGCCTGCTCGGTTGACACCGGAGAGGTGGAATGAATTTATAATGTTGTTGACACTAAGAATGGGTTTAGAAAAGAGCTTGTGGCTTATTTGGTATACTTCAAATATTCACTTACATTTTAATAACACAATAAATGTTTAATGAAAACAAGCAGGAATCAAGAGCAAGGGGATGGAAGTTTATTTCTGATGATTTTTTTTTTCTGATGATTTTTTGAATTCTTTATGAGAATATTGAGTTGGGATTAACTAAGATTTTTTGGGGGGGTTGGTTGTTTTTTTTTTTTGGTTTGGTTTTTTTTTTTTTGCTTGTTCTCTTTCCCCACAGAATGGTAAATGCTCTGCAGCTTCAAGACTATTTGAAGAAAAAGATCAGAAAATTGCCAGCTGGGGTAGCCAGAAAGGTGGGGTTTGTTTCACCTGTAATGATCACTGTGGTGCTCATAGCCCAAGTCAGAAACCCCCATCCCTGAGCACAGGGGCCCAGGAGAGCATCATTTTATCTCCTGTGTGGGGGGGGAGGTGTTGGAATCCAATTTTTCCAAAACAATATCCCCTATAAATTCCCATGAAAGAAGCAATGCTGTCTGCAGCTTTTTGCAGACATTGTGCCAGGGTCTGCAGAAGGTTTGATTCCATCCCCTTTCCCTCTGGTAGCTCTGCTTTGCCATGGGCATGCTGGGCAACCCCGATGTCCTGCTCCTGGACGAGCCCTCAACTGGCATGGACCCCAAAGGGCAGCATTTCATCTGGTGAGTAAGACCTCAGGCATGGTGTAAAGAGCTTGGAAACCAAGAGTAGTTGCCTAAGGTTGGGTACAGGCTGTTTTATCCCATCTGTTGTTTGTGCTGCTCATCGCCTGCCAATGGTTTTGTCAGAAACTTTGTTTTCCCGCTTCTCTCTAGCTAAAGGGTGAGTAAGAAAAGGGAGGAAAAAAAAAAAAATTAACTTCATCCCACTTTGTGTGGGATTTGGTAGAATTTACAAATTGACCTGAGTCATAAGTGATGTTTTTTGTCATTATTTCACAGCAGGACCATGAGCATGTTGGGCTGGAGCTGCTGTATGTCGGGGTTTTACGCATCATTTAGGGAAAAGACTTTTGGAGGGATGAAGGATTAAGGGAAAAGTGCCTGATATTCCTAGGGAGTGTTAGCTTTTTTCTTCCTTTCCTCTGTTCCTCAGGAAGCTGATTCGGGGTGCCCTGAAAAGCAAGGAGACAGGAGCCATCCTGACCACACACTACATGGAGGAGGCAGAAGCAGTGTGTGACCGTGTGGCCATCATGGTCTCTGGGCAGCTCCGGTGGGCAGCAACAAAACCAACAGTGGCTGAGCTGGGAAAATGTCCACACAACCCCAGGGCCTTCTTTTCCAGCCCCACTTACTTGAGATTTCCAGAGTGCTCCCCATGATTCCACCAGCAGTACAACCTGGGGAGAAGGTGGGGAGGTGACTGGGATTTCACACTGACTGGGATTTCTTTTTTAACTCCCTGCCCTGCAGGTGCATTGGCTCCATTCAGTACCTGAAGAACAAATTTGGGAAGGGCTACCTGCTGGAAATTAAGGTCAAGGATCCAGAGCACACTGATCGTCTCCATGCTGAGATTTTGAGGATTTTCCCAGGTGCAGCCCGCCAGGAGAGGTAACTATGAAATATGGGACAAACTGTGGTTTCAGCAGCACTTTAGCCCTAAAAATGTGCCCAGTGTCATGGGCAGGTGCTGGAGAGGGATAGACAGCTCAGAGTCCCTGCATGGGGGTCTGATTTGATGGTGTCCCCTGCTGGGATCCCTGCAGTAAAGTATCCACACATCCAGCTCCTAGCATGACACAAAGTTCTGAGCTCAGGACCTAAATACAGAGCAAAAAAATCACCTTTTCTTCTTTTTCTTCAAGGTTCCCTTCTTTGCTCGTCTACAAGGTCCCAATGAATGATGCACTGCCCCTGTTTCAGTCTTTCTCCAAGCTAGAGGAAGGTAGGAGCAAAACAAGATGACCCTTTGAAAAGCTGGAGCAGAGACTGCTAATTTTTGGCTCTCTTTCCATTTTTCCACAGCCAAACGGAGCTTCAACCTTGAGGAGTACAGCTTCTCTCTGAATACTTTGGCTCAGGCAAGTTTTTTCAAGGGTTTTTACAGGCTGTAAAGGGGTGAGCAGCAACAAAAACTGCAGCAGGACCAGTGGAGTGGCAGAAGGATGCTCGACCTAAACCTCTCCTTGGGATTTGTGAGCCTGGGGTCCTCTCCAGGGAAAATGGTGAAGAATGCTTTGGTTTTCTTCACTGCTGGGATTTAGAGGGGTGGGAAGAAGCCTTGGCAAGGGATTGCTGCCTGACTCCACTCACTGGAGACAGGCACAGCCAAGGGATGGATGCTCAGCCTCTCTGGTTGCTCCTGGAGCAGCAGGTTGTTGCTGCTTGTACAAGGCTGGTGGCAAAGATGAGGAGTGCTGATGTCAGTCCATTGATGGGTAAAACTTACTCTATGGATACACCTGGTTGCCTCTCAGCAGGTGAGACCAGAAAGCACAGGAGTCTCAGCCACCACACAGGTGGTCCCCACACAAAGATGCTTCGTGTACCTCTCCTAGGGCTGGCAGAGCTGTACCTCCTGCAAAGGAGCATCCCAGTGTCCAGAAGTCAGAGAAATAACCAGAGTTTTATCTCCCCTGTCTCAGGTGTTTTTGGACCTCTCCCGAGAGCAGGAAAAGGAGAATTTTGATCTGACTTTGGGTGGGACTTATGAATGGAAACAGCTTCAGCAGGAGGACTGTTAGAGACCTCAAGATGCCTGTTCACACATGACTCACTATTAACCAAACCAATGTGATCCTGCACCTATTTACTGCCCTTGTCAGCCCACCCCAAAGAGGATGAAGAGGTGAGCATGGGCTGAGGGCTCCTCTCTGATGCAGAAGGTATTTCACCTGGACTCTGCAGGTGTCTACACCCAGCCCTACACCAGGCTGCTGGATGAGAGGATGCTGGAGAAGCAGAGCAGCAGAAGGATGAGGAGGTTTGCAGAAAGGAGGGTGACAATCCCACCCCTGGGGCCCAAGGTTCTGCTTTGCTCAGTGGATCTGGGTGCATGTGGGAATCTGGACACGCTGCCCACCTTCTGGGCTCCTCTCCCTCCCCAGTGGGTGTTTAAAAACAACTGACTGAAATTTGCTCTCTATTTTTATACCCTTCCAATAAATGTCTCTATGGAAACAGCTGCTACGCCCTCATATCTCATCATTGCTGTGGACCATCAGGAGAAGCCAAGCAGCTCAAACTCCTGGGATGGAGGTGGATGCAGAGGACTCGGGGCTGCTGGCCAGCTGGTTGAAGTCCCTCACATTTACTATCACCAGCACTGCCCTCCCTCCATGCAGGGGTCAGTGGTTTTCACTCCTTCCTCTGGAAACCAACCTCTCTGCTCATCCTGGAGAAGGCTCCAGGAGGACCTCAGAGCAGCCTTTCAGTGCCTGTGAGAAAGATGAGGAGAAACTTTTTAGCAGAGCCTTTTGCAATAGGGTGAGGGGTGATGGTTTTAGACTTAAGAGAGAATTAGGCTGAATCTAAGGGAGAAATTTTTTGCCATCAGGGTGGTGAAGCACTGGAGCAGGTTGCTCAGGGAGGTGGTAGAAACCCCATCCCTGGAAACATTCCAGGTCAGGTTGGAAAGGGCTCAGGGGAAGATGTCCCTGTTGGCTGCAGGGGGTTGGACTAGATGGCCTTGAAAGGTCATTTCCAACCCAAACCATTCTATGACTCTCTGCTTTTCCTCCTGACAACTGGGCCACATGTAACCTCTGTGCCCAGCTCCTTTCCAAAGGTTGAAACTTCCCCAGGAAGCATCAGGTCCAATTCTCTTTGTGTAACTGGTGGCGGTGTCGCAATCGCTGCTGGTGGATGCTCCCCACGCAGCTCCAGAAGATATTTTGGCAGTTGGAGGACACATCTTTAGAAAGAGCCTGATTGTTTCCCTCCTGGTTGTGCAGCCAGCTCCACGGCTGCTCCCAACCCCTGGGAAAGGAGTGAGTGAAACCACCAAACATCTCAGTCACCTGGTGGTCAGGCACTCAGCTCCAGAAAATGGGAACTCACCAAAGGGTTTGTTCAGTGATATAAGGGTTTGTTCAGTGATATCGGGGGGGGGTGGAGGTATAATGACACTTTATACCATCCATTCCTGCTGGGTTTTTGGGGTTTTGGTTTTTTTTTTCATCAGCCTTTCCAGGTTTTTGCCTCTTGAGATGCTGGTGGTGAGAGGGACCCATCTGCTGTGGTGCTGCTGGTTTGGGTGAGCTTGGAGAAAGCATTGGCTTCCCTTTCCTCACAGACAGGGAATGAGGGGAACCTTTTCTACCACAGAGAATGAGGGGAACAGGGTCTCCTTGGAGGTCTTCAAAAGCTGAAACGATGGAAATAGAAATGAAAGCCCCAGCAAAGAAATCCTGGCTCAGAGGGAGCATCTCTGGGAGCTAGAGAAGGGCAGAGGAGAGCAGCAGGATATGGGGAAAAGAGGAGAACAGAACAGAACTGGGGTCTGAAAACTCCCTGTGGTGATTGCTCTTCCTTCTCTGATGCCTGAAGAGCATCTCCTGCCTTGGCTATTCCTTCCAACACCTTGCAAAGTTGTTTCTTCAAACCAGCCCACTTCACCCTTCACTGTGACAAGTTTGATGGATTATTCTCCATTATTTTGGGGGTTTTCCATTGCAGGGGAAGACAAAGCAAGGAGAACTGGCTCCAGCATCACCTGCATAAGGAGGAGAAGGAAAAAGGCCCACAGAGAATCCCCTAAAGGCAAACTGGTTGGAGCTGGGGCTTTGTATCAGCCCAGAGGGAAGGGGGAGAGGGCTCGTGGCATTGCCAGAACTCAGTCCAGATTTCCAAGTCCTGGCCCATAGCCAGAGCTTGGAGAAAGAGATTCTGTCACCAGCACAAAGCAGAGCTTAGCTGGCAAGAGGGGATGAACAAAAGTTCTCAAAAAGTTCAAGAGGTCTTAGCTTTTCTGTTGGGGAAAAAAAAAAAAACAAAAAAAGAAGAGAGAGATTTCCTAGAAATGAACTGGCTTCTGAAACATTCCCTTCAGAGGTCACCTCCTCCTCTTTCCCTTTTCCTTGCCCTGAGATGAAAGGCCATGGGGAATAATCACCAACCAGCAATGTCTCTACCAGCCCCTGGAGTGCAGGGGCTGAGAGCAGCCCAGAGGGAAGATCTCACCTCCCGTGAGCAAACCAGCTCCAAAACTTCACAATTTGGTCATTCCTATTGTTTTCCAGCAGAGCTGGAGCCTTCCCTGCCCAGGGTGGCTTTGGTGAACCCCACAGTGTTGCAGGACACGTCCAGCATCCCAGCACAGAGAGGATGAGCAGCTGCTTGCTGAGCCTCCTGCACCTTCCCCACAGCAACTCCAGTGCCTTGGTCTTCTGAACAGGGAGATCCTTATTTATCAGCTTTAAGAATGCCTTCTTTATGCAGCCAAGCCACAAAGCACACAAAGGGACCATTCACCACCAGCTGCCTCCAGCCCCGTGTCCCACATGGAGCAACAGCAGAGTTGCTGTTTTGAGGATGGGGAAAAAAAGGTGAAAAAAACAAAAAAAAAGAGAAAAAAACCCCAAAACATGCCAGCCAGGAGTTTTGTTTGGGTGCTGGGGGCTTGGAGAACAAGGTACACATGTGCTCAAGGTTTGGGAGTTTGGGGTATTCAGCATTTTGCCCTGCAAAGGTGAAACCAGGGAGGTTTTGGGGAGCATTTGGAGTATTTGAGCAAAGGAGTATTTGAAAAATGCCTGGATGGGGCTGATCAGGTTTTCCAGGTGTCCTCATCCTCTAAGGACTGTGCTAGAGAGGTTCAAAATCTGGTTCACATACCAGTTAAGGAACTGCCCTGAAGTGTGAGTGAGCACCCACGATCAGAAGTGATTATTTCTGAGAAGTTCAAGGAGCTTCACAAAAAGCAGTGATTTGAGCTTCAAAATAGCCAGGAGCCAAACTTCTGTGGAGCTGGAGGAGTTAAGCAGAGGAGTGGTGTCCTGCAGGGAGCCCACTGGGGGGAAACACCCAGGAGAGAGCATCAAAAGTTATTTTAATCAAATTTATTTGGGTCTGCTCTGAAAGAAAGGCCCCACAAATGTCTGGTGTCCCATGCCAACCAGCATCTCCTCTCCTCTGGCCACCAGGCTCATCCCCATGGAGGCCAAGAAGCCATTTGTGGCCACCCTGCAGCAGATGTTCTTCAAGCAGAAGAAATGAGGCAAGGCAGATGTTGGCAACCTGGAGGCTGCAGGAGTCCAATTGTTTGGGTTTGGTTTTTTTTTTTTTTCATTTTTTTGAGACAGAAGAGGAAATCAGTGCTGGATTCCATCTCACTACGTGAGCCCCTGGGAGGGTGAGCAGGGTGTATCAGGTCCTCAGCTGATGGAAACTCTCTCTGGTTTGTACCAGGGTACCTCAACAAGCATGTCCCAGAAAATTTAATTTTTAAGGCATTTCAACTTGATTCCATGTGAAACCTGAGAAGATTTTTCTCTTGAATTGGTGTTCCTTAATGCTGCTCAGCACCTCAAAACCCTTTTGGGACTCTCAGGTCAAAATATTCTCTTTGTCCTTTAGCAGCAGATGGATAAAATATCAGACAGAAGACAATGTGTGGCTGTGACAGCCGCCAAACCCAACAAAATTTTGATTTCAAAGCAGGCAGAAGGAGAGCTTGTCCAGCTGGAAAAAGCAGGAAACATTTTTTTCAAGAGTGAAAAAGAGAGAGATGATTGTGTAAGTCATGATGTTTCAATTAGACCCTTCCTGAGTGATAACCCAAGTTCATGAACTTCTGTCCTAGGCAGAGGTATCTGGTTTCTCTCTGCCCATCTTCATCCTGGCACAGACATGAGATTTTAGGGACAGGTAAGGAAGGACATGGGCTGAGCTAGAAACACACCTGTGTGTCTGAGGTTGTGAGGGATGCCACCAGCATGGGGACCAAATTTATCCCTCCCGTGGGTCCCCATGCTTTTCTGGATGAATTTTGGCTTTTTGAAAATACCAAATCATCTAGTCCAGTAATTACTGACCCTGGAGAAGTCCTGGCTTGGGTTAGAGGTGGTGGATGGATGGTAGGAGCCCAGATTCCAAAGGCAAATCCTTCCTCTGGATTTGGGGCATGCTGGAACAGGTCCTTCTGTGTCCTTGTCACAGTAAAATATCATGGTTTTGCTGGAAGAATTGTCACTGTCATCAACCACCTTGGCTCTCCCCGTGGATGCAGTTGTAGGAACCTAAACTGCCTACAAAGAATAAATATAAATAATCTGCTCTCTTGCAGGTGGACACATCAGCCTGCCCTTCATTTTGAGCAACTTCACTTTGTTTTTTGCAACATGTCCCACAGCACTGAGAGCCAAAAGCCAGCCTGGCCATCAGCTCCTCCAGCCACAGAACCTGCCAAGATGACCAAAGATATTTTCCTTCCCACCAAGATATGGGAAGAGGAAGCTGGATTTCAACACCCACCCCTGCCACAGCCCCAGGTAGGATCCCAGCATCCACCCAGCAGGCTCACAGGATTGAGCTGAAAATGCTTATTTTTAAGGTTTTTTTTCCAGCTATTTAAGTAAAGTGTCCACGAATAGACCAAGAGGCAAGGTCCTCCCTGGCTACTAGAAATACTCCCTGTGTTCCCAGCCCCAGCAAACTTTTATTGACTGATTTTAGAGCAAGTGCCATGGGCTGCCAGGAGGAGCTGAGGCAGCTGAAGCCATCTCCTTGCTGGCTGCTGGCATGGCCCACAGCTCCCTCCACCCCCAAACCTGGCTTTTCTGTGGCATCACATTGAGAAATCCATTTCATGTTCTAACTGCAAAGCCTCTAAAGGCTTTTCAGGATGCTGAGTAGGAATTCAGAATAGGATTTTTGTTATTCAAGACGAACAACAAAAAGAAGCATGATAAATTTGTTTGGGTTTTTTTGTTGGATTGATTGATTGATTGGGGTTTTTGTTTGGTTTTTTTCTGCTTTCATCTGAAAAAAAAAAAAAATAATTGGCCCCCAAACTGCGTTTGGGTTGTTTTGGTTTTGTTTTGGTTTTTTTTCCCCCTCTCTCAGGACAGTCCAGAAGACTCTTGCAATATCATGTAGCAAGGCTGCACCACATTTCCCATGGGAAGTCAGGATTGCCTCCCACAAGGGACTGGGAAGCCAGGAAGAGGCTCCAATGATCACAGCATTGCACAACATCTTCTACAGCTGATTCCTTGCATTTGCAGAACATTTATCCCAAGGCTTTCCTGGAAAAATGCTCTGGCATCCACAGGGACCAAGAGATGGGGATTCTTGGGAGGGACAGAGCAGCAGCTTCGTGTTGTCCCCTCCCCACGGGGATGTCCTGCCCTGAGATGGGACAGGACACGAAGTTTCATGGATGCTGCGAAAGGAAAAAGTTGTGCTGGCTTGGAAAAGGACCTGGAAAAATCATGGATGAAAAAGCCCTGCTCCTCCACCCCAAGGACCCTTCCAAGGGACTGCAGGAGCTGCTTGTCCCTCTGCTCTTGGGGACCTCATGAAATCACTGCTTTTCACATGTAAACCCAAAAAGGGCAAACTGAGAGGGAAAAAAACTCTTTTCTAGGAAGAAATTACTTTTTTTTTCTCTTTTTTTCTTACAGCAGATGAAGACCTGCAGGTGGGAGGGTGAGGGACCACCAGCTTTTTCCTGGCTCAGCCACCACCACCTGCAGCCCTTGTGCTGCTGCTGCCTTTGGTTTTGCAGGAAAAACCTCTGGAAGCTGCTGCCCAGGAGCATGAGAGGAATAAAGGAAGTTTCCCCAAGGAATGCACTGAGAGCTGGGAGGTCCCAGCAGTGGAACAGGAGCCAAGAGAGGCTCTGCTGAGGTGGAAAAGCCACGGGGGACACCAGCCCCTGGGGGTTTGCAGGAGGAGGGCAGGAAATGGGCTCATTTTTTTTCCTTCTCTCCGAAGAAAATGTGGTGGTTTTATCTTGTTGGTTGTCCTTGTTTTAAACTGATGTGAAAAGCTTTTGCACGAAGGGTTTCTGTGGGAAAAAAAAAAAAAAAAAAAAGAAAAGAAAAAAGAAAAAAGAAAAAAGAAAAAGAAAAAGGAAAAAAGTAAAAAAGAAAAAAGGAAAACGGGGGAAAGGAAAAAAAAAGAAAAAAGAAAAAAGAAAAAAAAAAGAAAAAAGAAAAAATGGGGGGAAGGGAAAAAAACAAAAGAGAGAGAAAAAAGGAAAAAAGAGAAAAAAACGGAAAAAAGAAAAAAAGAAAAAAGAAGGAAAAAAGAAAAAGAAAAAAGAAAGAAAAAAAGTAAAAAGGGGGGTGAAGAAAAAAAACAAAAAAGAGAGAAAAAAGGAAAAAGGAGGGAAAAAGAGGAAAAAAAAGAAAAAGAAAGAAAAAAAAGGGAAAAAGGGAAAAAAGGGAAAAAAAGAAAGGGGAAAAAGAAAAGAAAAGAAAAAAGAAAAGAAAAGAAAAGAGAAGAAAAGAAAGAAAAAAAGGAAAAGACGATTATTTTCTTTTTTCTTACGTTTCCTTAACTGCCCTAATTAATACCTTCCCTCCCTTTTTATTTTTTTTTCTGGTTTTTGGGGGGTGGGGGCTGTGGAGCATCCCCACTCCTGCTGTGCCATCTCCTGGTGACACCGCAGCGCTGCCTGGAGGGGACAAACCCCCAAACACCACCGGGACATGGCTGCAGCTTTACATCAGCAGGATTAGTTTTCTTTTTTTTTTTTAATTCATCTTTATTTATTTAATTTAATTTTTAAATTTAATTTAATTTTTTAATTTAATTTTTAAATTTAATTTAATTTTTCTTTTCCCAGCCCTGCCCCTGGTGCCCCTTTGCCAAGGGGGTTTCAGTATCAAATTTACCAGCCTGATCCTAAAGAGAGAAGGGGAAACAGCGGGTTCTCATCCTAACAGGTTCCTCTTCTTCCCCCCCAGCTTTGCTGCTCTGCTGATGGGATTGATCTTTGGGATTGATTCCCAATTTGGGATTATAGTTATCTGCAACCTTTAAGCCCTTCTCAGCCCAAAACTTGGGCATTAGTGCTGCCAAATCAGACTCTCTTTTTTTAATTTTTTTTTTTCCAGTGATAAAATTCCACCCTCTCCCATGCTGCCTTCAGCAACCACAAATCTCTGTCCCCTTCCTCCCTTCCAGGGGCTGAAGATGCTTCTGATTCATGGCAAGAAGAAGGAGAAGGAGCAGTTAATTTCTCCCAAAGGAATAACAAGCGTGGGCCCAGATCAGAAAGCAGGATTTATTTAGGAAGATTTCCTGCTTATTATCGACTTAGTAACAGAGGATTTGTCAGAACAGATCAGAGCATTTTCACCAAACCTGGCATCCTGCATGTGGCAGAGATAGTGAGAGGATGGATTAGAGGCAAAACTCTCTCCAAGAAGTGTGGTTACAGGGTTCAGCACTGGCAGGAAGGGAAACAGTGCTGGGAGGAGAAGCAGAACTGGCTGTAAATGAGTAATAACATCATCTGAAACATCAAGGGCTTGGGAAATGGTTGTTTGACCAAGTCGAGGAGGAGCTGCTACCAAAATAATCCTGGTTTGTAAAAAGAAAATATTGCCTTGTCAAGAAGAAAAAAAAAAAAATATATATATACATATATATATATATTATTTTTTTTTTTAAAATGTGTCCCCAAGGGGCTTAAGAGCCCTGGGAAATGCATACTGGAAGGGCTGCTGGGGCTCTGGGAGGATGATGGGGACAGAGAGCTGGAGGGCAGAGCTGGGGCTGGGGTGGCCCCACTGCTGCTCTGGGTTATAAATAGAAAGGCAGTTGGTTATTAT
Organism: Phaethornis superciliosus; assembly: GCA_023637945.1. NCBI lineage: Eukaryota > Metazoa > Chordata > Aves > Apodiformes > Trochilidae > Phaethornis > Phaethornis superciliosus. The sequence continues at coordinate 9,460,765 of JAJQWJ010000021.1, read as the reverse complement.
TAGAGCTGGTTGAGTTGGATCTGGAAAAAAAGACAGAAAATTCTTCCAGATGAGCTCCTTTCCAGCTCAAGCAAAGCTCCCAGGGGTCAAGGCTGGAGGAGAATGTTGCTGGGACCACCCTGAGCCCTGGAGCATCAAGGGCTTCACCTCCTGGCTGGCTCATGGGGCTGGAGTTGGGGTTCCAGGAGGGCTGGGCTGTCCTCACCCCCTTCTCTGCATCCTGGGATAGCATGGGAAGGCATCACCAAAAAAAAAAACCTCACCTTGGGCTTTTTATCTCCAACCCTTTCCCCAGGAATCTGGAGCACTGTCCCACAACCCCCATGGGAAGGAGGAAGCTTCCTGGGCCCCACACCAGGAGGAGCTTTTCATTGCATCCTCAAGCTACCCCCAAAACCTCTGAGGGCTCACGGAGAAAGGTGCAGAGCTGGAAGGTGCAGGAGATGGAGCATTTCTCTTGAGCCCAGCAGAAAAAACACCATCAGGTGTGCTTGGGTGGCTTTTCTCTGGGTTCCCAGCCTTGCCCTCATGCCCAGCTCCTGCCACCCTCCAAACCTCTCCTGGAGAGCAGCACAGAGGCTGTGCCTGTGGACTCTGAGCCATAAGATATATTTTTGGCCATTTTTCCTTAAGTCATGGAAGATAAGACCTTCCATTAGCATTTAGCTGCTGAAGGATTCACCTGGGCACAGCATGGGCTTTCTCACCCTCTCTAAACTGCTCTGTACCCCCTAATTGTAGGGCTGCTCCTTAAAAATCTTATTTTTTTTTCTCTGTCTCTGTTAGAAACCACGTTTTTTCTTTTGTCTCTACATTATACCTTAAAAAAATCTGTGCCTGAATCTACAAAACTGCATTCAGTGATGAGCAGAGACCCAGGACTGACAGCATGGCATGAGTGCCCTTCCCAGGGCCAGCAGGGTCAGAGGAAAAGAAAAAACAACCCACACGTGATCAATATTTTTAAAAATAGGTTTTGAAAGCCAAGCATGAGAAGCATCTATCTGGTTTTAATTTAAAATGCAAAAAATATGGTTATTAATCCATGGCAATGCTGCTCTGCTGTAAGGACAAAGTGCAGCTGAAACCTGTGAGCTTAATGAGGCTCAGGAAAAAGAAAATTTGAAAGCAAATCTTTGAAAATCTCCAGCTACTCACTGTTCCATTTATCACACTTTGGCAATCAGAAGGTAAAGCCAGGCTTAGTGTAATGAAGAAAATCAAACAGCCTTTTTTTTCTTTTTTCTTTTTTTTTTCCCTTGCTGCTCTAAAATCACAGCTGAGTACAGCCATGGGAAGAAAAAAGAAAAAATAATTAAGATGATTTTTAAAAAGAGGAGGAACTTCTGTCCTCCTGCTGGCACACAGAGAATCCAATTGCAAAGGTTTCTTCCTGCATGTCTGAGCAGACTGAGCCAGGCTGGAAATTTTCATCACAATATTTAAGCTCTCCTTGGTGACACAAAACTCTTGATCTGCCAGGGCTGTGAAGGTGGCACTGGGTGCTCCCTGAGTCCCAAGCTGCCCAAGGGTGGCAGTGGCAGGGGCTGTACCAGTCCTGATCCAAACACCTCCCTGGAGGGGGGCAGGAAAAGCATCCCTGGGTTAGGAGGGGACTCCAGGCAGCTCTGCCCAGCTCAGGCTTCTTCTGAGGCTCTCTCCTCAATACCTCCTATTTATTTACACTAAGCCCTTTATCAAACCAATCAATCGATCACATAAATAAAACCATATATAAGCTTTCCACCAAGGGCTGGGCACCAGACACAGCCATGACCTTGCCTGGAGCTGTGGTGGCTCCACAGCCTGAAGAGTTCTGCCCATCCCAGCAGGATTCTCCTCCACCATTGTCATGGTTTGACACTGGCCTGGCAGATAAACCAAATAACAGATTTATAGATTAATCTCTCTCTCCTCACTGAGAGAGAGAATAAGGAAAAGAGACTTATGGGTTGGAAACTAAACTACAGAACTTTAATGAAACAGTAGTGATAAATAGGAAAAAATTACTAAATCTATACAAATATACAGGGAAATTGATCCCACGTTCCTCCCCTTTTCCCCCCAAAAACTCTCACGTCAGCTCCGAGGCTGCAGGGCAGCCCTGGGAAAGTCCAGGCTGGAATCCTGGGGTCAGCAGCAGTCAGGAGCTGGAGGCAGAACACAGGGATTCAGGCTGGGATGGATCAGGAGCACAGGCAGAGGAATGGATGGAATCCTCCCAGGATGCTGAAGGAAGCAGGAAGGAAGGAAGATGTTTGACCCTTGTGATCCCTCAAATTTATACTGAGTATGAGGTGTATGGGATGGAATACTCTGTTTGGTCAATTCTGGCATCTATCTTGTCAGATCCTCCCCAAAGGAGGGGTTCAGGTGGGACCTCCTTACTCCTTCTGGAAGGCAAAATGTTCCTCAGAGCTGAGCAGTGTCCTTGGCTCTGGCCACCAGGCTCTGGCTGTAACTCTAACCATGGAGTGTGAGCAGTCCCAGGAGCAGACACTGTCTGAGAAACTTGCTGTTCATTTCAGCAAGGGCAGCTACTTACAAGAGACTGAGCTGAAAGCAAAAATACAAACCAGAAAATCACCTTTATCCTGGCCTAAACCAGGACAACCATTCCCCATCCATCTGTACCCTCCTTCTTCCCCAGCTGCATGCTCATCCCCCTTGCAGCACTGCTGAGAGGCCAGGGCAGCTGCCAAGGTTAATGTGAAAAGCACCCTGGATGAAGCAGGATGCACCTTGCCCTCCAGGTAAGGACCCAAATATTCTCTGCCACGTCAGGGCTTGCAACTTCACCTCCCTGAGAGGAGGTGGGTGAAGAGATAAATCCTCTCTCCTTCAGCCAAACTCATCTGCATTAATCTGACACTCATTAAAATCAGTTGTTCTCTTCCTAATTCAACCCAGGCTGCCAAGCTAAAGAATTAAAAATTCATGAGCCCCTGTGCCTGAAAATAAATACAACCTGGAAGTTCATCTTAAGAGGCACAGATTTTTTTATTATTTTTTTTTTCCAATCAATCATCAAAAATATCTGGCTGTTCCTTTGTGTTTGAAGCTTCCAGTCTGTATTTTCATGAGGGACTGGGAAAGAAACCAAATGAGATTTTTACACCCTTCTGTGACTCCTGAGGCTGGTGTTTCCTGGGAGCAGGGTCCCTGCCCTGCCACTCACTGGGAAAACCCAGAGTCTGAGCAAACACAGGAGGGAACCAGCACATTTGGGACATCCTTGTCCTGCCCCAAAAGAAATGAGTGACAAGGGGTTCACCCTGCAGCCCCCGGGACAAGCTCCCCATTGGGCTTTACTGATGGGAGATCAGGTGCCTAGAAATTAACCCAAAAGGGTATTTGACATCTATTTGTCAAAACCATCCCTGATAACTCTCCTGCCACCTCTCAGAACTGTGATTTTCAAGATCCTTGAATCCAACCATAACCTAAACCTACCACCCATTAACCTAACTAACTAGTCCAGTGGTTAATTCATCTTCCCAAGCACCTCATCCACACCTCTCTGAAACCCCTCCAGGGACAGGGAGCCAACAGCTCTGTCCCCTTGCCCAGCACCCCAGCACCCCCAGTGTTATTTCTGCCCTTGAAGTCCATGCAGACAACCAGGATTTTCCTGCAGAGCAGCACCCAGGAGGAACACACAAATTCACAGTAAAAATAAATAATTACTTTTTTAATCCAATAAAACTAGGTGTGATTTTTAATAGGCTCCTGATTCAGGTCATCAATGACAATAGCTGGAGACAAAGGCAACAAACACCATTTATTTGGAGCAGCTGAGAGATGGGGCAGGGCTCCCCAATTTTTTTTTAATTTTTTTTTTTTTTTTTTTAATAGCCAAAGCTAAACAGAAGGTTCCAGACACCTCCCAGCCCACAAAAACACCCAAGGTCTCAAATGACCTTTGCTGGCCCAGGCTGGAGCAATCACACTGTGCTCTCCAGGTCTCTCTCCCCAACCTCTGCCCTTTTTTTTTTTCTTTTCTTTTCTTTTTTTTTCCCTTGGAACAAGGCACTGTGTTTACAAAGTAAAACTGAAGAAGGAAAACATTGAGCCAGGCCAGTGCACAAGCCAGCCTTGGGAAAAGGTTAGGATTAACTCCTCTGGAGCTGAGCAGAGTTTGTTTCCTGGAAGAGAAGGAGAATAAATAAAGAGGGGTTGTCAGTGAGCCCTGGCAAGGGTTCCCACAGTTATTTATAGAAGGCATATGTTTCCTGAACAAGATGGATAAAGATTCATTAGCTTTCAAGGTGATGAATCAAGTATTAATTAACCTGCTGGGGAAAAAAAAAATAATAAGAAAATAAGAATATGAATGTTTCAAAAGGAAGCTTCCAGCTATGGGGGAAAAAAAAAAAAAAAAAAAAAAAAAAAAAAAAAAAAAAAAGAGAGGAAAGCTGAAATTTTCCAGTCAGATTTTATTGTATTGGGAAGGAGCAATGGGCAAAGAACAGCCTGGCTGGATGCACTTGCTGGGAACATCTGTCTCTGCTGTGGTAACAGGAGGAAAAAGGAAAAAGAAAACCTAAAAACTATGATCTTGGCGTCTTTCTGAAGCTTCAGGGTGGAGAAGAAGTAGAAATGTAATGGGTGTTTTTCAGCTGGCAGTGACAGCACCCCCAGCTCCTCCAGCCTGGATCTCCTCTCCCAGGACCCCTCACACACCCTGGTGGAATCAGAAGTTATTTCTCCTTCAGACACCAATGCAACAAAACTGCTTTTTCCCCCCTAAATTCCCTCCAGATGTTCAAAATACAGACTGGCCACTTCTTTCAGTGCAAGCAATAAAAAGTCAGAGCCACCACCAGGCAAACAGCAGAAGAGGCAGAGCAAGCCCTGGATATTCCATACACACATAAATACATAAATAGAGGAGACCTTGGCCATCTCATTCCCCACCTTCCCTCCATCCCAGCTGAGCAAACTCTCCCTTTTTTTTCTTTTTCTTTTTTTTTTTTTTTTTTGGACTTCCTGCAAAGAAGCAGCATCCTATGGAGAATGCTACCCATGAGTAACATGGAGAAAAGAGCAATACTTCCTGAAAAAGACACCTGTTTTCTAAGTAAAAATGACAAAATGAAGATGTGACACCAAAACTGGGCAGCAAAATAAACCAAATTTCCTGGTAGCACCAATATGAGACCTACAGGACCACCAGACCATCACCTGCTGGCCTGGGGTGACTTGGCTGCATCCCTTCTCCTCCTGCAGAGCAAGGCAACTTCCAAGGGACATAAATCAGAAATTTGGGCTATTTTGGAAGCTGAGAGACAGCTCTCCTGCAGCTGAGGAGGCACAAGATGGTTCACAAAGCACCAAGGATCCTGGATGAGTTGTGGGCTTCAGATTGGGGCTCCCTTTGCTGTGCCTCTGCTCAGCCTCCACATAGCCAGAGCTTCAACAACTTTGGGGTTTCAATTTTAAGAAAAAAAAAAAAAAACCCACATGCAGGCAGCCTGTTCCTGCCCAGCTTTTTTTTTCCCTGATGTATATTCCCCAGCCCTCTACCCACACATACCCACACTACAGGCAAAGTATCCTGAAAAAAAAAAAAAAAAAAAAAAAAAAAAATCAAAACAGAAAGAGCTCTAAAAACCCAGCAGTAATCCAGAGCACCACCAGCTTCCAGGAACCCAAGCTGCCTTAAGAAACCACAGCTTCTTTTTGTTGTTGTTATTTTGTACAGGGGTTTTGGGGGGTTGGGGTTTTTGTTTTTGTTTTTTTTCAGTCTTTTACTATCTCCCATTTTTTTAAAAAAAATAAATTCATGAATTTGTTCCTTCTTCACCCTCCTCAGCCCTCTCTCTCCCCAGCTCTGTGGATGTTGGTAGGAGGCACCCCAGCCAGCTGAGCTTACTGGTGCCACTGGCCAGCTGGACTGGGACGAGGTCCTGGTCTGGCTAATGCTGATCCCAGCCTGGAATATCCCAAAACCCAGCAGAGTAGAAGGCTGAAGGATCCCAGATTTCCATCCACAGCTTTCCATGCCTCCAATAACCAAGCTGGTGTTTTCCTGTGCAGCACAGCCTGTTCTGGCACACCAGCAGAGCCCTTGCTGAATTTTGCTGGGGTTAAATACGATCTGGTTTGTGGCTGGTCAAACCCTTGATCCAACCCACCTTGCTCAGATTTTTATTTTCTTTTTTCCTCAGTCAGCCCTGGGGATAGGAGGAGGAATCCAGGCAGGAGAAGGCTCTGAGCAGGCAAGAAGCCACGGTGATGGGCTGCTCCTCCAGCCAGGGGAGCACCCAGAGGGGACAAGGTCCAAGGGGGGGGGTCAGAGCAGGAAAGAGCATCAGGAAAGGAGGATTTCTCAGCCAGCCCAGACTAATGCAGAGATTTTTCCACTGGGTAAATGTATCCTCCTCTCAGCAGCACAGCCCAAGCCATGATTACAAAACCTGGGGTTCTGGCTGCTTGCTGGAGAGAACACATCCCAGAGCAGCCCAGTGCAGGGGAAGGATCCTGCCCTTGGTTCTGTCCTTTTTAACCATGCAAACGAGTTAATATTGGTTAATAATTGGTTATTTAATATTGGTTAATAATTGGTTATAATATTAATTAGAGAGTTGCTGTTACTTGCCATTCAGCTTCGTAAAAATCTGGGGAGAGATGGATGCGTTTTAATTAAGTTCTGGGAGGGAAATGAAAAAACCCAAACAACTGTCTACCTGCCTAGACTGCAGTGAGATGAAATTGCCTCATCCAGCCCTCAGTCTGCTGCCTCTTTGGCCCAGGCTGAGCAGCCCAGGCTGCAGGCTGTGACTTTCAGCAGCCAAAAACCCTTCTGAAGAGCCAGCCCAGCACTAATTCCTCCTTCTCTCAACTCAAAGAGTCTTTCCACAGCCAGGTTTCTAGTGCCACCGATGGGCAAGCATCCAAAATTTTAGAAATGTGATGGGGAATGCTCCCCAAATCAGGAGGGGACCCAAGAGAGCTCAGAGCAGATTGTTTTCCAGCAGCTGCCAAGCTTTTCCATTGAGTGCCCAGGTCTGATTTTCTGTTCCCAAACCTCCTGGGTCTGAGCTGCCCTTTTCATCTCAGGAATGCACAGCTGGAAAAGTGAGGGCTGGGTTGGGCTCCTCAGGCAGGACCTGGCTCCTGGAGTCTGGAATTGTGTCCAAGCCACCGAGGCCATGCTGTGACCAGGGTCACATCCAGCCTCTTGCTGCCTGTGATGAGTGTGGGATGGGGAAGGGCTGAGGGCACTTGGTTGCCTTTGGAAAAAAAAAAAAAATGGCAAAACCCATCCAGAGTTTGAATAGTGAAGGAAACCAACCTAAATCCTGAGCAAGGTGTATAAAGATTTTGGGGTTTAGAGAAAAAACCAGTGATCATCAGCAGCCTCCTCTCCCCTGGGAGTCATCTGAGTAACCTCCCACACCAGAAAACACTTTCTGCATTTCTCCAGCAGAGACAGATCCCCTGTGAGAGTCTCTGGTCCTCTAACCAGGGCAGGTTTGGTGCCTCTGGGCTTCATAAAGGCTAAATAATGAGTTTGTTGTTATTAGATGATCAGATCCAAGCTCCTAGATGCCCAAGGTGGGACAGGAGCCAGTGGTGAGACAGCCTGGGGCAATCAACCTGACATTTCCCAAAGAGCTGACAAAACTGGGCACCAACAGAGACATTATCATAGAATCATAAAAATCATCAAGTCCAACCCTTTGGTCTTTGCAGACAGTGGGTGGAACCCATCCCTAGGAGCTGCAAAACCCAAGAGCACAGCTCTGAGAGTTGCTGGAGGGAGAAAGGTTCAGCTTCATCCAGCACATCCATGGGTTCCTGCCTCTCCCATCCTGCTGGGAAGAGCTTGGCTCCCACCTCAGTGGGTTGACCACGAGCCCTACCTGCCTGAATATCTATTTATCTAAATAAAATCTAATATCTATATATCTAAAACACTCATTCCCACTGGAGGATCAGGCTCCTTGTCAAACAAACCCCATTCCAGCTGTCTGGGAGGAGAGCAGGATCTGCCCTGGTGCTGCTTTGAAGGCTTTGCAGTTGTTTCCATCTGGAAGTCCAGGAAAACCTGTGAACAGGAAGGAATTAAGCACTCATGCAAAGACCATTAAAGTCAAGAAGAATCTTTCCAGTGCCTGGAGAACTTTTGGCTCCCAGCCTCGGATATCAGGGTCTGTTCTATGGGATTTGGAGCAGGGGGTTGCAGGTTCTCCCAGCACTTGATACAGGGTTGAGCACAGGAGTTCTCTGTGCCTGTTTCCCTGCTTGTAAATGAAGATGTGATTGCTCAGAGGAGATGCAAGGCCCTAACTGAACGTCCTTCTCTTCACCTCCTCCACCCTTCCTAACAGCTCAACAGCCTGGACCTGCTCTTTCTATGGCCAGAAGGTTTCTAAAGAACCAGCAGACCCTGAGCCATAGCCCACATGTGAGGTGTCAGCTCAAGAGGCAAAGATACCACAAACCAGAAGCTTCAGCAGCTCTGAAAAGCTTGGGAATCCAAACTGGAATCTCACACTGGGGATAACCATCCTACTGGGATCGAAGCAGAATTTCACTGATTTCACTCCTGCCTATTTGGTTACACTTTTGCACAGGGATGTTCTTGTCTTTTGGTGGAGCCCAGGCACCAAAGCAACCAAACTTCTGAGCTGCCTCCAGTTTCACACAAAGCAGCAGAGATCTGCATTGCTTGGGGCTTAACCTCTGGAAACTGATGCTCTCCAAAAAGCATCATCCCAGGCACCCAAAGCTGCCAGCACAGGAACCAGAAAGGTCTCAAGGAAGCTTCCTTCAGCCTGGGTTGCTCAGGAGGATGCTGAGTGCTGGTGGCCATAGCCTGCTGTGGGCTTTCCAGGATGTCCTGGTGGGATACATGTGCCTGGGAGAGGAGCAAGGTTGTAAAGAATGAGTTATTCAGCTCAGGAGCTTTGGGGAAACCTCTGTCTCCTGGCTGAAACAGCTCATTACTTAGGCTGGGTTTAGCAAAAGAGGTGACCAAGCCCTCCTACAGCTTCATGAGAAATACAGAGACAAGAAACTTGATCCCAGAAAGAGGAGAAAGGAAGATGGAGATGGAAATGCATCCTCAGGAAATGCATCCTGACCCAAACCAATTCTGCCAACAGATTCCTAGGAGAGACTCATAGGACAGAAACATCAAAAGGACAGAGGGGTTCTGGTGGCTGCAACCTCCCACAGACATTGCCACGTCCAGCAGGATGGGCTTCCAGCAGGGAATGCCACTTTTCTAAGCTGATTCAGCTGGGATTTGACTGGAGAGCAATGTGCTGGTCCAAAGCCCACCCTGGAGGAACCCCCATCCCCACACTTGGGGGGAGATGTGCTCAGCCCCAGGTGGGAAGTCAGGGGTGGATTTGTGTTGCCAGCAGGATGTGGTTGTAGGAAATGAGCTTTGTTGCCACCTGCTCCAAGTTCACTGCTTTTATGGGATGAAGTGCCAGATCCAACAGGAACCGGGGGCCCATTAGCACTGCTGAGGCTTTGGCAGGGGGAAGGCTTCTCAGGTTATAGGACACATTGGAAGGAGCCAGGGCAGGAGTTCAAGGCAGGGTGGTGTGTACACTGCTGCATTAGGAAGTCTAGACAGAGCCCAAGCCCTGCAAGCCTCAAAAATGCCTTTTCCCTTCCCTCCTGTGCTCTTCAAAACCCAGCAGCATTCCTCAGCCAGGAGCAACACGGGGAAAGATTTAATTCCTTTGCTCAAATAGACCCTTTTGCACCCTTGCCTGCCTCAAAAACCTCCACCCCCAAGGCTCTGCCCTCTGACCAAAGGCTGCCAGGCTCCTCAGAGGAAGGAAAGGAACAAAACAAATATTTAAAACTGCCTAAACCCTATGGTTTTATTCCTAGCTGGAAGGAAAATAGCACCTTGGGAACATTCTTGAAATATCTGCTTTTAAGCCAGTTTTATTCCTCTTTTTCCCTCACTCTGAGCTGATGGGGGAACCCACCTGCCTGGGACTTTACTCCTCCACAGCCCAATCACTGCTCCCTCCTTCATTAATAGAAACTCAGCTGAAAAGTGGCCAAGCAGCTGTGCTCATTTCTATCTGCAGGAAACCTCTGGAACCTAAACCAAAAAATTAAACCAGAAGTAGCTAAGATTTATCAGAAAGTTTCTTTCTAGCCTGAACTGTTCAGTACCACTTTCTATGAGCTGAGGGACAACTTGTGCTTAGGTTTCAGCAGCTCCTGAAATACAATCTGGGGGGTGGGCAAGGCTGGGGGAAATGGGGCAGTAATTTCCTAATTATAGGGAGGGATATCAGGGCAATTCCTCCCCACCTGCAGCAGGGTCTGGTATTGAGGACTCAGAACATTCAGCAACAGCTCAAAGGGAAAAAAAAAAAGGATAAAATGATCCTGCTTTAGGATTTGCCAGACTGCACCCCGAGCACGGATGCTCTTGCCTTAAGTGGGTTGATAAGAGCCTGGAATCAGCATTAACACATGCTAGATGCTGGGGAATCATCCCCCACTTATGGCAATTCTGAGGATGTCCCAGAATCCAATAAAGCAACTGAGGAGATGAGCATCTGGTGGTGGTTGTCAAGCCCTCCTCAGCGAGATAAATCTAGGTAATAAAGAGGTGTGAGTTTTATTTTTCCTTGAGTCATATGCCACTTAGCACTGGATAGGTACAATTCCTCCTCCCTTTGGAGTTCTCCTTGGGTGGGAATAGCACAGCACCCTTCCTCCAGTGGGATGCTGAGCTCCTCTCCCCACCCTGCCCTTTGTTTGCAGGAATCCAGCTGATCCCCTAACCCCAGCAGCATCCCCTAACCCCACCAGCATCCCCCAGCATCCCCTAACCCCACCAGCATCCCCCAGCCCCACCAGCATCCCCTAACCCCACCAGCATCCCCCAGCATCCCCTAGCCCCATCAGCATCCCCTAACCCCACCAGCATCCCCTAACCCCACCAGCATCCCCCAGCATCCCCCAGCCCTTCCCCTTCCTCCAGTGGGATGCTGAGCTCCTCTCCCCACCCTGCCCTTTCTCTGCAGGAATCCAGCTGATCCCCTAACCCCACCAGCATCCCCCAGCCCCATCAGCATCCCCTAACCCCAGCAGCATCCCCTAACCCCAGCAGCATCCCCCAGCCCCACCAGCATCCCCCAGCCCTTCAGAGGCAGCTGTGCCAAATGACCCTGCAGAGCCCTCAGCCACCATCTCCATCCAGGGAAATCACCAAGCAGGATCATATCCTTCTCCCTGACCTTGTCCATTCTTCCAGCCAAAGGCAAAACTCCACAGCTTGAGAGAAGGGAAGCAGCCACGTCTTCAGATTTGTTAAAAGACATGTCAAGTGGTCAAGCATCACTGGTAAAGAAACCAACCCCTCCCAAAAAATAACAGAGGGAATGCTGCTGGGGGTTACAGCCACCCCCATCTAGCACAAACCTGGGCAAGCACTTTAAAAATACATCATGGATGGTTCCTAGAAGTAATCACCAGGAAATTTTTATTTGTGTGAAAGGCCTTAAGAGCTGAGCTGTAGTTAACAGAGGAAAGAAGATAAAAGTAATCTCCAAAGGTCTGATAATAGAGACTCTATGCTGAGATATACCCTGGGAGGGCTTTATGCAGTCAGTGCCAGCTCCAAGGATGTTTTTTGTGGTTTGGGAAGCAATTCAGGGACTCATTGGGTTTAAGATCAGAAGCAGCCATTAAAACATCTCCCAGGAGCTGCTCTCCACCACAAGCCCAAATGCTTCACCCAGTAACTGAGCAGAGCTGGAGGTTGGAGAATTTGGAGCCTTTTGAAATGAATGACAGAGGCAAGGGACATCCCAGCTCTGGTCACCCCCCTGCCAGGGCTCTTCTCCCATGTGCACTGCTCTTTAATTCATTCCCTGCTCTCACAAAGGAATTTCACTTCCATCTTCCTTCCCTCTTCAGATACCACCTGGAAAATGAGCTGAGGAAGAGAGCAGCATGAAGAAAAGTCATGAGTAAACACTGGGGAAAATCAGTGCCAGCAAATGCCACCCCTTGGGGACTGTGTGCTCACCTCTGGAGCCACCAGCAACCACAGTGAGCATCCTCCCAACATTCCCATCCTGCCAGGAAGACTTCCAGAAGACCTCCAGACTCAGGAAAATCTGCTCCTTCCTTTCATTCCATTTTCCTTTGGGCTTTTCTTAAAGCTGAGCTTTTTCTTCATGGAATTTCTTACAACTATCTGAAAAGAAACATGAGCAATATCTGGTGGAACAGCAGCACCCATTTAAAAAGCATTTAGTGGACCCAGTCACAGAATATACTTACAGCATCACCACGTTAACATTGAAATAATTGTAAAAATCAGTTTTTATGTAAATTTGTTCTCATTGTTTGCTTTATGGTAAGATTAAAATGCTTGGCATCTGTTCCAGGTTTTCAGGCCTATGGATTCAATTTGCAGAGGGTGCCTGAGAGACAGAGGGATGGTTTTTTCCTAGAGAATAACACTGCTTGTTTGAGACATCTTAAAGGATGTGGGACCATAATTTAGGAGCCCGTGAAAGACAAAGCTTAAGAAAATAAATGACATTTGGAGTCAAGCTCCCCTCTTCCTACCAAGAATTGCAGCTTTTCTTCTGAAACCTTTGTTTGACTTTGATCCTTGCTGGGTTTGAGCTCTGTCTGGGCTGATGAGTTCCCCTTCCATCACTGGGGATCTTGGGCAGCAGAGTGTTACATCAGCTACATGAAAACACTTCCAGTGTCCCCATCAGGTGACATTCAGGCTTTAAAGTCTGAATTGAATGACTTAAAACTTAGCTCACCTGCAATATTTGGCTTTAAAATCGTTGTGTAAATATTGAACCAATTCCTGCCTTGAGATCCATTGCAGGGAACACAGTTAAGATATTTTGGCTCTCATTTTTCAGGGCTTACCTGTGACAGAGCTTTCCAAAGTGTCTGAGGCTTTTCCAAAGTTTCCAAGGCTCTGGAGAGAAAGGTGCTGGGATTTAGGGGACCAAAAAAGATGAATTTACAGAAGCCCAGGGCTCAGTGTGGCCAAGCCACCCTCCTCCTCCAGGAGCCCTCAGCTGAACTAAACCCATCCCCTAGTTCACCTGGTTTAGAGATCTCTACATTATTGTATGAAACACAGATTAACACCATCCCAGAGCAGCAGGAAGGCTCCCAGCATGGGATGGAGAGAGAAGAAGTTAGCTTTGCCCAGATTGATGCCTTCAGAAAACAGGTCCACCCCAGTGCCTCTGGCTACGTGTCCATGAAGTGCTGAGCATCAGGAAATCATTTGATTTGTATCAGACCAAATGCAAAGAGTATCAACCCTGCAATTAGCTCTAATTAGAAATCCACTCCAGCAGAGCTCCCCCAGGCAGAATCCATCCCCAGCCACCAGTGCCATGCTGGTAGAGAAATACACGATGAGCATCTCTCCTAGGGGGGTGGCTCAGGTTGCTCACAGCATGTCCTTGTCCCCTGCCAGGTACAGGAGCCAACTTTCCACCAGGAATTACCTGCAACCTCCCAGCTGCTGAGTGAGGAGCTGGTTTCTTGCATGGTGTAACCCCCAGCAACCAGCTCCCATCCCTGCTGCCCCAGCAGCCAGCCAGCCCCTCACCTCCCACGCCAGGTTTTGGGTCCCAATTCCCATCAAGTTACTTTTTTAATGTGCATTTCTGCACTGCAGTTTTTCTCTCTTTACTGAGCAAAGTGAACCTGCTGGTGGAACATCAGCACAAACCACTTCTCTCCCCAGCCATCACCCTCCTCTCCCTTCATCACCCCAAGACCAAGAGACCCCAAACCAACCTGTTGCTCTTTTTCTGATGTTAATGCCCCTCAGAGCCTGTGCCAGCTCTCAGAATCACATCCAGGGTACAATGGGAGAAGCTCAGTCAAGACAAAGCAAGATTAAATTGTCACCTTTGTCTTCATTTTTTTTCCCCCCGAGTGATTCCCTTACTTCACTTTGTCTCCAGCTAAAAACATTTTCCATGTGAGCAAAAAACCAACAACCCAGAGCTCAGGAGATCTGGGTACTTAGGGATCCAAGAAAAATGACAGCAACCTCAGCTGTAATTACAGCCCTGTAATCTGCAAGACATAATTCAGCAATAGCTGCAATCACTGCACACAGTTATTTGCTCTTTGCGTTGAAATAAAATGTTGGGGAAGACAGACAGCAAATGATTGCTGTGGAAATACTCAGTAATTTTTAACCTTTTTCTATAAACAGAACCTTTTTTTTTTTTTTTTTCCTGTGGAGCTCCCATGCAACAAACCCAGCAAAGACAAGCTGGGGTTTTCTTGGCTGAGCTATCTGCTGGGCACCCCAAAAGCACCCAACAGCCCCAGTGTGAGCTGAGGGCTGGGGAGAATGGTGAGTAACTGGGAAAAGGAAAAAAAAAAAAAAACCTTAAACCACAATTACAATTCAAGCCTTTTCTCTTGATGTGCTTCAAGCCATTTGGTTCACAGATGTTTTTAAGAGCTTTCAGAATGGGAGAGCTGGAGCCACACAGGGCACCCACACCACAGCCAAGGGGGAAAAGTGTTGGTTTGATCTTCCTCTGGGTGCATGGGATAAATGTTCATGTTTCTTGCAGTGAAAAAGTATTGGATATTTTCATTTGGGAACCAAGGCAATGCAGTGCTGGGGTGGAGGAGGGGAATGAGCCCTCTGGTACCTCCTGGAAAAGTAATTTCTTGCCTCTATCCATCACATCTTTGCACATCACCTGGTGTGATGCAACTTATTTTTGACAAATCAAGCCAAGCTCAGCTCTTTAAGGTGCTTACAGCCAGGTGGTCCCTTCAAGGGACTGAGATGGGAGCAGGTTGATGGGGAGAGCAGATGGACACCAAGCCTGGTTGGAGGGGTTACAGTCCAGCCTCTGAACCTACCTAAAAGGAACCTTCTCGTGTCCCACAGCTGCAGTTCCTACAAAAAAACCCAAACCAAACCAATCCAAACCAAAACCAAAAACCAAACAACCCAAAACAACACCACACAAAAATCCAAAGCAAAAAAAAAACTAAAAAACCCCACAACACATCAGCAGAAACCTTCTACCTGTGCTATCACATCCCACATGAGATGACATCCCCAGCAAGTGACATAAATACAATAACTGAATGCTCCCCAGCAGAACAGAGAGGATAAGGCCAAATTTCAGATTTTCCACCATGAAATCCCCATGTATGTTGGTTGTAATGGATGTTCATTAAATTACAGAGTCCAAATCTTCAAATCTTTCTCTAAAACTCTTAGTGCTTGCAGATACCTCTCTGTGTATATTAGTGGCAGAGATGGGAGAAATGTTCACTCACTGATCTCATAGCTCCTTCTTTCTCAGGATAACAGACTAAAGAGACCTTGGCATTAATAATTACTTATATAAAATTACATGCTGAGAGTGAAAAATCTTTCTGAGCATGGCAGACTTCTTTCTAGCTTGCTAAATCTCCCTCCAGAGCTGTAGCTGCTGATGCTGAGAGAGAAAAAAATCAGCTGAGGAGCTCAGCCCTGCTGAGATGCTCACCCACTGGTGGTGACTAAGGGTTAATAAGGAAGTTGAGGAAGGAATGAGTTGAAAAAGAGCTGATTTTTCTGTTGATAAGTTTCCTCCTTCTGAGCCTCATTAAAACTGTCCGGATTATTTTCTTTCTTCAAAAAAAAAAAAAAAAAAAGATCTTACTGATAGCTCTCCAGGAAGACAGTGACTTGTCTGCATCTGCAATGGGATGAACCAACCCCTCCATGGTCACTGACCCCTGCAGCTGTACTGGAGGGCAGATGAAGGCAAAGATCATCCTTCTGCCTCCAGAACTCAAGTTTTAAATGCTGGAGGAATTTTCTAGAGAAACATCTGAACCTACATCTTCATCTGATCTGAACAGAGGGTTGTGCTGAGGACAGAGCTGGGCTCAGTGGCTTTCCTCCAGGAGATTCACTGATTCTCCTTATTTTACATTCTGGAAAAACAACTCAATAATACTGCTGACTTCCAGCAAAATGAGAAAACAGGAAGCCAAGCTGACAAACATTTAGGGCTCAAAAAAGTTCAAGCTGTTGGGATGGCAGGAAGGCAGGAGGATTGATGTGCCTGGTGATCACCCAGATCCAGCAGACACATCTACCCTGGCATCCTTAGGAATGAAGCTGTTCTCCTCTTGAGTTCCTTCTCAGGTCCTCCATTTGTTCTGCATGTTTTGTTTCTTTATTCATGTCTTCTGCATTCCTTGCAGAAGAAGCTATTTAATACATTTTTGCAGCACAGCTCCCTCCACGAGGTCGCTGTTCCAAAATCCTTGCTTTTACTACCAAATATTTTGTCCAAGGTTAAGATGACCTCAGTGAAAGGCAGAAATTAATACAGTTGGGAGGGGGGGGGGGAAGAAAGAAATATAAACACACTACAAAAATTCAGGGGGGGGCAGGGAAAGGGGGAAAACTCAAGAAAAGCTGAGCAAGGCTGTGGTGCCACAAAAGCTGCCTGGAAAAAGGAAAAATCTTCCCCACCAGCTGACCCTGTGCTTCTACACACACCTCCTGCATCCTCACCTAGTGGGAGGCAACAGATTGCTTTTGGCCATCCCATCATACTGGTGCTTTCCACTGCACTGCCAGCTAACAACAGAAAAAAAAGGAAAAGAATAAAAGTTCCTCTCTTTGAAAGCCATTTAAAAGAAAAGAGGAAAAAAAACAAAACCACCTCTGCAGACAATCTGCATTTTATCTTCTTAATGGCTCTGAAGTCTCCACTTGTATCCAAAAATAATTGCACTCAGCAAAGGCTGCAGAATATTCTTTTCCAACCATGGATCAGATGTTCCACTGAGACCATTACACAGTTAACTACCAAGAAAAGTAACTCAGCAAACCAAACACCAATTCAGGAAGGTAGCCCAGCATCATTTGCAAACCAGAAAATGGGATTTGCCCTTTTTGACCCTTCAGCCACCCCAACACCCTGCTCCCTTCCTCCTCAGCAGAGCCAGGGAGAGGATTGGGTTGGATTTCCCATCTCAGAAATCAGATCTCAGAAACTCAGCACAAACCAGAGGGCCAAAAACCCCAGGGTTGCTTAAGAGGTCAGTGACCTCCTCCAGCCCCTTCCAGCACGTCCAAGACAAACAGCTCAGTGTCACCCACCCTGCAGGGGACATCCAGGGAATCCTGCCCCTCTCCTGGGCTTTTCCCACCAGTTTTGTGCTCCTGGTGCTCCCATGCCATGAGGTGCTCAGCCACACGGTGACAGTGAAGCAGCAAAGGCAGAATTTGGCTCCTCCAAGTCAGGGTTTTTTTTTCTTTCCAGTGCTGTGGAGCTGCTCTGGCACTTAATTCTTGTAATTGATGAGAGAGGGAGAAAGGGATAATTCTCATCTCTGTCTCCCTTTTGCAAACGTTATCATCTGCAGAGTGGGACTGTGTCAGTTCTGGAGCATTTCAAGTGGAGTAAAATAGACAAAAAAAAAAAAAAAAAGAGCAGACTGAGGCATTTACCTTTTGGCAAGCACAAGTCGTCTCTAAGGAAGATGATTTTCAAATCACTGTGTGAAAGAATTCAAATTCCATACATACATCTCCAAATATTTTATGTTGCATGGCTAGGAAAAAAGAGGAATATCTTTTGTTTATCATAAAATGACTTTGAAAATGACCTGGCTGGTTCCTAGCTGAAATACAAAGGAAGTCTTTTTTAACATAAGATGTCATCATACATTTATTTAAAGCTTTAATTATATGTTTTGGGACATCAGCTACGCCTGAATATTTCTCCATTGCAGTTGTCTGGAAAAGGGAGACTGGGAGACTTTTTTTTTTCTTTTCTTTTTCTTTTTTTTCTTTTCTTTTTTTTTTTTTTCCCCACCTTAAAATAGTAAATGAGGCCAATTATCTCATGGCAATTCCAAAGGATAATTTGATTCTGCTTTAGCTGTCAGCATCCTCTCAGCTCAGTTTGTGCAGGTTAATTTTAGGAGC
Organism: Phaethornis superciliosus; assembly: GCA_023637945.1. Taxonomy (NCBI): domain Eukaryota; kingdom Metazoa; phylum Chordata; class Aves; order Apodiformes; family Trochilidae; genus Phaethornis; species Phaethornis superciliosus. Next base: position 9,442,806 of record JAJQWJ010000021.1, on the reverse strand, counting down.
AAGTCCACCCATTCCAGTCTGCTGCTGAGCCTGGGAGTGGGAAGCAGAGCTGATCCTCCATCCCAGGGACCAGGAATCCCAGAAGATGGTGAGATCCTGCAGGATGGAGATGAGCTCCAGCAGGGTCTTCCCCTGCTCCCATAGGATTCCCAAGCCAGAGCTGAGTGTGGCCATGGAGCTGGGCTCGTGGCAATGCTGGCATTACCAGAGCATCACTGAGATGGTTTAAATAATAATGAGAAAAGTGATTTTGATTTCCAGCACATTAGGAGCTGGCAGTCATTGACACTTTGGGAAGGGCTATAGTGCTTTAATTTATTACAGATTAATGGGACTGATTTATTTTTTTGTTTCTTTTTTAATTAAGTCTCATTAAAAGTGAAACAATCTTCCCCTGGAGCACCCAAACACCAGAGAGACACAAGCCCAGCTGGGGTTTTGTTCCTGATGTATTTGTCCAGAATTATCCTTGCAAACCAGGAAAGATTTAATAATGGATTCTGGGAGAGATTAGCAATGGGAAAACAGCTCAGGGAGGCTTAAGAGCAAAGCAAGTGCTAGCCAGTTTTTTGATGGGCGAGTCTGTCAAAAAAGTTGTTTAAGTTTATTTAACATCAGGCAGTGAGTGCCCTTTGGCAGCTGACAGCCTCGGAGTTGTGTTTGCCCCTGGAATTCCAGTGTTTGCTGCCTTCAGTTTGTTAAGCTCCTCTTTTTAAAAATAAGAAGAAGAATAAAAAAAAAGAATAATGCTATTGTAAGTCCCAGGTCATTGCTCATTGTCAGGTTTATGATGAATCAGCTAAGGGAAGCTGCCAAGCCACCCAGCCCATGGCAAGGCTGAAGACAGGAGCATCCCCACGCAGGGTGTGCCACAACTCAACAGCTCTTTGCTCTCTCCTAAACAACGTGGCCAGAGATCTCCTGATTGTTTTCCTCCTTCTTACACTCCATTTTATGTCCTTGAAGCTTTTTTTTTTAACTCCTTGGTGCCAGGAGCATGAGCAGGGAGCCCTTCCCATCCTGAAGCCCCCAAACCTGGTGCTATTGAGCAGAGCCCCTGCCCACCCCAGCACCCCCCAAGCCTTCCCAGCATGGGCAGGACCCTAATATTTTCCCTCTTAATTGCTCACAATTGCTTAGAGAAAGAGGGATCCAGGTGTAACACTTGAGCAGAAGCAGAGTGCTGGGGGGACACACATCATCTTCTCCCACTGGTCCTCACTGGAAGCACCAGCTGCAGTTTGTGCTTAGGATTTTTCTGACACACTGTAGAAAATAAATAACACTTGATATCATAGAAAAAAAAACCCTAGAGCAAGCCCCCCCCTCCTCAAACACCTCAAATACCAAAAGATGGAGCAATTTTTGAAAGTGTGTCTCTAGTTGAGAGCCCAAACCAGGACAACCAGCCTGTCTGCCAAAAGACCAAGGGCTTAGATGTGCTCCAGGTCCCAGCCAGCCATTTTTTTAACTCTCCTTGGCAAAAGGAGCATCCCAGCTCCAGGACATCTTGCTCAGCCAAGAGCCCTCCTGATGCCTCTTTACCCAGCCCCAACCCCCTGCTCCTAGCACACTTCCCAGCCTCCCTTCACACTGCTCCATGCAAAACTCAGCTCTGCTCCAGCCAGCTGCAATCAGAATTGACTTTTCCTTCTTTCTGCAGTTGTTTTTTTGTTTGTTTCTGCCTTCAGCAGAGTGCTGGAGCCAGGCTGGGCTTGTCAAGCTCCTTTTCTTTACAGCCAGTTTCTCCTCCATTTCCCCCCCTTGGCCTGGTGCTCCTCAACCTGCTCCTTCCTGGATTCCCCACCCTGCTCTCCGCAGGTTTCTCCTTCCACAAGGAGCTTCCCAAGTTCATCCCCACCGCCAGCCCTCCCTGGCAGCCTCCAGAGGGGAGTTCCCTCCACTGGTAAAGAAGAAAATAAAAGCAGAGTCTGTAACATGTGTCAAGGAGCATTGCAGAAGGGCTGCAGGGCCAGAGCCCCCTGGGATGCTCCAGGACCCCCAGAGCCCCCCGCAGCAGGGACATTCCTCCCCAAGGTTTTCACCAGGTCTTTTCCACCTTCGGGAGAGGAGGGGGGAAAAAAGGGAGCTGAAGACAGACAGAGGAGGCCGAGTGGCTTGGGGTGCCCCCCCGGGTACCACCCGAAGGGCGGGCTGGAGAATCCGGAGCGACTCCGGCCAAACCTCTTCCCCATCCCAGATTTGGAAGCCGATCCCTTTTCCAGAACCCTCCGCTCTCCTTCTACTTTATCCCTCAGCCATTCCCCTCTCACCTCGGCTCCCCCTTCCCCCAGCCCGGGCCCCGCACCCCGCACCCCGCACCCCGCACCCCGCCCCGAGGTGCCCGCACCCCCGGCTCCGCCACTCGAGCTCCCCCGTGTGCTCTGCCCCGGGAGGCGACAGCGGGGACAGCGGGGACAGACAGCGGGGACAGCGGGGACAGCGGGGACAGCGGGGACAGCGGCTCCCTCCCTTTGCCCTCCTGCTCCCTTCTAATTCTTATTTTTTTGCCGGCCATGCCGGGGCCCCGCCGGGACCGCCCTCTGCTCCTGCTGCTCCTGGGGGTTCTGCTGCTCGCCGATCTCTATTTCCACCTCTGGCCAAGGGTGAGGCGGGAGCTGGCGATGGGAGCCCCGGCTTGTCCCTGTCGTTTCCCTTCTTCCTCACCGCTTCCCCCTTCCCGCTTCCCCTCCGCTCTCCGACGGCTTTTCGCCCACCCGCTCTACCGAACCTCCGCCCCGCCGGGCCCAGCCGAACCGCTGCTGGGAGCCCGCCAAGCCCTGCGTTACTACCGGCGGAAGGCGGCCCGCTGGAACAGGTGCGTGTGGCCCGGCCACCAAACCCCCCCTCTGCACCCCCTACCCCAACCCCGGGCAGCTCCTGGGCACCCCTTTCCCCGGCACCCCCTGCATGGGCATCCCAAGCACAGGAACCCTTCCAGGCACCCCCTGCTTGGGCACCCCCTGCTTGGGTACCCCCAGGCACCCCCTGCTTGGGCACCCCCTGCTTGGGTACCCCCAGGCACCCCCTGCTTGGGCACCCTCAGCATGGGCACTCCAAGCACAGGAACCCTTCCAGGCACCCCCTGCTTGGGTACCCCCTGCATGGGCACCCTCTCAATGAGCATTAAAACTCCCAGACACCCCCTGCATGGGCACCCCCAGGCACCCTCTCAATGAGCATTAAAACCCCCAGGCACCCCCTGCATGGGCACCCCCTGCATGGGCACTCCAAGCACAGGAACCCTTCCAGGCACCCCCTGCTTGGGTACCCCCTGCATGGGCATCCCCAGGCACCCTCTAAATGAGCATTAAAACCTCCAGGCACCCCCTGCAAGGGCACCCCTCTCTGGGCACCCCTTGCATGGGTACCCCCAGGCACCCTCTCAATGAGCATTAAAACCCCCAGGCACCCCCTGCATGGGTACCCCCAGGCACCCTCTCAATGAGCATTAAAACCCCCAGGCACCCCCTGCTTGGGTACCCCCAGGCACCCCCTGCTTGGGCACCCTCTGCATGGGCACTCCAAGCACAGGAACCCTTCCAGGCACCCCCTGCATGGGCACCCCCTGCGTGGGCACCCTCTCAATGAGCATTAAAACCCCCAGGCACCCCCTGCTTGGGCACCCCTCTCCGGGCACCCCTTGCATGGGTACCCCCAGGCACCCTCTAAATGAGCATTACAACCCCCAGGCACCCCCTGCAAGGGCACCCCTTTCCAGGCACCCCCTGGTTGGGTACCCCCAGGCACCCTCTAAATGAGCATTAAAACCTCCAGGCACCCCCTGCGTGAGCACTACAAGCACAGGTACCCTCCAGGCACCCCCTGCATGGGTACCCCTCTCCGGGCACCCGTTGCATGGGCACCCCCAGGCACCCTCTCAATGAGCATTACAACCCCCAGACACCCCCTGCAAGGACACCCCTCTCCAGGCACCTTCTGCATGGGCACTCCAAGCACAGGTACCCTCCAGGCACCCCCTGCCTGGGCCAGGTACCCTCTAAATGAGCATTAAAACACCCAGGCACCCCCTGCCTGGGCCAGGTACCCTCTAAATGAGCATTAAAACCCCCAGGAACCCCCTGCTTGGGTACCCCTCTCCGGGCACCCCTTGCATGGGTACCCCCAGGCACCCTCTCAATGAGCATTACAACCCCCAGGCACCCCCTGCATTGGCATCTCTTGGGCACCCCCTCCTCAGGCACCTCCTGGACCCCTGCATCCAGCAGCCCTTGGGCTGGGTGACAACTGGAGACCCCAGGCTCCAGGAGCCACAGTCCCCCAGGCCAGAGCTCTGGCTATCTCTGTGCCTGTCCCTGGGCAGTGACACAGGTCTCCTCTGCTCCCCAGTGGCTGTGTCAGGGTGATGGGTCCCCATCCAGCCCCTCTCCTCTTCCCATTGCTGGTTGCTCTGCAACAAAAGGTGCAGAGACTTTTGTTATTGGAGAGAAAGAGACTCCTGGGTCCAAGCCCTCTTCTTGCTGCCTCTCCCAACCCCAGCAACAAGTGCAGGAAAACTCCTTCATCTCCTGCTACTGGGGCCACCAACTCCCACAGCTCCTTCCCTGGAGGGGACAGTGACCCTCAGTGCCACCTCTGAGCATCAGTGACCCAACTGCTGACGCTCCACATCCCAGAGCCCCTAAACCCCCTGTCTAGCCCCTTTTCCAAGAGGGTTGCATCCCAGCTGGAAACAGCCAGTGTTCCCCAGCAGCCCTGCTCCTACCTGCATGGGCAAACTGGGATCCAACAGGGATGGACACAGCCATGTGGTGCTGGAGGAGGTCACAGTGGTCCTGGAGGAGGTCACCATGGGGCTGGAGGAGGTCACAGTGGTCCTGGAGGAGGTCACCATGGGGCTGGAGGAGGTCACAATGGTCCTGGAGGAGGTCATAGTGGTCCTGGAGGAGGTCACAATGGTCCTGGAGGAGGCCACAGTGGGGCTGGAGGAGGTCACCATGGGGCTGGAGGAGGTCACAGTGGTGCTGGAGGAGGTCACAGTGGTCCTGGAGGAGGTCACAATGGTGCCTCAGCACTGGGTCCCATCTGGTAGCATCTCCTCTGGATGCATCTCTGTCTGGAGTCCTTCTTCCCATCACTTGAAGTCCATGGGCTGTGGGTTTGGGTATCCCTGGATCCCCATGGGTGGATCTTCTTGGAGCTGAGTGATGCCTTCTGAAGACAGCAGGGTTTGGGTAGCTGGATGGGTGGCCAAGCAGCCCCAGGATATTTTGGATATCCCACAGCCAGGGGAGCACAGCAGCTCTCAGGGGGTGCTGCCCATCACTGAGCTTCTGGAGCTGTGGAGAAGAAGGAGAACCAAGGTGGAGAGACTGGTGGGGATGCAGGAAGGAAACCACAAAAAAAACCCCCAAAAACCCCACCCCATCCAGGTCTCTTCAAAACCAACCCACCAAAACCAACGTCAGAACTCCAGAGATGATTTTTATCCCTCAAGGAGCAGCTTTGAAACCCCAGACTCTGTCAGCAGCTCAGTTCTGGGAGAGGAACAGGACAAAAGGACACTGCCCAGCACCAGCCCAGCCCAGCAAGCTGGCTGAGCAGAGCCAGGGCAACCCCAGGGCCAGTGAGAGCAAACTAGAAATGAACTTTTATTATTATTATTATTATTTATATCATTCTGCCTTTTGCAGAGCTCTGTTCTTACAGCAAAACATTTCAGGCATCCTGGAGGAACCAGGGAGGCAGAGGGAGCTGTGTTGGCTGGGAAATGGCTGGGAAGGGCAGGGACCATGCAGGCACTGGCTTGGGAAGCAAAACTTGCATAACTGCTGCATTTTTTTCCCCATCAGTAATCTATTGCTCACTGCCACCCCTGGGGGGAGCAGCTCGGGTGGATGGGAGGCAGGCGAGCAAATATGGTCAAATATTTGGGCAGCTTCCCTAGGGGAAAATCTGGAGTTATTCTTTGAGATGACAGCGGGCTCTTAATCGTCCTTGGCTTATGGTTGTGCCTCCAAGATTTTGTCCACTCCAGACCTGGTGCACAGCAGAGAGATGGGAAGTTGAGGCCCACCCACTGGAGCAAACAGTGTTCCAAGGTCTCATCTTTGCATGCAACCAAAGCTGCCAGTGAGGCAGGAGAACTTCTGCATCCTTTGTGGCTGGCCTGAGCAAAGAGCTGGACCGAGAGGAAAATGACCCAAAAACCTGGCCATGCAGACATGGACTTTGTGCCTGCAGCTGACCCAGTCCAGCCAAAAGGCAAATAAACCAGGAGAGGGAACGGGCTGCTCTGACCTGCCAATGTGCCACGTCTCTCCATTAATTAGATTTCTCCCAGGACGTGTCCCTCACCAAAAGGAAGGTTCATCCCTAGCTCCTGGTTACACCTGACTGACCACACTGTTTAACTTGCTTGGGTGGTGAAGCATAGTGGGAAAAAAACCCCAAAACAAATCAAAACAACTTAAACACAACCCTCCAAACTTAAACAAAACCCTCTCAAGGTTGAGAGCACTGGTCAAGGGGGGGGATATCTTCAGGATTTGGTTTTTTGGACCTGGGAAGCCTGTTTGGCTCTGTATCAACCAGGAAAGGGCAGGGTTCAACCTTGATTTTAAGACAAGATGGGTCAGCTGCTGCTGGACAGTCTCCCTGTGTCCCTCCTTGCCAGTTTAAGGGCTGTGAATCATCACTCATCTCACTCTTGCCTCAGTTTCCCCTTGGGGAGCATGCAGAGCCCTTATCCACCCTGTGCCCCCTGGTTCTGCTCCAGAGGGCTGGGGGCAGTGAGATTTTCCATCCTGAAGCTCATCCTTCCAACCACTTTCTTCCAGGAGACACAAACTTTACAGGGAGGAGCTCAACCTGACCTCCCCAGTGGGGCCACTACCTCTCCGGCCAGAGGCCAACTGGTTCCAGTTCCACCTGGGCATCAGCCGGGAGGGGCTCTACCCCCGCTCCAGCCCCACCATCAACAGGCTCCTCCAGGACATGCAGGACTTCACCACCATCAGTGCTGGTGAGCACCCTCCTGGGCTCAGCACCCTCCTGGGCTCAGCATCCCCTCTGGGCTCAGCATCCCCTCTAGGGTCAGCACCCCCTCTAGGGTAAGCAACCTCCTGGGATCAGCATCCCCTCATGGGCTCAGCACCCTCATGGGGTCAGCACCCTCTTGGGCTCAGCATCCCTTCCTGGGGTCAGCACCCCCTCTAGGATCTCTAGGATCAGCACCCTCCTGGGCTCAGCATCCTCTCTGGGGTGAGCACTCTCTGGGCTCAGCATCCCTTCCTGGGGTCAGCATCCCTTCCTGGGGTCAGCACCCACTCTAGGATCAGCACCTTCCTGGGCTCAGCATCCCTTCTTGGGGTCAGCATCCCCTCTGGGCTCAGCATCCCTTCCTGGGGTCAGCACCCACTCTGGGCTCAGCACCCTCATGGGCTCAGCACCCTCTGGGGATGATGGGGCTGTTGGGAGCTGCTCAGAGCTGGGGGAGTGAGTTTCCAAACTTCCCAGGGTGAGTTTCCAAACAAGGCAGGGGCTGGGACTTGCTGGATGAAACCCTCAGCCCTGTGCCCTTATCACAGAATCATTAAGGTCAGACAAGACCCCCAAGTCCACCAACCCACCCCCACCAGCCAACTGCACTTTACCTGGAGGCAGGAGGAAGGACACAGCTGTCCCCCACCCTTGATGCAGCATTCCTTGCTCTCAGCCATGCTGGGGCCCTCTTGCACAGCAGTTTAATCCCAACAGCCTGCCTCAGTTTCCCCTCATCCCTCGTTGTGCATTGATGGCACCAAGGCTGCACGGGCAAGGATGGGCAGGACCTCCCCCCCCCCCCACCTCCTCTCCTCCAGGGCTGGGACAGGGGGGGTTCAGCAGCAAGAAATGAAGCCTGGCATGGTCTCACAGCTCCTTCTTGCCCTTGCAGATTACAGCCAGGATGAGAAAGCACTGCTGGGGGCCTGTGACTGCAGCCAGAGTGAGTGCCACCACCCAGAGCCCTGCTGTCCCCCCCATGTCACTGCTTTAGGTGACCCCCAGCTCCTCCATCCCAACCTCCACGAGGGAAACATAAAGTTTCTCCCTCCAGTTAAACCCTAGCAGCAGGGATTGGGATGTGTGTGGCAGGACACCAGTACATCACTGGTTTCTACTGGGCAGGGGGGAGGGACTGAAAAAGTCCAAAAGAGGATGTTACAACCAGGTGTTGGGAGAAGCACTGGAGGGAATGGCTATGGCACAGGGGGGAGGGAGGGCAAACAGCTGGAGAAACAGGAGGGAGAAATCCCAGAGCAGAGGAGAGCAGTGGGAAAGAGCTGGAGGATGTGTGCCCTGGGGGGGGGAAAGTCAAATGGTGTCTGAGTGGGTCACCAGGGTTACACCAGGGGGATTTCACCAGGGGGGTTTCACCAGGGGGGGTTTCACCAGGAGGGATGCACCAGGAGGGATTTACATCAGGGGGGTTACACCAGGGGGGATTTACACCAGGGGGGTTTCACCAGGGGAGTTTCACCAGGGGGGGATTGCACCAGGGGGGATTTACACCAGGGGGGTTACACCAGGGGGGATTTCACCAGGGGGGGTTTCACCAGGGGGGATTTCACCAGGGGGGTTACACCAGGGGGGTTTCCAGGGCTGGTGGCTAACATCCCATTTCCTCCCCAAGTCGTGAAGCCCAGTGGTGTGCACCTGAAGCTGGTCCTCAGGTTCCAGGACTTTGGGAAAGCCATGTTCAAGCCCATGAGGTAAGGCACACCAGCACACACCCCCTGGTTCCCTCTTGGAGCCCTGGACACCACAGCCCCAGCTGACTTTGTGTTTTTACCTTGTTTTTTTCCTTGGATTCCCCAGAGTATTTCCAAGAAACAGCCAACAGTCCGGGTCACTTCAAAGAGGAGTTTTAAATTGCTTCTGCAATTTTTAATTTTTTTTTTAAGACCCATGGGACTCTTCCCATTTATTCCCTGCTCGTTTGGCTCTCTGTGCTCTCAGCACACTGCCAGGGATGGCTTGCTCATCCCAAAAGCAGCCAGCTCCTCTCCTGATGCTTTCCAACCACCTCTGCCCAGTGCCCAGCAGGTCTGGGAAGGGAAGGGATGGGTCCCATCCACTCTTTTCAATGCCCTGGGAGCTTTCCCGTGATATCCAGCTGCTCGGGGCATTGTGTGACAGCCAGAAAATGAAATTAAACGGGCTGCTGCTGGTGTTGCTGCCTCAAGGGTCTGAAAACATCAAACCTGAGCTCTCCCCTGCCTCCCATGGGGATGCGAGAAGCCCCGCTGGGCCTCCAGCATCCCCCTTGGTTGTACCCCCAGAAAACACTGTGCTAAATGAGGGGGTCTAAACCCTGGCAAGAAAGGTTTTTAAGCCCAGAGGCAGCCCTCCTGCCTCCCTCACATCCCCCAGCACCATCAGAGGACACCGTGCAGCTCCTCGGGCAGGATGGTCCCAGCTCAGCCACCCCATGGCTGTCCCCAACCTCGTCAGCTGTCCCTGGGTGCAGTGTCCTTGTGTCCCCCCTCCGTGTCCTGTCCTCCTGTGCTCGGTTCCATTAATCCCCTTGGCTCTTCCCAGGCAGAAACGTGAGGAAGAGACTCCTGAGGATTTTTTCTACTTCGTTGACTTCCAGCGGCACAACGCGGAGATCGCCGCCTTCCACCTGGACAGGTAAGGAGCTGCCATGGCACCTGCTTCCTCCAGCTCCCTGCATCCCATCCCCTGCCCACAGAGAGCTCAGGGATGAGGAAAACCATGCTGAGCCCTGCAGAGCAGTTTTGGAGCAGCCCTTGGGGAGCTGAGGCGGTATTTGGGGATATTTAGGGATGGGGTGGCTCTGGCTCTCACCTGGAGCTCAGGAGTCAGCTTTGCCTCTGTTCCTGCAGAAAACCAAGCTGGCAGGTGAAGTCCAGGTTGCAAAGAGGGCAGATATTTGTCACCCAGCCAGATGCACGTGGTCCTTCCCTGTGCATCAAAGGGCAAAGCTGAGCTCTGGGTGCAGCCGGGATCCCCTCCTGCTGAGGGATTCACCCACTCAGCCAGCAATCCAGGCAGCTGGGACTGAGCTGAACTGCAGCAATGCACTTTCAAGCCCTTAACTAATGAGCAATTAACCTGGCACCCCTCCCCAGCAGGCCTTGTATTTAATAAAATCAAAAAGGGCCTTATGAGAAGAGGAGGGCAGCAGCCTGCTTCCCCTGGATGGGGGAAATGATCCCTGATGAGGAGGGTGGAATGGGGGCCTCCAGTTCCCAAGCTCAACTTACACAACAAGCAGGACCAGACTGTAAGCCTAGAACTGAGAGGGAAATAAGAGAGCCAAATTCCCTTTCCAGCTGTGCCCCTGCATCACCCCAGTGACTCTGCTTGACTCCCCCCCACACTTTGCCTCTCTGCATCCCAGCTCCACCACCAGAAGAATGAGGCCAGACTGCTTTTGCTTCGTGGTTTGGAAAGCTGAAAGATGCCAGATGAAAGCAAAAATTTTTTTTTTCCCTTTAAACATTGCTCAATAAGGAACAGGCTAAATCCTGTTTTGTGCCTGATTCTCAGAAGCAGAGCATTAGCTGGTTCAGCCCATGTTCCTGAGTCAGCAATCAACAGTGGCTTTCCATTCACTGGCATCAATGCCAGCCTGCCCCAGGCCCTGGTTTTTTTAAAAATATTTGAGATGAATCAGTGGGGCATGAGTGCCTCGGAGTGGGGGTGATCTCTCCTTGCCTCAGCTGGACCAGGTCCAACACATCTTTACTCTGTGTCAAACCCAATATCATGAAAGGGCCCAAAGGGCTGTCCTGGCTCCTGAAGGATCCCACTTGTGTGCAAGGAGGGGGGAGAAACCAGCTAGGGAAAAGATAGGAATCCTGGAGAACATCCAGATCATTCCAGGCAGCAGCTATACAAATACCAAAATCCAAACTCAACCACATTTTGGTCCTGAGGGTGAAATGATCCTGGCGATTTGCTAGAATGAAGCTGGGAGAGGGGGAAAAAAAAAAAAAAAAAGTAATTCCACATGGGTGCAGTCATCAACAGGCCCCTGGATTATCAACAGAAGGGACAAGGGCAGCATTTGCCATCCCACAGCCCCATTTCTTTGCCCCCCAGGTTCTGAGCCACTGTCCCTTTTGTGCAGGATCCTGGATTTCCGGAGGGTGCCTCCCACAGTTGGGAGGTTGATCAATGTCACCAAGGAGATCCTGGAGGTCACCAAGAACGAGATCCTGCAGAGTGTTTTTTTTGTCTCCCCAGGTAGGTGAGCACTCGGCTGCTGGGAGCTGGGAAGGGATGTGTTTGGTCCCCATGGAGAGGAGAACAGGGGCTGCCAGCCAAGGGAGCCAGCAGGCCTGGTGCTGTTGAGCAGAAATTAAAGGATGGGGGGAAAAATTCTCCAAGACATGGTGACAGCAGAGGTGCCTCTCAGCCTCCAGCTGGAATCCTCAGCCAGGGTGATTCACCCACCCGATTCTCCCCAACTTTTCCCCTGCTGTGGGACCAAGTCTATCCAGCAGCCAACAGCCAGGTTTCACCCGTGATTTGGGAGGTTGACAAACATGCCACAATACACAATGGTCACTGGCACACCATGGGGACCAGGCCAGCCTACCTTGCAGCACCATAACTCTTTTTCCCCATTCTCCTCTCTTCTCCACCCAGCCAGCAACGTTTGCTTCTTTGCCAAGTGCCCCTACATGTGCAAGACAGAGTATGCAGTGTGTGGGAACCCTCACCTCCTGGAGGGATCTCTCTCTGCCTTCCTGCCCTCCCTCAACCTGGCACCACGTCTCTCCATCCCAAACCCCTGGATCCGCTCCTACTCCTTTGATGGAAAAGAAGAGTAAGTGGGTAAAATCCTGCTGCTTCCCAGAGCTCTGGAGTGTGTGGGAAGGAGAAGGAGCAGAAATTATCCACATCCAGGCAGCAGAGGTTCAGAGATTGGTTAGATTGGTTACTGGACACTGCCTGGGATTGCCTCCCAGCCTCCTGCATGCCCAAGGAGGGGTTGAAGTCCTCATCCTCCTCTCCATCCCCACACAGGACTTGGGCTCTGGGACATGGGATGTGGCAGCAGCAACCACTGAGTGCATCTTCCCCTTCTCCATCTCTTGCAGGTGGGAAGTGAATCCTCTCTACTGCAACACGCTGAGGGAGATCTACCCCTACAGCAGTGGCAACCGCCTGCTGAACATCATTGACATGGCCATATTTGACTTCCTAATAGGTAGGATGAAGGAGGAAATAGCATTCCTTCCTTCCTTCCCTCCTCGGGGGCCTCTAGCATCACTCTGGCTGCCCTCCTGTGCCATGGTGTTTCTCAAAGCCATCCCTTCTGCACCAGGGAGAGTTTGGGGGGAATTGCTGTCTCCCCACCCTGCCAGGGGTTCCTCCTGAGATGAGGGAGAAACCCCCAGACCCAGCCCAGCAAGCTGAAAGCAGCAGCTCTGAGCATCTTAGACCCCAGCAAGGCAACAAGGAATTTATGGAGATCTGAAAAAAAAAAAAAAACAAAACCCATGGGGATGGCTCAGAAAACTGCCTGGTGGGATGCCAGGGAAACTCTGTTCCTGTCTGCCCTTTCCCAGGGAACATGGACCGTCACCACTATGAAATGTTCACCAAGTTTGGGGACAATGGCTTCCTCTTACACCTGGACAATGCCAGAGGGTGAGGCTGTGGAAGGTCACCAGGGAGGGGGGAAGGTGATGGGCAGACACTGATGCTCCGTGCTCTCTGCTTCCCCTCCCAGGTTTGGGAGACATTCCCACGATGAAACTTCCATCCTGGCTCCACTTTCCCAGTGCTGCATGTAAGTACCAGCATCTCCTTCCTCCCCAGACACCTTGGTCTTCCCACCATCATGGGCTGGAAGTCAGCCAGCCCTGGCTCCCTCTAACAGGACAGGGAAAACCTTCTGTGATCCCAGAATGGGAATCACAAATTATCCCTGAGCAGGGTTTAAGCTTTTAGATCAGCCTAAAACTCTCCTGTCAAAGCCTAAAAGGACTTTCAAATGGAAAAGCTTTCACTGGCAGACCAGGAGACAGTATCCAAACCCTTCCATCCCCCTGAGGTGCCAATCAGCCTCATTCCTCTGACATGAAGTTGGGAAATCTCCATCTGGAAGAACTTTGATACAATTAATCAGGTTTTTTCTTCCCATGGCTCATAAATCTTACTGCTTGAACCCTATCTTCCCCTGTATTAGTCCACATAAATCAACAGCTGAAAGAGAAGTTCAAGAGGCAGAAAAAGCTGCTCTTCTCTCTGGTTTCTCTCCAGGAGGTGCCTCACCTATTCTCTCCCCATAACCTGCTCCCTCTCAGCCTTTAACCCCATACACTGCTATTACTGGATCCAATTTGAAGACCTGCTATTTGCACCCAGGGAATCTTTTCCTTTCTAACTGCAGGCTCACAGTGAGTCCTTATGAATTCCTCTTTTGTGAGATTGAAATTAACTCTGCCTCTTAATTTGACCTGCAGACAGTAAGATCCACAGGTCAGATCCTTCCTATTCTTCCAGATCCACCTCCCCCCAAGCTCTTCTGAATTTAGCTCTCCTTTTAAAAGACAGTGGTGAGAAGACCTTCAAGTCACACCTTGTAATAAGCCAAGAACTGCCAAGAATAGTGTCATGCTGCCCTAAGGGAGACACAAAACCTCATTTCCCAAACAGCTTTTCCACTCGGAGTGAGGGAGCATCCAAAAGCACTTGGAAAGGAAATAGAAGAGGCTTCTTTGAGCAAGCACAGAGGCCACAGATTTCAGCCTGCTCTGACCAGCTAATTGGCCCACCAAGTCACCCCCTTGTTCCTTTGGCCAAAGCAGGGGTCAAGTCCTCCAGAGGGACCACCCGAACCACAGGGATGCTGAGCACCAGGCTGCTCACTCCCCTGCTCAGCACCTTCATCTCATTCCCAGCTGAGTTCTTCCAGCAGATTTAAGTCTCCACTATTTTTTGCTGCCTTTCACAGCTCCTCCTCCACCAGTCCTGGCCCCACACTCTGAACTTTGCTGCTCTCCTCTCCCAGCATTGCTCTGAGGGCAGTAAATGGCACAATTGCAGCCATGCAGGAGGAGGTGGGCCTTTTCCTGAAAGGCTCAAACCCCTCAAATAGGCACAGATAGACCTGAAAACAGCCCCCCAGTGCACCTGGGTCATCTAGCATCTTGATTTCTTCATCAGAAGTCCCTGGAAGGCTCTAAGCTGCAATAACTGAGGACAGCAAGGTTACACCTGCCCTGGGGGAGAGGAGCAGGGCTGGGGGATTTCCATCTCCTGCTCCTTTCCCTCTTCTGTTTCTGATGGAACTGTTACAGCATTAAATAAGCCATTCCCCCAAGGGGTCAGACTATCCCATTCTGCCCCTCCAAGCCCTGGTTGACTCAGGCTCCTCAGGGTCACCCTTGCCCAGGAAGGCTCATTGGTACCAGCTCCCTCCGAGGTTTCTCTGGCAGCAGCAGCAGAACCTCACAGCCATGCTCCAGCAGTGATTTAAAACCTTGCTGCCAGCCACAATTCATTATCTTTTTTTTTCCTTTTTCCCCTTTTTTTTAAATTTTTTTTCAGGACTATCACTGCACGCCTGGCAGGACCACAGCCACATTTGAAGTCCCCTCCTGCCCCTTTTGCCAGCACTCTGCAAAGGGGTGGCAGCCCCTTTCTCCCTCCTTTGTGCAATCCCTGACCAAAAGACACACAATTCTGAAGCTGGTTAATGTGGTTTAAAAAAAACAAAAACAAAAACAAACCAAAACAAACAAAAAAAAACCCAAACAAACAAAAAAAAAACAACCCACCACTGATTAAAAAGCAGGTTAAAACACCTTTTTCCATCTGAAAATTCTGGCTCAGCTAAATAGGAAAGGCTCAACAGACACAGATGACTTAGTTTCCAAAAGGCAAAGGGCAGCAATTAAAGCCACTGATTAATTTCAGTATTAGAGGTGCTGAAGTTAAAACACTGCTGCAGAGGATTAAACAAGCGACTCCAGAACACTTTATTTCATTCCCAGTTTTCCAAGATTTTAGCTTTTCATCCCACTTTTCCTCAAAGGGAAATAACATTTAAATCTTAGCACCTCTTAAGGTGAGAAGTCACAGTTCAATCAGTTCCAGGAAATAATCTCTCTCTTCACTCAGAGTTTTGACAGAAGATGATTTTTTTTTTCTCTCATTCAGCATCTTCATTTTACCTCCTCCTCTGACCCCATCTCTGGGAACATGGGAACACCCTGCAGGAATCTGGGGAACTGGGTCACCTCTGACTCAGAGGAAAAACACTCAGCAATGAGAACTATCATGTTTTTTTCCTCTGATGACAGAAATCTGCAGTACAAATACTTCACAGTCTGGAAAAACACGAGAAAAAGCTGAGGTCTCTGCAAAAATTATTCCTTTCAGAACAGAAAAGCTTTTGTTCCAAAGTTCTTCATCAAAGGATCTTTACCCACCTCTGCCCTCCCTCCTTCCCTTACTGCCAAAGGCTTCAGACAGCTGGTTCTTGAGAGGATGTGGGAAGTTTGCATTAAAATGTCTCATTTCTCTTTTTCCAGAATAAAGAGGACAACTTTATTACGACTCCAGCTCCTGGCTGAGCCTGAATATCAGCTGAGTGATGTGATGAGGGAATCCCTCCTGCAGGACCCCCTGGCTCCTGTCCTCACTGAACCCCATCTCCTGGCTTTGGACAGAAGGTTACAGCTGATCCTGGAAGCTGTGAGGAAATGCATAGACACCTATGGAGAAGCCAAGGTGGTGGCCAATGACACCAGGGAGGCTCCTGCATCTGACAGAGTGAAGCTGAGCACTTAAAACAGTCTTTGACTCAGGCTCAGAGGTGGGGAAAAACCCTGCAAAGGAAGTGGTTTAACAGCTGGGCATTCCCATCTACAAAAATTAAAAAAAAAAAAAACAAACCAAAAAAACAACAAACCAAAAAAAACCAAAACACTTACCAAGACTGGGAGGGGAAACCCTTCAGAAGGCTTTCAAGGATCACCCTGGGTGCTCAACCAAAGCTTTTCTGCTTGGCCAGTGTGTTGATAAGTTGTGGGCTGGCTGAAGCAGACCTTGGCACCCCAAATCCCAGCTCTCAGGTGGAAAAGCAGGGATCTTCCTGTTCGGTTCCTCTTCTGCAGCTGGTCGTGCCCTTGGAAGGGCAGAGAAATGCATGGCCAGTGGTTGAGCAAACCTGGACAGGATCTCTGCCTTATTTGTGAAGGACACAAGCTAGATCCAAGGATGAGGCTTGAATAAAGAGATGCCAAGACCCTTTTCCTCTCATTAAGTTTCTGTTCTGTGATGTTCAAGACCATGTATTTGAGTCAAGAGCAATCTCACTTCCCAAGACAAAGTGCTCAGACACAGGACTGCTGTTACAGTCCAAGGAGCCACTCACTTTTCATGAGAACATTTTGCCAAAGTGTGTGTGTGGGGGGCATCTATCTCAGGTCATCTCATTTCTTGTAAAATCTGTACAATCACTCAACAGAAAACAGAAATGGGACATCCCCCCCTCCTCCAGCCACCACTCAATCTCTGCATTTTGAGGAGACAGCATAGGAACTGGAGAGGGGAAATAGAAAAATTACTGAGAAGGGAGGTTTTTTGCTACCTTTCCATTTTCAAGGACAAAACTTAAGAATGCTTTGACTCCTGAAGATGGCTTTGATAGCTTTTTCCTTCAAAGAATGATGGCACTGAGCTCTTTGGCAGTCTGTAGGAAGAAGCTGAGAACTTTGTTGATAAATTTATCATCTTTACGGTATTAAAAAAAAAAAAAATAAACAAAACCAAAAATACAAGCCCAAAAAACACAACCAATCTACTAGAAGCTGACCTTTAGGTTAAATGAAATCCACCTCCAGCACTGCAGCCCTTTCGGAGGACACTCCTAAGACCCCAGTGTTGTCAGGGAGCAGTTCTTGGCTGCTTCTCAGCACCTCCCTCATCTTCTCATGGGCTGGAATTTTGCCCAACCTCAAGGGAACTCCTTGGCCCTGGCAGCAAGTGCCTGGCTCATGCAAGGAAGGAACAAAGCTGGTTTGGCCACTGCTGCTGTTTTTCACTGACCTGTTGCTTAATACAACCCCACAGTAATTCTACAACACACCTGTGTCCACACCTTGGAACTACAGGAGAGTGTAGTTGTAATTTGAGTAAGGAGTTCAAAGGTGGCTGTTCAATTAATTTGTATATTTGAGGAAGTCTGGAGGGTTTTTTACTCAGCCAAGATGTTCTCCCAATATTCTAGACACAAAGGTTGGCAAAACCCCCTGCACAAACCCAAAACCCCAAAACTCCTTCAGTCTCTCTCCCTTCAGCCATGCCCTTCCATTTCCAGATTTCAAAAAAAAATAATAAAAAAAAAAGCTTACAGACCTTTCGACTCCTGGGGACAGAGAACAGAGGAAAAAAAAAAAAAAAGGATTTTCATTTAGCACGCAGGGTGCAGGGGTTCTTCCTGGAGTTGGATCTCCCTCTGCTGGTGACTTCTTGGGGTTCCTACCACCCACAGCAATCCTAAAATTCATTGGGTCGTGGCGTGGAATGATTCCTGGTGGCTGCTGGAACAGGAAAAACACGGGAACAGCAAATAAGTTTAGAAGGAAAGCAGAAAGGCTGAAGCGGGACTTGGGATTTTCTTTTAGGTAATAAAGGTTTTTGATTTCTTGGGGGAGGAAAAGGAAGGAAGGGGGGGAAAAAAGAGGAAGGAAGGGGGGGAAAAAAGAGGAAGGAAGGGGGGGAAAAAAGGGAAGGAAGGAAGGAAGGGGGGGAAAAAAGGGAAGGAAGGAAGGAAGGGGGGGAAAAAAGGGAAGGAAGGAAGGAAGGGGGGGAAAAAAGGGAAGGAAGGAAGGGGGGGAAAAGGGGGAAAGCAGGGGGGGAAAAGGGGGAAAGCAGGGGGGGAAAAGGGGGAAAGCAGGGGGGGAAAAGGGGGAAAGCAGGGGGGGAAAAGGGGGAAAGCAGGGGGGGAAAAGGGGGAAAAAGCAGGGGGGGAAAAGGGGGAAAAAGCAGGGGGGGAAAAGGGGGAAAGCAGGGGGGGAAAAGGGGGAAAGCAGGGGGGGAAAAGGGGGAAAGCAGGGGGGGAAAAGGGGGAAAGCAGGGGGGGAAAAGGGGGAAAGCAGGGGGGGAAAAGGGGGAAAGCAGGGGGGGAAAAGGGGGAAAGCAGGGGGGGAAAAGGGGGTAAGAAGGGGGGGAAAAGGGGGTAAGAAGGGGGGGAAAAGGGGGTAAGAAGGGGGGGAAAAGGGGGAAAGCAGGGGGGGAAAAAAGGGGAAAGAAGGGGGGGAAAAAAGGGGAAAGAAGGGGGGAAAAAAGGGGAAAGAAGGGGGGAAAAAAGGGGAAAGAAGGGGGGAAAAAAGGGGAAAGAAGGGGGGAAAAAAGGGGAAAGAAGGGGGGAAAAAAGGGGAAAAAAGGGGAAAGAAGGGAAAAAAGGGGAAAGAAGGGAAAAAAGGGGAAAGAAGGGGGGAAAAAAGGGGAAAGAAGGGGGGGGAAAAAGGGGAAAGAAGGGGGGGGAAAAAGGGGAAAGAAGGGGGGGGAAAAGGAAGGAAGGAAGGGAGGGGAAAAGGAAGGAAGGAAGGGGGGGGAAAAGGAAGGAAGGAAGGGGGGGGGAAAAGGAAGGAAGGAAGGGGGGGGAAAAGGAAGGAAGGAAGGGGGGGGAAAAGGAAGGAAGGAAGAGGGGGAAAGGAAGATCAGATGAAGGGAACAAACCCCACAGATATTGAAATGGCTGGGACAGCTTGTGAGGTTGCCTTCTTCTTTTTCTTCTCCCTTCCATGGTAGCTTTTTGTGTATCTTCAGAGCTGGGTGACAGCTATCTCTGAGCTGGGTGCAAAACATCCAAATCTGAGCTGCTTCAGGTCACAACTTCCCAAACTCTTCCTCCTTCATAATGTGAAAACAAACTCCCCTCTTTGATTTCTCCCGGGCTGCCGATCAGAACTCATTCACAATTTACCATCACGTGTTCAAAAGTTTCACTAAAGGTAGCACAGATGGGAGCAGACAACTTTACCCAACTTTAGGAGCTCAAGAATTAACAGCTTGAACAAGAGATGGAAGCAGCAAGAGCTGCTGAGACACTCAAGCAAGATGCAGGTACCTTCTCACTTCAAAAGCAGCCATGGACACCAGAATTCTGGAGAAGTTCCTGGGTCCCAGGCACAGCTTGGCTTCTGGAGACCAAGCCCTCCTGCAGGCTCTGGAATGAAAGGTTCAGTTCTGTAAAGCAGGACTTGCACTCAATCCTCCAGAGTTAACACAAAGCTCATCCCTTAGTCTGCTGAGTTCCTCCCATCCTCTCTCAGAGCAAAGGGAAACACAATACATGGGCAGGGAAAAAGAAGAGACTGGTTGCATTTAAGAATTTATATCATTTTATTGCTTTACCTGCCATTAGGACAATCTATAACAAAAGGAATATAATATATTAGCACATACAGTAAATCAGACTTATATAGTCAGGTAACAATACAAAAATGGTCCTCTGGTTGACTATAGCTTTCTAGGGCAATAAATTTCATCAATTTGCTAAAGGTGGACTAGCAAAAAATTACTTCTAAAGCCCTGAATATTAGCTAAGGCAAAACTATGCCGATTGTGGTTTCAAACATATTTAAATTGCACACAAAGGTAAAGCTATAACTGTGATTAATATTTAACTCAGACTTAGCTGATTTATCTTAAAATCCTGTAGGCAAAACTACAAAAGGGAGTAAACAGCAAGCTAAAAAGATGCAGTAGTGAAACTTGATTAGAAAGCCTTATATAAAAAAAATGTGCATTTTTCTTGTGGAGCTTTAACTGCTTTGCACAGTTTTTGGTGCTTTAAAGTAACACGAAGAACACATATGAAGAAAAAACCTGGATAGAGTCAAAACTTAAGAAAAGATCTAAAAAAAAAAAAAAAATCCAAGAAGGTAGCATTTGCTTACACCTCTTAAGGACTCTGGCAGAAATCCTCTACTTAAGTATCTTCTGAATACAGAACTTGAACCACAGAAGTGTTTAAATCCCATTACTGGGATTTCAGGTTCAGAAATACCCTGAAACCTTTTGTAAAGGCTTGATACCCTCAGTATTATTTTGCATCAATTAGACTCTCAGTATCTACGTGCCTGGGAGAAAGGCTGTTGAATTTGAATCCACATCACCTCAGAAAGGAAACAAAATCAGGGCTCCATCATCAGAAGTAGTTGCACAACAAATGCAAAACTGCTTGCTGTCACTCCCAGATACAAACCTACACTACTTGATATAAATTACAGTTGAAAGGAAACCTTTAAAATTGCCTACCATTATTGAACTGTGGAATTCATTAAAAATTTTGGGAAGTATTGGTGTGCACAGAATAATGGAACATAAAGCTGGTAAATACTGAAATACATTAAAGACTCTGCAACATACTGAACATGGAAAAAAGAGTGAGGATGAAATATGTCTCATGTAAATTCCAGAAGCAAGGAAAGAGAATGCACCTTTTGTATTTAAACTAGATCAACCATTTGACAGAGAATGAGTTGACTGATTTTAAAAAAACAAACAACAACAACAAACAAACCAACAGCTTACAATAACTGACTGTTGCAGGAAAGTTAAAACTTTCCTGCCTTGCATTCCCTACCAAAAATAATGGCATCTATTTAGACCAGCCACCTCACCACCTGCAACTGATGCTGGCCATAAATACTCAGCATTTATTTTCCCCTAGTAACCAATGTTCACCTGAAGTGATGATCATTTTTTTAAAAAGTCAGCTGAGGATTACAAAGGGAGCAAGAGTCACAGGGAAAATAACTATTTCTGATTTCTGCACCAATCTAAATACTTGAACATTCCTAACAGCTGGACAGCTGCACCATTCTTACATCAATCTAGGTGCTAGAGACCAAAGGTAGGCATTTACTGTAACATTTGGTTCTTGCCACTTTGAACAGGAAGAGTTTTAAATGGCATCTCTATTGTGGAAGAAAGAACATGGGGAAAAAAAAAAAATCAGTTGTGGCAAGTCAGCAAATTCAGTAACAATGTCAATAGTTCACCAGAACTATGAACCTTGAAAGCTTTGATTTACACTTGACAAAAACATAACTAAGCAATCTTAAACCAGCAGACACAGGAACTATTACACTGTGAAATTCCAGCTGTGGCTTTCTTAGCAGCTGATGCCTCACGATTGAACCCAGGATTACAGTACCCAGAAAATTAAAGAAAGAAAACCCCAACCCCCAAGAAACTCAATTACAAGGGCAGTTCTCATTTGAGAATACAGCAGATTATGACCACAGCCTTAAAATTTGCCCAACAAGTGGAGAAACACCTCTCAAAAAAAACCAAAACCACCACCCAACCCAATTTCCTCCCCCATTACTATCACCTCCTCCCTGCATGGTGGAAGGAGCTCTCTCCCTTGCTGAAGCAAGGCTGCATTGCCTCAGTTGGCTACTGCTGCACAGAGAGAAGCTGTAACAGCAAACATCTCCATAGAACATTTTTCTATTGATTTAATGGGACAGAGAGCACAGAACTAATATGCTCTAAATTAAAAAAAAACCAGTGCCATGATAAGCAATTTTTTCTTTTTTTTCTTTTTTTTTTTTTTTTAAACAGACAGGAAGCTGCAAATGCCAGTGGCAATGTGGCTCTGCACAAGGGTAATGAAGCAGTCTGCATTGGTGAAGCATGTTTTGGAGAGGGCAGAAGGTTTCAGACAGACAGTGATACAAAACTGTTGTACTGCTGAATGTTGCGCTTGAGAATATCCGAGCAGGGGCCCAGGACACGTTCAAAGCGGGGCCGGTCCAGCTTCACACACTTCAAGAGACCCCGAGCAACAACTGTGGCAGCACGAGGACGGTTCATCAGCAGGGCTATTTCACCTAGGGCAACAGGAAAGGGTGAAGTGTTAAAAAAAACAACAAAAAAACCCAATAAATGGGTGTAAAATCGCTGAAGAAATTGGAAAGGTCTCGCCGGGGCAGCGGTGGAGTCGCCATCCCTGGAGGAGTTTGGATCTGGTCCTTAAGGACATGGTTTAGTTGTTGGATTATGGTGTTGGGCAAAGGGTGATCTTGGAGGTCTCTCCCAACCTAAACACTCTGTGAAATGACCCTGTTGTATTTCAAGCTGCTGGAGGAATGGAAAAAAAATGTTAAGTCAGGTTTTAACCTGAGCAGAAAGATCTATGTGGTTACATTAGAAGCAACTATGAATGCCACTTAAAGGACTTATTATTTGGTTAAAATCTGTCTATAATCAAGTCCCTCTGAAGGCCTCAGGAAAGCTCAGCATTGGTTCTGTTTGAGGAAAGGTCACATTTCAATTTACCATGTAATTTTCCTAGGCTACAAGTAGTTACCTGCTTAATGTGTAAGGTATGCTACTGTGCAATGCTGCTATTTCTAGGAAACTGAGGACAAGAAGATGATGGGATTGAAGTAAAACACATTAATGCTTAAAGCAGAAGCCTTTGACCCAAAGCCAACCAGAATCAAGAATCTGACTTTGCCATAGGGGTGTGGAAAACCTTGAAGTCCCATTTCATGAGTTATGCATAAAGATGCCAAAAGCTCTGTTTCAAATACCCATTACAATTCCTAAACAACATATTTGAAAATAAAATTTTCAACATGTCCCTGTTCTATCAACAGCTACCCCAATATTCCTAGCAACATGCATGAATGAAATCACAGCAGCTTTGGGGTTTGTTTTTTAAGCAGTTGTGCTGGTTATCTCCATGTTCAGGACTGAGGGAAGAACTCAGTGCTCCTCAGAGAATAAATTTATCCACATTATCAGAAGGGACATTCAAAAGGAATGAGAAAAACTTTTCCTCTGTGCCCAGTTATAACTGTTGAACTCACTGGCCTCCAAAACACAGGGTTGTAAAAGAGTAAGTAGGTTCTGAGGGAGAGTTAAACCCCTGGGGGACAGGTCTGCAGCACCTGAACACAATGGTAGAGAGAACATTAAATTTAGGATTGGAAAACTCAGGAGTACAAATCAAGAAAGATACTAAAAAAGACTTCCAGCAAAGGTGAGGTTTTTTAAGCCAAAGAAACATAGTGTTAACTTTTAGCTTCAACAGAAGGAGAAAAGACCCTGATCTGCACTTGGGTTTTCAGCTACACAATGAGCTATTATAAAGGCAAAAACCCAGTGACAGCAGAGAGAGAGCCAAAAGGTGCAGAACAGGAAATTCCTGTCAGGCGTACAGAAAAAAATTCTTCACAACAAGGCTGGTTACACAGTGAAAGGAACTGCCCAGAGAGAGAGGTTGTGGGATCTCCAGCCATAGAGACACAAGAGTGTCTGGACACAGCCCTAAGCAGCATGCTACAATTTCACAGTTAGCTCTGCTCCAAATTGAAGGGTCTGACCAAATCTCCACCAAGACCCTCCTAAATTAAAGTACCATGGAAAAATCACATTTCTGTCACACACACACACATCCCCTGAGTGCCAAGTGACTGATACTCACCTGATATTGAGGCAAACCACAAGAGTCAGCCAAAACAGTTATTAAGCAAATCCATCCCATCACTATCATCCCCACAGCACAGATAAAGTGATGCCAGTGGTGTATGTAATCATAGTTGTCACTCCATAACTCACCAAAATAATCAGAAGGTGCCAGTCTACCCACTTCAACAAATTCCTCATTTTCTGACCGACGCTGTAGCACTGCAGCTGTGCCCTTTAAACCAAAATTAAACAATTGGCATTTCCAGCACCACTTGAAACATTTAATTCCACAAAGAATCAGCTACTTTGCAGAAGCAATTGTTACCATGTCTCAGTCTTTAAAATACACTTCAGGGGCCTTGCATAGTTCACTAGACTGCTCTACAAAGCTGGCCCTCTCTAAGCATAACATGTCTTGGGTATTTATGTACCTGATTTATGTATCTGGGTATTTATGATCTGTATGCAGCACTGATTTCTTGCTGGTTTTCCTCATAGCACTAAGAATATTACTGTATTACTAATAAAATATGGAAAAAAACACAGACAAGGCAACAGTACCACTAGCAAGACCTGACTAGCTATCTAGAATAGGCCTTTGCTCTTCTGAAAAAGAGGAACAGGTTTCAGCTGGAATCTTGTTACAAATGGTACAAGAAAAACAGGAAAAATAGCAAAACTACATACAAGCTTCTGCATGTCCAGCAGTATTGTATTTCTTTAGGAATCCCCTACATTCATACATTTCACTTTTCTCTGTCTATTTAGAATCATGTTAAAAAAAAAAAAAAAAAAAAAAGTTCTTAGCTTGAGCTTTTAATTTTGAACTTACCTCCAAAATAATGAAGAACTCATCTCCTGGCTCTCCCTGGACCACAATCTTTTGTCCATCCTCAAACTGAACTGGTTCCAAGGCATCGGCCACCGTCAGGCGCTCCCACTTGTCCAGAGATTCTGCAGAGTTCACAGCTCATTAACTGTTATTATTAACTCATTTTCTTTTCAAGACACAAGCTATACTTCCTGCTGTCTTGTCAGCCTATTTCTGGCTACATTTGTGCACCACATACCAAGATCTGAATCAGGATTTG
Source organism: Phaethornis superciliosus (assembly GCA_023637945.1). Taxonomy (NCBI): domain Eukaryota; kingdom Metazoa; phylum Chordata; class Aves; order Apodiformes; family Trochilidae; genus Phaethornis; species Phaethornis superciliosus. The sequence continues at coordinate 9,418,288 of JAJQWJ010000021.1, read as the reverse complement.
TTTAGAATGATGCTGCCACAAGAGTCTGTCACCACAATAATGCTGCACTACAATATGGCAATTGATTCCACTTCAGGACAAAAATCTTCTCACTTACCCAATATAGATACTTTGCTAAGGAATTCCTCATACATCTTTCTCTTTCTCAAAGTACTCCCCTGCAAATAAAAAAAGAAATTAAAAAAAAGGTTTTGCTTATGTTTTACATGAGGTTTCAAGGAAAAACTTAAGACAAAAATGTGTTTAAGCAGACCTACTGCATCCCATCTCACAGACCCCAAACCCACAGGCTTATGTGTTTGCAAATGTCATTATTTCAGTAATATTTCAGCAGCCTTCATGAAGTGCTTAGCATTTCTTGCAGTCTTAATGTTTCTTAAATATATTCTTCATGTTTGACCTCACCAAAATACAGAAATATTAGAGTGCATTATCAAAACATCTGACAAGCTAACCAGGAGGTATTACACATTTAGACCTGGTTTACATGGCACTGCTATTATTTTGGTCACTAGTGAACCATTCCTCATGGCCTGAGGAACACATGCTGAGTGCTCAGCTTCTGAATACACAAGCCAGCAGGATTTTGAATAATTAACTCCAGCAGAGAGAAGGCACAGACAGAAGGTCAAATGATGAGGGTGAGTTGAATGAACAGCAAAACCAAAAGCAGAACTCCAGGCTAGCACACAGCTGAAGTCCCTAAGCCATACATCAGCAGGAAAAATACTTGCCATCAGGATCCTTCTGTAGCTGTCTCTGTCAATGCCCCACAACTTCACATTTGTCTTCGCTTTGACAGTGGCAGCACGGGGAGTTCCATAGATGAGGGCAAGTTCTCCAAAGCTTCCACCCTCCCCAACACTGGTTGCCCACTCGTTGTTCACATAAACCTGGAAGGCAGTTCATGGTGCTAAGCCAAGGCCCATGGTCTCCTGTGAGCTGGCTGAAGGCAACACAAAGCTCCTGCCACCCCATATTTCCTTTATTGTAAAGGGAAATTCTCACTTCTGTACAGATTTGACCATTTCAAAGGTTTTATCACCACTTCACAGCCAACCCCAGCCCCTTTCACTGACAAAGGGACTCTCTCTCCTACATGACATGCAAATCTAGACTCCTGAGACCCTTTGATAGGATATAAAACCTCAACAAAAGCCTCTGACAGAGAGGAGGCTATGGATGAGTTGGATGGGAAAATAAAAAGCTTGGTCATGCTCTAAGCCCATCCCACATCTCAGCCAGGCTCTGCCCTGCACTTGTAAAGCATGAGTACAGTGTTGGTGTCCGAATCATCCAGGTAGAAACTCAACACAACTCATTGTGCAACCAGACCAAGCTCTTAAAGAGGCTCTAAAACAAAATAAACTTCTGTAAGTAAGAACTGATTATAAGAAAAGCTGCTAAAGGAAGGAGCTGTCCACAAGAGACCCCCAGAGATCAGACTGTTCTTCTGCTAAGGGTGAACATGTCATTAATGAACTACCAAAAATGCTTACATCCATTTCTCCTTGATCAACAACATAGAAGTTATCACCTTCGTCACCTAAAGAAGAAAAATTAAAAAATAAACACACATTAAGAAGAAAGTAAAGCTTCACAAGCATTCATGCTTCACAGAACTGCCATCTCTGCCAGCTTTCATCTTTAGAATCTGATAAGGTTGGCAGGGACACAACCTGCACAGCTTACAGGGGGAAATGTCACATTTTGCTGATTTCACCCCCAGTCCTGTGCAAGAGGACACCTACTGGTGTGAGGGAGAGCAGCAGCGTTGCCAGGGTTACTGAAAATCCCTACAGGATCCATAAACTGACAGAAGGAGCTCCACAGAGCCATCCAGAGAAATGACAATCTTTCCACAAGGAAACCATTTCTTCCTACAACTGCTTCACTCTGAAGCATGAGCTGTGCTTCAGGTGAAATAACAAGCCAGGGGCACTGCATCCAGACTGTGTTTCTACTTAAAAAGATATAAATAAATATACACATAAAGCAAGAAGAGCAGTAGGCCAGAGTCTGCTCACCATCTGCAACTTGTTCATCAATGTAAAAATTATCACTTGCCTTGCTGTATGACAGTCTCTCCTGCAATGTATGTGACAGGGAACATTGCATCAAAGATGTCACTGAAAAAAAGGATATTAAAATTAGTTAACTGCTTGAACATTTGCCCCCTGTGCATGCATTCATGCATCTGAACCTCCAGCCCAACAAAGATTTATTCCTACCTTCTCTCATTATCATCAAGATGGGCAAACAGCACATTCTTCTCAATAGCTTTTGCTAAAGCAGCCATAGTCTTATAATCTTTTGGAATAACCTAGGATATAATCAGAAAAAATAACTGCTCATTTCTTCAAGAAGAATGTCTGCATTCATCAAGGTAAAAAATTATTTAAATCACTGTAAGAAACTAGCTGAAGGGGTTTTTTTTCAGCTTATTTCAAGCACTGCAGATCTAAAACCAGAGTCAATGTTTACAGCTGTTTCATGCAGAAGGCAAATGCAATCTTGTAGTATTTTATGCAACTATAAAAGTATCATTCCATGCTAAGTTTGTAGGTTCTTTGCAAGAGTCCAAGTCCCTGTTCCATTTGTGTTTTCCTATGAATAACAGCACATCTGCTCTGCCATTAGGCTAAAGGTAACTTTTTATGTTGCAGCTGCCAAGTAACTGGAAACACTTTGTTTATACATTATATATAAATACAGGTCCACCTAAGTATACATTACTTCAAAGGGAACAGGTCTAAGTTCTGTTTAGATGGTTTAATTGCATGCCAGTTTATTCTGCCCTCCAATTAAACAGTTCTACACAGAGGTCTGCTTTTTACAGTTATCACAAGACTTAGGAGCCTACAGGAACTCAGTGTTACTTCACACAGGGGGTGGGGAGGTGGGTTTAGATCAACTCTTGGGACTGCAGATGGAATTTTTAGGAGCATTTAAAAGTTGGGGCACCTTTCTAACATAAGATGCAGCATCCTCTTCTGTGTAGACTTCTGCACTGATGGCCCCACGCCTTCTTCTGCCCTTCACCACGGGGTTCATGGGAGGAGGAGGAGAGATTTCATCCTCCCTGGAGTCTGAACGAGACCCAGATAACTTCAACAACTGTTTTGTTTCCTCCTGCACAGGAAGGAAGACATGTTTGTGTCACATAATCCAGTCAAGAAAAAAAAGCAGTCAATCTATGTCATATTCCAATTTGGGCTGCCCAGGCAAGGCAGCTTCCTGGCTACTGTTACTCTGACATTAAGGCAAACAGGAGGCTGCAGCAACCAAGATCAAAGGCTTCCAAAACAGATGGCAGATCTGCCTCTCATTCATGACATTCTCAGCACAATAGTGTTTCTTTTAATAAGTGACACTAAGGGTTTCACAAGTGGAGTTGATTCTCTTTTCCACCAGTGCAGACATCCTGCAAACCCTGGAGCCACTTTCCCAGCTGCACACCCAGCAGCTCTCTCCCTCAGCAAGGTGTTGAGCCTCCTTTGGTTTGACAGACAGAGGAGCAACTCCTCAGAAATCCATGGGACAGGAGAAGCTTTGGAAACAAGGTCAAGCCACGGGCCAACTCGATACTCAACAACCAACAGTTATTTTAGGAGAAAGAAATAGGAACACTGCTCACAAAAGAGCAGGAGGAAGGATGCTAGAGGCCACCCAGGGTTTTTTCCGCAAACCACAAATTCATCAACTTTGCACAATGTCCCACATTTTCCTCGTTTTCTTCAATTACTTCTTGTGTTGTGTTGCAGTGATATTGTAGCAGACTAGTGTGCTGACAACCAACTGAAGTCTCATTGACTTGACACACAGAAATCTGATTCTTTAGCACCTGAATCAACTGAAATCCCATTCAAAGCAAAAAAAAAACCAAGCAGCCAACCTTGGAGCCAGAGCATTTGCACCATAATTTTGCCAGCACAAAGAAAACAGGAGTTTGGGGACATGCTCTAAAGGAGTCAACTGTTCTCCAGGAGGTCCCAGAGCTGGGTTTGTCCCAGTGTCCTTGACCAAACCTTGCCCTGTCCAGGTTTGGCTGCCACGCTCCGGAGGTGCACGGGGGCCACGTGTGACACCAGCACTTGGAGGAAAAGAGACATCAGATCACCAGGAGTTTACATTTTACACCCCTCAGCTAGCCAAAGAGCAAGCCCTGATCCAGAGACTGACATTTCACTTCCTGCTCTCTGCCCATTGATAAAATAGTGCTACATTGCCAAATGGGGGGGGGGAAGGGTATTTCAAACTTTGTTTCTAACCTCTGGTTTTAGGGAGGCTCAGCTGAGATGTTGGTAAAAATAGTTTGAGCAGCAGTGAGGGTTGGGTTTAAACTCCCTCTCCACAAAGTGGGCAATGCCCCCAAGCACAGAAACATTTGGTTGGATACAGAACACTTAGTCCAGTACAGAAAAACTGGATAATTTTTCTGTCAGTGAACACTGCTTTATTTTTTTTTTCCAGCACCAGATAAAATATAAAATATTGAGATTCTGTGCCTCTCAGAGGCAGCAGCATTTAGCTAGGGAGCTGTGCATCAAAGCACTGCTCAATGAGGCAAAGGCTCACTAGCCACTACCACAATTTTTAAAAAGTTTAATAGTAAAGGTGATCTATTTATCACATCCAAGTGTTTATGCTCCTCTCCCAGCTAATGAAGCAATTCAAAGAGTTTTCAGTGTCTGTAGCCTCTAACTGGATATTTTATTTCTCCTGAAACATAAGTAGTTATAAGTCCACTTAAATTATTACAAGTAAAAAATGTTAAAGCTATGAGATTTGTAACTATCAACTACAGAAGACCCCCACAAGTTTTAGAATCATGTTTTACACTGTGTAGCCTGGCAGCTGGTAATTGTCATTACGCCCGAAACAGCCTCAACTTCTCCTGGATAATTAGTATTTAATTTATACCAGCTCTCCACAAATTAAAAAAATAAATAAATAAATACAACTACAAAACACTCAGAAGCTAAAGAAGCAGTGTTGAAGGTTCTGCCTTCAACTGGCTACTGTTATATCCTTCCTAACTACCACATTTTGCAAAAGGGACACCCAAGAAAACAGGAAAATATTCAGGGATGTATTTGTCAAGGCAGGGCAGGTGGTGGGGAACAGGGACAGTAACTTGATGTCAATCCTCTTTCACAGTTCCAGGTTTTAATATAGCAAAGTATGCACAGAACTATATTACACACAGTATTTCAAACTTGCACTTAGTCCAGAGGACAGCCAGCCCCAATATTCAGGATTCATCTGGCAGGCTGTAATAATGATCACTACATTAAATTTCCATAGCTCAAACTCCATTACCCAGCCAAGCACAGCAGTGCAGAGCTTTTAGCTCTCCCCTAGTCAGGTATTCTCTTTGCTGTCCTCAAAACAAAACAAACTAAAAAGCCAAATATATTATAGAGTTCTTGTTCATTCAATAAGCAAAATGTTCCTCAAATACACTGTGAGCTTTAGGAGGTGAGTTTGCAGCATTTGGTCATTTCCTAGTATCTCCCCACTAAAAGTCAATTTCCACTCTGCATATTTATGGTCTCTCATGTTCATTTCTTTCTTCTTCACACCAGCCATCAGTGACTAGTAAAAAATCAAGGAAAAAAAAATGTTCCTGCTCTATACAAGTACTGAAAGGAGCACCTGCAAACAACTGCTGTACAAGGTCACAGCTACATTATTTACTGAAGGTGTATTCTGAACCCAGCTGGTGTATCTAACCTCTCCTCTGCATTAGCCTTCAAAACCTCCCATTTTCTTTCCCTCTGTGCTCAGATATTATACAAAATTAACAGTTCAGAAGAATCTGAAGCCACCATTTCAATACAAGCAGCAAGATGAGAAAATGCTTTCCACTCCCAAGACCCCAGAATGCTTCCAACAACAAAACCATCACCACCAAAGAGACCTTGAGGAACTACAAAGCAAAACACCAGCCCCAAACTCCCCAGAGAAGGGAAGAGCAGGACTGCTCTCCTACAGATCTGAAATAAAAATTCTTCCCTCTGACTCCAGCCAGGCCTGGATAACTACCACTGACCTCCTGCTGCTGTGCTCAACCCAACTTATTGTCTACCAGAAACCAAACTCCCCTAAAACTGCTGCCTGCCCAAGGTCAAACAAGATGGTTATCATCCAGCTACAGCCACATGCATGCTATTGATCAGCTCCAGGTCAGGATTACACCTGCACCCAGCTGAGGAATCCTCCTCATCAGCTTACACTGTGCCCTAAGTGCCCTGTGCTGACAGAGGGGATTAGCAGGAAAATAGGAATTTTGTTTTTCCAAAAGCACCATTTCAAATGGCCAATGCAAACAGTGGTGCAAGCTGAAGCTCAGCCTCTAAATCACAAAGTGGTAAACATAAAATCAGGTTTTTCCCTCTCCCACTCTCTGTTTTTACCTTCTCCAGTCTTTCAAAGTATTCTCTGAGGAATCCCATGGGTCTTTCAGGTCTCACTGTGCACAACTGTACAATGCAATCCTTCAGCAGCTGCTGGATGTTGTGTTTTTGGACATAAAGTTCACATTCCCGAAGGCTACGCTCCTCCTCACTGCTGCTGCTGCTAGAAGCTGCCATTGCTGGAGAGAAGAGGAAAAGAAAATTAAATAACCAGTGAAAATGCTGCTCTTTGATACAGCCAAGCACATCAAGCTGCAGAAAAGAGAGTTAGGCTGCATGATAGCACAGCATAAAACTACCTGCAAGTAACCAAGCTCCACACTGAAGGAGAAAACTATCAACTTCTTCAGCACTTGGGAAGAGAGAGAAAAAAAAAAAATAAATCTGAGTGCTCTATAGGCAGAGGTGCAAATGGAAAAGTGTTTGGTTGAGCTGGAAAAGCTTCAACAAGTCAAGCCCTGTGAGCACTCAAAGTGAGAGCAGCTTCCACCTAAGCTTTCCTGATTAAAATGAGCACCCCACAGGGCTGGAAGTTCACAGAGCTCTGTGGGGTCATGTGGGTGATGAGCAAGGGAGAGGTGGGTGGGAGCTGGGAATCTGAGAGGGCAGTTTTAAAACTCTTAGGAAGTGAAATGTGTCAAGGGGGAAGCCAAAGGCAGCTTGCCAAATGCCAAGGCAGAGCCCACCAACAGAACTCACAGAATTAGGAATGTTGCTCCTAAAAAGCTGCTCTCTGGGTTAAATTAGGTCCACACTTCCTAAATCCCTCCATGGATACACTGCAACCTCCACAGTATTTCTTCAGCTCCTCAATAATCAAGAGGTTAACCAGCTCTGTTACAAAGCCAGGTGTTCAAAAAGCTTTTAAGAACCAGTGCCAGCTTTTAAAAATGCTCTTGTGCAGGTTTTTCCTCCTTTTCAGGTTATGGAACCCTTTAAAAATCCATCTTTACATATCCATACACACATAAACTTTTCACACAGGTTTTTTTCCACAAAGCCATTTCCACCCAAAGCAAGAGGAAAGCAGTTCTCAGGGGATTTCTGAGGAAACACCAAGCCAGTTACCTGCTCCAGGGGTGCTGCCAACACCTTCTGAACGTGCAGGGAGAGATGTTGATCCCAGGCTCAGCTTTTGAAAGGGAAAAAAGATGGGTTCAGACACAAATAATCCTGAGCAATGACAGTGCAGTGTTAGAACTTCTTTTTTTTTATCCTACTAAGGCAGCAGATTGAGAAAGAGAGGTCAGAGAGGCACTGTGACACTGGGCCCCTTTGAATTCTGCTGCTGGAGATTACAGGAGGATGAAAGTTAAAATGAAATGGCCACCACTTCAAACAGGTCTCATTCCTGTCACACTTAATCCCCGTTTAAGTGTGCCCAACCAGATGGATTCTGTGTTGCATAAACACCCAGAAGGGGCTCCACATGGGCTGGAAAAGCACCTGAAGGTTCTCCAGTTCCTCCTTTTGTTTTGACAGCTCCTCCAGTGAAGGTCAGGCCCAATTAACAGCCCCAAAGGAACTCAAGGGCTCCCTGGCAGCCTAAAAATTAAAAAAACTCTGGAAAAAAGCAGGGCACTGCTGATGGGCAGGAGGCAGGGCTGCTGAGGAGAGCACAGGGGAAAAAAAAATAAATAATTTTTTTTTAAAATAGTGAAAAACCCAGCATTTTTACAAGGTGGTTTGTGGAGAGGTTTTTTTGGTTTTTTTTTCTGCACACGCCTGTGCTCAGTGACCCGGCCCGGCCCTCACCGCAGGGTCCCCGGAGGAGCCTCCGCCAGGGCCCAGCGGGGAAAATACCGGAAAATACCGGGGGGACACGAACCGGGGAACCGGGAAAAGGGGGGACACGAACCGGGGAACCGGGGGGGACACGAACCGGGGGGGACACGAACCGGGGGGGACACGAACCGGGGGGGACACGAACCGGGGAAGGGGGGGACACGAACCGGGGAAGGGGGGGACACGAACCGGGGGGGACACGAACCGGGGGGGACACGAACCGGGGGGGACACGAACCGGGGGGGACACGAACCGGGGAGGACACGAACCGGGGAGGACACGAACCGGGGGGGACACGAACCGAGGAACCGGGGGACACGAACCGGGGAACCGGGGGACACGAACCGGGGAACCGGGGGACACGAACCGAGGAACCGGGGGACACGAACCGGGGAACCGGGGCCGAGCCCCCTGCCTGGAGGCGACGCCCAACAACCCCAGGCAGCTCGGTCTCTGCCCCCTGGAGCTCAGAGCCCCCGTCTGAGGCAGCACCGGGGCCGCTTCCACCTCCCCCCCCCTGCCCCGAACAGGCCCGGGAGCTGCGGGCGGCGGCACCGGGGCCGCTCCCTTCACCGGAACAAGGCCGCAAGGCTCCAGCTTGGCGCCCGTCCCATCCCCGGCTCCGCACCCCTCAGGATGTGTCCCTCCCGCCCCTCACCTGCCGCGGGAGCTCCGCGGGGCCCTCACCGCCCCCCGCCCGCCCCGCTCCAACCGCGGCCTCGGCGACAGCAGCGGCGGCGGCGCCCACCGGAAACCACGGGGCGCAGCCAATCACCGCCCGCCGTGACGTCAATGCGCCTCGCTCTCACCCGGCCCCGTCGCCGCGGTAACCTTAAAGGGGCAACGCCGGGAGCCGCGGTTTCAAGGAGCCCGGCGGAGCTTGAAGCGGCGGGGGGGGGCTCGGAGCGTTGCCCCTTTAAGAGGAGAGAGGGTGGAGCCGGGGAGAAAGCGGCAGCGGAGCCATGGGGAGAGGGCCGGGAAGAACCGAACCGAGCCGAGCCGAGCCAAACCGAGCCGAACCGAACCGAGCCGAACCGAGCTGAACAGAGCCGAACCGAACCGAACCGAGCTGAACCGAACCGAGCCGAACCGAACCGGGCTGAACCGAACCGAACCAAACCGAACCGAACCGAGCAGCGCCGTGGCGGGTCGGGTCGGGTCGGATCGGGTCGGGTCGGGTCGGTCCGAACCCCCCCTCCCTGCAGGCGCGGTCCGGCCCTGGAGTGCCCATCCCAGGGAGGTGCTGGAGCGGGTCCAGAGGGCACAGGAATGATGGGGAGAGGGAAAGGGAGAGGAATGGGAATGGGAATGGAGATGGAGATGGGAATGGGAATGGGGGTGGGAATGGGAATGGGAATGGGGATGGGGAATGGGAATGGGGATTGGGAATGGGATGGGGTTGGGATTGGGGGTGGGAATGGGATGGGAACGGGAATGGGATGGGATTGGGAATGTTAATAGGGTTGGGATGGGGTAGGGAATGGGATTGGGATGGGGATTAGGAATGGGATGGGATTGGGAATGGGGATGAGGATTGGGAATGGGAATGGGGTTGGGATGGGGATTGGGAATGGGGGTGGGAATGGGAATGAGGATGGGATGGGGATTGGGAATGGGGATGGGGATGGGATGGGAATAAGAATGGGAATGGGGTTGGGGATGGGAATGAGGATGGGATGGGGATGGGAATGGGGGTTGGGGATGGGAATGAGGATGAGGATGGGATGGGGATGGGAATGGGGATGGGAATGGGGTTGGGGATTGGGAATGGGGGTGGGAATGGGAATGGGAATGAGGATGGGATGGGATGGGGATTGGGAATGGGGGTGGGATGGGGATGGGATGAGGATGGGATGAGGATGGGATGGGGTTGGAGATGAGGATGGAAATGGGGATGGGGTTGTGTTTGGGGATGGGGTTGCTGATCCTGAAGGAGAGAAAGCTCCAGGGAGAGCTGAGAGCACCTTCCAGTGCCTGGAGGGAGAATGTGAGGCTGTGGGAAAGGTTCCAGCAGGGATATCAATAGGATACAGGGATAGCTTTAAGCTGACAGAAATCCACCTGCTCGCCTAGTAACACATTTTTTTCTGCCTGTAATTGAAAATTACTAGAAGCTTCTGAACACTGTAAAGAAGTTATTCCCCTCTAGACATTTTTTTTTTCTTGTTTAAAAAAAAAAATTCCCATTTTGCAAGCTGCCTGCTATTTTCACCCCACACTCCTTGTTTGGACAGGTCCCACCAGTGCTGTTTTGGGATAGCTCCCACCTGGAACAAAGATCAGATCCCTCCTAAAACCTGTTCTGCAAGATTCTCCTTGCTAAGAAAACAAATATATGGTTGTACAGCCTGCTCTGGATGCAGGGATGGGATGAAGGGACCAGAGCAGACTTTCCAGATGCTCACCCAGGATCCCTCTTGTTACCTGCACAAAGCATCTCCTCACGAGCCAGCACTGATTTACTTTGGAAAATTCAATCAAACTTCTCCCAATTACATATTCCTACATATTCATGTGTTAATTCTTACACCTCTAAAAAACCCAGAGAAAAGAAAAGCAAACCAAGCCCTGTTCCATTTGGTCTGGCTTGAATTAAGAGTCAGACCCTGGTATTAGCTGTCTAATTAAATAATTCAACATTCCTGAGTAAATAACTTGCCTTACCATCATCCCACAACTTTCATTTCCAGCAGTTTGCTGCACTGGGGTTTCTCATGAAGCAATCTGATGCCTGAGGCTGCTGAAGAGCAGAGGAGAGCAGAAAAATCAGCCAGGGAGTCACCACCAGGAAGGGTTTGCACAGAGCTTGTACTAAAGCACTGGTGTATTTGGGTTTTTGGAGAAATCCAGAAGTCAGGTCTGGGTGAAAGCCCAGCTCTGCAGCAGCATGGTAATGATTTCAGGGATGGGAAGAATCTCCTGACCTTGGTGGTGGGACACTCAGCTTCCCAGACTGGTAAATACTGGCAGAGTCAGCACAGAGCAGCTGAGTCCCCAGGCAAGGGCTGGGAATCAGCATTTATCCCAGCATGGACTTGCAGAAAGCTGCAGACAGAGCTTCCTGGATTTTGGAAACCTGGTTGCTCTCATTTTTAAACCCAGAAAGACTGCTTGAAGTATGAGGCAGGTTCTGAGTGGAATATCCAGGGATATTTAGGTCCCTGGATGTAAAGAGGACCTGGCTACCTTACTGCCTTGGAGAACCTGGCCCAGTATGTCCATATATTTGTAAAGCACTGTACTGGTAGGTTTCTCTGGTTAGCATCAGCCTCATCAGGAGGAGTCAAAAGCACAATTTCCATGATTAAATCCAGCAGCCCTCATCACTCTTCCATCATCATCATCACCAGCTGAGTGACAGTGCCACCTCATCATTCTTAGACATTTGGCTCCTCTCCATTCTGCATTAAGTCATGTAGGATACATATTCCTGCTCTCATAAAAGACCAATAAATCTGTCTGCAAAAAGCATCTGAAATATCCAAGTGGGGAGATAATTTGTTTGCTTTTTAACAAAGTCTTCCCAGAAGTTCTGACAAAGACTGCATTTATTACCCTAATTTTTATGGTGCTATGTATCAACACAGGGATCAACAGCAATGGAAGCAAAGAATGGCCACTGGGAAGGAAAGAAGTCAAAGTTTTCTGTTCTGTTTACCCCCAGGGAGATAAAAGAGCACAAATGAGGAGCAAATCCAGAGAAAGGCAGCTGGGGAAGGTGGCTCTGCATGGGACACTGAGGGTGACATGGGGAAAGGACACAAGGAGCAGTGACAAGCAGCTTGAAGCTAAAGTGGCTGAGGAGTTGCTGGATCCATCTGAAAGGAAAATCATAATAATAATTTTTAAAAAAGGTCACTGGGCCAGAAAACATAACTCCATGAGCCATTGAATCCTGCCAGGAATAACAGCAGGGCAGGGATCAGGGAGCTCAGGGCAAAAAATGATTCTATCAGCCAAGATGAGAAAGCAGAGCATAGAAATCACTCCTGCTGTGTGCACAGAACAAAGTAAAAAAGCTCCTTGGTAGGTACTTTGATGGCAGGAAAATGAACAGTGCCTGTGGGGAGCTGGGATGCTGCCCAGGGGGTTGTGCTGAAGGTACCATCCCAAGTGAGCCCAGCCCCTGGGGTTGAAAGAAAATTAATCAAGTGTCAGAGTAAAGCAGCCAATATTTATCCCACCCCCACCCAGTTTTTCCATGTGAAATTGTGGAAATCTCTCCCCCTTGCTGTCCCAGCAGGGTCCCAGTGTCTGCAGCTGAGGTTTGGGGACAAATGAATCTTTTGGTGGTGTCATGGTTTGCACAGAAAAACTCCAACTTGAAGAATGAAGCAGGGCTCGACAGCACTATCTGGTATCACAACACCAAGACAAAGAAGTTTTCAGCTTTCTGAATTCTTTGAGGTTTCCTACAGATGTGTAATCTGATATATTTTAAAATGAGAGGTCCAAAGAGGCAGAGCCCAAGGTGCAGCACTCTCCATCAGGGTGACTGCTCCATGGGCTGCCTTGGGGTGGGGAATTTCTTCTGCCATTAGCCCAAACAGCCCTAAAATCCACAGCAATCAGAAAGGCAGTAGAATTCCAAGCCCTGAGCTGACTGCTGAACCATGGCCATGTCAGAAGAAGGGTTCATGCTGGGTCCTTTGGGCATCTCTTGTGTCTTAGGCTTTAAGTAGCACAAAAACTGCCTGGTGCACACTGAGACTATCCAGTGGTGGGATGCCTAGGAAGATCCATAGATTAAGAGCCAAAAAACAGAGAAAAAAAATTATTCCTGTTTAACAATAGAGTATCTGAGGGCTTTGGGGCTCGAGGCCAAAACTTGGAGATGATCTTGCAAACCTGAGAGCACAGTGTGACACCTTCACTTTATCTGCACCCAAGGAGAGAAGAAGGGTGCTTAGCAACACACACAGTGTTTGCCAAATAGTCTGAGCCTCTGGATGAGTTGCAGCATAAATAAATCTGCTATCAATGTCTGTAATTTTGCCACATGAAAGGCGATCAAGGAACAAAGCAAGGAATTGATGTGTTAAAAAAAAAAAAAAAAAAAAAAAAGCAGCCTGAAAGCAAGCTCTGAAGCTTCCTGCTCCTCTAACCCCATCATGACCTGTGCCCATGGGCTAAAAACCACTCTGGACCCTGGAAGATGGTACAGGGAGGCTTTGGTCTGGCTGCACATTGCTGAAACTGTCCCCAGCACAGAACCAGTTTGCTTTGAGCAGCAGATTTCAAATCATTTCCATGTGTTACTTTGAAGAGGAAACCAACTGGGAAGACTCAAAACAGAGTAACCAAGGAGGAAAAAAAAAAAAAAAAAAGAATAAAAATTAAAATAAAAATTAAAAAAAAAAATGCCCTGAAGTGCCCAGATCTTAAAGATAGGCCAGGCAGGGAACCCATTCCCATCTGCCAGACACTCGGGGTGGTTCCCAGCTGGAAGGCTTCCAACAGCCCAGGGGTAATGTTGGGAAGATTTTACCTCCTGAGCAAAGTGCTAAAGAGCTCAGCAGTGAGAGGGAGGCAGAGCCAGCAGCCAGGACCCTCATTCTCTGAGGTATGGCCCACAGGGACAGGCTCAGGGACACTTGGATGAAGCCACACTCCCCCCGTGACATTCTGATGCAGACCCTGGTGCTGTGCCTGCCATCCAGCCATGCTTAACTTCAACCTTCTCCTTTTTCTTCCAACCCAAGGAGCTGTGTCCAGACCAGCAATTAACCCCCAGCAGGACACCACATTTCTCAGCACCCTCCTGATGTTTGTTCTTGGAAATTCTTTGCTTGGGTGTCTGTGCAGCAGTGTGAAGGACCTGGAGGACTCTTTCCCACTTCCCAACCCTGAGTGGGGACAGGGATTAGCACAGTGGGGATCAGAGTGCCAGGCAGCCTCACAAAAACCCAGAGATAGAAAACATCACCTGAAACCCCCCCAAAAGAGACCTGCTGAGGTTCAGCCCTCCAAACAAAGGGAAGGTTGGAAAGCGGCAGTTCTTTGCCTCCTGCAGTCGGGCTGGGAACTGTCTTTGGTTTGCCTTGTTGATTTTATGCAACCTCCAGGCAGCTTCAGCAGTTCATCCATTTCCCAAGCAGCTGCAAATGTGATTCCTGACTTTGGGATCACTCTGACGCAAGCTGAGGGAAAGAGCAATGAGAGAGTGGGCAGCTCCTGGTGACTTCTTTTCCTGGAACACATGTGAAATGCTACCAGTGTTTGTTTTGTAAGAGAATGTAAATACCCCCATTGAAAAGAACCCTCAGTTCCTGTGCTTTTAACATAGCAGCAGTCTGGGGAGAGCTCCCTCTGAGCATCATCTGTGACACAGTTCTGCTGCAAGCTAAACACACACATAAAAGCATTCAGAACAGTTTGCTTCAGAACATTTGCTTCAGTGCTGGTGTCTGGAAGCAGGTGGCAAAGTAAACACGTCCTGCACATCCCCTGTTCTTGGTCTGGACTGACATCCCAACAATGTCTGGACCGACATCAAACGAATTGGGTCCAGAATCAAGTGACTTCTGGTGCAAGTTTTTGCCTCCCTCCCCCTTAAGAACATTTTCCCAGATGGAAGGAACCCACTTGAAAAACAACTGGGCTTTGGAACATCAGCTCAGGCTCACTTGGCACGTGCTGTGTGTCCCAGGAATAGGACACAGCCTTTCCCACTCTCCAGCTGGAACCCTGCAAGCCGAAGCACAGGGATGATGAGGAGATGGAGGTTTGGGTCCCTGCTCTGCTCCCGATTTCCAGCTTCTCCCATGGAAGTCACTGAGCTCTGCTCCATCCCCACATCATCCTGCAGGACCAAAAAAAAGCACTTTCTGGGTGCAGGATAGAGGCAAGCTCAGGAGATGTTTGTGTGCTGGAGTAATGGGAATCAGCAAGTGAATTTCTTGAGGCAGCTTCAAGGCAATGCCATGAGAACTGCTGCAAAAGTCATCCTGAGCTGGGATGCAGTGTGGATGCCTCCCTGCAGCCTCTGTTTCAACAAGAACCAAGCTGGTGCTGCTGTATTTATTACATAAAAAATTTGTTCTATTCCTCCTTAAATCCCTTCCTTGTCTCCTCTGGCATGACAGAGCCACCCAGGTCACAAGAGCACTTCAAAGAGCCCCAAAAGGGATGAAGATCAGGCAATGTGTCAAACCAGTCCCAAACCCTCCTACCAGTTAATTCTTCACCAGGGGGCCTGGGTTGGGCCAGGATAAAGGTAATTTTGTCTTGTAATTTTGCTTTCAGCCCAGTCTCTTGTAAGTAGCTGCTCTTGCTGGGAGCTGTTCCTCTCCTGGTGTGGGCACAGCAGAAAGAGAGATGTCATCTCCCCAGGCAGCAGGGAGGAGAATCATCCCCTCAGGGCAGGCAAGAGGGTTAAAGCTTGTTAAATATCCCACTGCAGTGAAACAGGAGACTTACTGCTTTCATGGACCTGGTCCAGTTGTTCCACAGAACTTAAGGAGAAAAGCCTGTATCCAGTCGTGGTTCCAATGGCCAGGGAGCTGCAAAGAGAAGACAAAAACTTCCTGGGTTGTGGAGTCCTTGTGTGCAGAGGCAAGAGGCAGATCCTGGCCCAAAGGACAACTTCAGCTTCCCCTCTCAGCCTGAAGCATCCAAGGTAACAAATCCCAGAACTCGGCTGCATCTGAGGCTGGTGGAGCCTCCAGGGACAGACTCCCTGTATCCCTGGGAGCCAGCAAACCATTCCTGTGCTCCTCCTGCTGCTGGAGGAACAAAAGAGGGAGATCTCCAGCTGGGGGGGCTGCAGATGGAACATCTGGGATGTAAAGAGGAGCTGTTTCTGGGATCTAAACAGGAGCTGTTCCCTGAGCAAGGAGCTATTGAGACAGTGACAGGTGAGGGCTGGGGCAGCTTTGGGCTCAGTGCTCAGTCCCAGAGCCAGGAAAGCAGAACCAGCAAGGTTTTAAAATCAGCAGCCAGCCCAAGAACACCAAGGGGCCTGGTTTGGGCCAGGAGAAAGGTGATTTTCTGGCTTCTGATTTTGCTTTCAGCTCAGTCTCTTGTAAGTAGCTGCCCTTGCTGAAATGAACAGCAAGTTTCTCAGGCAGTGTCTGCTCCTGGGACTGCTCACACTCCATGGTTAGAGTTACAGCCAGAGCCTGGTGGCCAGAGCCAAGGACACTGCTCAGCTCTGAGGAACATTTTCCAACCCCCAGAAGGAGAAAAGGAGTGAAGAGGTCACACCTGCAGCCCTATTTTGGGGAGGAAGGGACAAGATAGATGGTCAAAATTGACCAAACAGAGTATTCCATCCCATACACATCATACTCAGTATAAATTTGAGGGATCATGAGAGTCAAGCCCCTTCCTTCTTCCCCTTCTTCATCTCTCCCTGCTTCCTTCATCATCCTGGGAGGATTCCATCCATTCCTCTGCCTGTGCTCCTGATCCATCCCAGCCTGAATCCCTGTGTTCTGCCTCCAGCTCCTGACTGCTGCTGACCCCAGGATTCCAGCCTGGACTTTCCCAGGGCTGCCCTGCAGCCTCGGAGCTGACCTGAGAGTTTTTTGGGGGGAAAAGGGGAGGAACGTGGGATCAATTTCCCTGTATATTTGTATAGATTTAGCAATTTTTCCTTTTTATCATTACAGTTTCATTAAAGCTGTGGAGTTTAGTTTCCAACCCATCAGTCTCCCTCCTGTATTCTCTCTCCTTCCCTTCTCAGGAGATAAGGGAGGCTCCGTGCTGCTGGAGCTGGGGCTGTGGGGCTGGGCTGGGCACCTGAGAGAGAGCAGGGCAGAGCCAAGAGCTCCTGAACCTGCTGCTGCCTCCTCCAGGACCACGGTAACACTTTTTGGATTTTTTTATTTTTTTTTTACTTTTTCTTTTTTGACTTTTTTTTTTGACTTTTTTTTTTTTACTTTTTTTTAACTCCCTTTTCCTTGGCTTTTTTTTGACTCTTTTTTCCTTACCTTCTTTACTTTTTTTTGTTTTGTTTTACTTTTTTGTTTTACTTGTTTTTTACTTTTTACTCTCTTTTCTTTACATTTTTTGACTCTTTTCTTTACCTTTTTTTGACTCTTTTCTTTACCTTCTTTATCTTTTTTTTTTTACTTTTTTAACTTTTTTATTTTTACTATTTTTATTTTTATTTTTACTCTTTTTTTCTTTATTTTTACTTTTTTACTTTTTTCTTTACCTTTTTTTTCCTTTATATTTACTTTTTTTACTTTTTTCTTTACCTTTTTTTTCCCTTATTTTTACTTTTTTTACTTTTTTCTTTACCTTTTTTTTCCCCTTATTTTTACTTTTTTCTTTACCTTTTTTTTCCTTTATATTTACTTTTTTTACTTTTTTCTTTACCTTTTTTTTCCCTTATTTTTACTTTTTTTACTTTTTTCTTTACCTTTTTTTCCCCCTTATTTTTACTTTTTTCTTTACCTTTTTTTTCCTTTATATTTACTTTTTGTACTTTTTTCCTTACCTTTTTTTCCCCCTTATTTTTACTTTTTTTACTTTTTTCTTTACCTGTTTTTTCCCCTTATTTTTACTTTTTTCTTTACCTTTTTTTTCCTTTATATTTACTTTTTGTACTTTTTCCTTACCTTTTTTTCCCCCTTATTTTTACTTTTTTTACTTTTTTCTTTACCTTTTTTTTCCTTTATTTTTACTTTTTTTACTTTTTTTTTTACTCTTTTTTCCTTTATTTTTACTTTTTTTACTTTAACTTTTTTCCTTACCTTTTTTACCTTTTTTTACTTTAAAACTTTTTTTTCTTTACTTTTTTTTTCCTTTTTTTCCTGCAGCAGCCTTCATTCAAACACCAGACCCACCACAGGCACCAGATTTGCCCTGAGAGCACCGCTCGGATGGAAACCAAACTCTGAGCCAAAGCAAAGCCTAAAAACCCCCAAAATGTCCCCAAACCCCTTCTCCTGCCAAGAGGCACCATGCAGGAGAGGCCTTTGGGGAACCTCAGCAGCTCCTTTCCCACCTTTTTTGTGCCTTTGAACTGCACCACTCACTCAGAAACTTTTTTATGGATTGTTTTTTTTTTTTTTTAATTTATTTTACACACAAGCCACTGCCTCCCCAGCTTTTGCTCACTGGCTTCATTGGGATTTTCAGCTTTTTTCCCTTTATTTTCCCCCCCAGCTCCTCACTGCAAACCCACAGGGACACCCTGGGGACATCCCAAATCCCTTTCACTTTTGGGGTTTAGCACAACTCCCATTTTGGGCCAGCACAGGGAATTTTCTGCCTCGTAACTTTACTCCCAGCTAAACCCCTATGAAGAGAAGATCTTCCCCCCAAAAAACCCACAATAAATTTACAGGATTTCCCTGCTGGCTTTGTTGTCCCTGACACCCCCACACCCTTGGGCAGGGGAATATTGGGGACACCGGGAATGCCACAGACTCCAGACTTTGGGATTCATCCCAACAGATCCCTGGCTACACCCGGACTCTCCCTGATTCCATCTTATTGCTTCAGGTTATTTTTTTTTTTCTTTTTTTTCCAAAAATCCTGCTGGAGCCACCCAATGATTTCAGCCCTCACATGAGGATTACTCATCTAAGGAGAGGGGTTTGCAGGCCCTGCCTCTCCGGCCTCTTTGTAAAATCATTTTTTGACGTCGCAACTCCGGGTTTTGGGTTTTTTTTTATTATTATTATTATTTTTTAATTATTTTTCTCCCTCCCCCCCAAGATGTGGCCGGGGCGGTATTAACCAGGCGACTGAAACCCTTCCGAGCTAAACCGGGTTAAAAAAAATTAATAAAATTTTAAAAAAACTTAAAAAAAAAAAGTGAAAGCATCCCCGCCCCCCCCCAGGTGACGTCACCGCACCTTTCACCGCGCCCAGTGACGTCATCCCCCGCTTTCACGCAGCCCCTCGCCCACCCCCCTTTCTGTCTGTCTGTCTGTCCCTCTGTCCGTCTGTCTGTCTGTCTGTCCGTCCCCCCCCCCCCGTTATCCCCGCTCAACCCCCGCCCCTTCCTCCCTTCCCGCCCGCCCGCCCCGCACCCGCCCGCACCCGCCTGATGCAACCACAACATCACCACGTGGCCACCCCCCGGCGCCAGCCAATAGCGAGCGGCTCCCCCAAACCCAGAGGCGGGGCCAAGGCCGTTTCTCCCTTCCCATTGGTTCACCCACCCATCCATCAACAGATCGGGCGGTGACCGCGGCGGGGCGCTGACCAATCAGAACAAGCCCCGCCCTTCCCCGCCGCCAGCGCCACCGAGCGGGTTACGGGAGGCGTCGCCGCCGCCACCGCCGCCGTGGCCGGAGCGGGCCGAACCGGGCCGAACCGGGCCGAACCGCCCGAACCACGGTGCCCGCTCCATGGAGGCCGCGGCCGAGGTGCCGGGAGGGCCCGTGGAACTCAGCTGCTTCTCCTACAACCAGGACTGCACGTAAGCGGCACCGGGGGGGAGATGGCAGCGCCGGGACCGGACCGAACCGGACCGAACCGGGTCTCAGAACCCGGAGCGGGGGGGGGTGGTTCCGATAGGGTGAACCCCTGGGATCGCGGTGCCGGGGGGGTCCGGGTGAGGCTCAGCTCCACACGGCAGAACCGCCCCCCCCGGCCCATTGCCAGCGGTCCCGGTTCCGAGAGCCCAGAACCGGGCAGCGAAGCTGAGGGAATGGCGGGGGGGTGGGAATGGCCGGGATTTCCCTCTCCAGCAGCGTTTTTTTGGGGATGGTGGAAGAAGAAGTTTTTTCCAAGGGTTTTACCCGCAGCTTGGTGCCGAAAGTCCCGGTCCAAATGCCCGGTACCGAAGAACCACCCCCAGGCAGCTGTTTCCTTGGAGCTTCTTCTCCTTCCAGCTGGGCTTTCCCTCCTCCAAACGCATTTAAGGAAACATTTCCCACAGGGAAACCTCCTGGAGCAGGGGATGAGAACAGAACCAGAACCGAACCCCCCTGAGCCCTGGAAATGGATTCACCTCTGGAACTCAGCCTTCCCTGGGAACAAAAAGGGTTTGGATGGGGGGCTGGGGACCCTTGGCACCATCCTGCTGGCCCCTGCCACCAACACTGGCCCAGCAATTAAACCCAATAACAAATTAATTTAATTTAATCCCCTCCCTTTCCTTCCCTGATTAAGGAAGGAGAGGGAATAAGGGAGAGAGAGTTCTGGGCTGGAAACTGAGCTACACAGCTTTAATGAAACTGTACTGGTAAATAGGAAAAATTGCTAAATCTATACAAATATACAGGGAAATTGATCCCACGTTCCTCCCCTTTTCCCCCCAAAAAACTCTCAGGTCAGCTCCGAGGCTGCAGGGCAGCCCTGGGAAAGTCCAGGCTGGAATCCTGGGGTCAGCAGCAGTCAGGAGCTGGAGGCAGAACACAGGGATTCAGGCTGGGATGGATCAGGAGCACAGGCAGAGGAATGAATGGAATCCTCCCAGGATGCTGCAGAAAACAGGGAGAGATGAAGAAGGGGAAGAAGGAAGGGGCTTGACTCTCATGATCCCTGAAATTTATACTGAGTATGATGTGTATGGGATGGAATACTCTGTTTGGTCAATTTTGACCATCTATCTTGTCCCTTCCTCCCCAAAATAGGGCTGCAGGTGTGACCTCTTCACTCCTTTTCTCCTTCTGGGGGTTGGAAAATGTTCCTCAGAGCTGAGCAGTGTCCTTGGCTCTGGCCACCAGGCTCTGGCTGTAACTCTAACCATGGAGTGTGAGCAGTCCCAGGAGCAGACACTGTCTGAGAAACTTGCTGTTCATTTCAGCAAGGGCAGCTACTTCCAAGAGACTGAGCTGAAAGCAAAATCAGAAGCCAGAAAATCACCTTTCTCCTGGCCCAAACCAGGCCCCTTGGTGTTCTTGGGCTGGCTGCTGATTTTAAAACCTTGCTGGTTCTGCTTTCCTGGCTCTGGGACTGAGCACTGAGCCCAAAGCTGCCCCAGCCCTCACCTGTCACTGTCTCAATAGCTCCTTGCTCAGGGAACAGCTCCTGTTTAGATCCCAGAAACAGCTCCTCTTTACATCCCAGATGTTCCATCTGCAGCCCCCCCAGCTGGAGATCTCCCTCTTTTGTTCCTCCAGCAGCAGGAGGAGCACAGGAATGGTTTGCTGGCTCCCAGGGATACAGGGAGTCTGTCCCTGGAGGCTCCACCAGCCTCAGATGCAGCCGAGTTCTGGGATTTGTTACCTTGGATGCTTCAGGCTGAGAGGGGAAGCTGAAGTTGTCCTTTGGGCCAGGATCTGCCTCTTGCCTCTGCACACAAGGACTCCACAACCCAGGAAGTTTTTGTCTTCTCTTTGCAGCTCCCTGGCCATTGGAACCACGACTGGATACAGGCTTTTCTCCTTAAGTTCTGTGGAACAACTGGACCAGGTCCATGAAAGCAGTAAGTCTCCTGTTTCACTGCAGTGGGATATTTAACAAGCTTTAACCCTCTTGCCTGCCCTGAGGGGATGATTCTCCTCCCTGCTGCCTGGGGAGATGACATCTCTCTTTCTGCTGTGCCCACACCAGGAGAGGAACAGCTCCCAAGCAGCCTTTAGAGCAAGCTGGAGCCTTGGAGAAACTTCAGAAGACTCAGCAGTGCTTTAACAGAGCTGAAGGACTCCCCCAAGCTGAGCATCCAGCTTTCTCACTGCTGGCAGGCAGGCAGGCAGCAGCTCTTTGTCCTGCAAAGCAGCTTTCAGAGGTAGTTTTACCACTGCTGTGTTCCAGAGAGACAGACAGGAGGTGCTCAGAGTCCCAGCACAGATGCTGGATAACTCCCTGGCTTGGAGTTCATTCCAAGCAAGATGTTTTTAACAGGTTTCCCAGGCAGGAAGGTCATTCACAGCAGGCTTTCAGCTATTAGCTGTGCTCACAGCAGCATGCAATGCACTTAACAGCCCAAAACAAGTCAGGCCTCATGGAGCAGAGACTTTAGGTTGGTTCAGGCCATGGCCAGAAGTGTTTCAGCTGAGCTGCACAGCAGATCCACCTCCCAACTGGGATATACTGGGCTCTACCCACTGGCTGGAGAGGCAGCCTCAGCAGCCAGACAGAGCTGCATCATCTGGGACACAATCCAGGCTCCTTTTCACTTTACCTCCCAGGGTAACTCAGCTGCTATATACAGCACCAAGCCATAAACTTATTTTTAAAGTCTTTAGGAGTTTTGTTTGCCTCCAGAGTCAGACCAAAGGGAACCAGCTCCCTGCTGGTGAGATGCTTGAGGCACAAGCAGTTCCTGTACCTCCAACCACACTGCCCAAGCACTGAGTGATCCCTACACTGAAAAAAAATCATAGTTCCTGATGATTTAGCTCCAGGGCCACTATCATGGGGCCTTCTCAACACACCAGGACTCACCCCAGCAAGGCAAACCACACCACTGCTCCCCACAGGTATGCTAAAGCTCTCTAGAGACCACAACCCCAAGTGACAGGGAGGGAGGGATTAAACACCTCAGCCTTCCCTGAGGAGGCTGAAAGAAAGCAGACACACCACCAACAAACAGCAAAATACACCCTGCTTACTTCTTGCCCCAGTTTACCCACCCCTCCCAAGCCTTTTACTAAGTTGGGTGAGCTCCTCCTTTTTATATCCCCCTTCCCAAGGATTAACTCCAGCTGGAGGACCCAAGGATTAACTTCACCTGGAGGGCCCTGCCCAGGAGAGGCACAGCAGCACTGTCAGAGGGGGCTGGCTTGAATTCTGCCTTCAGGGGAAGGTTCATTAACCCCCTCCTGCTCTGTCCTAAATGCTTGGTGCTAGGCCTGACAACATTTTTAACAAAAGGAGATGCTGAGCACCTTAGCACTGAGTGTTCCAGCCTGATTCCTGCTTTTTACTTGCTGCTGCAATCAAACCAACCATAATAAAAATAAAAATAAAAAAATATATATTTCTCTCTTGCTTTCCTTCTGTGCCCAGATGAAATCCCAGATGTTTACATCGTGGAGCGCCTGTTCTCCAGCAGCCTTGTGGTTGTGGTCAGTCATGCCAAGCCACAGCAAATGAATGTCTACCACTTCAAGAAAGGGACAGAGATCTGCAACTACAGCTATTCCAGTAACATTCTCTCCATCCGACTGAATCGCCAGGTGAGGGGCTGGGGAAAGGGTTTATCCAGATGTTGTCCCACTCTGGCTCTTTCCTGATGTTGCTTTTCCAGCTGGGACTCTGCTGGCAGCCAAGGGAAGTTTGCAGAGAGCAAAGTGAAGTGGGACTGTTCTTCTGTCAGCTCCACTTCAGGCTTGGTGACCTCTGACAGAGGAGCAGGGTGGCTGTGGACATCATCTGCCACAACTGGTTTGTTGCAGGAAATTGAAGCAAAGTCCTTGTTTTCACAGCACTTACACAAAGGTCTTTTTGTTGTCTGCCTTCTTGCCTACTCAGCATGCAGCTCTGCCAAAAAGACACCTTTGCATCTTCTTCCTCCCTCCTTTGGGTTCCACATCCTGACTCCAGGCCCACCTCTGCCATCTGGGTTGCAAATGAGACCTTCAGAGCTGGAAACAAAACCCAGGAGTAACTTGAACTCTGTGGGTGAGGCAAAAGGCTGCCCCTCAGGTACTGCTAGCAGCCTTACTTTAGTTTTAAAGGTATAGAAAACACTCAGGCCACTTAGAAGAAGGCTTTTAGAGTGTTATGCTCTGAACTGACACAGCCCTGTGCAGCCCTGAGCCCTTTTGGAAGGTTTTAAGTCTTATTTTCTTTTTGTCCATAATTATTTTCAAAGTATATGCCGTAAGAAGCAGAGGACATTTTACAATGAAGAAATAAGCAGTCTGTGTAATTGTATATAATCAACATCTCCTCAGTTAGCAACACCAAGTCCTGCAGTAAAGCTCTCACATAAGGAAACTCTGGGTTAAGTTTCCAGTAAAGCTGTGTTTGACCAGAAGTTCCTGTACTACAATTAAATCTGTCCTAAAATTGATTTTTTTCACTTAAACTTACAATGGAGCTGGCAAAATAAGGACTTCCTTTGAATTGCAGATAGATGGATAGGGATAAAAATAAACTGGGAGGTTCTGCTTAGCAGCCCCAAGAGATTAGTGTGAGAATGAAATACATTCAGGCTTTTCCCCATGTGCTGTTCTGTAGTTTGCCTGAAGATGATGCAGACACTCAGCCCTGCAGCCCCTTTCCTCAGCTGCTGTATGAGGATGGGTTCAAATCCTGGGCTGAGCTCATCCTCCAGATGTAGCACAGACATGGAGAGGTCTGAAGGTGCTACAGGTACTTGGGTAGAGAGAAATCACTCTTTTAATCTGCATGGAAGATTTAAACTGGTGGCAGTCAGGTTCCATGCCTGCTGTGACATTTGAACCCTTCTGCAGCAAAGCCATAATTCACTGAAAGGCCAAACCCCAGGAAAACAGTGGCAAATAAAATAGGAAGAGGTCTCAAACAAAAGGTGCATGTTTCAGTTTGATCTCTCTGTGAAAAAATCCTTCCTGTGCAACCAGCTGAGTCCCTTGGTCCTTGTTGATCCCTGGGAATTCTTTGTTCCAAGCTCCACTCTCCAACGTGTGACAGGAGATGGGGATTTGTGTTCAAGTGGGGAATCAGGCTGTGCTGTGGGACCTCTGAGAACCTCTCCCACAACCTCTTTGGGTTTCCATTCAACTGCTGAAACCCTCTCTGAGCCCTTTGGAGAGGTCTGATACTTTTCCCTGGCTGTGTCCATGCCCAGCACATTTAAAATCCTCAACAAACAACTCAGTTACCTAACCTGATTCGTGTCAAACTGAAGGACCACAGGAAAACACTGCTGAGCAGTGATCTTTTGTACAAGACCTGGTGCCTGGAACCCCCTGGAGCCACCACAGCACCAGGCACTTTCCCTGAAGCTCACATGGGGTGGATGAACCCTCCCTCCTCATCTCAGCAGGGTTTACACTGATGTTAGCACGGGCTACAGGGCTGCACAGAGGGCAGGAGGCAGGGATCCATCCCTCTCCAGCTCCTGGTGAGCTGCTCCAGCCTTCCTTGGCCTCCCACCCCCATCACTTCCCTGGATTTTGTCCCGGTGGGTGCCAGCATTTTTTTCCTGCAGCTCTGGCTGTCATTTGGAAGCCTCCCTTCACCTGTCCATCAATAGCAGAGCATTCTGCAGTTCTGGGAAAGCAGATGGTGGCTTTGCTGAAATCAGCTGTATAAATATTACTGGGATGGTCTCTGCGAGAGAGCTGGTGCCTCTTACTGTAGAAAAGGCAAAGTCTTCCTGGAAATGCAAAATGGCTCTGACACAGCCCCAGATGCTGTGGTTAGCAGGAATAGAAGTGGGAAAGAGTTTGATCTGAGAGTAATGGTGGAGCAAAGCAAAGATTTTCTAATGTGGGTGTTTCAAGTTAGTGACTAAGCTCCGCATTTAGCTACTAAATAAGTGGCCTCATTTCTAAAGAGGTGGAGGCTTCCTGTACATGGATTCGGGTGCTCCAACTGCAGGAGCAGGGATGGAATCTGGCCTGAAGGTTTTTATTGGGAGGTTTTCAGTGCTTCTGGGCACTTGGCACTAGCACAGGTGGAGCTGTGCACTCGCTGGACTTAGAAAGCACAACACTTCAGGCAGAGCCAAAGCCTGGTCCCAAAAAAAGCTTCTGTGCAAAATGCCTCTGTGGTAACACGTAGAGATCTGATCCAAGCTGAGGCACGAAGCTGAATGGTCACAGGGATGGTGGCCTGGTGCTAAGGTTACAGCATTAAACTCACTTTTTCCTTCCTGCCTTTCCTCCCCATCACTTGGCCTCTCCTCTCTTCTCAGCTGCCTCTTGGCTGGCTGTGCCCTGTGAGTCCAGCAGAAGAGGTGCAAGCACATGAACTTGGAAACACCTGACCCATCTGCCAAGATGGTGTAAATGTGACTGTCCCTAAACAGAAGTTTCCCAGCCCATTTTTTACACAGTTCTGCAGGACACACGTTTCCTTTCCCATTCAGCATCAGCAGGCAAAACCCTGAATGGGGAGGAAACATGAATTTGCTGAACAGATGCCTTAGGTTTAGCACCAGTGTGAGGCCCATCACCTAAATGTTTGCTCCTAAATCAGGAAAAAGTCTGGGTAAGGGGCATGCAGTCCCATCTGTAGGCATGGTGACAAGCAGGATGGGCTGCCTGGTCTGGATGAGCAAAAAGTGATTTGCAAAGAAAAGTTGGGACTAGAAAGGATGGCAATCAGGGCCACGTGGCTGGGGTGTGATCCTGATGTGTATTCCTCTTCCTGGAGTCTGGAGATGTGGAAGATCATCTCTTGGAGTAGCAGAGTTGTTTTTCTAAAGCCAGACCAGATGCAGGCAGCTCTCCAAAGCCGAGTGATACAAAATCAAAGGTTGTCCTGTGAGAGGGGATGGAGAAGCAGAAGAGATGAAGTTTCTGTTACATTTCAGTGCCTGAGAAATTCCTCTTGAGTTTTTCTAACAGTGGAGATCTGGGGGTGGGACCTGTGGGAGCAGCAGCCAGGGGCATTGTGCTGGTGAGGTTCTGTGCATGTCCCTTGTGTCCTTGCAGAGGTTGGTTGTTTGCCTGGAGGAATCAATTTACATCCATAACATTAAGGACATGAAGCTTTTGAAGACTATTGTGGATACACCTCCAAATACAACAGGTGAGCCCAAAAAAATGTGTGGAAGGGAGAGATCAGCTCTGCAGGAGCTTTGTAGAGCCACAACACTCAGGTTAGAGTTTTAACCAGCCTGCTTTGTACCTCCTAATTCAGCATCGAGGAGGCAGTCAGTGGGGTTTGGGGGAGCAGAAACCCTGCTGTATCCTGAGCAAAACCCTGCTTTGTCCTCCCCAAAAAAACCCTGCTGTGTCCCAAGCAAATGCACCAAAGGAGAGCAGAAGTGGTCAGCCTGGTTTGACTTCACCACCCAGCTTTGGTCCCTTGCTGTTGTCCTGTGGGATGCTGGTGCTGCTGGCAGAAATCCATAACCCTTCCACAAGCAGAAAGCCAAAAGACAGGCCAGGACCACCAGTTTCCCTCCACATTCAGGCCAGCTTGAAACTCCTGCAGGGTTCCCTGCCCTCCCTTCACCATCAGAGTCCCGCGGGGTTTTTGCTCTCAGAGCCCATCAGCTCTGCAGCAGACCTGTGCTTAACCCTGCTTCTCTTTTAGCTCTGCCAAGGTAGGAATCTCCCACGATGGGCTTGGGGTCATCTCCCCAAGTGCTGGGAAGATCACCCAGGGGTTGCCACCTGATGTTATTCCCTGCAGGCTGCAAGCCCAAGGGGCAGGGCGGGTGGCTGCCCAGCAAATCCTCTCTGCATGGTGGAGGGTGAGCCTGGCTTTCCTGCTGCTGGGAGAGGAGCTATTTTTAGTGGCAGATAGGGAATGGTGCCAGGGGGCCTGCAGCTGTGCTCTCCCAGCCTGCAGGGTTCAGGGCTGTGGGTGGGGAAGTTGCTGATGTGCTCAGCTGGCCCCTGGGCTGCCAAGGGATGCTTTTCCGGCAGCTCCCCTGACCTACTTCACATCCCAACAGATGGCCTCTCCGGGTGGATTAAACAGACTAAATGCTCCAGATATAATTAAAGTTGAAAACCTTCTCCCCTAAAAGCCCAGCAGTGGCAGGAGGGCAGGGATAGCCCAGCCTGGAGCTGTTCTGCAGCTGGGCTGAATGATCAGCTCGTGGTTTGGGAGCAACAGCAACCAGTGTTTGGGAGGCCACAGCCAAGCTGCTGCAGATCACAGGGCTTCCAAGGGGCTTCATTTTTTAAAACCCTTTTACCACAGCTCTAGGCATGCAGTTTGACCTCAAGCTGTCATTGAAATGACCTGAGTGACAGGTGCTGTGCCACATGTGCCATCTTTGTCCCCAGACCATCTGCTTTGGTCCCAAATTTCACCCTGAAGGCAGTGTGTCCAGGAGGCCAAGGCAATCCAGCCTCACTACTCTCTGGATAATCCTTTTTGGAGCAGGGATCTGTGGTCAGGGGGTTCAGGATAGCACAGCAAGTGTGCCACCCCCATGAAGTGTGCACCATGAGCACCAGCACGGTGAGGATCTGCTGCAGCCCCCCCAGCCAGTTCCTGCCTCTTCCTGGGCAGGACCTGGCTCCCAGTCCAGCTTCCTCCACTCAGGAGAGGAAAACACCCACTGTGGGTGAGCCTGTTGTTTTTCATGTGTGTCAAACGTGTTTTCATGTGGCTCATGTCTGGGGTGGCATTTGCAGCAAGGAGGTCACGGTGCTCGTGGTGACATCTCCCATGGGGGCACATCCTGGAGACAACTCTGGAACCCATCTCACTTTTCTCCTGGGGGCCAGGCCAGGCTTCTGGGAGGTGGTGGCTTTTTTCCATGCTGCTTGAGGAAGCCACCTGCAACATGACATTCCCAGAGGTGCCATCCTGAGCACCTTTGTCCCTTCCCTCCTGAGCCCACACCACCTCCACCCACCCACCCTCCCCCGGGGCTGCCCAGAGGAGCATCTTCAAAGGCTGCCCGTGTCCCTTGTCATCCTTGTTCTTTGTTTGTCCCTGAGCTCAACCCAGTACACTCACATCCCTGTTTTCCCCTGCTTTCTCAGCTCCCTCTCCCTGCCAGGCGTGGAGCAGAGGGAGGGGGTGGCTCAGCCCAGCAGCTCTGAGCTGGCTTTGTTCAGCTCCAGCCTTCTCTAGATCCTCTCCTCAGAGAAAGAGCCGCTCACATCCCTCCACCAACCTTCAGCACCATTCTGAAAAGCCACTCTGACTCAGCAGGAGCAAAGTCTCTGCCTTCCTTCCTCTTCCAGTTGCCTGCATTTTCCTGCTGCTCCTCCTCTCCCTGCTGCTGTCCCTGGCATGATGGAAATGCCTCTGATTGAGAGGGAGGGGATCCCTGGGGCCTCTGGCCCATCCTGCAGCTCCTGCCTCTGCCATGCTCTCTTTCTTTGGTTACAAACAATGACCCAGAACCAGAACTTCAGCTGACCCATCCCCAGCCAGGGCTGTGTCCTGACCCAAGGGGTTGCACTCCATGCGTGCGGGTGTCCCTGCACCCCGCCTACACGTCTGGGTGTCCT
The DNA here is from genome assembly GCA_023637945.1 of Phaethornis superciliosus. Taxonomy (NCBI): domain Eukaryota; kingdom Metazoa; phylum Chordata; class Aves; order Apodiformes; family Trochilidae; genus Phaethornis; species Phaethornis superciliosus. Next base: position 9,389,154 of record JAJQWJ010000021.1, on the reverse strand, counting down.
TTTTGGGGTGTCTGGCAGCATCTCCAGCAGCCTTTAACCCCTGCAGCTCCCTCTGCACGGGGTGAGGGGGGAGGATGAGGTGGGAGCAACTGGGCCAGAGCCAGGAAGCTCAGGGCGTGCTGAAGCCTGGAGTTGGATTTGGGAGGACGTGGAGCAGGAAGCAAGTGAGACCCATTTCTGGATGTGACAGGATTCACCAGGATGGGTCCTCAGCCAGCAGCAAAATGGGAAGCAGGAAGAGATGCTCTTTGCTGAGGTCACCTGGGGGACAGGCAGATGGAGGCATCCATCCATCCATGGCTCATCCCGTAATTCCTGCTCCCTTTGCAAGGAGTGTTTGGGAACCTTAATGCTCACGTTGGCATAAAAGCAGATGGTGGTTATGAGGAAGAATTCCCCCTGTGGTTAAAATTTAGCTACGTTTGAGTTCCTTGTCTGCCGGAAACTCCCTGCACGCTCTGGCATTTCCTTTGTCTTTCTCAGCTTCCCTTTTCCACTCAGACAAAAAGGAAACGGTGCTGCCCATCCCCATGGCCACCACCTGGCCTTGCCTGCTGTGCCAGGCTTCATCTGAGCTCCTGACCCAGCACCTTCCACCCTGCAGACATCTGGAGCTGCCCAGATGTGCCCGGACAGGAACCCTATTCACCACCATGTCCCTTGCTTTGTTTCGAGCTCCTTTTTGGTTTTTTTTTTTGCTTTCCCAAAGGGGTTGGTTAAAGGGGAGAAGCCAGGAGTGTACCCAAAACAGGATGTGGGTTCCTCCTGGAGTTTGGGGTGCCTGGCAGGAGGCAGCAGGACTGTCCCATGCCAGCAGGTGTCCCCATGGCCGAGGCATTGCTGGGGCGGCGAGCCGAATGCCAGAAACTGCCCCAAAATGAGACAAGAGCCCCAACCCCCTGCTGGCTCCGTGGCCACGTTTTCTGCTTTCCCGTCCTCCACCAACAAACAACCTCAGCTGTGTAATTTTGGCCTTGCCAGGGCTCTGTGCTCTCTCCATCAACCACGCCAACTCCTTCTTGGCTTATCCCGGCAGCGCGACCAGCGGAGAGATCGCGCTTTACGACGGAAACACTTTGGTAAGTGTGAACCCCCCCTTCTGGATACCAGCAGGGACTAAAAACAAACAGAACCACAGCAAAGCCAAAAAGGGCCTTTGGGAAGGATGAATAAATACTGAGCTAGACTGTGAGGGACTTGCCCCGGGGCAGACACGTTCCTCCATGTGAAGCAGATGGGATCTTGGAGACCGGGATATTCATCTCCTCATCTGGGATGTTGAGGACAAGATGACCCAGTGTATCCCAGGGGCTGCAGCCAGGCTTCCTCCAGGGGATTCCTAAGAGCAGCTTATCCCACGGGATTGATGTGACCGGGGTGGTTTAGGGAGGGTTGGAGCTGCTCCAGGCACAGCTGCCTGTGCCACGCCAGGGGCTGGAAGGGATGCTGGACCCGAAGTCACGGAGAGGGTGAGGTGTCCAAAGTTCCCCTCAGGAAATGTCCCTGGCTGGAAGCAGGGTCATGATTATCTGCTGTTTGTGCCAGGCTCTGGATTACGTAAGGCTGGGTACGTGCAGCAGGAGCAGAGGATCTGCAGCAGGGGAGGAGCAGAGTACAAGGGGAAAACACTCTGCTGCTGTCAGAAGGTACCAGCCAGGGCCTGGGCTCCCTGCAGGCATCAGGGAGGTGCCACTGCAGCAGGATTTGCTGTGCAGCCAAGCAGATTGCAGCTCTGTCCCTGCACAAGGACATGGCAGGCTCTGGAGAGGGCACGGTGTTGATCCTGGAGAGGTGGGGACTGCTGTCCCTGAAAGGAACTTGGTGATCACAGAGGCTGCAGTTAGGTGGGGAGTGAGCTCAAGGCAGGGCAAAGACAAGGTGTGGAAGGTTTGCCATAAATGAGATGACAGGATCCCACTGAGGTAGGATCCTATGGATCCATATCAGCAGAGCTGGAGAGGGCATGGGGCAGGGCACGGCGTGTCCTTACCTGGTCCCAGCAGCAACCTCTCTGTCTGTCTGTCTGCACTCACATTACCTTCTGCCCTACAGAAAACAGCCTGCACCATCCCTGCCCATGATGGTCCCCTGGCTGCTCTCACCTTCAACTCCACTGGCTCGAAGCTGGCAAGTGCTTCCGAAAAAGTGAGTGAGTGAGTGATGCTGCCAGCACCCTCCCTGCTGCCAGAACCCTCCCTGCTGCCTCTGCTTGCTGCCTGCAGCTGGCAGTGGGGTCCCAGCCAGTTCTGGTGCTTGGAGCACATGGAGCAGGAGAGCAAGACCTCTGAGCTGCCCATTTTCCAACACAGGAGGACCACTAAAAGGTCTCTTGACTTGTAAGAGGGCAGTGTGTCAGGCTGAGATTGATTCTGGCTGGCAAACAGGAGGGGCCTTTCTACCTCCCAAGTTTCCTGGGTGTGTCAGAGAAAGGGCTGGCACTCTTTGTCCTGCTCCTGCCTGATATTTCCATTTGCATTATTTGCAGGGCACAGTCATTCGTGTATTTTCCATTCCTGGTGGGCAAAAGCTCTATGAATTCCGCCGAGGGATGAAAAGGTCAGTTCATTCTTCTGTTGGTGACAAGAACACAGAGGGCTCCTGGAGCAGAAATGTAAACACAGGGAGAGGGCAACGTCAGATCCTGGTGGCTTTGGCATCTTTTGCAAAAAGAAAACAAGAGTGAGCGTATCAGATAGAAATGTCATTGTGCCAGACAGCCACACTGCACCCAGCTGCCTCTGGCAACTGTAGTGACTCAATTCAGTGTTGCAGAACAGGGTGATTGCAGAGAACAGAGGCAGATTCTGTCCATTTGACCTTTCTTGTTTCTTACTTGAAGTAATGAAGTCCCCAAAGTTATCAGCCCAACCCCTGCCCTCTCAAAGGAGCTTTTGAAGCTATTAAGTCACAGAGCCCATGTCTTGATGGTAGGGATGGGCTCTTGCTGCCCTTCTGCAAGCTCCCTCAGATGTTCTCAGTAGCTCTTTTCTTGACTTTTCCCTCTTCCCCATCCCTTGTGATTTTACACCAACTTCTGCAAGAACAAAGACTGCTATGCCTGAGACACCCCAGCCCTGCTGAGCCTGCACAGGAGGAGATGCTGCATGGCTCTGGCTCCCTTGCACTTGGCATATCCTCCCTGGGATTTACTGTACCAGAAACTTCAGCTGCTGCAGTGAGGCTGGCACAGATGTTCACTCCACAGACAGCTCTGTGAGCAAAGGCATTTCCACCTCTCTGGTTGTTTGGCACTCCCTTGAAGCTCTGCTGAGCAAAGGGATTGAGGAAATGCTGGTCAGGCAGCAGCCAGGCAGGGTGCTCCTCACTGGGTATGGGTGTCCTTCCTCCCCAGCCTCTTCTCTGTCAGCAAAACCCAGCAGTTCCCTTTAAACAGTAATGCCATTAGGTGACCTCTCCTCTCTGTCCTTGGCCCTAGGTATGTCAACATTGGCTCCCTGGTGTTCAGCATGGACTCCCAGTTCCTCTGTGCTTCCAGCAACACAGAGACTGTGCACATCTTTAAACTGGAGCACCTCACAGACAGGTGAGGGGGTTTTCACCTGCCTGCCCCAGAGCTGCCTCTGTTTCAGACCCCTGCCTGTAGTTCCAGCTCTCCATTTCCTCACCACGTACTCTCCAGGAGCCAGACCAGCTGCAAAGTGTCTCTCTATGTCCTGTGGGATTCACTCCTTGGAGAAGCTACACAATGCATCCCTGCTGGCAGCCTCTCCAGGGCTTCTCTGGGTCTGTTAGCTGCCCCTGTTTCCCCCATCTCCTCCCTGTGTCTCCAGCTAGGCTGGTGCACACCGTGTGCAGGTGCTCCAAAGAAAGTCTGGGTTTATCTGAGATCAGGATGACTTCATTTCATAGAATCATAGAATCATAGGGTTGGGAGGGACCTCAGAGCTCATCAAGTCCAACCCTTGATCCACTCCCCCTGTGGTTCCCAGCCCATGGCACTGAGTGCCACATCCAGGCTCTTTTTAAATATCTCCAGGGATGGAGAATCCACTGCTTCCCTGGGCAGCCCATTCCAATGTCTGATCACCCTCTCTGTGAAGAAATTCTTTCTAATGTCCAACCTAAACCTCCCCTGGCACAACTTGAGACCATGCCCTCTTGTCTTGCTGATAGTTGCCTGGGAGCAGAGCCCAACCCCCCCCTGGCTCCAGCCTCCTTTCAGGGAATTGTAGAGAGCGATGAGGTCTCCCCTGAGCCTCCTCTTCTCCAGGCTGAACACCCCCAGCTCCCTCAGCTTCTCCTCACAGGACATTTATGATGTTTTGTCATGGCTGATTGCAAAACCCTGCTGATGGTGCTTTCTGACCTCCCTCAGCCGGCCAGAAGAGCCTCCAACCTGGAGTGGTTACATGGGAAAGATGTTCCAGGCTGCCACCAACTACCTCCCTGCTCAGGTATCAGGCATGATGAACCAAGACCGAGCCTTTGCCACTGTCCGCCTGAACATCTCTGGACAGAGGAACATCTGTGCCCTCTCCACGTACGTAGTGACATCTGTGTCCCCTCTGCCACACCAGCCTGGCAGCAGACACAGTTATCTCTGCAGCACACCACCACTGGGGTCCTTATCTTGCACCCGTGCCTGCAGAGCACACAGTGGGGCTGTGGGCTGTAGCCGTGGGCTGTTGTGTTTGGGCTGATGGTGCTTTTTCCCACTAGGATTCAGAAGCTGCCCCGACTGTTGGTGACCACGTCAGATGGACATCTCTATATCTATAACTTGGACCCACAAGATGGAGGGGAGTGTGTCTTAATTAAGAAACACAGGTAAATGCACCTCCAAACATACCCGAGACAGAGGAGCACCTTTAAAAAAAATTAAGGGGAGTTTCAAGAACAAAGTTTCAAAGGGAGTTGAAAGAACAACATGGAGCTTGAAGGGCAAGAACATAAGAAGTGAGTTTGTGATTTTAGCTGCCTTATCCAGAGGTGATTCCACATCAGCAGGTTCCATCCAGGGGCACTTTGCAGAGGAAACCAGAGGCATCTCCCATCCCTGGGCAGTTGTGGAACATCTCAGCTTCTAGGCTGTGCCTGAGGAGATCCCTCCAGCAGCAGAGTGCTGACCACCATGGTCAGGGCACCTTTTCCAGGCATGAATGGGTGCTGAGTTTAGGGGGTAGGATGGTGTGGAGCTTCCCTAAATAACCCCCCCCCCAGATGCAGCCCTGCAGTGCCAAAGCAGAGCCTGCGCGCTGCTGCCCAAGTTGTACGCGACTCTGATTAAGCATGTAACCTACACACACACACACATCTGGGTGACTTGGCTCCAGATGTGAAGCCTTTGGGGTGGGGTGTGATGTAACGTGCTCTGACAGCCTGGCTGACAGCCAGGAAAATGCCAGCAGTTTTTTGCAAAGCCACCAAGCAGCCGTGGTGTGGAACCACGCTGTCCCGCCTGCTCCGGCCACCCCGCCACCATCCAACCTCACTGACACCCTCCTGCCCCCACTCTGGGAGCTGTCCCAGTCTGTTTGTGGGTTTCTTTTAGCATCAGAGGACTGAAAAGGGCCCCTGGGTCATGAGTTATGTTACATCATACTATATCTCTGCTCAAACTCCATCCCAAACTAGCCAGGGCTGCTTTTCCCATCTAGTCCGCTCCTGTTGGAAGCCCTTTGGAGCCCCCTCTGTGATTAGAAACACTGTTTGCTTTTGTAACCTAAAGCTTTTGTGGTCAATCTGTTCCCTTCTATTCTCGTGCCAGCATTGTCCTCTAGCTGAAGTGGTGCTTTCCCTATCTTCTGCTTCCCCCCCTGCTTTCCTGGTAGAGCACAATGCTCTCCTCCTCCTCCTCCGCAGCGCTGCTGGGGCTGCAGGCAGTGCCCAGATGCGGTGGTGCCGATGGATGATGTGCTTCAGGGAGACATGGGTGCCTGTGCTTGTCTTAGCCAGTGCTGGGGAAGGAGTGGCTGGGATCAGAACTAACATTTCTCCCCCTCTCTTGCTCCTGTACAGTCTGCTTGGCTCAGGAAAGATGGAAGAGAACAAAGAAAATGACCTTCAGCCTCCGTTACCTCAATCTTATGCAGCAACTGTAGCCAGACAAAGTACAGTGCCTTCAACTTCAACCATGCCAGGTAAGCATCTTCTCTACCTTTCCTCTGGCAGAAGCACAAAAGGTACCTGGGGCAAAGTGGAAAGTCTCCCAGTTGCCAAGGTTTCAACCAGAAACTCTCCTTGTGCAATTCAGACTGGGGCAGCAGGACCCTCTGGAGCTCACCCACTTCTTCCCTTGCCCCCAAAACAGGTCAAGAATGTTCTGCTCTGCCTCCCAAGACCCCTGGCCAGTGCTTCTGCTCCTTATGCAGGCTGAGCAGGACCCACATGCCAGCCTCACAGTCTGTCAGACAGCAGCTGCTGCCAGGCTGGTTTCCAGGATGTGAAACCATAGGTGTAGAAGTCAAATCCCACTATTTTTGTGGCAAGATGATTACAGATTCCCCTGGACCTGTTAAACCTTACTCTAAGGCAAACAGCACTGAAGTGCTGCAGGAGAAAACTGGGTGACTGTCTCATTATATCCCCAAGTCTAAAGGTCCACATAAAAATGGGGATCTTCTTCTGGATTTGGTGCTTACATTCATGGTGGGAGGAGGAAGCTTCTGCCACAGAAGCCATGAAGTCCATTCCCTAATCTGTAGTGTCAATGAAGATGCCTTTCTCTTCAGTCCCCCTGTGCTCTGCCAGAAAGCCAGAGAAACCTAAAGAGGTGATAAAATAGTGTCTCCGCTGTTTGTTTCCAGCCTCCTTCCATCCATTGATCTGTAACACTTTGTATTTTTCCTTGGACAGGTTATTCAGAGGATGGTGGTGCCCTGCGAGGAGAGGTTATCCCAGAGCACGAGTTTGCCACTGGACCAGTGTGTCTTGAGGATGAGAATGAGTTTCCTCCTGTGAGCATTGGGGACCCCTAAAACTGCAGTTCAGTCCTCAGGCTCAGAAGAAAGCATTAACCTCTTACACAAGAGATAGTGCTGCCCCCCACCTCATCCCAGTGCCCTGTGTAGTCTGTACTAACTAATTAAATTACAGGGACAGTGCCAGGAGAAGTTCACCCCCACTAAATGGCAGCCAGGGAGGGGGCAGAGAGGATGATCCTGAATAATTAGAGATGGATCTGAAGGATCCAAGCTGAAGGAATTCACAATGATGTTCAGATCCAGAATGACTTTTGTGCCTTGCACAGATTTCTGGTATTACCAGGAAGGGGTTTAAGTTGAACAGTGCCATTGTTAAGAAGTAAAAACTTCACACTCCCTGTTGCATTTACAGTCAGTTATATTAGTTTATGGAATGCAACTGGGACATACCTGAACCTCCCCAGTCTCTTCATTTCCAAGCTAACTGAAAGGGAACTCCTTTTCCAAGTGTGAAAATGAGAGGCATAACAGATTTTTAAACTGGTTTATGATTTTTATATAGCACTTTCTCAGCACTGGAAGAAGATACTTGCTTTTAAAATCTAACTTGAGCCTGGCAGTGTCTCTCCAGCTCCTTTTCCTATTACACACATTTACTGTGTGAAGTAGCTAACCCCTGAGTGGACAGATGTTGGTGCTGTGCTATGATCTGGTTATAATCAGCAGTGTCATCATTACAGTAATGCATTAATACAGCAGAATACTGTAATGGCTTTCAAGTTGTAGTCTTGGCAGGCTTTTCTGTCCCTTACTCCATTTTTACATATCCTGCAGTTGGAGTTTTGCCTGCGAAGGAGGAAGTCAAAACTTTTTATCAGGATCCCAGGCTTGTTCCATATGCTGAGCCTGACCTCTGGGAGGCACTTCCCTATGAACTGGTGCAAAGTATTACTTAGATAAAAGATAGCTCCTGATTCCCTTTCAAACAACACTTCCTGAGTCCAACTCAAGTTGCATAAACCTTAGACCAACACTCTCTTGAAACCTGTACCATAGCCTGGTGTTAACTGGGAGCAAGAGTTTCCTAGCTGTCCCTACTCCAGTACCCAAGGAGGGTATTTAAAATTTCTTTTGAAATACCATGAGCAGAGGCTCGTGGCCATGCAGCCATGGAGCAGCTGATGCTCCTGGCAGGAGCAGCAGGGTGAGAGAGAAATCCTCTGCTTCCTTCTGATCAACCTGCTCTTGAGCATGGAGTGTGGGGACAAGGAAGATGCCAGCAAGCAGGAATCCCACTGCTCCTGAATGAGCTTTCCTGCTGGGTCTGGGCCCTATAAAAGCAGCCCCGAGCCCCTGCTGTGTACCAGCAGGACCTTTATTCAATGAACTTTGATCTGTCAGGATCCTCTGCTGTCATTAACCCCAGGGAACAGCTCTCATGTGTAATGTTAGGGAGGAGGTGACGTGGGAGGGAGGGAGGGAAGGTGTTCTTCCAGTTATCTTCCTGATAACAATGGTTTAGCAATCCCAGCTTGCAGCTGGAATCTCTGCAGCTAGGAGCTGGGTTTTGCCCCAGGAATGTGGGTTGCAGCTGGAGTTGCAGCTCCTGCCCTGGGAGCACACCCGGAGACTCAGTGGGGATGTTTGGATGCTCTGGATTTCACTGAACTTTGCTGTTTTCTCAGCACTAAGATGTTGGGTCTCAATGAGGCATTCAAGGAGGAGGGGGGTGGGTGGGGGTTTCAGGCATCAGTCACTTGTGTGCAGAGAAGGAGGGAGAGAAAACCTGACCTTATCCAAGAAAAATGTTTTGACAGCATTCTGCTTTGCGGAAACATGGGAAGGGTTTTGTTTGTTTTCCAGCGTGCAACAAAAAGACATTTAAAAACCTCAAAAACTTGTGACAAAATGGAATATTCACCCGCAGCCCACGCCATGAGTATGGCTTTGAACTTAGACATAATTTTGGAGAAAAAGCAGTGCTCAGACCCAGCAGTTCCTCTCCATTTTGAAACATCTTGCCTTCCCCTGACCTCAAGCAAGACTTCAGAGGCTGAGCCGTGAAGAGTGAGGACAAGCAGCTTCAGTCTTAAGAGAAAAATCTGTTGCTGATTGTTGAAAATTGCCTCTTCATTAAATGGAAGGAGGGAGAGATCAGAGAAGAGAGGAGAAACCCAAGGAGGGCTCACAAGAAGTGGCCCCAACAAGAGCAGATGTGGATATTGCTACTGATTGTGCCAGGGCTGCTGAGGGATCCTGTGGCAAGAGGTTAAAGAAGTTCAGTTACGTCTCTGGCTGGCATGGATGGGGTGGATTAGGTGCTCTCAGGTCTGCTGTTGATCTTGGGCAGCAAGAACTCAGATGTTTTTGAGGCTTCCAGGCCCAAGATCCTCCTGGCTGCTAGCTGGAAGGTGTTTCACCCATTCTGTTGCACAAATACCCAATGATTTTAAGTGATTTTGCTTTTTAACAGCTGGCTGTTAGGGAAGGCCATAGGTTTTGGATTGAAGTTCTGCTAGTAGTCATGGTTCCCAGGGGATGATGGTTTAACAGATGGACTTGATGACCTTAAACATCTCTTCCAAGCTATCTGAATCTTTGATGCTGTTCTGTGAGGAAGTTTGGCAGAATCTGATTCACCTTTCCTCCCGCTGGGGGGGTCAGACAGGCATTTTGGGCAGCTGGGGATTGCAGGATGAAGTACATTATTTGAGGCCCCTTGGGAAATGTGCAATCCAGTGCCAAAGCTTGAGCCTCAGAACTGGGCAAGTGATGGTCCTGAAGCCCACGGAGAGATCCAGATCCCAGGAGGAGGATCCCATCCATACCCCTGGCAGACACAGCTCATGTCTGGCAAGGCTGGAGCTGCTGGAGGATCTGGAAATCTTTGCCTTGGCTGATGGTTGGTGTCCACTGAGTCCCTAGCCCCAGGCCATGATGTTTCCCCTCTCCTGATCCAGTCTGACATCCAAGTGTTCCATCTGGAGAGCCTGGGGACACAGGGGGATGCACAGCACACTCCTTTCCCTTCCTGCTATTCCAGGAGCTCAACTTTTTGGGAGGGCTTAGCAAATCAAAACCACATCCCCCCCAGCACCCCAAACTCTTGCCATGCTCAGCCCAATGCCAGCTAGAGGCAAGACATCACCCTGCCAGCTGGTTCCTGTTCCCAGGACTGTAAATTTGGGGAGGGGGAGAGTAAATAAATAAACCACTCTCCAATCTGCCTTTGAATGGAAAGTAAAACACCACGGGACATCCCTCCCCCTTCTCCTCCCATGTGCATAAAACCAGCTTGAAACACACCCTTTTGCTGGGAAAAATAAGGCTGCTCTGTTTTGATTTTGGTAGATAATCTTGTGCCGAGGAGGTCAGCCGGGCAAAGCCAAGAGGTCATGAGGAGAAGCAAACATCTGGAGCTGGGAAGCACTTTGGAAGAGCCTGGAGTTTCGAAGAACACAGTCACGAATCCCCAAGACGAGGGGAAAAAAAAAAAAATCTAAAACCCAAGGTGGGCCTCTCCTTTTTCCTACAGTATGTTCCAGGGACTACCTGGCCCTCTTACCCCCTTGTTTTAATTCTTGTCTGGGTGGGGTGTCAATGTACTGTATGCACATGGCTATATTTAACAAACTTACCTGGTAGAACCACAATGTAAATGCTAATTTAATCAGATTTGTATGTAACCAGAATTTTATATACCCACTTGTCCCTTTTCTAATTTATGCTGTTTTCTGTGTATAAATGTACTTATAGGGAGATATATTAAACTGATGTCTTTGTACAGTATATACATACTATTTTACCCAGGCAAAGTATTTTTGCAGTGATATTAGAGAAGAAGATACCATTTACTATGTTTAAAGACAGAATAAAGTCACAGTCTGTCCCTGGCAGCTCTCTGCCTGTGCTCCTGCTGTTCTTTGTGGGGCCCTAAAGATGTCAGCCTTGATTAAGATTTATGAGTGGGAGAGGGGTTTGAGGGGCTGGTGTGAGGACAGCTGCTTCCACCCAACCCACCTGGCCAAGTTCACACAAGTCCACTTCCAGCTTGTCCAAAGAAAGAGCTGGGTGTGGGAACCAGAGGCCAAAATTGCTTCAAGAAACCCTCGCTCGGCTGCTGAGAAATCCTGGTGGTTTCTTAAGAGTTTCAGTTGCACCTTTGATTTTGCTTTTGCAGCCCCCCAGGCTTTTTCATCTGCCCAGAAATGTTCTCTGTTTCATCCCACCTGCTCCCTCCAGCATCACATTGGGATGGGGAGAAGCAGCTTTTCCCTCTGGATCCCTCAGCTCAGGGCAGGGACCCCTCCAGCCCTCCCTGAAAACCCAAATGCTGTTGTACCATTGCTTTTCCCACACAGATGGGGAGCAGCTACCCCAGTTCTGCACTGCACAGTTCTCTACCTTCTCAAAAAAAAAGGAGGTTTGCAAACACTGGGATTTGGGTGCTTGGATCAGCTCAATCCCAAGCCCAGCATCCTGCTCACCAGGAGAGGAGCACACAGGAGAGCCCAGCACCTTCTTCCTTTACAGGCAGTTGGCTCTTTAATGTCACCCCATTAATTAATGAATGTCCCTTGGCAGCTGGAGGGCAGGTGCTCCTTTTCCCAGAGCACTCTCCTCCAGCCAGGAATTTTCTCTCTGCAGCCACAGATCTCCAGGATCTCAGCACCAGAAGGGACATTTACTCAGAGGCTGTGGGCCCTGTCCTCCCCTGCCTCGTGCTCCAAACCAGCCACTCCATTCTAGGGGAAAGCCAAGTGACTTTCCCAAAAGAATTCTCTCCCCAAACCAGCTCTCACAGTGGGTAGTTTTAATCCCAACCTTTCTTTTTCAATTTAAGATCCCTACAAAAAGTCCATCTCCATCCACATGCCACCAGGTACGGCAGTGCCCAGCTCCTCCAGCCTCAGCAGGGGGACAATCCTGCTGGGGGGACAGACCTGTTCTGCAGCAAAGGGGACCCCTCCATGTGCTCACACAGACCCACAACTAACTCACCTCCCAGCTGCAGCCCCCGGAGCAGCCTCCATCCCTCTCCTCCTTGGCCAACCTGGTGCCCGACACGCTCAACTCCGAGGAACCAAACTCAGGGGAAAAGAGCAGCCTGAGCAATTATTTGCTTAAAAACAAAGCCAGGGGGCTCTTTTTTCTCTGCCAGGGTCCAGTGGGGCTGCCTGAGACACGGGCACTTGGCACCTGCAGGCCACGTGCCTCCTGTTGCAGCAGGGGATTGCGGATGGATCCTTGGAATAATCTGCCACCGAGGTGTTGTCTGTTGAGATGTCCTCCAGAGCCTGGGTGTAAGCCCTGCTGATGGTGGGCAGCACTGCCTGATACTCTCTGGATGCCAGGTCCAAAGGCTCCTGCTCCTGGATATCACGATCCAGATTGAAAATGAGGGGTGGCTGGTGATGCTCAGCTGGCCCAACGCTCCCATCGCAAGCCAGTGCCCCTCCTAGGGAGGAAAGGGGAGAAAAACAAGGGAGTCCCAGACTGCCAGGGATCACCTCTGTATTCCTCACCCATCTGTGACCACCCAGTCCCACCACAGCCCAGCTCTGGGAGCCCTGCTGCTAATCTAAGAACACTGCTGAGGCCAAACCCCCCCTGCCCAGGCTGCAAAACCCATCAGAGAGACACAGGGACACATCCCTGCTCCTTGCTGGGTTTGCTCTTGCTGGGATCAACCTCAGTTGGGCTTTACCTGTGTGTACGGGGAACCAAGAATTCCAGAATTTTTTTCCCAAACTTTATGACCTCCCCAAGGGCCACGGTACCTGTGGTGTAAAAGGCTTTGTACTGTGCCAGCCGAAGGGTCTCTATCTGCCCATCCTTCCCAGCTGCCCCACTGTTGGGGTGCAGCAGAACCTGAAGGGAGAAAAATGCCCCTCAGCCCACTGCAGAGCAAACCTGCCCCGAGAGACCCCTGCCCTCCCCAGAAGAGACCACATCCCCCCATGCCCACATTTAGAGACACCATTTAGACCCTGAGCAACCAACCCAGTTTTGTTTGCTGAAGGGGTGGGGGAGATGCCAAAAGGGAAACACCAACATCTAATTGTGCCTTCCTGGCCCTGCAGGCAGGACCCCCCCAAAAATCATCTCCCCAGACCATTTCTACTGCAAGCAAAGGGCTCACAAAGCTGTGGGGGCTTTCAGCAGAGCAGGAGAGAATATTTTGGAGCTGGGATGATCTGGGCTGCTCCCCATCACTGCCCCATCAGCCTGGGGCTCAGAGCTCAGCAAGGACATCTCACAGAGCTGAATGGTTGCCTGAGAGCAGCAGAAAGGCAGAGCTGAGGGTGAGCTCATGGGAAGCAGAGGCTGCCCGGGTAGGTGAGGTGCTGGAACATCACCCCCAGTCCATCCCCAGCCCTGACTCACCCCGCCGAGCCAGCGCTCCCTTCCCTAACAGCCGAGCCAGAAGAGGGAATGGGGCTGAGAAGGAAGGGAAGGAGGGAAGGGTGGGTCACATCTCTGCCTTTGGGGATTTAGGACATTTGATCAGCACGGGAAGGCTGCTCTGGCACATGGGAGAAAGGAGACAAGTGAGCTGGAGGCTTCAGCAGGCTCCTCTGTCAGCTCCTATCTGCCACCGAGCCAATGGCTTCACTGAGGGATGAATCATTCGAGGTTTCCTCCCTGGGAACTGAGTTTTAAAAGTGATTCAAGAAATTTCCACTGGGCTAAAAATGAGAAACATCTGCTGAAGCTGAAGGCCAAGTTGAGGAACAGGACTCCCAGCTGATGGGGATGGGGATGCCTGAGCAGGTGCCCCGCAGGCAGCACCCACCCCGGGCACCCACGGAGGTGGATCCTGTGCTGCCTGGTCCAGATGTGACCACTGTCTCAGGACCAGTTGGGAACTCCATCAAGAAATGTCAGGATTCAGGGTGGGGGATGATTTCCAAATGCTTTTCGATTTCCTTTGTTGCCCCCCCTTGCAAGGTAAATTCAAAAACAAAACCCAAAGAAATCTGCGCTCTGGAATTTGGTTTTAAATCCATGGTATAGGGAAAAAATTACTGGATGAGGTGGTACAAGGAGGAAATCCCTGCTACAAGGTCCCTTTATGCTGATGCTCCTTGGTCAGAATAAAACACCCACAAAAGCAGAAACCAGAAAATATTTAAGGGCCCATGAAGCCAAGGTATCAGGAACTGGAACAATTAATCTGTTTCCAGCCCTAAAGCTTCACCTACACCCTGTTGTCAGCCAGCATTCCCTCTAGCAGCAGAGCTGGGACACTGCCACCTGGGTATAAAGTTACTCAAACCTCTCTTGCTACCAACAAGCAGGGTCCTAAACCTTCCTCATAAAACCATCTCACCCTAAGAAAATCTGTTACACCTTGCTGCACAGTTAAGGAGCTCATCTCATCTGAGCCCTTTCAAGAAACATTCCCAGGTCTGAAATCCTTCTGTTCATCTTTGACTTGGTTATTTTAATTATTTTTAATTTTTTTTTTTTTTTAAGTGGAAAAAAGTGTCTTTTTTCTCCAGAAAACCCATTGTCTGAACTCACTGCTCAGGGCTGCTGGCACAAGCTCACCAGCTCATGGGGAGCAGGCGTGCACCCCTCTGCTGCTAAGCTGATGGAAAAACCTTCTTTGTCTGACACTTGTACCCTTGATACTTTTCCTAGGATGTGTTTATTTTTCCTGCAAATAGCCTTCCCTCAGAAAAGGACCTTGGCATATCCCCAGCCCCATCCCAGGTTGTGCTGCTGCCCAGCTGGGAAGGGAGCAGAGGAACAGCTTTTGGGAGAATTGGGAGGGAAAACCCTGTCAACCCCCCCTGATTGTGATCAGTGGGAGATGAAAAGCAGAGAGGCAAGGGGGGAGGGAGTGGGGCTATGCTTGTGCAGCACAACACCCCCCAAAAAATAAAAAATAAAAGCACTGGGCAGGATGATGCTGGGCCAGCCCAGGGAGCTGGTGCTGCATCCCTGCTCAGGATGTTGTTCCTTGGTCTGACACCTTTCCTGCCTAGGAAGAGGGCTCACATCCCTCCACCTGGCCCTGACACCCAGCAAACCATCATTCCCAGTAAACCATCCCAGTAAACCATCATTCCCAGTAAACCATCACTCCCAGCAAACCATCACTCCCAGCAAACCATCACTCCCACTAAACCATTTTCCCAGATAAACCATCATTCCTGGGAAACCATCATTCCCAGCAAACCACCTCTCCCAGCAAACCATCTCTCCCAGTAAATCATCATTCCCAGTAAGCCATCACTCCCAGCAAACCATTACTCCCACTAAACCATTTTCCCAGATAAACCATCATTCCTGGGAAACCATTATTCCCAGCAAACCATCTCTCCCAGTAAACCATCATTCCCAGCAAACCATCACTCCCAGTAAACCATCACCCCCAGCAAACCATTACTCCCAGCAAACCATTACTCCCACTAAACCATTTTCCCAGATAAACCATCATTCCTGGGAAACCATCATTCCCAGCAAACCACTATTCCCAGTCCCAGTGCCCCCCAGGCAGGAGCAGGGGGTTAATGGTGAGGAGCTCAGTGGAGCACACAGGCCCCATCCCATCCCTTTCCCCACTTTTATCTCAGGGTTCAGCACAGAGTTCCATAAACACGAAGCAAATACCAAAACCCTGATGGACACAGAAAGCAAATCCAAGCCCCCCACTGGGAGCTGGCTTGTGGTGCTCACAGGAGGGTGGACTTTGAAAGCAAAATCAGGCTTTATCTGTGGGACTGCTATTAAAGCCACTTTTTTCCTTTTTTTTTTTTTCTTTTTTTTCTTTTTTTTCTTTTTTTTTTAAATTTTTTTTTTCTTTTGGTTCTGCAAAAATCTTGAAAAAAAAAAAGTCTTGTGCAACTCCCAGCAAAAGGCATCACCATACTGCTGGTTCTGCTCACTCTGCTTACAGGAGCTGTCAGCAGCTCCTTTTGTATGGACATGGAGCAGCAGGGAACAGGGTGGGATGCCCCACTCGGACATCAGTTCTGGGAATGTTCCCCAGCCAAGGAGCTGGCTGAAGGAGGGACTGGATTCATCACATCTATCTCCATCTGGCAAGATAAATAAAGTGGATACAGCTAGGTCTGAGCCCCTGGGGTATTTTCCTCCCCACACTGATGTACCTTTTGTGATTAGGAAGGAGACAGCCCATGCTGGGCACCCCAGGGTTGCTGTAGTGCACCAAGCATCCCATGGGATTGTGTCCCCCAGCCCTGGATACACAGGAATACACACCAAGCCCCTCCCATGGATGTTTTCACCTCTAATCCCAGATTTATGAGCAAAGAGTCAAACAATTCATCAGTCCAAAAGCCCTTTTACCCCAGTACCCTCAGCCCAGCACTGCCCACCTCCAGCTTTCCTCCTCCATCCCAGCAAGATGATCTTCCCATGGGTCTGCACTGAGTCTTTCCACCTCCCACTTCCCTGGTTTAGCTCAGAGGAGGTGGGACCTGCTGTCAGGAAGGGGATGTCACCAGGAGAGGTGGCTCTGCCTTACCTTGTGCCCCACATCCGTCCACCCAAAGAGGACTGGGGACACATCCAAGCCATCAAAACGTCTGTTTGGGGGCAGGACTGCTCCAGCCAAGGCCACCAGTGTAGGAAAGATGTCCAGGGTGCTGGGGAAAGAGGTGACTTTCATCAGAACCAGGCAGAGGGATCCCCAGATGGTCTCCCCAACCCCATCTGCACCTTGCTCCGGGGGCACTGATGGCAGGGGTGGCCTTGGAGCTGGGGGGCTGGCTGCTTCCCAGCACCCATCCCAGCACCTGAGCTCTGCAGGAAAGGTTAAAACCAGCTTCAAGCAGAGATTCAGGCCCAGCTATTCCTCCCTTCCCACACCTCCCACCCCTGACTGCTCACCAGGCTCTGGGGAGCCCACCAGGATATTCTGCACCCCAAAAATCCTGCACAGATTGGGTTGGGTTGGAAGGAACCTTATAGATCACCCAGTTCCCTGCATGGGCAGGGACACCTCCCACCAGCCCAGGTTGTTCCAAACCCCATCCAACCCCTTCCACACTTCCAGGCATGGGGCAGCCACAGCTTTTCCAGGGCCAGGGGCTCATCACCCTCACAGGGCAGAATTTCTTCTAAATGAACCCACAGGACAGGGGCACAGCAAGGAGTGGGGCAGCCCCCTCCCAGCCTCCTGTCCCCCCAGGGGGCACAGGGTGAAGGCAGCAGGTCACCCTCCAGAGAAAGTGCTGGCACAGGGAATTTTTATGCCCATGCCAGCAGATCCCAGCTCCCCAGGAAAATGTGGTCTTGCTTTTGCATGGCGCAGCACGAGCCACCACAGCCAGGGTGGAAAATGTGCATTTCCCACCAAAACACCCGTCAGCGTTTCCACCATAAACCTCCCGGGGGTTTTCAGGGGCCTCAGCCACAAGAAAAAACCATTCAGGGATCATCCTTGGGGACTTCCCACTTCAGAGGGATGCAAGGAAGGAGCAGGGAACCAGTGTCCCCCTCGTTCTGTGGGGACACAGAGGGACAGTCTCTGCTTTTCCACCCCACTACCTATGATCCCAGGGCCATTCCCCTCCACCAGCATGTCCCCACGGTGCAGGAGTTGTGCAAAGTCACTGCTGGGTGGGACAGGGACCACCCAGCCCTGCCACCAGTCCCCCCCACACCCTGGAGCACAGGCTTCCACCTCCACCAACCACATCACCCAGTGGGATCTGGGGTTGACCCCAGCAGGATGGGGACAGTCCCCACAGGTTTCCCTTGCCCTCCCCCCCCCCCCAAATTCTATTCCCGCACAGCACAAGCATCCATCACCCAGCTCATCCCACACCAGTGATCACTGGTTGACCCTGAACCTCTAAAATGAGCCATCAGGGGTGTCCCACAGCCTTGGGAGAGCGGGATGTCAAGTGACACATCACAGGGGACAAAGCTGTGGCACGGGAGCCAAGGAGCTGGCAGAGCCACTGGTGCCAGGCAGCCAGCAGGGACCCAGCCAGCATCCCTCCGGCACTGAAACCTTCCTGCTGGTAGCTCAGGGGCTCAGTTAGGGCAAGGAAATTGGTGGAGGAGGTGAAAGCAACTGGGGACACTCAGGGTCCCCCCCAGTCCTGCCACCGCACTGCCGGCTGCGGGACAGTGGCTGCGTGAGCAGAGAGGGGGAAAAAAAAAATAATCAAAAAGAGCCCAGGGCTAAAATGGCCCCCCCGGTTCTCCCATTCACCGAGTTTTAATTCAGCTGCTAAGAGACGGAGAGAACAAATAAGAACAAACACTGCTGGGAGCAGCCCCACTACGGAGCTGCCGGAGACGGCCCCAGCGGCCAGGCCGGCCGGGAGGCGCCGACCAAAAAATTCTGGCTCCCCACTGTGCCCAAGGCAGGGGACATCCCTGTGAGCACCTCTCTGGGGTCAGCCCGGGTCCAACCCGAATGAGAGCCCGGGGGGCAGCAGCTTCAGGAGCCCAGCCAGGTACCCAGGGATGCTCGCAGGGTTGGAACCCCTCACCCAAAGGACGGGACTGCTGGAAAAATGTCACCCAGGTTGGGAGGTGTCACCCGGGTTGGGAGGTGTCACCCGGGTTGGGAGGATGGAGGGACTGAGGGTAGAGCTGGCCGAAGGAGCCAGATGTGGCTAAAGGCCTAAAAAATCAGGATTTGGGTTAAAATTGGCATCGAAGCAAGCGGGGCCAGCCGGGATGCTGAGCAGGGAAAGCTCTGCTTGCAGGGCAAGGGGAAGCCACGCTGCCAGCCCCAGCCCTGGCCGAGGGACATTTGATAAATAAAATCACTCCAGTGCTCTGCTGCCAGCCCAAACACCAAGGGAAAAGTTCCCAGGGATGGGCAGCACCCTGCCTGCTGCCCCAGGGTTGGTGCTGAGCAACCCCAGCAGGCTGGCAGCAGGGAAGGTGCTGAACCAGGCAGCTGAACCAGCTCTGCCCCCCCCCCAGACACCTTGCCCAACCTGCCCAGCCCCACGCTGCCAGCACAGCCAGGATGGTGCAATTGGCTTCTTCACCACCCCACTGACCTATTTCTTCTGTGCCCTACTTTGGGTTGGGGCAGGGAAGGGCAGAAGCAGAGTCAGTGGCTCTGACAATTAAATATAATTAAGAAAAAGCCAACGAGGCGGTTTTTCTGCAGAAACCAACGTGCAAGTGCAGGTTTGGGGTGATGCATCAGCATTTCTCAGCTGGCTCCAGGTTCCCCAGCCCCCTGGGCACGCTCACCCACCTTCACCTCTGCTCCCTGCACCAGGGAGGATGTGAAGTTGAGCAATGCCAGGGAGAGGCAAGGCACAGGCTCTTCTCCTAAGCCAGGTGGAGATGGTTTCAGCATTTTCATGACCTCAGGGGCAGAAGGAGGATCATGGAGGTCCTTAACCCCTGTCCTCACCTAGCCCCTGCCCTTCCCAGGGGATCCCACTGGACTGAGGTCCCACCTCCCATACAGAGGTCCCCCAGACGTATCTGCACACAGGTTTCATTCCTTCTCCAGCTTCTTGGACGTCCCCAACAGTTGGGGGGAGAAGTCTTCCACCACCCTGTTTCATGAGGGTAGCAAGAAGCTAACCCAGCACACACTCATCCCTCAAGGGATGTCCCCCAGCTTGACTCTGGGTGTAGAGAAAAGTCACCAGCCCCAGTGCTCCAACACTCAAACCCTTCTGAAAACCTCAGGGTTGCCTTTAAATTTCCACATCTGAGGTAGGTTTCACCATAGGGCCTGGGCAGTGCTACAGAGGAGCCCTGTGATGGGACAGGACCCAGCAGTGGGGACATCAGTGGGCAGGACCTGCAAGACCACACCAGCTGCTCCAGAGGCCAAGGGTGCTTTGCAGCACAGTGCATGGATCAGAACAGCCCCAGAAGAAAAGAAAAAGAAAAAAAAAAAAAAAAGAAAAAAAAAAAACCCAGACAAAACAAAACAAACAAGCAAAAAACCTAAATCGACCCAAGAAACAAACTCCCAGGGAGCTGCAGGGATGCTTCCCAAGCATCCACCATGCAGCAGAGCTGGCTTTCAGCTGTCCAACCTGCTGGGCTGGATCTGGGAAGTGCAGCTGATAAGGTCTTGGAGGAGATAAACAGGATGCTTGGGCTTGGAGGCAAAGGAGGAGAGGGCTGGTGGGGACGGGCACTGATCCTGCACAGGACAGGGCAGCTCTGCCCATCTCCTGGTGGGCACTCCAGCAGCCAGCCATGGGGGAAGGGTTTGGAAGTGAAAGCCAAAGGATGCTGCTCTGCCAGCCATTGGGGCCACACCTCAAGCCTCCGACCTTCTCCTTGCAAAACTCCAGTTCCCAGAGCTGCCCCCGGGCCATGGAAGGACTGAGTGGTTCCTGCTTATCTCATGGCCCAACAGCCAGGAGCTGCTTCCAGCAGCTAGGACAAGAGTTTCCCAACACCAAGCAACCCTCCCCCTGGCCCCACCACCCTGATCTCCACCATTCCCTGCTTTAAGGGATGGGGACATCCTGCTCCACCAGCCCCAGGGGGGGCTGTAAAGAGGGCTGCAAGTGCTGCCTGCAGAGCTGCAAGATTGCTGCCTGCAGAAATGCAATACTGCAGCATGCAGGGGTGCAACAGCAGTGCATGGAAGGGTGTAATATAGAATCATAGAATTGGCTGGGTTGGAAGGGACCTCAGAGCTCATCAAGTCCAACCCTTGATCCACTCCCCCTGTGGTTCCCAGCCCATGGCACTGAGTGCCACATCCAGGCTCTTTTTAAATATCTCCAAGGATGGAGAATCCACTCCTTCCCTGGGCAGCCCATTCCAATGGCTGATCACCCTCTCCATAAAGAAATTCTTTCTAATATCCAACCTAAACCTCTCCTGGCACAACTTGAGACCATGCCCTCTTGTCTTGTTGTTGCATGCAGGGGTGCAGTGGCAGCACGCAGGGTTGCAATATCACTGCCATAAGGTCCCCTCCATGTCACCCTCAGCAGCACAGCCTCCCCGGGGAGGAGCAGCCTGCCAGAGCCCTTCCCCTTCCATTTTCGCCAAAAACAGCAAAAAGTCGCTGCCTGCCCCCGGCCGCATCCTGCGTTGATTGCAAGCACCAGCTCTCCGGCCAGCTTTTCCCACAACCTCACCCTCCTCCACATCAAGCCATTCACCCAAACCACAAAGCCTAAGCCTGCTTCTCGGTGGAGAGAGGGAACATCGTCAGCTTTTAATTACCGGGAGGCGCGCAGCCACCGCGGCCCAGAGGCACACGGAGCCCAGCGCCTGCTCCGGCCAAGCCAACCAGCCTGCCAAAAAAACCTTTTCAACTCCTCACTGCCCAAACATGAAGTCTGAGGGGTTTGGGAAAGGGCAAAAAGCACGGCAGAGCCTGGTACAAGGCAGGCAATGAGTGACCCAGGCAGCTGCCAAAATCCGGATCACAGAATCATAGAATCATAGAATCATAGAATCATAGAATGGGCTGGGTTGGAAGGGACCTCAGAGATCATCAAGTCCAACCCTTGATCCACTCCCCCTGTGGTTCCCAGCCCATGGCACTGAGTGCCACATCCAGGCTCTTTTGAAATATCTCCAGGGATGGAGAATCCACTACTTCCCTGGGCAGCCCATTCCAATGGCTGATCACCCTCTCCATAAAGAAATTCTTTCTAATATCCAACCTAAACCTCCCCTGGCACAACTTGAGACCATGCCCTCTTGTCTTGTTGAAAGTTACCTGGGAAAAGAGCCCAACCCCCCCCTGGCTCCAGCCTCCTTTCAGGGATGAGGTCTCCCCTGAGCCTCCTCTTCTCCAGGCTGATCATCACCTGGGTCCTTCCAAGCAAGGGGATAGGAAAAATGCTGCCCCGCTCCCCCCATGTGTCTCGGGGTGCTTCCTACCTGAGCAGAGCAGAACTTGTCCTCCTGGCAGGGATGTGGCCGGGCCAATAAACCAGTGCTGGGACCCTGTGTCCTCCTTCCCAGGTGGTTTGCTTGGCCGAGCTGCCACCTGCGAGAGAAAAGGCCTGAGCTCAGCATCCTGCATCCCAGGAGCTCCCTGTTGATGGGAAAAGCTCCTGACCCTGGAGTTCCCCTGGGAAAAGAGCTGCTCGGATGCAGAATGAATGACCCCAAAGGAAGGTGATTTCCCTGGAGATGGAGCAGGGGCAGGGGAGGGAGGAGAGTTAGAGGAGTTTTAAAGAGAGAGAGGGAAAAGGAGGGGGGGAAAAAAAGAGGGCTCAGTTTGGCTGGCATTTGTGTTCCTCCTTTGCTCCAGCGAGTGATGAGGATCACAGACAGCTGCTGGAGCTGCCACTTTTCCACCCACTTTTGATAATCAGGTGAGAATGTGGAGCAGAAAAGAAATACAGGAAAATATATTCTAGGGGGCACAAACAGCCCCGTGCATGCAGCAGAAGCAGCAGCAGCCCCCCAGCCTGCTGGAAACCTGCTTCATTAAAAATCCCAGCCTGCTGCTAACCCTCCTGCCAGCTAATTAACCTGTTCTGACATCTCCCAAAATCCCCTTGCCCTGCCCTTGGGTTTGAGATGCACAGGAGCTGCCCGGTCCCTTCCTCCACCTGGGATGCAGAGCATTGAAACAGGGGTGCTGGGCACCCAAACAGAGATGCTGAGCATGTGAAATGGGGGATGCTGAGCCTTGAAACAGGTAGAAGGGCATTAGAGAGCCTCGACTTTGGCTGCAGCCCAAAGGGCCCCCAGCAGCTGGAAGGGAAGGAGCTGGGAATGGGGCAAACAGAAAATTCCAACCCGATTCACCGAGCAAACTTCCCAGGCACAGCCTTTGTCCCCCTGCTTTTCAGCATGCACATGGCAACAGTGCTTGCCCAAAGCCATTTCCTCCAGGCAGAGCCAAGAGAGAGGTGACCTCCTCATCCTTCGTGTCCTTGTGCTGTTCCCCATCCCAGCCTGGCCCCTCCGGACTCATGGGCTGATCCTGCCCTCCCAAGTGATGCTGCTGGACCCACGCTGCCTGAGCAGAGGAGGAGAGGGATGGCAGCACCAGGAATAGTCCAGGGAGAAGGTTTCTGACCTTGCAGCACACCCCCAGGCTCTCTCACTCCTCACCCAAACTTTCCCTGTTTTTTCCCCCAGTGGAACTGGGGCCTGGAGCAGTGGGACAGGGCCAGCACTGGGGGCTCTTGTGATGATCAGAAACATGACAGCACTTCCATCACCTACAGCTTAAGCAAGGTGCCTGCCCTGCCTTCAGACACCCCAGGATATTGCAGCAATTCACAGCAACCCCTGTTTCAGCATGTCTGGTAAAGAACCCATCCTCCCAGTAAGGCAGAACCCATCCTCCCAGTAAGATTTTTAGGGGTTCCACCCGTTCCCCATCCAGCCAAGGGATTTCAGGACCCCCCCTGCCCAGCTGATGTTTCCAGCCAGCTCCCTGCCAGCCTGACCCCTCTGCTGCTGGGGCCAGGGGTGTTTCCAGAGATGCTGGAAAAAGGGGACAGTGTTTTCCCAGCTTTTTGGGGTTTGTTGTGTTTTTTTTTCCCCCAAAGGGTGGACTGCCTGTACCATCTGCTTCAGCTTGTGACCCATCGGTTGCTCAAGAGCAACCCAGGTCGTCAGCAGGGTTTGTTTACTAAAATAAATAAAAGAAAAATAATGAAATTAAACGAAGGTTACAATTTCCTCACTGGGAAGGGGAAAGCCAGCCAGCCCAGAGGCTGTGTCTGCCCGGAGTTAAGTGGCTGTGGATCCATCTCCTGGGTGTCAGGAAGTGGAGGAGGGATGAGGAGGTGCCCATGGCTCTCCCCCCCCATCCTCCTCCTCCTCCTCCTCCTCCTGACCCTGGGCAGAACCAAGCCTGGTGCACGTTTACACTGCGTAATACAAGCAGAAGTGGGAAATGCCTGACTCATGCATGCTTCTGGCTGCCCCAGCTGAAATAAACCCACCAAGCAGATGGCTTGGCCGGAAAAGGAGGAAAGGCAGAAAAAATAAAAATAATCCCCGAAACAACAAAACGGTGGAGAGAAAGAAAAGCAGCAAGGGCAGGAGGTGCCGGGAAAGCTGCTGGGTGCTCTCCTCTGGGTGCTCTCCTCTGGGTGGCACAGGGCTGGGGGCTGCAGGACCCTGCTGGAGATGATGGTCCCAGTGTTTGGGTGGTGAGAGCATCCCACATCCAAACCCAGGAGCTGCTCACCTCAAGCTCTAGGGACTGGAGAGGCCTTGGTTCTCTCCAGTTTTAGGGGAAAACTTCACTGCTTTTAAGACAAAAATTATTTTGTGGTGTCTTCAAGGCTCTTTGAGGGCAGCAAAAGGGCTGGGGGCTGAAATGCTCCCCATGTTCCCCTCCGTGGGCAAGGAAGGGCTTGGTGGAGCAGCTCCCCCCAGGGACAGGGACCCCCCCAAAGCTGCCAGGTTACCTCGCTGCCTCTGCCAGGCTCCCACAAACGGCCCCAGGCGTCCTGCCAGCTCACACTTCTGTGCCCAGGGGCCATTGTCACCTGCAAGAGAAAGAAAAAGGTCCCCATGAGCAGCACCAGGACCTGGGGGCACCTCTGCAGTGGGAGAGGGGAGAACAAGGACAAGTGACCCCTTCCTTCATCCCTCCTTCCCATCCCCGTGATGCTTTCTCACATTAGCAAGGACTGATGGTTTATTTATTCTCTTGTCTAAAAGTTTGATTTCAAGGGCTGGGGGGTTAAGAGCTGGAGCAGGGCTGGGGTGTAGGGAGGGGTTGGTTACCACCAGCTCCAGGTGTTAATGAGCAGTGGAGAAGTTCCTGTCCTCAGGAGCAAAACGTCCTCATTAGGGAGGCTGCTCAGCCAGAGCGGATTTGGGCTTCTTAATGAATGAGGATTTGTGGTTTAATTAGGGTTTAAGAGCCCGGCCAGTTCAGCCCCACAGCTGAAGGGGGTGATGGGGTGGGCACCCAGCTCAGTAGCCCCTCTCCCCCAGGATGGGTCAGTCCTGGGCAGCTCAGCCACAGCTCCCTGTGCACAGAGCAGCCAGGAGCATCGAGGACAGGGGACAAACAGGGGACAAATAGGGGTGTTGCCCCCCACCACCCCCCCAGGCTGGTGCTGATGCAGCCACCAGCATCCCCCCCCAGCCCCCCACAGATGATTTTCCAGCTGTACCTGTGAACCATAGGAGTGTCTTGCCTTTTCCATGGCTGTCAGCAACCTTCTTTATCTGTCCCACCAGGGCATCCATCTCACTC
This sequence comes from Phaethornis superciliosus, assembly GCA_023637945.1. NCBI lineage: Eukaryota > Metazoa > Chordata > Aves > Apodiformes > Trochilidae > Phaethornis > Phaethornis superciliosus. The sequence goes on along the minus strand of JAJQWJ010000021.1, from coordinate 9,364,143 downwards.
AGGCCAGCTCCATAGATGCCCTGGGGGGTGGGCAGTGAGGGGACCCCCAGGGGGACGTGCATATGGGCCAGTGCCAGGTAGAGGAAGAAGGGGCGACCACTGTGGCTGTGGAGGGAAGAGGGGGAAAGGGGTCAGCAGGGTCAGCAAAGGGGAATGTGGCAGCAGGAGGACACCACGGTGGTGGCACCGCCAAGCCTGGGGACATAGAGTGGTGGCTCTTCCTCTCCCTGCAGCCACCTCTGCCTCTGCCACAGCTCCTGGGGGACAATCCACCAGCTGGCTGCAGACCCTCCAGACACCCACTCTCTTGCAGGGGGGATGCTTGGACCAGGGTGAGCCACTTCTCCCCTGCTTCAACCTTTCCTGGTTGTCCCCCATTTATGACTGTCCTCCCATTTGGGACAGGCTCATCCTTTCCTCCACCTCCACCCGTGCCACTCACTCCCTTCTCTCTAAAGGTTCATTTTGGCCCTTCCTCCTCCACAAACACTCAGCTCCCACCAGTGATTTCAGCCCCAGAAGGATGCCCAGGACGACCCCGAGCGCTTTCGTTCGCCGCCCGCTGCCCCGCCGCCTCTTTGGGTTTAAATCATCAGAGGACACGTCCTGTTTTCTTGTTTACAGCTATATTTATCTCCTCCAACGAGGCCTGCTCTTCCTCAGGGACCTCGGAGGGGAAGGGTGGGATGGTGAGCAGTGAGGAGGGGCCGGATCCTGGGGACGTGTCCCATCCCGCGCACGCGCCGGGCTCCGGCCACCCCACGCCTGCTCCAAAGAAAAACTTTTGGGTTCTTTCCGATGTGCGTTTCAGCACTTCCTTCCTTTGCCCGTCACCCACCTGGGGATGGAAAAATCAGTAAATCCCATCCTGCCCGGAGCTGCCGCATCCTTCCCCAAATGGTGCTGGAGCCCTGGGAAAGGGCTGGATCGTTGTGTCCCCCCTCAACACCACGCTCAGCCCCCTTTCCCTTTGGGATGCCAGAGAACCTGGAGCAGGGAAAACTGCTTTCTCCTGCACCAGGTGGGCTCCAGCATCTGGACAGACTCATCCCTGCTTGCTTTTTCACGTTGACACGGCAGAATTTTCCTGGAAATGGAGCTAACGTTCAATTAATAACCCAAAACCAACGCCCTTGACTTTTGTTCACGGGGCTCTGGCTGTCCCAGGCAGATCTCACTGCCACGTACTGCTCAACCTTGACACAACTGGTTAAAAAAACACTGAGGTGACAAATCCAGTGGTGTTTTGTGTTTTGTTTTGTTTTGTTTTTTTTTTTTTTGGTTGCCCAGTAATGAATGAGTCAGGCAGAGGAAAATCAGAATAAGCCATCAAAGGGAAGGAGAGAAAAGGCAGGCACCTGCTTAATCCTGTTCTCCATGAACGCAGATAACCCCGAAATACTATTGGGAGTTTAAAGGTTTCTCCTATTAACCCAGAGCTCACGTGCTTGGTTTCACAGCTGAACACAGCTTTTCCAGCACGGAGGGATGGGGGTTTGCATGGGAAGGACAATGACAGCCCTGCAGCCCCCTGCCCATGTCCCCTCCAGCATCCTGACTCTCTGATTCCTGGTCCCCAAGGGGGATAAATTATGGGTGCTGTGCCTACAAAACAGCACCCAGGCTTATCAGGAGTAATCTCCCCCACAGGCTGCTCCCTGCCCAGCCCTGGTTTTGCACCTTTAAACAAACCTTTCCCAAAGACACCCACAGACCCCCCTCTCCTCCCCAGCTGTGCCCCTTCCCTGGATCTGTGTTATCCCTGGATGTTGACACAGGATGGGTTCTGACACGGATGCCCGGCAGCGTTTCCCCTCCTGGCTCTGCTCTCCTGTGTTTTGCAAAGTCACAGCTCATAATCCCTCATAATAGGGATTAAAATTACACAACCCATCAGCAGAGCTTCAGGGTCCTTGTCTCAGATCTCTGCTCCTCAGGCAAGAGCATGCCTGGGCTCCTCCTGTCCCTGCCCAGCTGGGGCAGGCAGACCCTGAAGCCCAGAGACCCCAGAACATTTTAAATTTCAAAAATGGAGCAAAGCCCACGTATGGGGTGGTTTTAAACACCTCCCGTGCTAGCACCCTCCACCCTGAGAGGCATTTCCACTGCCCAGCAGAGCCACCTCATCCCATGCCACTGCAAAGCTGGAGGGATGGAGGACACTGGTGACAGCCTCGGTGGCTTCCTGCTCCTTGGCTGGGATGCTGAGCCATGGAAAAGCCCAGATCAGCTTCCCAAAACCATGGAGGAGCAACCTGGCACTGTACCAACAATGCAGCAGTGACCCCCACGAGCTCTCCTGGTGCAGAGGCCAGGGGACAGGAGGTGACATCTCACCTGGCCTGCTGGATGAACCCTGCTGCCACCTCTGCGTAGCGTGCTGCCAGGCTGCTGAGGTTGACAGGCTGCTGGATGATGGTGATGTCCTCGAAGAGAGGAAGGGCCACCTCTGGGTAACAGTCCTGCCTTCTGATCCCGCTGGGAAGAAGCCACCCCACGCTTGTCAGTGGCCCCAGGAGCAGGGCCACTTTGCAGAAAGCCCCAGGCAAGGGGAGAGCAGAGAGGGGGTGATGCTTTGGGGACCCACCCTCCTCCCCAAGCCTGCACCGAGGGGGAAATGGGTGCATGGAGCATAAGGAGAGGTGACCACAGCTAAAGGCAGCTCCCAGGGCTGGGGATACTGGTGTCAGCACCCACCTCCCCTCACCAGCACCCTGAACACCCCCCCCACTCCTCCCCCCGTGGCCCTGTACCTGGCTGTGCCGTGGCGTGGGCAGGGTGGGCAGGGGGGCAGGTTGTATCCAGGGGTGTCTGTGCAGCCCATGTCGTGGCTGTAGGGGATCCCAAAGTAGTAGTCAAAGCCTGAGGGGCAAGCAAGGGTGTTGGTGGGGGCAAAGGGACCCCGGGAGGCTCATCTCACCCCCACCAGTGCAGCCCTTACCACGGAAGCTGGGGTGATGGTGGCCATGGTGTCCCAGGTGCCACTTGCCTGCATGGAAGCCACAGAACATCATTTCAGAGGTTAACACAGTGATGGGCACTGCCAGCCATCACCCACGAGGTGCCCACGGGGCTGAGGGTTTTAATCTAACAGCAAAGAGGCTACTTGTTTGTGCTGGCCATGTTTCCAGAATGCCTTTCTTGTTGCAGTGACTCCAAAAAAATGCACAAGGTATCTCGTGCCTCTGCAAAGGGACTGCTTCCAGCCTTAAGAGGCTTTTCCACATGTTTGTGTTCAGAGGAGATGACTTTCTAACCCCTCCCAAACAACCAGCACCTGCTTGCTCCCACCAAATGCACAGATCCCAGAGAGAGAACTGCAAAACCCGTGGGGGAAAGGAGAAACCTGGGGCTTTTCTGCCAGCACAACACATGCAAAACCTCTCCCACGTGATCCTACAGACTTTCCTTTAATTTAGCATTTGCCTAACTACCTGCACTATCTTCTCCATAAGGGACAGACACCCACATCTTCCCTCTTCCCACCCCACCTCCCCAGCCTGGATGCCTACAGCTTGGTTACCCAGAGCAGAGTTACCTATAGCTTAGTTACCTATAGCCCCTGTGCTGTACCCAGCCTCTCTCAGCACCTCGGCCAGGGTGGTCTCATTCAGGGGGAGGCCACCCACTGATGTGACAGCAAAGTTGTGGGTCACCCCGTTGCGTGCCCCGAGACGCCCCGTCAGCAGAGAGGCACGGGATGGAGAGCAGGTGGAAGCAGCTGAGTGGAAATCCACAAACCTAGAAAATTCAAAAAAAAAAAACAAACAAAAACCCCTTTGCTCGCAAGCCCCTGAGTGGTCAAATGCTTCCTTGTCCCTCCCTGCCCCTCTGGTTGTGTCCCCAAGGATGAGGGTCTGGAGCAGAGGTGCCAGCAGGGATGGAGAGATCTGCAACTTGAGGTCCCAGGTTCTTTCCACCCTCCCCCAGCACCCAAACCCACATCAATGAAATCCCTTTGCCTGCAGTGGGGCATCCCCCTCCCCCCTTTGCTGTGGGACAGAGGAACAGGGGTGCTTGGAGAAGGATGGGGAGGGGGGGGGGCAGAGATTACCTTGTCCCTTCAGCTGCCAACTCATCCAAATGCGGGGTCTCCTTCGTCTCTGCCCAGTTGGCCCCCAGGTCCCCCCAGCCCACATCATCAGCCAGGATGACAATGAAGTTGGGCTGCTCACAGGTGACACGGGGACCCACCAGCCCAGCCAGCACCACCACCACCAGCACCAGCTCTGGGGAGGGGGTCCCCAGGGTGCCACACATCCCTCCCACCCACGCTGGGGCACCAGGGGCTTTGTCTTCTCCAAACTCCCTCTGCTGTGTCCCCAAGATCTCCCCAGGTCCTGGCAGTGATGCAAATGTCCCCTCCTCAGCTGCTCCCAGGGGGTTGGCCTTGGTCCCTCCACTGCCAGGCAGGCTGCAAGGTCTCTGATCAAATTCTGTGACTCTCTGAGCTCCTCTGTTTTTCACACCCAGGTACAGCTGATGCTCCTGAAACCAGCACCACCAAAGGTGTTATTCTTAGAAGTCAAAAAAAGAAAACAAAAAACAAAAAACAAAAAGCAACACCTTTTGAAGTCACTGTCACCTTCTTTTTAACTTTCCTTCCTGTCTGGTAAATACCTAATTAGACACCAAGCCCAAGTGATGTTTTTTCTCTCTGGCAGCAGCTCCTCTCTCCTGCCTGCAGCCAGGGGGGATGTTTCTGTCCCACAAACAGCTCTTTTCCTGCAGACCACACTCCTCAGCTCTTTGCCCTTGCTTCAGGAGGGTAAAGAACTTCTGTGGGTCTGCAAGGGACTGTCTGTCAGTCTGTCCCTCACCTTGCATGGCTGCAGCATCCTCTGTGCAAGAGAAACCAGACACAAACCAAGACAAGGTCTTCTGCACAAAGTTTCAGCCAAAGGGAGGTGAAGCTGGGGGGGGGATTTGCCCAAATCTCACCGAGCCCTGTGTGAGGAGCTTTGCACTGGCCAGGGGGCTAGCATGGAGACCTGCAGCTGGGTGGGGATAACCAGGGGTCCAGCAGGACCCAGTTGGACCAGCACTGTGGCTGATGGTTCCACTTGGTACCAGCAACCTTGGAGGAGGAAGGTGCTGCAGCTCCAATGGGATGGTTAACACAGCCAGTATCCGTGAATACAGACCTGGGAGGGCAAGAAGGGGAGAAAATAATGGAAAACAGAAGAGGAGAAGGTGACAGGAGGAGGCAGGGGAGGAAATAAGATGAGCCCGGTCTGTGGGCCACGAGGGCTGTAGCTGGCAAAGCAAATTATTCCCAGATTTTGCTGTTCACATCTTAAAAGCTTTGGGCTGTCCCTCAGATCAGCAGCTTCAGCCCTCTCAGCCTAGCACTGCAGTGATCAGGGATGTGAGGCCATTCATAATTCATAGCCCAGAGCCTCAGTTTATAAATTCCCATCCACCAGGCTGGAAGGAAGGTGGCAGGAGTTGAATTCTCAGGGTGTGGGAGGTGCTGGGCCAGCAGGAGAGGCTGCACAGCCCTGCCCCAACACAGGGCTCTGCCAGGTGCTCCCCACAGCCAACCCCACCACCCTCCACACAGCACCATCCCTGACCCCATCCTGCCCCCTGCACAACACTGGGGACCCCACTGCCACCTACAGCTGCCCAGAAAAACCAAGTGGAAAACCCAAGGGAGAGGAACCCATGCTCAACCACAAAACCTCTGTCCTCTCTTTGGGGAGGGACGCCAGGATGACACTGCTGAGTCAAACAATCAAACCCATTTTCAAAGGACACCTTCTTCTCTCTAAATGACAGGGGAAAGTCACCCGGGGCTGAAATTTATGCAATGGAGTCAGACAAAACTTCTTGATCTCTGATGCTCAGAGGCCACTTGAAGGAGAGGTGGAACCCAGCCCGTGGAAGGTGGGACATGTGGCACGGCTCTTGCCAGGCTCCTGCAGAACCATCCTCACCCACAGCAAGGTCCAAACCCCAGTGGAGCATGAGGCTGTCCTTTGGCATCAACTCCAGCACTTTCTGCTCCTTGGCAGAGACACCTCCACAATCCTTTTGATCTCAAATTCCTGGGCGAGTCCGGGCTGTGCTGGCTCTGCCCCCACGCAGGATGCTGTGCTCATCCTCCAGCAGTGCCCACGAGGTCCTGGGGAGACTCCCTGGGATAACCCCCATGGGATAACCCCCTGTCCCCACTCCCCCCCACACCACGACCTCCATCTCTCTTCCCTTGTAGCTTTACTCCACCTGGACCCTGCAGAGCTGAAGGACAGTTTTTTAGATATTTTTGCTCCCCCCCAAAAAAAGAAAAAAAAAAAAAAGTGACTCAGAAGAGCTTGCCCCAGGCTGGCTCTGGGAGGAACATGATTGCTGCAGCTTCTTGATTTCTGCCAAGCAGGAACCACTGCATGGGTACAGCCTGATCAGACACCTGGGCAGGATCCCAGCCAGGATCCAAGGCCCTTTGGGCCACCAGTACCATGCTCCTCACCATACTGGGCATCACTGGGACTGGACGTTGTGTCTACTCAGGCTTCGCAGCTCACACCTTATACCAGGGAAGAATTAAAACAAATAAATTAAACTGCTTTTTTTTTTTTTTTTCCCCCCCCCCCCGCAAGCCAGACAAGGCGGATCACAAGAAGTCAAAACCAGATAAACCAGTTTAGAAAAGCCTCTCCAACCAGTGCTGTTGAGGACACCCTGGGGTTGGCCCCAAGGCAGGGAAGATGCCTCCTCAGCTTGGGGATGCCACCACCAGCCCCCCCACCACTGAGTGGCCGTGGTCCCCTGCCCAGCACTGCTGGTATCTGTCATGTATTTATTACACATTAACCAGAAGTTTACAAATCTTGGGGCCAGCACGATCATTTTCACATTTTTTACATTCTTTCACATTTTCACGCCTGCCTGGAGAGCAAAGCAGCAGCTGGAGCCCAGAAAAACCTGCTGCCCTTTGAAGCTGTGCTCAGCCATCCCCCCACCAGCACCCAGGGCTCCCACCCCAACCCGGGGCCATCCCAGCTCTGATCTCCAGCCCAAACCCACACCAGCAGCCCTGCTCTTCTGCTGAAATCCTCAGCAGGCATCCCCATCCCCGCTGCCAGGAGCAGGGAGATAAGGACACAGCAGGGGATGAGAGATTCAAACCAGAGAGGGCACCCGCTGCTATCCCAGAACCATTCCAGGGGCTGCCAGCATCAGCCCTCCTGCCAGCTGGGGTCAGGGAAACTGAGGCAGGCAAGCAGAAGAGGTGGCTGAGGCCATGTGCTGACCTCACGGCAGCCAAGTGACGCAGGATGGGGACATGTCCCCACGGTGGGACTCGGGGCACAGTCCCTGACCCCACCAGGAGGTGCCCAGCCACAGCCTGGAGAGGAGGGATGGTGGCAGAGGGACAGCCAGGAAAAAAAAAATAAATAAAAAATTAAAAATCCTCGGTTTTTTTGTCCAAACTAACCACACACAGATTTTAGTTTTGAGTCGAGAGGGGCAAAAGGGCAGCAGGTGCCTTGTGAGGGGTTTGTCCATGGGGCAGAGGGTGCTCGAGCTCTGTTTCTGCCCCATTAGGCACCCTCAGTCCCGGGGTGTTTACCAGCAAAGCTCCCTTCCCGCTACAACTGTCCTGACAATGCTCTGAACAGAGTCAAGATTTTATTCCAGGAAAAGGTTTTCTGCTGGAATAGTTTACACTAGTTCCCCTAACAGAGTAAGCAGCACCGACAAAAACATACTTCTGCAGATTTACTAGGATTTCTGCCAGCTCCTGAGACAGGGGAATGTTTTTCACCCATTTAACTGCTAGGTCTTTCAGAAAAAACATTACACATGCCGAGCAGGGCTGGGCAAAGCCCAGCAGAATAAATGAACTGGAAGTCCCTGACCCATCCTGCAGCAGAGAGCTGGGGCCCACTCTCCCTTTCTGCTTGCAGCCCGCCCTGTTCTCCAGCTCCTGGATGATTTATGGCCACCAACAGGACACTTGCTCCCTTCACTTTGGTTTTCCAAGCTCTCAAACACCTGCCATGCACCCGGGCTGGTGCAAAAGTCCCCCAAAAGCTGGAGAAGCACATCCTGGTGCAAGCTGCTGCCAGGCACTGGAAGGATCCGGAATGGATGCTCTGGAGCAAAGTGTCCTGGAAAGACACAGCCCTGGCTGCAGCAAGAGAAACCCCCCCAAAAAAAGGGTGAGGGACATCAGTGAAACCCTGGGCTGGTGAGGTCCTTCCCTTGGGGCCCCTCCAGCCCACATTTTTCCTTATTGCACTTGGAAAGCCCAAAGGAAAGGAATGAGAAGGTGAAGCAGAGACAGATGCAAAGTACTGACAAGAAATACCAAGGAGTAAATCGCCTTTGTTTTTTCATGCCAAAGATATTTGCATTCTTATTTCTCCCCTGGAGGCACAAACCTCTTTTGTTGTCCCAATAACCACTTGCACTGTCCTGCCAGGAAGAATTACAGCTCAAGAAAAAGCTTGTGTAAGGAGGTATCAGCATTTGGAGGCCAGAGGAGGTGGTTGCCCTTTATCCATAGCCAGGGAAGGCATCACCCCTCTGAGGAAGGGGTTTCCTGGGAGAGGGGGCAATACAGTGCTCCCTGGATAAAACACAGTCCCCATCAGTCCCTGTGGCCCAGCACCTGGATTTAAGTTTATTTAAGATGGAACTGCTAGGGGTGAAGCTGCCCAAACCTCCCAGAGAGGACAAGAGCATCAGCAGCTGCTGGACCTTCACTGCCATAAGAAATTGGCAGCAGCTTTCTCAAAGTTACCAAGCAAAAGCAGTAACTGCTGTGCCTCATTTGTCAGAAGTTTGCAGAATTTTGCCTCCCCCCTGCCTGCTCCCTTTACCTGCACCATCCCACTAGCAACTCATTGTAATGAAAAAAAAAAAGGGAACCAAGAGAAGGGATCCCTGCCAACCCAATGCAGCAGCCTGATGGGCAAGGAACACAAAGGGACATTTTAACCTGGGGAATTTCACTCCAGAATTGCCAGTAAATGGCAGTGGGGTGCCAAGGAGGGGAGGTGAGGAAGGGGTCTGCTCACAGCCCCCACTCTCTGCTATTCCCCGTGGACAAAAGTCACTTGCCCACAAGCCACGAGGAGTGGTGTGAGGCTTCAAAACCTCCCTGGCTGCTTCACAAGGACCCCTGTGCTCTCCAGGGCCTGGGGTCTTGCAGTTTGACTCAAATCCCAGATGTGCTGCCAAAGGGCCTAAAGCACGGAGGGATCTCCTTTGCTTGCACCCCAACTTGCACCATCACATCCCTTGCCCCTCAGGAGCCTGAAGCCTTTTCTGCAAACTCAGGGCTTCCAAACTTCAGCACCAAACCAGACAGGGGGACCCAAACCTGCTCCCTGAGGGCAGAGTTGGCAGCAGAGGGCATGGCAGGGGTCACAGAACAGTGGGATGGTTTGGGTTGGAAGGGATTTTGAAGACCATCGAATCCTAAATCCCTGCGTGGGGCAGGGAAACCTCCCACCAGCCCAGGTTGTTCCAAACCCCAGCAACACTGCCAGGGATGGGGCAGCCCCAGCTTCTCTGGGCAACTTGGGCCAGGCTCTGCCTACTCTCACAGCGCAGATTTTCTTCCTAATATCTAATAAAACCCCCAATAAATACATTAATTCTACCTAATTTCAGTTTAAAACCATTACCCCTTGTCCTATTGCTATGTCCATATAAAAAGTCCCTCCCCAGCTTTCCTGGAGCCCCTTCGGGCACTGGAACCTGCTCTAACGCACCCCCTTCACCCTTTCCACCCTCAGAGCTGTCACTTGCGGGGACTCTGCCCCCATCCCCCCCACCCAGCGACCCCCGGGGACCGACTCCCTCCCCGCAGCGCGACCGGCGCGGGGAAGAAAAGGGAAAAAAGGGGGAAGAAAAGGGAAAAAAGGGGGGGGGGGGGTGCGTGGTCTGTGTGTAAGGGGGAGCAACCCTACCCGCTCCGGCAGGTGCCGACCCCAAACCTTGAGAGCAGAGAGAGTGGGGGGGGGGGGGGTTTGGAACCGGTGCCCCCGGCAGCACCGCCCCCTCCGCCGCACACGCGGGGCCGGCGCTGGGGCGAGCCCGGGCCCGGGTGCGCACATGGCGCTGCGGAGCCGCCGGCGGAGACCGGCTCCAGCCGGTATATAAGGGCTGGGAGCGAGCGCCGAGCAGCCGCCGCCGCGGGCAGCGGGAGCAGCAGGGGCCGGCGGGAGGGTGGGCGGGTGGCAGCGGGGCCGGTGGGCAGCGGGGCCGGTGGGCAGCGGGGCCGCCGGGCAGCGGGGCCGCCTCCTCTCGCCGCCCCGCCGAGGGTCCCCGGCCATGGGCAGCCCCTAACCCAACCCCGCCGCAGCAGCCAGAGCCGCCCGGTGAGTGGGCTCCTGCCCGGGGATTCCGGGGGAGTGGGGGCGGAAGGAGGGGGGTTTAGTTTGCCCTTCATTATTATTTTTTTTTTAATAGATTTTAATTTTTTTCGGGCTTTTGTGCTTACCCCCTACCCTACCTTTTTTTTTTTTTTTTACCCTCCTTTTTTTTTTACCCTCCTTTTTTTTTTTTACCCTCCTTTTTTTTTTTTACCCTCCTTTTTTTTTTTTACCCTCCTTTTTTTTTTCCTTTTTTTTTTCTTTTTTTTTTTTTTCTCTTTTTTTTTTTCTCTTTTTTTTTTTTCTCTTTTTTTTTTTTCTCTTTTTTTTTTTTCTCTTTTTTTTTTTTCTTTTTTTTTTTTATTATTTTTTTATTTTTCCCGCACCCCATTATTTTTAGCTGCCGGCGAGGAGCCGGTGCGGCGGTGGCGATGCAGAAATCAGGTCTGAAATGTTCAGAAAGTGATGCAGGGGAGGGGGGGGGGGGGCAGCACGCCGGGCCCCTAAGCTCTGGCATTTGAATTTTTAATTTTTTTTTTCCCCCCCCCCCATCTCAATTCCTTTTAATTTTTCCATATACATTATAAACGCCAAGCTTTGTGCTTTAGGCTTTTACGGGGGACTGTGTTGATTTTATTTTTTTCCCCTCCTGCTTCTAAATAGCGTGCTTCCTTCTAATCTCATCTCTCCCCCACCCCCTATTCCCTGTGCAGTGTGACACAGGAATTCCTTGCAATCCCCGGTGCCTTTCTCGGGGGGGGGGGAGGGGGTATCCAGACACTTCCCACAAACTTCGGGCAGAGGCTCAGCTCCCTCCTGGGCACCCACCGGTGGTCCTGTGCCTGCGCCCCTCACCCGGGCTGCAGGACAGCACAGGAGGGATGCTGGAACCCACGCCTCGCTCCATCCCCCAGCAACCCCCCCCCCCCCAGAGAACCCTGCACCAGCCTTGACCCCCCGTGCAGCACTGCAGAGGGGGTACCGGGGTGCTGAGACCCTTCCCCCCCCCCTCCCCCTGCCCCGTTCAGGGCACCCCCTGACCCCAGGCGGGTTCCCGTGGGGTGGCTGTGGGGTCCCCGCTGGCACCGGGAACACGCAGGGACTCGCCTGGTAGAGAAGTTCTCCCGGTGGGATGGATGGGGAAGCGTTCCCGGAGCCTCTCTGGTTTCCTCTTGCCGAGGGAAAAGTCGTGCCGATGAATCTGGAGTAGAAAATGGAGGAGGGAAATGTGCCTGGTGGCTGCTGGGGACGGAGGCGCGGGGAGGAAACGCGAAACCCGCAAGAACCGCAGGTTCACGCCGTGCCCGGGACACGGCGGGCGTGGGGACGGGCTGAGTAGCCCACGGGGCTAGTAGCCCACGAGGTAGCTGCCTCTGGCCACCTCGCTGTACCCCTTCTGAGGCTTGACCTGGGACCGTCTCCCCCCTCCCCCGGGTGCAGGTGAGGAGGTGCTGAGTTTGGAGCCCTGCAGGGCAAAAGCTGCCCCTGGAGCATCCCCAGCCCCTGGAGCATCCCCAGCCCCTGGGTGAGCCGGGACAGAGCCGGAGAGACCCCCCCAGGACCTCAGGGGGTGATTCCCTTTGCCTCCCAGCAACCCTTAGGGCTCCAGCTGCCTTCTGCCCTGGGGGTGATGGGGACCCCGAGGGCTGCAGGGGACAGCTGGTGGCAGTGGGGATGTCCCCATCCCCTGTTGCCAAGTTCCTGCTGCTTTTTGGGCAGCTGGGGCTTGGCAACCCTGGAGCAGCCATTTTGGGGAGCAGGCAGGATCCCGAGGGGTTCCCGTCACCCCAAGTGCCAGTGGGGAGCTCGGTGGGGTTGGGACATCACAGGTGGGTTGTGTCACCAACAAACCCTTGTGGCAAGTGGGTGGCACTGAGTTGCCACCCCGGGCCAAGCAGGAGGGGTCAGGGGAGCTCCCGGGGAGTTCTTGCTGCTCCAGGAACCCACACTGGGTCCCACGGTGGATTTTTCACGAACTGCATCCATCCACCCCCGTGCAGCAGAATACAGATGACAGCTCCCGGCTGCCAGGTTTTGCTGATTGGGAACAGCTCAGCCTGGGTGCTGAGCAGAGAGTTTCTGGTCCTGGGCTCAAAAGGCACCAGCAGATCCGAGCCCCACGGGGTGACAAAGGCAAAAACTTCAGCCCAACCCCTGCATTGAATCTCTGGGCAGCACAGGGAGCAGCTAGCAGTGCCTTAGGGATTTTACAGCTGCTTAGGCTGTGCCTCTTTGAGCAAAATTCATCTTAAACTGATGCCTGGCTCTTTCTCCCCTTTTTTTTTTTTTTTTTCCAGATCAGAAAAATGACTGTCAAAGCTGTAAAAATGCCGTGCACTACTCCAAATGTTTATGCTAAAGTGCCTGATGGAGGATGGGGTTGGACAGTTGCTTTTGCTTTCTTCTTTGTGGAAGCTCTAACGTACGGCATTATAAAATCGTTCGGTGTCTTCTTCAACGACCTGATGGAAAGCTTTGATGAAACCAACAGCAGAATATCCTGGATAATATCCATATGTGTGTTTGTACAGACCTTCACAGGTAAGCATAGCAGGCACTGAGCACGAGTGCAAGGGGCAGTCATACTGCTGAGTCAGCAGATGAGGACCTGCTACCTGTGACTTGGGTGTCTCTAATGGCTCCTTTATAAATAACAGCCATAAAGTCCAGAGGCTGCATGCTTCTGGAATACCCAGAAATCTCTGTCTCAGCCCAGCAGTCCCTTTGAGTCCCAACTCCTGTCCTTTTGTGTGACACGGTCCGTGTCACTGAGCCTGGCCTGGGCATTCGGCTCTCATCAGCACGGGGTGAAAACAAAGAGTTTGACACTTTTAACTCTGTAGTGAAAAGGATAAGAAATGGCTTAAGCCTCACTGAAATCCACTGGTGTCTTGGGGGCTGCTGCTGGTTTGTCCCAGTCTGCCAGGCACCCCTCTGGGTTTCTTCTGATGGTTTTTTTAGCACATCCTAAATGCTGGTGTGAAGCACCCAAGGATGGCTCCTGGGCTTGAGGCCAACTGGCAGGGGTGGTGGCGTGTCAAAAGGGGAGAAGAAGAGGCTCTGAAGGAGATGATAGCTGGGGAGGTTGCTGACTTGGGTGTTGACCACAGCTCTCTTCTTCTCCCACCCACCAACCCACCCAGCTCCTCTGTCGACGGTCCTCAGCAATCGCTTCGGTCACCGCTTCGTGGTGATGGCTGGAGGGGTTCTGGTCAGCACAGGCATGGTCACTGCCTCCTTTGCCCGCAGTGTTGTGGACATGTATGTCACCATTGGCATCATCTCTGGTGAGTTCTCTTCTTCTTCTACCTGCCAGACACTTTGCTCCTTCCTGTGGCTTCCTGCAAGTCCAGATCTGGTGTGTGTGTGTGTGTGTGTGTGTGTAAGGGGAGGGATTGTTTGACTCCCCAGGACTCTGGGAGTTCTTGAGAAACACTGCTGCCCCTTCTGAGCTCTACCCCACCTTCCAAGCAGAGGTGATGAGCTGGGCTCAAGGCTTGGCTTTCTGTCCCATGTCACCCTGGGGACCACCTTGGGACTTGGTCCTGCTCGTGCAGCTCTGCTGATGGCTTCTGATGGACCTGGGATTGCTGGGGAGATCAAAGCTTTTCATGGGGTTGAATCCTCTAACCTCTCCTTCTGTGTCCTTTTTGCCTTTTTTTTTTTTTCTTATCTTTCTCCTGATACTTTTCCTCCTCTCCCATCTGACCTGGGTGTCCTGCTGACATCTGTGATCAGGAGCTTGCCTTGCTTAGGGCAGATGAGGTCCTGAGGGTGGACCCCATTGTCTGTTGGGGAACAGAAGGTATATATATCTAGCAGGTTTGGGAGGTTGGGTCTCCTGGGTTTGTTGTTTTTTTTTTGTTTTTTTTTTTTTTTAATCCCCCTTCCAGTTTAAAAAAAAAATAACATTCTGGTTTCCCCAATGATTTTCTTCCAGGGTGACTTGCTGAGTTGGCCGAAATGATACTGTAATCTCGCCACTGGGAAAGCTGAATTAACGTGTTCTCACGTCGGTGTTTCCCTCTCCTTTACTTGTTGTTATGGCAATTTTTGGCATTTATTCACAGGCCTTGGATACTGCCTCTCTTTCCTCCCGACTGTCACCATTTTATCACAGTATTTTGACAAAAGACGTTCGCTGGTCACAGCAGTGGCTTCTACAGGGGAATGTTTTGCTGTTTTCTCCTTTGCACCAGGTACAGTGCCTCCCTGAGTCCATATATCCATGCCTAAAGCACAGCACTGCTCCCATCCTTTTCCCCAGCAAATGGGAACCATCAATACCAGGTTCCTCCTGGACCTTCCCATGAGCTGCTGGAGCCCACAGGTGGTTGCTCCACGTGGCAGTGGGACTCGTGCCCTGGAGGCAGGGTCAGGAGTAATTCTAGAGACCCATCTAATGATGCCCCAGCATCTCCTGCCAGAGCAGGATGTGCCTCCCTGATACACAGCCCAATGGGTTCCCTATATAGATCCAGCAGGCTAAAAATAAGACTGAGAAACTTCAGCTATTTAAAACACACCCAGGGTACACATAACTGCTCTGAAAGGTTAGTGGGCTTGTGCTCAGCATGACTGCCAAACTGCTCCAGCTTTCTGGGGACCTGTCCCCTGGCACCACATCCTCTGGCCTCTGCAGTTCAGTTGGTCTTCTGCTTTTTAACCCGTTTTTAACCCATTGCAGAGCAGCTTTGGTTGCAAATGAAGGATGCTTGTCATGAAGCAGTGACATGCACCTTTGAGCAGAGCAAAGAGACTTCCTCTAGAAGCTGGTTTCAGGGTGGGGTCAGCTGAGAGAGGAAACCCAACTGAAGTTGCTCTTCTTCACTAAAAATAACACCACCTTTGTCTTTGCTCATCCCAGGCTTGCCACTCCAAAGTGGCTACTGAGATGATAGTTTGAGCTAGCCATGTGTTAAGTGCAAGTTCTAGCTCTTGTCTGCTGCAACTGATGGGAGGAACATGGGTGCCAGGCCCCTGGGTGACCCTGGGCAATTGGATCAGGAGGGACCCCTGCAACAGCAGATGAGCTTTGGACCTTCCAGGGATGAAGAGTTGAGGGTTGTCAGGCATTGGAATGGCCAGGCCAGGCCAGTGGTGGAGTCACCATCCCTGGAGGCATTTAAAAGGCATTTGTTTGGACCTTAGGACATGGGTTAGTAGTTAGATTATGGTGTTGGTCAAAGGTTGGACTGGGTGAGCTTGGAGGTCTCCAACCTAAACATTCTGTGATTCTCTGAAGCTGTAAATTCAGAGAGCTCCTTGGGGTAACTCCAGGCTTTTCTTGTTATAATTTCTTCCTCTTCTGCCCTCTTCCCTCAGCAATTACTGCTTTGAAGGAGCAGATTGGCTGGAGGTACAGCCTCCTTTCTGTCGGGGTGCTACAGCTGAGCATTGTCATCTGTGGATCGCTGCTGCGACCCATCCTTATCAAGGAGCAAGAAGAAGTGAAAGTGCAGCCTCCAGAAGAGCCCACGGAGACAAAGTACATGCTTGAAAACGAGCAAACACGCACCTCAATAGAGTCCATAGACTCAGGAGTAGAAATAACTACCTCACCCAGCAATGTGCCTGGAAAAACCAAAGCGGAGCCGAAAAGTGAAGAACCAAAGGAACACATCCAGATACTTGTTGAAAATAACAGCACCCCTCCAGAACCAAAAACCAAACTACTGGACTTTTCTGTGATGAGAGACTATAGCTTTATCTGTTATGCATTCTTTGGCCTGTTTGCTACCCTGGGCTTCTTTGCTCCTTCCCTCTACATCATCCCCCTGAGCCTCAGCCTTGGCATTGGCAAAGACCACTCTGCATACATCCTGTCAGCCATGGCCATCGCAGAGGTCTTGGGGAGAATTTCAGCTGGCTGGGTTCTCAACAAAAAGCCCATCCGCAAGATCTACATCGAACTCATCTGCGTTGTCCTGCTCTCTGTAGCCTTGTTTGCCTTCCCTTTTGCCTCTGAATTCTGGGGCTTGATGATATGTAGCATATTTTTTGGGTTCATGCTCGGGACGGTAGCGGGCACGCATATCCCCCTCCTGGCAGAAGATGATGTGGTTGGAATTGCAAGGATGTCTTCTGCTGCTGGAGTCTATGTCTTCATTCAAAGCTTAGCTGGGTTGGCTGGACCACCCCTTGCAGGTAACTCTAAAACTTTCTTTTTTGCTTGTTTGGTTGGTTTTTGTTGTGGTTTTTTTTCCCCCCCTCAGTATATTTGGCAGCTGTCGGTGCTGAGCTCTGTCTAGAAAGTCGTGGTAATCAGGACTATCCTAAAAGCCCTGCAACTAGTATTAGGAAGCTCTTGGAGCCAGAAAACTGCTGCAATGCAGCTCTGCAGCGTCCCATCAGTGAGGCAGCTTCTCCTGAGGAACCTCAGAGTGAAGGGAAATACTGCAGTGCTACCCTGATCCTGCTGGAAACCTAAAACTGGCACCAGTTCAGTTCAGCAAAGGGCAGAAACAAGTTGCTGTCACTGTGCACATGTTCCTACCATACACTGCAGGCAAGTGAAGCCTCTGTCCTAATAAAGAGGTGCCTGATGCATCTCGGGCTTCATGTCCCTGCAGTGCCCACAGGATTCTGACTTGCCTGGGGACAGCACTCCCCCCCCCTGAGCACCACGTTTCTACCTTTTTTAAGGTACCATCTACTTGTCAGTGAGTGGTTTTTGTTGCAGATAAAATGATGCAGTGGTAGCTGGATTAAAAAAAAAACTCAATAGGAGGGGGGTGGAGGGGCAAGAGGGGAGGGTCAGTTGGGGCTAACTCCTGTAAATGTCTTTTCTGTAGGTGTCTTAGTGGATACGACGCAGAACTACAGCTCAGCCTTCTACTCCTGTGCTGCTGGCATGGTCCTGGGTGCTGTGTTTCTGTCCCTGGTGAGGCCATGCAAGGTTGGGCTGTGCCACCACCACCAGCAGCAGTGTGCAGAGGAGAGCCCAGGGGGGGTCGTGCCAGATTTGCCAGATGACTTTATTGACATGGATATTGGAAAAGCAGAAAATGCAGGAAAAGGCTGTGATGGTGTGGCATAAGAAAAAAAAAATCTGTTCCTTCTCCATCTAATGTACTCGGCGTAAGACTGGGGGAGGGGGAAAAAAAAAATCAGCTCTGCTCCACGTTTTAAAACTACATTCTAAGGGGAATGTGAAATTTTAAATGTGAACAGTTGCTACCAACAATTTTTTTTAATTATTAGAAGGGACTTTTTTTTTAACCAGCAATGGAAAGCTCCGTAGAAAACATGGATAGCCACATAAGAATAACTTCTGTCTAGCATGAAGATGTGATGCACACACTCCTGCTTTCCCAATAACAAGCATAGGTAAAAGTTTGATCCCAGAAAAGCTGACAACAGCAACAGCAGAAGCAGCTCAGCCTCTGACTGTCCTCACCCATTCCCTTACTGCAAATTTCACACAGACAAGGAACTGATGATAGAAACCTGAGATGAGCATTTCATACACCACCAGTAGCCAACTCAATCTTCTTCTGGAAGAATCTGGACTTTTTTAGATTTGAGGAGGAGGCTAGGCTAGATAGCTGACTTAAATCATTGCTAATGTTCTTCTAATTAACTTGAAAGTCACAAATGCTGGGAAATTGGAGGCTCCATATGTCCTTACGGCCAGTTATTACTGCACATGTTTCATAAGATGATTTTTCTTCTCCTGATTGGTATCCTTGAAACTTTTTTCTATTGATAGTTAGATCTGATGTACTGTTTCTAATTTAACTAGTATTTATTAATTTATTCTAAGATTGTTAAAGGAGGTTAGCTTAATTAACTAGAGAGGAAAAATCATCTTTTGCATAATGGAAAGCTGTCTTTACACCAATCTCTTCAATACCTATCTTGCATTGCTAGCTTGTGAAATTGTTGGGAAACTTACTCTTATGTAGCTGTTTTTAATAGGTAGGTCTTAGGTAACCCAGTTGTTATTTAAAGAAGAAAAAAAGAAAAAAAATCAACTAGAGATCCAGCATCTTTTTCCATAAGGCCTCAGCTGGTGTCAGCAGACCCAGCTGGGCTGCCCCAACCAGCCCACCCCATGGGGAGGATTTGGCCCAGGATGTCTTAATGTACCTGAAACCTTCACTGACAAGTGCACAAGATCTTTGCCCCATCACAGAATGAATGTGGAACCCCCTGCATCCCTCAGCCTCTCACCATCTGCTGCACCCAGGGGGGGGCAGGGGGCAGCTGCCTGAGTCAGGACCCTTCCCCATCTCCCCCAAAGCCAGTGAGAGGCTTTTTTTTTTCTTTTTTGCTGCTGACTTCAGTGAGAAATGCAGTGGAGCCTGTGCACATTGAAGGGGACAACAAGAGATGAGGTACTAGCTGTTCATTTAGTCTTAATGGGAGAGATTCCTCCTCACAGCAACACAAGCTTGCTTACCCCACCTATATGCATCTTAACGCCTCTAGGCAACTCAGGGGGACAAATAAACCAAGCCTGGTTTGGTTTGCAAGATACCAAACCAACATTTCTGTCTATTTAAGTGGAAGTGGCATCGTCATTAACAGCTACACTGACCTGTCTTGTATTTTACCAGCCATAGAAACGTGGGACAATCTTAAAAAAAAACAAACCCCACAACATTTTTTTTTTTTTTTTGGGAAGGTGCTCGATTTGGGTTTTTTTTCTTAGATGTCCAAAAAAAAAAAAAAATAAAAGAAAAAAAAAAAGAAACAGGCACTCTTACAACCAAGTGGCTACTAGAGCAATTCATCCTCACTGCCCGAGACCTTCAGTCTCGTGTCCTTCCTCTGCCTCAGCACTTTATCACCTCCAGCAGAACCTCGCTGCGTTGCACCCAGGACTGGAAGACCCCTTAGAGACAACTCGAGTTTTGTGAATCAGTGAGTAAATGAACAAACTAACATTGAGGTGTACTTTTTATTTATTGTTAATTTATGATACTTCAAGCATTTTGGTCAACGTTCTGTAGGATTGTAAGATAATTGAAGTCTTTGTGATACGAGACCTCACTACAGCACTTTGCTATGACAACTCTGCTTGGAAGTAGAATCAGGCCTCCAGGTTTTGCGTGTGTGTGGAAGCTCCCTGTTCTGCAGATTTGTGGGGTTCTACTGTAATTTTTTTTTTTTTTTACAACAATTTCCAATACAGCTCAAATAATATGTTTGTCACTGACCTCACAGTACGTTTCTGTTCCTGTCGGGAGCGAGTGAGAATGTGTGTGTGCAGGCACAGAGACCCAGGAGGAGGCTTTAATGCCTTCAGAGCAGGATTTACTGATTTGTTTGTAATGTACCTAGTGGACTCTGGAAATACTCTAAAACACTGAGTTTTGCAATAAACTTTTTTTTTTTTTTTTTTTCCTTTTTGTTCTCATTTTATTTTAATTAAAAAAAAACAGCGCCCCATAAAAAAAAAAAAAAAAAAACAACCCAACAAAACCTTCCTTCTGTCTCTCTTCTCCATCCCTAGGACCAGGCTGGGTCATCCCTCACCCCATGGGGCTGTTGAAGGCTCTGGCCACCACTTCCCATCCCCAAAGGGCTCTGAGTGTGGCTGTCACATGCTGCTTCCTCAGCCCCCAGCAGCATGTTTACCCTGCAGATTGGGCAATCCTGCCTTCTTCTGAAGGGGTTGCTTGGAAGCTGGAAGATTAGTGCTGACCTTAAGGGTACTCTTGCAAACCCTTACCCTGGGAGGGCTGATTAGAAGGAGCCTTTTCTTCTGCTGAGTGGGAACTGAATTGGTGGCACTTCGGGACATTATCCTCGCCTCTTCAAGAAGCATGCAATCATGTAATTATTTTATCATCTCTCTAAATTGCAGAATACTTTCTCCATGCCAGGCTAGGCAGCTCATATATCAGAGATCAAGCTACTAAATAGCAGGATAGTTGCACTAAAGGGCAATTTTCTCTCCCTCAAACCTTATTTCTTTTCACACCAGCTGAGCTCTGCCCTTCCCTCCTTAGCCCTTAACTCCTAGCATCACCAAACCCTACAAGGAGTAACCCTGCCATGCTGCTTCATTCCAAATATCAATGCCTGGATTAAATTTGCAGATTAATTACTGATTGAAGGAATCATCGTGCCACTGGTCCCTATGAAGTGCAGTTTGTTTTCCTTCTGGTTGCAGAAGTTCTAGAACGGAGGTGATCACACATGCAAGCAGAGCAGACTGAACACAAACACCAAAGTCCTGGGAAGCTAATCTGCCTCCAGATTTGATTCTGGCTCAATGACAGCAGTGAACAAACATTATTTGCAACAGCTTCTTTAAAACTACTCCAATAGTTAAAAAAAAAAAAAAAAAAAAAAAAAAAAAAAAAAAAAGCGTTACAAAGGCTGCATGCTGTTTGCATAAATAAAAGCACATAAAACTGTAAGGCTATCAGATGTCTCCCTGCACAGAACCAACTCTGAGAAAATTTTCCCACCTGGTTTAAATTAATTGCTCATGACCTCCCCTGTTATCCTGGTATGAAGGCATTGAAGCCAGGACGAAATGGGATATAAGGTTACTTATTTTTATTCAGTAGCATTGTGTATCTACTTTGTACCAGTAAATAAGAGGACAAGGCAGGGCAGAACTCACTTCTGCAAGCCTCAGTGTTTCTCCACAGCAGTTTTATAAACTCCTGTAGTCAATGAAGCCAGTGCCAGCCCAATGTAAATAAAGGAAATTGCACAAGGTCAGCTTGCAGCAGGACAAAAAGCCCTCAGAGAGAGCATAGGTATCTGTCCTTTCTGAAGCAGAAAGGAAGCTCTATGGTGGGTTTGTTTGTTGTTTTGGGGTGGTTTTTTTTTTTTTTTTTAATAAAATACAAACCCATTTTCCCATTTGAAATTAAAAGGAAGGGCAGCTTCTTGTTCCTTTTCACTTGTTTTAGATAAGCCGACATCAGGTACTTAACAGGACAACATTTTTAGCTTCAAAAATAGCTAAGCTGGTTTTGGCCCAAAGTAAACTAGGTGCTTACAAAACAGCCCGAGTGTTTTAATGCTTCCCTTCAGATGTTACTTGTTAGCATCTGAGATCATCATTTTCCAGCTGCTCGTAGTAAACATGACCTGAATTTTCAGGGTGATGCAAGCCCAAGCCGCAGCCTTCCCCCCTGCCCTTAAAGTTGATCTTAAAGATGCTTCCCAGGTCAGGTTTAGGAAACCAGCTCTTTAACCCTAAAGGTGTGAAGGCTGAAAGCACCACTGTCCAGAGGACTTATTTTAATACATCAGGGGCCATGATATGCTTGATGGGACACCCTGTTCCCACCAGCACCAGAGAGAGGAGGGGAAGGCTCTGGGGATGCCATCAGCTGGAGCAGAGCATCCTCACATCCTCCCATCCATCCTCCCATCCTCCATGTGTGTGTCTGGGGCTCCTGCTGCTCCCAGCAACCTCCACTGATCCTGGCAGCCAAAAACAGAGTTTTCCCCACCTTGCTTTCTCCCCCCAGCCCGGATTTCTCCTTGCAGGCTCTGCAAATCGGTGGCCTCACCGGCCTGAAAGCTCCCCCTTTGCAAATTGCACTGAAGTCATGCCATAAATCAATCGGAAACCCCCACACCCTCCTTCCCCCTGCAGTTGTCAAGCTCCAGTTACAACAATTTGTGGTAAAATATTACTCACCAGCACTTTGGCCCGGGTGAGCAGCTCTGCTTTTGTCAAGACAGCCCCTTAAATCACTGCCTTTGTCAGAGAAGCCACAAGCATAACCAAAAGACTTATTACACGCAGACATGATGAGAAATAAGGCCGAGGAGACAATAGTTTCCCCTCGCTTCCTTTTTGTCACAGCTTTCATTCATGTTGTGAACCTCTTTTTCTACTTTATCCGCCGCCGGCTGCTCGCTGCCCTCAGCCTGGCAGAGGAAGGGCCCAAAGCAGTCCCAGAGAGCCCAAGTGATGGCAAAAATCTCCTTCTGCTCCTGCTCCACTGACCTGCTGGTACCCACTGCCTGCCTCCTGGCTCCACCGAGTTGTTTTTCAGCCCCAGCAACCTTGTGGTTGTGTTATGGGAAGCTGTCAAAATTTTTTTTTTGCAGTTTAAGCACTTCATGGCTTTTTGCATTTTGCTGTTGATGTGGCTGGGGTTTTTTCTTTGGTTTGGTGTTTGGTTTTTTTTTTTTTTCCTTATTTTGTATGGTCTTTACAACGTTGCAAAATGAGGCTAAGCCCCAAAATAACCAGTGAAAAGCAAAAAGCCATTCCTGAAGTCACACCTGGGGCTCAAGGATCACAGGAGGTGTGCACGGGGAGCAGCCCCACAGCACTGCCCACCCCATGGGGTGATGCTCCTGCCCCAGCTGAGCATCCTCCTAACCCTCACCCTAGGAACAGAGCCAGCAGGGATCACCTCCCCAAAACCCCCCTTGGCAGCCTCTACACATGGTCCCTGCTCCCCACCGGGTGGGTGGTGGGGAAGGTTTCTGGCAGAGGCTGTAACCTGTCAGTGAATGATTAAATCAGAGTGATGGACACCCAGACCACCTGGAGGACACAAAGATACCTGACAAGGTCTGATCCTGACACTGCCCCTCAGACAAACCTGCTGCTGAAGCCTTTTATCCACTCCCTGGCACAGCACTTGACCAAAATTACCCAAATCCTCACAGGTTTGCATCCCTGCTTCTCTCTGCTGGGCTGTGTGTCCCAGCTGGAGCTGGCCCTGGCAGCCAGGGCACGACAAGGACATGGGGACAGGCATGGCCACTTAACATTCCCACATTGCATTCTCCTCCAGAGCCCATACCAGGCCTGAAAGAAGGTTCTGATTTGCAGAGGGAGGAGGGGAGAGCCCAGCAGCGTGCCCTCTGCATCCCAGCACCCAAAGCTGACCTTGCCATGGGACGGGGTGAATCCCTGGGGATGCAGAACAAGGTAAATCCCTGTGGATGCAGGACAGGGTGAATCCCTGTGGATGCAGGACAAGGTGGATCCCCAAGGATGCAGGACAGGGGAAATCCCTGGGGATGCAGGACAGGGTGAATCCCTGGGGATGCAGGACAGGGGGAATACCTGGGGATGCAGGACAAGGTGAATCCCTGAGGATGCAGGACAGGGGGAATCCCTGGGGATGCAGGACAAGGTGGATCCCCAAGGATGCAGGACAGGGGGAATCCCCGGGGATGCAGGACAGGGGGAATCCCTGGGGATGCAGGACAGGCTATGCCTCTGCTGCCCCTCCAGCAGCAGTGCTGGGGGCCACAATTTTGGGAATGTCTACACCAGGAAATCTGAAACTAGAAAACACACCGAGCAGCTGCCTGTGCTCTGCCTGGAGCTGAACCCCCCCAAAATGCCAGCTCCTTCCCACCCACCACAGGGCCCCTGCCTGCCATGAAATCATTCCCTTCCCTTCCTCCTCCAGCTCCAGACCTTCAGTGCAAGCTCTGAGTTCAGAGTCTCTACCCAGAAAACACCCCATGAGCCTCTATCTTCCCCTCTCACTCCCCTCTGGGTACATCTTATCAGCACCTGCCACCCTCAGCCTTGTCCCCATGGCCCCTTTGGCCACCCCCAGACGTTATCAGGTGCTGCAGTCCTCCTGTGCCCCTGGGATGGGCTCCTGACAACTGGTCCCAGTAAGCCTAGGACCCCAGGCAGCTCAGTACTGCTGGGAACAGCCAGCATTAAGCTGGACACAGGCAGAAAAACCTAAAGCACACAAACCCCACACCATGCAGAGCACAGGGGCCCTGCCCTGGCACCAGCAAAGCTTAAAAACCCCAAATTGCAGCATTGGCCACGCTCATGTCCACACAGAAAACCCCCCAGCCTTGCAAGACCTTCCTTCAGTAATCCATGCAATTCCCCATGCTCTACCAGAAGTAAAATACATAAAATAAACTTTACCAGGGAAGGAATCTGCAGGTATTTTTCTCTTTCTTCTCCCTCCTGCCTCACCAGGGAGGGGGCAGAGCCCTTCACACCTTTTCCCAATATCTCAATCAAGAGAACTCAGAAAAGCAAAGGTGGTTACAGCCACCCCTAATGCAAATAGGTCACCCAAATATTTAAATACAAAACCCCCTCCAGGCTTTAGTTCATAAAATATTTTCATTGCTATCTCAAAGAGTTTTATTCAGCCTCTTTTTGCTCGGCTTTGGATGAGACAAGACATCCAACCCCAGTGTTTGTCTGCTGCCTGACCTATGTGTTGGGTTATCCTTGGTGAAAAGGGCAGCTGGGGAGGCCAAACTGGGCAGCTAGCAGTGTGTAAAGCAATTACTGGACATGAACCATACATTTAAGTCAAATTCAATTTTAATAAGCAAAGAAACAACAGCAACAACTATCAGAATGCACCCTGGATTCTACTCCAAAAGAGGAATTTAAAAAAAGTTATATAGCTGCACTCTGGTATGTACTTCTACCAGCAGATAATTCAGGGACTTTAGAGAATTTAATTGTTCACAGGTGTCAGACCTGGAAGGGAGCACATAAGTAGAACCTGTGAAGTAAAAATTAATCCTGAAAATTGTGCCCAGTGGGAACTCTCCTCTGTCAGCCTGATTTGGGGCCCTGGTATGAGGGAAGCAATTTACCAGCTCAGAGGAGGAAGCATCCTACCTGGTGATGTAAAGAAGAACGGAAGCCTAACTAAATCCTGGTCACAGTAATTAAAAATAATAACCTGACACAGGAAATTCAGCCTCCTGCACAAAGCTCCAATTAAATCTGGGAACTTGATTTTTTTTTATTATTATTAAAAAAGAGAGAAACTCTGTAAACAACCCAGTTTATAATTGAAGGCATCTTCTCTTGATTTTAATGCAAACTCTTAGATGCAACCAGGCTTCTGCAAATATGTGTGGATACCCTTTTCCTTCTACACAGGGACACTCATTCCTGCAATTTGATTTCAAAATAAAGAATAAAACAGCTGTGTGGGACACAGCACACCCCAGACTCTATTTAAAAAATAAATGTTTAAAAGTGATGAAGACAAACATCCCTGGATGCACGTGGCATCAGCAGAGACCAAATAGTGTAGCATCACATTAGCAACCAGTGTCAGCCAAGAGATGATACAAACATTAGCTTTTCAGTGAAGAATTTTTAGAGCACTGGTAGTTTCTTGTCAGACAGTAAATTTTAAAATAGTCCGAGGTAAATGACAGAAAGTAACCCTTTAAATGCCTGACCTTTTCTGTATAAACTATGCATTGCTTATGGTCTTAAAGCACATCAAGGCATTTCAACAACCACTTGCAGTTCTCCTTGAACACTTGTAGGGTTTTTGGGTCCCTGCCACTATTTTGCTATCAGCCTCATGCATTCCTTGCTAGTAAGGTCTTCGAGATACAACACATTTCATGAAAATGAACTAAGAAAGTCGAATTATTTTTTTTTTTTGTTTAAATCTTTGTGTTGAAAGACTAAAGCAAAATCAGCCTGTCTCTCCCCTGCGTGGTGCTCTAAAAAACACTGTGGTTAATACTGGCTAGAAGGTTTTCAACCCCCAACCCATGTGAGCAACACAACCCTCCTGCCTCTTCCCCCCAACACCCTGACTCCTCTGGAACACCTGCTTCTGCTTAGCAAAACAAACAAACAGTTCCTAACCACAAGTCTAACTCTCTAGCACTGCCATTTCTTCGCATGTCTCCGACCACAGTTTCCTTTGGAAACCCTGAATTTCTCTGCTCCTTCAGCTTTTATGGCTGTGAGGGCCATAGAAAAAGGAGAAAAACAAGCAAGCAGGCAGGGGCAGGAGCTGCAGTAGCTACAGCAACAGCTGAAACACAAACTCATGTGAGGGTTGTGAAACTCATCCTGCGAGGAAGTCAAAACCCAGATGCACCCCACTGATGTTGTAACCCAATCCCAAACCTGGGTTTCCCAGGAGGAGCTCGGGCAGGCACAGGGATCCCAGGAATCTGCCCCGAGCATCCTGCTGCTAACACCCTGCTCCTGGACATCCTGTTCCTAGGGAGACTTTGGGAAAAAGGGATGTTCTAGGGCTGAAGGTGGACTCTGGGGTTTTGTCAGCCCTGGGCTGTGCCAGGCAGGGGGAGCAGTGGGGATGCTGGGACCGGGACTGGTACCACTGGGCTGGGAATCCTGTCAGAGACTGGGAATGGTTTGGGTTCTGAGGGACCTTAAAGATTTTGTTCCCTGTGTGAGGGGGAAGATCCCAAAGTTTCCCGCCCCCTCCCCCTGTGTGAGGGAGGGGATCCCAAACTTCTCCCCCATCCCCTCCCTATGTGAGGGGGGGATCCCAAACCACTCCCCCATGTCCCCCCAGTGTAAGGAGGGGATCCCAAAGTTTCCCTCCTCTTCCTGTGTGAGGCAGGGGATCCCAAACTGCTCCCCCATCCCCTCCCTATGTGAGGGGGGGATCCCAAACTTTCGCTCCTCTCCCTGTGTGAGAAGGATCCCAAACTGCTCCCCCCATCCCCTCCCTGTGTGAGGGGGAAGATCCCAAAGTTTCCTGCCCTCTCTCCCTGTGTGAGAAGGACCCCAAACTGCTCCCCCATCCCCTCCCTGTGTAAGGGGGGGATCCCAAAGCTCCCCCCCTCTGCCTGTGTGAGGGGAGGGGGATACCAAACTTCTCCTCCATCCCCTCCCTTTGTAAGGGGGGGATCCCAAAGCTCCCCCCCTCTATCCCTGTGTGAGAAGGATCCCAAACTTCTCCCCTCCCTGTGTGTGAGGGAGGGGATCCCAAACTGTGCCCAAACTGCTTGTTATCCCCTCCCTGTGTAAGGAGGGGATCCCAAAGTTTCCCTCCTCTCCCTGTGTGAGAAGGATCCCAGACTGCTCCCGGACCCCCAGCCTGTCTAATGGGGGGGAAATCCCAAAGTTTCTCCCCTCTGCCTATGTGTGAGGGAGGGGATCCCAAAGTGCTCCCCTCTTCTCTCCCTGTGTAAGGGGGGGATCCCAAAATTTCCCCCCTCTCCCTGTGTGATGGGAAGGGGGTCGGGTCCCACCCCATCCCATCCCATCCCATCCCACCCCATCCCATCCCATCCCATCCCACCCCACCCCATCCCATCCCATCCCACCCCACCCCATCCCACCCCATCCCATCCCATCCCCATCCCATCCCACCCCATCCCATCCCATCCCATCCCCATCCCATCCCACCCCATCCCATCCCATCCCATCCCACCCCATCCCATCCCATCCCATCCCACCCCACCCCATCCCACCCCATCCCATCCCATCCCCATCCCATCCCACCCCATCCCATCCCATCCCCATCCCATCCCACCCCACCCCATCCCATCCCATCCCATCCCATCCCATCCCATCCCATCCCATCCCCATCCCCCCCCCTCCTTCCTCCCCGGCTCGCGGCCCGACAGCGCCCCCTGCCGCTCCCCCCGGGGCACTGCGCCTCCCCATCCCTATCCCCATCCCCATTCCCATCCCTATCCCCATCCCCATTCCCATCCCTATCCCCATTCCCATCCCCATCCCTATCCCCATCCCCATCCCCATTCCCATCCCCATCCCATCCCCATCCCCATTCCCATCCCCATCCCATCCCCATCCCCATTCCCATTCCCATCCCCATCCCATCCCCATCCCCATCCCCATTCCCATCCCTATCCCCATCCCATCCCCATCCCCAGCCCAGCCCCATCCCCATCCCCATTCCCATCCCGATCCCAATGGGACCCGTCGCTTCCCGACCCAATTCCCACCTCCTTCATTCATCAGGATGGGAATTAACCTCAGCCGTGGTGCCAGGAGGGGCAGACCTGACCCAGGGGTTTAGCCCGTGGCTCCATAATACATCTATTAATATATATTAATAATAATTAATAATTAATATTAATGTCCTATTCCCCCCACCCCTCGGGAAATTTCATTATTCTCTCAAGCATAGCAAAGAGACATAAAACAGAGAAAAGATTGGGGTGCTGGGGTTCCCAGGAAGAACTCCAAGGAATGCTGGTGTGGTGCTAGGGCTTGAATTTCACACCTCTCCCTAGGGTGACACCGTTTCTTCAGGATCATGGCTGCTGGATTTCCTGCTGAGATGTTCCTGGAATCCAGAGCTGTGCTCAGCCCATGGTGCTTCTCCCTCAGCTTCACTGATTCGGTCTGAAGTGAACAGAGACAGCTCAGGAGGAAAAAAAAAATAAAAAAATCCCAGCCTACACTAAAGAAATGAGTTACTCAAAGAGCTCCGGCTATGGAAGTGGGAATTTAAATGAGGATTTAGCCCTTCTTCTGCCTTTAAGGACCCATAAAACCTGTGGGGTTATTTCCTACATCACTGCCAAGATCTGGAGCCATTTACCTGCAATGGTTTGTGGCTGTGAGAAGAGGGAACGTGGGGATGGAACCAGTGAAATCCTGCCACAGAGAGGTACTGGAGGACCCTGCATGGAAAAGGATCCTCAGGAAGAATACAGAACTTCCCTCCAAGGATCTCAAGAGTGCTGCACACTACCATGCCCTGTCCTCAGCCCTGGTGAGGCCACAGCTCGAGTCCTGGGTCCAGTTCTGGGCCCCTCAGGTCAGGAAGGAGATTGAGGTCCTGGAGCAGGTCCAAAGGAGGGCAACCAGGCTGGGGAAGGGATCCAGCACAAGTCCTGTGAGGAGAGGCTGAGGGAGCTGGGGGTGTTCAGCCTGGAGAAGAGGAGGCTCAGGGGAGACCTCATCACTCTCTACAACTCCCTGAAAGGAGGCTGGAGCCAGGGGGGGTTGGGCTCTTTTCCCAGGCAACTATCAGCAAGACAAGAGGGCATGGACTTAAGTTGTGCCAGGGGAAGTTTAGGTTGGATATTAGAAAGAATTTCTTTATGGAGAGGGTGATCAGCCATTGGAATGGGCTGCCCAGGGAAGTAGTGGATTCTCCATCCCTGGAGATATTTAACAAGAGCCTGGATGTGGCACTCAGTGCCATGGGCTGGGAACCACAGGGGGAGTGGATCAAGGGTTGGACTTGATGAGCTCTGAGGTCCCTTCCAGCCCAGCCCATTCTATGATTCTATGCTCACACCACACTGCCTTTCTTTATCAGGGAAGCAGAATGCAAAGGTGCTGGGGCAGAGGTGGTTCTGTTTCACTGGAGGTGTCTGCAAGTGCAGAGATCAAATCTGGGCTGGGTCACTTCTGGCACCATGGGGAATGCCTCACCTCACCTACCTGGGACACCGTGTCAGGCTGAGGATTGCTCTCTGGAGCAAGCTGGTGTTTGCAGGTGGCTACTGAAGCTGCTAGCTCCAGGAAACATTCCCTAAATGTGGGTAGCAACTCTCCATACCTGCCCTGGGAACCACGGAACTCCAGGAGAACCATGGCAGAAAGTGGCAGGCTGTGCATTCCTGCTTTGCTCTCCTGACTTCAGCATCATCAGTTCTTCAGAATTTGTCTTGCTGCAAGGCAATGAGACAGGGTATGGAGACAGGGAGTGGGAAGCCTGGCTCCAGAGGAAGGGCTGGCTCCCATCCAGATGCTTTCACACTCAACCCTTGCTTCTGTGAAGAGGGAAAACCAGAACACTCTACCTCGCTTGCCTCTAAGAGAAAAAAACTACTTTGGGCAATTAATTGGAGTGCTAAATATCTAAACACTCTCCTTGTATCTATCCCACCACGTTCAGGCAAGGAGGGGTTGCCTTTCTAAAGGAGTCATTTCAGGCTGATGTCCCCTTCCCAGGCAGCAGCCAGGCTTGTGGAGCACAGCAGATGGGACAAGGAGCAATTCTGACGCTGGTTTGGTTGTGGTTTTATGAAGGGCAGCCCAGATTCCCAGCAGGCAGGGATTCCCTGAGCACTTGGCACCGTGTGCTCCTGGTGTACACCTGCCCTGCACCAGACCTGAGCCCCAGCACTTTGCTGGGCATGGGCTGCATCACATCCCCTTTCCTCCTGAACGTTTTAAAGTGGGGATGGAAAAGAGGGAGGAGAGTCATGAATAGAAGAGGAAGTTTCCCCCTTAATTCTAGACAATTTTTAGTAAATGCCAGACATGATGTAAGAAGGCTGTTCCTGCTGAAGCCTTGCTCAACTTGCTCCTCTGCAAATTCTACTGTTAATAACTCTTTGAAAATGCTGGTTTCACTGAATTCTTTTTGTTTGCTTCCTTTTTCTTCAGGGAAAATGGAGGCTACAGCAGGAAACAGTCATCCATTCACAGCTCCCAGTTGTTAAGACTTTGGATTAATACAAGAGAACCCAGCTCATAGAGAAAAGATGCAAAATAATATGCCTGGGCAACCACCTGAAGATCTGTCTCATTTGTAGGTACTGCTTTTTCTTCCTAGAAAAGGTGAAAAGGAGACAACTCCCAGGCACAGACTGTGGGTACACCCAGAGCTGAACCTCACATCAGTGCTAGGGAAATCATTCATGGTTAGTGTCATCCCACAGACACCCTCTGGATGGTATGTACAGTCAACATGGAAACAGTCATTCAGCTTTTCAATCAGCACTGAAAGCCATCTGGGGGAGAGAGAACCTTAAAATAAATGTGGTTTTGTTTTTTTTTTTCCCTCCCACTATTGCTTCCCCTTTGAATCTGATAAAGGGGGGGTTGCTCCTATGAGAAGCTGACTGTTATCCAGGCTGCAGATGATAAATAAAAGAGAACATAGGAGAGAGCTTGCAATGTGGCTGAAAACTATCCAAGGTCTGGCCTGGTGTTGGACAGGAGGGAGAATTGGGAGTCAGGCAGGGATTTTGGCTCTAGACATTGCTATGTATCAGTGGGAAAAAGCCTGTGAAGGGAGGCAGCATCTCCTAGACAGGCAAGATCCAAAATTCACTACTTTGAACACTGGAATAGGTAGTGAGGAAACCTCACTTTGCTGGATGCTGCTTTGTAAGCCCTAAATTAATAAAACCCAATCTGCACTGATCACCATCATCTCACTGGGTCACCATCTTTCAAACCATCCAGGCAGAGAACTGAGATTTTTTTCACTTACTGCATCTGCTGACAAACACTTCCCTACCTTATTCTCCAGAACCTTTCTGCCCTCATTGCCTTGAGGAACAGCTTAAGCCCAACCTGCTATTACCAGCTTTAAATATTAACCTTTTAATGAAGTCTCCAGCAGGCCCCTGCTCACAACAGCCTCCCTCAAACCCAGGTTTGTCAGATCTAGTGCTCAACAATGAATCAAACTCTCCTCCTCCTCCTCAGCAGGGACCTCATCTCCTGCCTCAGTGCACATCTCAGGATGTTTTATTCCTTACCTTCCACTCATCTGCAGCTTGTTTGCTGAATTTGGGTGTAAGGACTGACTCTGGCACCACAGGGCTCACTCTGAGCTTGCAGGAGATTCTCTTGGGAGCAACAGTGAACAAAAACCCCAGAGCCCACAAAGCTGCTGATGGTGAAAGTTTACACCCCAAGAGGAACAAACATCTTAACCCTTGTAGAAACACGAGGGAAGAAAGAGAAAAGAAATCCACTGCGTTCTAAAAGTTAGGCACAAAAAAACCCCCACTACTGCAGAACCTTGTGAGACTTGGTCTATAGGGACCCTCCTCATTAATTTCATCTAGGAATTCTCATTTCAGACACAGTGAAAACATTTCAGCTTATGCAAACACAGCCAGGCAGTGCCTCAGGTGGGCTGGCCAGAAGTAACTTGATGCTCTGGGTTGGGTTTTTTTTGTTTTGTTTCTTTAAGACAAAAAAGCAGCAGGGGCTGTGCCAGCTCAGACTCCTGCCCTATTTCCAGCCGTGTTCCCCGAAGGCTCCTGCTCACTTGGCTGCTGCTCCTCCAGCACTTTTGCCCTTGGGCTGCTCTCTAGTTGAACACCAGGTCAGGTCCCCTGCAGGGATGGGGCTCCCGAGGTCAGCTCCTAAAGCTCCTCCAGCAGAGCTCCACTCCAGTTCCCCTCTGTCACCTCTTGTGCAACCACCCAGTTCCTCCAGAGGAAGGAAGAGGCTTGAAAACCCAACCTACATTCAGCAGCACATGCAGGGAGGTGTTTTCTTACAGCAGGAGCTTTGGGAAAGTGATGAAACTTCCACTTGCTCACATCAAGCCTGGAACAGACACCTTCAGTCTGCAGGTCACTGCTGACCAGGGCAGGACCAGCAAAACATTGCCAGGCAGAGCTGCAGGCAACAAGAGCTTAACAAGAATCAGAGAATCATAGAATTGTCTGGTTGGAAGGGACCTCAGAGCTCAAGTCCAACCCTTGATCCACTCCCCCTGTGGTTCCCAGCCCATGGCACTGAGTGCCACATCCAGGCTCTTTTTAAACATCTCCAGGGATGGAGAATCCACTCCTTCCCTGGGCAGCCCATTCCA
This sequence comes from Phaethornis superciliosus, assembly GCA_023637945.1. Taxonomy (NCBI): domain Eukaryota; kingdom Metazoa; phylum Chordata; class Aves; order Apodiformes; family Trochilidae; genus Phaethornis; species Phaethornis superciliosus. Next base: position 9,331,595 of record JAJQWJ010000021.1, on the reverse strand, counting down.
ATGGCTGATCACCCTCTCCGGGAAGAAATTCTTTCTAATATCCAACCTAAACCTCCCCTGGCACAACTTAAGTCCATGCCCTCTTGTCTTGCTGATAGTTGCCTGGGAAAAGAAGAAAAGAAAACAAGAAGAAGCCCAGGTGAATCTTGTTGTAACCACACTCATCATGTTTGGCTTGAAAACCCCCCCAAACAAACACAATCTGTGGGGATGAGCTTCAGATGTTGGCAGTTTGACTCCTCAGGTGGCCGCTGATTTCTAAGAAATAAAATAGGAGGGGAAAAAAAAAAAAAAGCTTTCAAAAAGCACTGAAGGGATTGGTTTTTGAAGTCAGAGCACCCCCACAAATGGTGTTCATTGGACCTAAGTTTCAGTGGTCAAGAGATGAGGTGGTGATTCCTCAAACCAACCCCTGAGGACAGGCAGAGCTGGGACATGGCTCAGGGCACCTGAGAGGTTTCAAACTCCTCATTCCAGTGAGCAGAGGCTGTGGGAATGTGCAGCTTTCTGTTTATCCACTGCAACCTTCACACACACACACACAAAGAATTTTTACAGTTTATGTATTTCGATTATCAAGACAAATACTAACCTTGAGCACTAACTCTATAAACAAGCATGTCTTGGGCTGAGTATTTTCAGAGATGGTGTCCACAGCATGCTGGCCAAATCCTGGGCTGGAAAATGAAGCATCTCAAGCCTATAAAAACTGACAAGGAGAAATCACTGTTCTGCTACAAAGCATTGCTTCACATTGCAGCCAGTGATCCATTTCTAGAGGAGGCAGAGCCTGTTTTACTCAGAAAACAGCTTAAAAAAAAAAAAAAAATCTAATCTTGCAATACTGAGATACATAATTTATACAGAGCTTTGCCACTTACGACAGAACACACACGGGTGTCATCAATATTTTAAACACTGAGTACCACAATGGCTGCCAAATGCAAGTCAGCAATCTCCTTTTGCTGCTCTACTGGAGAGAAGCAGTCAGGCTGAACAAGAATCTGGATGAACCCTTTTAGCAAAGAGCTTGCATGAGACCAGAGACTAATTCTACTACATATTTTATTTGAAACACAAGATGTGGCAGGAGCAGAACAGCTGGCCTGAACCAACCAACCAAAACAGTCACTTGGCTGCCTCCACACATTATTAATTTGAAACAAAAAAATTCGTGATCCCAACATGAGGCTGGATATGTTTATTCATCGTCAGTAATTTTTGTACACAAGGCAAATATTAATAGCTGAAAGGCAACACTTTTGGAGAGTATGTACAGAGCAATGTACAAGCAAGTGTAAGAGGTTTTAAACTATTAATCCATTTAACCGTTTTATAAAAAGAAAGCAATGCTTTTTCTTCTAAGACCTTCCTTAGAAATAATTTATTGCCAATCTTAAACTAAAGCAAGGAGAAAAAAAAAATTTACAATAAAAAGTAGTCCCTGGAAAGTTTATAAAAAGTTAAACATATAAAACTGTAAGCCACAAACATTTATACAAAGCTAATACAAATCTTGGTTTTGTTAAAGATCTATGAGGTTGTTACAAAATATATTTTTTACATAAAGGCTTCACGTAAGGTAAGCTCTCACTGCTACTGAAAGCGCAGGAAAGCAGTTTTAAATAGTCTGCAATTCAACTTATTTTCAAGTACAATGCAAAGAAATTGCAAAATGGCACTGTATTGCAATGCTGTGTAATTCAAAACAACAAAACAAACAACTATGTTAATGGTACCATCAAAGAGACAAGACCTGTAAAGTGAACTGGTGAACAATTCAGTATGTCAGGAAACTTCTGAGCATTGTGAAACAGCAAATGTTCCTGTTGGAAAATGAACCTTCTGCAACTGTTCCTAAAGAGAAATAACCAGAGAAATCTTCCAATGGCAATGGACATATCAAACATGCACAGTTCTTCATCTCCCAAAACAAGCAGCTGCAGTTTGACCACACTACCTGGGACTGATCAGAAATATCTTTATTAGCCATGTGGGAACACCCACCTGGTTGAAGCAATTTGCTAGAATAATTCTGATGGGCAAAATTTAAAGCTACTCACTAGACAAATGAGTTCAATATACAGCCTTTGAGATCAATGAACCCACCTGACTTTGTTTTTTTTAAGAGCAGATACTCTAGAAGAAAGCTTAAGTTGTACACAAACTGATGGCTTATGCTCCCACATACAATATATAAAAAAAAGTAAAATTTTTAAAGCCCTGATGAACAGCCACAGTTTTCAGGTATCAATCAACTGAGTTTAACACACTGCAGCAGAGAACAGTTGCTAAAACACCCATTTCACCTTCAAGTACAAGAAAATTGTACAAGACAGTGGTTTATCTCCATATGGTCAGTGATAGGTTTGAACAGAGCTCACTCCATCAAAGAGAAGTAAGGAAGTTTTGGGAAACCTGATTTTCTACCTGCTTCCCCACTTTCACTAGAACTATGTCCTGATTTTATACCACAGACTGGTTTACATAAACAAGCTTCACTCTTACTAGCCAACCATGACTCATTTGTTTGCTTCAGGATAAAAATCAGTCTGTTCAAAACTTCAGCCCTTCAGCTCTTGTACCAAAATTATATCCCGCTATATAGAAAATAATATTTAGAAACAAATCTAAGAACAGTATCCTCTCTGCTCCTTTTCAGGTAGCTAATTCAGTTTGAAGATAAAAAAAGCCCAACCTTGATTCAGTTTATTTAGCCAGCATGTTAGCAGAGGAACCATGTAAACAGTTAAGCAAGGTTAGTTGCCTCACCCCCCCAGAAGTGAGGGTGGGAAACGTGAGTGATTTGACTCAGTCATTTCATTAAAATAATTAATTTCTGCCTGAGATTCATATAGTGCTTATCTACCAGGGCCTACTTTGTCAGTGACCCAACACTCTGGGGTCCACCTTGCTACCTATGACAGGGAAAGTCATCTGAAAGGATTAAAACCGTTTGGGTTTTTTGGGTGCTGGTTCAGGGAGAAGCCTGCTGAGTGTTTTTCCTGCTTTAGCTAATGTCAGAAGTGCCCAGCACCTTGGCAAAACCATTATTCTTGAACTGACATCAATTTTGAGGATTTTTAGTAAATTTAACAGGTCCCTTGATCCCAAATTCATTAACATTTTACAAAAATGTATTTGTTTAGACAAATTCCTGGTCATATAATTCATTATTCAATCTTTAGTCTTTTAGGCAATCATCTAGCCTGACATCCTGCAAAACGTGTACTACAGACCCTTCCCAAATTAATTATTTTAATCAGAGCAGAGATCAATCTCTTCTCAAAAAAAAAAATAAATTTGTTCAGACAACTGTGGGCAACAGAGAAAAACCCCCAAACCTACTGCTCCTCTTGTTGGCCACCCAGGGCACAGATCTGTCCAGTTTCTGCTTTCCAAGAGCAGACTTTGAGGCTACTACACAGAGGTTTGTTGTCAGCTCATGTAGCATTTATAGCTCAACCAGATCAACCTGTCACCTTTCCACAAAGATGGAGAACCTCTGGACTCTCATTATAGGCATGTTGTCCAATCTTTTCAGTAGCCTCACTAGCCTTTTTTTTTGGGGGGGTCTCTAGTTCATCATCCTTCTCGAGTTGCTCACATATGACCTAAAGATGTCAAACCAGAAATAATCATATCCATGTCCAGTAAGGACACAAAATCTACATTAAAAATCCCTAAAGATGATATTAATGCTCCTGACATGAGTGTTGCACCCAGGCTTTGATTATGCACTGTGACTTCTCCCAAGCTCTTTTCAGAATTCTTTCCTCCCCCCATAATAGTGCCTTATTGCAGAAATAGCAGACTAACCTATGACTACTCATTGAACAATATAAAAAAATAAACGTTTTTCAAAGCACCTAACTAAATAAAAATACACTGTTCCCCTTCTACTGACAGGAGAACGAGGTACAGAGATGTTAATACAACTTACAGTCACAGTAAGTACAAGGCTAAGTTGGCAGCTTTCCTATGTTCTAGCAGGGACACTGCTCCAAGCAGTGAGCTGACTGTCACGCTTGCCACATGTGAGATATGTTCATTAAAAAATTCATTTAAGGAAGTATTGGCCACCATCATGATCCACAGGAATTGGCCAGGTCCTTGGGGCAGAGTGGGAAGCTGAACTGCCTCCCTGGCACTACAGGCTGGGCTGCACTGCTGTCTGAACCACAAGCTCACTTTCATTTTGTAGTATGCTGGGTGGTGGAGGAGGATTGATGGGCAAGAAGGTAGTTTGGATCACTTTTTTTTTTTTTTTTTTTCATCACATGGCAACAGTAACAATCTCCCCTTAAAACAAAACAAAAAAAAAAAAAAAACAAACTCAAAAAAATTAAATGAAACCACAATGGTAATTTTTGGTAAAATATCCTCAGTCACAATCAGCACTCTGGAGTATGCTGTGCAACATATTTGGCTCAAGTACACTTAGGATTTTTAGACCCAATTGGAAAGTCTCAGAAAGAACTGCACCAGCTGAAGCAGGTTCTGCTGTGACATGTTCTTTTTTTTAGTCTGTTTGTTTGTTTTTCAGAATAAAACATTCAACTTCACGGTGTCAGCTACACAAGGCCTCTGGAGGGAACACATAAGGCCACTAAAAATCCTGGAGGAGGAGAGAACACAAGGAGGCACTTAGGTTTGCAAGTACTTCTCTCCATCACCAAATGCTTCCTGACCAAGGTGAGGCACGTGGAGTAAATAAAAATAAAGCAGAGCTGTCTTAAAGCACTTCAAGAGCAGGTAAGGTACCTACATGGAACATCTGGTTAGTGGAGATCAGAAATACAAGTTCAGCTTGCTCCCCCTCCCCACATCAGCCTGAAGAGGATTGTTTCAGAGTGCTCTGTGCTTCTCATGGCTCTAAGATGTATGCTGAATGCAAAGAGTGAAAGCATGCACTGTGCCATTCACTAACTCCTCATCACCAGGCTTCTGCCTGCAACAAAACTTCCTGAGGGTTGTGCCTGAAGCTCCTCATCCAAGTGTTTTTAAAGCAGCTCCTAGCCAAACCCCATGATTGACACTTGAAGAGGAAGTATGCTGCAGCCAGGAATCCTGGCTTCAAACAGATGATTCCAGCAAGGGTTTTATGGGATTCCTAACCAACAATAGACCTGAGAAATCATAAATCAGCTATGGTATCACAGTCATCATAATGAAGTTAGATATGAAAGTCTCACCCCTCTTTAAATTACTGCCAGAGTCTAACAACTCATTGAAGTTTGGACTGGGAATTCTGAAGGTGGAATGAATTTTCTAGAATAACATACATGTTTGTAAAAGGTCAAATTTTTCACTTTACAGGTAACTTAGACATAGGTCTGCTATAAAATTACAACTTGAGTCAACTTGAAGCTACACTGGAAGAGATTAAGCCTGAATTTCTGCAGAAATTGGCAATAATGTGTTCAGCAGCAGCTTTTAGCCACATATCAAGAAGTCTGACAGGATCTGGATTTCTCTACTCCTGCTGTAAACTTCTAGTTAAAAACGAACAACAAAAAAAAAAAAAAACGAACCACCAAAAAACCAACACACAAAAGGTACTCAAATAAAAATGTCTTTTTGCACATCACTGTAGCATGAGCTGCTTGAGGTTGTCGTGGAGGATGGTATCCTTGACATCACGGAAAACTAACCGGATGTTTTCTGTGTTAATGGCAGTGGTGAAGTGGTGGTAGAGGGGCTTCTGCTGCTGGTCCCGGCGTTTGGTACGAAAACAATCCACCAGGAATTTTTGGACATCTGTTAAGCAGTGGGGATCCCCTTCAAACTCTGGAAAATAGTCTTTGATGCTGACTTTTTGCACTTTTTCCTCGAGCAAGTCCGTCTTGTTTAAGAAGAGGATGATGGAGACGTTGCTGAACACCCTGTTGTTGACTATTGTTTCAAAAATGTTCAGGGATTCCGTCAGGCGGTTCGTCTGCCGATCCTCCATGAGCACTTGGTCAAATTCACTGGAGGAAACCAGGAAAAGGATGGATGTGACACTGTCGAAGCACTCAAACCACCGTTTCCTTTCTGACCTCTGCCCACCCACATCAACCATTTTGAAAGGGACATTTTTGATTTCAAAGTCGTACTCGTGAATCCCTTTTGTGGGCCTTCGTGCCAGCAGGATATCTTGCTGTGAGGGAAGATAATCCTAAAAAACAAACCAAAAAAAAACACAAAAAAAGAAAATAAAAGGAGAGTTTGGCAATATTAGGATCTGAGTCAGAGGCACAGTGATCACAGCTGAGTCAAGAGGGAAGCTTGTAGAGGAACAGCGTGAGGTTTTGAATAAATACACACATATATAGATATTTATATGTTAACACTGAAACATTTAGGAAATAGGTAGAGTCCAAAGCAGGAAGCACACCCCATTCTAAATCAAAATCATACTAAATCAAAACATGTACCCCAGAGAACAGATGCTTTCCATTTGCCACATGACAAGGATCCATAAACAACCCAAGAGGTGCACCCTTGATTCCTCGTGACAGTTACCATCACTCTGGATTATTTGAGGCTTCATTCATCCTTGTCCCACTCAGCTGGAAAACACACTGCCTGCCAACACTGCAAGGCAGCAAATGGGGTCTAAAACAGGTTTCTGAAATCAGGACCCACAGTAGTATCTCGTGCTGACTGTGGGCACTCAGTTCCCATGTTCTCATTCACATGGGACAACTGCTTCTAGAAGAGGAGCTGCTCCACTCAGTAATTTTTTTAAGCAATCAATTATGCCAGAAAATCAAAACCTACTCAACTTGCTGTGTTTTTGCCTTGGATCTCAAGTTCTCCAGCTTCCCTTTTTCCTTAGAATTAAATAGGCAGGGTAAGTGGATTTTATTTATTTTTACTATTTGTTGACTCTTACATGAGCAGTCATCATTAAGGGATGCAGATGCTACTAGGAAGAGGAATTCTTGTTAGTCAGCTTTCCACAGCATGAAATTCAAGACTTGTACTGGGGATTCCTTCATTCTTAGAATTACACTTTTGCATAGGTTCCAAGTCTTTTTGCTACTTAAAAAATTGCATCTGCAACAGACAGCTGGCTGATGCTGAAGTTTAAAGCTGTTCATTGTGTATGGAAACTCTTCCTTACATTTTCCCAGCATTTCTCACAGCTTCAGATAGAGTGATTTAAGTTTCAGACTTGGAATTTCAGTCTGTAAGTGAATTATCTACGGTCTTCCTTTGACAGGACCAATTACCAGACTTGAAGCTTTTATAAAAGATGTGCAAGACCAGGGTCCAAAAAAAGCCTGAGTCAATGAATAGGCTGGGTTGGGAGGGAACAAACACACAAGTACATGGCTATTCAAACACTAGTATTCATGAAGTGAGCAAAATGTTCCAAAAACTCAAGTATCACTTTGCTTCACTATGTGAGCTGAAAAGTCAAAGGAGCTGGAGAAAGGCAGTTTTGTTTGAACTCCTGGCTTGCTTTATTTGAGCTGCCCATGACTAAGACACTGATTTTCATCATGGTATGAATTACAAAGCAGCTCTCTGAAGCACAGCCTCCCCACCCTGCACATTTTGCTGTAGCACCATTGCACATCCAAACCCCACCCCACCTAAACCTGCAAGAGTTGAACTGATAAAACAGTACCATGGTCCCTCCAAGCAGAGCAAGAGGCATGTGCTGCCAACCCCTTGTCTGATCAGGAGAAGCAGCTTTAAAGGATAATAAGATTTTTCCTTTTTGTTACATTTCTCTTGTGTTTTTTTGCTAAAAAAAATTGTTAGAAAGGGAGAACAATTAGAAGATTAGAGCAATGACTGTATCAGATGTGGCTGGCACATGGGAAGGGATGCTGACTGTTAAACATGTTGCAGGTTCAACACTTTTTCCATCTTTCAAACAGGAACATATAACCTGTTATTCAGGAGGTTACTTTCAAGTTCCCAGAACAAAACCAGAAGGTCTTAGGAAATCTCAGGACTGACTGAAATCATGAAAGTAAATAAATAAAAAGTTTATGTAATAGGCAAAGCCTCATATACCTTCAATATTGAGACAAGTACAAAGCAAACTATTCTGGGAGTTGGCCTGTAATGTTTATTCAGTAAAGCTTTCATGAACAAGGAGCTTATCCCTGTAATTCCTGAGAAATTTCCTCTCAAGTACTATTAGTCATTCAAAATTCCTTCCACACTTGCAACCACAAATCAAATCCTTTCAAGTGCTCTCAAGTTTGACATGCACAGAAGATCTACCATTTTTTATACCAGATAATGTTACTCAGATGCAACAGTTTGCAAATGAGTGCACTGGAAGTCAAGTGGTTGGTATACAGCCACCATTTGGCTCCAGGAAACCAAATGCCACAACTCCCAGCTAAAACACTGGGAAATTTCTTATCTTTTTGATGGATGATTATGCTTTCTCCCTCAATCCTTGGGATACTTGTGACTACAGCAGCTCTGGACTAGCCTCTTTCTCACTGTTGATCCCATTTTCCATGTCTGAAGGCTGTAGCATTAGGTGAGTATTTTCCTTGGACAGCACTGAGCATTATTTTTAAGTTCTTTCAATGTTTCATGAGTCCATCAGTGCTTTGTCTGCAGCCACCCCCAAGCACACACTCCTTTTCTGTACACTGACCCATCTTCCAATCTTTCCTTTTCACCTTCCATTTTTAGGGTTTTTCTTAAGGGTAAGAGGTTTGTTGGGGTTTTGGTTTTATTTCCAAGGAAACCTGTTGCTATTGACTTGAACCATGTGCTTTCTTTCTGAATTATCTCCTTCCTCAAATTCTCTACAGTCTGGTTCCTTCTAAAGGACTTACTTTGGTTATCAGGTAGCTCTTTTGACTACCACATCCCTGTTTGCATAGTTAATGTTAGAATTTAAGGCATGAATAAGATCCAGTCCCAACACAGAAAGCTATGTCTCTCTGTGAGATATTTTGAATACATCCAGCCTGCATTGGCAGTTGAAATAACAACAAACAGTTACAAGGAATTCATCCAATCCCAAGTGTATATGCCAGCTAGCTACTCTTATTTTGCTTATCTGATTAAATCTGAACATTAAGTTCTTTTCCCTATGTGCTGTTAACATCAGCTCCCTTCTGGCAAGAGGCACATGAATTGTAGATCTGTTTATAAGCAATTTAGTTGGAGGCCAAGCCAGTTGTAGGAGAAAAGAAAAAACAACAGAAAAATACTTATATTGATAGAGTTTTGGGAAGTAATCATTAGACAAATCTTGAATATAGATAAGAATAAATCAGATCTTTGACTCAGAAACAAAACTTACCCAGCACTTTTTCCAGAAAGATCTAACATTTCCTGCACAGCAGATCTTGAAGAGACTCTCTGTATCTCAGCACCATTTGGTCTCACTTGAAACCAGAAACACTGTCATTCAGAACTCAGTGTTCCCACAGCAACATCAGACCCACAATAAGTGGGCGTGTATACAAAAATATAAAAAACTAGTGACTAGTTTCACACTTTAATCAAAAAACGGACCAAGAACTTTAAAAGGAAGATGGAAAAATCTTTACCCAAATGTACATAAATATATGGGGAAAAAAAACCCAACAAGCAACCATTGAAACTAAAGTGGCATTGGATTCAAAGCCCATGAGAAATCCACCATCAGCAGAATTTGCAGCAGTTCATTACAGGGAGTGCAGTTTTCAAGATCAAATCAAAATTCAGAGACCAAATATTGGAGTTCTCAAGCAAGTTATCTACCTGGGAAGATTATGCATTCTGCAAGGTGATCACTAGTGCTCTAGTTAGAAAAATGACAGTTCAAAGCAGAAGAATAGTCTGGCTTAAAATTTAATTTTTATCTGTTGAAGAAAAGAAGAAAAATGAAATTAAGCATGATGTAACAGGAATCAATTGAAGTGTTTTGGATTCCTTCATCATTTCTTTGCCATCAGCTGCAAATGACCATGGAGGAACTGCCTCCCCAGGGAGCTGAAGCCAGTATGCCATTTTAAAGGCAGTTTTTCCACATGCTGTTGCTGTGAAACACAACTGATAAGTGTGGGCACACAACTGCATTATTCAACAGTGGTCACCACTTCTATCAAAAAGTATTCTACACAAGCTTAAGCTTTCCTCTTAGAGAAAATCAATTTTATTCTGTACCAAGCTTGTCTATTTTAAAGTAGATCCTGCAGAGAGGTACCACTGACCTGGGCACTGACTTAACTTCATGCTGCTAACTGGATATGTAAAAACAAAAGGAGTAACTTTTTTATATCAACTGGCACTGAAGTGATTCTTTAACACTCTTCCCACTGGTCAAGCATCTGTAACTTGCTTTTTGTTCAACTTTCTGTAGAAGCTTTATTTCCAGAAAATCTCCTGCCTCTTCCATTGCCTTGTGTTTGAGATGTCAGTGATGAACTGCTGAGATAATGGGACAAAGTTAACTAAAGATGAAGTTTTTTTGAGTAGCCACTAATTCCATTTCATCAGTTTAAAACCCAGAGATCACAAAGACTACTTAAGACAGAAAAAGCAAAAAGAACTTACTTGTTCTCCAAGTTTATCCAAGTTGTCCAAGAAATACTTCACAGATTCCCCCTAAAAACAAAGCAAATGGTTATTTAAATAAGTGACACACTTTATCCCAAAAGTTTACATTCTGAAGTCCAATTATTTTACTGAAATCAACATTAAAGTGTTGTAAGATTTATTCACTCCCATTTTTAAAGCAGGTGTCCTAAGAACACAACCAAGTCCAATCTTAAAAGCATAGGTAGGCACATTTATAACAGCTCAGTTCTTTTCAAGTTGAGAATTGCTAACTAAATCCTACAGTGTTATTCACAGGGAGTATCAATGCAGCAATCATACCTTCATTATGAAAAGATACATTCAGCTCTTCTAACCCTTTGAAGACTCTGCACACAGAGGCACTCTGAGACAGGGGTTAATCACTGGGGACAAGTTAATTTGTCACTGCATTGCCATACAGTCCCATTCCCACAGGAACTTCCCCTGAGCACAGTGAATGACTTGCAGAACAGAGGATGAGAAATCACAACAGATGAAACATTTCACTGAAGTTTTGCTTTCAGAGACCATGCTGGACAAGAACTCCTTACTCTGGGAGTAACAAACAGCTCCATGCTGCATGATAGCACAGCTACTGTACAGGGTCTCTTCCAGATTTAAGCCAGCACTGTCCTTGCAAATAGGAAATGCAGCTTTTAATCCCTCCAGTAATGCAGAACTGAAGATTTTTTTACTCTAAGCCTGAGCTCCAGTCAACTCTCTTTGCAGGACTCTGTTAGGTTGCTGGGATTAAGGGAGAACTCTTACAAGGATGCTGCTGAGCCTGAGTACACCTGCAGGAGGTAATACATTTGAATTCAATGAAAATTGAATTCATTGCAAAGAAAAGTAGTATCTTTGTATGAATCTCACCATCATCACAGGAGCAGAAACATGCTTCCTTTGGAAAGCTCTTGATTACCAAGCTGTAACTCACTTACTTTATAGTAAATACAGAAAATAAACCATCTGTGTTTTCACTCTGCAGATGGAAGAGCAAGAATTCTGACTCAATTGTCTTGATAAAAAATTCAAGAAGCATCCAACTCCATCCAAGCCAGACAAGTGAATCAGGACAGGACTTCCACCCTGCTGATAACAACCTCCCCTCACTTGAAACTGAACCCTGCAGACTTACTAAGGAAGAATATCAAACCTCAACATTAAAATATATCATCTAAGCAGCAGTAAAAGAGGGCAAATAACACTCCAGAAAGGGTTGTGGCAGACACACAAGGCCTCTGCAAGGCACTAAAAAACCAGTTACATAACAGAGGGAGATGCCACACCTTGGAGTGTGCAATTTGGGCATCAAATTTTAATTAGGCAAGGCTGGGACTCTGGTTGAAACATGCCTTGTGCCTGACACACCTGCAGGGAGAGAGCCCAATGCAATCCTACTATCTTACATTACCTTCTGTTTAACTTAACATTAGCAGTCTTCTCCAGCAGCAGTCACACTAATAAACATTTCATAGTCTGGTGGCACACAGGAGCAATGACAGCAGTAAGTATTTTACACCTACTTCTTTTTCAGCACTTCAGAAATCCATTCTATCCTCAACCCTGTAAGCAAAGTGAAGGGGCAAGAGCATTCCTATTTCACAGAAAATAAAAATACACAACCTTGATCCACAAATCCATCAAGTTTCCCAAGAAGGAGTAACAGGATGAGAATTCAGGCCTTCCAAGTACAAAGACCACTGTCTGTAGCTGAATGTTAAGACAAAATAAAGTTTCAGGTCAGACTTAGTTTCTTTTTAAGGTTCCAGTAGGAGCTGACAACCCTCTCCCCCCATCCCCCACCTACAGATTTCAGACTCATTAAGTGAATTTATTCAGATTACCTGGGTCTCAGAGGCTGTAAGCATGCACGTGTGTGTGCAGCCACACATATATGTTCATCTTAGCACTTTTTAATACTATTTACAGCCATGCCTGCTCCCTAAAGAAACATTCACTGAAGATACACACTGAGAAGACTGCTCAGCTTTCTAGGCTCTTGGGTATCAAAGCCAATGGCAGCCAAGTATCAAGCTGGCCCTCCTGAAACTCAAGAGATCAATCTATAAAAGCAACCAGTTGCAAACTAAATAAATAATAAATAATAAAGCAGTCACATGCCTGCTTCCCTCCTCTACATCTCCAGTGCAGCCACTGGGTTCTTCCCTTAGGAAAATCCATTCAGACAGCCCACACACCACACCAAGGAAGTGCTGTCAGCAGGACTCAACTCTGGATTTGAGGACAGAAGTTGTTCAACCATTGGCTTTTCTCAATTTGCATGGCATCAAAAATTTACAGCAGCTTCAAATTTGTTATCTGTTCTTCCATCACATTTCAGACACCCCTGACACCAAGCCTGGACTGGTGGTCATGTTCTTTCTGACCTGGGCATCTTCCTATTAGCAGGCTAAGCTCTGCTAACTCCAGATAGTTTTGAACATCAAGCCACCACAACTAACAGATTGCTATCAGAATGCAGGGCTGTGGAAATGAAGAGTTCTCACCCACCTTAAAGAAGTTTCAAAAAGAAAAGCAGCATTACAAAGCAAACCAGGCAAGACTTATGGTCATTTTCCAAAAAGTTTAACCTAGGTATGTTATGCACTTATGAAGAGAAACCCATTCAAAAAACCCACTGCACAGCAACCAAGGAAACCCTTAATGCCAATAATTGTTAAAAATGAGTGAGAAAATGATCTATTCACAATCGTTTACAACAGCTTCTGTGGTAGGCTACTTTTTGGTGGTGTTAATACAGAGCTAGACCTCACTTTGCAAGTTGATGACAGTGGCTCCATTTACATGGCTGTATTCAACAGTTGTTGCATTCTAAAATTTCCCTTTAGACAAACTGAAAACTCTAAGGCTTACACAAGGTGACCAGAAAGAAGAAACTGGGTTTCCCCACTCTGCCCCACTCCCTGCAGTGTGGCTCACAGCATCCAGGCCCTGCCACGTGGAATAAATCATGGCAGTGAGGAGCCACACCAGGGACAAACCCAACAGGAGATGGAGAAACTGCAGGAGCTGCCCCCAGGAAAAAGTTCTCTCCTTCTCCATTACATTCCTGTTGTCTCCAAACCAGTACAGTGGAAATTTCAAAAATACAGTGATGGGAAAGCCTTGGATCAGTCACAAGTGAACCTCTGTTTTTTTTATAAATGCAGGTGAACCTTTTAAAATCTGTTTTACAGTTGAGCAGTTCTGAAAACTTCTGAAGGGCAGTTAAAGGTCAGCAGTGACAAGTTACCTTGCAGGAACCACCCCACTGAGCCCTCCTCAGCCACTGCCCTCTTCCTTCTACTAAAAGCACAAGGTCCAAAGGTGCCAATGGAAGCAACAAAGCCAAACTCAGGCTGGAGCACATTTCTTGTCTGCTCGTTGCAATAAAGCAAACTTCTTGAACACCCTTCTTGAACCAATCCAACAGAATGAGTGGCCTACACTTTATCTCCAAAGATCTTCCAGTGTTAGGAGACTACAATTTTGCTTCTTTAATAAAGGATTCAAATAAACCATATTGGTATCTTGGATTTTAAGCAATTACTTTGATTGCTTGTAGATGTCCTTTTTTTGCTCAGATGGAGCATACACCTCTCAGCTGCAGCCCTTCAGCCTCCTCCTGATTCAGAAATGCATATAAACCACAGGAAGTTGACTGTTAAATAAGTTTATTCATAACTGTCAAGTATTCCATTTTCAGAAAGGTTTGATTCAAAACAGCTTGGGTGCCTCCTGGAGTCTTGTGATCCTTACTAAAGAAAGCCCAGCCAAGTCACTTTATGATCAATGTACAAGTGATTTACAGGAAAACAACTAAATCATCTTCTTACCAAGGTATTCAGTGTTACAGCAGCTTGCCTTACAGCACTGCATTTATTTTATGAGCCTTGCCTGTATAGAGAAATATCTCCAAGTTTCATGTAATGCACTCTTTCCACAAGGACAGGATTCCAGCCTGGCCTGGCCAGTTAGCTATAGCAGAGCTGTATATTGTAACTGCTCCTGGGATCTGCTGAAGTAAAGCAGATTAATTATCTTTCATAAACAAAACATGGCGCAGAGAACTACTGCTGTCTGAAAGGTTGCTAGCTAGTGCCTAAAGGAAAGCAACCACAAAAAACCTCAAGAAAAAAAAAAGGAGGAAAAAAAGAAAAATTACATGAAATACACAACAGATGAACACATCTTTTCAACCCAGGAAGTGGCACCAATTTATTTGGTTTCCATGAAAACAATGTCAGCAATCTAAATATGATTTGTTGAAATCTCTAGCATGGCCAAATGCCTTTTTAGCTGTTCTGAGGGAACACAGACACTGCATTTTTTCCAACAGCAATCACTTAAAAAAAAGGAGAAAAAGCATCAAATAGATCTAGTCATCACAAGGTTTAGAGAAAGAAACTTACAATTTATCAAACCATTGATGTTTGGCTCTAAGTTCAGTGGAACATACTGAACTGAGAGGAGTTCTTAAGTATTTGAAAGAATAAATCATACAGTTAAAGAAAACAGGAGACACAACTTAGTATCTTAGATGAGAATTTTAGGAACCACCAAAAATTCTCTCATCCTGACCTTACTCAAACCTCTGGGAAAAGAGAAACAAAGATTTCCTATTTCATTCAATGAAAAAAACATAACAACAAAGCAAACCAAAACACAAAAACAACACAAAAGCTTTTTTAACAGCCCAGTTTGGAATCAGAACAGGTAACTACAATGTTTTGAGGCTGGCATGTACTTGCCTAAATTTACAAATAAGCCAAACCCTCTGTAACACTGGAAAAGCAGCTTGAAGGAAGAAAGATGATGGAGGAATAACCAGAGCCTTACAATTCTTCATCTTACAGTGCTCTAATAAGCCTTATAACAAACACTTCATCATCTATAGTTTGGGTGTTGGGGTTTTTTTGTTTGGTTGGTTTGGTTTGTTTTTTTCCCTATTAGAGGCTTAATCCAGATAAATCCATATCTGGGGATTTTGGCAAAGATTCTCTATCCTTTATTTTCTTGAAACACTGCCCCAGGCTGATTGAAAGGAAGGCTGAAGTTGCACCACGTCTTCTGAAATTTCAGTCACCAGCACAGAGATAACGAATGGGGAAATGTCTTAGTCCAATCACTACAGATTTCCTACTGGGAGAGGTATCAGAAAGCACTATAACATATAGAGTATTTTTAAAGAAGGGTGCTAAAGGTATTTAGGGAAAAGTGTTGAGGTAAGCAGCAGTGTATTTACTTCTTTTGTGGGTCAAAATATTTGTGTGTGTTCTAACACAAAACATTTCCTGGAGAGAAGGATGTTTCCTTTCCCTAAGTGTTAATTATGGCCAGAATGATGTTAAAACCAGCACAAAATGGCACTGCCACCAGAACAAAGCAGTCCCTATTTCTGTCCATGTGAACCCCACTGCCAACTGCCTCCCTAAGCAAGGACAAACTGCTCTGCAAAGGCAGGGGATGGACCAGCTTTGAAAGGGTTAAAGCACAGATATCTGATGTCAGAGGCACTGTCTGTCAAGAGCAGATATTTCAGGATCTCAGAGCTTATTTCTCTCCACTTCATCTACTTCAAAAGCTATTTTAAAGCTGATCTGTCAATTTTCAAAGATAAAATTAATGTAAATTTGGATTAATTGCCACTTCTTTGTAAGACTGGGGACTTCCAGACATTTGCTTATGCAGGAGCACAAAATAATCCTGTTCTCCACCAGCAGACATCACAACTGCATCACAGCTCCTCCCACCTCTGCCCAGAGCACTATCCTATTTCCTCTTTTTGGCATGGACCTCCACTTGTCTTTGACTTTTTTGAAAGCAATGAGAGCTGCATCACACAGTGTAGAAGTGAAACCTGTGCTGTGTTTGGTCATACAAACTGAGTATCTGTCCTAAAAAAAAAAAAAAAAGAAAAGAAAAAAAAGAGAAAGAAAAGGAAAAAAAAAGAAAAGGAAAAAAAAAAGAAAAGGAAAAAAAAAGAAAAGGAAAAAAAAAGAAAAGGAAAAAAAAAGAAAAGGAAAAAAAAAGAAAAGGAAAAAAAAAGAAAAGGAAAAAAAAAGAAAAGGAAAAAAAAAGAAAAGGAAAAAAAAAGAAAAGGAAAAAAAAAGAAAAGGAAAAAAAAGAAAAGGAAAAAAAAGAAAAGGAAAAAAAAGAAAAGGAAAAAAAAGAAAAGGAAAAAAAAGAAAAGGAAAAAAAAGAAAAGGAAAAAAAAGAAAAGGAAAAAAAAGAAAAGGAAAAAAAAGAAAAGGAAAAAAAAGAAAAGGAAAAAAAGAAAAGGAAAAAAAAGAAAAGGAAAAAAAAGAAAAGGAAAAAAAAGAAAAGGAAAAAAAAGAAAAGGAAAAAAAAGAAAAGGAAAAAAAAGAAAAGGAAAAAAAAGAAAAGGAAAAAAAAGAAAAGGAAAAAAAAAGAAAAGGAAAAAAAAGAAAAGGAAAAAAAAAAGAAAAGGAAAAAAAAAAGAAAAGGAAAAAAAAAAGAAAAGGAAAAAAAAGAAAAGGAAAAAAAAAAAAGGAAAAAAAAAAAGAAAAGAAAAAAAAAGAAAAGGAAAAAAAAAAAGAAAAGGAAAAAAAAAGAAAAGAAAAAAAAAAGAAAAGGAAAAAAAAAAAGAAAAGGAAAAAAAAAAGAAAAGGAAAAAAAAAAGAAAAGGGGGGGGTTGAGGGGGGAAAGGTTGAGGGTGCTGAGCAGCATGAAGCTCCAAAAGCACCTAGGAAGGAAGGAATCACACTAAGTTCATTTCATGACTGACATTTTTATCTTGCATAATGGTGTTAACAAAGAAAGGTGAAGGGGTTTAAGAAGGGTTTTAACCCAATAATATCCCTTTAATCTATTATCCCCTATTTACCATGTAATCCAATTAATCCATAATTCTCAAAATGTAGGTAACAAATGGAAGAAGACAGAGCACACCAGCCTGAGCCCCTGCACTACAACATCTGCATCTGCCCCAGGCACAGAGTTGTGAGTGGAAGAGGGGAGGCAAGGCAAGCAACCAGCAAGTCAGTGGAGAGCCAAATATTCCCCCAAAAGGCTCCACTATCATCAGCTTCCCACCCTGAAATCAGTTTTGCATTGCTCTTCAAAGTGCCACATTCACTTCCCCAGCTTGGGCTGGGATTTTCTCCAGCCAGGAGAGGACTCCCAGTGTTTCAGATCCAACATGCTTATCCCAGTTAAGCAAAAGAAGGTATGATCAAGCACTAAGAAAAAACTTAATCTGCATCCTAGCATACCACAGAGCAAACTGTTCCAGTTTTGAATTTCATTTTGCTTCTCCAGGTATCCCCTTCTCCTGAAGAAGGGATGTAACTGCCAACTTCTTAACAAAACTTGCTAAAAATTAAAAAAAAAAATCACTACAGCTTTTATGCATGGAAAAGCATTCCACTAAAGGATACAGAACTACAATTTCTTCCACACTCTTTTCATCTTTCCAACCAATTCTGAACCACTTGGCAACCAGGATGTGCCATAGCCTATAAACAGCTGAGGTATTGAAGCAACTTTGCAGCTATGGGTTATATGACATGATACTCTGTACAATTCAAAAGCAGAACCCAAGAGACTTTTCCCTCCAATTAAAAACCCAAGGAAGATCCAGCATCTATCCTGGAATGGGGTTTTGCTAAGGACCACCAATGATTCCAAAGAAGCAGCAAACTCAAAGCTACTGCAGCTCCTTGAAGAGAAGAGAGCCAGGTTAGGGAATGCAGTAAGTGACACTTGGACACAGCACATGCAGAGTCAGAGCAGCCAGTGAAAATTCTTCTGTTTGGCAGAACCTGAATAAAAAGTAATCCATGAAAGCAAATTAGGATATGCTGCCCACAAGATCAGGTGCACTTCCTTGCTGCAAAGGTCTTCTTACTTTCTCCAAACTCCTCTCCCAGAAAGTTGACTGTAAGGGAAGACACCAGCACTTGGCAGAAGATTTCCTGATTTCATTGAGGAAACAAATCTGCCCAGTCATGGCACACACACAGACCTACAAGTCCTATGAAAACATGCACTGACCAAGACAAAACAGCTACCTCCCAATTACTATTTACACACTGGAAAGCATCTATATAAACTTCAGATGCTCTGCACACAAAACAGACTGGAACCAGACTGTAAACATTTGCTCTTCTTTTACTGAACTGACCCACTGGCTCCATGACTTCACGTGTTTGCAACTCAAACTGCATTTAATCCAACACTGAAGCAGGAGTGAGTCTGCAAATCTGCCATCCATCATCTAGAGACTTGTTTCCAAGCTGTAAAAGACCAGCAAAGGCTCTCAAAACCAAACCAAAACACAACCTGAAACTGGACATATTGAACTTTAAGATACTTGAAAACCCCATTATTCCAAGGTCTGTAAATAAAATAACAGAATTTCAACAGCAGAACACTCAGTGAGATACTGATGCATCCACTGAAGTATCTCTTGGATTCAGTTTTATAAAATACATTTGGTTCCTATTTCAACCTCATGAGAAATCTAGATGACCAAATACTTTTTAGTTCCTTTCTCTGACTTGATTAATCAAAATCCTTTTCAATTCAGTTCTGGTATTTCTGTTTGCAAACGGTGACAAAATTAATGTATCAACTCTTGTTACAAACTATCTGACAACATTCCCTGATAATTTACCATGTATTGCAACAAGTTACATGTATCATTTGATGAGTGACAGTGTTTTGTTAAATTAGTACAAGCTAAAGCACTGGAAGTAACATCAAAGTACCACGTAGAATTTCATACTAGAAATTAACTAAAAATTGAAAAACTATGAATTACTACAGCATCAGTAATAAATGATATCAGCTTGAGTCCACCAGGACCAGTGATACAGAAAAGTAAACTCTGCACCTCCTGAACTTCTCAGCTGATTTGTGGTAAATTCGGAGTTACCAAGGAAATGTGCCAGTAGACACAGTGGTGGGATGGAGATTATCTTGTACAATTATTCTGTTGCTTTTCTTATGTAGTAAGGTCAGCTGCACGTAGGTTTTCTCACATTTTCTTAAGCAACTTCCTCAGCCACAAGCTAAAAGTTTCCTACCACTCTGCAAGTTCTGCTTAAAAGGTACAGCATGAACTCAGAACACAGAAATAGCTTTTATGATGAACTCAAGTTTAGGTCAATAAAGACAGCCAAAACAGTCATTCAAATAAAACCCAAATGTAGTATGTGCTCAGTGAGAGCAAACTTCACTAACCTGTAAGGCTGGAGTTTTGCTCCAGTAAGCTCAAATCAGGGAACAGCAGCACAAATCAACACTGCCCCTGGCATCACACCTTAATCCTAAAGGATCCCATATTTACATATGAAAAAGATGACTCCACACTCTTTGCCTCAGGAGCAAAATTAATTTCACCTCTATAGATGGCAGATCAGGGCTGCATTCATACCACAGGGTTTGCCAGCATGGAGATTTGCTGACAGCTATGAATACTGCAACTTTGGAGTGGGGATTTGGGTTATATTTAGTGAGTCACTTCTAATGGGACAGGGAACAGTGTAGCCATTGCTGCTTTGAAATTCTGTGAAGCAATGAAATGACAGAGTGCTACAGGTACAAACAGGTTTTATCTTGGAGCTTGGCAACCTGCAAGGAAATGGGCTCTGAATGAATGTTTGTACCAAGGGTTCAGGTTACACTGGGGGCAGCAGAAGCAGCACAAGCTCAGCTAACACATTTGTGCCTATTTAAAAGAATCTGCTGAGAACAGGTTCACATATCCGAGCTGTGTGAAAGGCTGAGAAAGTCCCCTCTGAACTCTTCAGAGGCTGCTGGCATGTGCAGCATCATCAGAAGGCACTGATATTTTACTTCTATCTAATCAAGGCTCAGCTATAGAAATCCAGATTTTTGCAGAAAGTAGGTCACCTTTTAGCTTCCTGCAACAAAATGTTTAGGAAACTAAATGCTCAGCATGACACAGCTTGCTCAAGACAGGGTCCATGTAAGAACACATGACTGCTCCCACACTGCCATGTGAAAGTCTGCATTTTAAAAGCAGTGGTTCCCCATCGACCCATCTGGTTCAATTCTGATTGAAGAATTCCATCCTCAGGGGTTGCACTTAAACCACACAGAAAAGAGAGGTTCATGTGAGCGAAGTGTAGCAAACAAGCCTCCAAAAAAAGTTGCCAGCAGTCTTGGTCAGAAGACAACCCAGCATGCTTGTGTCTGGCACATGTGTGTGCTGGGATAATGGAGAGCTCCCATGGGAAGAGCTCTGAATGCAGAGCCACATCTGTCTTTGAAAATAACAGTCATGAAAAATAAAAATATAAAAAAGGAAAATAGTAGCATTCAGAAGAAAAAAAACACAAAACAAAACAATGGCAAAGATGCTCCTCAGTGAAACCAAACCAGCTTGCTCTGCAACCAACAATTAACAACACAAGCCCACTCCTCTCTAAACACTTCAATATTTTACTGCTAATAGGAAAAATCAGCAGGCAAGAAAGAAAGAATGGTGGGAAGGGAAGAAAGGCAGTCCCAGAAGCAGGCTCTCAAGGCACAGTAACTCAGAGGGTGAAACAGAAAGCCTAATCCCAATTTGGAAAATGATAAAAAAATGGCCCTTTGTGTTAAGTGAGTAGAGAAGTTCACCCGAAGATCATTCAGCTCAGTGAAAATACAACAGCCAATCCTCACAACCAAAGCACCAGTATACACATTGAAGGGTTTCTGGCCAAAACCCAAGAATAAGGAAACTCAAGCCTCCTTATTGTTTGACTCTAGTGTTAATCCCTTTATGAAGTCTTATTAATACAAACTCAAAGCCAGCATTATGTTGTTATTGGGGCATGAAAACCAGTAAATCCTCAAGAATTCAGAGTCTTTTCTGAGGATTTGAATCACTTGTTTTAAAGTCTAAATTAGTACTTTTCTTCCCATAGTTACAGCAACAACCTTTGATAAATCCATTGCACATAAACACCAAAAAATGGCAATCAGCTCTGACCTTTCCAGATGCTTTAAGGAGTCATGCTAACTGTACACATGCCATCCTGTCACCATTTGATGTTTGACAGGTATATTGACTGGGGAAAGAGGGGAAAATAGTTCCTATTTCACAACATACAAAGCAGCAGCTTCTTGGTTCCCCCCCAAATAAGAAGTATTCAGTGTAATCACAACATTCTCTTGAAATTAAGTAGCTCTGACTTGTATGCTTAGGTGCCCAAACAATCAATGCACGTTTGCAGAAACTCTGGGTGATTTATCTCATAACTGTAATGAAGAAGATTCTTCTGTCAGTCTGAGAAACTTTCTACAGACAGTTTATTCACTCCAGCATGTCCCAGTAGAATCACCACCCACATACTTCAAGGAGAAAGAGTGTGGGAGCACTGAACACTCAGTCCCAGAACCAGGAGGAGATCTGGGAAAGGGAGGGTGGAAAGACATCTCTCTGCCCAACTGAGGGGTGTGGGGAGGTTCCAGAGGATGAATAATATGTGTGCCATAGAGGGCACAAGCTGTTGACAGGCTCCTGAAATTCAGTGTCACAAATATGGTGCAGATGTGACAGATCAGGCACTGATCTTTTTTCAGGTTGGATGCTTGTGACTTTAGAAGATGCTGAAGTACTGAGCTCACAGCTGTTTCCATAGAGAAAGAGGAAGATCTCAAAATCTGGCTGCCTAGCCTGGCTTCAGCCTCCACTGACCTTTGCAGGAGGGCTACTCTGTGACCAAAACCATTTCAAGGCTATGGAGCCTATGCAACTGAAGGAACGGTCAGTTTTGCTAATACTTTGCAGTGGACATTTGAGAACTAATTATTTCCTGTACTGTTAATTTTACATTTTCATGTGGCATGACAGCCCCACCCATACTCCAAGACAGAACTGAGAGAAGTCCAACCAGAACAAGAGAGAACAGCATCTCCCAGTGAACTAACATTACCCTCCAAAAAAGCTATTCTGTGACAGAAAAATGCTACAGAGAAGCTGCAACAAAACTAGCAGAACTTCAAGCTGAACACACCTTTTCCTGTCTTCTATAATCTGATCGAGCACTTGCAGACATGACACAGAAGTAAACAGGATCCAGAGGTAAATGCATATCCAATCATCCTTACTGTACCTTCTGTGTCTGCAGTTTTATGCAAACGTGACAGAATAAAGTGTCACCACTGCCCCTGTGCATTGCAGGTTTGTGGCATAAAAAAAAAAAAACAAACAAAAAAACCAACAAACAGTCAGTGTAATCTGTGAGTAGGGCAAAAAATAGCTATCCAAAGATCAGCAATTGCTGGTAGCAAACATCCAAACCCACCCAAAAGCTAGGTTGAACAAGAACAAACCTTCCAGGCATTCAAAGCTTATCCTGCATCTGAGCAACTCGGCTCTCATCCCCTTTTTCCATTCTCAGAGAATGTGAAGACTCCTGGAGACTCCTTCAAATGCTTCTCTGTTAACAACCCTTCAAGCAAAAGCAAGAGCTGAGAGCACAGGCAGGAAGCAGGAGGCAGTGTAGAAGGGTGCCCTTACACACAAGTGCTTTCCTTGGTGTTCTCAGATGCACAGCACCAGCCCCTCAGCAAATCTCAGGGAGAGCTGCAAACCTTCCCACCTGCTGAACAGCTCCCAGGCCTGAATATCAAGGCTAGGAAATGTCTAGTTTGCATGCTGGAGAATTAAAATAATGGGTATGTTCATTCAAGTCGTTTTTACAGGAAATCAGCTTGCAAGGAGAAACCCAACATGTTAATTAGGTGTCAGAAAGCATTAGGCTAATGCAGACTGACCCTGGAGCTAAGCCATGTCAGCCACCTGACTGGAGGCCAGGAGAAATCAGCTCAATAGATGAAGGAGAGAAAGCTTGAGGATGATCAGAATCCTAAGTGTAAGTTATAGGGACACTAAGCCAAAATAGTCCTCAGTTAACAGTGTCAGTGGAACTATCACCCAAATTACTTCAGTTTGTAGTAAAATTTGAGGGATTATAATATTAACCACTTAAGAAGTATTGAAGTGGCATTTATTGTACTAAGCTGTAATTAGCTCTTCAAGCACTACACAAGTGTGAACTAATGAATTTTCATAAATGCTGCTGTTAGTGGCCAGAAGGCCTCTATTTTTATACCAAGGAAAATAAATCATGTTCACTAGCCCCATGACCACTTAAATTAACCAAATGAGGAAGGACACTCCTGTGAAGTAGGCATGGAAATGTTGATTTCTAATTCCGTTAAAATACAACCAAGTTCTGGTTTTTTTCCCCCTCTCATGATGCTATAAAAAGATCACATTGTTTCTTTAGGCTCCTTACATACTATTTGGCATTTTAAGTGGAAGATGATGGAGAAAAATGAAAAGAGCAAGAATAGCTCCATGATCTCTCACAAATGTACATAAAACTAAGTTATAATCTTACACATGCAGAAACTTCAAACTTAAATCCTCTTTCACTGTACTTCCCAGCCATCCAAGCTGCAAATGGTTTGGTTTCTAAAGCTACACACTCTTGCTTCCTTTCCTCTAAAATATCTATGTGTAATTTTGAGATTTTTCACTCTTTATCCACCACTGCTCTGTTCTTCATTTGCTCATTTCTACCTTTGCCCAAAGTGTCCTATTCCCCTGACAGACAATACTTTCCCAGCATTCCTGCCTGTGCTCTCTTAATATGAACCATGTTTTCAGTGCAGTGTCAAACTCTATCCAGAGAAAAGAAACTCACTCAGCAGTCTGAAAAACTCACTCAGCAGTCTGAAAAGAAGTTAAGTGTATTTACAGTTAAATAATACTCTTCTACCATCCCCATTTTTCACCTTTTTTTTATTTTTAATGTTACTTTTCCCTCTTTCCTACTCATCTAATGATTGCTAATCTTTGCTTTCATGACATTTTTTTGCCACAAGCAGATGAACTGGAAGTAAACCAGGATTTTCCTCTTATTCCCCATTCTACAACATTAGCAATTTTCAGCCACAAATCCTTATTTCCAGAGTCAGTAGTGACACAACTGAACTGCCTGCATGTCTTCCAACTTCCCCCTGCTCTACCTCCTGACTCGGGTACACCCATCTCTGCCTCCTTGACCATTTGTGTCTTCCTTCCATACCACAGCACAATCTCAACTCTCCCAGCTTTCTCCAGCACCTGTCAGGTACAATAAAAATACTTTCTGCTTTCAGGAGTTTTCCAGAATTCTGCTGCCCACCTGGAGGTCTGTCATAACTGAAGCTGGAAGCTCACAGGAGTAAAACTCAGGCTTCATGCTTGGCCAGCACTGATCACACTGCTTGCACTCAATGCAATGACATCACTCAGAGCCTTTTTTTTTCCTGTTTATAACTTGGCATAAATATCTCTGAGATTTTGAAAGGATTTAGGAAATAAAGCAATGTAACTATAAATAAAGAAGTTATCTTATTTGCAAAAATTGGTATTAGGACAGTAGTCAACTCTTCCGAGCAATTTAAAAATATCCTTGAGATTTGCCCAGAACAGATCCATATATAATTTTTCAGAGAATAGTATGCAGACACAGGGATTTTAAAAAAAAAAAGCAACAGTTTTTTTCTGTCAGATTCAGAAGAATACATTCTTCAAATCCTACTCAAAGTGAAACTCTGCCCATGCTTCAGTTATGGAAAGAACCTTCTTCTCAGAGACTCAAGATGACAGAATAGTAATAGCTCCCTTTGTTACTTAGCCTGAAATCACTCAACATGCTTAATCAAAGACAAAACAATTTTATTTAATGGATTTTAAAACAGATCACTCCAGCACAGCAATTACATCACTAGAAGTCACATCTACAACCAGAAGAAGCTATAGCAGAGCAATTATCCTTTTCTGATCACTTTGAAGGCAAAATCCAAGAAGCAAAGAGGTCTTATTAGAATCTTCTTTACATAGCTCAGCACCAGGCTGGGCAGGTGAGGGGCTGCTCCAGCACCTGCCCATTCTGCAATCTCTGGAAGACATTCCATGATCAGAGTAATATATATTTATAGAGTATTTACACAACTTATTTAAGTCAGGGTCTGATTGCACAAGCATTCATAACAGCTCAACAGGAGACATCATCATCTATTGTTCAGCTTCACACTGAGACAAAGGTTATTTTTAAGACATAAAAACACAAAGCCACTTAGGTCTAAGAGACCTACAAGAACAGATTTAATCTATTTTAAGGTTCTCAACCCCCACTCACACAAAACCCTATGCCACTGACATTTAATAGACAAGTCTTTGAACCAATAAACAGAAAATTTAAATTATTTTTCTTTTGCAGCATTTGCACGTGGATGGAGCAAAGGGACTTTAGCTGTCACAAACAGTTCAGGAATCAAGACAGCTCTTTTTCCTTACAAATCCCACTACTGCACTGTACACTCCACTCAACTCCACTGTTAAAACTGTATACTCCAACTTCAGCTGAGAACTTCAGTAGAAGAAAAATCTCATTACATGACGTTTAAAATTAAACAGGAAGTATACAAAGGGAATGTTTGCTAGATTGCTCAAATTTGGGATACAGAAGGGAGTGGTTTTCAAATTCTTTTCATTAACCCATGCGTATCTTTTCTTAAAAATCACATTACTCTTACATCTTCCTTCACTGCAAACCAATTCTTTTCTTTGTTAGTTTTTCGGGAGGGTTTTAAGTTGATGGAGTAGTTAGCACAAGGTGGGAATAACCATACTGTAAAACCACTGCATAGGTTACCTGCTCTGTTACAAACCATTGAAGCCCTCTCTACCTCAACTTTCTCACATATAAAATGAGGACAATTATGTAAGAATCTCTTTCTAATTGCTTTTAATAAAAAGGGGAGGGGAAATGGCTAAACACACCTGCTTGCACCACCACAGGGTAACATCCTGCCACCCCGAGAGCTGGGCAGCAGGCACTGGATCGGCGCTTGTCGGCAAAGCAAGACAGGAACAGAAATCCCAGAAATAGGATTAAAAAAGCACTGAAACACAGATCTTACCAGCTGGAATTCTCTGCGCCTGTCGTACGCGTGCTGGATGCCACTGTCTGCCCAGAGAGCTCTGATGGCTGGGAGGTACTGTAAAAAAACAGCTGTCTCCACCATGCCTTGCACCACCGTGACCGACCGCGTGTCAAAAGCCATCATGGTGTCCCCGTTGCTCTGGTTTGCAGGATCTCCCCAAGGGATATGAAGTTTCTCTCTGGCATCCACCAGGACTCTCACACCTTTAAGGACATGAAAGAGCATGACAATTAGAGTTTCCCAGCATCTCCTCTTTCACCTGCCTGCCAGAAGGCAAGGACTCCCACAGCTGTGTTCCCACTGTGCAGGCAGAGCTCAGCAGGAGTGTCCAACCCCGCAGGGAATCAGAAAGCTGCTGAAAAATCTGACTCAAAGCACTGTTTTCAGGCAATATTAAAACTCAGAAAACTCTGAAAAACCTCTGAAAACCACAGCTGTGATCAACAGTATAATACCAACAGTTTAACTCCCGAAAAAGCGCTGTTTTTCATTACTAAATCCACAGCCTGTGCCACCAAGAAAACTTTTTAAAAATTTATTTCTATTTCCCTCTGATGTCCAGAGTCATTCTACAGGAGTTAAACTTATCTGGCATGAATACAAGACAAGTAAGTGTGTTTAAATGCACATTTCAGAACATGTTAAAGCATCTGATAACTTATTTTAAGGTTCCCTAGGACTTTGTATTCTTATGAACTTGGTACCTAGATATAACTAACTGTAAAAAGTTAACACTGCCTTTCATGTTTTCAGAGATATGAAGATATTTACTAAAATCACAACTTTCTTAAAAGTATGTTTTTACTGCTTAGCTGCAGAAGGAGCTGTATCACCTAAACGCTGCACTTTTTCTGTTGTTTTGGTAAATACTCTATAGACAAAAGACAATATTTGTAAACTACTCTTGTACAAGGCCTTATAAAAAAAATAAAATTGTGATCATACTGATAAGGGAAATGCTGGGAAATTAATCCTAGTACCAAATTTACTGCTTAAAAAATAAACAATATGAACAAGCAGCTGTAAAGGCATGGAGAGAAGAATGAAGATGTGCTAACAAATGACTGGATAATAACACTTGTTAAATGCTAAGTATTTTTTTCAGGCTTCATTCTCCTTCTGTAATTTTTCTACCTGTCAAAAGCAATGACTGCAGGAAAGCAGTCTCCAAAAAAGATCTGCAGTTCCTACATGCATACTTTCACCGAGTAGGAAGTACTTTACCTCATTAATAAACTATAACCTGGCCAACCTCCATGCTCCTGATTTCTATTGCCTTGCTATTTATAGCTTTTCCAGGCTCGATTCCTTAACCGCCTTGTAAAACTGTAGGAACCACTGGACTTCAAGAACTGGGCTGAGTTCTGACAAGGCTTTGCTGCTCCCAGAAACTCAGTGAAGACTTTACCCACCCCTTACACAGCCCAAACCCCAAACCCGACAAGCGCTTTAGATCAGAAAGAGAAATTAAGCGATTTAGATCCATCAGGCTGACCCAAGGCAGTGGGGGGATGACAGCGGTGAAACCGAGAGCTCCCAAAGGATGTGTGGAGAATTTTTTTGGCAAGAGTGGCCCTGGGTGAGGGTTAATGCCCATGGATGTGTCAGCACCAGGGCAAGGTTCCCCTTCGGGCACAGGACACGTCTCAGCCTCTCGCACTTTTCAGGTGCATCTGGAGCATAAACATCCCCGCTCATCTCTGCCACCGCCTCCTCAGGAAATGACAAAGCTCGGTACCTCAGGGCCCGAACCCACCAAGAACCGAAGCCGCCCTGGGCAGCTCCGAGGGCCGCGCCCGGGCCAGCGTCCATCCCGGCAGGGCTGACACACACCCGGCAGCGAGGGGCTGGAGGAAGGGGGAGGCTCCTGAAGCGAAACCGACTGAAGTGAGGGAGGAGACAGCAACCCCCCAGCTCCCACCGACCCCACGGACCCCCCCAAGCCCCTCCCGCCCTGAGGCCGCCATCCCCACACCCACCCCGGGCCAGGCCGGGCCGGACCCCCCCCTCCTCCTCCTCCTCCTCCTCCTCCTCCAGGCCTTGGTCTCTCTGCCTCCGGTCCCACCGCTCACCCACCCTTGATCACGTTGCTGTAGATGGTTGCCCGGAATTCTTCCCGAGCCGCCCGGTCCCAATCTTGCCCGTGAATAATCCTCATCTGTTTGAGGAAAGTGGATTTGCCGCTTTCCCCCGCGCCTAGCAGCAAGATCTTGACGAGGCGCTTGACGTAGGTTTTCTCGCGGTTGAGGCACTTGTCGATCTCTTTCGACTTGCGCTGCTGTTCGGCCTCGCCGCTGGTCAGCAGGCAGCCGGGGAAGCAGCCCGACAGGACGGAGCGGGACGGCAGGAAATCCGCCATCTTAGCGAGCACTGCCAGCGAGGGGAGCGCCCGCCCGGCCCGGCCCGCAACCACCGCGCTCTGACACCGCGCATGCGCACACCGCGTCACCTGACCCCGCCGCGCAGCTCCCCGCCCACGCACCGCTCCTGACAGGAAATGGCGGGAAGAGGGCGGGGGGCAGGAGGAGGAGGAGGAGGTGGCGATGTTGGTGGCTCCGCTCTCCGGTACCGGAGCGATGCGGTGCCGTGAGGGAAAAATCAGCTCAGCTGAGCCCGCTGGTAGTACCTCTGCCACGGCCGCGTAGCTGCTGATAGGCTGAGGGGCCGGGGGAGGTCAGTCCTCGGTCAGGGTGAAGCTTGCCAGCTAAGCAGTTTTATGTGCTTCGTACAAAAAAAAAAAAAAAAAAAAAAAAAAAAGTTTCGTTAAAACGCTTTGAACAACTTGGCACGTAGTTCCGCTTTGCTCCTCTGAGAAGAGCTTTCCAAGTCCTGCTGGGATGTGGCAGGGGCTGAGCAACCGGGGTCTGGGCCTCGCATCAGGGCTGTGTGGAAAGCGAGTGGAACTTCTTATCCAGTACGAAGTTAAAACACTCCAGCATCTGCTTCTTGCACTCTTCCTTGGCTCACATCCATGCTGCCACCCCCCTTCTCCCAAATTCACCCCATTCCCTAACGCCGCCATTCCACCTGTCCGGTTGCCCAAGCCTCGGGTAGTCCCTGGCCTCCTCTCCACGTTCCCAGTGCCTGGTGAGCCCTTCAGAACCTCCCAGGTCACCATTCCCAATCTCCAATTTTTCAGTCTGGAGAAGAGGAGGCTCAGGGGAGACCTCATCACTCTCTACAACTCCCTGGAAGGAGGTTGGAGCCAGGGAGGGGTTGGTCTCTTCTCCAATTTATCAGTCGGACAAGAGGACATGGGCTTCAGCTCTGCCAGGGGAGGTTTAGGTTGGATATTAGGAAGAAATTCTTTCCAGAGAGGGTGATCAGGCATTGGAATGGGCTGTGCAGGGAGGGGGTGGATTCTGCATCCCTGGAGGTTTTTGTGAAGAGATTGGATGTGGCACTCAGTGGTCTGGGAACCACGGCGGGAATGGATCAAGGGTTGGATTTGAGGATCTCGGAGGTCATTCCCAACATGGATGATCCTGGGATTCTGTGATTCCTGGCACAGAGGCATGGCTCTCAGTGAGCTATTCCTGCCCTGAGGGTACTCCCTGGAGAGGACACTGGAGTGGGCTCAGCATCACCAGCTCAGCAGGGGAAGCCAAATTTCCCAGTCCTGAGTCAGGTGTTATCCCAGCTGCATCCTCTCGCCCCAGCAAGGCAGAGCACGTAAGGTCTGTTCTCTGTTTCGCTTTTTTTTCCCTTCCTCTTTGCCACTTCTTTCCTTAGCTTTCCTGTCCCTGGAAAGTCTGGGAATAACGGGAAGCAAATGTTGCCCATTCATGCTCCCAGCTCTTCCCAGGTGGCTGCTAAGGAAACTTCTCATTTTAAGTACTTGTGCCCTACCAGATGGGATGGGGGACTCTGGAACAACTGCTTTACCTATCACCCTTCTAGGAGACCTGACATTAAGTCTCTCTCTATGCCGCAGTTTGCTTTTATTTATTTATTTATTTACTTATTTATTTGTAAAATACTTTGAAATCTTCCTGAAAGAAGATTGAAAGGATCTTCCTGAAAGGAACTACAAACTGAAATTCATCCTCCACTTGCCAGGCTCACCCCGTGCCGTTCTTGTTGCTTCACTTACGTTCTCCCTTCCTTCCCCTCAGGGCTGTCCCTCGTTTCCTCAGATGCAAAGTTTACTCCCCAAATGCCTTTTGTCTCGCACGATTCCACTTCTGATGCGTGAAAAAGGGGCAACCAGGTAGGAAATGTGAATTTTGAAAACAAAAGGGGGGGGGGATTCCCTGTGTAAGCAGGCAGTTCTGTAAATCACACCACATTTGCAAGCAGACACCTGGATTCCTCAGGAAACTTCTTTTCTCATTAATTTGGGGTGCAGAAAGGCCAGAATTCCTCACTCTCCCCTCCCATTCAAGCCCCTCACTTTCTTGACCAACAAATTCCCCCAGGGAATGGCCAGATTGTGTCAGTGACTGCAGAATTCTTTGCTTTCCACAATTCTTTGCTTTCCCTCCAGACTGGGAGTGGTTTTGGGGAGGGACTCTCCTCTCCCCAGAAGGGAGTGGTGAGCGGGGGCTTTCCCAGCTCCCACCTCCCCATCCCTAACACCACCTCCCGCTGCAAACACCTGCCTTTTCCAAGGACCCTGCCACACCCAGGACACGCCCCTGTCACGCCCAAGCCACACCCACTGCCACACCCAGACCACACCCATGCCACACCCAGACACGCCCTGTCACGCCCAAGCCACACCCCTGCCACACCCACACACACCCCTGCCACACCCAGACACGCCCCTGCCACACCCAGACCACGCCCCTGCCACACCCAAGCCACACCCACTGCCACACCCAGACCACACCCCTGCCACACCCAGACACGCCCCTGCCACACACAAGCCACACCCACTGCTACACCCAACCCATCCCCCTGCCACATATAGACCACACCCCCTACCACACGTAGACCACGCCCCTGCCACACCCACTGCCACACCCAGACCACACCCCTGCCACACCCAGACACGCCCCTGCCACACACAAACCACACCCACTGCTACACCCAACCCACCCCCCTGCCACATACAAACCACACCCCCTACCACACGTAGACCACGCCCCTGCCACACCCATGACACGCCCCCACCACACCCAAGACACGCCCCTGCCACACCCAACCCACCCCCCTGCCACATACAGACCACGACCCCTACCACACCCAGAACACACCCCCTGCCATGCTCAGACCACGCCCCTGCTACACCCAGGCCACACCCCCTGCCATATACAGACCACGCCCCCTATCACACCCAGACCACGCCCTCGCCACACCCAGACCACGCCCTGCCACACCCGGAACACGCCCCTGCAACACCCAAACCACACCCAAACCACACCCAAACCACACCCAAACCACACCCAAACCACACCCCCCCGCCACACCCAGGCCACGCCCCCGCCACACCCAGGCCACGCCCCCTCTGCCCCAGGCCACGCCCCCCACTATCTCCCCTAGGCGGCAGCCGCGCCGCTCCTTCACTTCATGCAAATGAGCGTGGCACAGCGGGCTCTGATTGGCTGCGACGCGCGGCTCTGGCGCCGCCCCCGTCCGGGCGAGGAGGCGGTGGCGGTGCCGGGGGGGCCGGGATCCTCCCTCAGGTGCTGCTGACCGGGGCTGCCGCTCCCTCTGCCCGTTCCCTTCTCCTCGCTGCCCGGTTCGGAACCATGACGATCACACGGCTGGATCAGGGCCAGCGCTACCGGCCTCGGATGGCTTTCTTGAAAAAGGTGAGGGCTGAGCAACGCTAGGAACGGGGGGAGCGGGGGGGGTGATGCGATGCGGTGGGTTGGGACCTGTGTTCAACAGGGGCTGCTCAGCCCTGGGGGTGCGGGGCCCGGGGGGGTGACAGCCCCATCACCAGGTTTGGGGAGCCACAACCTGTTGCAGGGCTCCCATCTGGCTCCAGGATTCAGGGCTGAGGGGCAAGCTGGGGAGGAAATGGAGCTGTGATTTTGTTTATTTTTCTAGCTTGGCCTCAGCAGAGTAATTCTTCTGACGACGTTTTCTCTCTTTCCCATCTTTTTCCCCATCTTTTTCCCCATCTTTTTTCCCCATCGTTTTTCCCATCTTTTTCCCCCCAAAACGCCCAAAACTCTTTTCCCGGGAGGAAAATCATCAGATGTGGTTCAGCCCCAGGCAGTGCAATGTGTGTGCTCCAGGGCTTCCACCTGATGTCTGCTTGCAGAGGATGTGTCCTGGCCAGTTGTCTGCTCTCTGCCTCTTTCCATTTTTTTTTTTTCCAGAAACAAGCGTATTTGTGACCAGAAACATTTGAAGCAGTGGGAAGATGAATGCCTACACTTTTGGATGTGATGGGTAGCTTTGTAAAACATTGGGTGTTCTTTTTTTTTTTTTTTTTTTTTTTTTTTTCTGTAGCATTCATTCAAAAGTGTAGCTGGTTTTGGTATAACTGGTGTCTGCAGGTTTTAAGAAGCAGAGTGTTAAGCTAGCTTTTCTCCCACTCACCTCCTGCCCCTGGCTTATCCTGTTGAGTGGTATTAGCTGAATTTCCAGTGACAAGTACAGCCAGACAGTTGCTGTTTGGGTTGTAGTTAGCTCTCCTGCAACACCCACCCCCTGAGGAGGTTTCCAGGGGGGAAATGGAGCAGGTGCCAGGCATGAGCCTGGCAATACAAGCACTGTACTATTTGTGACAGAGGAAATAAGGAAGGTATTTTCCTTGGTGTTGTCCCTTTCAAGGTAAATTTGGATCGGGAACCCTGCTATGGGAAATATTCTGGGCCCAAATCTGCTCTGAGTAATAGAGTTGTGGGGGTGTGTGTGCAGAATTATAACCCGCAGCAGCAGTGCTTTAGCTGCTCTGTAGGATGGGAAACACCCCCAGGCTAACACCCCCAAGCAATCCATCCATCCTCATCACCCCTCCTGCTTCCTCCTTTGGGAGGCATCCAGCATCCATCCTTCTTCTCCAGATCCATGGGCACCCCATCAATCACTGGTCATTCACAGAGGGGACCCTCCCTCTCCTAAAATGCAGTGGCTTGGTTTGGGTTTGTTTTGTTTTATTTTCTTACTATTTATGAGTTTGAGTTTTGCTTTGCACTCAGTGAACCCACTGACTCCTTGTGCTCAGATGGGGACAGAAAGTTTTCCTGTTGCCTCCTCTGTGGCTTTCAGGGTGAGGTCACCTCCACGCAGAGATTCTGAAGGGAAACCTTGGTGGGGTTTGTGAATCCTGGTGTCTCTGCCCTTGAGGTGATCTCCCTCCAGAACCTGGCTCCTTTTAGCAGTCCTCCTGCTGGTGCTTAACCTCTCTGTGCATCTCCACCCAGCAGCCAGCATCAGGAAGTGGCTTCTGGCTCTATAAAACTCAAACCAGACAGAGCTTCCCTGGCTGAAAGCTTGACAAGCTGGGCTGGAGCCCTCAGCAGAGTGAGGAAATATTCCCACTGTATTTTAACCAACCTGCCCCACCTCCCAGTGGGCTGGTGCTGGCAGCTCCTCATCCCCAGCACCCAGGAATCACCAGAGTCTTCCCTTAGGAGAAGAAGAAGAGACAGGCTGAAGTTTGCTCAGTTTGCAGCCAGAGCAGAGTTTGCACCCCCCTGACAGCAGCTCCCTGGCTCATTTCACTTCTTTCTTTTTTATCATCATTTTTCCAACGACAAAAGGGAGCCCGGGGGGGGTCCAAAGGCATCAAGAGGCTGAAGCTCTGTGCTGGCTGAAGAAAGGGAACATGCTGTGCTGGGAGGCTCTTTGGGTTTCTGAGCCAATTCTTCACTCTCTGCCTGCTTAAAGCCCATCTCTCAAACCCACCAGGGAGTGAAGAGCAGCCCCGTGCTGTGCCTCTGGTACAAATCCTGCTGGGGGGCTGGTGAGACCTGCCCGGGGGTCTTGGCACTGGGGTGTGGAGGTGATGGGCAGCACTGTGTTTGCCCCCAGTATCCCTGAGGATATTGGGATGGAGACAGTGAGTGACTTCCCCAAGACCACCCCTGTTTGCTTGCAGGGAACTGATTCCCAGTTTCCTAAATTAGTTCCCTGCCTGCTGGGCTGTTTGGCCCTGCCTTGTCTCACACAGCTACATGGGCATCTCCCCACACCCTGCCTTGAACTTGCTGAGGCCAAAATTGGGGCTTCAGTTGAAAGGCCTAAAAGAGTCTTCCTATTTCATCATTTTGGGTCTGGTTTTTGCTGTTTTCAAATATTTTCTGTAAGCATTTATAAAAATATTTGTGTGTAATTTTACCAGCCTCCTCCATCTCAGTATTAATTTGACACTGGCTTCAAAAGCAGTTGCAAATCCATTTTTACTGTCAAGCTCAGAGTGCATCCTGTCACTACAGGCTTAAATCCTCACTGGATTTGGCAAGACTTAGGACCAAAGTCACTGTGGTGCCTGTGAAGACAATACCCTTCATTATGCATGGGTGTCATCAAGTCACACGCATTAAACCCTCTAATCCTTGTTAAAAAGCTACAGCCTTGCCCCAAATGAATGTGCAGAGAGACCACATTGGTCCTGTTGGACTAGTTTGGATTTAATATCTCTGGAAGCAGAATCCAAAAAGGAGAGCATCAGCTTTGTGGGAGGTGCTCTGGTGAAGAGAGAAGAAGAAGAGATGAGGAGCATGGCCAGAGAGGTGGCTGAGTGGAGGATCCTGAGTGCAAATAGGAGGCTCTTGCACTTTTAGGATGGTGGTAGCAAGAAGTCAGATGTGAGAGGAGGAATCCACCCTTTAAAATCTCCATCTCTTAAAAGGAATACATAAATCAAGATAATTGGGAACCCAAAATAAAAGAAGTCTGGCCCTGAGGGTGAGCCTCATCCTCGGGATCACAATCTGTTAAATCTGTAACCACATCACCAGCATCCCTTGGGATTCCAAGGCAGGAGATGCTGCCAGAGAGGAGGATGGCTGCTCTGGATGGTGTGTTTGTTGATGGTGTGTCTCTGGCCCAGCTCCAAAAGGTCTTTCTTGGGCTTTGCTGCCCAGAGGGAGCTGATACCCCAAGTGGGGGGGTGCAACATCCACAGGAATGGCTGAAGTGTCCCTTGGGCACCTCTTTCCTGCAAGGGGGGGTTCTGTTTTATGGGTTTCCAGCCTGCTTTCTCACATGGGAATTCTGGTCCCTGCTCTGATCACTCCTTGGTCAGTTTTTCAAAGCCTTGGCTGGGGGGGTGGCTGTGTTTTCTCAAAGGACAGGCTGTTCCCATCTCCCCTGGGTTTGAGCTTCTTGCTCAGCCCTGCAGCAAAGTGGTGTGCTCTTCCTGTTACTCATCTTAAGTCCTGTCTGGTTATTATCTGCAGAACCTTTGCAAAAAACAGACCTACTTGGTCTTCAGCCAAAATATTGCTGATTTTCTTGGTGCATGGTGCAGTATCTATGAGTCTGTGCACAGCTGGGGTATTCATGCAGGAGAAGGACAAACTTTATCCCCTCCTTCCTTTTTCTTTCTTATTGCCCCAGCAAACAGCCCGCTGAGAAGAACACTTGTGGGTAGCAGAGATTTTCTTTTATTTTTAGCTCATCTCTCATGGAGTGTTTACATCCTGTCCCTCCTCTGCTAACCCCCGCTGTGCATGTCCCTTCTGTAGAAGGCAGTGACACTGAGTCAGTGTTGAAAGCTGACATGGTTTGGAGGTAGCATCTCTGATGATGCCATGGAAAGGGGGGAGGTTTGGAGATGACTGTGGTCACTGCATCTGTTCCTGTGGCCAGCTGCTGCACACCTCTCTGGGATGCTGCCCAAAGCTGTGGTGTTCCTGAAGGTCCCTCTTGTCTGCTCCTCTAAGATGTCCCCTCCTTGCTTTGCAGATTGAAGCACTTATGATGGAGATGCAGAGTCCAGACACGGGCATCAAGACTCAGACACAGGTTGTGATGATCACCAACATCCCCCATGCTGTGACAGGTGAGATCCTCACTGGGTCAAGGAAGCTCATCAAGGAAAAGCTGTGTGTGGATCCCATGGCCACCCCAGGGTTACCACTGCCTGGGTCCATAGTGGAGCCCCTGCTCCCAAATATATCTGCCATACATCCTTTGACACATACCTGCTGCCTTTAACTCATTCTCATTGCACTTCCAGCTCTTTGAATCAAAGACACAAAGATTGATAACCATATGCTTTTAGCTGTCTCACATGAAGTTAGCTAAGGTAACCTTGCATTCTCTTAGGTGAATGGGTGCTTCAGCCTCCTGCTGTATCCCTAGTGGGCCTGGATCACAAAGAAGGATAAATATTAAAATCCACTTAAAATAGACGTACTGAAGTCAGACAGAACTTCAGAAATGAACAACAAACAATTAGTCTCCCTTTTCACATTTTCTGCTAATAATTATTTATCTTCACTGTGCAGGAAAAGAACAAAATATTCAGCCCACTTCTCTGCCACTAAATGACAGCTTTTCCTTCTTCAAGCAGGCTGAAGCAGCAGCAGATGAGGAGCTGTGTATGGCACTGCAGGCAGCTCCTGTCACTCTTTCCTTTGTGCCTCCTAGCTCCTTTCACAGGCCACTGTCAGTACCTTTCCTTCCCTGTTCTCCAAGCCTCCACAAAAGCTCTTGTCAGGATCCCCCAGTATAAATATTCACACATACTGTACCAAAGTTTTCACCTCCTCCTTTGGTCTTTTGCAGCACTTTGAAATCCAGAACAAAAACTCCCACTGAAACCAGTGAGCTTGCTCTGAGCAGCTCAGGAGAAAACTTAGCCAGATAGATTACTTTTCCCCCACTGTGTTTGCTAAGCCCTGGAGGTCCTGTGTATTGTTTGCCCCATTTATTTTTATTTTTATTTTGAAATGAGGAAGCAGGGGCACTGAGATGAAGTCGTTTGCTCATGGGTACAGTCAGTCCATGAGAAGGTCAGGAGAACTTGGACAACATCTGAAGCTTTATACAAACCAGATCCTGGCTTACAGAGCTGTCAGGCAGCTGAACCTGGTGGAGTGCTTTGCATCTGCAAAGGATCTGGCCTTGCTCTCCCCCAGCTGTCAGTGGACACTTCAGGCAGCACTGTGGGAAAGTTTCTGCTGTGCTGAAGATGCTGTGTCACCTAGACCAAGGCAGGGGGAACAAGCACTTCTCTTGATGTCTGACCAGTGTGAAATACCACTTCCCAAAAGTCTGGGGCTAGATGGTGTGGAGGGAAGATGCCTGATGGTTTTTATCCCCTTTGCGTGCTGTCTGCTTCGTTCTGGTTCCTTAACCAGAATTGCTACAAGTTTCCTCTTGCACAAGTCATAAATTCTACTTCTGATAGACAAGTGAGTTCCAATCTCCCTGCACGGCAGTCATCACCCTCTGGATGATGATTATTTTTAGTGCTGTGCAAGTCCCAGCTATACTGGTCAGCTCCTGGGTGTTGCAAAAGAGACTGATTCATGTCTAGGGAGGGAGTGGTGAAGGCATCAGAGCAGTGGACACAGATCCACCAAAGACAGCTTTGCCCTTCACATGCAGGAAGCTAACTGGTTAAATTTTGTGTCAGTAAAGTGGCTCACAACAGAAAAAGGAAATAAACTTCCATGTTAAGTGCTCACCTTTGGGGGAAAATGCTTACAAGGAGCTGTCTGGGAATGAGTGATGAGATAATCCTTTAATTTCATCTATTTCAGGAAGCAGGCAGCAGGATAAGAGCTCTGAGCCCCTATTAGAAAGTTAAGTCAGCACTGCAATGTCAGGAAAGGTCAACACCCCAATCTGCAATCCTAGGGGAGGTTTGGAGGGAAACCCCTCACTCTCCCCTTGCCCTGCAACATAAAACTAAAACTGCTGGAGGTTCATGCTGATGATGGCCACACCCTGCCAAAAAAACTGAGGAAGGTGAAGTGTTTGTGAATGCAGAAACCATGTTTCCCTTTGATAATGTCCTGTTACCTCTGCTGCTTGGATCTGAGCCTTGGAAATCCCTTCTGCACTGCAAGTCATGTCCCTTAAAGGACTCCAGAGGCCCCATCACTTCTCTCTTACTAAAACTGAGATGTGACCAAGCTCTGTGAATCTGGAGATGCTTTGCAGGGAATTTTGCAAAGCAAGCTGGTGCAAAACAAGGAGCACTTCACCTTCCCTGGCTCTTCAAGCTGTTGCACTGCTTAAGTCCTTTCTAAGCCAATGATGAGGGGTTTAAGTGTTGTTCAGGCCATGTGTGCTTCTTCCAGAGGTCACTGCCTGCCTTGAGCTCCCTCTGACAGAGGCTGATGGTCAGGAGAAAGCCTGAAATGTCAGCATGGCCCATGAGAGCTGGCAGGGTGTTTCATCTCTCCTTCTCTTGCCTGGTACATTTGAAAGCAGATTTGCAAGGCAGAGGGGGTTTGTGCCCTGGGTGGGCTCCAGAGCACAGTGAGAGGTGAGGATTGGAGGATTCACCTTTGTCCCATGGATTTTGGCACACTCCCATTTCATTTTCCTTGTGTTCCAGGTAATGATATAATGCAGTGGATTCTCCAGCGCTTGCAGATCACTCAGGAAGGTGGGTAAAAATGCAAAAATTGAGCTTTTTTCAGCTTTGAATTGTTAAGCTTTTGGGTCTCCATAGTCAAAACCTCATTGATAAAGTCTTCTCTCCAGTGTAGCAGCTCACTTTGAAATTCCAGTACAGTGTTTTTGAGCAATCAAAACATCTTCCTCTTCCATTTTCAGAGGCACTCCACCTGGGGGACCTGTTTGTCAAATATGGATACATCTACCCTCTTCAGGAGCCAAAGAATCTCACCCTTAAACCAGATGGCAGCCTGTACAGGTTCCAAGTGAGTTGCACCTTGTATAAAGCCACTGAGAAGCAGAGCACTAATTTTAAAACGAAGCAGCAGGGGCAATTGCTCAGGAGGTGCAGTCATGAGACCACCCCGTGTAGCTGTGCTAATTGTTCAGTGTGCAGGAAGAAGGAGGAAAGGATCCACAGAGAAATCTCAGGCCAGTTCCCCCACTTCCCTATGTCACATTATAGTTTACAGGGAAACTGGGATACTTCCTTCAACTAAATTACTGTACTTGTTCAATTAGCTTTGTTTTCTTCCAAATATGTGCCTTAAAGTAGCAGATGGAATTTATGGTGGAAAACAGAATGATCTGGGGAGTCTGAGTACACAAAAATCACAGTAATAATGGGATATAACTAAGATTCTTGGTTGGACTGAAATTAAAGTGCCCTTGATGATATTTGAATGAGAGCTCTGGTGCCCCCATAGTGCCAAGTCAGGCTCAAGGCTACTGTGCACTCATGAAAGGCTTCTTTTTCTGCAGACCCCCTATTTCTGGCCTGTGCAGAGCTGGTCTGCTGATGACACAGACTATGGTAAGGGAAGACCTTGTGCATGTTCAGGAGGCAGAGTGCAATCCTGGATGTTTGTGCATGCAGTCCTGCTTCACCCTTGTTGTTCATCTTTTTGTGCTGTGTGTCCACAAGCCATGACCAGCCCATGTTTGTTCTTTCCTACTGTTTCATGGATGATTCTCAGTAAAGGTGAAATCAGGGAGTGCTTTGGACCTGATGAGAGAAAGTGCTGGAGCTTTTTCTTATGTTCCACTAAGACCTATCAGACTGGAACACATCTGAAATATTCTGCTGGGTAAAGAAGGCTTTAAATGCAAGGTTAGATTTCCCTGAATAGTTAAGTGTATTCCTGGATATGAGCCCAAGACTGTCATCCTGTAGATCTGGATCAAATCCCTTCTTTCCATAATGCACAGTGGCTCCCAGAATCTCCTGATGGCTCTTTCCATATCAATTTTTTGTTGCCTTTTAAATGCTTCTTATGGTAGGACTGGTCATGAAACATGGGCTGAGAAGCTTGGTTTGCTTCTGTGGGCTGTGAAGTTCACAAATTTGTTTATATCAAGATTGTCTTCTGTGGCTTTTATCTACATAATGCTGTAGATCTTCTGGAGAAATAAAAAAAGCCCAGTTTAGATTGGAATGTTGTTACTAGAACTTGTAATAAAACAGTGCCCTTGTTTGGAAAACATCGTGGTCATAACCAGAAGCACATCAACATCTTAAAGATTTGGTCCAGTGTCCTTTGACCAAGGAAGCCCTGGCTGAATTCCCAAAGGAGTGGCTGCTGGCAGGAGGCACACACTGCCCATCCTGCATGGTTGCTCCCAGCCTGGGCACTGGCTCATGAAACATCAGTGACAAAATGAAAGCACCAAGTTAATTTTCCTTCTGTGAGCTGTTGTGAGCTTGGAGCTTATGCCCAGGAAGATACTGGGACAAAGATTCCTATGGTTGTCATGTGGGTAAATTTTTAATTATTCTTGGGTCTGTTGGTCTGAGTATAAGTGACTGTTTATTTGCTTCTCTCCCCACAGCAATTTACCTAGCAAAGAAGAACATTAAGAGGAAAGGGATTTTAGAGGAATATGAAAAGGTAAGGAGATGTATTTGTTCCATTGCAAGCCCCTCATTTGGTATAGCTTTAGCTATCTGTTGCTAATAACTGGAGTGTGGCAAAAAATCACCTCTTCAGTACCACGAGGTGCTATCCTAGCAATGTAAAAAGTCAAAATTTTGGAAATGAGCAAGTGGCCAGTACAGGAAAATATTCTGGTCAGTTATAATTTTAGTGGGGATAATTGCTCTCCTTGAGGTGGTATTTTTGAACTGTTGCAATTTGTGTAATTACATTCAGAACAATCCAGATTTCATGGCTTGGTTGCCAGCCTGGCCCAGCTGAGTTATGAAGAGGCAAGAAACCCCTTGCATGGGGGAGCCTTTTCCAGGATTTTCATGCTAAGTGCTTTTTTTCTTTTTATTCCAGGAACATTACAACATGCTCAATCAAAAAATAAACTACAAGTGGGATTTTATTATTATGCAGGCCAAGGAGCAGTATAAGTGAGTTGACTTCTTTGCATTATCAGGGGGGTAAGAGGAGGCAGAGCTTCACTCTCTTGGTAAATTTCAGTTTAAACCCATACACTGCAGCTTTAAAATAATTTGCAAGTGCCTCTCAGGATTGTGAAATGAACCTGCCTTTCCCATCAGCTGGGGGTTCCTCCATTTAATAAGTGAACTTTGTTCACTTCACACTTTGTGAGGGAAGATTTCAGCTGTTTTTAAATTACTTCACTGCTCTCTCTCTCCCTGCCTGGCATCTGTGTGCCAAAGATGTGGTCCTGGTGTGGTTTGTGAGAGCAGGAGCACAGGCAGGGCTGAGTGCCTTTCCTGCTGCCACAAGCTCATGCCTCTCTGCAGCTGATTTTTGCAAGTGTGCAAGGGGAGGTTTTGTTTTTACACCTGGTGTGACTCCCTGAAGGAGCTGGGGGCTGCACACCCTCATTAGAGATGTCTGCTTGTAGCTCAGGGTTGTCCATGAGCATCTGTGGATCAGGGCACTGGATGTGGGACCTCTTCTTGGTCTGCTTCAGTTGTTGTTTCCACATGTCTCACAGCTGAGCTGAATGAAGAAGCAGTAAATGTTCCCAGCAGGGATTTCTGAAGAAAACTCTCAAGTACATAATTAGGCACTCAGCCAAAATTATTTTAGGAGTTGAATCCTTCAAACTCCCAGGAAAGTTAGTGAATGTCAGAGGAGATTACTCCTTTGCAGAAAGGAGCTTTCCTACTTCTGTGGATTCCTCCTACCTTTTTTTACCTCCCAGCACAGCAAGCACTACCTCTGCTGCTGAGCAGTGTTTCTGTCTTCACTGGGATGGCAGCCAAGACATCAGAATACAGCCCATCAGATAAGTGTCTCATTAAACATGAGACTGTTGTTCTTCTAAATTGAGGTCAGACTTGGGTGAAAAGAAGCCAAGCAGAGTTTTAAAGTTAGATACCAAGACTGTGTCTGAACTGGTAGATAAAACACGTCTGAGACTGTCTGATGGTGCTGCTGGGGCAGACTGGTGCAGAACAGCCTGCATCCACCCTCTTAACCACAGCAGGGTGGCCAAATGCACACAGCCCCTGGGGAATGCTCTCTTGCCCATGCTGAGTCCCAAATTGTGCCCAGAACTTGCCTGGGAAAGAATGAGTTGGTGCAAGTCCAAACCACGCTGGTGCTTTTTCTGTGTGTAATAGTAGAGGTGATTTGGGGTTTAATGCCTGGGAACACTGCTTGGCCCCATTTCCAAATAATTTCTCAGAGAAATGCCCTTCTTTGCTGCAAGACAGA
Organism: Phaethornis superciliosus; assembly: GCA_023637945.1. Taxonomy (NCBI): domain Eukaryota; kingdom Metazoa; phylum Chordata; class Aves; order Apodiformes; family Trochilidae; genus Phaethornis; species Phaethornis superciliosus. The sequence goes on along the minus strand of JAJQWJ010000021.1, from coordinate 9,288,957 downwards.
GATGAGATGTGTTTGGGATGTATCTCTGCATGGCAGTCCTGAGGTGCTGCATGTCCATCAGAGGTGGGGAAACACGAAGCAGCAGGACTGACCACAAGTAGCAGGTTATTAGTGGTAAATCCTACCCAAGGACTGTCTGTCTAATCAAAAGAGGATGTGTCTGAGCTCAGGAAGATGATGATTTCTCAAAAGCTACAGTCATGTGTGGCCATGTGAAGAGCATGATCTGCAGTCCAGAACTAGCCAGGGTGAGGTGTGCTCAGGAGGCTGCATCAGAGCATCGTGCTGCCAGGCTGGGACCCCCGGGGCAGGGGAGGCTGGGGGTGTGCTCCCTTTCTCATCCCACTAGTTTTAGGAGAGCAAAATTCATTAATTCTTCTGAATTCTTGGCTTTTCAGGGCAGGGAAGGAACGGAATAAGGCAGACAGGTATGCCTTGGACTGCCAGGAGAGAGCCTACTGGCTTGTCAACCGAACTCCTGTAAGTAGAAGCTGTGGTTTTAGTGCCCTCCCTGCAGCCACCTGGGACAAACTCCCTCACACTGAGGGGTATTTTTGTGAACCACACACTTTTAAAACAAATGAGTTAAAAAGTCATTGATGTTGCTTGTTCATAACAGCCTGGCATGACAGACACCCTGGAGTATGGGATAGATCGGGCAACGGATCCCAATGAAAATAAGGTAAACCAGGTGAGACAGGTTTGGGTTTTGTTTTGTTTTTTTCACACACCTACTGAATTTGTCTGGGAGGATCCAGACAATGTCCCTGGGATTGTGGGTTTTTTGGACACCGCAGGCTAAGCAGCACAGCTCAGCCATCAGAGCCAAACAGGCCAGAAGTTGAAGCTGTCTCATTGTCCAGGGGTGGAACCCTCAAAATAGGCTTTGGCAGTGTCTTTTGGCTTGAAAACACTTTGTCAGCTTTGTTGCCACACCAGTTAGAGTGAATGTTTAGCTACAGGTCATGTTTTCTCTGCTGGTGAGGCTGAATTAAGGAATCCTCTACCTCCAGGTAGCTGTTGCTGCCTTTTCATTAGTGCTGAATGGACTGGGGAGGGGGGCTGTGGGGTGTCAAGGATCAGAGGAAAGCTCCAGGTTTAAAATAAAATGGCATAATAGCTCCAAAAGAGTAATATGTGTCAAGAAGATAGAGAGGTTAATGTGGTGGATAGGAGACACAAAATGTTGCTTAAAAATGCATCCTGTATAGCTAGGCCATTTAGAAAAAAAAACCCCAGAATTAATGAATGGACACCATGGAAGCTGTAGCTGGGTGGGACTGGTTCAGAGTCCTCAATAAAACAAATGCAGTCAGTGGGTGAGGAGTTGGAGTTGCTCTGCTCTTTCTCCTTTTCATCAGTCCTTTTAAGCAATCTTGCATTTGTGAATTTAATGGTGTTCATTTGGAAGTAAAGTCAACGTGTCTCTCAGCAATTAAATGCAAATGTTACTGTGATCACACTGACTGTATTCCCACAAATTCTCATTTTTGTAACAGCCTTTAAACATCTCAACAGCTAGAGGCAGAATAATTGCTTTGGCCAACTCTGTTCTGTTGCTATAGTGACTGAAAATGAGCAAAATGTAGGATGAGGTGGATTTTATTTTTTTATGCTGTAAGTAGTAGCTGCTGAAAACCTTTTTTTAAGAGAAAAAAGTGGGGGAAAGGGAGAGGGATGGAAAAGAGGAATAAGCCAACTTCTCGCCCACTCTTTTACAGCTTACATGTGAAGAGATTTGAGGTTTGCAAATGATCTGCAAGCCTGTAACCAGCTGCCAGCTGCTTAGTAGCCCAGAGGAAGTGAGCTGAGGGATCTCTGTTTCGTTGCCACCCTGGACATGAGAGAGATGATCAGTTCCCCCTGTCAGCAGACACTCCAGGGAGGGCATGAGCCATAGGACATCAGCTTTTGGGTGACTTCACTGCCTTTCTCCTTTGAACTGGTCTCTGAGCTGTGCCTCCTTTTGCTCTTTTTTCTTTTTTTTTTTTTTTTTTCCTTTTGGTTGCTCCTCTTTTTGCTTTGTAAAAGCAGTTGACAATACACTAGACAGCCAAAAGCCCACCTAGAGCCACCTTTGGATTAACAGCCTTTTTAAAAATTATTTTTACAGTCTACTCTCACAAACATGCATGGCTCAACAGCCTTTGGTGAGCAGAAAGGATGGCCCAAGCTCTGCTGGTAAAAGCTGAATTTTTATTGTGCAGAGTTGATGCTTGCAGTGGGCTCAGCCTCTGGCTCTGACATAGGTGAAACAATGAGAGTGGAAAATGAGGGCATGAATCTACTGCCCATTTATTTGATTTCTGTCCATGTTCCCACTCAGTCTGTCTTCACTTTGTTGGCCAGTTAGTTTTCTTTTATCTTGACAGCTGAGAAAGAAAGTATTCTGGGTGATAATTAATTGCTGACATCAGGATGACTTCTTTGAAGCTGGTATTGACACAAACATCTCCCTTTCACTTGCCTCAGACCCTTTGGTGGGCTGCTCCCTCCCTAATTGATAATGACCTCTGGGGATAAACAGAGGCTTTTATTCCTGACCCATGAGCATCCCTCCCCCTTGTAATGAGTTAGGAGTTGCAGTTCAGCAGGAGGAATCAGGCAGAAGTAGCCATCCATTGAGCAGCTAATTAAGGTTTGCTTTAGCCTTTTGTTACCCAGGTTTCAAGCTCATGATCCAGCCTCACTGCTTAGGGAGTTACCAGGCAACTGCCCAAGCAGGTACAGGCTGAGCTGCTGCCTTCTCTTGTAGCCAGAGAGGCTTTGTAAAAAGTGCTTCAGCTTAGCCAAAAATCACTGTGATGCATTTGGGGACTCTGGAATGAAAGGGCCTGGCTTGTTGTACAGATCAGCCACAGATTGTTCTACTTAGTGCTGGCCTTTAATTTCTGAAGCCTCTGTCACTTTGGCTGCCTGAGAAACTTGTAACTGCATCCATCACATCTTCTGAAACAGCAGAGTCAGAAGCAGATAAACAAGACAGGGGAAAACCAGCAGCTGGGAGGAAACTGGGCATATGAAGTGATGTGATTCCCAGATGTTGGGCTGGAAGCACCAGCACCCTGGCCATGCAGGTTGGGATGAATTTCTCTTAGTCTCAGACTTTGCCTCTGGTGTGCAGGGCTCCCAGCTGGCTGTGTGTAGGGAAAGGCCCAGGTTTGCACCTGAGAAGAGGTGTTTGTGTGTGCAGAAACAGAGCTGTGGGCATGCTGGGCTGCTCTTGGCCAAAAGTGTGGGAGAGGCAGTGCTGCTGGGGTTTTGCAGCAAAGGAGATGCAGAAGGAGCCCAGGCTCTGCTCCCTGCTCATCCTCACATCTTGCCAAGCTGCCTGCATGGACAGAGAGCAGCACAGCCTTCAGGGAGGGTTGAGTGCAAGCAGGATTTGCTGTGCCTTGCTCCAAAATGAGCTCTGGATAAGAGTTGCCTGTGCTTATTCTCCACTCCAAGCTCCAAAGCTGTTGTCCAGATGTTCATGGCCTCTGCAAACCCTGAATGGTGGCCAGACCAGCCAGAACATAATGACCATGATCTCCACAATGTGGTCAGGAAGCCCCACACTGAGAGCAGAGGAGATCCGTGTGAGTGCTTAGCTGGCACTGAGCAGATGTCCCAATTCCTGTAGGACTTTGTGGCTTCAGCCATCTCATCAGGTCCTGGCTGGCTCCCAGCTGAGTTTTGCAGCCACTGCCTGCACAGCTGGGGTGACAGCAGGGTGTGAGCAGGCTCTGCAAGGTGTCCTAGTGCTGCTGTGTGTGTCTGGGTGAGGAAGGTGTTGAACAGCACTGGCCTGAGACTGACCTGAGCTCTTTCACTAATTTCACTAATTTCCCAAATGCCTTTTTGATGTGAAGGCTGCAGGGCCGGGGAGCTTATCCCCTGGAATTGCACCAAGTCACTCCTTAAGGGCATTGCAAAATTAATCTCATTAGAAGAACTTGTTTGTTCCAGATGAAGGGGAGTGGGTGGGTGGTACAGGACACTACAGCATTGCTGCTGTGTGTAGCAGGGGAGAAGCATGGTGGGGATGAGTGGCAGTGATAAAAGGGACACAGAGAGTTTTCCAGGGTCTCCTGTGGCAGCAGCAAAGCTGGAATTTAGTGATGGGAGCACTGTGGGAGGAAGGGAAATGAAATGATGCACAGCTCTGGGGTGAAAATAGCTGATCCTTCCCAGTTACTGTGAATTTGGGAACTGGGAAGGGCTCAGCACAGCCAGCACCTGCAGCCCTCAGTAGAGTGTTCAGCACTGGGCTCCTCCTTGGTTCCACTCCAGTTTTCTTTATTTGCAGACATGGCATGAGCTTTGATTTGCACTCACCCACGTATAGTTGTTCTATTGTGATGGCATTTTAATTCATGCCTTTCTTGCTCTATATAACATTTAACTTACTCTGTTCTTTCTTTCTTTCCCACCAGCTGTTTGTATCGTGTTTGTGTGGTGTGCTGCCCACCTCTAAGACCCCTGTAGAGGATAACACAACTTTACTATCAAGTGAGATGTCTTCAAGCCAGCATCTGCCTCTCCTGGCCTGTCCAAGCCACCCACTTGACAAAACAGAGGAAGAAATGAGGGGCCTTTTTAAAACCATCTAACAATGATTTGAATGTGTTGATTTTCCTGAAGTTGCCCCTAAAGTGAAGCTCCTTCACAAGCTGGCACTTGTAAATCTGCTGGGGCCTGGTTTGTAGCTCAGGTTCCCCAAGGAGACAGTGAACTCCTGTTGTACAGGAAATAGCTGGCCTGAAACAGAAACAAAGTTCCCTAAAGAGGACAGACACCTCTGGGACAGTAAATGCAGTGAGTTTCTCTGCACGAGCAGATGAATTAATTTTTTTTTTTTTTTTCCTCCAATTTCCACAGTCTAGCTGTATTTCTGATGACACTATAGAAAAGGGGGCTTTGAATCAGCCATGGAGGCTGCACAGCCCTGTGGCTGATAACCATGTTGCCCAAAATCCTCCTTTTTCCTTTTTCCTCCCCCTGATGTGTCAGCCCTTACCCCCTGGCACACAGTTCCTTGTGTGTGGCCAAGCAGAGCATCACTGCTTGTGTAGCTCCTGTTTGTTTTCCTCTTTGTCCCTGCTGAGATTGTGTGCACTGCAGCTCTTCAGAGCTACATATTTCCAGCAGAAAAAGCTTTTTCCCCTTGCAATGCCACAGTGAGGATTTCTGTTAGCACTGCACTGCCCAGGCTGGGGTTGTGTTAGGATGGGCTGGATTTTGTGGTAATGCTGTACAGCTTGGCTGATCTGCTGCATGTTTGGTTCCTCCTGCTGAAATGGTGAGTCTGCCCTTTCCAAACCAACCAAGTTGCAGCAAAATAGGCATCTTTTTCTTCCATATGGGGAACAGTTTCTCCCTCCTGGGCAACATGAATGATCACTTTATAAATGCAACAGAAAGTGTCCCCATGATGGTCTCCTCCCCAAGCAGCTCTTCCCAAAATAAGGACACCTCAGGGTGCAGGTCCTCTGGTGGGGGAAGCAGGCTGCCTGTGGCATTCCATACCAGATGCTTCCTCCCTCATCCTTCACAAAGTGCACTTCCCCAAGGCACTCTGTGGACCCGTGTCTGCCACAGGGCTAGTTTGATAGAATAATTATGAGATGCAGATTTTGTTGGCTAAAAAAGGGAGATGATGCACTGAAACACTGCATAAAGCCTTTAAAGGCTTGCTGGGAACATCCCTGCCTTAGCCTGTCTTGTTCTTTCTCCCTCCTCAGGTTTATTTCACACAAAGTAACTTGTGCTTCAAAGGAAGCTGTGTGAATAAACACCCTGCAGTTAATTTTTTGCCTTCAATTGTGGATGACATGTAACATAGTTTGAGTTATTCAAATCACAACGTAAGCACCCTCTGCACAGCAGATACTGCTTCTGAGGCTTTTAATTGTGGTGTTTATATTTTGCAATGTGTTGGTTCCTGTCTCCTTTAGCTAATATTGAATGATCTAATCTGTGTCTCGTAAACGAATCTATTTTAGCTCCATTAGAATAACCCCTTAATTGAAGGCATACAGGCAGGCTGTGATGGAAGCAGCAATGCTAAACAGTAAATACAGCTAATGGAATGATTTTCTGTGTGTGGATCCTCTTAGCTTTGATGATACCCTGATTAGCTGAGCTGCTGTGTTTGATTTTAATTGTAATAAGAATTAATTGGAGAGTGCTGCACAACGGCAGCCCTGCAATGGGGTTTTCATGTCTCAAAAAAAAGGTGAGTAAAAGCACCCACCCCAATTTAATGGGTTTCCTTGTTGTTTTTATTATTATTATTTATTATTATTTTACAGAAAAAAACTATGGATGTTTATCGGAGAGAGGTGAGTGTTCTTTCTTACACCTCTAGGTGTTCATTCTGGATGTATATTGCTTACATCAGACTCCAAGCCCCCTTTGCAGGGGATGAGCAGTTTTAAAAGTACCTGGGTTTGGCTGGCAGAGTCTCTGCCCCGTGGAATTTTTGGTCAATGTGCTTTCAGGACATTCCTTGCCTCTGCACCTCCCACGGCAGGCAGGCAGGCAGCAGCTCTCCCAGTGATGGGAAGGCTCAAGCAAGGAGCAGACAGACATCAAGGCTAAAATCCAATAGATCAAAATTAGTGGTAGGAGATACATTCAGTGGCGCCAGCGTAGAGACAGCCAAGGATCAATGATAATTACATGCTAAATCATCCAGCACATTTGTAGGTGCCTAGAATGGGAGCTATTACTCAAGTTTTATATAGCACGGGGAGTACTTTTTAATTACTTGCACATTGCAAAATGCTCTTCTGACATTTGCAATAAGCTCAGGGAAAGCAGACGTTTTACTGAGACAGTTTAGGGATTCTCTGTTTCCGTGGACATCCAATAATTAGGGAAGAAGCAGTTAGTGCTGTAGTTAGCCTTACCACCTGGGAGAGGGCATGCTTGAGGTCAAGGCAGAGCAGACCTTGTCTTCCTGCTCCTAACCATGGATGTGTCTGATCCCTTTCAGATCATGTACTACCAGCAGTCCATAAAGAAGCCCAGAGTGAAATCTTCTGTCTCTATCGGAGGGTAAGTCCTGATTTCCTTCTTGTCCACACATTAATTAGTCTTCAGCACTTATCTTCTAATGAGATGATGAAGCTATCTGCTCTGGCACCTGGTGACTCAGACCAATCCATGTGGTGGCCACACACAAGCTTGTTTGTGCTGTCTGGGCTGTGTTGCCTGGGCCAGGAGGCACAAGGCAGAGGAGGGACTGGAGTCCCAGTCATGTTGAAGAGGCTCCCTTGGAGCTGAGGAGATCTTTGCTATCCATGTCTGCAGAATAGTGCCAGCCTCTCAGCTGAGATTCCCTCTGAAATGGAGATGTTCAGGCTGGCCAGGGCTGGATCTTGGGATGCAGCAAACCTCTGTAGCCTGGAAAAGCATCTGTGTGGAGGCTGCTCTGTGAGGGTGCAGCAGTGTGTCTGTCCTGTGCCCTCTCCCTGTGCAGGAGGAGGAACCAGGGCAGACAAACTGAGCCTCCTGTCCCTGATCCCTGGATTCAGCCCCATTAAAGCTTCTTGCTTGTATGGTGATGCTCAGCAGAAGGCAGCAGAGCTGGGGAAGTCTCTGGTTGTTTTCTGTTATGAAGACCTCTCCATGAATGTTCAAACAATTAATTAGCAGTTCCTCCTCCCCCCAGGAGACTTTCCTGACCAGATTCTTGATGAAGTGGAAAGGCCCCAGTCCTACCATTAGCCACTGGTGTTTTCCTCAGGCATTTCTCACCTGCAGTCCTATGTGCTCCCAATTGCCTGGAGGCACAGTCTACCCCAGCAGTCTGTATTCCACAGACATTACCACCTGGATTCACAACCAACCTGAGATAAGCAAAGTGCTCAGGCCTGTTCCCTGGGAGAAAGCAGTGGTGGATGATTGAAATAGGAGGAAGAGTGCAATGTCCTGTCTTCTGAGAACCCCAACTTCCAAGGCACCAGCATTCTGCTCATTCTATCTGCCACTGACTCCCTGGTCACCTAAAACTCCCCAGCCTCACTTTTCCAATCTAGGAGCTGGAACTGTGGGCACCTGATTATCTTCCAGGAATTTTGTGGTGCTTAACTGCTTGGCAATGGAACTTTTCACACCTAAGTCCTACTCTTCTGACGGATAATGTCTATCACCCAGATAAAAAAGTTCTCAGGAAATTTGGAACTCCATCTGAGCTGGAGGATTGGGCCCAAATCACATTGTTACTGATGAGGATGAGAGCAGCAAGTAGATACTGTGCATACACCAGAGCACTGCATTGATTTAGAAGGAGCTGCAAAGTACTAATCATTAAAAGGACACAGCAGTGTTCCCCCAGTTGAGATTTGTAGCTTGATTAGAATATATGGATTGGAGTGAATTATGCAGGTGCTGAATGCCTTGGCATTTCCAGTAAGAAGATAGGATCGAGCACTTTGGTGCCAAGGCTGTGGTCTGCTTTGTGCAGGAGCATTGGATAATTGCAGGATCTGTGCCAAGGTGCCCGTTAGCAACGGATCCTTGGACACTGCCCTCACAGCTTTGAGCATATGAAAGCAGTTTGGCCTGGAAGGAATTTTAAATGCAGAAACCAGATGATTTTTTTCTTTCTCCCCCCCCCCCCCCCAAGAATAAAAAAGGGAGGAGAAAGCTAAAATTCCAGGACATTAGTGAAATCGGTTGTAATTACAAGTCTGGCCAACTTAGAAGGTAGGAGAAGTGCTTGTCTGGTTCCTGCTAGGATAGAGAGATTTTTCCTTTGTGCCAAGCCCTCAGAGTCATTTGCAGAGGACTGAGCTGGGTGGTAGGTGAGGAGGAAAGGAGAAACTGAGCCCTCAGCACTCCCACACTTCTGCCTGGGCTCTCCCACACGCCATGGGAAGGCTGTGGAACCCACCCCAAGCAAGCACAGCACTTGCTTTCCTCTTCTCTGGCACTTTTCTCTCTGTAAACAGAGAACCATTAAGGTTGGAAGAGACTTCTAAGATCATCAAATTCAACCATCAACTGTCATGTGTGGCAGGCTCTGGCTTTTGCCAATTGCTGGAGGAGACAGAAGCTCTTTGGGGCTTAGTTCCACTTCCTTGAAGGTGAGAGGCAAAAGGAGGTGATGGCAGAGAGTCTGATATCTTCCTGCACTTGAACTGACAAAATCACTGCTTTGGGAAACAAGGAGATTACTGCTAGGGAAATGAAAAAGATTAACATAGCAAATTAATAATTTTTTTCTAGTAAAGCAGGGGCCACATTAGAGATCCCTGCGGTGATGGAGCTGAACCTCTGAAGATCTCTACAACCTGTGCAGTCATTTATTTGTCTCTAATGGGGTTGGCTTCTATTCTGCCTGCAATGTAATATTTTGATTTTGTTGGATTTCCTTGCAGGCTTGTGAAGTACAGTGAGCAGTTCCTCTCCAATGATCCTTTTGTGTCTGGATGTCTCCCCAGCAACCCCTGGATAACAGATGACCCCGAGTTCTGGGATCTCAATGCAAAACTGTATGTATTTGTATTTTTTCCCAACTTGTGGTTTACATTGGCCTTTATGCTGGGAGAAATCCAAAAAGGGAAACGGTGCTCTCCTCATGATATCTGGTTTCTGATCATGAACAGGGAAGCATCCCCTCTCTGGCATAGCTTGGCCATGATAAGGAAACTTTCTGGGAAATACTCCATGCTGAACTTCCAGCATTATCTTCTTCAAGACGAGCATCCTTAACATTTCAGAAATTCCTGAACTGGTGATGGCAGTAGGCACTTCTGGAGATCCATCCCTTCTCTGAGGTCTCCTCTGGCTTTCCATTCAGAGAGTATTTGCTAATTATCCAGTGCCATCTCTGGCCTTGAAGCATACAACGTATTACTGATTCTCCTGAGAGACCAGCAATCTTGTTAGAGTGATAATATCCCATTAAATAGCCCCAAAAGACACTTTCTCAGAATGTCTTTATGAGAAGCCAGTGATTTCTCCTGAAGAAGTCTGAGTCAACCCCCCAGCAGAGCTGCCCTGTCATTGTGAGAGCAGCACAAATCCCAGATAAATCCTCATCCCTCTGTGTACCAAGTTGTTTAATTGCAGCTTACTTGGCGGGCTGACTTCAGGAGCAATTTTCAGCATTCTGGGAAACGCCGAGAAGTCTCTTGGCATTCCAGCAAAGGGCATTTTGCTTTTCATTCATCGATGGAGCCTACATGAAACTGGCAGTGCTGTTTGTTTGCAACCTGTGCAGGGTGGAAATCCCCACCAGGATGCGTGTGGAGCGTTGGGCTTTCAACTTCAGTGAGCTGATCCGAGACCCAAAAGGTCGACAGAACTTCCAGCTCTTCCTGAAGAAGGAGTTCAGTGGTAGGTCTGCTGAGTCTCTCTCCCTGTCCAGGCCACCCCCTTGCACAGCAGTGGGGGAAATCCCTGCTTTTGCAGTGGGTGCTGTGAGCTTGGTGTCCCCCAGGGAAGGCTTTGGTGGCAGTGGCTGACAGGCAGTGCATGGGGTACCATCTAGTGGCACAGGATGCAAAATGCAGAGCAGGGCAAGGTGGAACTGGCTGGAAACTCTTTTCCTCCTTCAGTGGACTGAATTGGGCCAGGAGATACAGAGTCAAATAAATTCCGGTTAGGAGTTTATAAATGGGCTTGTGTTTTCCTCAGTATTGCTCTCTGCTGACTGTGTCCTTGTTGTGCAGGAGAGAATCTGGGTTTCTGGGAAGCCTGTGAGGATCTCAAGTATGGAGACCAATCCAAGGTCAAAGAAAAAGCAGAAGAAATTTACAAGTGAGTGTGATAATTTTACATGCTCAAAGTACATGGGTTCCACCACCTTTTTCTACATGTTGCCATTCTTTAAATGATTTATTCCTGAGACTTTTGTTTGCAAACTGCCATCAAAATATGGCTTCCCTATTTCCCCACCTAGGAAAGGAGCTTTTGAAGATGAAAGCATAAGCATTGTTTTGTTATATAGTTGCTTTTCCACTATTCCCCACTATTCTGTTCTCCACTATTACCTTTAGGTCTTTGTGTGTAATTCCATAGAGGTGTGGAATGGCAAATATCTTGGGGGTGCCAGGAGGGGGGTGGAGAGACCCTTTTTGATTGCAGTGGGTTTAAAATGTAGTTCCTATTGTGGGAACAGTGCAAGAGGAAGAGACTTCAGGTAGTATTGTTGAAGAGGAGATTGTCTGCTGAAGATCAGGACAGCATGATGTAGTGGGGAGCTGAAGGAACTTTCCCTCTCAAGCCTAGACAGAGGGATCCCCAGGAATTCCCAGCTGTTCATGTTCCTTCCTCCTCCTTGCAGGCTCTTCCTGGCTCCAGGAGCAAGGCGCTGGATTAACATTGATGGGACAACAATGGGAATCACAGTCAAAGGCCTCAAGCACCCTCATCGTTATGTTTTAGATGCTGCTCAGACCCACATTTACATGCTGATGAAAAAGGTTTGTTATTTGTTTCCAGAGCCTTAGGGGGACTGCAGTTCTCTGAGCCTTTGTGTGCTATCAGCTGGCACTTTCAAGTGGCCTTTGTTTGGAAATCTCTCAAATTTGCTGACTTAAAAAAAGCACAAGGTTGGGCTCCTGTATTTTGCTGCTTCTCCTTCCCTCTAAGGCAGATGTCCCCGAGGTGGTGGAGGTCAGGTGTCTGCTACAAGTCCTACTTTCTAATACCAGTTTTGTCACCAGCTCATTCAAAGCCTGAAGAAATCTTTTACCTTGGTCTGGGGGCCACATCAGGTATTCCTGTGAGAGGGCTGCCTGAATCCAACTGGATTTCTGCTGTTGATGAGAAAGGTGGTAGCAACTGTGGTATGAGTGCATGTGTTTTGTACAAAGAGCATAACCAGACATGCCCCACCTTGAGTTCTACTGAGTTTTCCTCAGATATTTCTGTGGTTCTGTTGATGGACACCTTTTTTTAGGTCTGACTGATGCTGCAGGCTGGTATCAGCATACAGTATGTCATGGCACCATGGTGACCACAAAGAACCCCTAACTCCTCCATCATCATTCCATATGAATGATACAAAATACACTTGGTAGGAAGGACCTGACCATCACCTAATGCAAATTGACACAGAGCAGCAGAACTACACTGATTTTCACAAGCTGCTGAAAAGTTTGCCTCCTGCAATATGAGCACCTCACCTGGGCTAAGTTCAGTTCAGACCTTTTGGTCTGGATCTCACCTGGGAAGTTTTATTTTGAGATGGAAAATCCTGGGAATTTAACACTGAGATGAAAGGGGGTTGGTTTAAATTGCTACATTTGCCTGAAAGATGCAAAGTCCCTGGGGCTGCTGGGGGAGATTAGCCAGTTCCCAGCCTCCCTGGCTCCTGAGCCAGCTGTGTTTGGTGGTGATTTTAATAAGGGTGTTTGCAGCCCATAACTACCAGTTCCTCTCTTCTCTCCTAGTAGGACTCCTATGGCCGCTATTTGAAGTCTCCAGTATACAAGGAAATGCTGGCCAAGGCCATTGTGCCACAAGAGACTGTCAAAAAAAGGCAAGTGAAACTGGATGTCATTGGGGGATTTGTTTTTCTTGTCGTTGCAAGAGTAGAAAAAGGCTGAGTTGTAGCAAATTTGCTATGATTTAGATGAATGAAACACAATTTTTCAGTAAAAAGGTGCCTTACTTTTAGATTGGTGGTGCTGTTTATTTGTGAGCCTTCTGGAAGTGGCTTGTGTGCAGTCAGAAACAACTTGGTGATTGTTCAGCTGCCTTGTCTGTTGGGTCTGTTTGGAAAGGCTGTGATTATTGAATTCATCAGGGCTCCTTTCCTGGAAGGAGAGAGAGAGAGCATTATGTACAGGGCATGGGAAAACTCCTGCCCACAAAACACTGGCTGCCAGAGATGACACAGAGCCAACACGGGGTTCTCCATGGGGTCTGCTCAGCTCTGCCTGGACAAACCCCCTGGGAAAAGAAGGTGAGAGGCAACCAGGTGAGAGCAAGCAGCATCTTACCTGTGAGTGACTGCTGGCCTTAGAAAGGACAGGCTTGAAATGGCTTTTTTCAGGCTAAGATAGAGGTTGCTTAGCACATTTATGACATTTGAACTGTAGTTTCTTCTTCAAGCTGGCTTTTGCAGTGTCAGGGCCAGACTGGGTGGTGTGCTTCTCTCTGTTCCTTTTCCACTTGCCAACCTAGCAAGTGAGAAAGAGGAATCAAGGACTTTCACACTCTTGTTTCATCCAATGCCCTTTTCAAGTCAGTGGAAAAAAAACCCTTTTGCTGACTTGCTTGGGGTTTGGTTAATTTTTCCCTGGGGTTTGGTTAGTTCTTCCCTGAACCACATGTCCCAGGGTCACTGGCAGATGCTGTCTGACCTCTGTCTTTGTCACTGCCTGTTCTGGAGGCACAGTTCTCAGAATCCTGAGCTAGTACCTCATCCAGAGCTTAACACTTGTTTCCAGGGCTGCTGGCCATGGCTTTGCTGAAGCAGGTAGTGGGTGTTTTTTGAGGGTATCACAGACACCAGAAACAGCCAGACTGGTGCCTATCTAGAGCTTAATTTAGGACACTAGAAAAAGTTCCACTGATGGCAACTCTTTGGATTTACACTGAGTGGTTTTTATGTGCAAATGCTTACAAGTAAAGGAATAAAACATCCTGGCCATCTCCTGGCCCTGAAGTTCCTCATGAGGACCAGGACCAAGTCTGATTTGATGCTTTTAGCAGTTCTGTAGCTGCTGTGTGACACGGAGTCACCAAGTCCTGCTTCGAACCACCTCATCCACATTTATTCTTCCTTATTTTGTGGGTGACAGTGGCTCTGTGTCTGAGCTTACCCTCCCGGTAAGTTCACTTGCCAGGGATGAGGTTTTTGGTGCCTTTCTGCTTTTCAGTAACACTCTGCTCCTTTCCTTCCTCTCCACCCAGCTCTGGTTTCCCATTCGGACGCCGTCACCTTCCCTCCAGCCCCAGCCCCGTCATCCTCAGGCAGCAGGAGGAAGAAGCCAAAGCCAGAGAAGCTGCCACAACCGTGGACATCACGCAGGTCATGAGCAAGCTGGATCGCAGGAGCCAGCTCAAGAAGGAAGAACCTCCTCCCAAGTAGGCTCTGAGCCCGGCAGGGCAGAGCACAGGGAAAAGACAAGGCGAGGCCGGTCTGGAGCTTCCTTTCCCCTTCCTGAAGGTGTCAGTGCTGCTTTAGGTTTCCCAGCCCGGCTCTGCCACCAGCCTGCTTCCCGCATCTTTTGTTTCCATGGCTTCTGGAGCAGCAGATGTCACTTCCCAGGCATGTCAGGCATGGGATTGCTGCTGGAGCCAAGCTGCTGGCTGTGCTGGACTCGGGGTGCAGGGTACCTCGGGGGGGTAGGATGCTGTCTGGGCTGCTGCTTTTCCCTGCCTCCTGCTCCTCCAGAGGGAAGGATGGCACAAGGCAGGGTAAAGCTCTGCTGTCCCAGTGCTTTGGGCTGAAATCAGCCTTCCTGGGAGGAGAGATTGGATGACCTGGAAGGGAGCAAGGGGAGGTGGAGCACCTCAGAGTGTATCCGAGCTGGTGTCCATCCTCTCCCTCATTCTTGGGAGGGAATGTGCACCCTTCCAAGGGGTGCATCCCAGGCACCCAACCCCCCGAGGGGAGTCCTTGAAGGATCCTGCACCTCTTAACCAGGGCACTGGATCCACAGGCAGAAGAGCAGGGTTGACTTCTTGTGAAAACTGTAGGGTGAGGGTTTCTGAAGGTTTAGTTGACCCATTGAACTTTAGTGACATTCCCAAGTCCTCCCTGGCATGTTGGAGATGACCTGGGGAATGCTCTGCCCTCCCCTGTGGCTCCCCTGCAGGATGAGCAAGGTGTGCAGGTGTAGAGAGCTGGCTCACAAGAGCCTACAGGAGAGCTTGAGAGATGCAGCTGTGGCTTAGTGTATCTTTCATTGAATCCTTCCTAACTCTTGTCTTGTCTTTTTCCTGCTCTTCTATTTTCAGTTGTTAAAAAAAAAAAAAAGAACCAACCCTAACTGGAGGTAGTCCCAGTTGTCACTGGCTTGTAGCCCAGAGGCCAGGAAGAACCAGGGTAGAGGTGTTAAGAACTCATTTCAGCTTTTAGTTGGTTTTTTTGTTGACTTTGTTAGTTGTTTTTTTTTGTTTTGTTTTTCATCTGCTCTGTCTTTTTTTGCTCTTTCGAATGAGAGAACCTAAAATACTAAGTTAGTGCAAAGAGTTCAGGGAGATTCCAGGCTTTGCTGGGAAACCCCAGCATCTCTGGACCTGGCCAGTGCTTACCAGAAGTGGAAGGATTTCTTCTAAGCTCAGTAAAGGGAACTGAGGGGACAGAAATGCATCATTGTTTGTTAAACTGTAGGGGAAGCAGAGGGACTGGGTGGGAAGCACTGAGGCCTGGGAAGCTCCTTCTCTCTGATTTGTGTTTTTCATCCATTTTCACTACTGGAATGGTTTTACAGGAAATGAGAGATGGGGGAAGCTGGGGGTGAGTGGGAGCCCTCAGACCAGCCCCTGGTGAACAGGAGAAGCAATAACTGTGCCCCAAGGAGCTTTGAAGAGTGCTTCTTGCCCTCCCTGTGCATGTTATCAGAGCTCAGAATCAGGGCTACCTGGGCTGATCCGGATCACTCCAGAGCTCCTGTCCTTCACTTTGCAGCTCAGCCAGGGAGATTTCTGTGACCTCTCTGAACCTGATGGTGATAATTCAATTCTCAGAGGAATTGAATCCAACTTGCCCAAGTCTTTTGCTCTGATGTCCAGGTTTACTTTCTAAGTTTCTGCTCTTAGTCCCAGTGGGAACACTAGCAAATTTTGCAGTTCCATAAGGGTGAGCAGGCACAGATGGTAATTTTTTTGATTTCTGCTTAAAACCACAAGGCTTTTTTATGTGAGATACTAAGCACTGTCAGAGTACCTTGACATAAGGGCACTGGAGGCTACTCAGGAACTTGGCAGGGTTGGTCCAGAGCTGCTTGGATGTGATGAGCTCAACAGTCTCTTTAGTTTGTATAACATGGAGCACTGAGCATGTTGGGATTGCCAGGGTGTAGTAACATGTGGAAGATCAAGTCAGAGTATAAATAATAAATAACAAATCTGTATGTTCCAGTCAGTCCCTCTGATTCTACTGTTTTGTCTGCAGCTTTGCTTTCTATGTCGTCTCTCCCCGTTCCTTTCTCTTGATTTTTTTCATCATCTCAGCTTTGCATCACTGTACCCCTGACATGGGCTGCATGCTCTGGAGTCACTGTGCTTGTGAAACACCAGTCCTACATTGCAGGCAGCAGCTGGCTCTGTTCTGCTTATAGGCTGAATAATCTGGCGTGGCCCAGTGTGCCCATGTCCTCAGTCCCTTGCTGTGCAGTCTCTGCAGAGGAAGGTTGCCTGGTACAAAGTGTGACCACAGTACAAACTGAGCTCAGTGCCAGCCAAGAAATTGTTTGTTTCCATTGGAAATCAGAGCAATATGTTGTTTCATTTCTTGGCCATCGCTTCCATGCATTCATCTGTCTAATAAAAATAAATTTAGAAAATGAAAAAAAGAACTGAGTTCATCCTTCTCTGTCTTGTCTCATTGTGTTCATCCTTCACTATGTCATCTCTCTGCCATCTGTGCATGCATTTTCTGTGCGTGCCTCTGCTCTCATCACTTCTTTTTGGACACTTGTACTGCATTTTATTTCCTCTGGGAGCAAATCCTTGGGAAATGGGAGGGGAAACCCTGGCATGCAACAACATGTCCTCTACTGATGAATCTGTGCTCAGGCTTGTCCTGAGGGCTACATTAGCTCAGCTGGAGACTTCACAGCACCAGCCAGGGACACAGGGAGCTGTAGTACAAGACGTGGCTTCTTGTATTATCACTCCTCAGGGTTTGGAGCTCAGTGTCCTCTTTCTTGGCCGCCACAGCAGGCAGCACATTGGTGCTTGGGGTGTGACATGGTTATGCCGTTTATAACCAAGATGACATTCTGGGGATAACAGACTCCTCCGTGCCTGGAGCTGCTCTTTGTAAGGAATGGTGTGTCCTACAGCATCCCCCTGGGTGCAGGGCTGGATCTCTCAGCACCCACTGGGCCCGGTGGCAATGACCTCCTTGCTTTCCATGGGTAAATCCTGCTGTGGGAGGGCAGGGATGGGGTCAGAGCTGTAGGAAAGGGGGGCACTGGCCCAGGCTGAGCTGGGGTGGCTGTCAGCTGCCTTCCATGTGAGCCCGGTCTCTCCTGTGCCTTTCCAGATGAGGAGAATTCCCTGGAAGGAGGTTGGAGCCAGGGAGGGGTTGGTCTCTTCTCCAATTTATCAGTCAGACAAGAGGGCATGGGCTTCACCTCTGCCAGGGGAGGTTTAGGTTGGATATTAGGAAGAAATTCTTACCAGAGAGGGTGATCAGGCATTGGAATGGGCTGCGCAGGGAGGTTTTTAAAGAAGAGATTGGATGTGGCACTCAGTGATCTGGGAACCACAGTGGTAGCGGATTAAAGGGTTGGACTCGATGATCTCAGAGGTCCTTTCCATCCCAAATGATTCTGTGAGAAACCTTCTTCCTCCTGACCAAGCCTGTGGAGAGGTCACCCTCCAGCATTCCCCCTTCCAAGCCTGACCCAGCCTCTCTCCTTTTCCTCCCCACAGCCATCCCACCTGGCTTCCCCAGCCCCTCTCCCTGCTGTCTACACCGGCACAGCCACCGCTCCATGGCCGCCCGTCCCTCCGACCCCGGCCCTGTCCCGCAGCACCGCCTGCCCCGCACCCCTCAGCAGCACGGGGGGTGCCGGCCCCAGCCCCTTCCCCTCGGGCAGCGGGAGGTCCCGTGGGGCCATGGTGTCCTTCAGCCGTTTCCTGAGGAGGGGCTGCTGGACCTCACCCCTCCTGGCCACCCTCTCAGCCCAGGCCGTGCCCCACGGGAAGGTGCGGCCGCTGGGAGAGCGGGAGCGGCGGCTCCATGAGGACACCAAGGAAGGGAGCAGGTGAGTGTGGTGAAGGGAATCCTGTGGAGGTCCTGGGAGGAAGGGCTGAGGGAGATGGAGGTGTTCAGTCTGGAGATGACGAGGATCAGGCCAACCCCCTTCTCCCAAATTCACCCCATTCCCTAACGCCGCCATTCCACCTGTCCGGTTGCCCAAGCCTCGGGTAGTCCCTGGCCTCCTCTCCACGTTCCCAGTGCCTGGTGAGCCCTTCAGAACCTCCCAGGTCACCATTCCCAATCTCCAATTTTTCAGTCTGGAGAAGAGGAGGCTCAGGGGAGACCTCATCACTCTCTACAACTCCCTGGAAGGAGGTTGGAGCCAGGGAGGGGTTGGTCTCTTCTCCAATTTATCAGTCAGACAAGAGGACATGGGCTTCAGCTCTGCCAGGGGAGGTTTAGGTTGGATTTTAGGAAGAAATTCTTTCCAGAGAGGGTGATCAGGCATTGGAATGGGCTGTGCAGGGAGGGGGTGGATTCTGCATCCCTGGAGGTTTTTTTGAAGAGATTGGATGTGGCACTCAGTGGTCTGGGAACCATGGCGGGAATGGATCAAGGGTTGGATTTGAGGATCTCGGAGGTCATTCCCAACATGGATGATCCTGGGATTCTGTGGCTCTGGGCACCTGGATGTGGTTATGAAGTGCTCACTTTTGGACCAGCTTGGTTTGCAGTTAGCCCAGGGGTGAATTTTTATCAGCTCAGCCCCTTCAAGCAGGCCTCGTGCTCCGTGTGCCACCATCACGTCTCCACCTCTGCCTCCTCTGAGGCCGCGTCTCACGGCGGCTGCCAGGAGCAGGCATGAGGTGAGAAAATGGAGGCAGTGCACCTTCCCACTGGCTCTGGCACTGGAACAGGGATGTTCCCTGGCAGGGAACAGTGTGGCACTGCCAGGGATGGCCTCTCCTCCCCGTGGGGACACCAGGCATCTGTGCTGCCTGTCCCCTTGCATCCATGTCACCAGAGCGTTGTCACCGCTGAGGGGTAAGAGTGGGGGATTTTTTGTCAGGAGAGCCTGTCACCAAATCCTGGCGGGGCCCTTCTCTAAGGTAGCTGTGTCTTCATCCTGTTTGAATCCACCTCTGGTGTTGACTGAGTCTGCATGATAAATTCAAAAGCACAAACCTGAGGGCTCCTTCCCCACCCAGCTCCATGCTGGGGCTGTGCCGGAGCTGTGCCACACGGCAGTTTTGCTTCAAAGGGGTAGGAGCTCACGTTTCCCTTCATTTTCCATCTCTGTGGGCTTGGGCCCAGGAGTTTTGCTTTGGGATTTGGGGTTTGAACAAGTGGAAAACTCAAAGCCAGGCTCCGTGCTGTGTGTTCTCTGTCTCCGCGAGCACATCAAAAAGCGCCAGGCGCGTGACGAGTTTTTATTTCGCGACACAGCTTCTTCCAGAGAAAAATGGATGCTCCTCCTTTGGAAAGCCGGATCTGCCCCAGGGAGGGAGAGGACAGCTGTCGGCGGGCTCCTAAGGACTCTGTGAAGGGGGTGATCTGCCCTTGGGAGGACCCCATGGAAGAGGGGAGAGCGGGGTGACAGTGAACCCAGACACCAACTTTTTCTTCCCAGGCCTGAGACCACAATGTGTGCCAGCCATGGCTCAGTGTATGGCCCTTGCTGTTGAGGTGTATTAGAGCCACCCTTCAGCATCAAGCTGTGAGTACCAGACCTTGTTGTACCCATGTTTCTAGAATTCAAACCATTTCTGGACTGGTTTTCTGTCTTTGGTATATTTAAATCTATTCATTGCAAACTCCTTATAAATGAACCTTGTTTCTTGCTTTATAGCAGATGGAGAATTTATGTATATATATGTATCCTGGGACATGGTGGCTTATCTGAACTACTTGCTTGGCCATGAGGTGTCAGCACTCTGTACACAGCACAGCTGGAGCAGAGCTTGCAGGCATTTTTTTAGAGTCAAGATTGGGGCATGTTTGTGTCCCCAGCTTGGGTGCACCTCTTATTATTAGTAACAAGTTTTAAATTTTAAAGTAAGTTCATCAAGAGAGAGCCGATTACTGGGGAAAATACAGTAACCCCCTTATGAGAAGCTGTGTCCTGGATGGCATAGCATCATTCCTTAATCCAAGCAAAACACCATCCCAAAGATCAAGCAGTGCAGGAGAAGAGCTGAGACTCCAGAGCACTGCTGTTAGCTCCAGTTTCCCTTTTGTGACCTCTCAGTGCTGGAGTGGGTTTGGAAACCATGACTTGTACCACACCCTGGCAGCACCTGGGAAGATTCAAATCAAATCCATGTTGGTGTTTTGAGCCTCTTCAAGCTTGGGTTGCTGCATTACCACAGTCTCTGTGTTGTTAGCAGAAGTGTTAGAGCGTTGCTTTCCTTATGTCATGGCAGTGTTTGAAGCTGTTTTTTAGTTCAAGTGTGGAGGGGTTTCCTAGGTGTGTGTGACGTGGGTTGTTATCCTGTAATTTATGGCCTGTGGCTTTTGGTGTCACTATTTTGTGTCTGTAAATGTAAACAGAGCTTTGCCTGTGTGGCTGGCATGCTCCATCATGCTGACTTCTGGGATTTAAGACTCTCCTCGTGCATGCTCAGGGGTCCTTGTTTCCCCCAGCTCTGTTTCTGTTTCCAAAGACTCTTTCCCAGGAAGAAAGCAGCAGTGGAGCAGGAGGCTGCTGCCCCAACTGCCACGATTCTCTTGTAGGAATGTGAGTTTGTTCTTGTTGCTTTTGCTTTGTCAGGAGGATCTGGTTCTGCTTTGGCAGTCACTGGTGGTGGCCACTTATTACTCATGCAAGACAAATGTGGTGCCTTTTGTGATTGTTTTTGTTCATGTTGTTCCTCAGCTGCTCGTGACAGCACACTGATAATGTAAAATCCAGGAAATAGTGTGGTGTGTAAGAGTTAATAACATTCTATTTAATATTATGTATACATTATCAAATCTGTTCTACAATTAGTATTTCTCTCACTGGTTTGGGGTTCTTCTGATGCACTTTCTTGCCTTCTACTCCAGAAGCCATCAGTGGCCATGGCTCAGCAGTGTGTATCTGGGCTGGGACATGAGTTGTGTTCTGTGGAAACAGCTGCACATGGAACCTGTTCATCTGTGCTGTCCTCCTCCTCCTCAGCGTGCAGGGAGCCAAGGTGGGCACTCAACACTCAGCCCCAGGTCACCTTCCTCACCACCTTTGCCCCTTTTGTCCTCAGTTTGCTGGGGAAGACACAAATCTCTGTTTCACATGCTGATGAGAACCTGTTCTCCATGAGGAGCTTGGGCACTGCTCTTATTATGTGCTTAGCAAGAGTAACAGACCTGGTGCTGTGTACCACCAGCTACCACGGGGACCTCTTTGTAGCCAACAAGTTTTGTTGGGTTTTTTTTGTAGTTTGTAGTTCACAAGCCCCAGGGAAGAGGGGACACACCAAGAAACCCTTGTCAAGCAGGATGGTCTCATCCCCTCTGGCCCCAGTGAGGGGTGGCACTTCCTTCACTGCAAGGAGGCAGAGGGGGGGAATATTTGTAGAAATATCACTGAGTTTATTTCCAGTGACCTGGGGCAGTTCATCTGCAGAAATGACTTTGTGGCTGCTGGCCTGAGAGCAGCCTGGCTCACTCACAGGTGACAGGGACACTCATGCTCTCTGGTCACCTCTTCTGCTCCTTAGGGGATGGACTGTGAAGATGTCCTCATTTTTGCCAAGGAATCACACAGTGCCTTGGCCTTATGCTTATCTTAAAAACCAGAGGAAGGACTTCAGTGCTCCAAAACTGACTGCTCTGTCAGGGCTTGAACACCCTGATGCCATTAGATCCAGACAGACAGGCACACACTTGTCCCAGAGGCCAGCACTGGGGGTCCCCAACATTTATCCCTTCAGGGCACTGCTTTTCATCCCCAATCTCTTTCAACTTGGGGAGCCTTACAGTTCTTTCCCTGGTGTCAGGCATCTCCAGCCTGTGCCTTGCTTTCCTTCCTCCCTCCCTCCCTCCACCCATGGACCCCTCCAGGCTCCTGCCAGCTGCAGGTTGAAAGATGCTTCTCTGGAGGCTCTGGATCCCTCCTGCCACCTCTCTGCTCTCACACGGTGACATCTGAGGCTCTGGCCCTGCTGGAGATCTGGCGTGCTGGAGTCAGGAGTGCTTTCAGCTCAGGCAGTTCAAATCCCCTCGCTGTGCAGGAGCCCATTTAACGCTGCCTGGAGTCACCTGGCAGAATGAGCTCACTGCAGCAACTTCCACATCCAAGGTATTCCCATAATGTGAGGGATGTGTAAGGTTAATGACTGGAAAAAGTGATCGCTCCCTGTGGGCAGTTTCTCAGAAAACTCCCTGCTGCTTGGCTGACAGAAGAAAGGAGACTCCAGCAGCAGCAGCAAGGAAGCCCCGTGCCCTCACCACAGCAGCTCTGCTCACCTGCTTCCCACTGCTGGGGGGTGTTCCTGGCTGGCATGGATCCAGGGACCAACCGTGGCCTTCTTCCAGCCCACGGGTCCTGGAAGAGCTCCCCACACTCCAGGTCTGAGCTGATGGGCTGTGGGATGGGCCACAATGGTGGGATTTGGGCTAATGTTTGAATGAAGCTGGAGGATGTTTCATCAGCCACGTGCTTCTACAACGTGCTCCACCCCTGTGGAGGTCCCACACCCCACCTCCAACAATGTCCTCTGCTCAGGCTGACCCACGGATGCTGTGTCCAGTTCTGGGCCCCTCAGTTCAGGAAGGAGATTGAGGTCCTGGAGCAGGTCCAAAGGAGGGCAACCAGGCTGGGGAAGGGATCCAGCACAAGTCCTGTGAGGAGAGGCTGAGGGAGCTGGGGGTGTTCAGCCTGGAGAAGAGGAGGCTCAGGGGAGACCTCATCACTCTCTACAACTCCCTGAAAGGAGGCTGGAGCCAGGGGGGGTTGGGCTCTTTTCCCAGGCAACTATCAGCAAGACAAGAGGGCATGGACTTAAGTTGTGCCAGGGGAGGTTTAGGTTAGATATTAGATATTAGGTTTAGATATTATATTTAGGTTAGATATTAGACAAAAATTTCTTCATGGAGAGGGTGATCAGACACTGGAATGGGCTGCCCAGGGAAGCAGTGGATTCTCCATCCCTGGAGATATTTAACAAGAGCCTGGATGTGGCACTCAGTGCCATGGGCTGGGAACCACAGGGGGAATGGATCAAGGGTTGGACTTGATGATCTCTGAGGTCCCTCCCAACCCAGCTGATTCTATGATTCTATGATTCTATGATTCTATGATTCTATGATTGTTTCTATGCTGCTGGCATCTGTTTGCATGCTCCCCCTGCAGTGATGGGCCAGCCTGAAAAGCAAGAGCAGCTTCTGGGGTTCCTTCAGACCTTGGTGAGGGCTTTTCCCAGGTTGGCTCAGCCATCAACCTCAAGGGGACACTGTTGGGATAGGATGCTGACTGGAAGAAGTCTGACCCAAGCTTGTGAACCTCAGCCTCTTGCTGGAGTGATAGGCAGGAGGTGGATCCTGTGCTGGAGCTGTGCCCTGGGGCTGGGCTGTGAGCCATGGTGGTGGGAGGAGAGGTGTATGCAGGGGCATGGCCAGCTTGGTGACCCTGATCCAAAGGTCCAACCTGGAGATCTGTTTTCCAGGCGATCAGTGTCCCTCAAACCTCCCTCTGAATCTGACATTTCACTCTCTCCTCTCCAGCTGGGATGTAAAACCCGGGTGCCAAAACCACGGAGGCACTGCTTTCCCTCTGAAGTCTTGGGCTTCGCATTGCTCGAGTCTCGTTAATTTAAAAATGGAACAAAGAATGCTCAGCATCCAGCAGGATCAGGCCTGAGGAGCAGGAAGTACCAGCTGGCTCAGGAGAGGGCTTGTTCCCATGAGATTCCCAGTGTGGTTTTGGCAGGCGGCGTGGTTGGGATAGCTCTGCAGCAAGGCTCTTCCTGCCTGAAATGCCAGCCCTGGCAGAACAGCTGACTCAGAGCATGACAGCTCTTCAGAGCTTCCCCTTGTGAAAGGAGCCCTCAGGAACACTCCTGACACCCTTTGCCTTGAGGTTTTGTGAGGGTAGGATGAAAGCTGAGCTGCAAGGTGAGCCCACGTCATGATGCTCTTGGAAAGGGTGCTGTGTGGGTGGAATTTTCACCTCTGTGCAGGTGCTGCATCACCTTACATCCTCCTTGGGTCTCAGAATAGGATGTCAGTCAAACTGAGGTGGTTCATGGTACATTCACCCCAACATCTGAATTATGATAAGTGTATTATGAAGGAGTCACTGTGACTTGGCTTTTTGGGGTGCAGGAGCTTTAGGGATGCAGGAAGAAGCTCAGTCACTGGGGTAATTTCCCCTTGCCCGGAGGGATGTTTAATGCATGTTACAATATGCCTGGCCTGGAAACAGAGGTGAGCACCTCACACGGTCCCTTTGAGGGTGGAGGTTCCCAGATCTGCTCTGCACCACACTAAAAAGGAAAAGATAAGCTCTTGCAAGTCAGTTTACTTTTTAAAATTCATGTTGCCATAGCAGCTTAGCACACTGTCTCAAGTCCTCCTTCTTGCAAAACTTTGATCACCATGAAAACACAATTATGTTGTTCCCCAACATGTTCTACATATAAATATACTGAAGTTCCCATAGTTCATGCTTCAACATCTCTGCAAAGACCTCTTTTATTCCTCACTCACAAAAAATTTCCCTGGCCAAAGGCCAGCACTGTATGTCCCTGAGCTGCATCAGGCTGACTCTTGGTATAAAGCTGTCTCCTCAGCATCTCCATGGGCCTGCTGCTTGTGTTGCCAGCTGAGCTTCTGGTTCCAGTGGTTTCTAACACACTCTGGTACACCACAGCACTGAGGCCCAGCCACCAACTCCTGTCCCCAGAATTGCAGGAATACCCTCCCTTGGCTCTGTTCTCTGGCCATCAGCCTGGCCTCTTCCCTGGAGTATTAAAAAAGCACAAATTCCATGAAAAAGCAATGCCTTTGTTGTCATCCAGCAGAAGCTCTGGGCTGCATTAGCCCCACTCACCTCTAGTCCCATCATGCTCCCAGGGATGGGGTCACTCACCCAGCTTAGGGTGGAGTGAGTTAATTCTGGAAATGGTTTATTCCCTCCACTGGCTGTGGGAGACTGACTCAAGACTGAAGACAGCTTCTATTTGGGTAGGATTTGGTGACAGTTTCTGGGGGGGGGGGGATTTGGATATATGGGCACTGACACCCAAGGCTTTAATGACACATATAGCACCCATGCAGCTGCTGCAGCCCCTGCTACACAGATTTGGTTCTCTGCAAGCTCTGCTGGAAGCCTTAGGACACTTATATTTATTCTTCTTGTTCCCCAGGTTGTCACTGCCTCATTCTTGGTCCTAAATTTTCCCTCTGTTATGCAGGGAGCGATGGAAAGAACTTTAAAAAAAATCACCAATACTTTAAATCCCACTTAGAACAATCCTTTTGTTTCCATCAGGTGTCCCATTTCTCTGGCTGCATTCGTGCCAGCAATATTGGAAAAGACAAAGAAAGAAAAAAATGAGGCTAGACATAGACAAATGTGCAAACACAACCTGTGTTGTCATTTGGTTAAACACCACAGTGCATTTTTGCTGTTGTTCACATGGATCCATCTCCTCGCTCCAAGGAAGGCCCTTCCAGACCAGGACTGGGAAAGGTCACTGAGATTTTTATTAATGTTCCCAGCCAGACTTCTTCCAGTCAGCTTTTTAAATTTTTTTTTTTTCCCAATCAACTGAAGGGAAAAAAAAAGAAGAAAAAAAAAAAAAAAAAAAAAAGAAGAAAAAATTGGGCCAAAAGTTGAAGAACACTTTAATTTATAAGAAAAAGAGCTAAATAATTGATGTAGTCATGGTGCCAAAGGTAATTTCTGCTGCTCCCTCTATCTCACAAAGACATTTAGCATTGATTGAGATCAAAGTATCACAAACCCCTGCTGCTGAGCTGAAAGGCAAAACTTTCGGCTGCCTTTCTCCGCTCTAATAATATCGTCTTTATGTAGTTAATAAACTGCACACTTCAGTCAAACTATATCATTACAGAAGACTTAGGGAGCTAATAATTTAAAAGCAAAGAATTGCCTCTGTTCTTCGCTTTGAACTAAACAACATTCTGTTGAATGAGGGGGACATCAAAGCTTTGTTACTATTACCAATGTGGCTGGAGCATAGGGCCGCACAGAGTGTGTACTTCAGTCATCAAGAGAAAAAAAAAAAAAAAGATTAAAGATATTGGCTTATCAACCCACAGGCAGAACCAGGTGTTTTCTTTTCTGCTGTGCAAGCATCAGGTGGTTTGCTTATCAATGAGTTTTCTTGTTAAATAGATGTACATGACTTAGGTTGATCCCTCCAATCCTGTGGCCCTTTTCTTTTCTGAGCCATCTTTGAAGAAGTTGGGGTGAGGGGCTGTTTGTTTGCAGGAGGACAGCTAATTGGGCCTTTTTTTCTCCACTGGTGGTCTCATAGAGTTGTAGAATGGTTTGAGTTGGAAGGGATCTTTAAGCTCATCCAGTTCCAGCATGGGCAGGGACACCTCCCACCAGCCCAGGTTGCTCCAAGCCCCATCCAACCTCCAACACTGCCAGGGATGGGGCAGCCACAACCTCCCTGGGCAACCTGGGCCAGGGCTCTCTTCTTGTGCCATGTTCTGCATGCATTGTGGCCCCTGCTCCCCACCTTCCTCCTACATATGTTCTGGGGTCAGACCCCCAGCACGTGGGGCATTTAAGGGGTTGTGAGCCACTGGTGCTCATGCAATGTTTCCTTGCCAGATGTTTTTTTGCCAAGTGTGGTGCTACGGGAGAAAAAGGATTTCTTTCATAAATCCCAGTAAAACAAAGGGGTTTCCGGGACATTGGATCAGCAAAACCAGCCTGAGGGGACTTCAGGATCTCTTCTCCCAAACCTTTCCTGCCATGCCAACATCTGCTGGAGATGTTTGAACACAAGGCTGTGGTGGGAGCCCCAGGGTCTCAGCAGGAGCAATAGGGTGAGAGGATGGGACCTCTAAACCCTCCTGCTCTGATCTTCCAGGCTGGATGGACCCCTGGATGTTCCAGGCAAGTCTAGGAGCTGGCAATTTGATATGGGTTCTATTATGGGATACTTGTACTTCTTAAATGCTGCTTTTCATTTGCATCAAAAACTCTCCTTGGTTCTTGGCGGTCTGGATCTCGTCCCCTATAAAAGATGAGAATTTTAAGAAGCTGAAAATAATGGCTTATTTCAAAGTAACAATTCAACTGCTTTTTGAAATGCTGTCCTTATTCAAAACCACTTAAACTTATACATATTTCTAAGTCTTTATTATCCTTAGAGGCTGAACCAATTTGGATCTTGATTTCTTGCAAGTGTTCTCCTTGATTTTTGTGTCAGAAAGTTGAGATGTAATGTGAACAGGCTGGATGTTAACCATAGGTAACTAATGGTTTCCTGGCAATTATTGCTGAAGTTATTCATTAAAAAAAATACTTTGCAAAGCTTATTACTAAAGGGAGAAAATTCATAGCAAAAAGACTTTCAGAAAGGGGTGATCTTCTGCTGCAGGCTGGAGTCTGTGCCTGAGCACACGAGTAGACACGTGGGTGCTTTTGTGGGCTTCATTCTTTTTTTCAGTGGAATTGGCTTTACCAAGAGTGTACCAAGAGTGATTTTCTAGCTCTGCTGAAGTGTCCTTTTTGCCTTTCACATTGGTAAGACTCAAATTTTCATTTCTGAAATGGAGGAAGGCCTCCTAGAAGGAAAGCACATGGCTGACATGACTCTTAGGAGCAGAGTAATGTAAAGTGCCCTTTAAACAGAGAGGAACTTGTCCATCACTCCTTCTGCAGACCAATGGATGACACTAAGTGCTGGGGGTGCATCTTGTTTGAAGGCAGGATTAGGAAATGAAAAGGTGGGAAAAGGTTTTCTACCTGCTCTGGCTCAGACAGCATGTGATTCACCTGCAGACACAGTGCCAAAGTTTTAAGAAATGTTTAAGAAATGTTTTATGAGTTGTTGTCCACATCTCCCAGGAAGGTTTGGAGTTTGTCTGAGTTCATCAGACAGCTTCCATCCTGGGAAGTGTGTCACAGTGTGTCACAGTGTGAAGTGTCACAGCTCTGTCAATCTGATGGGCTGTGTCTCAGAGACAGCCACCAAGCCAAAGGAGACCCTGATGTATTCTGCCTCACTTGGTTGGCCTTGATCTGGGGTGGGATCTATTGTACACAACACCCAAGATTTTCACCCAGAAATCCGAACACAGGGGGGAGTATTTCATACAACCTCTGATGCAAATCCTCCAGCACAGCATCTGCCTGCCCATCTGTCTGTCTGTCTGTCTGACTGTTTATCCACCTACTACAGACAGACTCATTCATGGAACAACTATTTCTGTAGCATTTAAAAATGCTCCCATGTTCAAAAGCCAGCCTGATGCTAGGAGAGGCTTCCTGGCTGGACAGAGGTGCAGATCTAAAGGCTCTAGAGCCAACCTTTGCAAGCTCTGGTGACACAAAGCTAATGAAGTGACAATGATGGGAGTGCAGGGCAGAGTGAAGCTGTCTTTAGCCTTTACCAAAACCACTGTCAGTGCCTTTGCCTTTACACAGCACAGCTCCTTGCAAAGCTAATTGGGTTAGTGCCTTGCAGGGGGTTTTCAGTGTCTGCAGGAGATGGGCTGCTGCAAACACCTTCCCCTTCAAGGCACACAGCGTTGTCTTTTTCACACCACAGCTCTCTCCCTGGCGTCTGTTCTCGAAAAGCAAAAGTCCCAGGCTGTTCTTCAGTATCAGCCATTACAGTGTTTCAGTTCTTTCCTCCCAGCCATTTTCAAATGTTCAACTTAAAAGGAAAATGTTTCATTTTAGGCCAAATTCCCCCCTCCTCTCCCTTTCCCCTCTCTTCTCCTTTGTCGTGTCCCCCCCCCCCCCCCCTTCCTCTGGAAGAAGAACAAAGTCATTCAAATCAGGAAGCTGAGGAACTCCATGTATACTTTCCACTGGGACCTTGATCCCTACTGGTTTGTCTTGATTTGATTGAAGTGTAATTTAATCCTTCATCATTTGTCATAATGTCATTTATATATAAAAACAACACTGCATCCAAACTTCAGATCAGCACCGAGGAGCTCTCCAGGAGGCATGAAAACAGAGCCCAGGAGCAGGCTTTGCTGATTGTGAGGAGGGTGTGAAGCTGGCAGGCAGCATCATTGCCTTCCTACTCACTGGGAAGACACTGGGATGAAGAGTGTGACAGCCGAGTCAGGTTGCATTATGGTGGTGAGGATGGGTTGGGATTCAGAGCAAAAAGAAGGGGTGATTGTGAGCTCATCTCTGCAAAAAAATACAGGTTGTGTAGATGAGATACCTGGGCGGAGGTGAAGAGCTGGGATTTCAGCAGGGGATAGAAAATGGAGTGGGTTTGCAGGTGGACTGGTAAGTGTAGTGATGATAATGTCAGTGCCCTCAGGTACCAGCTGGAGCAAGCTAGGGCTGGAGTCTGCACACCTCAAACCACATCTTTATTTGTAGCAGAGGAAGAGGAGGAAACGGAAGAGCTTTTCATGAGAGGAAATTTCTTCCTAGCTCTGCTCTGCCATCATGTGCAGATTTCCTCCATCCCTTCTTCCTCAGAGTGACCTCTAAATCATTGCTCCTTGTCCTCAAGCACTGAGGCTGGGGCTGACGCCGAGTCCTCTCCTGGAGCCTGTAGGTGAGGTAGCACAGAAGTCACCAGACACTCCTCTCAAGGCTGTAGGAAGCTGAATTCTTCATCCTTTGTCTCCAGGGTCTCATCTTTAGCTGCACACAGCTCAAATCCACGCACCTGACACCTCTCTGCTCCTTCACCGGGGCGGTTGCTCTGCGGTGAGGCTGAGGAGGAGGCAGATACAAACACATTGCTCCTCCTGCTCTCACTGCAGCTCATAGACAAGTGGAGCCTTGTCAGAAGCTTTGGAAGCTTTGATGCGAGATGTTACAGTCTTAAAACTATCCCAGCACGGGGGGAACTGAGAGCTCTTGGGGAAAACCTGCACTCAAACCCCCAGAGGCTTCTCTGCTCAGCCCGGTGCTCTGCTGGGCCAGGCTGTGCCCCCCAACATGCAACTCAGACCTGATTTGGCACCCAGGTTTACTTCTCCTCCTCCTTCAAGCTCACTGGCTCATCAGTCCTGGGCTGAGCATTTTGGGCACCATCTGGCAGACTGGTGATGCCCCTTGGCACATCCCCCCGAGAGCCACCACCCAACAGGGAGGTTGGGACCAATCTGCAAATGTCCCGGGAGGTGGTTTGACTTGAGGATTATTTTTTCTGAGAGAGAAAGAGAGAGAGATGCTGAACATCCTTACCTTCCCCTTCCTATCTGTTTGCTGAGAACATCCTAAAAGGCAGTATGAGCCAGGGGAACAGATAAGCCTTATCCCTCAGAAAGAAAACATTCCTGCAGTCAGCATATAGAAACCAGACACCTCCTGCTTTTCCTCAGCTCCTGCCCTGTGGGCATCCCAGCAGCCTGAGCCTGGCTCTCTGCAGGGGCTCAGGCCCAGAGCCAGCAGTTGCAGGGCTGAGGGGGGGGACACAGGGCACAGCACAGCCCCCCAAGGGACCCTGATGGCCAAGGGGGGATCTGCTGTATGCCCTGAGCAGAAGCAGAGAGGTTGTGTGACAGTCCCTGCTCCCCGAGGCTGCAGTCAGGGCTCTGCTCTGTCCCTTCCCTTGAACAGCAGAGTATCTATTCACAGCACTTGTCAAAAATTAAAGCAGAACTTTCTTTCAAATGCTCCGTCTGTACTTGGCTGCCAGAAAAGTGATTCTTCCTCAAAAAAAAAAAAAAGAAAAAAAAAAAGAAAAAATTTGCATTTAAAATTCCAAATACGCACTTTTGCTCAGACGAAAGAATGTGTGTTCCTCCTTTCAAGTCGGGTTCTCTGTGACCTCTGGGTTTTAATAATTTCAGCAAAGTGTCATTTGACAATTCAAATACAGTCTGTAAGCACAGGAAAGTAAATGTCCTTTAAGATAAGCGCATTTTATATTGAGAGTTGATGATGAGAAGATTTCACCTACAGCTAGGAAACTTCAGAGCAGTATGTGTGACACTTGTGCATGTTAAAAAAACACTTTGGTGGAATATTGGTATTTCCAGATTTCAGCTTCGCTGGTGTTCAAGTATCTCCACTGTTTAATTCATAAGGAAGTGCCACGGCCTCGCATGCTGAGGTTGCACTCTTTAGCTTTTGCTTTCCAATTAAAAATAAATTAATGTTCAAATCCTGATTTGAGGTGGGGAAGCAGCAGAGTCTGGTCCTGCAGCAGGTTCTGGTCCAGGGGTGCAGGGGAGGCTGGGGCTGAACCCACCAGCTCTCCATCCCCAGCTGGACATATCTGTTCAGCTTCAGGTTCTCCCCTCCTGCTCCTTTTTCCTCAGCTCCTCTCCAATTTATTCAGCTCTCCCCAAACCCCTGCCCAGAGCAGGCTCTTATCTCCTGCACACCCACCCCAAGCCACCAGTCAGCAAGCAGATCAGCTTGTCACAATAATTCAGAGCCCTCCCTGTGGTCCCTGGTAATCCATCCCAGGGCTGCACAGCACTGCCTCTGTTTTCCTTCGGGATATGTAAGCCTTAGAACTGCCCCAAACAGAGCCTTTTTTCATCAAACTCCTTCATTCAACACCTTCCAAGGGCTGCGGGCGCAGGGAGGGGGCAAGTTTACACAGATGCTTGTGTCTCAGGACTTGCTAGCAGGTGTCTCCTAACTTTACCCAGACCACCCTGACACTAAAAGGGACTCTTTTGCTTTGAGCCTCTTTGAGTTACACGACTTGGGTCTTTGGGTTCCTGTTCAGGGGGAGATTTATGACTTTTCTTATGGGTGATGCTCCCGTAAGCAGGAGGCTGGAGGGGGGGGGGATTTCAGGGCCTCTTCCAATAGCTCAAATGCCCTCACCATGCAGTTCCTCAGGTTTTCTAGGGAAAGGAAAACAACAACAGCTGTAAGGGCTGTGAGGTTTTTCCTTTGGTTGTTTGTTTATTTAAAACGGGTTGGGAAGGGGGGTGGGGGGGGTGGAGGGAGGAGCTAATGAGAGTTTTAAGCAGTTTCCTCTGAATTTGGCTCTTTTCTCTGGCTGAGCTCATGTGATGGCTGAGACGACACGATTGAAAATGTTTTAAGGCATTCCTTCAGCCCCAAGAGGGGAGGAGGGCAAATATTTAGGGTTTGCTGTCTGCAGTTCAGGGAACAAACATCTGAAGAGCTTTCCTGCATAGGGCTGGTGGTGGAGGGTGTTGGCTCTTTCTCCAGGGATGGGCTGGGAGGCAGGCATGAGCTCAAGCTGCTGTTCCTGATGGAGAATCAGAGGTCCCTCAGGCTAGAGAAGTTTGTGCTGGGACAAGCTATTGCAAAAGTTGGGTTCTTTTTTGCAGTTCTCTGAAACTTTCCTTATTCTTCTTAGGAGTGAATGGGGAGGAAGTGTTATTGGGGTGACAGAAGTGCCCAGAAATCCCATTATAAGGAGCTGATCCCTGCCTCAGTCCTCTGGTTTTCACAGACAGCCTCTCCTTTGACTCCACTCTGGTGTCATTGTCACCCCAGCAGCTCCCACAGCTTCATCTTCTCCTGCTTTGCCAGCTAGCACTAGGAAGAAAAAAGGGGAAGGTCTCCTGATGATCACAGGGATGTTATTGGCTGAGTTTATACTTGGCCACTTGATAACTTGATGCTTCAGCTTTCATCCCTCAGGTCATTTGGTATTTTGCTCCTGACAGAGCTGTGGAGGTATCAGTTGAAGCCCGGATCATGTCTGCCAGGTACTGGATGGTCTCTCGAAAAGCAGCTGGTGCCATTTGTGACGGGTCCCAGGAATGCATGGATGTCTTCCCATGCTCCCAGCCCCCTGCCTTACACACATACACTTTATAAAAGCCACGAGGGGTTAGTTTGGGTAGACATGATAAAAAAATAAATGACTTTGTTGTGCTTCTGCAACCAAATAATGCTTTAATAGCAGAATCCTTTTCCAAAGTTAAAAGTAAGCAGTACTTCAGGCAACCCAGGCATCTGCTGCAGGGACTTTCCCTTGTAATTAGTTAATGAGCTTGATGTACTTTCCCCGTCTAATTAAGATTCCCTCTTTTTTGCTTTGTTAAGAAGCATAAACTTTTGAGACCTATCAGAAGGCTGTTTCCCCCCCCGACCCTTAACTCTGCACCCTGCTCAGCTGGCAGCACCCTCCTGGGCAGCCACCCTGGGGTGGGGAAGGGAGACAGCTGAAAATCTCCATGTGTGGGGAGCTGAGGCAAGGTGTCCAACACCCACCATGCCCAAAGGACCAGAGGGAATCACAGCCATCTGAAGAGGTGCCCCAGAGCCAAGGAGAAGCAGCAGCTCCTGCCAAAGCCAATGGTTTCACCAAGCTCAAAATCCAGAGCTCCTCTGAAAGACCTCTGAGAGCTGGGAAGCTGCAAGCCCCATGCTTGGTCAGAGCTGTGGCCTGAGAGTTTTCTCTGGCAGCAAATGAAAGCAACATCAGCTCCAGTAGCTGGAAGCTGCCCCTGTGCTGGAGTGCCAAAATATAGGAGAGAGCATTGTGAGCATGAATCCCAAAGGAGAAGGGCTGGAGTGCTTGGCAGAGGGATTGCCAAGAGAGGAACCTGCTGGCCCTTCTGCTTGGGCTCTTGTTGCTTGGGTTGGGTTGGAGGCTGCAGGATGGGGAGCACTGGGGGCAAGAAGCAGCAAAGGGGACCACAGCCCCCCTTGTTTGCTCTGCCTGCTGCAGAGGGCACTTTGGCTGACACAGGAGGGAACACTCGTGGGCTTACACAACTTCTCCTCACCGTGACAGCTCCACTCAGACCCTGACAAACCACTGTGAAACACAGGGGGCTTGGCCAGAA
Organism: Phaethornis superciliosus; assembly: GCA_023637945.1. Taxonomy (NCBI): domain Eukaryota; kingdom Metazoa; phylum Chordata; class Aves; order Apodiformes; family Trochilidae; genus Phaethornis; species Phaethornis superciliosus. The sequence goes on along the minus strand of JAJQWJ010000021.1, from coordinate 9,255,233 downwards.
GTCTGTCCTGCTGGTGGGGGAGCAGCTCCTGCTCTTTCAGAGAGCAGCTGCTGCACCAGATCCACGTTAGGATGAAGGAGAGTTGGTAGAACAGAGGAACTCACTGCCTTTCAAAACCAGAAAGTGAACTGGTGGCTGCACTGGGGTGTCTGCCAGCTTCTTTTCCCAGCTGACCCCATTTTTTTATATGTTCCCCCTTCATAGCTGGGCTCCAAAGCCTGGATAGATTTCCTCCTGGCCTGCCATCGTGCTGATGGGATTTAAATATGAAAAGCATTGCTCTCTGTGCAAGTTAAGCCTTTGGTTAAAAGTGCAGGATGTTAAGAGGTGTGGGATTTTTTTAGTCTCTTGTAAGGTCTTTTTCAGTGTCTCCTTATGAGACGGTGTTGAAAGTCTGTAATTTAATGATCTCACCCACTGTATATGCAATATCCCTCCTCCCTTTAGGTAGAGTTTTCCTAGCTAATTTCACAGTATACTCCATTTAATCATCCTTTGCCATGAACTCTGAAGGTTCTTGCTGCCACATGGTACATGTGGCTGCTGCTTGTGGATCTGCCTTGAATTACTGTGGGCAGCCTTCATCTCCAGCAGCCTTTGTGCAAAGATCAATGGGCTTAATCCTTGGCCTCCAGAATCAGGTCCCAGGGCCACACAAATCCCTTCTCGTGAGCTTTCTCTGCCTCTTAACCCTGTGGTCCAACTTTTTCTTGGCAGTTTTTGAGCAAAAGTTTGACCTTGGGAAATGCCAGCTCCCAGAAATTCAGCTGAATGAATCCTCAGCCAGTTTAGGACCCTCTCCCTGAACCACACCATGCTTGGGGCACACAACCTGGGCCAGCCTACTCTCAGTGCAGAATTTCTTCCTCATATCTAAATGAATTCCACCTCCCCACACAGTGCTTGGGTCACCAAGGCTGGCATTGCTCCTGAGGAGCTGCAATTTGCTGTTACCCCCCACCTCTGCCCTTCCTCATCTGGGCCCAGGTTTGGAGGGCTGAGGTTGCAGAAAGCTTCAAAGCTTCAAAATAAGTGCAGAAAGAAAGGAAGAAAGAAAGAAAAAGGGAGATTTTGTAGATTCAGGACTACCAGCAGCACTTCTATATTTTAGATATTTCTCTTCTCCAACCCTTCACTTGTGTTTTCCCAAATCAGTCAGCCCAAGGCATCAGTTCTGTCAGTGGTGTTCTTCCCATTGAGTGGCTATAAGTCCCACTCCCTCAAGGTGACCCTCAGTGCCACCATGCCCTCTGGGGTGACATTTCTTGGCATAGGAGCCCTGCCTATGGGGCAAGGGCCAAGAGGGGACAGCAGTTGAAGCTGCAGACCTTTGCTTTCACGTGGCTTCATCTTGGCCAGCCAAAACCAAAAGGACAAAGTGGGGCTGAGAAGACGAAGGAGAGGCAGAAGAACAAAGAGAGGAGAAGGTTCCAGCTCTAAACCAAACTTTAGCATCAGCTGCTCCTTACAAAGTGCAGATGCACAACACCAGGGTGAGCAGGGAGCTGAATTCTCTTCTCCCCAGCCCATCCCCACCTTGCTCCTTGCAGAGCTGCCACCTCTGTCCCCCTGGGCAGGTGGCCAGGAGGGATGCTGCCAGTCATCCCGGGGTGCTTTGATGTGGGCACAAAGGAACAAGTCATTTGAGACACTTCCTGACTGGTGGCCTGTATCAGCTTGTGAATCATCTGAACACTTCTGCTTAATCCGCTTGTGTATCTTTGAAGCCTTTTCTGTCTTGCAAACAAATGCTCAACTGCAACTTATTTTTAATCCATTAAAAGGTTCCAGATATTCCCCTGCAAAAACAAAATACCCAGGGCTCAGCTCCTCGGGGAGGAGTGAATTTTGGAAGTGTTGATTTGGTCTCTGCTGAGCACAGTCAAATATCAGCATCAATTTATGAGCTCCTTGCTAGGAAGAAATGTCAAAGGTTCAGCTTTTCCTGGGAGCTGATTCTACCTCTTAAAATATGGGGATCTCAAGGAAAGGAGCTGCCAGGCAGTGCCCCAAAGCTTGGGCAGCAGTGTGGTGTGTGGCAAACTTGATCCATGGGGGCTGCAAAGTCAGGTCTGGCATCTGGAAAGAAATTCTGGCCAAGGAGGATGGGGACAAACTCAAAGCAACACTTCCACTGCTGCCCTTCATTTGCAGCTTGACACAAATGGGAGGACACCACTCTGTTGTATACCTACCCCATTATGTTTTATGTGAGTTAATTGCTGTTTTCCAGTCCTCCTTACATGTTTTGCTCTGAACAAAACCTAAAATTACAAAGCCCAGCTGAAAGTTAATTGGAAACATCAAGTTCCATCTGGCCTTGCATAAATTATGGTCAAAGTTGCCATCTTAAAGAAGAGTTCTTGTTGTTGTTGTTGTTGTTTTTTAATGCTGAACTATAAATCAGCTCAAATTGAGTTCAAACCAGCTCAAAATTGGGACCAGGTTCACTCAAGGAGTTTGCAAACTTGAGCAAAAAGCTTTGGACAAAGCTCAGCTCACCAAGGAGCCAGGAGAGAGAGAGTGGGGGGGTTGTACTGAATGTTTCCCAGAGATGGGCATTTAAGAGGTGGCTGGGAGCTGGTTTGTGCCCAGATGGGGGGTGTGGAGGGTGCTGGGGTTCAGGACCCTTCCTAGAGGGGGGCTGGAAGAGGAAAGGAGCTCAGATGATCAGGGAAGGGAGCTCAGGTGCTTCTTGTTTTGCCTTGCTGGGGCTGTGAGCCCAGGCTGCCCCAAGGAACCTGTTCTTAAAAGCAGCTGCAGCAGTGCCCAGCTCCTTCCCTGGGATGGGGGGGGTCAGAGAACCCCAATATGGGGGCTTCCCCCTGCCTGTGCTTTGGGGAGCATCCCCTCTGAAGGGCCAGGAGGAGAGGACCAGTGAGGATCTGCTGCCAGGGGGGTGAGTTTCTGCCAGAGGGGGGGTGGGTTGTGTTTGGGCTGGTGTCTGCTGGCAGCTTGGTGTGCTGGTAGCTGTGTGAGGGCAGGCAGAGGAGTTTTCCCTCCTGCCAGGCAGTGGATGTTTTGTTTACCCTTGGAAGATATTGTTTTGAAGGTGTTTTTAACCCCGTAGTCTAAAAATCCCTCGTGTTGCACTCATTCTTGAGTGTGTAAGAAAAGCAAGCTGGGGTGTTCAGGGATTCCCAGGTTGGTTGGGGTTGGAAGGGACCTTAAAGCTCACCCAGTTCCAACCCCCTGTATGGGCAGGGAAACCTCCCACCAGCCCAGGTTGTTCCAAACCCCAGCAACACTGCCAGGGATGGGACAGCCACAGCTTCCCTGGGCCAGGCTCTGCCTACTCTCACAGTGCAGAATTTCTTCCTAATATCTAAACTAATTCTACTAAAAAAATTCAGTTTAAATCCATTACCCCTTGTCCTATTGCTACGTCCTTATAAAAAGTCCCTCCCCAGCTTTCCTGGAAGGTCCCCTTTAGTACTGTGTTGGGATGTCATTCCATGAGCTGCAGGTGGTCAGACCCTTGGAACTTGGTTTGAATTTGGTTTGAGTTGGCTCCTGGCCACAAAACCTGCCTCTGAAACACTGTCCTGCCAGTCAGCTATGGAGCAGCTCTTGAGAGGCTGCAACTAATGTAGGAGAGAATCCTGTGGGATGATTTTGTAGGAGGAATTGGGAGTGAGATTGCTCTGTGACATTAGGAATGAAAACACCTCTTCCCTCTTTGCTGAGCACTGGAGTTAATGGTTGTGTAGCACATGTGTAAATTGAGTGTAAGGTGCTGCTGCCCTTGGAGGCTTGGTGGTGATTTTTTTGTATTTATTTAATGGCTGCACATTGTTAAGCCACAAATACTCAGCTGATCCTTCTTCCCCTCTGACTGACTGGAGTTGAGCATCCTCCTGTGATGTGTAAATGATGAGTGACTTCTGATGATCAAAGAATGCTGGCTTGATAGACATATTTCACCTTCCTGTTTGATACTTAGAGAGCATTTCATATCAGCACTCACATCCAAACCAATCTTTCTCAGAGCACACATTTACCAGATTTATTCTTTTCAGGCAACCAGTTAAGTGGGAACCATTCCTTCTCCTGGCCCTGCTTCTGCCAGAGTTGGGATGACAAAGTACCTTTGGTGTTCTGAGTGACTGTGGGCACCCCCAGAGTCCCCTGGGATGTGATTCTGATGTGCAAATTTTGTTCCTAGCAGGAGGGGGAAAAAGAATTAGGATCAGGTTACTGGGAAAAGCATGGATTCTGTGTCCACAGCTGTCCCCAGTGTGTGTGGAAATGCTTTTTAGCCTCTTCCCTTTCTGAGCCTTCCTTTAGGCAGAAAGCAAAGGCAAAGCAGCCTTTTCCAAACCCTGCAGGTAGGTTCTGCAAAGGTGTTCACTGGGTGCCAACCCAGACCGAAAAGAGAATTGGAGGTGATTTGTATTTGGATCCAAAAAAGCAGTTTCTGCTGAGAGGAGAGGGATCTGGAGGAGCTGGGGTGCAACTGGGGTGCTCAGGAGCTGGCTCTGAGCTCCAAGGTGTGGATGTGGGCTCTTCAGTGATGCTGAGAGCATGGAGAGCTCCAACATGGGATGGGCAAAGGTAAGTGGTGGTTGGAAACAGTGTTCTCAGTCCAGATGGATCTGTGTCCTTCTCAAAATGACAATGTGACCCGTGCTTTGGAAAACTCTGCCTTTTTTTTTTTTGTCTCTTGGAACTGAAAGGTTTTCTTCCAGTTTCTGCAAGCTGAGGACAGAGCAGTGAGACTGTCTTTGGCTAAAACAGTCACTGCTGACTGCAGAAATGTTGTCTTGGTATGTTCAGTTGCTATCAGCCTACTGCTTAACCTTCCAAAGTGAGAGAAAATACTTCAGACCACTGGAAGCAGCAGTAAGTGCTTAGCATTGGCTCTAAAATGTTACAGGAATCACAAGGCCTTTGATCCCCTATCACTCCACCCCCTTTTACTTTCTGTTGTTTAAGATTTACCAAACATTGCATCTCTTCACATAAAAATTCACTTTTGTGTTGCTACATATAATCAGTGAATAGTGATAATAACAATAAAACTCCTAGGAAATCTCCCCGTGGCAACAAGTAATTGACCCAAGAATTTTCACTACAAGGAATTTATTTCTTAATAACCACAGAGCACCAGAGATGCTTGTTCATCAGGGGATACACTGCTATTGTTCTCATCAGTCCTGATGCTTTGCCTTCACCCTTTGAGTTTTCTCAAAGGATTGAGATTATTTGGTTTCTTTGAAGAACAAAGGAGAAAGAAATTTTTTTTAGATGACTGGCTATTTTGATCTGCAAGGTCTGTGCACAGTGTGAGGGAACAAACATCACTAAATCATTAAGGGAAGGCTATGCATAATGGAAAGGAGAAACACAAAAGCCACTGAGAGCAGTGGTAAGAGGAAGGTGCTGGCAGCCAGGGCCTGGGTGTTGGTTTTGTCCCTGCTGCTGTGACCCCACATGAGGTTTCTGCCTTGCTTCTCTGCACCTTGGTTTTTCTCATCTGTAATTGGGCAGGATAAACTCTAACAACCAAAAGACTTGTGCAGGTTAAGTCATTTGTACTTTTCAATTCCTTGGGCCTGTGGGGAAATAACAGATATTAAGTAGGACCTCTTGTTTAATCAGCCCTGCCGCCTGTCTTCAAAGGCAATCAAAGCTTCCCTGCAAGATATAAACTGGCATGAGGATGTCTGAAAATCCTCCCAGGCTGGATGTGGTACCCAGGATGCCACCCTCAGCACCAAAGCTGTGTTGAGCACCAAGATGATGAAGGATGCTCACCTGGTCCCTGCTGCTGCAGCATTACACGATCCTCAGCAGATTTCTTCACCTGAAATCTTTTGTCCCCTTCTTGGTGGTAGGGACTGAGGCTTTGCAGCATGAAGATTGCTGCATCAGCTCTTCAGATAAGGGTCAAATCCTCTAATTTAGGAGCCATCATCCCCAGGCTTGCTGATGATTAGTGTCATGTAGGGGAGCAGCAGGCTGAGCCAGGAACCTGGAGCAAGGATTGGCCAAACCCAGGAGTTTCCTCTGCCCCCTGGGCTGTGTTGCTTTAGGGTTTTTCTTGCTATTCCCCAGCAAACAGCTGGCCAGAAAATTCTGACCCCTCTGAATCTCTGTGTTGTAGGAAAACACTCAAACATCCTTCCCATTCAAGTGTGTCTATTCCATTTGGGGAGATAAGAAAATATCACATGTTGTGAGGAAATGGGATTAGCCTGTAATTAAGCAAAAATCCTTCTACTTAGCATAACAAATTTTTTTTGAAGGTAAAGAGTGAATATTACCTGCTAATTATGGGGTACACAGTATTAGTATTCGATGTCTAATTTGTATATGAGTGTCTTTTTATTCCATTTGAAAAAAAATTAAGTGTTAATATTACCCTTCATCCAGATGCATAAGGAAAAGAGCCCTTCTAGACTTGCAGCCAAAGAGCATCCTGCTGAGCTGAGGCCATTGCTGCTCCTGCCAGCTGGGGTACAGAGGATGATGCCTTAGAAATGCAGTGCCTGTGCTCAGCTCTTGGGGGTGGTCATGGTAAGAAAATACCAGGAGGCTGGGACAAATTTTCCTTGGGCTGAGCAAAGTCTGTGTAAGGGCATTGGAGAGCTGGAGGCTATAAACCATGGAGGACAGGAGAGTCCTGAACCTGGGAGAAGATTTGGTCTGGATCCAAGCTCTGCAGCAGGATCCTTGGCCAGGGCCTGGAGCCACACTGGGCTTTTCCTGGTTTTGTGAAAAAAATGGAAAATTCTGGGGTAGTTTTGACAAAGTTTGGACTTGTACAAGTGAGCTTGGGCTGTGTTGTGGTTGAACTTTGCCCTTCCTTAATGGATCTTGGGAGATGGCTTGTTGAAGTTGTGGAGGGCAAGTTATCCTTCTCAAATGTTGATCCCCACCAGTTTTAGATTTAATCCTGAATTCTGCAAACACTTAAGCACATGTTTTGCTTCACACTCTTAACAGGAGCACTCAGTTATGTGCAGTGAAACATGTGTACTGGTTTTCCCAGGAACCAAAAGTCTGCCACAGATATTTCAGGTTCAATTTCCATTTCACAGCCCTCAGTTTGAAGCTGGTTTTGTTTCAGAAGTAACCCACTCCCCTAATTAGTCACTTTGATGCTCTAATCCCTTTGCTGCCCTTTGGACATATTGATGTGAGTGTGTCCCTAATCTTCAGGGGGAATTTTTTTCCGGTGACTTCACGTTCCATCTGTCTCCTGGAGATGAGGGAGTGCTCCTGACACATGAGATGGCAGGAGCTGTGGTGGTTGTGGGGTTAACCAGAACAACTCCTAAAAACCCACGAAGGGAGAAAATGTCACTTTGTTGAAGTGTGAGAAGTTTCCCAGCTCTGCCTGGCTGCCCTTGAGGAGTGAAGGGTGATGGTGTGCCTGGTACAGAGAGGGTAGGGGTTGGTGGGAGGGCAGTGCTGGATGACCTGAGACCTGCATTTTTGGGGAATATGGAGTATATTCCAACTTTGAATGGAGCTTTTGATCTCCCACCAGCCTGGCACCTGAGCAGGTTGGCTGCAAGCTGAGCTTTGGGAGCAGGGCATTTGCCCTCCTACCCATTTCAAGAGAGAATTCTGCACCGGGACACTGTGGGGCTGTGCCCCTGCCCAGGGGGTGCTCAGCAAGCAGCACAGTCCCTCTTCTTTGTTTTCCTGGATGTAGAAAGGAAATACTAAAACCTCCCTTGCAGAAAAGTCAGGCTTCCTCAATTAATAACCCTGCTCTCAGGCTCGGCAGATGAAAGAAATGCAAAATACCTTGATAGGTTCTTTTATGATCATTAATAATGGTATAACCTACCTGAAAGGCACCGTGCATGTCCCCAGTGAGTTTTGATCCCTTGTCACACTGGAATATGTGGGATGGGTAAAGCTGGGGCTCTTTGGGGAGTTGTTAGATGAGAAAACAGGCAGCAGATATTTCTCCACCCTCTGCTTCGATCTATTCCCCACACTGCTGCTCTCCCAAGGATCAATATCTGCACTGAGAAATTATATGATTAAGCTGCATATTGTAATCAAACCTTGAGTAGAGTCCACTCTCCCTCCCTTGGCACCCAGGAGCATGCCCTGGTGGGGTGGTGTTTCTTTTGAAAAAGATTAAGAGCATCAGCCATGCAAAATATGTGGGCTATAGGAGTGGGACTGTCCTTCTGCAGAGCATCTCTGACTACTTTGTGTGGCTTGCTTCTTCTCAATTTGCATTACAGAAAAACAATCTTTTATTTATTTAAGTTGGAAATCCCTTTGCATCTGAACTTCAAGTGTGCAGCAAACACACTTTGATCATTTAATGCAGAAGTCACTGATTTACAAAAAATATTGTGTTTTCTTTTCATACTTCTTTTTGTTCTTTGAGGAGATTAGAGCAAAGGAAAGAAAATAATTTTGACCTCATTAGAATTGCTTGGTGAAAGAAATGTGCAGAACAAGGCAGATGCTGGGCTTTGAATTGTCCCAAGCTAAGGACAGAAATTACAGCATGGATTGCTTGGTCATTAATACTTCTTGTGGTTCATGAGGGCTTGGAGGAGAAGTGACTGCTCAGTGCCTTTGGGTGGGACTGGGGGGAGTCTGGAGGTTCCTGTAAAGCATCAGGGGGAAAAGATGGACCCTGAGATGCTCAGTGGCTTGTCCTTGAGGGGTACCAGGCTTGTGGGTACCCTGTGGCAGCCAAAAATCCATGAAAATGTCCAGTGAAAAGGTATCAGAACACCTTGGGCCCAGCTTTGGCACAGACCCCCTAAGTGTTTCCATGGAGCTGTGTTGGGAGCATCATTTGGGTTAGAAAGCAGCAGTTTTCCTGGGATCTTGGGCACAGCATCATCTCCAGGCTCGAAATAGTTTGCAATGAACAGATTTGGTGGTGTGAGATCAGGGAATGGAGTTTGGGATCAAGTCTGGGATCTATTAAAGCTGGTTCATGGGCATGGGTGGTTTGATTTGGAGCATCCTGGTGAGTTGTGCTCCTGCTCAAGGGGACAGGGACAGGGGCAGGACAGCCTCCTGGCTGCTGTCTGAGGAAGCTTTAATGTCAATTTACAGAACTCACTTCCCTTTTGGGAACAGAAATAGATACAAAGTGGCTTCTTTAAAAACAACAAACAAACAAAAAAACCCCACCCCAACAAGAACAACAATCTACCCAAGCAAAACAACTAAAAAGCAACAACAACATAACCCAAATGAAACAAAAGCAAGCCACTTAAAAAAAACCAACCCAAAACTCAAACCAAAAAGGCACCCAGAAACTCCCCCCCAAGCCTATTCAGAGCACCTCAAACAAATGCAGCTTTCTTCTGGAGTAATGCAGTGGAAAGGGGAGGGCTCAGCTCCCTTTATGTCCCTGCCCCAGTGACACTGATCCGAGGTGACTTGGGTCTTTGTGGCCATCCCGAGGCCAGGAGCAGCAGGTCCAGCTTACAGGTGTGAATTCCAACTCTGTCTCCTTTTAAAAAGGGGATTTTCATGCTGGGCAGGCTTGGACAGAAAACAGTTAAACAAAAAGAGCAGTTTACTTTGCCTGGGGCATGATCCTGCTTTCCCTTTCTGTCCTTTGCTGCTCTTTTAATTTTTTATTTTTTTCTATGTGGTTTCCTTTTGCTTCATTCAAGGCTTTTCCCCCTCATTTTTCATCCTGGAGCAAATCTATGCAGTTGTATTTTTTGGTTCTCATTTCTTAAGGCCATAAGGAAAGCTGGGTTACGTGAGCTTTACTCAGTGTTGTAACTGCAACCAGCAAGAGCAGTAGGTGTGTGTTGGTTGCACCACTTACTTGGGATGTTATCAAAGGATGATTTTTGTCCTTGGTCAGAAGCTGCCAACCCATTAAGCTGTTGTGTGTTAAGTTTCCTGTCCTGAGCACCAGGAAAAGAGGAGGTGGAGGAGAAGGATGGGTTTACTTCTCACGGGGAGGGCTGAGAATAAAGAAACCTGAGAGGTATCTTTAGGTTCTCCCAAATCAGAAGCTCAGAATCCAGCCCAGCATCTTCCCTTCTGCTTGATAATTCATCATTACACAGGATTGTAAGCAGAAGAGTTTAGCCTGAAAGTCATCCCATCCCCTCTCAGTCACAAGCTACTGGGATACTTCAGATCCAGAGAGACCAGGGACAGCCCCTTTATCCTGAGCATCTTAGCCAGATAAAGCAGGGGGTTAGTGGCAATGCAAACATTTAAATTTACCCTCTTTGGAAAACTCTGATTGCTCTTTATGGTCAGCTTCAGCCGGATGGAGACAGAAGGACTCTTTAAGGTTTTTTTGTCTGCTGGGAAAATGAATGTTGGAGAGGCACTGAACAAACACAAGTAATAAGTCCTCTCATCTCCTGTGGGGGAGGTTTTTCCTGCTGAAAAGATCTTGGAGCAGTCAGTAGCTGTCTTGCTCCATCTTGGTCCTTCTGATGTGCCCCAGGATGTGGCATTCCCAACTTCCACCAGAATTGGGGCTTTGCACTAAATCTTTATCAGTCCTGCAGCTCATAGGATGCCTTTTCTGCTGGAGAGGGAAAATCTCAGATAATTTGTGACCTGATTTTCTACTTAAATGGGTGCCTTTGTTCAACCTCGGCAGGTAGGACAGACCAAGGAAGACATCCCAGGGACACATTCCCAGCTCTTTCCCGCTGCTTTCCATCTCCATGGACAGACTGGCATTGCAGTGGGCCCATGCACTTGATCATGCTGCCTGCCTTCTAAAACCTAGACAAGTGTTGGACCAAATGTTATGGAATTATATTAATGCCTCCTGTCCAGAGCATGTCTAACCCTGCTGGCTGTGACCCTGCAGGTGTCCCAGGGGATGGGGACAGTGCAGGACACCTCACTCCTATCCAACAAACCTGGGCTGGGGGGAGGCAGCACTGGGGAGATGGTGGGCAAAAGAAAACCAGTTTTCATTCCAGCTTCATTTCCTGCCAATTTAAGATTTGATCCTGCAGTTCTCTTCTGCACTGAGCAAGAATTGCTGGGAAAACTCTCAAGATCTCAGTGGTGTTATAGTGGATCTGAATTCTTCTCTTTGTGGGTTTAGCCAGGCTGCTTCCGTGGAGAGCACCAGCACCTCCTAAGAAAGCTCCACCAAAACCCAGACAACATTTTCCAGCTATTACCCAGTGACTGAGTTTAGGTTTCCCATTGACAACAAAACAGTGGGTAAAAGGAAGCAACTAACAGCTTACAGCTATACCTAGTTCCTTCTGAGTAAAGCTCTTTGATTTGGGGCTTGGAAGATGAACTGTACAGTATATTGTTTGAAAATGCATCCTCTGTTTTGGAAAATCTCTCTATTTTGTTTCCATGCTATCTGCATGGTTGTAATTAGAAAATGATGTGCCTGCTACATGACCTCCTCATAAAGAACATATTTAAAGTGAGACAATAACATTCAATTCCCTTTCTAAACCATCAAAAAGAAAATGGTTTTCAAGGCATTTCTTCCTCCTTCCCAAATCCTTCCCTTCAGCCACTTGGGTGGTCTCATTTGACAAGTTTTACAATAGAGGATTTTTATTTATTTTCTCTTTTATGGACAAACATGTAAGTGCAGGAGAAAATCCACGACTGGGAAACAAAACCTTCCCCCTCCCTTCCCCAGGAAAAAACTGAGACTGAATCTCAGCAGAGCTTTCCACACCTCCTGGCAAAGGCAGGGTGAGGGGGAGACCTTGTTGCAAAGAAAAATCTGCCCAGTTCCACCCCCCCCCTTTTTTTTTTTTTTTGCTTCTTACCTGCATTACTGCTGCAAAACTTCATAGCCCATAGGAGGGGGTGACATGTGAGGAGGCCCAAGGAAAATTGGGGAGAGTAGTGGGGACTTGATATTTGCTCCAACCTCCCCAGGCTGAGCTCAGCTTCCCTGACCTAGAGGCAGGGGAAATGAATTCAGCAGAACCTCAGCTTGTCCTTGCTCCAGAGCAAGGGGAAATATCTGGAGATGGTCACCAACAGAGCAGAGGCCATGGGATTTTTTGGGAAATTGCATTGCAGGGGCAGGAGGTACCACTGTGGGTCTCAGTATTTCTCGGAGGGAATGAGGAGCAGATTTGGGGATGTGTGGAAATTAAGCAGAGGTAGCAGAGTTTCTATGAGGGGCTCATTGGGGCAGTGCTGGAAATGTGAAAAACAAAAAAAATGTTATTTTGCACAGCAAAAGCAGTGGTAGGGAGAGAGAGCACAGATGCTCTGAGAGAGTCAAGGCAAAATATGATAATATAGCATAAAATAAGAAGGATCCACCAACAGAAAATAGAAATCCTGCCCATCACTGGGGTATGGTGAGGTTCCTCTGGTTTGGGAGGAGAGCAGCATGAATATTACTTCTGAATGCTGCTCTGAGAGAATGACCTCCCTGTAAATAACTGCAGCATATCTTACAAAATAACTATCAGAGCAATACAAAAAAATCACTGGGAGTTCCCAGCATTGAGCAGCTCTGCTTTAGCAGCCTCCATAGGGTCAGAGCCCCAACAGTTGGCCTGCTGGGACCTCACTTTTGTCCAGCAAAAAAAATCAGGAGCACTGCAGCCCTCCTAAGTCACTTTGCCAACTTCAGGAGGTTTTAAAGTAAGTTGGAATTTATGTTCGTGACAAAGAGCATCAAAACTGGAATGCATTTGCAGCCTCCAACAATCCTTTCTGCCTGGCCATCTCCACCATCTCTCCTTGGAAGCAGAGGACATCTCTGTGCCCAGGATGTGGCATCTGTGGATGGGGAACCAGAAGCAGCAGTGTGCTTAAGTCCTTTTCTTTTTCTTTTTATTATTTTTTTTTAAGTAATCTTGTTAATCAGCCCCTGGGTTTTTGCAGGAGAGGAACCACAAGCAGAAAGCAGACAGAGCAGGGCTTACAAGATGTGTGCCTGGGGAATTTTCCAGGCTGCAATGCCAGGGAGCAGGGGGAATGTCTGGGCTGCTCCCACCCAACCTGTGTCCCTGCACCTGCACTGTCTTGGAGGGCTGGGTGCTAGCTGGTCTTCAAACAGGAGCTTTAAACAGCAGCTTTGCCTAAAACCCCATAAAATAATAATTTTTTAAAAAAATCATGAAGCTATAAAATGTATGAAACAGCTTCCCAGTCGGATTTTGGAGGGGGAGAGCTGTGCTAAGCTGCAGAGCTGTCACTGGGCACAGCTCTTTGGAAGTCAGAGAACCTGGGGGCAGATTTCAGGCTGGATATAAAGGAGGCTCCAAGGTGAAGGTACCATGGAGTCACTGTCTCCCTCCAGCCTGCCCGAGACTTTAAATGAGTTTTTATATTGTATGAGAATATAATCTGCCCTGTATCTCTGAGAGATCTAAAAATAATTTCCTTTTCAACAATTTTCAAGGTGTTCTTCTGCAAAAAGGTGATCCTCCTGGCTAAAAGGCATAGTTAGAGGTGCACAGGAGAACACACACCCAGCAGCTGTGGTTGCTGAGGGTCCCTCAGACTTTGTGTGGGCTTGTGTGGTTTTGTTCACATGGAGGAGAGGCTTTGAGTGACAGCTCAAATGGCCAGAATTTAGTGTGATTTAGGAAAATGAGTTAGTTTGGCTAGAGAAATCAAGGATCCCCATGGAGTTTGCAGGGTAAAACTTGCTTCAGATGGCTCATAAACAAAGGGATGTGTTGCTAGGATTGCTAAGTTCAATGGATTGTGCTTTTGCAAACTGCTGTTGCAGTTTTACTTCTTCCCTTTTTGTCTAGGAGATATTTGTTTGCCTCTCAGTTTTGTGTCTTCATTCTGATTTTTTGAAATTTTTATTGTTTTCAGCAATCCTAAGGGCAGGATTTGTGTTTGCAGCCTGTTTCAGAGGGCAGGAAAAACAAAAAATCCGATGATAAATAGCAAATATATTAAGTGCCTGTTATTAAAAGATGTAGTCTGGGGAGCTTGGCAGAACTGAAAACACCTCCATAGGGGACTGGGCCAGGCAAGAGCTTCTGCATGCAGGTGGAGGGGAGAGAGAAGCAAAAAAAAAAAAGAGCATGAAGTTGCAGGAAGTGTGGATGGGGCAGTTCCATGCCACAATATTCTCTTTTCCAGTTGCCCTTAGGCATGGTTAATCCTCTCTCTATCAGAGTATCTTGGCACACCTCCCAGTGCCATGATGTTCCTTAGTGACTCTTTAGATTTGTTCTTTGTCTGCCATTGCACAACAGCTCAGGATTCCTTGATCCTGCCTTGTTTGGATTCTTTCATGAATTGCATCCATGTGTCTGAGGCTGAGCCCTTTCACACAATTGGGCAATATTTGCATTAGCATGAAGAGTTCTTTCCTAAATGAGTACAAGTGGTTGTTCCTTCCAGTCCCAGAGGTGCTGCTGTGAATTACAGAACTTGGGATCCAGACCCAGGGCTGCAAGTCTGGGACACAGGATAACATTTGTTCCTTCTGCTTCCTGGAAGCCACTGTTTTTTCCATTTGGGCAGGACCTGGGCTGTGCCTGAAAACCTTTTAGAAGTTATTGGAGAGCAGGACTTGGGAGGCTGCTTATTAAATGGGGTTCCTTGCCCAGAGAAATGCTGGATGTGTTAAAAAAGTGTAGATGTGGCACTTCAGGCCATGGTTTAGTGGGCATGGCTGTGTTAGGTTGGCAGCTGGACTTGATAATCTTAGAGGTTAGAAATTAAGGGTGGCATCAACAGAGACATAATTGTCATTTATGTTTGTGTGACAACACAAGCACAAGGCTCCTACAACCTGTCATAAGATGGTTGGGTTTGCTTAGAAAACTGGGCTTTTATTCTTTGAAGTTTTCATCCTTTCTCCTGCTGCATGGCCGATTTATCAACACGTGCTTCATCCCTCTATTCCCCTCCTCTCTCCCTCGCTGACATTTGTAAGAAAATTATTACTGTTTCATAACATAAAGAGGAAGATTCTTGGCTGAGCTGTGCAGTGGAACAGCTACTGATGATTGCTCTCTGCATGCCCAGGAAGGGATTGACTGCTCAGTAATTCCAACTATGGCAATGCCCAGCAAGCCAATAGTCTGCAGTGTCACATTTTCTAGAACTGACCTCAGCCCAAGGGCTGCTGTCACTGAGCTGTTGCTCTAAGGCAGGATTAGGCCCTTGGTGGGTTTGTGACAATAGCCATGGGGGTGACTTTCCAAACGGGATTTTGATTGCTTCTATCTGAGACCTTGGTTTTCATAGAGGTTACTCAAAACTTAGAGAAAATGTTAGGCATCTGACACTCTCATGACCAAAAATTGAGACATTTAAACCCAACAGTCATGTTTGGCAATGACAGTCATTAAACAAGTGAGTGGTTCATCTCTGAGCCTGCTGGGGCTTGAAGATGTCAGAATTTTGGGTGCAGACAGGCTCCCTTGGGCAGGGTAGGCACGGCCAAGAGAACCCACAGGTTTTGTCTGCCTTCAGGAGTCATCTTGAAATAACTTTTTTTAATAATCCTGACAACTGGGCCTTGTTTCCTCTCTACCAGGGAGGCACTATCAGAGCTAACTAGCACTAATTGGAGAGGTGAAAGGGCGTAAAACCCAGGAGAAGGGGGAAGGGAGCATAGATCCCAGAAACAAAGTTTAATACCATCATGCTTGGATGGGAAGAGGACTCTCAGAGACCAGAAACATGTCTTGGGAGTGCAGAGGGGAAACAAGGAGAGAGATATGATAAGGCTGGGGAAGTCAGTGCTGTTGGTGCAATGAACCCTGGGCTGTTCTGCTGGAGGAGCTGCCCTCCAGAAGTTTCCTTCTGTGGGAAAAATCAACGAGTGGAACGGGTCGGTCTTTTGTGCCCCAGCAAACCTATACTTAAGTGTGATTAAAATGCTTTTGGCAAAGGAAATACCCTGGAGTTTAAGCCAAACGTAGGGACATCCTCTCTCCCTCTGATTGATGTTATGGTGGTTTTTGTGGTGTACTATATTCTGAACCAGACCCAAGCCAATTAGGCACCGTTTCAAAGTGTTTGCTCAGGCAGCCCAAGGTTTTTGTTCGTGCCAACAAAATCTGAAGCTGGGGGAAATGATAGCAGGAATGAATTTGGTGAGTGAGCAGAGCCAGGCCATCAGGTTAGATGGCAGCAAGCACTGCAGGATTCCCTGCTTCAAGGCTCAAGCTGCCTGTTTCAAGTTGTGAGGTTGAATGGCTTTTTTTGCTGAGATCAAGTGCAGTATTGGTTTAATATCCAATACAAGCTCCATCAAGAAAGCATATTCTACCTTTGCAGAGGGACAGGGTGATCCAGCTATAAAATGATCAGATCCTTACAGTTCTTTCCCACCCCTACACCAGGTATGATTTCTGCCCCAGAGACACCATCTAAAACACCTTTACACTCAGCCTTTGACTATTTGAAGCTTTCAGGCAATCACAGTGTGGGGAAGGACAGTC